>OY728138.1:807766221-809069325 GCA_963277665.1 Viscum album | reverse complement strand
CCCACCCTACATATCCACTTCTACATCCCCCCCCCCCCCACCACAACCAACCCCCCTCCCACTTCAAAGACACACCCCCCCACTCTCACTGCACACCCCCTACATCCCCCCATAGCCAACCCCTCCCACTACATAGTCACCCAACAGCAACCCACCCTCCAACAGCCCCATTTAGTCTCCTCTCCTACATCCCCCTATAGCCCCCACCCCCATATTGCACATCCCCCCTCACCCCATGCACCCCCACCCTACACAGCCCCCCCTCTACAGCCCCCTCCCCTCACTCCACAGCCCATCTACAACCAACCCCCTCCCACTACACCCCCCACCCACCCCCATTGCACACCCCCTACAACACCCCTCCCATTGAACAGCCCCCTACAGCCACCCTCCCACTGCACATCCCCCACCCTCCCACTGCATAGTCCCCCCCCCCCCATTCCCACTGCACACCACCCCCCCCCATAGTCTCCCTCCCACAGCCCAACCCCCCATACAGCCAACCCCCCCCCCCCCCTCCAACTGCATCCCCCCATAGCCAACACCCTCCCACTGCACAAGACCCCTACCACTGCACAGCACCCCTCCCATAGCCCCCTGTCCTTTACGGATAATAAAAAAACAAGAAACTACCTTGTCTTTAAAGAAATCAGATCAAATAATTGAATAAGTGGAGTTAGAACATAAAACACAATTATAACATACATATTTGATGTTGAAGAACAATTGGTTTCTGGGAAGAAGGGTTTTCTTATTCGAACAATAGGAGCTCTCATTTAGGACACAATGTTGACGGACCACAATTTGAATTTGGGGCTGCATTTGTGGCATTCTATTAGTACAGTTAATTAAAACTGTTGGTAAAACTAGAACATATCACAATAGTTATATATAACTGTTGTTAAAGGTGTCTCTACATAGACCTATCCCAATGGTATTCCAAAACATTCAGGAAAAACACTCTGAAAATTTTTATAACAATGGTTTTTAACGAACCGTTGGTATAGGAAACCAATCCCAATGGTTTTTCTAAACTGTTGGGATATAGGTTTTGGAATAGAAGGAATTTATAGTAGTGATTAATTGTATCTTAATAATTCTTAAATAAATTTCTCATAGTCTTTTTTTATTTGAGAACATTCAACCCTTAGTTAGTTAGTTAGTTATTTGAACTATACTATATGATTTGCAACATTCTAAATCATCATATAATCCCATCGCATCCCATAGCTGTTGGTGACAAGTCCTATTTGTTCTCAGATGAAAGGGTCATACATATATGTTTTCCATATCACCTGGAGTGTGAAGTCCCTATAGACTATAAGTATCATCCCTTGTTAAGAATATGGCAATGTTGCTCATTGGATAGTATTTCAAATGAATATATGACGATGTAGTAAACTATTTCAAAATCATTCTAATTTTTATAAATTTTTTTATGTGAAATTTTTTATTTAATCAATTCGTGAAAAGTGAAATTGTTTTAGAAATGTTCCATCAGTTGAATTTTGAATCCTTTTATTAAAATTATTTCCATATTTCTGATTTTTGAAGCATGATTTTATAAAGTATATCTATATTTTGATATGTGAAACAGCAATTGTTTTAATTATAATTTTGAAATTCCAAAACAATTTTCATTTTTAAATTGAAATCTCTCTTGGGTTAATTTAATATTTTTATCTATTGTGGAATCCTTGGTGAGACCCTAGTGGGATTTTGGGGTCACACATAATATATTCCATTGGGTGTATGTAGATTATCTCCTTCTAGGTTCGAGTAGGGTTAAATCATGATGTGAAGGTGGTTCTAGCTATTAATGTGTGGACTTGGTGTGTGGTGTCCATTTGGACTTGGGGAGATTTTCTAGTTTTATTGTATTGGTGTTAGTAATTTGTATTGTTATTCCTATTTTACATCGGCTACATTACTCCTGGTATGGTTCCTTCTTTATGCATACATATTCATTATCTTTCAAATATATTGTTTTAGAAAAATTTATTCCAAATTTTTTTGTGTATGATTCTCGTTGTTAGTCACTAACCCCTGAGAATCATAAAAGCTTATCAGTTTGTGTCAGAGTTTTCTTGGTTATCAGGTTACTAGGGTACCTAAGATGGTATGAGAAAAAATTTTATCAATGGTTCAGGTTCATTCATCCTTCCTTGATATTGTCATGTATTTTTGAAATATTTTCGGGAATTATGAGGTTGTTGTGATTGATTGTCTGGCCAACTATCACCATACTAAAGCTTATGTATCCAATGGTAGTTAACGAAAGACCTCTTCATTATTGTTTCTAGTATTTTTTCTACATTGGATTTACATGGATTAAAATTCAAATCTTTTTTTCTATGTATTGTGATTTATTTTCCCTTGTAACATAGTTTGACTATTTTTTGATTTCATCCTTATTATTTGCTGATGTTGTGTAGAAACATGCCTCCAATAAGATGTTCAAATCAGATCTAGGAGGAAGAAATAAGTAAACCTCAGCGATCAAGTCCTCTAGTGGACCTAAATATGGTGGAGGTGATTGTGTATGTTTTCCATGCTCTGGGACATGCACTACCTCCAGTTCACATTCAGGCTCCAGCTATAGAACCCCAAAGGGATGTTCTCATGATTGGTTCTAAAGATTTCCTTTTTCAGAAGCTAGGTCGGTTCGTAGTCACAAATGATCCTCAATAGGCTTAGTATTTTTTGACTAGAATATAGTTTTCTTTTAGGAACTCGGACACACCTGATGAAATATAGGTAATGTGTTCCACATTACAACTAGAAGGTTCAAGAAGAATATGGAAGGAAACTATGGTGATGGCGAAGAAGCATGAGGGCTTGGAATAGAAAGACTAAAAATTGTTTTCTTCACTTTCCTCTTTTTACCGGAGTTGATTTTATTGGCCAAGGTTATGGTGTTTTTAAAACCTAAGTAGGACTATAGGACCAGGAGAGATATATAAACTGTTTTCAAAGCACTTGAATCTATCATCTGAGATAGTATCAAATGAGAAGATAAAGGATCAAACATTCATGTTTTTACATAAATAGTTAATTCATTAGAGTGTTTTCTTACTGAAACTGCCTTATTATGGTGATGTAATGGATAGATCATTGATGGTCGATATAGAATTGGATGGAAATTTAGGGTTATCAGGAGTCTCATTAACTCCCAGTGGTAGTGTTCATCACTCTAATGGAAAGAGGAAGCATAATTATTTACAAAGTTTTTATAGATCGTAGGGTCATTGTAGAACTCCTACAATTCCTACAAGAGCTCATTTAGTTTGTTACTAGTTTTCAAATATAGTACACTCATGTAGGATTTGATTGTAGAACCCAATGTATGTGGTTCATGTGGTTGTGCAGGTCCCTTGTAAAGGTTCAACAATGTTAATTCCACTTTGGGTAGTAGAAAAATATCATCAAAACCTTCTAAAACTGTATTTCAATCGGATGCTTCATGTGTAAAAGGGTTGTAGTCCTAATCATTCAGCATGAAACATCCTCACGTTGTGTGAGATTCTCGATAGGATGCGGATATGGGTCTAGGTACTATGATAGGTACTGCCACTATAGCTTCGTTATTGGTAAATGATCTATCTGATACTAGTACATCTCATTCATTTATTTCAACCTGTGTTTTAAATCTATTAAAACATCCTATAGATATTTTATCTTATGTAATAGATATTACTACACCCCTTTGTATGAAGAGAGAGTAGGGTCTCTGTAGTCCCACTTGGGTTTTCTATCACTTTTAGATTTTGAGCTTTCGTGGTGTTTTCAAATTCATGACATGAAAATTGTTGACTTTATTTTCAGTATGTATTGGCTCAATGACAATAAATCCCAGATTTATTTACAACTTCTATGGTTCTCCTTCATTACACAAGATGGTTGGTGCATTATCATTCAATTAGAATGAGACCCAAGTCTGAGTAGAGGTTGACATTACCATCTATAGTTAGGGAAAGTAATATCAATGTTTTCCTTTGATCTGGAATAAAATATTTAAGTGTTCATCTCCCTCAAGTTATCATTTATTTACCTAACATGTTTCCTTATATATTTTCTAGTTTTCTACCGATAATGGCGGTAGATTTATCTATTGATGTATTTCCTAGTACTCAACCAGTATATATTCCCTCGTACCATATGGAACAAGATGAAATGAAATATATGAAACATATTTTTTACTTCTGCGCTGATGTCGACTCTTCTAGAGGGTGGATAGGGCTATGTGGTATTTTGTGATGCATCCAGTTCAGGCTGTGTTTGTGTTATTATGAATTTTAATCATGTCCTTTATTATGGATCTCATCAACTTAGGTCACAAAATAATAATTATCTGACCTGTGACATTGAACATAAAGCTATGATTCATTCACTCAATAGATAGAGGAATTACCATTATAGGTAAAGGTTTACCATGTTTGCATACCACAAAAACTGGAGATATATATTTTATTAATAATATTTGAATCATCACTAGAGGTATTGGTTGGAATGACTATTTTATTTATATTTTGACATCACCATATACCCTAGAGAAAGGTAATTTCATTAAAAATATTGTGAGTAGAAAACTTCCAACCCAAATAGTTAAAGAATCATCAAATGAATATAACTTAATGCATCTCTTGGAACAATTGCATATTGGTGTCTACAAATTAGGGTACAAGGTTTATTTGGTCAGTGTTCAATTGAAGCTTGATATTCTCAAATTTATTCTTCCTAGAAAATATCTTGATAATGAGTTACATGGAATTATAGACTCTCTAAATAGTGGTGTGACCTTGCCTGATTGGTCATTCTCCAAATATGGAATTTTATGATTTTGAATATATTTTGTGGAACCATATTCAGTAAGGAAATTTTTAATTGTTGATTTCCATGGTTCCTAGTGCGAATTGCACCCAAGATCCATGAGTATGTCCTATGACATGCGGTGGACGTTCTAGTGGCCATGTATTAGACAAGTAATTTATTAGATTGTGTCTTGTTTCTATACATTTCAACAGGTTATGGTCGAGTACTAGAATCCTTCGATTGTGCATCATCCACATTTGATCCCTACATGGAAGAAGAATGTGATATGGGTTGTGCTCGACGGGATGTCTTAATCAACACACTTAGTACCCATCTGTGATGAAAAAAATGTTGACGAGTTGGGAAATATCTATATGAAATAGTTTTTCATTTTCATGGAGTTCAATATGTTGTAGTATCTAATATGGACCCTCAGTTCATTAATTGTTTTTTAGAGGCATTCAAGTGGTATAGGGATATCATAACCATTTGATCATGACATACTATACACAGTCAAATGGCCAGATAAAAAGGTCTATGAAGATTCTTGAGGATATGCTCCATGCCTATGTTCTCGACTTTGTTGGAGCATTGGATGATCATTTGGGAGTGGTTGAGTTTTCTTATAATAATAGTTAACAGTAGATGCTCAGAATGTCTCCTCATCAGGCCATGTATAGACTCCATTATAAATATATATTGTGTTGGTTAGATATTTTGGAAAGTTACACATTTAGACTGAGCCTGGTTGAAGAGATGATTGAAAATATTCAATTGATTCATCAGTGGATATTGACAACATAAATCCTATATAAGACCTTTGTTGATAATCATCGTATAACTTTTGAATTATTAGTTAGTGACCAGGTTTTCATGAAGGTTTCATCTCAGTTGGTACATCAATGGTTTGGAGGTAATGGAAGATTTCTCTTTGTTTTGTGGGATCATTCAAACTTGTTGAGCATGTGGGGAATGTTTCTTGTCATCTATCACTTACACCATAGTTGATGTCCATACAGAACATGTTTGATGTATCACATTTGATAAATAAATCTATTTGATCCATTCCATGTCCTTAAATGGAGTGATATTGTGGTAGAACCTAATTTATATGTGATTGAACTTAAATTTAGGAAAGTTGACTAAAAACCAATGTTCTTCATAAGATGATGATAATTTTGGTTCATGTGTTATATAATCACATTTTTGATTCTCATGAGACGTGGGAGAGGCTGGAACTACTGAGAGATAAGTGGCCTCATATTTTTGGCATAAACGCTTTTACATTTGATTTATAGGGACAAAAAGACTATATGGTGTAGAGGTTATAACATCTTTTAACTATATAGGTGTTCCAAAATCCAACTTTTAGATATTTATTTTGTCGGGTTCCTTTTGGGACTAAATTGGCTTAAATTAAAAAAATCGATGTTTCAGGGATAATACATAGCTGGTGCAAGTTTTGGACAAACCATTCACATTGTTAGATCAAAACATGCAACCCAAGGTAATGGCCTTTGCATGGTTGGTGAAAAGTATACCATCTATGAGCCCTCTTTATGGGAACTCTATAGTAGTATTTCTGACTAATCTGAATTTTAATTAAAAATTCTCGAACCCCCATTTCAGGCCCATAGAAGACCAGTATGATCAAGAAGTGATTTCTAACTTCCTTATAGGTCTCTATAAGAGTTCGTTTCCCCTCATATCTCTCTCAAAAGAGGTTCGAAACTAGAGTAATGATGCTTGATGTTTTTCTAGTATGTTTCTTTACCTCGATCACTATCTATCATGATGTCTCTACTCCTACCTAGGGGTCCATGGATCCCCATGTTAATTTGTGGATTTAATACCCACAACTTTGGATCTAAATCTAGTATTTATTCATATATCTTTTTCTTCATTGTTCTTCATTTACGTTTTCTGTTTATGAATTTTCGATTTGAGATTCGTTTATCTTGAGGTAGGTGGTTCCATTATGATGCCTAATTTATGTTACCCAGGAATTTATTTACTTAATATTAATTGAATTAATTAAATTAAATTGTTTTATTTTGATTAAATGGCTTTTAATTAGTTGTAGGAAAAACAAAATTCCATTTAATTTGTGTTTTAAAAATAAAATGTTTATGGCCTGAGATTAGAAAACCCCCAATTACATTGAATTGGGGTGTGATTATATAAATTTGAGGAATATTATTTGTTTAATTTAAATTTTGAATATGATGAATATTTTTTCAACAAAATTAGTGAAATTAATTATGGAAATGGATTTTTGGAATGTTTTGAAAACCCTCAAATCCCTAAAATTGGGGGGTTATTGTGAAATTGATGGATATTGTAAAAATTAATATTGATGACATTAAATTGTGAGAATAAACTGTGAAATAAAATTATGAATTCATTTCATAAATTTAAATATGAAAATATATTAAAATGGATTTTATAAAAACTTAATGGTCCTATCTTGCTAAAAAGAAATGTTTTGATTAAAAATCCATTTTGGTTTTTAAATGGAAATAGGAATATTTAATACCATTAATGGGATTAATTTTATTTTAAACAATCATAAAATATGCTTCCATATCGATGTTTTGTTATTTGATCACATCCCATACATAGGTAGTTAGTGATTCATTTGGAATGAACTTCATGATTTACAAAATTATAAAACATCATATTAGCACATCACGTCCCTCGGTGATGTTGATGACTAATCGACGGCATGAGGTCAAAGGGGTGAATGTGTATAATTTCTACATCACCTTGATTGTGTTGTCCCTATATCCTATAATAATCATACCTTCTTAGTCATATGACAATGTTTCCTGTTTTTTTTAATTTCAAATGAATTTATTCTATTATTGTAAACTTTTTTAAATTATTTCAGATTTATATAAAGAGATTCATATAAAAGTTCTTATTTAATCCATTTGTGGAAGGATACATTGCTTTGGAAATGTTTTATTAATAAAAATGTTAATCCTTTAACTAAAATTATTTCAATCATTTTGAAATGTGAAGCATGATTTTCTAAAGTATTTCAATATTTTGAAATTTGAATCATGAATTGTTTTAATTATGATTTTGAAATGAAAACACCTGTTAGTTTTAAATTGAATGATCTCTTTGTTTAATTTAATATTGGCATCTATTACGGAATCCTAGGTGAGACCATACTAGTATTATTATATCTCACCCAACATGTGCTTTTAGGTGTTTGTAGATTGTCTACATCCATGTTTGAGAATCGATAAAGCACCACTTGGATGTGGTTATAGCTATTGATATGTGGACTTGGTGAGTAGAATCCATTGGGACATGGGAAGTTTTCCTAATTTTCTAGTATGTGGTTGTAGTACATTGGTATATTATAGCTTTTTGACATTAGATACATTTATCCCAGTGGAGATCCTATTGTATGAATACTAATTTTTTTATCTTGATTATACATTATATTTAGTAATTTTTTTCCCACTTTGTTTGTGTATCATGCTTGGTGTCTGTTTCCAACCCCTGGGAATCAAGAACACCATTCACGCTCTGTCTGGATTTTCTTGGTTTTCGTCTTACCAGATTACCTGGTATGGTACATGAAATATCTCATGATATATGTTAGATATACATAATTTTTTTTACCTTTTTACTACTTCCTAGAGTAGGAAATATCTTCTCTAAGAAACTAATCCATTTTATAGAGAGAAATATATTTCTAGTCCCATTGAATGATGGAGGATGCTGATGAATTTAGAGTTCTACCATAATTACACTGCATTGTTCATTATTGGGATGATTTATACGAGAATGGTTGTTACTCATAACCAAAGTTAGCTACACCAATATAGATATAATTTGATTAGTTCCATCTTCAAATCTAGATCTTACTTTATTATCGTTCTTATGGGGAAATACATACATTGGATGTGTGAGTTGATATGGTTATCATTACATCCATAAGGAAAGATTTCTAAAAAACAACACACACTATATTAGATAATAACATTATGAAACATAATTTATATTCTAGAAACTTGTGAAACACTTACTATAAATTAAAAAAATTTGTATAGATAATCTCATAATAATAAACATGGTTTCTTTAGAGATATCATTATTGTCGACTCCTTCATAATGGTTTGTAATTAAAATGAAATTTATCCTAATAATATACCTCAAAAGTTTCAAACTAGTTGTGTAGTATGTCATGTGGTTGTGCACCCGATGACCCTCTAGTCAGGCCGAGTTCACCATTTGCAGAGTTATCACCCCTAAGTATAACTTTTTCCAAACAACACCCACATGTAGTATCTTGAAGGTGATTTATTTTCTTAATAAATCCACATAATATCTTTCATAAAAAATAATTATATTATTCTTATATACATATCCCTCAATTATAAATTTGTGTTATATTCCCTTCTATATGTTTTTATAAATCTAGTTCTTATGTTTTCAACTAATCATCCTTTAATACCACCTAATGCGACACCAAATATAGTAACCTGGAGCTACTGTATTCATTATTACATTGGAAATAGATGTATATAATGTGTCATGAATAAATTATGATCAAATAATTAATAATAAATAAACACATGATCTTGAAAACATAACCAAGTATATTCTCACTAATCAAACAATCTTTTTAATATCAATAACTAAATTCATAATGATGGAATGATTAATTATAGACATATGAAATATATCGTTGAGGCCTTGTTCTAGGATATCTATATATATTTCTATGTTATGCATGAAAACAAAATAAAATTTGTCTCATTAGATATATTAATGCCTAAATAGGTTATAATGGGCTCCACCCAAAACGTATTAAGTCTAATGCACTACTCACATAAAAGGGGTAAAACATAATCCACACAAACATTAATATTTATACTATAATATTACATATATATACATTACCTGATTAATAAACATAATAATAAACTATCACATGTAATATGAATTCTATATGTATAGTATATCCCTAGTCAAACTTATCATAAACCATCTAAAGAAATAAAAAATAGTATAATTGGATTATATCCCCATTAAAGAGAAACATACAAAATATGAGGTATTGTTAAAGGGAAATTTTATTTGAAAGATTTCATAGAACATTTCTTTAGGAAAGTAATAATTCTTTGAAAATCACCCTTTTATTTTAAAAGTAGAAAATTTATAAGATATTATAAAAACCATTTTACATTAAAATCACTTTTAAATACAAATAATAAACAAATTATTCATAAAAAATCTTTTTAAAAAACCTTGTTAACATTAATGGGAATATTAAATGAAATAATGGTCATAATGGTGGGTAATTATTCTCGTGTCATATAAGTTAACACAAACATTCGGTTAGCACTATAAAAATGATAAAAAGTACCTCATTTAGATAATGAAATAAATATTCATTTTAACCCATTTTGTAAGCAATTAAAATTTTTGAAATGTTTAACTAATAAATTATTTATAGAAAATAAAACAAATTGAAAACATTTTTATAAAACATGGTTTTGTAATAAAAAAAATTTCAACCGAAGATATAAATGATGTTAAATATTCTAAAAAAACATTTTCTCAGTCATTTTAACTACCAAAGCTTAAAAATATATTAAAATTACTTGGAAATTATCGAAAATAACTATATTATAAGAAAATATATTAATTTTAATAAAGAAACATCAAATTATTTTCTCAATGGATACATAAACAAAAATATTCTTGAATAGTGATGATATTTTGAAATAAACACTTACTATTTTGGTAACATTTCTTTCATAAGAAACATGAAATAAATAACATCAAATAAAATATTAGATACCATGAATAGAAATATATTCATGAAATAAAATATCAAAATGGGGAGTATTTTCACCACATAAGGGAATAAGTTCTGTATATAGTGTGTGTCTCACAAAAGTAAAAGTGATACGAGAAACCACTACAACTTCTTGGAAAACCATTATATACATATAAACCAAATTTATAATAAATATATGTTATTTAACATCTATTAAAAACTATAATCATAAATATCATAACATATATGATTTAAATAAGTACTTTTCCTCATTTTTCTTAATAATTTTATGTTAAAATCATAGTTTCATGTGATAATTAGTTCATCTTCCTTGAATGTTTTGGTTCAATAATTTTTTCCCTCTAATTTGATCATGTTTAAATAATATATAGAATGTTAAAAAATATATATAAAATATATATTTGTTGTATATCTATTATATTAATCTATAAATTTTAGATAATAAAATGGATAACATGGTTCATTGAGACCATATGTTGTATGTATGGAAGAAAATTGTTTCCATTATTTTAACAAATGATGGAAATGGTGAAATATAAATATTAATAACCACTAATGAATAATTATTATGTTATATATATCATTTCTATCAATAAAATCCATCCTTATTACCATCTATGTAAAACTAAAATGAAAAATTGTTCACATCACTATGTGGAGGCAATAATCCACACCTACACACGAGGGATGTTATTGTTTTCCAATGGATTAAAGAGTAAGAATATAGATTTTATATTATTTTTAAAAAACTACTTATAGAGAATAAATATCAAATTCATTCATTAACTTTTATCTATACTAACTTTTGTGTAAAGTGTAAGTGAAAGGCAAATAACATTACTTCGTGAGACTAGTCTGACATACATATGAGTTACATTATCATATACATCACAAAATGGAAAGTGAGATGTTATGTGTGATATTACTACT
Source organism: Viscum album (assembly GCA_963277665.1). NCBI lineage: Eukaryota > Viridiplantae > Streptophyta > Magnoliopsida > Santalales > Viscaceae > Viscum > Viscum album. Next base: position 809,057,756 of record OY728138.1, on the reverse strand, counting down.
CCATGATTATAATATTATCATGAATATCATATTCATATCCTAAAAACATCATGAAATCCATCCTTTAATGTTTTTGAATGAAAATTAATGACATTGGTTTATGATATAGTAGGCTGCCACACACATGATTGATGATTTTGTAACACATTTGATGAAAGAGGAAGTGGATATTGGCAATAAAATTAAATTAAAAACATATAAATATATTTAAGACAATTTTTCTATTATATCTATATTTTTTAATAATAATTTTAGGATTTTATTGAATAAATAAAATAAAATTCTCGGTTACGGATGTTACCTATTTTTCAGACAACTTCATTAGGTTTGTACCAAATAGAATATAATGATGGATTTATGTCAAAACTAAGGGATCTCTAATGAGATAATGGATTTAATGATTTATTTTTACTATTTATAATGGAAAAAATCATTTAAAATTTATTAGATAATATAAATTATTTTGTTTCCAAATATGGAATCAATTTTTTCAAATTCCATTCAAAAAAATAGAAAATGTTTATTTAAAATTAATACCATATAGGAAATAAAAAATAAGGTTTTGAAATAGAAAATGATCAAACATTACAAATTTTTTATTTCACAATTAAGTATTAAATTGATATAAATGACTTGAATTTAATTATTAAATATATAATTTGACTACTTTTTCTTTAAAACCAATTTAAAATATAGTAATGTTTGTAAATAATTTAAATGAAAAGGATGATATGAGTAAAAATCAGTATTTAATAACAGTGTTCAAGAAGTGATGAAATTTTTTTCTTTTTAAAATAATTATTTCCATAAATAACATTAAGATTAAAATGATTTTTATTTTCTTTTAACTAATATAGAAAATGTAATTTTTTTAAAAACTCATATTTTTATAAACTGGTTCTTTATATTCCTTCTATCCAACTTAGAAATAATGATATAATGGTTATATTTTAAATATTAATATTTTAAAAGAGTGTTGTTTTTCAATTATACATGATGTTTTGTGAATTTGATGATATCAAAGAGATTGAATTTATTTAAATAAAAATTTATCATGAAGTCTAAGGATTTTATATTCCCTTCTAATATTTATGGTATGTTCCATACACATAATAGAACATGATGTCCATAGTTTATAAATCTCTTGGTGTTATATCACCCCTATAATTAAATTTATTCATCAAAATTTAATATTGATATCAATAATCAATTGTTCGACATTTAAAAATGTATGTTTTGAAAACCCACATCAAAAAACGGTTAATAAATCAACTTATTAATAAAATATAAATGCAAAGTAAAAAGGTCATATGGAGTAACACATATCTATTTTACAATCTAGGAGAACACGGGTGGATTGTGAAGATATGGACTGTGAATAAAAGTGTAAATAATTATACAAATTTATAGAGTTTATTGATCAAAAGAAATTAAATGGTCAATGGAAATTTAAGGGCTTCAAAATAGAAATTTTTTATTATTTAAAAGTCCACCTGTTCGACATAAATGAAGGAATTATGATGAAATTTTAAATAAATATCCTTTTCTTAGAGTTGATGAATTACTTTTACATATTTATTTATAATATATTAAAATATATGTAATGCATCGATCTCAATAGCCTGAATCTAGTTTCTTAATTTATTACATTGGAAAATATATAATTGTCGAATCCCAAATGACCAATCAGCTTAGTAGTCTTGTAAAATAGATTACATAAAAAACCCTTAAATTAAAATATAAAACATAAAAAACAACATAGATAATACATTGATAACTTCTATAGACATCTAGATTAAACTTGAAAAGTAGTCATAATACACTTCTAGGAAGCCGGGAAAAATAATACATAAGAAAGGGGTGAGCATAGATGCTCATTAATGTTAATTGTACAATGGAAGATATTATAAATAATCATAAACATTAAGGAAATGAGATTAGATAAAACCTAAGACATTTAAAATAGTATATAGAATAATTTGTAAAGAATAAATAATATCATATAAAGTAATCACATGATCTTGAAAACATAACAATAGATATTATTATAGTTGAATAATAACATTGAATATAAATAACTAATCTCATAATGAGGGAATACATAATGTCAGACATCATAAAAATACAACTAAGGATTCATCCAAGACAGCATAGATAAACGGGTAAGATATCAGCTAATACCCAAACTAATTTCTCTCACGAGAGAAACTGATACATCAAGGGGATATAAAAGGACCCTCCCTTCACTAACAATGTCCAATGCATTCCTCATATGAAATCATAAACAACACCCACATTTTTACTGAAATAATAGTATACAAAATGTTAATACTTTAACAATATACCATGAATGGTATCCACATAGGACATCAACATTTAAAGTGATAATAAACCCTTCAATAAAATAAGGTAGATTATATTATAAGATATCAACCACAAAAAGTCTTAAGATCCATCAAATTATGTTGTCATAGATGAAAATAAATTAATAAAATTACAAATCATTTCATGAGATAAATTACATTTTTTTTAAATAAGTTATTTAAAAACTCATGAAATTAGAAATGAAAATAAATTATTTGAAAATAACCTTCTAATAATTTAATGCAATATTCAAAATATTAAGGAAACCTGATTCTAAGAAAATCTTCTCATGTGGCATAAGTTAAAAAACATTACATTTATAAAAAATCTCAAAAAATACAGCATTTGGAAAAAAATGATTCCATTCAAAGAATTTTATAAAAATTAAAACTTAGTGAAATAGATTTCATTATTCATAGGATAATATTGGTCACATTCTGAAAAAAAAAATTATAAAACATAGAGCTGGATGATAAATATTTCCTAAGAGATACTTACATATAAATAATCCTGAATAATTATGAGATTGTAAAAATAACATTAGCTTATTATTTCCTTTAGATGAGGATTGTTTAAACTATGGTATAATGGATAAAGAATTATATTAATTTATACCATAATTATATGTATATTTATGATATCATATATGATCCTATTATATCATTTTGTTAACAATATTTCATTATAAACATTGTTTTGGGTGTTAATTGTTCCATTTACCTATGCATGTTTTATCATGTAAGTCCTATTTATTTTATATAGGATATATTTTAATCCAATAAATAATGATATTATGTTCTTAAACATTTTATTTATTCATTATGTGTATTTTTAAAATCATTCTCAAATGGTTAACATGGAGAGTGAATCTAACAGCGTATTGGAGATGGTAGGTCATACGTACGCACGAACGATAAAGTAGTAAGGAATTAGATAATATATAATTTATAAATAATAAATATAATTTCATATTTATTATATATATCCATTATATTCATCATTATACACATCCAAATAAGGTGGCAATGAAATGAAAATAAAATCGCAGCGTGGAGATGGTAAGTTGTACGTACACAAGCATGGTGAAATTGTCTTTCATAGGATAGATAAAGGGAGTAATATGTTTTTATAATAATTAAAATAACATCTAGGAATATTGATGATACTGTATTTTTTAATTTAATTTGTAAAATATGTAAGAAGAGGAAGTAGAAGAATAAAATAACTTGAATGAATTGTTAAAACAATTATTTATTCTTCAATGAACTTTATTTGGATCTCCTCTTTGGGGTACTAAGGGTGGTCATTTTAGAATCACATCACCTCTATAACATAACTAATATTGTTGTTAGGATAATTAGGTAGTTTTTATTCAAGATACAAGTATCAATGTGGTGTGACAAAATAAGGTAGGATGTGCCATTTTATAAGCGAGGGGAGGGGCACTCTTGGAAACACTCAAAGTATTAAATTAATAAAAAATAATTTCCAATTTAAAAATTCTCACATGTGAGATATATATAATAAAATAATATAATGGTTCTAAATTCTCTAAACCTATAATTTATAGGCATGTTCATGTCAAATTAAAACCATTGGCTTTTGGATTTAGACCATAGTTAAACTCTTTAAACCTTACCATGACAACATGTCTTTTATTTTTTAAGGGTTAATATATTTACTATAAATTTTAAAACAAACCCAAAATGAATCATTGATGAAATATTGAACCTTATTATAGTAATATAGATGACTTTAAATACTTTTATTAATTTTATATCATTTAGTAAAATATTATTTATTTTAAAGTATCATTTATATCAATTTTGATAGTATTCATTATTTGTCTTTAAAAAAATTTCAGAAAAACATGATCAATTCTAAAAAAAATTATAATATGACAATAACATCTATAATGTATCTATAAAATTCATGTATTTCATTAATTATGTCAAATTATATTTATTTTGATATTTTTAAAATTATTTATTTGATATTTCCATTGAAAAAACAATTACTGCATCATTATTATTAAACCTTTAATTAAATTATTTCTTCTCAATAAATTAAAAATAATTTATAATAATGAAGATAAATATATTATATTTAAAATTACTATATATAGTCTAATTTTCTTCTATATTACCATGTATTGAATGTATAATACTCATTTAAAACATAAGTATGACATTATTAACATATATTTATATAAAATATTATAAATGTCATATTCTTACCATATTGGATTAAAAAGGATATAATTTCATCCTTAGGTTGATTATTGTAAAAATCCACCCTTCTAATCAAATTATTAAAATTATTAGGGTAAATTAATAATATTATAATATTTTTTACATATAATTACCCAATTTACCCTTAACCATAGTAAATAAAAACATACTAAAGTTAATATTCATAATATGTAGAAAAATTAAATTGATCTTATTAGAATATAAACATCATACTAATTACTACACCTTTTATCCATTTTTTGAAATTACATAGATAGAAGTGGCTAAATTAAGTTTAACACAAATCTCACAGATGAGGTGAGAAGGCGGGCAAAAGAGATGTTCAAAAGGTCAAAAAGGTTTTACATATAATATCAATATAAAAATGATTATAATGACCTATATGGGATTAATATATGTATTTTTTATCAATCATGAATTTAAAAATAAATTCAAAATAATTTTAAATGAAAATTTAGTTTTTTACATATAATGGAGTATTTTTCACTATTCATCAAAAAATGAAACCTCTAAGAAAAAAACTAAAAAATAACCCTAAGATATTTTTTATATTACAAATTAAGAAATAAAATATATTTTAAAAAATAAAATTTATAAAATTCTGAAAATTTAGTTTTAAAATAGGTACACCATTAAAAGGTGGTAAATTTTCCTTTAGAAAAACATATGATTCTATGCATAAAGATGTTTTTGTTCATATCCTATGCCTGTAAAAACTATTAGATAAATAAAAAATATTTTATTGAATGTATATAATAATATATTTCATTAATATCATTTACTAATTATAATTAATTTAATTTATCAAGACAAAATTCATTTGTGATCATTAAAATATAATAATTCTTTTATATTCATTGGTTTATATTTTAATTTATAATTAATTGGTGACCAATGAATTAATCTTAAATTTTTATAATCCATATATTTTCATAATTTAGGTTATAATATTAAAAATTTCTATTTTAATAGCATGTTTATAATGGTAATATTTAATAAATAATATTTAGTTGTTTGACTAAGACCATTATTTTGTGCAATTTATGTTGTTAAGGAAATTGAGTTTAAAAAAGGAGACATACCCTAAAATATTGGGGTGTTACATTCTCCCCTCCTTCAACAAATTGAGTCCTCACAATTATATGAATTTGTTATTTGTAACAATGGTTTGAATATTCAAAATAAATTTATTGAATTACCACATTGGAATAAGGGTTGATAAAAACACATTAAAATATAGAAATGGAAGTACGAAGGTTAGGAAAGATAACACACACCAGGGTTACATGTAGGAAAACATGGAAATGGTAGATAAAACTAACCATCATGTTCTAATGAAGAGTGATAAAAAACATGATCAAGAGAATGTTAATAATCACAAAGATATAAATCTATGATAATATAAGGGACCATTTGATTCATTGGAAAATAATGATCTAGGAGAACATTTATGTTTTCATGATACTTTCCCTATAGCTGAATAATTCATTCACTCTATATGTTTGTAAGGAAATATAATTTATTGATACGTTTTTATAAAAACAATCTTATCTTTTAGTTGTGCCTTTAACTATTTCTAATTCATTTCTTGGAATAAGTTACATCATAGAGTGAATTAATACGTTAACCTATAAACTTTTTTCCAACTATCAGCATAAACATTTTAAAAAATGGTTAAATTTTCAAAAATAAACATTTCATAAATATTTTCACTACATCAAGTGTCCTTATTTGTCAGAATCCAAAAATGTGAATACCTTCATCATTTATTATCTTAAAATATGTAAATTACAATAAAACATTATTATATACATGAATGATTCTATATTCCTTAAATTGAACATATATTACTGAATATAATCCTTGTCACCGACCTAGTCGGGATACCATCTAGGGCAACACCAGACCTAACTCGAGACAAGGCCCAAAGGGCATTCCCAATCCCCATGGGCTTGAAACTAGTACCCATGTATAAATAATACACTATTGGGAATAATTTAACCCATTGTTATAATAATTAATCCACCCAAAAAACTAAAGAAACATGAAACCAATAACCATAACTAAATATGGTACACCAATTTTTAGAATCAATTTTTTACCACATTAAACTAAAAGAAAAAATGAAACAAAAAAAAGGTAACCACTAAATATCCCAAAATACTCTATGAAGAATGTGGTACATCTCCCTCAATCCACCACCACTAACACATGAAACAAGTGTAACTCACTAGAAAACGGAACAACCATCACCAAAACACACCTTTTCTTTACCTGATTCATATATAACAATGTCTACATACATGAAATGGTGTATGTATGTTGTGAGCCAATTCCTAATAGAATTACACCCAAATAAAAATATTCCATGGTAAAAAATTAGAAGATAATTTAACAATACAATTTTTATGAAATCACATGGAAATATATTCAATGTAATCTTCATGTAAACATTTTAAGAAAAATAATATTTCAATATAAACAATTTTTCCAAATAAATAATCCTCAATGCCTTATGGTATACAAGGCCCATTGTATACTAATGGTCGACACCACATCACCTATATTATATCATGAGATATCACCCTGGGAAAATCCATAAGGTTAGTCTAGCACAACTGATTCCCTAAGAACCTCATACATCGGTGATAAATATCCTACAATATCAACTACCAACATATTTCCGACAAACTAGAAACAATGAGGGATAATCCCATGGTTCTAATACTCTCTAGTTACATTAACCTTCCCTTGAACAATCTACTAAGAGGGATCCATCCCAAGGGTATAGTGTTATCCATCCATATAACATGTGTATTTAGTGTTTAAATATATATCCTACTAACAAAGTCTGAGCCTTTCCACTTCCGAGTCAACTAGTATCATGTCCACAAGAAGAATCTTGGTTTTCCGCATCCAAATCACTAGGGTATTAGTTCTAGTTTTCCCACTAGGATACCTGAGATTCCTCTTGTTCTAAAATTTTGTTAGTAAATATCACATAAGAATCACTCTCAGAAACACATTCCATGACACATATTCCCATAATTAAATCACATATTTCACAAAAAATTACATTGATACCACCATTTTCCAAAAATTAAACCACATTCCATTTTAAATTCACCCAAAATATTTCAAGATAAACATTCCATACTTGAAAAATCCAGGAAACCCAATTGGGGACATTTTAAGAAATATCATAATCAATATAACCATTTCCATGATCCAAGCCCTTTCTGAATTCACACATAAACCAAATTCACTTCACAACATTCTTCACATTTTACATTTAATTCCCAAATCACAATTCAAGGTGAAGAACAATAACTAGGACATCAAAATCATATATTCTTTTTTAGAAAAACAAATTTCAACATATTCACACATAAAGTGCCTTTGAAAACACATTTCACACTTTTACATAATCTTAAATAACCTTACAAGAATAACCATAATAAATTACATACAAATAATTACCATTTTACTATGAAAATCCCATTTACATAAAATATTTATGTCAAAATATTCCAAAAACATAATTGACACCACATGAAATTCATAGAATGCATTTATAGTGCCAAACAAGCATATCCAAATAATCTAAAAATGATAGGGCATGGAACCACCTACCTTAGACATTGAAAATTCTGAAAATTGATGAAAAACAACAATTGTACCTCCATAAGACCATAGAAAAGAATTTTTAACCAACAACTATCAATATCTTCCCCAATATCACAATATTAGACCCCCCCCCCCCCCCTCTAGGTTAAAAATCTTCCAAATATTAAGAACCCAAGAAAAAAAGAAAATAAAACTCTATAAAGAGGTACGAATCATTAATGAACCACACTTGAATATTCCTTGAAGTTACTACATGAAAAAGACCCATGTAATGATTTCCAAGTGGTCTAAGGAAGAATGGAGGGAGCTTTTATGACTAAAAATCACGTTTGGGTGGAATAAGGGTGGTTTGGGGTTAAATAATGAGAGGAAACAAATGGAATCTTTTTAGTTTTTAATGACCTGTACCTGCTGTACCATTTTCCAAAACATACGGAAACCATGCACTCATCACACTTGTTGTTTGGTTAGCCTGTATGATTAAAAAACTGTGTAGTTATCTGTAGTCCAAAATTTCACTTGGACACACGGTAACCTAATAAAGGGTGCATGATTTGACAAAAGGATCTCAAACATTTTGTATCATGCTCTCAATCCCAAAAACATAATCATTCACCAAAAATACCAGGAAAAGTCAAGGGAAATAATTTTGTTAAAATAAACCAGATAAATACATAAAAATAATGACATGAGTGTTACAATTCTCTCCACCATAAAAACTTTCCTCCCCCATAAAGTCATCCCGAAGCCTAATCCAAAAACAAGAATGGGTACTCATTTTCAATGCACGACGACTACTCCCTTGTCTCTTGTTCATCAAAACCATGTTCCTAAAGAATTAATACCAGAGTAGTTGACTTCCCATGAAGTACCTTCTCTTCAGAATCCATAATCTTATATGGCTGCTCAAAAAAATATAGATCAGGATGCAACATTAACTCCACCCATTTCAACACCTGGGACAGGTCTGGATTATACATTTTCAATGGGGAAACATGGGACACATCTTGAATACATGTCAAATATGAAGAATAATCCATCTAGTATTTCACCCTACTGACTCTAGGAAATATCAAAAGGCTCATCATAAATTGGCATTAGATTACCCTACTTACCCAAACAGCAATGACCCAAGCATGGTGGAACCTTCAGGAACACCCATTCACCCAAAAAAAATCAAAATTCCTTTTATCTCCATAAGACTTATAAAAACTTTTAGGTACTGACAACCACTCCTTGATCAATTTAACTTTGTCAAAATTTTCCCAGACAAGGCTCGGCCACAAAAATGAGGAATCTTCTACATCAGCCCAACACAAAGGGAACCAACACCTCCAACCATAATGTTTCTTGAAAGGAGCCATATGAATCGAATATTGGTAACTATTTTTGAATGTGAACTCAACTAATCCCAAATGGTTATCCCATGTACATCCAAAATCTAGAACACATGCTCAGAGCATTTCCACTAAAATCTGATTCACCTTCTACATATAACCATCCATCTAAGCATGGTATGTCATTCTTAGTTTAACAAATGACCCCATTTCCTTCATAAGGCCTTCTCAAAACCATGAGGTAAAATATTGATCCCTATCAAAAACAATTGCTGATGGAACACCATAGATTCTCACAACCTTATGAATATAAAACTGGTCCAAATCAACTACTTTGTTTAAATCAATGATCTGAATGAAATGAGATAACATTGCGCAGAAGATCAAACACAAACCAAATAGAATTCCACCCCTGGGGTGTATGATGTAAGCCCACAACGAAATCCATGGAAATCTCACCACACTTCCAGGTAGGAATAGTAAAAAAGGATGAAGAAAACCATAAGGTATCTGATGATCTTTTATAACCTACTGACACGTGTAATGTCATGATACAAAGCCATATATATCTCATCTCATACCTAGCTAACAGATCTACCAACACACATCCCAAAACATCTTGGTGGTGTTAGGATGAATGATCCTCTATGACGGATGGTCATCCTGCATCACTATTTTCCAAAATAGAAATGGAACCACAAATTGACCTATAGAACACAAGGATCCTTTATCAGAAAATGAATACACACAAGGCGCCTCCCCACAATGAAGAAATTTCATAGAGTTCTGAAAAAACTCATCATTTATAATTTCATACTGAATCAATTCTTGAAGGGATGGAGTTGGCTTCACACTAGACAATAATTTGTCTCCACTATGCTACTTGATCTATGGATGAATCTGAGAAGTGATCCTCGTCAAATTCCACTAATCATTGATCTTATTCATTTTTGGTACTGTAACATTTCATCTCCATATATCTACCACCACAATAAATTTTTTGGGGGTATATACAATATCAAAGTCAAGCCCCTAAAGGTACTCACCTCAATGATATTTCCTCAAGTTCAAATCATTTTGTGAGAAAATATAAGCTAAAATTATATAATTAGAATAAACCACTAACTTCTCCCGAAAAATGGTAATGACACCGTTTTATTAAGGTGTTCGTCACTACATATAACTCTAGGTCCTGGGTTGGAGATTTCTTCTCATGTGGTGTAAGGTGAAGAGAGACATATGACACCACATGATCATTCTACATCAACACACACCCAAGAACCAAACCTGATGCATCGTAATAAACCACATGTCCCTTTCTCAATTCTAGAAAGGTCAAAACATGGGTGGTTATTACGAACCACTAAAGCTATTCAAATGATTATTGATATTTTTTGATCTATTAAAACATTACCACTTTTTGGGTAAGAGTGGTCAAGAATGTAGGAAGTTCAGATAAATCACAAATGAACCAATTGTGCTACCAGGTCAGGACAAAAAAATCTCCTAATCTCGACAACATTATTCTATTTGTCCCATTACATAACTACACTAATCTTATTTAGGTCCACCAAAACCCATCACTCCAGGAAGACCTATCCTAGAAACATGACATCAGTTATCCAAAATATGCACTTTGAAAACATCTCATAGGGGATATAGTCTCAAAGAGTTCCAAAATTAATTCAAAAAATGTCATTCATGGTCTTCCTCAGATCCAAAATAAACCAGGATGTCGTCCATGAATACCACAAAAAATAATTCAAGATTCTTGTGGAACACCATGTTCATAAGTTCCATAAGGACCGCTGGAGAATTTTTCAATCCAAAGGCCATAACCAAGTACATGAAGTGGTTATACCTACTTCAAAACACTATTTTTAAAACATCTGCCTCTTTCACTCTATCATGGTGATAACCAGAGCACAAATAGATCTTAGAAAACCACATTTACCCAATAATCTAATAAAAAAGGTGGTAACTACAAGGAAACTTATACATGTTTTTACTTGTCACCTTATTCAACTTCTGGTAATATATGCAGAACTAGAGAGATACATCGTCCTTCTTTTCAAATAGAACATGGGCGCCCAAGAAGAGATGCTCGGGTGAAAGAATCCTTTGGAATCCAAATGATCTATTTGTACCAATAATTCACCCAAATCGGTGGTGTATATAATGTTCAAGGAAAGAGATACCAAATTGGTTCACGGTTCCAAATCAATATAGAACTCCACATCCTACTTTAGAGGAAAAATCAAGAAATCCTATGGAAAAAACTATGTGAACTCATCCACCAATATAGGTATCCCATCTATAGGACAAGTTCCACATTCCAATAACATGAATGATGAGAATTGAAAAACAATGGTTACCAAACCGAAGTAGTGGAGGTCCAACATGTCATGAACGATGATCCAACTCACCATTTAAAACATAGGTACTACCATCTTCTTTTACAAAGATCACTCGTAGCCATTATTAAATAATGTGCACATGAAAACGCACTATCCAATCCATATAGACAAATAAATAAAAGATTTTTATTTTGTAAAATTTTAAAATCACACTCCAACTCATCCCCTAACATGGTGAGTGCTCATCATAGACACCTAAGATGCTTCTCTCACTTCATACCAAGATCTGTCACGAAATCTATGACAGATGGCATAATATCTGTTGGAAACCTCAAAAAATCCACAATATGGATAGAAAGAAAAGAAACAGATATACCAGTTTCAAATAGAACTACTAATAAAGATGATGCAACATGAAAAACACCTAAAACTTTCAGAGTCCCTACATCCAAAATCACTTATTATCAGTCCACCGCATGAAGGTGCCTCGTCTCAGCCTCTACCTATGAACGACCACTAACTACCACACTACCCTGAGATGACTATGCCAAAATGGAGAAACAAATATTCCTCTAGGACCACCAATCCAATATCTAACTATCTTGAAAGTTTCAATCTGAGCTTACATCACCTAGAATCCACAAATCTAGGACCACTCTGATATGGGTGAGGCACATTGAAAAATCGTTTTATGTTCCCAAAAGCTCTGCACTAATTGAAATGTATGGTTGGTGATGAATAGTATAATATCTTTTGTCCCACTTTTCCACACTAGTGACACACTACTAACCCCAAACCTGAATCTTGGAATAGGGATAGCCAAGAAGGATGGCCTGAACCACCACCACCCCCTCTTATTCTGCTTCTCTTGCTTCATCTTCTTCTTAGAGGAACTATTATTTCCTGCTACTGACACACACAGAAAAGAACCATACATTCCCTTGAGATAAGTATTCACCGTGATAACATGGTCAACCACCTCATTATATGATTTAATCATAAAAATAAATACACGAGAATGATTTATTTTCCATAAGCCCCTCTCAAACCTAGGATCATTCATCTACTCACTAGATATAATCTAGTATGTGTAACATACAAACTTTTTGATGTGTTTAGAATAATCCATCACCATAGAGCCTCTATGGGATGATAAATTAATTCCAAGGATCTATCATAAGACAAAACCCTGGGACAATACTGTTATTGAAGGCCATATTGAAATCTCTCCAACCCATATGCTCATGTTTTCCAGCCTGTACCACTAAGTTCCACCACTTCTGATTGGGACCTTCCAATAGAAATTAGGTTCACTTGACTCAAATAGCCTCATGACTGTCAATTAATTTAATCATACTCACTGTTTTCTCAAACCTCTCTTTCACTTCCTGAGGTTCTACATTTCCCTATAATGAGGAATGCTTACTCATAAGTAACTCTTATGATTTTTTCCTTTTAGGACGTATTTTTTCTTCCCTAAAAAGAGAAGGGTTGGAGCTCACTCCTTTTACTAAATCATGAATAGCCCGAGCCACTACCCCCACTATACTCTAGTAAATTAGATAAATCTCACTCTCTCTACCATTTTCCCATGGATTCACAGGATCTCTACGAGGAGGCATTCTTCCACAAAAATTGATAACTATAAGAAAAACCATTAATAAAAAAAATTTAAAAAATTAATCTATATAATCAGATATAAAAAAATATATAATTCAAAACGTAACCAAATCCATCATAATAACAAGCCAAAAGAACAATACCCCTCCACCCATCACCCAGTGTAATTCTACAGACTTCATCCCATACGTCCCACCAAGAGGAGAAGTAAAAATCCAATCCAAACATCCCTTGGTGACTTGAGTCTTTTCATGAGGTGTACTGTTATGAAACCCTACACACAACCAAATTTTCATTTTCATAAAATCATAGCTCCAGCCTATCCAGACTCATCCAAAATAACATGAAAAATAAATAGTTTAATCTTTTCTGATAACACTTTTTCATAAACCCAGTCTGGATTCCATCAATATTTACAACCTACCTGACTCCAGACAAGGCCTAAAGGGTGTTCCCGATCCCCATTGTCTATAAATTAGTACATGGGTATCAAAATTATTCTTTTGGGAATGTTTTCACCAATTAATATAACAATTATAAATCCCAAAAAAGTATTGTAACGCGCAACTAATAACTATAACCAAACATGGTACAACAATTTTCACAATATATGTTTTACAACTTTAAACCAAAATCCAAAGTGAAACAATAAAAATGGAACCCCTAAACATCCCAAAATAATATGTGCAACATGAGGGGTATCACTCTCAATCCACAACCAACAACACCTGTGACAAGTGTAACTGTCTAGAAATCGGAACCACTATCACCATGACACACCATGCCTTTATCGAGTTCATACATAAAAATGTCTTCATACACCACAAGTTGTATGTTAGGTGTTATACAATGTCTAATAGGATACCACCAAAAACAAAATATTTCATGATACAACATCCAGTGATAAATCAACATGCACATTTATATGAAACCAAATGGAAAGATTTTCAATGGAAACATCAATTAAACATTTTTAGCAAAATATTATTTACAGATAAACCATTTTTTAAAATTAATTGTCCATGTTGCGAAAATATATACATGGTCAAATGTATAATGATGGTCGGTACCACATCACATATATAATATCATGATAGAGAACCATGGGTTAATCCCTCAGTATTGTCTAGAAACAGTGATTCCCTATGAACCTTGTACTTCAGTTGAAAATATCCTTCAATCTCAACTACCAACATATTTCTCATGCATGATCCACTTGGAGGGATAATCCCACGGGCGAAGTGGTATCTAGGTATAATACCGCTCTCATTCACAAGAGACTATGATGGATCCTTCCCAAGGGCCTGGTGGTCACCAACCATATCACATTTTTATTTAGTGTTGTAAACAAATATCCTAATAAGTGAATATGGGATTTTCCGCTTCGAAGAAAACGAGCGTCAAGTCCACTAGAAGAATCTAGGATTTCTAATTCCAAATCACCAGCGTGCTAGTTCTAGTTTTCACACCTAGATACTAGGGATTCCATTTTTTCTCAAATTATATTATTACAAATAACTAAACTATAAACCTCAAAAATATATTCCATTCCACATATTCCCCCATGGAAAACTCCACTTTCGCAAAAATATACATGAAAATTGCCATTTTCCATAAATAAAACCACTTTCTATTTTCGTACGCTAAAACCCTATCAAAATACAATTTTTTACCTTCATAATTTATGAAACCCATTTGAGAAAATTTCAATAAAATCATATAGTCAATGTAACCATTTCCATCTGCCAATCCCTTTCCAAGTTCACACATAAACCAAATTCACTTCAAAACGTGCTTCACATTTTACACCTAATTCACAAATCACATTTCAAGGTGCAAAAAATTAAGCTAACACCTCAAAATAATCATCTTTATTCTAGAAAACCTTTTCCACTACATTCTCACCTTTAGTGCCTTTGAAAACACATTTTACACCTTTCTCATAATTATAAACAAGGTTTACTTGGAGAAATATTTACTTTTAAATCATTTATAATGGATTGTGAGGAATATTTTTATTATCCTATGAATATCCCCCTAGAGTGTCAAACTAGGTGTGCACTAAGGCCTATTATCCTGTACTAGATTACACTGAGTCATGCTCGACACACCTTATCAGAGTAGTTACTCATAAGTACTTCTATAAAATAACTAAATCCAATTATAGTATCCAAATAGGAACTTTTTATATTAATACTCACATAATCTCTACTTTAACAAAATAATATGATATTTTTCTATAATTACCCAAATAATATATCTCAGGGTTATATTCACTGATATATATTTTTTAAATCTTGTATCCAAGGATTCTACTAAACTTACTTGGATAACAATCATAATTCCCCAAACCTAGTAACCTAGAATTTGTGCCTTACTTTGTTAAATTGGAATATATATAAGTGATGAATCTCAAAGGATAAGTCAATTTAGCTATTATGGAAAATATATTGCATATATGAAGCTTACATTACAATGGAAAACATAAAATAAAACATATATATTCCTTTGAGAACTCCATTAATATCCTATATTTTTCATGAATATCATTCATAATACACATCTAGGAATCCTTGAATAATAACTAATAATAAATGGGTTATCTCATATTTTTAGTAAGTGTAGGAGTGCATTGGAAGCTATTATAAATAATAATAAACAGTAAGGCATGGTGAATTGATGAAACACAAGGTGTTTAAACATATTCTTGATCATATATGGAATGTATAATTAATACTATATAAAATAATCACATGAGCTAGAAAACATAACCATTGAGATTTTACTAGTTGAATAATCACACTAAATATCAAAAAATATTCTCATAATGTGGGAATGCGTAATATCAGACATCAAAAACATACCATCAAGAAGTCAGCCAAGACACATTGCATAAACAGGTAAGACATCAACCATTACCCAAACTAGTTTGTATTATGATACATACCAATACATCGTGGGGCTAAAGCAGGACTTTCCCTACACTTACATAGTCCAATTAATTCCCCATAAAAAACATAAACAACATATACATTTTATTAAAATAAAAGCATATGAAATGTGAATACTTTATCTATAAACCATGAATGGAATCTATTGGAACTAGCAAATTAATCCAAATAATGATCCAAATAGAACCAACCATGATCGAAGATTTTAGATCATTTCAAAGGCTTTGATTTGATAGGTCTTGGAGCCCCAATGATGTTACAGATTAGATGTTATGGTCATTTATAGTAAGTTCAAAAAAATTTATAGATCCCCTTCCTAGAGATCTTGTCCGCGGAGCTCCGTACATGGAAACGATGAAATTTGATGGTACTCTGGAAAGCCTAATTCCCTATACGATCATGAACACATCATTTATATATGGATCTAGGAGTCATATGGAGCTATGGAATTTCATGGATCCCTACTTTTATGCATCACATGCCAGTAATCATTATGAGACCCTCAATCCTTTAAATACCCTCTTCATCCCTTCTTTCAAGAAATAGATGCGACCAAGTTTTGATCTCAGATTCTCAATTCGTGGAGCTAATGGTCTTCGCGAGACCATCTCCCAAAGATCACCTAGGCACCATGAAACCACCATTCTTATGTTATTTAGAGCATCTACCTCATATTTATATTCCCCTCATGGATTCATATTCTCTCCATCAAATAAAAATTCCCTATGAGTCACTTGATGCTTCATGAAGCATTTAACCTTCACAAAGCACTCCCCCATTGAATTATGGAATTCTTCACAAGTCCCTAAGTTTTGGGAAGCGTTATACATTTAAAGAACCTAATATCCATGAATCCCCATCCTTGGGAAGACTCTGATCTCTATGAATCCCCATCCTTGGGAAGACTCTGATCTCTATGAATTCCCATGCTTTGTGAAGCCCTATCATTCATAAAGTGCCATCCCTCACAAATATCCTACCTTCACACCTTCATGTCTATACCGTAGGGGTTTAACCCCCACAAAACTACCCAATTTCAGTTCCGGGATACATTCCCAGTCATCTTGGACAGTTCTTCACCTAAAATCATTGACCACCCATGAAAAATAAAGGGTCTCGCAACAATCGTTTTGGGTCGGGTCAATGTAATATTTCATTACACCCTTGTGGAGCCCCAACTTCGACCCCTAAAATACCATGATTCTAAATAATCCTCTATACATTAGGAAGTACATTGACTCAACTTACTCTTATAGATCCCTTTACTATGTCATGATTTGGGCTTCACATATCAGATTCCCTAAGTTTCTTATGTTGAATAATTCCTCAAGAAACTCCCCAAACCTCATCTCTTAACTACTATTCCAAGTTGAAAAAAAGGTCTTCTATTGCATAAATCCCACACCAGCAATTTCTTGGAATCTTTTTCCTAATATTCCTCTATAGATAACTTTAAATTGTATCATATCCTATCACAATTGAATAGGATACATTGTTAATCAAGCATAAGATTTCCCCGTGTCCAAACATGTGGAAGACACATGGGCACCTCATTGCATAAGCCTCATACACCTCATCCATTCCCATGTTGGTAATTTTAATTCTTACCCCTTGGAAAAAAATATGGGATGCCATCATGACCTAATATGAGGAAGACATTATGGGTGTATTCCACACATAATCCATATTCACCATTGCTGCTCCACAGCCCCACGTAGGCAGTTTCCATGTGTAATCTCCATTCACTATTGCTGCTCCATAAAGCCACCCATACTACTACCACACAAAATCCCCATTCACCACATCTACTCCAGAGTGACACCCATGTAGCTACCATGCATAAGCCTCATTCACCATTGTCAATCAACTATGACACTCGAGTTTCTTCCACATATAAGATTCATTCACCATTTCCGCTCAATAGTGGCACCCGGGATGCATTCACATGTAATCCCCAGTTACCATTTCCACTCCATAGTAGCACCTAAGCATCTTCCACACGTAATCCACATTCACCATTACTGATCCATATCAGCACCTGGGCAGCTTCCATGTATAATCCCCAATCTAGATTTCTACTCCACAGTGGCACCCTAGATGCTTCCACACATATGCCCCATTCACCATTGCTACTCCATAGAGGAACATAGCCCGCTTACACAGGTAAGCCTCATTCACCATTTCCACTCCACATTGTCACTGATGCTTCTTCCAAACATAAGCCCCATTCATTGTTGCTTCTCTATAGTAGCACTAAGGATGCTTCCACATATAATACACTTTCACCATTTTCCCTCCATAGCGGCACTCAGGAATCTTCCATGAATAAGCCATATTCACTATTGATGCTCCATAGCAGCTCTCGGGCAGCTTCCATGCATAATCCTCACATCATATCTCATTTACACATCTCTCGCTACAAGATTATTAGGTATTTAAATACCTCTTATTTCTCATTTCATGCATGACTCACGTGTTCATAAAGGTTTGTAACGACCACATCACCTATCCAGCCTCCTAGGAAGTTCTTAAACGTAAGTTCCAACAATAGCCACATGGTCTGCTTCAATGTGTAGGCCTCAAAATGTCTAATGGGAAACCACCTTTGTGTAATCCCCATAATGCCCCTCTCATCTTAGACAGCTTCCTAGCATAAGCACCAACCACATTTCTCATTTCAACCTGGTCTCCTAGTTAGGTGTAATCCCTAATATCCCCTCCATAACTATGTGGAATTTGATTCCCAACCAACTAGGATATGTAGGAAATCTGCCCGAGGATCAATACTGACTCCATTATATTTACATTGGTTCCCTCTCGCCCTTACCTTATGTTGTTAAATGTCAAGGAATACCATAGCTATGTTAAATTTTATCCCTATCTCCTAAATTGGGTACATATGAATCCTCCTTGAGGTTAAATTCCAAAAACAATAACAACCCATCCATTCAATCAATTTCTCATAATTCAGTCACATACATCAGGACTCTTACTCGGGTCTCCATCTCCCAGTGGGATCCAACCATTTAACCGAGAATATCTAATGTGTAATTACCAATCATAAGTATCATCACCTCACCCTTTTCCATGTGAGATCATGTCATCCATTTAGGTCCTCTCAGTGCATAATCCCCATTCATATCATCATTTCTCCTGGTAGAACCCGAGTAGCTAACTATGCATAAACCCCACACAAGTAACCATCCATCTGAGAGTAATCCTTTTGCAATTGGAAGTCTTCGTGCATAATCCCCAGATCATCCCTTGAAACTACATGGGTTTTGATCCCTATATTAGGGTATGTCGGAAGCCTCCATGAGGTTCAATACCAACCAATGGTAAACCTTGATGTCCCCCACATTAGGGGTGAACCTCTCTGATCTACACATAGTGGAGTACATATTATCCTTCATAGTGTGAATCATTCTCTTTATGAGACATGCCATATAGGGTACACCTCCACAATCATTTTAACCTAGCCATCTAATAATCCTTCTGGGTTCCCCCTTCTAGGGATACACATCTCTAATTCATCTCTATTAGAAATTGTAATAAACCTCATCTCATCTCTGTAAGATGTTAAACTCATGGCCTACCCCATTTCGAACATTGGATTCCTAAGGAAAACCTCAAATGACCAGCCTCTAGAATAATATACCATGTGATCACCACATGATGACTCGGGTTCTGCACTATTGAGAATCCCTCCTTTGATGAAGAGTATAGGTGACCAATGTTCCAATATTTAGACATGACAGTGATGACTAACATGACTACATCCATGACCAAAGGATTCTCCCATGTCCAGACCCCTTATAAGGTTGAAACAGAAGCAGCGTAATTAAATGGGATCACAAAGTGATGGAAACGGGAATGAGTTTTACGAACAACGTATTAATATGTTAAGAATACATGTAATAGGAGATGTATCTCGAGAATAAATCAATAGAAGGATATATCGACATCCCATCAACTCATTAAGATCAAAGAGCATATATCTCTATATAAGTGATGAAATTTCCTACCTTTTGTAATGCGGAAATTCAATGCAACAAGCAACACATTTCCACATAAATGTGCGTCTTAGTGTAAGTGTGAAAAATAGTATCAATAAAACATTTATATTCAAACTAATTATTAACTCTTCAATAAAATATTATATATTTTATCATAATATATCAACCTTAATTGATAGTGATATCCAAAAATGTTTGTTGACATAAATGAAAATAGTCTAATAAAATCATTAAACATTTCTTGAGAGAAATACCCCTTTTTTACTTCAAAAACATTTATTTAAAAATCCATGCAATTATAAATGAAAATATTTTCTTTAAAAACAACATCATGAACAAGTGAAAGAATCATCAAAATGGTAAGTTTTCAAAATGATGGAAAAAGATACTCATGCCACAAAAGTTAAAAACATATTCTTTTCATCGAAAAACAAACAAAATACCTTGTTTGAAAAATTACCAAAATATTCCTTTTAAACAATTTTATAAAAATTAAACCATGTGTAAAAGGACAATAATCATTCATAGGATAGTAGTAAAAAATGGGCACATTTCTAGAAAAAATTTAAATTGATGATAAATATTTCCAAACATATACTTATGTATAAAAAAATCAAATAATGAATAGATTGTAAAATTAACCCATACCTCATAATTTATTTTTGTTGAGGGTATGGTTATAAAGACCCTATCAATTTACACATATGATTACATGATTTTAGGCATAAATAAACATCTAATTACAATCCAAGGATTATAATGTCTTGTGTATTTGGAAGACTTGGTACATAACAAAACATCGTGGAAACATTATTTATTTAATCACCATAATGAGTTCTTAACATCCATTGAGATCATATAACTATATGGGAAAACCTAGGGAAAACCTGAACAAAATGGATGAGCTAAAAACACAATAAGGGAGTAAGTATAGGAATGAAACATAGCACATGGGTTATAAGTCATAATATTATTGCATAAAAGGAATGGAAAATGAATAATCATATGGAATGATAAAATTTATAACATGGAACGTATAATTAGTGTATCATAAGAATGTTGCAACAACATATAACATGACATACACATGAGTCAAGATTAACTATCAAGACTATATCACATAGTGGAAAAATTCCCATAAAGGAATCAGGTTCACTCTCTGTCACAATATAGTGTATCATGAGACAAACCATTACCCAATTTATTAGAGTGCTATCTATGCACACCGATCATAACATGTTCATGAATATTTTTTCCATATAGAGAATAAACATAAGGGTTACCCATGGAATGAAATGGGTATTATCATGTCATAATGCATAAAAATGGGCATATCATAAATGTGTCCATGAGAGAATGGATTCAAAAAATATATGAAAATTCATAATAGAAAATATGCCTAGATTATGACACATTATATCCAATTGAAGTGGAAAATATATAGGTAATATTTACGAAACATTAAAAAAACCTTAAGTAAATTTTGAGGAAAATATTAAATATTCTTTAAAATGGACAAGGCATAATAGTCTGTATAATACTATAAATGATACAATATATTTTTTAATGTTACAATGAGTGATTTAAAAAAATAAGTGTGACATAATAAATTTTGTGGAGAGCACATAAAATGGGTATGAAATTAAGAAGTTCCCTTTAGTGGGCTTGCTTATTGGGAGGAATTGAGTAGGGAACATTTTAAAACATGTATTTTCCCATCAAAAAAGGCAGATATTATCTAGATATATGAGTTTGGAATATATAAATATAAATATATATATATATATATATAATTTTAAAGAATTAAATAATGATAAATAATCATTATATTGGATTAAAGAGAGATAATGAGTAACTTGAAGGAAAATGGGGTTTTGGGTATAATCCCTAACCTTATGACTAAATTGGTTTTCCACTTAATCTTAATATCCTAAATAATCAAATGAAATTAATTAATTTATAATTGAGGAAGTTTTTATAAACTTGATTGTTTATTATAATTTTATTAAGTTCATTTATGGATTTTTGATGAGTTATAGTGTTCAATTTCATTATTCGGGAGTGCTTGTTATATTAATTTTTATGATCGGTCCGCTAATGAAAGATTATAGTAGTTAATGTAAAATGGAAATAGAAATATATAATTGAATTTATATGTTGTTAATTGACATATTGAAGTTTAAATGATCTTATAAATCATTTGGTTATGTGTTATGAATATGAATCATTAGATAAATATCTAATGATAAATATTTATGTTAATTTTGGCGATTTTTTGATCATCACAAACTATTTTTGAATAATTATTTATTTTTGTGTATATGTATGTTAGTTATATAACATAGAATTGTATATAACATACAATTTCAATCTATTTTAAACCATTGAAAATTATTTATTACCACCTGTGGAGTTGTTACGTGAAAATGAAAATTTGTGTGTCCTTGAAGGTGATAAATTAACACTTCACGAATGTCGTTATCATTCTTATAATAAGAGGGAAATGAGAGAGAATTTATGATGTATTTTTATGTTATCATAATATCATTCTAGTATATTTGAGGTATTTTAGTTATCATATCATTTTTATGAGATGATTTTATGAGATAATAATTAACGAATATGAAAATAAATTAAAAGGAAAGGAAAGGGGAATTTACCTCTTGAATTTCTCTTCCTTGAAAACCACTTTAGGAAATAGGTTTTGTTCATTTGATGAGAAAAATAGATCATGGAAATGGGGTAGGGAATTAGGAATATTATTTCAAATAATTTATACAATGCTAAAATCATTGAATGTGTGAGGAGAAGAGGTGGTGGGGGTAGTATTTTTAGTGGAGGAGAGGGGTGTTTTCTCACTATTTAATTCATTAGTTTATTATTTGGGAAAAAGAAAATGAATAGATTGAGAATTATCACCTAAAATATTAAAATAAATAAGGGATAATTTATATTATTGTGCTTACATCAGTTATGAATCATGTAATAGTGAATTTCACTTATAATGTATATATACATTAAATTAACATATTTCACCATTCACCAAAAATTCAAGTATTTCCAAAAAATACGAAAAAAATAACCTTAATCATTTTTTAATTTTTATTATTAATATATGAAATAATTTTAATTGAAATACTTTTATAAATATATGAAATTTAATTTTCAATTAAAATCATAATTTACTCACATTATATAGATTTTAAAATTATAACTGGTTTAATAACACTTTGAAAAAATATTCAAGTCTCATAAAATTATCCTATAATCAGAAGATAACTAAATAATAATTTAAGAATATATTTTAAGAAAATAAATTTTATTTTAAATCATTATATTAATTACAAAATAAAAATTTATGCTTTAAAAAGTACAAACATTTAATTTATAAAATTTAAAACATTCAAATACTTAGACTATGATATAAATATTACATTTTATTTTTATAAGATGTATAAATGTTATTTATACATTCATTGTTGAGGTTACTATTCTATTGTCTGGAATACTATTCATAAGGGACATATTACTATTCCAAAGGCCAAATTACTATTCCATAATTATATATTCCTTATCATCTGGAAAGATCTTTTATTTAATTTAATCATCATTTATAAAGTTTTTATGGTGTTGTATTTTTATTTTTATGATATATATATTATATAACATTATTATATGAAAACATATTTCATTGATAAATTTCTGGGTCATTACATTCATCCACCCTTATGAAATTTCACCCTCAAAATTTCATTTTACATTATATGGTGAAAACAAGTGAGGGTACTTCGTGATAATTTCCTCCTATGGTTCCCATGTTTCCACTTAATACATATGGTTCCACCATAGTACTTTGAACATCTGACTATTATTATTGCATTGAATATTATCTCATTGATTTAGGATCATCATTGGATGATACTCGTATGAGAGATAATTTTCCATCTGTACCACCTCTAAACTCAGTACATGTGATGAATTGAGTATTTACTTCTTCAAGAGGAATACGTTAAATTCATATTGTACTTCAGACATTATAAGTGGAAGTTCTAGTCGATAGGACACAACTCTGAAAATATCATGAATCTCGATGGGGATATTTTACATAGGACTTAGCATTCCTTTAATCCAAAATATCTTGATCCTCTTCCATAATGATATATAGATTAATGCCATGTAACATAACATAAACTCAAGGTCTCTTCAAGGATTGTTTGCATAACTCTTTTGTCCAATTTGGGATAACTTGATGTGCTGCTAAATGGTTTTCACCTTCCCTGCCATTACTTCGACCATTTCATGTCCTAGTAGCTAATTTTCAATGACTTTATCCAATCATGTTGGTGTTATATATCATTTCCCATAGATATATTTATATAGATATATTTGGATTATTGAGTGAAACCCGTTGTTGTAAGAAAACTTGACCAAAGGGATATGTTAGTCTTATCTTCCCTTGATGTACATATAACATTCTCTCAACATGTTTTCTAGTGTTTCAATAGTCCAATTTGATTTCCCATTTTTTGAAGATGATAGGCCATATGGATGTTTAACACCGTACTTCAGTTATGTGGGAGACATTACCAAAACATCAAGGTGAATCTCAAATATTGATCTAATATAATCAATAGTTGTACTACATGTATCCTTATCACTTATCTAATATATATCTATGAAATTTCATCTAGTCATAAACCCTATATAATTTTGATAAAGTGATATGTCTTTTTATTATGATCCAGAATCTCCCATATATCATTGTTTCATAGGGATTTTTTTAGAAGTCTTGGGAAAAGTCCATGGTAATGGTCTCCCTTGTCAATATTGGTAGGGGTATTGGTTTCTTCATCCCCTTATACTTTTTTCTTTCGACCATCACTTTCTGGCATACCATAACCTTTGATTTATATTCTATGATGACTTTTATTCATATTGCCCCACTAATAGTGATTTTAGAGGTCTTTATACATCTTTGTGCTCCATGGGTGAATATATTAGGTTAAGCTATATGAACATTTTAGAAGCTCCTTCTTTATATATGGATTGGATGGTTTGCATATTCATGACCCAAATCTCCTGATTCCTTCCACATCAATTTTTAACATTGAGGCTTTTCATTTTATACTCGATTATACCTTATTTTAAATTTCCACATCATTTCATTTAGCATACTTCATTTTCTCCAGAAGGGGTGGTTGAGGAATACTTTTTGAAATTATTGATTGCGTTCCTCTATTAAGGATTCCCATGTCCATCATTGGAAAATCTAACAATATTTCATCCTTCTCAATACTCATCATTTATAATGTGGTAGAAGCCTTTCTAATTAGATCATCCACCACCTTATTTTCATTACTAGTATGGTTGTGGATTGAGCAGTCATAATCCTTGATGATATTTAACCGTCTTTTCATGCATATATTAAGCTCCTTATGTGTGAATATATATATATATATATTAGAATCATGAGATCATTATATATCTCACTATAGAGATAATGCTACAAGATTTTCAATTCAAGTATCAAAACTACAAACTTCATATCATGTGTGGGATAGTTTTTATCATGGATTTTCAACTATCATGAGGAATAGGCTATCACTTTCTCATTTTTCATCAATACATAGCATATGAACTTCTTTGACGAATCATTTCACACCATAAAGAGTTCCCCATTTGTTGGTAATGTAAGTAATGGTGTAGTGAAAGGCATTTTTTCAACTATTTAAATAAGTATTCACATTCGTTGGCCTAAAAAATATAGTCTCCCTTATAAGTCGGCTAGTTTAGTGGGTTTAACAATTGTGATAAGTTCTTCACCAATTGTCAGTAATACCTAGATAGACCAACTAAACTATGGATGTATATTATAGATGTTTTCCTAGAACACTCTTCGATTTCATTTATCATATAAGGTTCCACATATATCCCTTTTTTGTGATTAAATTTTCAAACAATGAAACTTCCTCCATCTAGAACTCATATTTAATGTACTTTGTATAATTTTTCTCCCTTATAAATGTTTTCAACATATTATTCAAAGGTTCCTCATGATCTTACCTTATTTTAGAGTACATCATAATATCATTGATAAATACTAATTTAAATTCATCGAGGTAATCTCTAAATACTCTATTCATAAAGTCTATGAAAATGGATGGACAATTAGTGAGTACTAAGACAATTTCTATGAACTCATAGTGTACATTTGTTATTTGAAAGGTAGTCTTGGTAATATCTTAATTCCTCACATTTAATTTGTGGTATCCCTATCTAAATTCCAGCTTATAGAAATAATTATCCCCACGCAGCTGAACAAAATAGTCATCTATCTATGGTAGGGGATACTTTTTTTATCGTGATTTTTTTGAGCTCGTGATAATAAATGAATTGGTGCACTTATCCATCCTTCTTGATGAAGAGGACTAGTTGGCCCATGGGGAAGCACTCATGAATATAAAACCCCAATATAGATTCTCATATTACTACTTATTTATTTACTACATCTCAATGGTATCCATTATATAAGTTTTATTTGATATAGGGATAGATCCAGTAACAATATCAATTGAAAACTCAACCTCTAATTCTGGAGGAAAGCCAAGAAATTCTTCAGTGAATACATCAATGTAATCCCTCATGATGGGAATGTCTTCGATAATGATTCTATCCATTATCTCAAACCTTTTATCTAGATATGCATGCTCATAAGGAAAAAAATTTCGAAATTGATATGATGATTCTAAAGAATATTCATCCACTTTGATACACTTGTAATGAATCATAGGATGCTTTGGGATATGAAGAGTGATCTTTATTCCTTGACAGAAGATATTAGATTTATATAAAGATAGCCATTCCATTCGCAATATAGAATCAAACGCTACCAAAAATAGTATGACAATATTTTATGGGATTTTCAATTTAAATACATTAACCAAGGAGGAGTTATAACAATTGTATGATATGATTTCCCCATTTTTAGTTCTAATAGATAAATCAACCTCCAAATTTTGAGCTGGGTATTAAAAAGTTCTACAAACCATGCAAGATATTAAATAATTTCTAGAACCAAAATCAATTAGTGATTTTGCTATTATTGAATGAATAACCAATGTACATGTCACCACATCATTTTCAGGATCCACCTCAATAGTTGTGATAGAGTATTCCCTTCCCTAAATAATTGAATGTTTTTTTTATTACCTCCAACAACCCTTGGATTATGGAAATTGTTTTTATAATTCCCATGTTCCTTTTAGTTAAAACACTACACTATAAGATGATCATTTATTCGATCATTACTTTATTCTTTTGAATTAGTGTGATTAGTTATATCCCTTAAGTAGTTATTATCTATAATCCTTTATATTCCATATTTTATGTATCACTAGGTTCCCTTTATGAAGTTTCTTGTATGATTCTTCCCACACTTCTGAGATGTGGGATGTGGGGTCTTCTTTGCATCATGGGATTTATCAACCATATTAAACTATATTTTCCACTTTTCCCCCAAGCCCACGAGACCACATAGAGTCCTCGATCTCCATTTCAATAATAAGGGAACAATAGAAAATCTCTTCATATATATAAAAGTCCCAAATCACCAACGCATTTAGTATAATCAGATTTATTCTACTAAAGAAGTGATCCACTTTGCTTTTGGTGATCACGAAAAATATGGTGGCATATCTTGAAAGCCTTGTAAAGTTTACCTTATATGCCTTGATATACTTGTCTTCATTTAACTTCCGTATGAGGATATCCATTTCTATCATGAGATAGAGGGTTAAAGGAAAATATTAATTGAAAAATATTTTCATCAAATATTTCCATTCCATGGAATTAATTTATTCCTTGTCAATTGTGTTCTTAATCAATTTCCACCATAGATCAGATTCTCAATCAAAAAGATGGATCATCTACAAAACATTCTCTTCTTATGAGCACTGGAGGGCAGAGAATATCTTCTCAACATAGTTAATCCATAATGTTGTGAGAAGGGGATCAAAAGATACACTAAACATGGGAATCTTTATTGCAGTGAAGGATTTCTACATTATTCATGTTATTATTCATAACTTGAGCCAGCCTATGAAGTATTGTTATAGAGTTTTGAGCACTTATTCCCATAATTTTTTTAATTTCTATAGGGTAATAATCACATCACCTATCATAGTAATTTTTTTCATAGTTTTTTCTACTTCCTTTAATTAACTATGAAAAATAATTTGAAATTATGGGGAATAAATACTTATCTAATAATCATATAAAAAGTAAACATTGAATATAGAAGGTTAAACATGTAAAGGAAAAGTATATCTTAACATTTAATTTCTTATGTTTCAAAATATGTTATCCTTGATCTATTTCCTAACATGTATTTTTATGGGTATTTTTTATTCCCTTAATAATGATTCTTAATGAGCTTATTAATTTACGAAAGAATATCGCCAGGGAGTGGAAAACTTGGTGCATTGTATGGACCATTTTCGTGTACCGGGATACCCCAATTCAAGACCAGCACACCTAATCAGAGATGTTACTCCTAGGTATGTTAGTTCTAGAACCATGTCTACATGTTGTATCGATACAATGATTCATTTTCTTGATAAACTACATACTCTATACTAACCAAAATTTAGGGATGTTTTCTCATTCATAGTCTATTTCCTAAGGATTTATCTATAATTTCTTAATCATAATCATAATAATAACTAACCCATGACTAGATACCAACTAAGGAGACCATATTATTTTACATATATCATTACATGATTTTAAGAATAATTAATCATTTAATTGTAGCCCAAGGAATATAAAGTTAAGTGTCTTTTAAAGATTAGGTATATAATTAAGCATCATACAAACATATTTTATTTAATCTCTATAATGAGATCCTAACATACATTAAGATCCTATAACTGTATGGGTTATCCTGGAGAATACATGAACAAAATGGATAAGATAAAATTCTAGTAAGGGGGTATTCATATGAATAAAACAAAGCACACTGATTATAAGGAATAACATGATAGCATAAAAGGCATGTAACATTAATAAAAATAAGGACTAATAACATTTAAAATAAGGAAACATATAATCATGGAATCATAGGAATATGGAAATAATATATAACATGAAATAAACATGAGTCAAGGATAACCGCCAAGACTATATCACATGGTGGAAAATGTCCCATAAAGGGATAAGGTTCAATCCATGTCCCATCATGACGTATCAAGAGACTAATAATTTCCAAATTAATTGGATTGTTATCTGAGTTGACCCATCATAACATGTTCATGAATATTTATTCCACATGAAGAATAAACATACGGGTTACCCATGGAATGAAATGGGTATAATCATTTCACAAGGCATAAAAATCAGTATATCGTAAATTTTTTTATGAAATAATGGATTCAAAACATACATGAAAATTAATAAGTGAAAATAGGTAGGTATTATAATAAGTGATATCCAATTGAACTGGAAACATGTTAAAGGGGTTTTTAAGAAACTTTAGAAAAGAAATATTTTAGTGCTACTTAAGAACAATATTAAATATTCATTAAAAGGGACAAGGAATATTTTTTGTATAAAACAAGAAATTAAATATGATATTTTTTAATGATAAATTTAGGTATTTTATAAAAATAATTTTAGCTTAAATAATATAATAAATTTCACTTAGAACTAGGTAAGAAATATAGAGTTTTTCATTAGTGAGGATTCCTTATCTTCAAGAATTATGAAAGGAAAATTTTAAAACATGTAATTCACCATAAAATAATGTCGATCTAATCGTGATATATGATTTTGGAACATATATACATAATTTATAATATTTATAAAAATTAGTAATTACATTTGAGTAAAGAGGGAGAAAGAGTAACCTGAAGTAAAAAAATGGAGTTTTTGTTAGAATCCCTTACCTTATGTCTGAAATGGTTCTAAACATGATATTAATGCCCAGAATAATAAAATTATATTCAATAATTAAAAATTTAAAAAACATTTCTACATTTATTTTTTTTTATTATCATTTTATTATGTTTATTTATGGCCTTTTGGTGAGTTATAATGTTCAATTTCATCATTTAAGAGTGCTTGTTTTCTTAGTTTTCAGGATCAGTTTACTTGTGAAAGAGTATGGAAGATCATGTAAAATGGATATAAAAATCCAAAATTGAATTTATAAATTATTAGTGAACATATAGAAGGTTAAATGACCTTATAAATCTTTCTTTGTATGATATGATGATGAATAATATATAAAAATTTGATAATTATTTATGTTAATTTTGGCGGTTTTTTAATCATCACAAACTAGTTATGATTCATTATTTATTATTTTGTATATATGTTTGTTATAGAAAACAAAAGGGATATAAATTAAATATTGCAATATATTTTCAACAATTAAAATGGTTTTACGACCATCCTTGATGGTGTTAAAGTAAAACATATATTTTTTATCCTTGAAGATGATAAATTAAGACCTCGTGAAGGATGTTTTCATTTTTACAATAAAAGAGAAAAAAGAGTGGATTAATGATGGATTATTAAATTAGAATAATAAAATTTTAGTATATGTGATGTACTGCAGTTATCATACCATTTTTATGAGGGGGGTTAAGGGAGATTATGAAAATAACTGGAAAATAAATTAAATTAATATGAAGGAGGAATTTTCCACTTGAATTTATTCTCCTTGAAATCCTCTATAGGGAAATGGTTTTGATATTTTGATGAGATCAAGTTATCTTGGGAATGTGGGAGGGTATAGAGAGGAGTATTGGGAATATGTTGGGAACTTCACAAATCTTTAAAGGTGTGAGGATAAGAGGTGGTGATGGGTGGTATTTATAATAGAGAATATGGGTGTTTTCTCATTATTTTATTCATTAATTTATCATTTTGGATCAAGACATTGAATATCTAGAGAATTATCACAGGAAATATTAGAATATTTAATGGAGGTTTGAGATTATGGGGCATAAATCAGATTTATTCAAGTAATATTGTACTTAACTTATAATGTATATATACCGTAAATTAATATATTTCACTATTCACCAAAAATTCAAGTATTTCTTAAAAATCCCAAAAATTCATCATAACCATTCCTTGATGTGTAGAATTAAAAAATGAACACTTTTTTTAAAATAATTTTATAAATATATGAAATATAATTTTTAATTAAATTACTTATTTACTCAAAAAATAAAACATATTTTAAAGTTATAAATGATTTTTTAACACTATAAAAAATTACGAAACGTCCTATAAAATTATCATATATTCATTAGGTAACTAAATATTAATTTATGCATATATTTTAAGAAAGGAAATTTTATTTGGAATTATTATTTTAATTATAAATTAAATATTTATGTTTTACAAAAATAAAAACACATAATTTATAATTTTTATAACATTAAAATACTTATACTCTGATATAAATATATCATATTACTATTTATAAATGCTTAAATTTTATTTATACATTCATAGATGAGGTTACTATTGTATTGGCCAGATTACTATTCATGAGGTTCATATTACTATTCCAAAATTAATATTATTGTTACATTGGTATAGTATCATTAACTCATATAAACACCACTTATTTCCTTCATTCATAAATTGTAAACATCTTATTAAGTTAAATGTGTGGTGTTTATGTGATATATACAGTATAACATAATTATATGAAAATAAAGTTTATTAATATAATTCTACGTAATTACATTGTAAACCTCATGTATAATGGTTAAAGTATGTTATTATAATATACCAAAATCATATCCATGTTACTGATATAATTTTTTATCCTCTTATATCATTTTTTAATAATATTTCATTATTACCATTGTTTTGGGTGTTTGTTGTTTCAAATTACTATGAATGTTTTTTCATGTAACTTCTATTGATTATGCATAAAATATATTTTATTCATATCCAGAATGATATTAAGTTCATAAATATTATATTTATTCATCATATAATTTCCTATAATCATTCTCAAATGGTTATCATAGAGGATAAATTTCATCTCACTACGGAGACAGTAGGTCATGCGTAAGCACGAGCAACGATATCATATTGTGATTGTAAAGTTGTAAGGAATTGGATGGTAAATTAATTATATAGAATCAATATCATGTCATATTTATTATTTATATCCATTAAATTCCACATTATACCCATCCTAATAAGGTGGTTATGAAATGAAAATTACACCACAAGGTGGATACGGTAAGTCGTATGTACAAACTCGTGGTGATATGGTTTTTCATAGGATGTATAAAATGAAGAATATTATTGTCCCATAATCATAATAACATCTCAAAATATAGATTATACTATATTTATTACCTTATTATGTAAACAGAAAAGTAATGGAACTAGAATAAGGCAATAACAAGAATTAGTTTGTAAAAAAATTGCATTTTCTTCGATGGACTTCCTTTGGGTGTCCAATTAGGGACACTAGGGGTTGTCTCTTTAGAATAAATGTACCTCCCACACTTATATAAAAATGTTTGGAGTAGAAGTGTGTAAGATTTTTTAACCTATAAGGCTCAATGTGGTATAAGGAATGAGGTAGGTTGTGCCTTTTTATAAGAGAGGTGAGGGGAACTCTTCAAAACTCCCCTAATTTTAAATTAATATACATCAATTTTCAATTGAAAAAATATGCAAAGTGACTTTTTTCAAATATAAGATTATTATGGGATGTAATAATTTCAAAAACAATATATAGAAAATTATAGGTCACATTATTACCCTTATCTTTTGTCTTTAACCCTTAGTTAAACCCTTTATCACTTACCCAGACTACTTTTCTTTTTGATCATTATGGGTCAATATATTTATAATAAATAAAAAAGGATACCCAAATGAAAAAATTATAGAAAAGTTAATATTATTCTAGTTTTTTGGAAGAATAATATATTTTCAAAAAATTTATATCATTTAATAAAATATTATTCATTGTTAAGTATCATTTATGTGAATTTGGAAACTACTAGTTGTTTTTCATTTTAAAAATACCATTAAAAATGATAAATTAAAAAAAATACTTATAATATAAAACTAAAGAGTATAAATATTCTAAAAAATTCATATATCTCATTAATTATGTCAAATTATATTTATTTTATTATTTTTAATATCATTTATTTTACATTTCCATTGATTAAACTGTTACTGCATCATTATTATGAAAGCCATTGATTAATTTTTTTCTTCTCTAATACTTAAAAATATATTATCATGGCGAAGTTAAATTTAATATATTTTAAATTACTATTTATAGATGATTTTATCTTCCATATTATCATGTATTAAAATTTTAATACTTATTAAAAACATTACTATGACATTTTTAACTTATCTTGAAATAAAATATTTTAAAAGTTATATTCCTACCCAAGTGTTTTAAAATGGATATAATTTAATCCTAAGGATGATTTTGGTTGGAATTCACTTACACAACTAAATTAGTACAACTGTTATTGTAACATTATAATATTATAATAGTGTTTTACCTTTAATTACCTGATTTAACATTAACCATGGTAAATAAAAATTTACTAAAGTTATTTTTCATAATATCCAAAAAAATAAGTTGATTATATTAGACTCTAAATTTAATATGGATTATAATATTTTATATCCATTATTCAAAATTAAATTTTCTTAAGTGGATACATTATATTTAACACTAATCTCATAGATGTGGTGAGAAGGTTGATAAAAGTGACATTAAAAATTTCAATAACATTATATATCTAATTTTAATATAAAAATTATTCTAAGAACCTAAATTGGATTAATGTATGTTTTTTTGAACTATTGTGTCTTTAAAAATCAATTTAAAATAATATTAAATGAAAAGATAGTTTTTAACTGCAATGTAATATTTTTTACTATTAATCAAAAATGTAACATCACTAAAAAATACCAAAAAATCACTCCAAGTTAATTTGGATATTTCCAATTAAAAAAATGAAGTTTATTTTGAAATTATAATTTATAAAATTTCAAAAGAAAAATTAAAATGGGTTCACCATTAAAAGGTTGTAAAATTGGCCATGGAGAAATATTGGTTTTTATGCATAAAATTATGTTTGTTAAAATATTATTTCTATAAAAATTTGTGGATAAACACCAAAAATATTTGATTTAATATATTACATATATATTACGCTAATTTCAATTAATAACTGTGATTAATTTAATTTATAAATAAAAAATGATTTTGGGATCATAAAAATAATGAAAATTCCATTATATTCAATTGGTTTATATTTTAGTTTTTAATTAATTGGTAACCAATGTATTCTAATTTTTTTTTCATAAACCATATAATTCCATAAGTTATCTAATAATATTATTAAATGATAAATTAATGGCTAGGTTATAATGGTGACATTTATATAATAATATTTAGTTTTTTATTTAAGCTCATTATTGTGTGCAATGTAAGCTATTAAAAAATTGAATTTTAAAAAAAGAGACATACTATAAAAATCTTGGGGGTATACAATATACTAACTTGATATCTCTCTATTTCACGTGAAAAATTTCACATTTTTTTCTATGATTATTTTCCATTACATTTCTTACCAAAATAAATGAATATCCATTATGAAGTTTTTATACCTAATGAACTAAAATTATCTTCAAAAATATTATAATATTTGTAAAAGAGTGAAAATAGTCACACCAAAGGATTTATATTAATATTTTTCTATCAATTCCATCAACTAAAGTCTATGAAATATTAACTAGTACATATTATTATTTAGTGGAATGTGATCAACCCTTATTATCATTTGGTTATGGGCTCAGGACTCATGACCTTACCAGAGTTGATGGGTAATCTCTTGGAATTAGTGATGTCCTTTTTAACATCATGTTACCAACTTTTTGGTATTTTTTCTTCTCTCTTTTTGTTCCCCTTATTTTGGGATCATTTTGGGACAACCTATGATGAAGAAAATTTTTTGAAGAACGAAAAAGTAGTGGTTTTATATTGGTTTCAATTAAGAGAGTCTAGGTGTAAACATGTTAAGGAATTTTAAGGGTTCCACCCATATTCTGAGATCCTTAGTGTTGCTTTGGGGTTTTACAAATAAAAAACGTATTTTCACTCCATGCAGGATAAGTACACACTGTGTAATGTGATTACACACCTTGTATTGGTCATCATAAGATGTATTGAGTTCGGTTCAATGTGTGAAAACTTTCATGCCATGAAAAAGTATTAAACAATGTGTAATTTGAATTTAAATCATGTAATCATTATCTTGATGATGCAGTGAACTCGTACAAGGAATGAAGATTTCATTCCTTGAATGAATATTACACATTGTGTAATGAAAAAAAATGTTTAATAAAAGGTGATGGGTTTTTTGTGTGCAGTTATTTCATGAATTACACGATGTGAATGGGGGTTCACCACATTCAAGTATGGTATTTTGTGATTTTTAGGAAACTATTTGAGTGATTATTCAATATTCTACTTTCATACCACTCCCTAATTGACCTAGAGGATCTCAATGGAAATTTCAGAGACCTCCTCTCCTTTCAAAACATTTTTTTAGAGATTTATTTTTCTTGTCATTTCGGTTCATTTATCCAGTAGAATAATCATTTCTTCTTTCTTTGTTACCTTTACTGATAATAGAAACATTGCATTGGATTTATTGAAAAGTTGATTTAATGTGAGAATCAATTCTAGGGCCTTTTTTCTCATCATTGTGTTCTTCCTTGTTGGTGGATTCCTATTGTGGGTAGGTGTCAACCCAAGATTGGGGAGGTTGGTTTTGTATCCATCCTATTTTAGATGAACTACATTTCTATGGTTTTGATTAATTGTTTTATAAATATATTATCATGATATAATTATGGTTTTTTTGTGTGTAATAGGTTTTTTTATAAAATATAGTTTTTCATTTTTCATGGTAAATAGAAAATTTATTTTCAAATAAATATGAAACTTATTTCTAAAATGATTTTCAAAGAATTTTTTATGATGGTAATGTTTTCAAAATAGTGAATCGGGGAGGCTTTGGGTACTTTTATGAAAGTGTTAGTATAGGTCCATCATCCATGTACTATTTGTTTGGTTAACTAATAGTGGCTTCCTATGTTCCCGAGGCACATTTTTCAAGGGAGTTTATAATTACATTTTTAGGGGATTCACTGATGGGTTCTTTCTCTTCTCCTTAGGCCTATATTCAAAGGAATTTATTGAGAACTTTTCATCTATTTTGGCATGAGTATTCTTATTTTTTACCTATAGTGATCCCTAGAGTTATGTTACCTATTCTTTTGGCTGTTACTATTTGATAATGTATTTATATGATTTGATATGATATATGATGCATTATTTTCTTGATTGTATGAATATTAAATGCTTTGAAACTACTATACAAAGGATTATTTGGAAATGTGAAAATGGGTTATTAAAATGGTTTTCCATATTTTGATATAAAAACTATTTAGCTGTTATCATTCCTTCTTTTATTTAAAGTTAATAATGTTTAGATTATTTTATAGAGACTTTTTATGGAACACTTGGGTGGGGTATTACTGAGCTAGTTAGCTCACACACTCTATATCACTTCGGCATTCAATTAATCATTGTATGTCTTTTGATGTAGGGAATGGAAAGTTGATGTAGTGAGGTTGAATGGATTCTATCATATGGGTCAAGGTAGCTGGTGGAGAGATGGTGGGAGTGTTATCATGCTATTATAGGGAGTAGTTAGTTTATTTTTTTAGTTTTCCTTCGATATTGGAGACGTACATGGGGTGTAACGACTAAATTGAGTTATATTTTTTCCATAGTCTTCCTTCAGTTAGGGAATATATTAACCACTTAAATTGTTTCTCTTTGTTATATATATATATATATATATATTCCTTATTGTTGATTCAGGTTGGGTGAAATAATTTACTTTGGTTTTTGTTTGATGCTCTAGTTCTAGTTTCCATCATGCGTGGATCGATAACTACCTTCAAGTTTGTGGAAATTTGGTTCAGCTACTAGTTTGGGAGATTAATTGTGTCAAGTTCATCATAGTTTGGTATCATAGGAAGTAATTCCTCAAGAGTAATTATCTTAAGGCGTTTGGTAGATTAGAGATAGGATTTTTAGGAATTGAGATGTAGTTTTTCATGAGTGTTTGGCCAAATAATCTAATGAAGAGACTCAAGATACCCTGGGATATGGGAATTTGTGTCTCTTGGTTTGAAATCATGATCTTAATTTATTTTTTATACTTTTATTTCTTTAAATAAGATTATTCTGTTCTA
Source organism: Viscum album (assembly GCA_963277665.1). Classification (NCBI taxonomy): domain Eukaryota; kingdom Viridiplantae; phylum Streptophyta; class Magnoliopsida; order Santalales; family Viscaceae; genus Viscum; species Viscum album. Next base: position 809,019,892 of record OY728138.1, on the reverse strand, counting down.
TGATCATTTCTCCTTTTTATTGTGAAGTAGTATGCCTCCAAGACATTTTTCATGGGTTCCTCATGAAGGTGTAGTGGATTATCCTAAAATGAATCATATTATAGATCAAAATATTATTGGGGTTATCTTACATGCAGTTTGTGTTGTCACCCATAAATTACAATAGGTATAGAACATAGTCGTTGATGCACAATCAGTAGCTAAATGATAAAGGGGTTAATCAGATGAGTCGTTGTGGGATAATCCACTAACATTTAAGGGTTTGAATGGAACAAAAGACGATGAGTATTGGATTGAAAAGATCAGTTAGATCATTGAATTTCTAGATACACATGAGAGTATCAAGGTGAACTATGCATCATTCAGACTGAAGGACCTAGAAAGTGATTATGGGGTTCCATGGTATAGGTGGATATTCATGTGGGTGTAGAATGGATTAGATTCATGATTCTCAATTTTCAGTAGTTTTATCCAACGTTTCAAATGATGTTGAAGCCTCTAGAGTTCCTCCCAATGTATAAGAGAGCGTTTAGTGTCATCATACACCAATCGGGTTGCTGAGATGGTTTGTTTTCTCTAGAGGTAAAAAATAATGAATATATTAATGCTCAAAAGTACCTATAAGGTTTACAAATGGATATTATATAATTTTAATTTATGCTAAATCTTTCGATCTATGTGTATAATATAGACTTTGGTATGATGGGAGAGAATAATATGGCAGGAAAAGATGGATATTTTTTCCGGTCTCTTCCAACCAATGGTACATTTAGTGTTTTAGAAGTGAAAAAATAGGAAGTGTCAAGGTCATCACATGAGTGGTGGGTATGGTTCTTAATGGTAGGCCTCCACTAAACCCTATGTTTTAGATAGTAGATTTCCTTTAACATGATTTCATTTTTGATATTTCCTACATAGATGGAGTTATTTTCCTATACCTATGAAGATGTTTAATATTTTTGTATTTTATGGTAATAAATGGAATTTCCTTTAGGTTATGTCTATTGATAAATAAGGTTATAGATTTCTATCTATAAAGGATACTTTGTTAGAGTCAAATTCTAAAAATAATACAGAGATATAGCTATTAGAATCAAGAGTGAAGCTCTTCTACATAGTATATGAGTTTCTGGCAGTGGTAGATACAGGTCCAATGATAGTGAGAGTTACAATCTTTGTTGAATCATCAATTGTTATTACACTATTTGGTATTGGTTATTCCCACTCATTGATATCCAACTATTTTTTTTCTTTAACATCCAATGGAACTCATTTCCTTTGTTATGAAGTTAGTGGAACTTCTTGGGAAGAGGAAATAGTATGGGTTTTGGTGACCTTTTTCACTACTAATAGAAGATGTGGAGTTAGTGTGGGATCTTCACTTTCTTGATCTAGATCTATTTTATTTCAACATAAATATGGAATTTATTTTTTCTAATTGTGCGTGGGATTATTATTATCATCAATGTGTATCAGTTTTTAGGGTTGATGGGATCCCTCATGTGCATTTGGGAGATTAGGATCTAAGGTTTGATCGTTCCGGACATTCTCATCCAAGGATTATGAGTTTAATTTCAATTATAGCAGTTGATCATGATAATGTTTCTTGTAATTCTGACCTTCTTTCAATTTTTTGGGACATTCTAGATATTTTACCAGATTATTTCTTTGGTCTTCCACTATATATGGATTTATAGTTTATGATTGATTTATTGTCTGGTACACATCTAGTTATTGACGCTTTTTTAATGTATAGAACCATTATAGCTAAAGGAGATCAATATTTAGTTATATAAACACATAAATCATAGTTTTGTTCAACCTAGTTTTTCTCTTTTGTTGGCCCCAATGATCTCTAATGAGGATGTGTATGCTCTGCTCCAATTTTTGTGCACTATCCAATGTTGAAATGGTTAATGGTAAAGAATAAGTATGTTTTCCTTGTGTGGATTATTTTTTTGATTAGTTAAAGGGATGAAATAGATTTCATAGATCGATATTCATTCATGTTATAATTTTCTTAGTTTTAATGAGTCTGATGTACCAAATAATACTTTTAGGAGAATTTCTGGCCACTATGAATATCTTGTGATTTTATTTCATCTGAATATCACTCATACAGTTTTCTTCATTTCAATGAATCATAGATTCCATGAGTATCTCAACCCATTTTTTTGTATTGTTAATGGATGATATTTTTCTTTATTCGAGATTTGGTCATGATAATTAGCTCTATTTAATTTTGGTTATAGAAATACTAAGGAGTATCCATTTGAATAAAATAATTCGAAATTTAGTTATTGGATTTAAGAAGTGAATCCATTTGGGGATGTTATTTATAATCGTGGATTATCAGTTCACCCTGATAAGGTTAATTTGGTATTTTCATGGGATGATCCATAGAACATATTTGATATTCATATCTTCCTTAGTCTTATTAAATATTATTGATGGACTGTCAAATATTTATCAATGTTTGTATCAATTTTCACTTCTCATATGAGGAAATGGGTGAAATTAATGGGTTATTCAAACTATAAATCTTCTTTGAATGAGATGAAATAAATTTTGAAAGAAACTCTTATTCTGATTGTACCTACTCCTGATAAGTGGTATATGGTTTTCTAGGATGCTTCTACTTCTATTTTGGGTTTTTTTCTTATATAGGATGATCATGTGGTGGATTATAGATCTCAACATCTTCAAAAACCAAATAATAATTATCCAACACATGATTTAGATATTTTTATAGCCTTTCATACACTTAAATATGTGATGCACTATCTTTTTGGGTAGAGGTTCATGGTAATTTCTTCACATAAGATTCTAAGCTATATAGATTCTCAGAAATACCTGATTATTAGATTGATGTTTTGGGTAGAATACCTTATAATATTTGACATTGATATCTCCTACACCCTGGCAAGGTAAATTTCATTGTATATGCTCTTAACATGAGAGTATCATTAGAGGCTGTTTTGGAATCGAAGGAATAGTGGGACCTTATGGGACTCTTCACATAGTTGAACCTATATTCTCAAGATAATGTTTTAGGTAAGGTTCTGACTAGTGTCTGTTTATAATCATCTCTCTTTTATTATATTATGTAGTGAAAGAAACCGGAGCATGAGTTCATAAGAAATTAAGAAACCATTTATGGTTGGGATACCGTTTTTGGATGGTTTCTCTCTTCAGATTTTATACACTATTTTGTGGATCGATTTGTTTCCCTATAATAAGTGACGAGTTAAATTTTTTATTATAATGTATCTTCATGGTCTGTTAATCCAATCACTATGGAGAAATATTATGATTGGAGATGGTTATTTTGGAGTTCGGGTAAGAAGTGTGACATTTCTAATTATCTTTCCAACTATTACACCAACCAATATATAATGGTATAGAATTAGAAACCCTCTAGTTTGATTTAGATTCTTTTGGTCCATGTTTGTAAATGGGACAATGTGTCCATGTAATTTTTGGTTTGACTACCACAGACTCACCAATGTATAAATTATATTTTTTTAGTTATTTATTAGATGAAAACTTCATATCATTTTATTCAAATCAACGACACCAAAAATATTGACGATCTAGGTAATTGTATGTGAGGTATATCATAAGGTTACACAAGTTTCCTGCTTCTATTGTTTCAAACTGGGATCCTAGGTTTACTTCAAGGTTCTAGAAGAGTCTCCAAAAGGAAATGGGGGAATTAAGTCAGGATGAGTGTAGCATACCACCCATAAGAAGACCATTAGATGTAGAATGGTATTTATATCCTAGAGGATATGATCCATGCTTGTGTCTTTGATTTCAGTGGATCATGGCATAGTCATCTGGGACTAAATGAATTTATTTATAATAATATTTCTCAGCCATTGATCATATTGGATCCTTTTCAGGATTTATATGTTCACCCATGTATATTTCCACTTCATTCAGAAGTATAGGGTGAGGCCACATCGGTAGTACTGAGTCTCTTCATTATGTAATAGTAAAGAATCAAGCTTAAGTCCAGCATCTAGTTATATTAACGAGTAGACAGATATCATATACCAATTAGAAAAAATATGCTTTGGAGATATTTATTTTTGATTGATCATTCCTAATAGTTTCTCTCATTTTTCACTATCATATTGGAAAATAGGGAATGATGGCTCCATGATATGCTTCAAAATTTGAAGTCGCTAAGATTGATGGTAGGAATCTTATTTATTATAATTTTTTGTTCTGTTGAAGGACATTGATCATGTTTTTCACATATCACTTCTTTTAAAATACCATCCTGATCCTTAACACATTCTAATTTGGGAAGAGATTGACTTATAACCAAATAATTTTGTTGTGGATTAGGAAGTTGAGATCATTGATGCTCAAGTGAAAGCTTTGTGTTGGATGTCAATTCTATAATTTGAGTGTTTTGGAGACATGGATCATATTCACATGATACTTGGGAGCATGAGTGTAACGACCCAAAGTTTTATCAAAGGAGATCTCTTCTTATAATCATTCCTTAATGTATAATCACACTAGGAAACATAGTGAAATATAATGATACTAAATACTTTGTGACCCTTAATCATAAATTTACTACTTCTATGTTTTGAATTTCAAAAATCATATATAAAGGATTGTGTCTAGGATGATTTTTGGGGTATTATGGAATACAATAATTTTTTTCTAAATAGTAACCTGCCCTGATGAATAGTAACCTACCGTTATGAATAGTAACCCTATATATGAAAATATATATATATATGACTTATGTGAATGTATGATATTCCCATATCATGGAGTAAGTAAATAAATGATTTTAAATTGGTCTTTTTCGATTAACCTGTATTTTTATTTTAAAATATAATTTAACATATCTAAAAAATTATTTCCGAAAAAGGGATTTCATTTTTTGATTCTACAAATCGAAAAATGATTAGGGTAAAATTTTTGGATTTTTCAGAAATACTAGAATTTTTTGTGAATCGTAAATGCATTAATTTACCATATGAATACATTATAATTTAACTACACTATTCTTGACATCATGAGTGATGTAAGCACCAAAATCTCTTTCACACATTAACTTATTACTATTCTTGGTCATGGAATCAGCACTATTTCATTTCTTTAGGAGAAATAATAAATTAATGAATGTAATATTAGTATATCCCCTCTCCCCTCCACTATAAACACCGCCCTTCACACCTTCATTTCCCAACACCTATAAAGCTTCAGGGCATGTCTAAAATATACCCATAAAATATCCATGTCCCCTACCACACATCAAAGAGCTTCTGGACTCATCAAAAGACAAATCCAAGGTTATTTAAGGAGGATTAAAGAGGTAATTCCCCTCTCTTTTTCCTTCAATTTTCTTTCAATTTCATGTTCTTTTCTTAATATCTCCCCTCCAATCCTCATAAGCACAGTATGGTAACTCTAATATCATACATATAATTTAATTATATTATAGTAATGGTAGAATATATCCTCCAACCCCCTTATCTTATTTTTTTATTTTATAAAGGAAAATGTTGTTCATGAGGTGTTAATTAATCACTTCAAGAATGACATATTTTCATTTTTTCTTAACGCCTTCAGATCTGGTCATGAAACTATTTTTATGGTTGAAATAGTTATTATATATGTATTAAAAACTATTTATTTCCTAGAACTAATTTATGTACTTATTACTAAATGAATAATCAAAACAAATTTCTTGTGGTCGAAAAACCGCCCGAATTAACCCAAATAATCATCATTAAATTCCTATCAAATAATTTATTCTCATGGTATATAAACAATTATTTATAAAATAATTTCAATATCTATAACATCATTGATAACATATAATTATAATTTTTTATTTTTATCCATGTTTTAAATGAACTTCCATTCATGAATACAAGTGTATTGTTCAAGAAAACTATAAAAATGAACGTTCCTAAACAATGAATTTAAACTCTATAACTCTCCCAAAAGACCATAAATTAACTTAATAAATCCTTAATGAATCATGTAAATCTAAAAAAGGTTATATAATTTCTCTTTAATTAATATATTATCACTATACAAAAAAAATATATTGAAGAAATCATTCAGATACAAGTTAATGTGAAATTCGCGAACCCATCATTCTTTCTTCGGATTATCCAACTTTCACTCCATTTTTGGAATGGTTATTCATCAAAAATTATTTTTTTAAAATTATATTACATTTTTTATGATATAAATGTTTTCTATTGGTGTTTATGTTAACAAAAAAAATTAGAAAATAAGTATTCTTTCAAAAACACACCTTTTACTTCTGAATCAATGTTGATTGTTCTTGTATCTAGTATGTTATTCCTTTTTTATATTGGGAACCCAATGTTTGTGAATCTATTCAGAAGAGATGGAACACATTCCTATACATGGGTTATTTATTTTCATGATTTATAATTGTTCTAGGTTTCATGGATGATAATGAAAATGTTATGATGGGACGGGTGCGCCCCGAATTATATAGCGTGATATGAATGTTTGAATGTGACACGTGCACCCAGAATTATACAGAGCTCCAATTTATTGGGTAAACTTATGAATCTCATGATTTAAATTGATATGATGTGTGAAAATGATTCTATCATTGTTTCACACCTATGTGTGGTATTTTAACACTATGAAATGATGTTTCATTTCTATGCATTTACACATTTCATGTATTTTATTTGTGCTTCCTCACATGTTCATGATTATCTACCCGTGTTAATATTTTTATCTCCCATTATTATAATAACCTCTTTTTGGGATTTTATCTAACCCTTTTTTGATTTATATCCTTAGGGGATTATATGTACTAAAGAATTTTCTAAGGGACAATAAAAAGATGCAGAAGAATGCATTAAATAAATGTTTACATTTTATGTTGTAACTATTAGGTACGGTCCATGTATTCCCATGATACTAAACCTTTGGTCCTCATTATGTAATACTATTATGTTTTTTATATTCTAACTTATTTTTTAGTTGTGTAATAAAATGTTGGTTTGCTGCTATTGGTATAAGTAAGCACACAAGAAACTTTTCTAAAAATAAGGATCTCATAAGATATAATTTTAGTATTATTTTCCCATAGGAATAAATTATTTATTCATGACTTGTTGACTTAGGTTTTGTTCTAAACATTTATATTTGATAGATGGTGGGAACTATGAGAAACCAGGCTAACAACCCATGCGAGTGACAATGCAGCAATTGCCCAAATGACATCCCAAATGCTTTGTGAGGTGGAGTGAAAAACATCATGGCGATACCTTCCCAACTATCTTAGGTTATGAACAATGACCAGAAAAATTTGGAATGTCCTCCATCACCTAAGAGGGAGAAATTATATATCGCGTGTTTTATGTGGCGACAACCACAGACCTTAAGTGGGTCTTCTGATCCACTACATGTGGAATAGTGGGTCAACTCCATGTAGAAGATCTTTTTTGTGCTTCACTATTCTAAGAGTGAAAGGGTGAATCTGGCTATTTATCATCTAGATGGAGAGGCTGAACAATGGTGTGATTTGGTTAATAACACCAAGACAACAAACAATATTAAAGAGATGATATGGGAAAACATTAAGATAATGTTTCTTAACAAGTATTTCCTAGGAACTCTTAGAAAAAATATGGAGAAAAAAATCATAGAACTCAAGAATAAAGAAGGATAGAATGTCACAACCTACGAAGTGAGTTTCACAAGGATTTTTAGGTATGATTTAGGGTATGTTATTAATAATGATATAAAATTGATAGATTATTTATTATATTAAAATCACACCTTTGAAAGTATTTTGAAATAATAGACTCTGGGAGTTATGAAAAAGTTTTTTGATGTACTTTCAAAGTGGAGATGGAGTTTTTGGAATGGTCCCATGGCTGTGGTTATATGAAATGAAATATGGATTTTCATTTTGGAGGATATAATGATATAAGTGGAAAGAAAACTCAACCACCCACATTCCAAAAATTTGGAAGATGCATCATCAGAACTGCCTCAAAGTGATGAGGAAATGCTTCAACTGTGGGAAAGAAGGACACCATTCTCATGAATTTCAAAAATATAAGAGAAGAAAGGGGAATGTGGTGAATGAAGGACACCATGCTTCATTGGTATGGGTGTTGATTCCATGTGAAGATGCATACCACGCTAAAATGGTTGAATCGAAGAAAAGTGTTAACCTAGTAAAAATGCCTATCATGAGGGAATACGGTGATGTATTTCTTGAATAGTTTCCCGGACATCCCACAAATCATGATGTAGAGTTCTCTATAGAACTCATACCCAGAGCTAATCATATCTCAAAGTGTCCTAAAGGATGGCTCCTATCAAATTGTAGGAGTTAAATAAGCAGTTTCATGAGAATTAGGAAAAAGGGTCCATATGCCCCAGTGCATCACCTTGGGGTGCGCCAAGGCTCTTTGTGAAGAAGATGGATAGGTCAATGTGGATGTCTATAGATTATATGAAACTCAATATGATTTACATAATGAACAAGTATCCTCTTCTAATGATTTTCGACATGTACATGCATCTTATAGGAGCTCAATACTTCTCAAAGGTGGATCTTCATTCTAGATAAAATCAATATATGGTGAAGAAGGAAGATATTCAGAAGACTTCCTTCCATACAAGGTATGGGCACTATGAGATTTTGGTGATTCCCTTCACACTTACTAATTCCCCAGAAAGATTTATGGAATTGATTAATTGAGTCTTTAGACATTACCTGGGAAAAAAATTGTGGTTTTTTTCGATGATATTCTCATATACCCCAGGAGAAAGGAGAAACATGAAGAACATATAATTCTTGTATTGGTAACATTATGGAAATATAATTTGTATTCCAAGTTTAGAAAGGTGAATTTTGGATGCTACAAGCCGCATTCATGGGAAACATGATCACAAGAGAGGGAATTTATGTGGACCCTTCAAAGATAAAGGAATTTGAGAAAGGGCATAGACCCTTTAGTGTCAAAAAAATATGTAGTTTTCTTGGATTAGCAGGGTACTACTGATGTTTTGTGAGTAATTTCTCATGGTTCTCTAGCATCTTAACTAAGTTGGAAAGGTGTAAAGTATGTCTGGAAAAATGAATCTCAGGAATGCTTCAAGGACCTAAAGAAAAGGATGATCACGCACCTATACTCACATTAACAATGAGTGGAGAAAGTTTTGTGATATAAAATAACACTTAAAAGAAAGTCATGGGTTTTGTACTCATAAAAAATGATATTGTGATATACTATGACTCATGGAAGTTGGAGATCCATGATCAGAACTACCCAAAGCATGACCTATAGTTGGATGCGGTGATTGTTTCCTTGAAAATATGGTGTCACTACCTTTATGGTGAGAAGTGTGACATATTCACTGACCACAAGAGTATAAAGTATACATTCACATAAAAGGAGCTCAACATGTGTCACATGAGATGGATAGAACTAATCAAGGACTATTATTTCTATATTCATTATCATCTTAGCAAGACAAACAAGGTATTTGTTTCTCTTAGTTGAAAAGAACTTGCTACTTTATCCATGTTGCAGATTGAGAAATATCCTTTCTTCGTGGATATGCAAAGGATGGATTTGGAAATAATAAGGGATAGAGATACATCCTACCATTAACAAATTATTTCACAACCATTAATCTATGATAAGATTAAGGAAGCACGAATGGGTGATCTGGAGTTACAAAACATGGTGAATTCAGTAAAAGAAGGGATGCTCCAAGAGTTACATATCAATGATGAGGGAATGATTTGATTTGGAATGAGGCTTTGTGTGCACTTATATCCTAGGAAAAATAAAGATAAATTAGAAAGTTCACATAGCTCTACATTTATTATCTATCCTAGGACTACCAAGATGTATCGTGATCTCTAAGAACACTTCATGTGGGACAACATGAAGAATGATATTTTTGAGTATATCTCATGGTGCTTAACATGTCATCTATTTAAAGAAAAAGAAAAAAAGTCCAAAGGGAGGATGAAACCATTGCACATAACCATGTGGATATGTGATAATGTCAATATGGACCTTGTCACGGGTCTCCCAAAGATTTCCAAGGGAAATAATGTCATATTGGTTTTCGTTGACTGACTCACCAAGACTACCGACTTTATTGAAGGACATCGAAATACCCTGAGTGGGGAGAGATGAATCAGGGTGTCAAATTTTTCTTTTTAAAGATGTGGATCTTATTCCCACATTGGTAGAAACTTGATAAATCTTTTAATCAAATGAAATAAAGGAAATGGCATAGCACTTTTACATGGTTCCCCACAAAGGGCTACGTCCAAGGATTATATGCCAAAAGTGTGTTAGTCATGCCAAAATCCAATTATATTCACTAGTTTGTGGATTACAAGGTTTGGTAATAGTCACTTTTTGTGTGGAACACTTCCTTTATGAAGGTTCAAGGATAGCTCACCGCTTTCCTCAGATTAATTTCGTAGACTCCCCCTTCTCACTTCCTTGGGAGAAGTCTAACTCAGTTTATCGACATGAAGATAAAATCCAAAAATTTGCATTGATGTCTTTATCTCTATTCAGCATGAGACACTACTTGCATCAAAGTCCCTAATTTCTACACTTTAAAGCACAGAACACACAAAATGGATATTCAAAACATGTAAACAGATTATAATGACAATTGTGCACAACACTTACCCTGTGCACCCAAGATCATACTTTTGCATGAAAGATTTTCCTTTTGCACTCACAATTTTTCTTTTTCACACAAGAACCACTATTGGTGCGCAATATTTTCCTTTTGTGCTGAAATATTTCACACAACAACAACATTTATGCCCAACCTCAAATTATATGTGAAATTTGAATTTTTCCACGCAGCGTTTACATTTTCGTGGACCTCCCTTTTCACACAATGTTTATGAACATCTGAGTTTAGATCTTCACTAAGACTCTAGATGTCCCGAATGAGTGGGGTAACATATTATTTATAGTTTTCAGATACCCCTCCATGAAAAAACCCACCAAATCATGAAAAACTCCCATTCTGTGCACAATTCTTTTCGAGTAAGAACCATTTTTCATGCACATCTCTATATTTTTCACGCAGCTCATGACTTTTCCATTTTTCTTCATTTAGATATGGAATCACCTTTTGTGTGATAATTCCAAAAATCACTCACTATTTTCATTCAATACCAATTTGGTTCACATTCCATGTTTTTTGCGCACGACCTCAATATTTCTCACAGCTTCCTTTTCCAAAAATACATCTCTCTATTTTTTCATTTTCAGGCCCCAATTTTTGGCAAACACTAGAAAAAACCACCACTTTATATACTGTTACCCACATGAACTGTATGATCACTTTCCTGGAAAAAATTCTGAACTTCCAATGAGGTTTGACAACAAACCCCAGCCATAATCCATTTCCAACATCGGTCATAATTCTAAAAATCCCCCCCCCCCTTTAAGTTGGTTGGAAATATCCAGATAAATTTAATAGACCACCAACCACTATCAAAACCTGATACACAAGAGTCAACTCAACCAACACTCTAAGTATACGTGAGAAGTTATTAGTATTGAAAACAAGAGGGGAAGCATTAATTGGCATCCAATGTTCCAGAATTCTTAAAAAATACCCAGGAAATCGTCTTTCTGTGCCACATAATCATTACATGTCCAATATTCATTCTCCTACTAACATTGGTTTCTCATCGTGTCATAGAAGCATTACATGTCCTACATTTTTTCCTTCAACCCCATTGACAATAAACCCAAGGATCATAATTTATTCAATACATAGCTCAGAACACACTCCCCCTAGATAGTATCTCCCCCATAAACCTATATCACATCCAAAAACAGAATAAAAACCATTAACATAACTGGGGAGATGGGGAAATCATAGCCTCCTCTTGCACATAGAGGTGTCTGAACACTAAGGTTCAACTAATGTTTCTCTAACACAGCTATTGACAGTGGCTTGGTCATAATATCATCGACTTTCTCATCTGTTCCTACATGTTCTATGTTGATCATGCCTTGTTCATCTTTTTCTATGATGAAGTGACATCTAATTTCAATCTTCTTGGTAAGAGAATTCAAAGTAGAATCCTTCGTAAGATCAATTGCGCTCTTGTTATCACAGTAAATCACCATTGGTTATATTACCTCAGCACCTAATTCAGTCAGTTGCAACATCATCCAGGGTAACTGAGCGCATGACTTTGTGGTGGATATATATTATGTTTCAGAAGTACTAAGAGAAGTAATCTCATTTTTCTTTCTCAACCATCCCACACATTTCTTCCCAAATATAGATTGCTCCACCACTAGTTTATTTTTTTCCACACATCCCTAGAACAATAATAATCCAAAAATTCAAATAATTCATTAACTTTTCCAACAGGGAAGAATAATCCATAATTTTTGGTACCTTGAATGTATCTCATGATTCATTTAACTTCCATCAAATGTTCTTATGTTGGATTGCATTGAAAGAGAGCTGCTAAACACATTGCAAAGACAATATATGGCTGTTTCGTTGTCTCGTATAGTAAGCTTCTAATGATTCTTCTATACATTGTGGGATCCACAGGCATCCCATCCTCATGCTTTCCGAGTTTTTTTCCAACTCCAATCAGAGTCCCCATTAGTTTGGAATCATGCATATTTAATTTCATGAACATATCTTTTGCATGATTTTCTTGAGATACAAATGTGTAATCCTTCTTCTAAATCACTTATAGACCTATGAATTATGTGAGTTTTCCACTCATAGACATTTCAAATTATAACTTCATTTGATAAGTAAATTCTTTAGTGGATCCCTACATGATACCACTAAAAATAATATCATCCACCTAAACTAGCACTATAAACATATATTTTTGAGAATTATTTACATAAATATAGTTATTTACTCTTTCTATTTTGAATTTCAGCATCTTGAGATAAGAATCTAGCCAAGAATACCATGCTTGTGGTGTCATATTTGAACCATAGAGGGCCTTATTTAGTTTTCAAACCATCATTTCATCATTACCAAGAAATAAAACTGTGGTTTGTTCAATATATACATCTTATTCCAAGAATCCATTTAAGAATGTTGTCTTGACGTCCATTTGACACACTTTATATCCTATTTGGATTTCCATGACATGAAACATCATGACTTACTCCAGTATCGCTACTGGAGAAAATGTATCCTAAACATCAATGTCTTTAATTTGTGAATATCTTTTACAAACCAATCACGCCTTATTTCTGATCACATTTCCAATCTCTTCAAATTTGTTTTTGAAAATACACTTTGTACCAATCACATTGAGACAATGGGGTCTCTTTACAAGATCCCATGTCTAATTTTTTCAATCTGATCTAACTCTTCATTATTTTCTTTCTCCCAAGACTCATCTATTACATCTTCTTCAAATTAGGATGGTTCCAAAAATGATAGAAATGAATATTGTTCATTATTCATAATTCTCCTTGTCTATATAGGTTCGTTCCCATACTTGATAATGTTGGACTGATTCGTCCCTACTCTTTGATTTCACCTTTGGGGTTTGATAAAATTCCCTCTAGTTATGGATTCCTCTTCTGAATCATATTCTGAGTCAATTTCATGATGTGTCTATAGAGAGTCGTTTACACCATCCTCTACCTATCTATTAGCATTTGTTCTGTGTCCACATTCTTCCTCATTTTCTATCATGTCATTATAATAATTCCTTGATGCATTCATGTTTTTATCTTCAATGATTTTAACGTCACTGATTTCCACAATTCTTTTCAAGTTTTTATTGAGACACTTGTAGTATTTGTGTTTCATTGAGTATCCATGAAATATTCCTTCATCTGCATTGTCTCCATACTTCCCGTGATTCCCTTTTTTGTTTCGGAGGAATCATTTTCTACTAAGAACACGAAAATATTTCAAAGTGGGCTTCCTTCCAAGACACAATTCATATATTTTTCTTCTTACTCATATATATCCCTGTTCTATTTTGAGTATACACTATATCATGAACAACCTCTTTCCAGTAATGTTGAGAAATGAAAATCTCGATTAGCATAGTTCTAGCAAAGTATTTTTCTTGTCGATTCCTGCACTAAACAACTCCATTTTACTGTGGAATTATAATAGTATCCACATCATGATGTATCCCATGATTCTCTAGGTAATTTTCATATTCATTGTATATGTATTCCCCTCTATTGTCAGACCGGAGTACTTTGATCTTTCATCCAATATCGTTATCAAAAATTCATTGATAGGTTTTCATGCAATCAAGAAAATGTCACATACTAAGTATAAAAATCACACATTCCATTCTATTGTAATCATCTATGAAAAGAACAAAGTACCTTTCACTATGTGTTCCAATAATATTTATCATCCCACATACATCTGAATGAGTGAGATCAAGGAGATTAGATTCTCTTTTCTTCTTTGGTCGGTAGGAACTGCAGACTAGATTCCCACACATTCTGGCATCACAGTTCTTCTCTCGTTCACACTTCAAATTAAGGATAACCATGAAAATCATTTTCTTAGATATATTTTCCATATCCTACTGATTGATGTGCCCCAATCATCAATGACACATATTGTTTCCCTATTCAAATGTTAGGTAGATAAAGTTCTATTTACTATTGACCAGATATAAGTATCCATCTATTATATATCCTTTCATGAGAGGATTTACAAACTACACTTTTATAGTATATCAACTATGATTGAATGACATAATAAGACCTGAGTCTCATAGTTTACTAACACTCAGAAGATTATAACGCAGACCATCCATATAAAAGAAATTAGTTTTCCTAAGCTCTCCATTAGCTAGATCAATACTTTCACTACGTTTTATATTCAAATAACTATCATTACCAAACCTCATTATTCCATCGACCTTTTTCTTGACATCCGTTAATAGGTCTATATTTCCTATCATGTGTGATGAACATCCTCTATCAAGAATCCAAGTGATGTTATTATTGGTAGACTTATGGTTTACTTCTAAAAGATTGGATTTTTCAATTTTCATCTCTTGTTTCAATGAGTTATTATGTTGAGTATAGGACACTAATGGCCTTTCCAATCTCACTTGCATGTAGAAAAGTTCTTCATATCCAAGATATTCTTCGATAGGGGAAACATGTAGGAATGAGAAGCATAGTCTTGCGGATGTACAATGACTATTCTATGACTTTTATATGAGGTGTCCATTTCACTCCTCTGCATACAATAAATATCTAGATGGCCAAAGTTAGAAGAAAGAATACAATATATATGGAAATTGTTTCTTCTTAAATAATTAGGATATAAATTTTTTCTTCTTTGTTGAACTCCCTTCTCTTCTATATTTAAACAGCTCCATCACTCTTCTCAATAAGAAATGGTATGGCCTAGATATCCACATTAGTGACACTTCATGAGATGTAATGTCTTCTCACTTCTGTTTATCCTCATTAATTATTCAGTGGGATAATAGTTTGACTGTCTGTTATTCTTGGAGGCTAGAAGATAATGTTCTGTTCTCCTTTTAGTTTCACTTATGGGTATTTTTTTGGTGCTTCTAGTGATTTTACATCATGATCAACTTTTAGCCTGCCCATATTTTGGCCCACATTTTTTGAAGTATTTGATGTTTCGGCATCACAACTAATTCCATTCATTCCCATGCGTACTGGTATTTGTTCACTCAAAATCATTTCAAATCCATAAGATCCTAATTTTTCTCGCTCTACTATCCCAGCATCTGAAAACCTACCATGTTGTATTTTCGTCTTTGCTTATTTTGAACATGATTCACTTTTTAGCATACTCCTAAGACTAATAACTTTTTTTTAGAGTCTCCCAATAGTTTTGGACTTCTCCCCCAGTCTCAAGGTATGGTGATTGATACATTTTCTTATTTTTTTGATTATGACTTTTAGTTCTACTACATCATATGTCCTTTCAAGGATTGATGACATTACATTCACTAGTTCTTCCAGGAATTCAATTTCAGCTTCATGATGATCCACATATTATGATGATTCTTCTACCATTTACTTCCCTTATTATATCTATTACACTTATTATCAATTTTACCAAAATCTTTATTAAGCTGTAAATTTGGATCAGAATTAGTTGTCAATTGGTTATCTCTAGCTATATCTGTTGATGGTTCTAATGTTTCAATAATATCTATCATGGAAGAAGGGTTTTCAGTTTTAAATTCTAGTTCTTCTTCTTCACATAATTCAATATCACCATCTTCTTCTTCACATAAAAAACACTTCTTTTTTACATTATTTCTAGACTTGATGTCTCCATTTTTTATAAACCTTTTATGAGGCTTCTCAATGTGTTCACATTCAATTTCTTCATCTTCGAACTTTCTTGAGAATTGGGTGGCAATGTGACCATATTTTCCACCCACAAAAATAAAGCTACAGGTAACTTCCCTTTCAATTTCCATTTTCCCTTATAGAACATATTTGAAATTAGTGAATGGGTTTATTTTTCCTCATCATCTTCTCTGCTAATATCTTTTGAAATTTTCATTTTTTCCAAGGGTTTGAATTCCATTTTATTGCTCACTCGAGTCGTAGCATCTTCCAGCATGAATCTCATTTCATATTCCACTAGACTTCTTAGTAGATCATCCAGATAATGTTTGGAAAGATATATTCCCTAGAGGGAAAACATCTTTGAATTTTATTGGGGTTGAATAATTCTCAATATTTACTTAACAATATCATCGACATTCATTTATATGCCTAGACCTCAAATTTCTCCAACCACTTGAGTAATTTGATTGAAGAAGGAGTCTGAATTCTCATCAGAATGCATCTTTATATTATCAAACCTATTGTGAAGGACCTGTAGTTTCTCCTTCTTAACATTTCTATCTCATTCCTAAATATTTTCATGTTTATACCACATGGACTTTACTGAGTTGAAACACATCACTTTTATATAGATCTTTTCAGAAATGGATTCAGTGAGAGCATTCTACACTTTAGCATCTATATCATGAATTTTCTTGTCTGACTCAGTCATAGCCAGCCCTATTAAATCAGTGAATTGTATTCCTTCCATAGTAAGAAATATGAATTACATTCCAAGAGAACTTATATGATATATCATTATATAGTTTCAAATATGAAAATTAAATCCATCAAGGAGGAGGACTCTCATGACATTGGATGAATTCTCCATAACAGTAAAAGACAGATCAAACACCAATAACCTAGCTCTTATACCACTTGAAGGACCTTGAAACACCCAGAGATTGTCGCGGTGAATTGAGGAATCAACTGTTTATTTTTTGATGTTTTTGATCTTATTCCCATGTTGGTATAAAGGTGTTAAATTTTTCAGTCAAATGAAAGAAAAGATATGACACAGTGATTTTATTTGGTACACCACAAAGGGCTACGTCTAGGGATCATACGCCGATAGTGAGTCAGTCATACCTAAATCCAATAATCTTCACTATTTTTTGGATTATAAGGTTCTGTAATAGTCACTATGTTCAAAGAACACTTTCTTTAGAATGTTTTAGGGATGGATCATTGCTTACCTTATATCAATTAGGTCAACTCCACCAAGCTCAATGCCTTAAGAGAAGCCTAATTCAGTTTATCGACTTGAAGGTCTCATCAATAGATTTTCATTGAAGTATTTTTCTGTATTTAGAAAGAGACACTAATTGCATCGATGCCTTGAATTGATGCACTTGAAAACACAGAACACACAAACCATATATCCAAAACATGTAAATAGCTTATACTGAAAATTCCACGCAACACCTACCCTATGTGTGCAAGATCATACTTTTTCACTCTTGATTTTCCTTTTTCATGGAAATATTACATGAAACTATATAATTTTTGCACAACATCATCTTTTATATGAAACATTAATTATTCCACGCAATGTTCATGTTTTCACGTACCACCCTTTTCGTTGAATTTTTATGCGCGTCAGTGTTCGGATCTTCTCTGAGTCTTATTTATTCTCGAATAACAGGGGTAACCTCTTATTCATAAGCATCGCTGCCCCCCACATGAAAATACCACCATGCCATGCAAAAATCTCATTTTTCATGGAATTAGTTTTTCACAAGAAACATTTTTCGCACACATCTCTAGATTATTCGTGCACCTCTTGCATTTTCCATTTTTCAACATTCTGATCCTGAATTTCCTTTTTTTTAAATTCCAACATGCTTTAACTATTTCATGAAAAACCAATTTGGTGCACATTCCATTTTTTTCGCGCACTACCTCAATATTTCAGGCACCTTTCTTTCCCAAAAAAACATCATTCCATTTTCCAATTTTTAGTCCCGAAAATTTTAGAAAACACTAGAAAATTGTGCCACCTCAATACTATTTCCTTCTTGAATTATATGAGCCCTTTCCTGGAAAACTTTCTGTAAATCCAGTAAGGATTTAAAACAAACACAAACTATACTCCATTTTCAGCATTGATCATTTTTCTAACTATATCCCCCTTTGGGTTTGTTAGCGATCTCTGGATGAATTCAATAGAGAGCCATCCACTATCAAAACTTGATAAAAAATATTCAACTTAGCCAACACTCTAAGTAAATGTGAGTATTGATCAGTGTAGAAAGAAAGTGGGGATGCTTGAATTGGGTTCCCATGTTTTTGAATTCTTAAAAAAACACCCAAGGAATCCTCTTACTATGTCACAGATGCATTACATGTCCTGTATTTCTTCTCCTCATAACACTGAATTCTCATCTTGTCAGAGAATCATTACATTTTAATTAAATGTCTTGTATTTTTTCATTCTCCTCCATTGAATATATACCAAAAGATCATAATTTTTTCATTAGAAATCTCAAAACACACCCCCTGGATAGTATCTCCCCCATTAACATGCATCACATTCGAAAAAAGATTAAATAAAGTCAAAATAACTACGGGGGAAATCATTTCCTCCTCATGAACTTCGAGGTTCCTAAACACTGAGGTTCAACAGATGTTTCTCAAAGACAACCATTGACAGTGGCTTGGTTATATTGTCATCCACTCGCTCATCTGTTCCAACATGTTCCATGTAGATCACGCCTGGTTCAAATTTTTCCCTGATGAAGTCATATCTCATTTCAATATTCTTTGTACAAGAACGCTGAGAAAGATTCTTTATAAGATTAATTGCAATCTTATTATCACAGTAAATCAACATTGGTTTTTTTACCTCAGCACATATGATAGTCAGTTGCAGATTCATCCTATGTAACTGAATTCATGCCTTGTAGCAGATATATATTCAGATTCAGTTGTACTAATATAAGTAATCTTCTATTTCTTTCTCAACCAACCCATACATTTCTTCCCATTATAAAATTCTCCACCACTAGTGGATTTTCTGTCCACTACAACCCTAGCCCATTCAGCATCCAAAAATGGAAATAATTCATTATCATTTCTTGTAGTAAAGAATAAGCCATAATTTTGGTACCTTGAATATACCTCATGATTCATTTTACTACCACTATCTTTGGATTAATTTTTAATTGGGATGCTAATCACATTGCAATGATAATATCTGATCATTTCACTGTCAGTTATAGTATGCTTCCAGTGATTCTTCTATACATTATGGGATCCACATACATATCATCCTCATTCTTTATGATTTTTGTTCCAATTGAAATTGGAGTCCCCATTGGTTTGGAATCTTTCATATTAAATATCATGAATAGATCATTTTCATAATTTTAATGAGATTCAAAAGTGTAGTCTTTCTTTTGAATCACCTACATCTCTAAGAAGTATGTCAGTTCGCCAATCATAGACATTTAAAATTTTGACTTCATATGATTAGAAAATTCATCAGATAATACATGCCTTCTACCGCCAAAGATAATATCATCCACCTAAACTAGTACCATGAATTTACCTTTCTTATAATTCATCACATAGATATTGTGATCTACTCCTCCTCTTTTGAATTCCATCTTCTTTAGATAAGAATCTAGCAGGAAAGACCATGCTCGCGGTGCATGCTTTAAACCATAGAGAGCCTTCATTATTTTCAAAACCATTGTATCACCATTACTAAGAAATAACCCCACGGGTTGTTCAATCTATACTTCCTCTTCCAAGACTCCATTTAATAATGTTGTATTGATGTCCATTTGATACAATTTATATCCTCTTTGGATTTCCAGCATATGAAATAGCCTTATTGACTCTAGTCTCACTACTGGAGATAATGTCTCCTCAACATCAATGCCTTTAATTTGTGAATATCTTTTACAGACCAATCTCTCCATATTTCTGATCACATTTCCATGCTCGTCTAATTTTTTCTTAAAAAAATACTTTGTACCAATAACATTGGGACCTTCTGGACTCTTTATATGATCCCAAGTCTTATTTTTGTCAATCTAATCTATCTCTCCATTCATTTCGTTCACCCAATACTCATCCATTGAAGCTTCTTCAAATTAAGATGGTTACACAACTAATAGAAATGAAAATTGTGCATTATTCCCCATTCTCCTGGTCTTTGTAGATGCATTCCAATCTCTAATAATGTTGGACTGAAAAATCTATACTCTATGATTTCTCCTTTGGGGATTGATAAAATTATCTCCAACTATGGATTCCTCTTCTAAATCATATTCTATGTCAACATCATGATGTGTCTCATGAGATTTTTGTACACCATCCTCTAAAATTGTATTAGAATTTTTTCCAATTTTACATTCATCCTCATTTTCTAACACAGAAGAATAATAATTTATTGATGCATTCATGTGTTTCTCTTCAATGATGTTAACATCACTGCTTTCCACAATTCTTTACAAGAACATATTGAAACACATGTTGGATTTTTGATTCATTGTTTATCCAAGAAATATGTATTCGTTTGAATTGTCTCCATACTTTCATTGATTTCCTTATTTTTTTCAGATGAAACATATTCTTCCAAAAACCAGAAAATATTTCAAATTGGACTTCCTTCCATGACACAATTCATAAAGTGGTTTTGTCTCACCCATATATAGCCATGTTTGATTTTGAATATACACTGCATCTTGAACAGCCTCATTCCAATAATGTCATGGAATACAACTCTCGATCCGTGTAGTTCTCTCCATGTTTTTTACCTATCGATTCCTGCACTCAATAAATCAATTTTTTTATGGAGTTCTTACAATATACACCTCATGTTGTAACCCATTATTCTCTAGGTAATTTTTAAATTAAATGGATGTGTATTCCCCCTATATTTTCAGACCGGAGGACTTTGATCTTTCATCTAGTATCATTCACAGAAATTATTAGATAGGTTTTCATTAAATCAAGAAATTTTCACTTCCTATATATACAAATAACACATTCCATTATATTGTAATCATCTATGAAAAGTAAAAAAGTACCTTTCCTTATTTGCTTCAACAATATTTATTGGCCCACATATGTATGTATGAATGATATCAAGGGGATGAGTTTCTCTTTTCTTCATTGGCTGGTAGGAACTACAAATCATATTCCCACACATACAGGCATCACTGGTGTTTTCTTGTTCATGTTATATATTAGGGATATCAATGAATATCATTAGCATAGATATCTTTTCCATGTCATTTAGATTGATGTGCTCCAATCTTTGATGCCACATATTGTTTTCCTCATCAACTGTTGGGTAGAAAATGTTCTCTTTACTGTTGACCTGATATGAGTTTACATCTATTCTATAGCCTTTCACGAGAGGATTTTCGGAATTTACTTTTATATTATATCTATTCTGATTTAATGACATAATAAGACCTATGTCATAGAGTTTAATCACACTTAAAATATTATGACGTGGACCATCCATATAAAGGACTTCAATTTTCTTGAGCTCTTTAATAGATAGATCAGTACTTCTACAGTGTTTTATCGTCAAATCACAATCATTAACAAACCCCACAATTCCATCACCCTTTTTCTTAACATCTAATAATAGGTCTGCATTACCCATCATTTGAGAAGAACATATGAAATATATAATCCTGGTGCTGTTATTCTTGGTTTCCTTGAGGAATACTTCTGTGATATTGTATTTTTCAATTTTCCTCTTTTGTTTCCATGAGTTATTGTGTTGAGTGTAGGACACTGATGGCCATTCAACTCGGTCTTCCGTGTACATGAGTTCTTCATATAAAAGATATTCTTTTGGAGGGGAAAATTTGTTTTAATGAGAAACATAATCTTGTTTATGAACATTTGACATTATTATGAGGTGTCTATTTCACTCCTATGTCTATAATAAATAAGTTTGTGGAAAAATTTAGAAGAATGAAAACAATATCCATATAAATTGTTTATTTTAAATGAATTATAATATGAATTTTTTCTTCTTTATTTGACACCCATCTCTTATCCTTTTAAATGGCTCCTAGACACATCTCAATAAGACATGGTATGGCCTATATATCCACATAACTAACACATTACGAGAGGAAATGTCTTCTCACTTCTGTTTATCCTTATTCCTTCTATCGTGGGATAATAGTTTGACATTATGTTATTCTTGGAGGCTCATGTATAGTGTTATGTTATCCATTAAGTTTGATTTAAGGGTCTATTTTATAGCGATTTTGGTTATTTTACTTCCTAATTAACATTCATCATTTCTTTATTCAGGTCCACATTATCTGCAACATTTTTTATTTCGGCATCACAACTGATTCCACTATTTCCCATGAGTGTTGGTCTTTGATCACTCAAAATCTTTTCGACTCCCTCAGATCCTTAATTTTCTCTCTCTTTCAGCTCAGCATCCAAGAACCTACCAATTTTTATTTTCTTCTTTCCTTATTTTGATCTTGAATCAATTTTGAGATGTCTTCTAAGATTAATAACTTTTTCTTCAATTACCCCGATAGTTTTGGACTTCTCCTCTAGTCTCGAGATAAGGTCATTGATGACATTTTATTGTTATTAAATTCTAAGCTTCGGTTCCTCTACATTATATGTCCTTTATAATATTGATGATTGTACTTTCACTGGTTCTTCTAGTCATTCAATTTCAGCTTCAAGATGATCTACATATTATGATGATTCTTCTACCATTTCCTTTCACTTATTACATCTCTTACACATTTTCACAAGCTTACCAAAAGAATCCTGAAGTTGTATCTTTGGATCGGCATTAGTTTTCAACTAGTTATCTCTAGATTTATCTGTTGATGTCCCTGATTTTTAAATGGTATCAATCATGGAAGCATGGTTTCTAGTTTTAAATTATGGTTCTTCTTCTTTAGAGAATTCATTACCATCATCTTCCCCTTCACAGAAAAAAATATCCTTCTGTAGTTTATTTCTAGATTTTTAGTATCCATTCTTTAAAAACCTTTTTTGAGGCTTCTCAATGTGTTCACCTTCACTTTATTCATCTTTGATCTTTTTTTATCATTGGGAGGCAATGTGCCAAACTTTTCCACAATGAAAGAAAGCTAAAGGTAACTTCCATTAAAATTTCCCTTTTCTTTTATGGAACATCATTGAAATTTGAGAAATAATTTATTTTTCCTCATCATATTCACCACTACTATATTTTGAAATTTTAATTTATCCATGGATTTGGATTCCATTTCCTTCCTCAATCGAGTAATATCGTCTTCTAGCTTGACTCTCATTTCATATGCCACTAGACTTCTTAGTAGATCATCCAGAGAAGGCTTGGAAAGACATATTTCCTCAAGGGATGACACCTTTTCATTTTATAGGGGTGAAATAATTCTCAATGTTTTCTTGAAAATATAAATGTATTTCATTTCTTCACCTAGACATCAAATTGATCCAACCACCTCAGTAATTCGATGGAAGAAGTAGTTTTAATTCTCATATGGATGCATCTTCAGATCGTCAAACCTATTGTGAATGAAATGTGGTTTCGCCTCCTTCACTTTTCTATCTCCTTCATAAATATTTTCATGTTTATCCCACATGGACTTTGCTGAGGTGAAACTCATCACTTTTAGATAGATCTTGTTAGAAAGGACTTCGGTGGGAGTATTCTGCAGTTTAGCATCTACATCAAGAATTTTTCAATCTACATAAGTCATAGGCAGCCTTATTGGATCAGTGACATGCATTCCTTTAAATGTAATAAATAGGACATATATTAAAAGAGATATTAGATGAGACATCTTTCTATTCTTCCAAATATGAAAATTACATCCATCGAAGAGGGGGACTCTCCTAACATTAGCTAAATTCTCCATAATGGTAAAAGACAGATCAAACACATGTAACATATCTCTAATACCAGGTGAAGGACACTTAAACACCCTAATAGGGGAGGGGTGAATTAAGGTGTCAAATTTTTTTTTTAAAGTTGTGTATATTGTTCCCATATTGGTAGAAACTTGTTAAATATGTTATTCAAATAAAGAAAGGACATGACATATCACTTTTATTTGGTTCACCACAAAGGGATACGTCTAAAGAGAATATGTTGACAGTGTTTCGGTCATACCCAAATCCAATAATATACACTAGTTAGTGGATTACATGTTTTGTTCATAGTCACTCTATGCTAGGAACACTACCTTTACAAAGGTTCAGGGATTGCTCATTGCAAACCTCGGATAACTTCCCCCGACTTTACCTGGCTCGCTGCCTTGAGAGAAGTATAACATAGTCTATAAACATGAAGGTTTATTCAGTAGATTTTCATTGATGTCTTTTTCTCCGTTCAGCATGAGACACTTCTTTCATTATTGTCTTGAATTGATCCACGTGAAAGTACAGAACACACAAACCAGATATTCAAAACATGTAAACAACTTATTCTGACAATATCATCCAACACCTACCCTCTATGCACAAGATCTTACTTTTGAACACAGTATTTCCTTTTTGCGTGGAAATATTTTGTGTAACTACAACCTTTACATGAAACCTAAAATTTTAGATGTAACTTGAATTTTTCCACGCAACTTTAATGTTTTCACGCACCTCACTTTTCACACAATGTTTATGCACATCAGAGTTCAGATATTCTCTAAGTATAAACCTATACCGAATGATAGGGTTCACCTCTTCTTTATAGCATTTTTTGAACCCCGCATGAAAAACACACCATTTCATTAAAAATTCTCATTCTTCATTCAATGCTTTTCACTTAAGAACCATTTTCTCACACATCTTCATATTTTTCGCACACCTCATTCCTTTCCCAATTTTCAGCGTTCTGATCCTAAATCACCTTTTTGAAAAAATTCCATTCCTACATTCACTATTCATGAAAACCCAATTTATCGCATATTCCATTTTTCATGCACCACATCAATATTTCATGAACCTTTCCCAGAAAACAACTCTACATTTTCCAATTTTTAAGCCCAATTGGAAAACACTAGAAAACCAATCCACCTTCAGTGTTGCTGCTCTCCTGAAATATATAATCCCTTTACTAGAAAAGTTTTTGAACATCCAATGAGGATTAACAACAACAAAAACCATACTCCATTTCTTGAATGAGTCAAGGTTCCACAATTTATCACTATACATAAAGATTTCACTCTTGATCAACATTCAAATATATATGTAAAGGAAGTGGTGAGACTACATGGGGTTCCCCTGTTGATTTTCACTGATCATGATTCATGGTTCACATCTAAATTTTTTAGGATTCATTAATATGATTTGAGTACTGAATTAAATTTCAGCACGGCCTATCACCCCCAAATTGATGGAAAATATGAAAGAAATATTAATACGATTGAATATATTATAACAGCCTACTCTTAAAAGGTGGATGGGATTATCATCTTCCATTGGTTTAGTTATCATACAAAAATTTCTCCCACTCAAGTATCGAGATAGATCCATATGAATCTATATATGAAAGTCGATGTGGAACTCCATCCAGTTGGGATAAAGTTGGAGAAAGAAATCCACTTCAACCTGATCTTGTACAGGAGATGACAGAGAAGGGTTAAGTCAACTATAAACATATCAAATCTAATAAAAGGTGGAAAAATTGTTATGCGGACAACCATTGAAGGGACTTGGAGTTCGACTTTGGGGATAAATTTTTCCTTTGAATATCACTATGGAGGAGAGTCATCATGTTTGGATAGAAGGAGAAGCCAAGCCCAAGTTATATTAGCCCCTTTGAAATCCTTGACCGCATAGTATCTATGGCTTATCAGCTTGTAATTCCAGGGAACATGGCTCAATTTCATGATGTGCTTCACTTGTTTCTCTTGAATAAGTATATACCAGATCCCCCACAAGTCTTAAACACAGAGGTGGTAAAACATGAAGATGATATCTCCTATGAGGAGAGGCCAGTAAAGATTTTGGATTAAAGAGATAAAGTTCAATGAAAAAATAAAACTCACCTTGTCAATGTGTTGTGGATGAACCATATGTTTTAAAAAGAAACATGGGAAACTGAGGAGGTGATGGGGGATAAGTACCATCACCTATTTGTGTAAAATGATATTTCGAGGGCGAAATTTCATAAGGGGGGAAGAATGTAATGACCAAAAGTTTTTCAATGGAAATACCTTCTTATAATCATTCCTTAAATTATAATCACATTAAGAGAAAAATGGAATATAATGATACTAAATACTATTTCACCTTTCAACACAAATTTACCACTTCTTTGTTTTGAATTTCAAAAATAAGACATACACTATTGCGTTCAGGATGATTTTTAGGGTCTAAAAGAACAAGAATAATTATTTTAGTGAATAGTTTCCTACCCTTATGAATACTAACCTACCCATATGAATAGTAACCTTACATATGATAGTATTTATACACTATTTAGGTGAATGTATGATATACCTATATCTTAGAGTAAGTAAATAAATGAATTTAAATTGGTATTTTTTGAATAAGCTGTTATTTTATAAGAAAAATAATTTATCATATCTAGACAATTATTTCTGAAAAATTGGTTTCTTTTTTTGATTCTACATGTCAAAAAATGGTTTGGGATAATTTTTGAGATTTTTTTGAAATACATGATTTTTTAGTGAATTGTAAAATACATTAATTTACCATATAAATACATTATAATTTAAATCCACTATAACTAATATCATGAGTGATGAAAGAATACAAATATACAACTCTCATGAAGTTATTACTATTCTTGGTCATATAATCATCACTATTTGTTGTCTTGTGGATAAATAATAAATTAATGAATATAATATTGAGAATTCCCCTCTCCCATCCACTATAAATACCACCCTTCACAACCTCATTTCCTCACACCTATAAAGCATAAATACCTTTCTAAACTCTGAGAAAAAATCAACCCTAGCCCCTCCACCGTGTCCAAGAGCTTCTGGTCTCATCCAAATACCAATCCAAAGTACATTATGGAGATTTCAAGAGGTAATTCCTCTCTCTCTTTTCCTCTAATTTTCTTTCAAGTTCAATTTTTTTCTTTATCTCTCCCTACTAATACTCATCCACATGGTTTGGTAACTCTAGTATATTAAATATTGTATAATTTTATGATACTAATGGGAGAATATATCATCCAACCCCTTTCTCCTCTTCTTTTTATTTTAGAATGGAAAACGTTCTTCCTGAGGTGTTAATGTATTACTTCAAGAACAACATGTTTTAATTTTCCTTTACTGCCTTAATATTTGGTCATGAAACCATTTTTATGGTTAAAACAGATTATTTTATATTTATTATATCATATTTTATTTTATGTAACTAACTATTGTACATATTAATAAATTATTAAACAAAACAAATTTGTTGTGGTTGAATAACATCACGAATTAACCAAAATGATTATCATTAAATTTTTACCAAATGATTAATTCTCAGGATATATAAAAAAATTTATTTATATGATCATTTAAAGTTATATAAAATCATAAATAAATTTTAATTAAAATTATTGATGTTTATCATCATTTTAAATGAACTCACATTCATGAATACAAGTGAAGCGTTCAAGAAAATTATAAAAATGAACGTTCCTGAACAATGAATTTAAACCCTATAACACATCCAAAAGATCATAAATGGACATAATAAAACCTTAATTGATTTAATAAATACATAAAAGTATTTTTATTTCTAATTAATGAAAATAATTTCATTATATATGAAAATAGTGTGAATAAAAAGTTTTGGATACAATGTAAGAGGAAATTCTCGAACCCAACTTTCATTCTTCGAGTTCTCCCACATTAATTAGTTTTTTTGTATGGTTACCCCTTAAAAATAATTTTTCCTCATTATATTACATTTCATAGTATATAAATGGTTTCTACTAGAGTTTATATCAAACAAACTATTTTTCAAAAGAACACTTCTTTCAAAAACACACCTTTTACTTCTCACTCATGGTTGATGGTTCTTGTATCAAGTATGTTATTCCCTATTTCTTTTGGGAACCCAAAATTTATGAATGTGTTCATATGAGATGATAGTCATTAATATAAATGGGTTATTTATGTTCATGATTGATATTTTTCTATGTGTAATTCTTGATAATGAAAATGTTATGATGTGATGGGTGTGCCTGGAATTATATAGTGCAATATGAATGTTTGAGTGTGACGGGTGTGCCCGGAATTATACATTTCTCCAATGAATTTGGTAAAGTTATGAATATGATGAGTTAATTTTAAATTATTTTTGAACATGATACTTTATTTTTTCACAACTATATGTGGCATATAACCACTAAGACATGATGTTTCATCTTTATGCATTGCCAGATTTCAGGTCTTTTATTAATGATTCCTCTCATTTTCATGATCCATTGCCTATTTTATGATTGTGATAGCCCATTGTTATTTTATCCACTTATTGGGATTTTTGTTCACCACTTTTTAGGTATATAATCATGATTTTATGTGTAATAATTATTGTTTGGGTGACAATAAGAAGCTGGACAATAATGGATTAAATAAATGTTTACATTTTATGTTGTAATTGTTATGTTTGGTCCTAGTTTTCCAGACACACTAATCCTTTGGATCCTATTTGTGTAATACTATTATTAATTTACATTTTAACGACTTAATAGTAATTTATGAAAATTTTGGTCCCTATAATGAGTCACTGATGACGGGGAAGTGGAATCAACTTATTTCTAGAAATCATTCTTCCACATGACTTCCTTGGTATGGAAGTCCAAATAGTGAAAAGTTTATAACTTCTTGTTACCAATATCCAGGTATTTATCTTCTCTCATTTCATTCCCTATTTATTAGAGAGTTTTTTAAAACACTCTAGGATATAGAAAATTTTCTAGTATTAAATGGCCTAAATGTCAGGGATGTATGTTTGTTGGAAATAATAGTTTTTGGGTATAAACATTTTAAATAAATTTTTGGATTCTCCCGGAGTACTTAGAACTCTAGAGGGTTTTTCAATTATTCTACTGAAACTACATTTTTCATTGTATATAAGATAATTACATTTCATGTATTGGTAATATAAAAACACTATCGATTTGGTTTATAGATAGAAAACATACTAGTTGTTTAAAAGTTTTAAACGTCATGTAATGTGATTGAACATAATGTAATGAGTTTTGGGAAGATATAGTGAACTAAAAAAATTAATGAATATTTTACATGATGAAATTAAATTACACACCAAGTAATGATAGAATTTGGATTTTTAAATAATCCTATATTTTTATAATCATACTAGAGTTTTGTGGATTACACACCCTAAAAAGGGGCTTCACACCATGTAATTATCATGATTTGGGATTTTAGAGAGACATATTAGAGATATATCTTCAATTCATGTACATACTTCTCCTCTCTTGACCTAGAGGCTCTTTGGGGGAGAATATAGAGACCTCCACACATTTGGAATTGTTTATTAGTGATTGATCATTTTTGGGGTTGTGGTGTGTTTATTCTCGTGATTAATCATTTCTTATTATTTATTTCCTTCAATCAAGGTAGCATTATTTCATTGAGTTTTTATATCTATTGATCTATCATTATAATTCTTCTTTTTTTCTTATATATCGGTTGTGATATCCTTCTCCAAAGGAAAACCCTTGTGTTGGTTATGTTGGGGTATGTTATTTTCTTTGAAGTACGTGTTTATTCCTCTATCTATCATCCAAACTTGATAATAGGAAATTTTTATTATTTTATAATTGGTTATAGTTCCTATATTTTCGTTATTGTGTTCTTTATTTTTGGTGGAATTCTATTGTGGCATGTGAGGATTGATTTTAAGATTGGTTAATCTATATCTGTCATATGTTGTATGAACTACATTTTAGTAGTTTTGATAAATTGTTTTATTAATAAAATGGACGGATTTATAGTTTTAATTATTTGTGTGGAAATGAATTTTGGATAAAAGTTTTTTTCCCCAGTTTTGGTAAATAAAAAATATATTTTCAAATCATTGTGAAATTTTTTTCTAAAATGGTCATCAAAGAATGGTTTTGATTAAATCGTTTTTAAATTACATCACATGGGAAGCCTAGGGAACATAGGTGGACGGTTTAACTTTAGATCATCATCCATGCATTATCAGGGGTTCACTAATGGGGTATACCACTATTCCCCATGCCTATTTTTCTATGGAATTAATGTTGACATTGTTGAGGGATTCACTCATGGGGTGTTTCTGTACTCCTTAGTCCTCTGTTCTAATGAATTGATTATGAAATATACATTTATTGTAGTATGAGTAATTTTTTATCTTGGACTATTGTGATTTATGTCATGATGTTACCTGTGATTTTGGCTTCTATTATTTTACCTTTTACAGTTATCATTTTATATGATATCTGATAAATTATTTTCAATCATTTCATGTATATTAAAATCTTTGAAACTATTTTTTATAGAAATTATTTGGAAATGTGAAAAATTGAAAATGATATTATTTAACATCATTTTATATAAAATGTAACGCCCCGACCCCAGCTACCCAGAGTTGGTGCATTACTTCGTAACATTGGCATGATCACAAAAGATCAAGTCTCGAAAGACCGATTAGTTTAGTAGCCTTGGAAACACTAGATACATTCATAAGTCTTTCATTACATCAATATTAAACAAACTACAATAACATGCTCTTCATAGTCCACACTCATATCTTCACTGACTATCCTTGCAAGTCAGTCATAATACACTTCTTCACATCCTGGAAAATATTTAAACATTGAAAGGGGTGAGCTCAGATGCTCAGTAAGGATAACAATATTGCGGAAGCTTTTATAAGAAAACATAATCATTTAAGGCAATGTATAACTAAAACAAAAGCCTTATTGAACTTGAACTTCAGCATAATATGGCAAAAGTAAAATAAAATAATGCCATTACTTACTCACATGGATATTCTACTAGACGAATAATCACATGAAATATCAATAACCACTTTCATAATGAGGGAATGTATAATGCCGGACATTCTGAAACATTTTGTCAAGGCCTCGGCCAAGACATCTAAAATGATTAAGGCCTCGGCCAAAACCATAAATCAAATTGGGAAAGGGCCTCGGCCAATTCCACATCTAGTTGTCTCATGAGACCTACCGATGCATCGAGGAGCTATAGCGGGCTCCACCCGTCACTTATTAAGTCCAATACATTCCTCATATGAATAGGTTTAAACATATTATAAACCATAACATAATCGTATCACATAAAACATGCATAAAGGAAACATAACATTTCCACATTTCAATCACAAGATATCAATACAACACATTGATATAATAAAAACGCTTTCAAAACCATTTTCAATAAAATAAAAGAAAGTTAAAACTTTGTATTTATTTTTCATTAAAAAAATGATGGCTTGTAGAGGAAGCCGAAACTCAAATAATGGTCACGGCGGCGGAGAAGTCGTTGTCGCCGCATAAGTACGGAAAGAAAAACATTCCCTTTTTGTCGTTTAGTAAAATGCTTCGTATAAAAAAGATTCCTTTTGAATAAACGTAAAAGTCAAAGGGGTTTATACACCGTATAAAATAAAGTTTTGTATAAAACCAAATATGCCTCAATGAAAGGAGATTGAGACGAAGTCCTTAAAAAGATAATTTTTAAAATAAAATAGATATATTATGTGTATTCACTATAGGTACACATAAAGAAAGTAAAAATACAAAATAGGACATAATAACATCATGACATAATTTGAAAGTAGGAGATTAACCCAAAGAATGGAAATTGGGTTAAGAAGTTCCCTTACCTCGTGTCTGGCTTGACTCAACCGTTCTTTAACCTCCTGAATAATAAACTAGAGTTAATATATACCTTATTAAGAACCATTTTCAATTTCATTATCCTTATTATATCACTTATTACAATGATATGAACATTATGTAATTATTTAAGTTAATAACAGTCGTTTTGTCGATCTTTGGTACTTGAGTCAACAATAAGCTTCTTATAATTACAAGTTGTTTATGTGGTGAAATATCCATTATATCCAAAATTATATTAATGATTTAGATGTCATATATATCTTATATATCCAGTATATACATTCATTTATAATATTACGTAACATTTAGAGGTAAGAAATGAAATGCACTGTTCATGGAGACGGTAAGCCGTACGTACGCATGAACGCTACTTTCATTTCAATTTCATATTTAATGGAACTAAATCATAATGATATAAATGTATGATATAATTCCAGTATAATATAGTGTATAATACCATTTACTCCATCCTTTATACATCCCACATATGGCATTAACGATTCAAATCACTTTGAGGGGGCGGTAGTCCGCACTTCCTAAAATGAAGATATCGCGTATACCCATAATGGAAGCCATAAAGGTAAGACACAAATGAAAAATAAAGAAGCATAAATAAAACATAAACACATTATATATCATATATAAATATAGTGACATCTTAATGGCCACCTTTGAAGGTGTTATATGAGTGTTGAACAATCATCGTTTCGTGAGGCAGAAATTCGCCATCCACAGAAACCGTATGTTCTTTAACCATTAGATGTAGGTGTGTGTAAGTGTAGCTCGAATCCTTCTTATAACAACATCCTAGTATATTGAGGATACTGGTGTTGTTACAAAAGAAATGAATAAAAAGAGTTTAGGGGGTTGGAGAAGAAAAATAAAACAAAACAACATTAGAAAAGACATTACCTCAAAATCGGGTAACTCTTTTTGATTTGAGCCAAAGGCTTCCTTGGGAAGATTTCTGCCCAAAGTGAGGATTCTAGGAGTAAGAGAGGGATGTTGGGAGAGTATTTGGGCAGAGGTTGGCCGAGCCAAATGGCTTGAAGGTGTGAATAAGGTGGGAGAGGTGGGGGCCTTTTATAAGTGGAGAGGAGGGGCTCTTTTGGAAAGATTGAAATGTTACATTATTTACACAATGCTTTTCGGATTCTAAAGGTCCCACACATATATAATTCGAGGATAAGGTGATAAGGGTTCGAAATCTCCTCATCAAATTGGCTTTGGACAAGTGTAAGCCTTGGATTTTGCATTATCTTCTCATTTTATTTAAATCGTTAAATAATGAGGTCATCACTGCATCATCATGATGTCATAAATAATTTAATTTATTTAATGTCTAAAAATTATAAAAAAAATACTATGATGTAGGAAATCTTTTTAGAGTTATAATGAATATTTATAATCAAAATTTGGACTTGTGTAACCCCACTTAAAAATTGTTTTAGTAAAATAACTCATGTTTGTGTCAATTTAACTTTAACATTAAATAAATATATATTAATGTCATTTTCCAACTAAAGTGGCTCCATGGGGACCCCAAGTTGACCCATGGGTTGTCTTGGTCGGCCATGACTCATCCAATAGGAGTAGGACAAGTGTCATGCTCATCTCATATTATTAAAACATCATTTGTACCTTAAACTACATTAATTACCTCTAATCGCGATTAAGAACTTAAAAGTTACTATTCACCAAAAAATTATTTTAATCTCATTGAACCACATTTTACTTCTTAATGACAACCATGTATGTCGGATTTTTGAAAATCAAATCACAGAAGTGGTAATATTTCATTTTAACGAAAAATCAGTTTTTAACAACCACTTAGTGGTTTCACTATTCATCAAAAATTGAAGTTTTTCAGAATAAGGCCAAAATTTCACCCTAAGCTATAATTGATATTCCGAATTCAAAAATGATGTCTATTTTACAAAATTACAAACATATAAGTTGTATTAATTAATTTCATAATTAATTCCCGCTGTTACAACAAATAGCGTGTTTTTAAGAAACAATTTATATCAAAAGTTTGGCAATTGTTTATGTCCGATTTCAATGTTAAATTAATTCTAATGACCACCATTGGATAAAATGGTAAAAATATATTCTAATTATACTTTAAAACCACTCAATAGTATAATTTATCACTATGAATTATTTTGATTAAAAAAGTTGTTTTAAGTATTTTTCACTATTCATAAAAATTTTGAAGTTCTCAGAAAATTACAAAAAATTCAACATAGGCTAATTTCAATATTAGGAATACAAAAATGAAGTCCATTTTGAAATATAAAATTTCTATAATTTTAAAAAGTGGTTATTACTATTCATAACGGCTACTTTGATTAGTTGCGGTGTGTTAGAACTCGAACTTGCGTACAATGCAAGCTATTGCATTATTGAAAGAGAGGCGTATCGTGGAAGCTCGGGGTGTTACATTCTCCCCTCCTTCAATAAATTGCGTCCTCGCAATTTGAAATTTTTCTTTGAAAATAAAAGGTTGAAAAGAGAAAATACCTTTGAAGAAAACCCACATCGGAAATAAGGTTAATAAATATATAACATTAAAAGAAAGCAGGATAAGTACAAAGGTCACCCGATATAGCCCATTCTAGGATTATATGAAAATATGGATATGGAGAAGAAACAAACCATCAAGGTCTGATGGAGAGTTATAGAAAACAGGATTAGGAGAAAGTTTAACCACAATAAAATCACAAACTTGTGATTGGTTAAACGGTCATTGAATCCCCAGTTGGAAAAGTTAACCGACAACATTTTTGTTTTAAGTTACCTTTTATAATGTTGAGGAATTTATTTAGGAGATTTACTAAGAACGTAAGGGAATATACATACTTGTTATGTATACTTTCATTCGTTAATAAATTTTTACCACAAACCCAACTTTTACTCCAAATGGTAACGGAACTCAAAAATATTCTATTTATCCTAATTGTATAAGGTTCAAAATGTTAACACATACCATTTAGATTAGTAAAACTATTTTGTAATAACCAGGGACTTCCTGTAGGCTAGTGGTAGGAAATAAAGGCCTGTCGCACTATGGTTGTGGGTTCGATTCCTGCAGCTTTGTCCGACGCGACGGGTTATGCCCCACCCTGCAGGTTGTCCTTTTCCTAAAAATATAGTACCATACTATTCCAAAAATAATCTTCATAAATGTTTTAACCTTAAACAATACTATCCAAAGTTCAACTTAATCCACTCCAACCTTTATAGTTATCCAAAATACCTTCATCCAGACTTTCTCTAAAAGGTCTCTAAATTCCAAAATCAATTGTAACATCAGATTACCCAAACAAAGAAAAGTTTCTCTTATTATCACATACTAAAAATATGATTACCTTAATCATATTAAAACCTTACTGAAATCAACAAGTACGGCAGTACAATCCCTATATATATATCACATTATTCTAATAACCAGAATATAATCCATGAGTCCAAAAGCACCAATACATTAGTTATTCTGCTTCAACTGTAGTAACAGCATAAGATTGTCCTTGATCCCTTGGCCTTTTCTGAGGTAAGTTTCCCTGACACTTAGGACATTCATTTGCATAATGACCCATTTCTCTACAATTGTAGCATTCAACTTTGATAGCCTCTTTCTTTCCCTTGCAATCACGAGCCTGGTGACCCTTTTCTCCACATTTATAACAAACTCACATTCCTTTTAGGCAAGTACCCGGGTGATTCTTCCCACAATTATCACATAATGGAAAATCCTTCTTTCCCTTTTTCACTTTATCTGTCTCTTGTTCCACCGTTCTCTTCTTCTCTTGCTTTACTTTTTTGTCATAAGACTTAGAGAATTCCTTTTCTGTCTTGATAGCACACGAGAAAATATCTTCTTATGATGAGAAGGATTGTGATACTAAAGCTCGACGGAGAAATGGTTTTAACCCATCAAAGAAACGATCAATATTACTCCTTGGGTTACGTATATAATCGGCAGCATGCCTCGCTAACCTTGTAAAGTTAGCCTCATACTTTGCGACATTCTCATCCTCCTTCTGCCTCAGACTCAGAAATTGCCTTTCCATATCTGCTCGATGGTCACAAGGATAGTATTTTTCTTAAAACAGATCTTTGAAATCCCTCCATTCCATATTTGATACTTCATCATCTTCCTTCATGTTTTGAATCAATGACCACCATTGATCGGCATCTCCAGTGAGGCGGTAAACAGCCATGACAACCTTCTCCCTTTCACTACTCTCCAAGGCATGGAATATTTTCTCTAAGGAATTTATCCATTGCTTAGATACTATAGGATTTGTACTCCCATTGAACGTTGGCGGTTGTTGCCTCATGAATCGATCTAACATTGATCCTCCACGTTGCGGATCAGGGTGCTTCATACGAGTAAGGTTATTATTCAAAACCTGAGTGAGTTGTCCCAGTATGGTAATAA
The DNA here is from genome assembly GCA_963277665.1 of Viscum album. Lineage (NCBI taxonomy): Eukaryota > Viridiplantae > Streptophyta > Magnoliopsida > Santalales > Viscaceae > Viscum > Viscum album. The sequence goes on along the minus strand of OY728138.1, from coordinate 808,983,210 downwards.
GTTGATCAGCACCAGTTGTATCTCCAGATCCACAATAATTATCTTGATCAGGAGGGCAATCCCTACACGGAGTTCGTGCATTGATACGGTTTCCATTCCTTCCACTAGGCGCCATTTCTAAACAATGGCATAAACTAGATTAGTTTATGAATCAAAATACATAATTCCATACTTATAAAACACTTAACATAAATTGAACTATTTATGGATATAATCCATAATCATAAAAAGAAATGTTTTCTTTGAGAAAGTATATACTCATAACCCTTCATAGTGGTTTGTAAATAAAATGAGAATTATCCTAAGCATATCCCCCGGGAGTGTCGTAACCAATAGTGCAGCAAGGCCCGTTGTCGTGCACCAGTTCCCGTTCGAGTCTAGCTCAAAGCGGTGTTTTCGGGTTTTACCCCTAGGTACATCTGTGCTAGAGCCGCCTCTACCTGCTCGTATCCAGACAGGGATGTATTGCTCGGAAAAGTCATAACATCTCTATAATACCAAAATTCTAGGAAGTTCTTCTATACTAATCCTCAAAGTCTATCTTTGGGCTATGTGCTCTAATCAGAGTTTATCTAAATCTAGCTTCCAAGGTTAGTACTAAACTGCCTCTGATATCAACTGTAACGCCCCGACCCCAGCTACCCAGAGTCGGTGCATTACTTCGTAACATTGGCATGATCACAAAAGATCAAGTCTCGAAAGACCGATTAGTTTAGTAGCCTTGGAAACACTAGATACATTCATAAGTCTTTCATTACATCAATATTAAACAAACTACAATAACATGGTCTTCATAGTCCACACTCATATCTTCACTGACTATCCTTGCAAGTCAGTCATAATACACTTCTTCACATCCTGGAAAATATTTAAACATTGAAAGGGGTGAGCTCAGATGCTCAGTAAGGATAACAATATTGCGGAAGCTTTTATAAGAAAACATAATCATTTAAGGCAATGTATAACTAAAACAAAAGCCTTATTGAACTTGAACTTCAGCATAATATGGAAAAAGTAAAATAAAATAATGCCATTACTTACTCACATGGATATTCTACTAGACGAATAATCACATGAAATATCAATAACCACTTTCATAATGAGGGAATGTATAATGCCGGACATTCTGAAACATTTTGTCAAGGCCTCGGCCAAGACATCTAAAATGATTAAGGCCTCGGCCAAAACCATAAATCAAATTGGGAAAGGGCCTCGGCCAATTCCACATCTAGTTGTCTCATGAGACCTACCGATGCATCGAGGAGCTATAGCAGGCTCCACCCGTCACTTATTAAGTCCAATACATTCCTCATATGAATAGGTTTAAACATATCATAAACCATAACATAATCGTATCACATAAAACATGCATAAAGGAAACATAACATTTCCACATTTCAATCACAAGATATCAATACAACACATTGATATAATAAAAACGCTTTCAAAACCATTTTCAATAAAATAAAAGAAAGTTAAAACTTTGTATTTATTTTTCATTAAAAAAATGATGGCTTGTAGAGGAAGCCGAAACTCAAATAATGGTCACGGCGGCGGAGAAGTCGTTGTCGCCGCATAAGTACGGAAAGAAAAACATTCCCTTTTTGTCGTTTAGTAAAATGCTTCGCATAAAAAAGATTCCTTTTGAATAAACGTAAAAGTCAAAGGGGTTTATACACCGTATAAAATAAAGTTTTGTATAAAACCAAATATGCCTCAATGAAAGGAGATTGAGACGAAGTCCTTAAAAAGATCATTTTTAAAATAAAATATATATATTATGTGTATTCACTATAGGTACACATAAAGAAAGTAAAAATACAAAATAGGACATAATAACATCATGACATAATTTGAAAGTAGGAGATTAACCCAAAGAATGGAAATTGGGTTAAGAAGTTCCCTTACCTCGTGTCTGACTTGACTCAACCGTTCTTTAACCTCCTGAATAATAAACTAGAGTTAATATATACCTTATTAAGAACCATTTTCAATTTCATTATCCTTATTATATCACTTATTACAATGATATGAACATTATGTAATTATTTAAGTTAATAACGGTCGTTTTGTCGATCTTTGGTACTTGAGTCAACAATAAGATTCTTATAATTACAAGTTGTTTATGTGGTGAAATATCCATTATATCCAAAATTATATTAATGATTTAGATGTCATATATATCTTATATATCCAGTATATACATTCATTTATAATATTACGTAACATTTAGAGGTAAGAAATGAAATGCACCGTTCATGGAGACGGTAAGCCGTACGTACGCATGAACGCTACTTTCATTTCAATTTCATATTTAATGGAACTAAATCATAATGATATAAATGTATGATATAATTCCAGTATAATATAGTGTATAATACCATTTACTCCATCCTTTATACATCCCACATATGGCATTAACGATTCAAATCACTTTGAGGGGGCGGTAGTCCGCACTTCCTAAAATGAAGATATCGCGTATACCCATAATGGAAACCATAAAGGTAAGACACAAATGAAAAATAAAGAATCATAAGTAAAACATAAACACATTATATATCATATATAAATATAGTGACATCTTAATGGCCACCTTTGAAGGTGTTATATGAGTGTTGAACAATCATCATTTCGTGAGGCAGAAATTCTCCATCCACAGAAACTGTAGGTTCTTTAACCATTAGATGTAGGTGTGTGTAAGTGTAGCTAGAATCCTTCTTATAACAACATCCTAGTATATTGAGGATACTGGTTTTGTTACAAAAGAAATGAATAAAAAGAGTTTAGGGGTTTGGAGAAGAAAAATAAAACAAAACAACATTAGAAAAGACATTACCTCAAAATCGGGTAACTCTTTTTGATTTGAGCCAAAGGCTTCCTTGGGAAGAGTTCTGACCAAAGTGAGGATTCTAGGAGTAATAGAGGGATGTTGGGAGAGTATTTGGGCATAGGTTGGCCGAGCCAAATGGCTTGAAGGTGTGAATAAGGTGGGAGAGGTGGGGGCCTTTTATAAGTGGAGAGGAGGGGCTCTTTTGGAAAGATTGAAATGTTACATTATTTACACAATGCTTTTCGGATTCTAAAGGTCCCACACTTATATAATTCGAGGCTAAGGTGATAAGGGTTATAAATCTCCTCATCCAATTGGCTTTGGACAAGTGTAAGCCTTGGATTTTGCATTATCTTCTCATTTTATTTAAATCGTTAAATAATGAGGTCATCACTGCATCATCATGATGTCATAAATAATTTAATTTATTTAATGTCTAAAAATTATAAAAAAACTACTATGATGTAGGAAATCTTTTTAGCGTTCTAATGAATATTTATAATCAAAATTTGGACTTGTGTAACCCCACTTAAAAATTGGTTTAGTAAAATAACTCATGTTTGTGTCAATTTAACTTTAACAGTAAATAAATATATATTAATGTCATTTTCCAACTAAAGTGGCTCCATGGGGACCCCAAGTTGACCCATGGGTTGTCTTGGTCGGCCATGACTCATCCAATAGGAGTAGGACAAGTGTCATGCTCATCTCATATTATTAAAACATCATTTGTACCTTAAACTACATTAATTACCTCTAATCGCGATTAAGAACTTAAAAGTTACTATTCACCAAAAAATTATTTTAATCTCATTGAACCACATTTTACTTCTTAATGACAACCATGTATGTCGGATTTTTGAAAATCAAATCACAGAAGTGGTAATATTTCATTTTAACGAAAAATCAGTTTTTAACAACCACTTAGTGGTTTCACTATTCATCAAAAATTGATGTTTTTCAGAATAAGGCCAAAATTTCACCCTAAGCTATAATTGATATTCCGAATTCAAAAATGATGTCTATTTTACAAAATTACAAACATATAAGTTGTATTAATTAATTTCATAATTAATTCCCGCTGTTACAACAAATAGCGTGTTTTTAAGAAACAATTTATATCAAAAGTTTGGCAATTGTTTATGTCCAATTTCAATGTTAAATTAATTCTAATGACCACCATTGGATAAAATGGTAAAAATATATTCTAATTATACTTTAAAACCACTCAATAGTATAATTTATCACTATGAATTATTTTGATTAAAAAAGTTGTTTTAAGTATTTTTCACTATTCATAAAAATTTTGAAGTTCTCAGAAAATTACAAAAAATTCAACATAGGCTAATTTCAATATTAGGAATACAAAAATTAAGTCCATTTTGAAATATAAAATTTCTATAATTTTAAAAAGTGGTTATTACTATTCATAACGGCTACTTTGATTAGTTGCGGTGTGTTAGAACTCGAACTTGCGTACAATGCAAGCTATTGCATTATTGAAAGAGAGGCGTATCGTGGAAGCTCGGGGTGTTACATAAAATGTTCTCTCCTGTTATTATACATTGTTTTTAATAACGTTTTTCTTCCTCAAATAATTGTACACACACTTTTTATAGAACACTTGGATGTTATCCTACTACTCCTATTAGCCCATACCATGCACAACCCATCGATTGTTCATAGTCCATTGTGTGTATTTTGATACAGATAAAGGAAAGGCACTGTATTGTGGAGGATAGATTTATGTCAGATGGATCTAGGTGGTTAGGGGTAAAATAGTGGGAGATTCGCCGTACTATCATATAGAGTAGTTAGTTCCTTTTTTATTTTTCCATTTATTTTATACATGTACTTGGGATGTTCTGGATTCTTTTAGTAGTATTATTTTTATTATAATATTTCAATTATGGAATATATTTATATATTATATATTTTCTCATTGTCATATATGTATACCTTTTGTTGTTTTGGGTTTGGAAAAATAGTTCTCTCTTGATGTTTTTTAATTCTATGATTCTAATCTCCAACCTGTGGGGATCGGGAACACATTTCTGGTAAGGGGAAATTCAGGTTGGGTAGCAATTTGAGGAGGTATTCAGTTCGGTTTCACCACATCCTTTTTGTAAATAAATATTAATAAAATTCCTAAAATGTTACAAGACAGTAATATCCCATAATTTCAATAACATTTAAGATTAGATAAACATTAAAGGTTACCAATACCTTCAGAAAATATTATTTTACATTATTATCTCAATATCGACCACATGTAAAGTGTTATCCTCCCAAAATATTTTATTTTAGAATAAGTTTAGCATGCCACTGTATCAGTTCTCTCATATAAATTTTACACACGATTTCTAATCCATAAATTATTACAACCACATTTCAATACTTATATGACTAATATAACCATAACATCATTAATTAAGACAATCTTATACCATAATTCCTGAATCCAAATACAAGAACATAAATCATTCTACTTTTTCTATAGTAATAAATAGGCTTGAACAAGATCCCTAATCATATTTTTATGTATATTTCCTTGACTCTTAGGGAATTCTTTTTTTGTTCCCCATATCCTTACAGTGGAATAATTTCACATTAGAATATTATTTCTTTACCATGAAATCATGAGTATCTTGTCATTTGTCTCTTTATATCAAGAGAAATTAGTTTACTTAAAATCATATACCAAGTTGTTTCCTTTAATAAGTTTCCCATGGTGGAATTTCCACTATTCCTATCTTACCATTATCTATGTATTGCTCAGTCCTCCACTTATTCTTTTACTTCAATTGAAAGTAATAATACTTGGAGAATTAATTATCTATATTGATATCCCATGATATTATATCATTGTATGATGAGAATGTTTGGTAGACTAGCTCCCTTTGGAGAATTGGATTAATCGCATCTAAGAAATAGTCAATATTCCTCTTTTGAATATGTATATAGTCCTTATAATTTCATTCTAACATTTTAAAGTTGGCTGCATACCTAGAAAGGTTTCCTCCAATTTCTATCTTAAACACAAGAACTATTTATCCATATCATCTCCTTGCACAGATGGAAAACATTTTTTAATGAAGTGTACCAATATGTACTTACACTCTATCCTTACAATTTATTCTTCATCATTATTGTTTAGAATTAATGTCGACCATTGATCTGCATCTCATGAGAGATGATTAACATCTAATTCAACTTTATTCCTTCCACTACTTCACAGACCAAGAAATATCATCTCTATAGAACTTATCCATTGCTCAGATAAAAATATATTTGTATCATGTTTAATGATATAATTTTATCACATAAATTAGCCTAACATAATTCCAACATGTAGTGGATCAGCATGATACTCCATACGAGAAATGTTATTAATCATAACCAAACCCTGTTTCCCTAGAATGGTTTTTATATTGTCATTTCTTGCTCCATCTCCATCTCCAACTTCATTATCTTACCCAGGGGAAAATCCTAACTTAGGGTATATGCATTGATATGGTCCTCACTCTATCTATTGTGGAAAATTTATAAAAAATTTCATAAACTATATTTGATAATAACATTATAAAAAATAATATATAATTCCAAAACTAGTGAATCACTTAACAGAAGTTTAAAATTTTACACCATAATAATTTCATTATCATAAACCTGGTTTCATTGTGTATATATTTAATTTCACCTCTATAAAAAATTAAATAAAATGTTATTAGTACAAAAAATATCCCCTATAATTTTCAAACCAAATGTATAGAATGGCACATTTTCGTACACCAGGAGATGATCAGGCTAATCACAATGCACCCATTTTTTAGTTACTACCCCAAAGAAGATATTTTATATAACCATGTATAGTTATCGAATCTAGAAGGGTATGTAATTTCTTGAAAAAAACACATAATATCTTCCTCAAAAAAACATTAGGATTTTCTTCCATAAAAATCCTCAAATTAAATCATAGGGCTATGTTCCCTCTTACATCTCTTATGAAATCATTTACCCAATTTTTCTTCTTGGAAACCTTTGATACCAACTCTAGTGACCCCAAATCTACTATCCTAGTTTCTGTGTTTGCTTTATTTTGCGGGCACGAGATACATGTTATCACATTCTAATGGACCGAATAGTGTTATAATTCTTTTAAATTAGATACCTATAAGGAATTCACATTACATTTTAAACATAAAATACTAAAATTTTATTCTTTTTTGAATGTGATTTTTATCCTCAGTATGTACCTTCATACTAATCACAAAACACTTCAATATATCTTGTCTAAAATAAAACATAAAAAAAGGGGTGAGATCAAATTCTCTGTAAGGGTAAGAGTGGAGTGGAAGCAATGAATAAATATAGAATAATAAATATGAAAAGATAAAAAAATAAAATACATGATATTTAATAAATATATTGAAAATAATATGGTATTAATAAATGATGATCAAATTATGAAATATAAATTTAAACATGATCATGAAAATTTAACCATTGATATTCTAACTAATCAAATAATCATATAGAAAGTCGATAACTTAATTCATAATAATAGAATAGATAATTCCTCACATCCTAAATATATATGAAAGGCCTTTTTCTGTGATATCTAAATAGATAGGTAAGGCATTATTTAAGAAATTATCTAGTTTGTCTCATTAGACATACTAATGTATCAAGGGGCTATAGCGAGCCCTTACCATCAATTACTATGTCCTGCATTTCACATATGAAAGGGGAGAAACATAATTCACATAAACATTCAAATTTCTACTAGAATATGAAATATAAATACTTTCCCATGCTAGAAAACATAATCATAAACTATCCAGAGAAAAATAAATGGAATCAACATAGTAAATACCTAGTCAAATTGATTATTAACCATCAAGAGAAATAATAATAACGATATCACTATATTATATCCCCCATTAAATCATATGTTACATAAATGATTTCTTTCTTGATGAAATTAATTTTTAAATTTCACATGTAAAAATTTCTTGAATAAAATAACTTTTTATTGAAATCACCCTTTTTATTTTAAAATTAGAATATTACAAAATATTGACAAAATAGGTTATAGTGAAAATAATTTTTCCATTGTAAAAATTAGCATAATATTAGTAAAAAAATTAAATAAACTTATAAATATGAAAATTAATCATCAATAAAATAAATTCCATAATGGTAGTAATTTTTTATATTCATTATATGTTAGAAATAATATTATTATTTCATTGTAAAAAGGTTAGTAAAGTGAATTATATGGAAAATTAAAATTAATATTCTATTTAAATGATTTTCCAGAAATTAAAATATGGGTAAACATTTAGATAATAAATAAATTGGATAATGTTAAAAAAATTACAACATTTTTAGAAAAAGGGGTTTTAGAAGAAAAATGATTTTTTGCTGCACAGAGAAATAATTTTAGATTTTATTTAAAACATTTTCTCGATAATTTTACATACCCATGTATAGAAAAATGAAAATATTAATTTAAAAAATTAATGAATAACTAGGTTAGAAGAAGATATATTTATTTTAAGATATTCAAAATAGATAATTACAATAATGGATACTTAAAGAAAATATATCCCAAATAATGATGTGAAACTGAAATAAACTCTTACCAATTTAGTAACATTTGAATCATAAGTACCATGAAATAAATAAATAAAATGAAATATTAAATACCATAAAAATAAATATATTAATGACATAAAATTTAAAAAAGTTCAGTATATACACTATAAAATGGAATAAGTGTTGAATATGGTGTATGTTTTGTGGAAGTAAAAGTGAGACGAGAAACCCCTACCACTTTTTCGACTTCCTTCATATTTTTTTGAAATTCATGTATAATATATATATTTTATTTAATACATATTATTAAACCATAATGATATACATAATACCATATATTTTTTACATATATCCTTTAATCTCCAATTTATTTACAATTCATTGTTAAAATCATTGTTCCGAGTGATAATTACTACGTCTTTAATATATTTTTTTTGTTTAGTAGTTTTGGTAAATTTAATTTGATCATTAATACATCATTTAAAGACATTTAAACATGATATATATAGAATATATATTCATTCAAATTTTATTTTTATTAATCTATAAGTGTTATAGATATAAAATAGATTACACAGTTCATGCAGACTGTAGGTCATACATATGCATAAACTCTATTTTCAGTTTTACTCAACAAATAAATCAAAAGGAAAATATTTATTAATTAAACCTCATAGAAAAATTAATATTTTATAGATTTTATTTATATTAGTAAACAACAACCTTATTACCATCCATGTGAAAATAAAATGAAAAAAATTTCACATCCCTACGTGAGTATGATTCTCTTCATGTACGCTCGAGTAACATTATTGATTCCCTATTGACTAGAATGAAATAAGATATATGTGATATTATATTTCCATAAGTATTTTTATATTATTAATATAATATATATTGAATATATTTAATACTTAATATCTTCCTTGAATATTATAAGTGAAAAACAAATCACATCGCTTCACATGTTGGTTGGTCATCGTGCACACGAAAGATGCTTTCGTAACCCTCATGCAATGGAAAGTAAGTATGTTATTTTGGTAAGAAAATTAAATATGTTTAATAATTTTATAAATATCATATAAATATGTTAAATACATCATTATATCCATTAATTATCGATGGATATGAAAAAAAAATTAAATTAGTTCAAGAGGAGGTAGTCTGTCGTACACATGAATAATGATTTTGTAACCTGTTTTATAGAAGTGTACAGAGATATTGGTAATTAATTTAACATTAAAAATTATCTATATATTTATAATATTTATAATATTATATCATCATGGGTTAATAAGAAATTAAAGATGCATTGAATGAAATAAAATAAAACACTTGGTTAAGGGCATTTCATCTACATCAGACAACTTCTTTTGGTTTTCACCAAAAGATTTATTAGTTTTTATTTATCACCAAAATAAGTATTATAGTATTATAATAGTAAATTTATGAATTTATTTTGTTAGTTATTATATGATCCAATAGATTCTAGAACTGTGAACAATAGAGGAGACAGGTCGCCTTTTATATGTGAGGTGAGTGGCACACTTGTACTTTTTTATACTAATAATTTTTAGCAAACGATTTTATCATTACTAAAGGGTTAAAAATGTTCCATTAAATATAATAAAATAGTTAAGGAATAAATGTTTCCATAAAATGGGTTATGTAATTTTTTTAGGATATTTTTAATTCTTATCTATTATGATAAGCCCGTGAGAAACTAATGTTTTCCTTAACCATAATAAATTATTTTTATTATTGTAACTATATATTATGGAAAAAATTATGTTTTACTTATTAGATAATGTAAATTTTTATTATTCCAACTATGGAATCTAATTTTCAATAATTCATTTACATAATTGGAATAATTTAATTTAAAATTAATCCTATATATGTAATGAGAAATCTAGTTTTCAAAGGAAAATGTTCAAAAGATCACATGTTTTTATATTAAAATTAATTATAAAATTTATTAAAGTGACCTAAAATATATTTATAGATATATTATTGAATAAATTATACTTTATAACCATCTTAAAATATAGTCTATATTTTTAAATAATTTAAACTAAAAAGAAGTTTTAGTAAAAATTAGAATTTTTCACTATTCATTGAAAGATGAAAAAATTCGTAATAATTACAAAAATTAACTATAAGATACATTTGAAATTATATTTCAAAAAGTTATGTTTATTTTTTACAAATAATTATCTATATATGTAAAAAACATTATTTTAGTATATGTTCACAAGACATGAGAAAATTGTATTCTTTAAAAAATATAGTTTTTTAGAAAACACTTCTTTTAATATCAAATGATTCATATTTTATATTTATAATCAATAAATAACCAATGAAAATGTGAATAAATTGTATTGTATTAAATTATTTAGCCCTATTAATTCTTTACAACAGAACATATAGTTTAAAATAATCATTTTGTAAATAATTATAATTTAATAGAGTAATGTGTTTCGTTTAAACCCAATGTTGTCTGCATCACAATCTATTAATGTTATTTAATTAATTTAATAAAAAATATATTTTATATTAATGGGAATTTAAATTCTCTTATTTTATTACTTTTTTCATGAATTATATTGAAAATGATGTTCCTTTTTTAAAAATTTTAGGGTGCTTTAGTAGGATTGAGGTGTTAGAATATGTATTAGAGTATGGTTTAGATAGATTTATAAATTATGATATTTATTATAGAGAATTTAAGGTTTAATAAGATAGTATTTTTAATATTTTAAAATTTATAAATAATTATTTTTTATAATATAAGATTTAACCTTAACGTAATACAACACTTTTTATTGGAGAGTTAGAATAAGAGAACATTAGAATAAACCCTATGGATCAGTCTAAGTGATATCTTTAACAATTAGATAGAATCTTATATCTTTGGTAAATTAGAGAGTTTTTGTCTCTAAAAGAAATTAAATCCCTACCTAGATATTACAAGTGGATGAATTAATTATCATATATGTACCTAGAGATACTAACCCAAAGAAGGTCTGATTCGTTGTTAACTCGATCGTCATCTTGTGCATAAAAAATGAAAACTGTACACCTAGTTTGACTGTCCTCGAGGATATTCTTTAGTTAATTTATATTCTCATCATGAACCATTATGAGGTATTATAATATGATTATCTATGATAATATATTAATTATGAGACCATGGAAAACATATATTGAAATGAATAGATTCAAAATTTTATTTATATATTAATTGATTTATGCTTCCCTTGATAAGTGATAGGGTTAATGGAAATTTATTAAAGAGAAAAGAAAACAGTACAAGAAAAATACAAACAAAAAACACCAAAACCATAAAAAATGGTTAAGGTGAAAAGGAAAGAAACCAAATCAGACAACAGCCCTGGCCTTTATTATCCAAAAAACAGCAACAAAAAATCCATCCTTCCACCAAAAGAAGCCAGCAACTAAGCCTCCAGCCCGCTCCAAACAGCACACTGATAACCAAATGAAGCCAGCAACTCTACAGACTCCAGCTGTCCAGCTGGGAACTATTCATCCATCACCAGCACCAGAAAAAGATAGACCGACTCCTTAAATTCCGAAAAAGCATCCTCAGAACTGAACCAACAAGCAGCGCTTTTGTTGTACCTGTGGGTAAGCTCATAAGGATCAAACCAAAACCAGCAAAAAAATCACCCAAAACCATGATGTCCGGCCCATTCACAGCCATTTTCAACTCCATGTGAACTCCGAAAAAAATAGCTTTGAATCCTTTGATGTCCAAACCAATGCCATAAAGTGACAAGAACCAGCCGAGAGAAAACTCATGGTAATTTATTTCCAGATTCATCCAGATCATCAAGACATGCTTTAGTCATTATGGTAATATGTTTTGAACTCCTTACCTTTAAAGTAGTATCCGTGATTTTCCTGGCTTTAGGGGGTCTCCCTACTTTCCTTTTCGAGCATTGAGGACCTTTGTAGCCTTGAAGCAGGTCATCAATGTTAACAACTTTAGGTATCCCACTATCCTTTGAAAATCCTTGTGAGCATCCATGGGAACCAGAATAATGGGCAGCATTTTGAGCATTTTTTCCTAAAGCAACATTACTGTTAACAGTAGATAACATAGCCGAAGTATTAGACATGCCCTCCATGGAAGCTGGTAGATGAATCTGCGGGTTCTTCTGAGTATTGATGCTGAAATCCAGATCTGTAACTGAATTAGGATCACAGTTCTGCCCAGCTTCAACCTCTGTGGAAGTATCCAGGTTTGAAGCAACAATAACATCTTCTTTATCATCCTGTAAAGAGATCAAAAAATCATGGATTTCATTCTGAAAATTCAGAAAAAACTGATACTCATCCTCCTCATTCTGTAAGTCATAAACTAGAATACAAACATCATTGATAATTTCAGAGAATAGGTGAAGATCCTCCTTTGAAACCCATTCAAAAACCAGCTGAATAGGCACAAGTTTTAAGATATGCTCTTCCTCCTCAGCCACATCAGCCCATGAAACTCTTTGTGATGAAGAAGAAATAGGATACTTTGGTAAAGAATAATTTTCAAATGGAATATGAGTTTTAACAGGGGGGACATCTGACTTTAGAATTCCTTTTTTTTCAATAAAGACAGCCTTGTTCTTTTTATTTCTGTTGACATCATTCCATTCAGAAACCTTAGTTGACACCTTGGCATTTCTCTGAATCAACCTACAGTTAGAGGTATTATGTCCCACAATTTTACAGACATCACAAAAGAAGGGCACATTCTCATATTCCAATCGAATATCAGATTTAATACCATTAGCATTAAACAGAATCGAAGGAGGTCTTTTGACTTCCAGGTTAATGTCCACAAGTATTCTGGAAAAATAACCATTTTCACCATCCAAGGTGTGTTGATCTATCCTCATAGGAGTACCAATACATGAAGCAATGTCGTTGAGGATTCTAGGATGCCAATACAACCAATTTAATCCATGCAATTTTACCCAAATTTGTGCATTAGATTGCTTGAGGTTAAAAGGATTAAAATTAAAATTCCCTGCTGATAACCATAGAATTCCAGGTTTGAGTTCAAGGCTACCTATCTTCCAAACCGGAATCAAGGAAGCAGAGGAGGTGAAGATAATGTGAAAATACCCTTTTCCGATTGAAATAAATTTCCAATCTCTTAAACTCCAGCAATGAGAAATTCTGTTTTTGAGATCAGCAAAAGACCAGGGTTTGTCTCCCTTCGAGTAAATAACACGACCCAGTAATGAATACTTACAAAGGTCTAGCCGTTTCTGCAGTGCAATTGAATCCGCAACCACTGAGAATCCACCATTTTCTAACCTGGTGATATTTGATTTAGATGAATCCACCTTTGTAGGATTTTCGGCTCCAGAAGGAAAGATTCTTCTTTCGAAGAATCGATGAATCTTTGAAGCCTGAGGGTTTGTAAATTTCCTTCTCTTCTTGAAGATTGTCCCTGAAGGACATTTCCCACTCTGGATTGAAAGAATCCTTTGAGGGATTTAGGTAATAAGATCAAGGTTCTCCGAATCGCCATTGATGCGAAGGAAGCTTAGGGTTCTTTCTCCGAATCGCCATCCTCTCTACGCCATTTTTCTCCCTAATCCTTGATAACTGAAAAGTTATATATTGATAGTATATAATTCAATTATTTTTTTGTTTAGAATATTTTAAAATTTCAAAGGTAATTCGGGTTCTCTATATTGAGAATCGGGATAGGAATACTTATTAAACCCAACTCAAAATAATATAGTTTGAACCAATACTTATATTTGTTAATCTACTAGTGATATAGGTTGAACTGAGTGGGATGCATGGTGAGTTATAAGAACAATATGATAAATATATAGTGTTATAATATGATATGTTTTAACAGTAAAATTTTAAATTGGTATTTACGATAATTATATTGTAATGATCATCACTCAAGTTAACATTTCATGTTTTTGTAATGGTTAAATCCTGAAAAAACTAATTTAACAATGGAAATGTAGATAATGAAAAAATGCATCTTTAAAAAACCGAATGGGTTAACAGTTGGAGTTTGAAATTTTTTTATTATTCTAAAAAATCTATCAAGATGTATGACTAAAAAATTAATATAGTTTAAATCAAAAATACAACAAATTATAGAAGCATTAAATCTTTTTGAAATTTAGCTGACAAAGATAATAATGGAAATAAGATTCAATTTTAAACATGTAAAAAATTTGGGAAGAATCATAGAGAATATAAATTCTAATGAATACTAGATTTTGTAATTGTCTATATGAAGTTCATCAGGCTCCAAAATAAATTTTAAATATTGAATCTCTAAAACATTGTTTCATTAAGTATATGATTGTATTTAATTACAAGACATAATGTCCCCACCAAAGGTAAAACTTGTAAAATAGGTACAAAAAACCATGAAAAAAAGGAATAGAATATGAAAATACTAATTATAATATAGATAGTGAGTTTTCATTAAAAAAATATTTAGACTTTTTCCATGTTTATTTTCACCAACTATTGGATATTAAGTAATAAATAAAAACTCATAGTGGTATGATTCTCATATAAATCATTTTCAAGATTTTTTGTATGCCATTCCTTATGGATAAATGTATTATTATTTTACTAAAATTCAATATAAAATTATGAATGGATTATTGCTATTTATAAAGAACATAAAATCATTATTTTTATATAGTGAAATCTCACTACACATCCTGAATAAACCTATGATTGTTTAGTAGTGTATACTCAATTATGTCTTCCCTAAACAAATTAATTTTCATATATGAGTCAAATTATAAAAATGAAATATATTTTTAAAGGTATATTTTAGCATCCCTTGATATTAATGTATTACTTTATTTTAAAGATCCAATTGTGTTTAAAAAACATGTTTCATATGTAGCACTGAACATATACGAGATAGTGATATATTTAGATAAAATTGAAATGCTTCAGTATGACCCTTAAAAATAAGATGTTGAAATAGTGAGAATATATATGAGTATATTATTTATGAATTAAATTTATAAACAAATTAAATTTCACTTTCTATATGAATCAAATAGAATTAGTTAACTTAAAATAACTAATAATATAACTTATTTTTTTGAAAATTATTTTTTCCATCATTTTCCATTTTATGTGATTTGAAAATATATTTCAAGAAATGTATGATTAATTATAATAATTTTTTAATATTAATAATTGATTAATAAAAAAGTATTTGGTATATAATATTAAGTAGTAATAATTAAAATTAAGGATGAGAATTTCATTTTCAAATAAAAATTAGTTGTTCAATATATTTTAGGATTATTTTTAAATTAAATTTCTATATTTTTTAATATTAATTTAAAGTGTGGATCATAATTTTTATATATATAATAACAATAATATTTTCAAATAAATTTTTACTAATTTTTTGAAACAATTGGTTTTTAGGTGAAAAGTGAAAAAATACCGGTTTTCTTAACAACTGTCACTTTTTAACGTTATTAAAATATACGGGTAAAATAAATTATTTTGAAACTTTTTTATATTAAATATTTTTTTATTTATTTATAAAATTCATATTATATTACTACGTTTGTTTTATAAAATTCATGTATATTTTTTGATAACATGAGTAATATATTATTATAAAAACTATTTTATTCACTTGTATTAAAAATTTATTTTTATCACAGATAGAAATTAAATATAAATAAATGGATTTAAAAATTGAGTTTAATATGATTATATTATGTGTTAAGTTCAATTTTAATAAAATTTCATAAAATTATAACTACAACGAATAAAATCAATGACCATGATAATTTTGAAATGGTAATTTTCAAAGAATTATTTTATTAATAATGTATAATTTTTATATAATAAAATAAATTTGTAAAACCCTGATATTTTATGATATATTTCTATTTAAATAAATTTAACTTATTTGATATATTTATTTACCCAAAAAATTTAGTTTCTATGAACTATTAGAAAAAGTTTAAATATAAATTTATTAGAATTATATAATTTTTAAAAACTACATATCGAAATTAATAAAGGGTGAAATTCTTATATTTTTCTAAAAGGATTAAATTTATAGTGAGTAATGATAAATAACTATTTTTGTAAAGAAATCATTCCATTCCATCAAAAATTCCAATTAATGTTTAAATTTTTTCATAAATTATTACTAGAGTACATTATTTATAAATAATATAATTAATTAAATTGGAATTATTTTTGTACTTGATTCGGGTATAAGATTGTTTTTGGGGTAAGAACACATTTTCAAAAAACAATTTTCACTATATTTCTTGGATTTATATCAGAATTAATTCATCTCAATTATTTTAATTTAATTTTGATCTAATGGAATTATTTTTTATTCATAAAGTAAAATTTAACAATGCATTATTTTTTGAGATTTGTTTTTGAAAAAGATAATTTTTTAATTAATAGTAAAAAAAAAATACTTTTGTGAAATACAATATCTCTTATTATATTACCAAGGCATAAATATGATATAAGATATTATTTAACATATTCAAAAAATTATTTATGATTATATAATACAAATATTATTCAATGATAATTCATAATATATAATTTATATTTTATTTAATGATATATATGGAAATCATTTTCAGTGTCGATGTAGTACTTGCACAGCACTGGAAAAGTCAAATTCAGTTTCACAAAGATAATATCAGGTAAAGAAAAATTATTTTCTAAAATTAATTAATATATATGAAGTATCCTTAATTATATTGATCTATAGATATGGATTTTGGAGTTATATAATAAGTGACTTATCAAAATTATTGTGTGTTACTTGCACATAGCTATAAATGTAATAATAACATACTAAATATTTACTCATTATATATATGTGAGTAAATATACAAAATTAATTTAAATAAAAGTTTTGTTGAACTAAAAAAATTATTTTTTTCATTCGATTTTAATTTTTATTTTTAGTGATTAAATAATTACCACCAATTCTAACACAACACTGACCTTATGTTTATGCAAGAAACTGAAAAATCAAAGTAAATATATTTATATACAATACAATTAAATTTTTTTAATGAATTATGATTCCAAAAGTTATTAATGGTTATTAATATTATATAATTTATGTTGAAAAGGATTATATTCTAATTTAATTTTTCCTTTATCACATTAAATTCATATTAAATGAATAGTTTCAAAAATTACATTAATTATTTTTTATAAAAATAACATTTTACAAGTAATTTAAAAGACATAAAAATAAAAAAATTGGAAATTTATGATCATAAATGGTCATAAAATTAATTCCATTTCATTTATGAGAAAAGTATTCCGTTGTGTATAAAATTATGTCCCTGTAATATTGAAAAAGTTGTTGTTGTGGCTAAGGTTAAAATTATTAAAATATCTTTCTACACCAAAGGATATGGTTTAAATATCCAAGAAACCAATAAAAATTTTATTGGTCGAATTTATTTCAATCATATATTATATTATTTTCTAAATTATTTCTACATGGATCCAATTTCACCTGAAAATTAATTTATTATATTTCAATCATTTTATTAAATCCATGTTTGTCCTTTCATTAACTATAAATGGAATCATCTATCCAATATATTATACACAAACTAAATCCACTAACCATTACCAAAAAAATTAAAATTTATTTATCCATGTTTTATAGTTTTTTTTCGTCCCCAAATAATAACTGTATGCCCCATGTGAGGATATATAAAAGAGCTTTTACATCAAAGAGATAATCATATTCACTGAGCACTTTAATTTTTCTTCTTTTTTTACCTTGTTTAGTTATGTCAAAAAAAATTAATATAATAACACAAGTATCTAAAATATACTAATATTATTTTTTGTGGATTGAATAATATTTATCATTCTCCATCACCATCAATTGTGAAATGATAGCATCGCTCGTGTGTATGATGGACTACCTCCCCACGAACCGAAGTACTTTTTTCCATTACCACCACACATGGACTTCAATAATGATTCAATTAATGAATATATATATATATATGATACTTATAAAATTATTATAATTTTGTAAGTACAAAATATCTTCTACTTCCTTAACTATCCTCCTGTTAAAAATGGTAATGTTACACGTGTGTACAAACATAGCACCATCTCTATGAAGAGATGTAATTCATTTTTCAGTTTTATTTCACATGAATGAATTTAAATGTGTGTATAATTATTATTAATGAACATTAAATCATGGTTATATACCCATGAACAATACATAAGGATTGTATCATTCAATACAAAAAAACATTAAAAATGAAGCAGTTAACACACGAAACAATGATAATAATAAAATATTTTTAACATCAGAGTGATAATATTTTATAAATTGGTCATATATTATGTTGTTAATATGTATATGATTCTGTTATGTATTTATAAATAATATAAATTTATTAAACATGAGGTTAAAATAACTTATGAGGCAATTAAAACATTATATAAGCGATTTAGTTTCAATTTCCAATCTATTGAGAGATATTTGGTGTCTTGCACATATTTATATTTATGGTGTGCATATACGGACACATTGATGTATTTTAATTTAATAAGTATCCATTAATTATTTTAAAATATTCAATTAATGTTTACACATTCATGGGGGTATAATTAAAAAGTTACCAAAGAACTAAGGATTTATTTTACAACTTCTTTTTTCTGGTAATGCATATATTTTCATTTAAAGAATCTTAAAGTGTTTCCTTAATAAACATTATATTTTTTATTATATTTTTTATGTTTTATGATATTCCATGTTTTGTTAAAAAATTTCATAACGCTATCACTTGAATAAAGAAAAGTAATTCTTAAAATAAAATCTAAAATTATTTCTCTTTTTTATAGGGTATATTTTTCTTCCAAGTCTATATTTTTCAGAATTCTTTTACAAAATTAATTTGTACTAATTCAAAATATTTATTATGGATATTTAATTTTAACATAGAATTTTTATATGTTTTTAAGAGAATCGTTATAATTATTTTAAAAACATTCATTTTTTAGTTTCCTTATAAAAAGTCAAATGGAATGTTTCTTTTCAACATATTCCGCATTAAGAAACATTCATACAACAAATTGTTTTTAAATATATACCTTTTTCAATATGTTTTTATCGGTTTAAAAAATAACTCTTAAATGGAAACTTATTTAATAATTTTATATTATTTTTCTTTATTTTCAAAAATCCATAAACCTATTATAATAAAATATATTTACGATTAACTATTGGTAAAATTTTATCTTTAATTAATTTTTTATAAATTAATGTTTTCATGAAATATTCTATTACTTTTGATCATCTTTCATTATACAATAAATTTCTCCTAAATATAAATATTTTGTATATCAAAGATATTTTTATTTTTTAAACTATATTATACTTCTATATTTGGGGGTTTAATATAAACATTGTTTTATTGAATGTGTGAATGTTAATATTTTATATTTCTTAATCAATAGTGATATTTTTTATGTAATATTATTAAGGAATTAAATATATCATTTAATATATGGAAAATGCATTGGAAATTTTGTTTTGTGTGGGGCCAAGATATAGATGAACTCTAGTTCCATTGAAAGGTCTAATAAGACAAACCAGTTGGACAAACATATAAAATGTTTTTTTGGTGTATACCTACAAATCGACTAAACTGTTTTTTCCCATGGCCTTGATGTAAATGATGTCTTGATTTTATATATTGTAACATCCAAAATTATGAATCCCATTCTTTGATAATTTAGTTATTATTATTCATGATATTATGGAATAGATAATATACAATAATGTTTCTTGTGATCAAGTTATTGATTAAATATAATAAAATTTTATTTATTTACCTTATCATATTGATTATTCCTTATTTCTTCATGAATGATTTCATTGTGTGTATCCCTTGTAGAGTATCTAATCTTGAAAATTATTATTTTCCTACCCCTATAGTGTGATGAAGTATATTATATATAATATCAGTGATGATCGAATGTTTGATATGCAACGTATGTGATATTTACAACATAGAATAGTAATTAAGTATGTATTTTCAACCTCAAAACTTTTAGACTGATTGATCATACATGGTGAGATCCCCCAGTATATTTTAATAATAAAATAAAATAGATAATATCTCTAGCTTATAGTATCTATATTTTTTTAGTTTATATTACTGAAATATTAGTATATATATTGGGAACTATATTTTAAATAAACATATCTCACAAGGTGTCACATACAGACCTGGCTAACCTCTAAGACAGTGGTTGGCCCAGTGGGTCACATGACCTCAGGCACGTCCCCCATGTATGCTAGAGGCTTCCCACTAGAAGTGATGGTCTCTAGAGGTGATAGTCGGGATACTATACCCTCTTATCAGAGTTTCACAGCTGTATAATAGAGCATAAGTAACAGAAAACAGCAGAATCGTCAATTAAATATGAGACAAAGCATCAAAATTAAAAAAATTATCAAATTTATAAAAGCGTACAATTCCAATTATACAGTATATGAATGCATGTCACAGTCATGATACTTACTAAAATTACTAAACAATATATCATGATTTACAAAACAGAGTAATAATAAATAAAAGATAGTAAATCCCCATGAGTGATCTCCTTAAGCATCCCGAGATTTAGCTCGGTCATTTTCTCCCAACTCCCATATATAAACAGCACCACATGAGCAATCAATCATCGTATATAGTCCTACGAATAAGAAAGGACTACTTGGTTACCCCAATGAAATGGCGACCAGAGTATGGTGTCTATATATACATCTCAATAGGCATGAACCGCTGATGTATAACCCAATCCATAAAATGAATTATAAATTAAATAGTGTTTCATATAAAATAATGGTGTGTGATAGTAGTAAAAACTAGAAACTTGTTCTAGTTTCCCAAATATAAACCATTCCAATAAAACCTGATTCAGCCTAATTAATAAATCTTAAAATAGTACCTATAATAAGAATGATGTATAATTCTATATAAAAATGCTAGAAAACCGATGGAAGACAAAAAAGAAAACATACCCCATAGCATGTGATTTATCATTGGGTCTAATATATTTATCCACAAAGAGTGTCATAGGACATCCAAAAAATATCAAAATCAACAAGTGAAATGAAATAGCATATTTAGTATTATTATAATGTTCAGCTAGTAGAGTCAAAGTCCAAACCCTACCCAAATCCCATGTTGAGAATCTTTTTTATTTTTATTATGTTTAGGTTGTAGAGTCAGAGTCTCCCATGACTTGGAAACTCGAAACCAGTAGGTAGGGATAAATTCTCTTAAAAATAATCACTAGGAATTATAAAACACCCAAAAAACACCATATAATAGGGGAGAATGTAAACAATGGGTCAAAAACCTTACCTCAGACAACAACAAAAAACCAAATTGCCCTGAAAGGCCATGACGGAGTTCAACGCACTACAAGATACATACCAGGGACGCATAAAAACCAAAATCCCTAAAATTGACAAGTTCTAAACAATATGGGAGGTGAAATACTAATCTAAAAACCAACCCAATAGACTGAAATCTCCCGAACTGCCTCTCCTTTCGTGGTGGTTTCTGTAAGACACACCAACAAGACCTGATGGCTCCTTTGAACAACCTTGAAATAATGGAAAACTAAAGAAAAGATCAACCCTAAATACCTAGGGTTTTCCCGAAATCTATAGAGCAACGGAGAGGCCGAAATCTGGCCTAAAAATGAGAGGAGAAAAGTTATAAAGGCTTAAAATCGAGGATCGAAGAATAAATTGGATGCTAATCCATCCAAAAATCGATACTGCGAGATATCGTATGTGGGGAGCAGCGTGCATCGAAGGGGAGAGCCCCCATTGACTGGAGCCACCCAGGGAAGAGGTGGAAACCCTCTTTGGGTCATCTTCTAAAAAAATTAAAAAATAAACAAAATTTTAAAAAAAAAATTATTATTAAAAATCATAATAATAATAATATTAGTATTATTATTATAATTATTATCATCATCACCAAAATATTTAATTATTATTTCATTAATTTTTCATTTAACTTAAATTAAATCATTTTAATTTTAAATTTTTTATTTAATTAATTTAACTTCTTATAAAAATAACACACAATGTAGGGGTATTTACTCTCAGAAAAACGTTTTGATGCTCCATTTTAAGAACATCCTGGCTAGCTAACAGAAAAAGTTAATTTCACGTGCTTTTTCATCTAGTTCAAAATATAGAATGGTACATCCTTCCCGCCATAGAATTTTTCATTCCTAAGATCCCTTCTAAAATAATTTAACCTTCATCTGATCCAGAAGGGTCATTAATTCGCGAACAAAAAGGTTGTGTTGTGTCTCTAAATTCCCAACACATGTTCAAGAATTTACTAGGAAAGCGGCACATAGGCTATTAATATCTGAGCCGAGGCTCATTTTCAAACTGAAACACTAAGATAGTTCTTAAAAAAGCCCTTTTTTCTAGCGACATAGCCATGTCATCATCTCATTAAACTTATGGCCAATGTTACATCCCAGTATAGTCTTTAGCATTTGAAAGAGGAAAATTCACCATGGGCCATAAATCCCATGTCGATCTAGCTTTTCATGAAAATACCAATTTGACCCAAAGAGCGCATACATCACAGGGAAACTCAAGTAGAAAGTTAAACTATACTTATATGAGGTTTTAAACAAGGACACCACTACAGGTTTCCTTCCCAATACTTTTACATTTATTCACATTTATCTTTTGTTTGAATATTTACAAGTTTTACAGGAAACATGAAGTACCAATTTTAAAACAAACACTATGTAATTGATTTAGATAATTACCCCAAAGTTAAATCATGTAACTACAAGAATCATACACTAAGCAGTAAGAAATAACACATAAGTATGGAATTTTAATCATAGATACATGATAATAAAACAGAATCATGATACTTGGAATAAATGATAGTAAAATACAGCATGAAAATAGGTTAGAATGCTAAATATATCACTAAAATATGGTATATGATCAGGAATTATAAATAAATACAAAACATGGCATAAATTTAAGGCAATCAATCATATCAACAGGAAAACTATGATGCAACTACATGGATTGGAACTATGCATGGAAGTTGAATCTCTATGGGCCTAATATGATGCATGTTATGTTTCATCCTTACTTTAACAGGATAGAGGTAAAATACTATAAACATCATAAATCCATAAGTAGTGGAAATTACACCAATCACACAAGGTGAAATCATATCAACTATAATATTGAAAATCACAAACATTAATTCCCATCCCTGGTCACATGGTCATTTCCCACACATGGGGTGATCAGTCTCAAGCACGGATATTTACCAAGTGCTGATACATTCCTATTCCCCTGTTTACCTACCCAAAATAGTAAGACAAAGAATAATAAACTTTTATGATACCACTTTCTCCCATACATACCCAGCTCACCTCTAAGGAAATGGTATGTCTGGTGGGTCACATAGTCATTGGTTCCCCCCCCATACTTCAGAGGATGTCGACAGGATGTGAGGGTCTCAGGAGGTGATAGTGGGGAGACTATATCGTCTTATTAGACTTACATAGTGGTTTAATAGAGTATAAGAAAAATATAATGGTGTAAGTTTCAATTAAATATGAGACCAAGCAGAAAAATTAAAAATTTAACAAATTTATAAAAGTGGAAAATACTAATTATACAGCAGATGAATGAATCTCAGGGTTATGATACTTACTGAAAGAAATAATCAAAATAACATGCTTGACAAAAAATATTAATAATAAATAAAATACAACTAATTCCCACATGCGATCTCCTTTAGTACCCTAAGCTTCAGCTCAGCCCTTTGCTCCCAACACCCAGATACAAAGAGCACAGCATGCGAAATCAGTCATTGTCCATAGTCTATAAAACAATAAAAGACAACACAGGTACCCCAGTGCAATATTTCCCTGAGTAGGGTGTGATATATAAATCATATTAGGTCATCACCCTCGGCGTGTAACCCAATCCATATAATGAATTGTAAATTTAAAAGTGCACCATATAAGATAATAGTGTGTGATAGCAATTAAAACTAGAAACTTCATCTGTGTTACTAAACATAGACCCTTATAATAACACCTTATTTGGACTAATCCAGAAATCTAATATGTGTACCTAAAAGAATAAGGATGTATATTTATATATAAAAAATGTTTGAAAACAAAAATGAAGACAAAAAGAAAACATGCCCCAAATCATGTGCTTTAATTTCTGGTCTAATATATGTATCAACAAAGACTGTCATAGGACATCAAAAAGGTATCAAAATCTACAAGTCAAACCAAACAAAATATTTTTTATTATTATTATATTCAGGTTGTAGATTTGGAGCCTGAGCTCTTCCCAAAATGTATCACTATGGTACGTCCTTCAAATGACCCAATACCACTGAGCCTATCCAACAAAATATTTCGAACGACAAGGTATTTCTCAAGGCATGGATTTACCATGAGTCTCTCATGATATCAAATTAAGGGGGGTTGAGTATCACTCAAGGATTGGCATAGCCACTTTTCCATTGATTTAATCCTCGATAATCCCTTTGGGAAACGGTATCACTCATAGGTATTTAGAAAGCCCATGGAAACCCTCATATGGCAGGGCATAAGACATAGTATCTCCATCTTGTCATGGTATAAACACATGAGCTTGGGATTCCATCCATGAGTCCTTAATACATAACAAAATCATCGATGCATATAACACATGGAAAGTATGTTCATGAATCATTCTAATCAAACAGGCATCACGATCCATGATCTATTCAAACTATCAAGTAAAACAATAGAATCCATCTATATTTCATAAAGAATTTACCAAAAAAAGTAAGCATGTAACAATTACATGAAAATATTTTCACCATAATGTCTCAAAGTAACATGTTTAGAAATCAGATCTAATCACTACAATAGGGCATTACAATTTGGAAATTACGTGAGAAATAGAATGTAAAATGATCATATGAAATCAACATGCCACTACAGTAGGTTATTAATGACATTAAATAATACTAGCTAACCAACTAGTTTATTAAAGGAATTCAACTCAAACTATTACATTATATTTACATCTTCACAAATATGGAAGGAGGGAATTTAGGAGGGGTACACCCAAAGGGGTTTCCTAGAGGTAAGGCAAACACCCCAAATGTGTTTTACCATAATAGAAGGCCACAATGTGCACTATTGAAAAAACCAGACAATTTAGTAAGCGATGAAAATTCATCATCAAAAGGTTTCAATGAGCTTCAAAAAAATGTGACATCTAATGAGAATCAAAATGATGTAAAAATTCATACAACATACACAACCCATTTAAAAATTCATTCACTTCACTGAAACATGTAAATTTCATTTGTAACATTCAAGGGTAAAAAAGAAAAGTTTCATGATCTAGGAATATACCTATGTGGCAATGATAGATAAATGAACATGATGAGTCATTTTATATTATTCAAACAGAGAAAAAACTAACTAGCCACAAAAATAAACACCAAAAATCCATATGAAAAACTCAATACATATTTAAACATGATATAAATAACTATCACTACTCTTTGGTTTAGAAGATAGTTGGCCTCCATTGTAGGGGTTTTATTATATAATCATTACATTTCTTTATGACCCAATTCAGTGAATTATATTTAACATTTATTTTAAAACACATTCAGCACAAATCAAATGCAATAACTTAAAAAATTATTCAAACATAAAATCATTGTGTGTTTTCAAGGACAATTCATCTCAATTAGTGGGGTTTTATTATAAAACCATGATTTTTTTATCAAACCAGCATTTATCACATTTAACACTTTCATCAAAAATAATACCCAATTAACACTCTAAGGGAATTTAATATATACTTACTGAATCATGTAAAAACAAATAAATGTGCAGTAAAACAATTATTACAGATATTAATTAATGAATTATTTAATTTAAAGGGAAAAGGGGGTGGGATCATACCTTGAAATGGATCTTAGTTCTCCACTTCAGCTCTTGATGCTTTCTAACTAAAGGATACTTTTCTAAAACTAAGCATACACACTTTCACAAACATTCAATGACATTTATCCCCTATGAAAACACTCGTATGACCATGGGTATGCGCAAGGGGATCTTTACATATATGGTTATATGAATATCCTCATCTCTAATCACCTAAACATGAATTTATATATACATATATGTGTGTGTGTGTGTGGGGGGGAAAACCTAGCCTCATACATACTTAATCACTACCATGGGTGACTACACATGTTATGGAGGAACCCACATACATATATTTACTTACTTATATAGACGTAGCCAAGTCTCCCTTGACTTGGAAACTCGAAACCAATAAGAAGGGTCCAATGCTCTACAAGATAAACACTGGGAACTCTAAAACACCCAAATAACACCATATAACAAGGGAGAAACTAATCAATAGGTCAAAAACCATACCCTGGGAAGTAGTGACAAACCAAATCACCATGAAACCACATGAAGAAGTTCAATTCCACATAAGAATCGTGATAGAGACATAAAAATAACAAATTCCCAAAAATTAACAACTGTAAAACATAGAGGGGGTGAATTCCATACCCCAAAATCATGCCAATGAACCTAAATCACATGAATCGCCTTTCCATCAGTGGAGGTTACCAAAACATGCACCAGAAAGACCTGAAAAATCCTTTTCCCAACCTTGTGTTGAAGGAAAACCGAAAACAAGATCAACCGTAAATACATAGGGTTTAGCCGAACACCATAGAGCAATGGAGAGGCCAAAATGCATGCTAAAACTAAGAGGATAATGGATGGAAAGTATGGCCATGGGGGATCAAAGAATAAATTTGAAGAAAATGTGGCTAAAATTCAAGACTAGAGGAGGTCGTAGGTGGGGAGTGGCGTGTGTCAAAGGGGAGAACCCCCTTGGGCTAGTATCACGTGGGGAAGAGGGGGAGACCCTCTTTGGATCTTCTTTTATTAAAAATAAAAATGAAAACTATTTGAAATAAAAAAATAAAACTAATAAAAATAAAAATTATAATAATAATACCAATATTATTATTGTTTTCATCATTAAAATGATTATTTATTATTTCATTAATTTTAATTTAACATCAATAAATTCATTTTCATTTTAAATTTATAATTTAATTAATTTACATTCGTTTAAAAATAACACACATTGTGAGGGTTCTGAATCTTGGAAAAATGTTTTGATGCTCCGTTAGAAAAGGGCATGCCTAGCTAATGGTAAAAATTAATTTCCTGCGATTTTTCATCCAGTTCAAAATGAAGAACGTTATACATGGGGATTATGGTAATCCCTTATAGTATTTTATAAATTTTCATATTATGGGGTTATTTATTTAACATAAAAATAGTCAAGATGATTATGAGACAACTCCATATATTCTATTACATAATTATGATTCCTAATTGAGGAAAGGGAATCAAAATCATCATTCAGTGTTGGGATTACCCTATTGTGAAATCCAATATTTCTATTTTCTCATAATCTGATTCAGTTATGTTGGATAGCTTCATGAGAAAAACACTTTTTTTATTGGAAATACTAATACATTGGTGGGTAAGAAATATATTAAGTATCATAAGGAAATATTCTTATATTTTTGAAGTAATGTAAGTGTAAAAATTATTCTAGGATTTTATTATTTGAAAGGATATTCCATTAAAGGGTGTTCATTAATCCAGAACACTAAATTGGTAATTGAACTAAAAATTATGTGTTGTATAAATTTTATACAGATATTATTCAACAAATACTTCCCCTATGAACAGAGAAATGAGATGGATAATAATTCCCTTTCTTTAAAAAAACAAGGAAGAATAATGTGTATTATATTAAGAGGTTATAGTTACAAGATTTTCCTGGAATTATTCTAACTACATACATAATACATAATGAAATATTAACCGTTATTTGGTGGGTTCAAGTTACATCTCTTAAAGGAACATGTTTCTAAATTTTTTTCATTATATGGTGAAAAAATATCAAGTTTCATTATAATAGATAAATATTTCTCTATATCATTTGTATTCATATGAAATAAAGAGAATAAGAGGTAAGATGATGTCTTTTAAAAAGTTAATAGTTTTATATAAATGAAGGGAATGACAACATTTTCGTCACATAAAAATTATGGAATATAAAATCCTTTAAACTAAATAATGGGCATGGTATTTTACTACAATGATTGAGATAAGGGTCATTCGGCTAATGAATGTAATGAAAATAAAAGATAAAACAGTTATCTAATGCCTCAATTTTATATATATAGGTTATTATTCAAACTAGTGCACCAAGAATATAAGTAACTTACAATAGAAAAGGACAGGGGTAGAAGGAAAACCATACAGAATTAAAACAACCAAATATAATGTTCCATGTGATTTGGTGAAATGCACAATTATTATCTACCCTATAAGTGAAAATGTTTTATTGAAATTTGGTTTTAACCTCTCTATATCTCAATAATTTTCTTAGGTTTTCATATAACCACCATCATAATTTGATATAGAGTTATATATGGAGAAATACTAGTGGTATGATGATAACATCACAAGTCTATAGTTCATCCATGATTGAAGTAAATGGGAATTTGCTTCTTTTAATTCTTGTTATTCTTAATCAATTGGAATTTGATTTAATTTTGGGCACATATTATCTCTCTATTAGTATAGATCCCATAATAATTGTCGAAAAACTAATATTATATTATATATTCTGAATCAATATATGATAGTCTATCAATGTGAGGATGAACTTCAACACCCAATCATAATTAAATCCATTATATATGGTTTTAATAACTATTCATGAGTAATTTTTATCTCATGTGGTAGGGATAAATTAAAACATCATGATATATCTGTCGTAAAAGAGTTTATTGATTTCATTTTAGAATATTTTCCTTGTATTCAACTAAATCGTGAAGTTGAGTATTCAATAGAACACGTACCTGGTGAAACACCTATTTTGGAGACACCATATAGAATGGAACCGATTTAGTTATAAAAATGTAGAATAAACTCCATGAAAATATATATAAGGGGTTAATTTTGTATTTTACTTCAACATATGTAAAAAATATTCTTTTTTTATAATAAATATTTTCCAATGTGACTTGTAATTAATTATCAGTTACAAAACAAAACCACTGTTAAGAACAAGTATCCTCTACCACGTATCAATAATATGTTTTTTCAATTAAAAGTAGCTAAATTTTATCCCCTGATTGGTCTTAAATATGTATATCATCATTTATGATTCAATAAGGATGATATTCTAAATGCATCCTTCCTTATGAATAATGATCAACATGAATTTATATTAATTCTATTTTTTCGTAACACTCCTCTGTCTATCTTCAGATATTTAGTAGATAGAATATTTAGAGATTACCATTATTTTTTTGTGGTATTATTTATAGAATATATTCTTTTATATTCAATTTCCAAGTAATATAATTAAGATTATTTTATGGATTGAGATAGTGAAACTAAATAAAGATAATATATATTCGGGATTTAACCATGTGAATTTGGACTAAAAACCATATTTTTAAGTCATGTAATTTCAAGTGAGGGTATATTTGTTGATCATTAAAAGTTTAAAGTTATTAAGAAACAACCTAGACAAACCATGGTAATTGAATAATTAGTTTTATTAGAATTTATGGATATTATTGATGTTTTAAATATATTTCTCACAACTATCTAATCCCTTCACCATGTTAACCAAAAAGGATCCTTGTTCTTTAGCCCAGATGAATGTGAGGGATGTTTCAAGTAATTATAGAGAAGGTCGTTCAGAATTCCTATACAAACACTACTATATTGTGGATACAGGTTTTTTATATAGTGATATCTTAAATTCGGGCATGGTATTTTTCCTCAAGGAGAATAACATAGTAATAGATTATTCCATTTGTAAGTTCAAAATCCATGTGAAAAAATACATGACATGTGATTTGGGGATAGAAAGGTTATTTTTGGAATTTATTATATTAAGGATTATTTTTATAGTGAAAGGTATGTTATAAATATTTATTATAAAATAATTTTGTATATATTTACAAAGAAATAGTTGAATATGATCCAGAGAAGATGGTAAGTGTTTATCAAAGATTATGAATGCTCAATACATTACCAGCCTAGGATGATGAATAAGGTGGTTGTTACTCAATGAAGGAGAGAATATGATTGTTTTATAATTATGAGTATTGAATGAGATCCAATATTTACAAATTTGTAGAGGATAAATCTTAAAATCGTAAGAAAAGTGGATATATCATATATTTATCACATGAATTTTCAATCATCCATATATAAAGAAACTAATAAGGTGTACAAGAAAGATATTGAACTAAATAAGAAGGTAAGGAATGTTATGGAGGTCAAATATAATCCTAATGAAATGATAATGTTCAGAAAATTAGTATGTGTTTCTTCAATACCGGACATAAATTAAGAGTTGTTGGTTGAAGATCATAATTCACCATTATATATTAATCCCAGAATTATTACAATATATATAGATATGAAATTTTATTTCTACATATATAACATGAAATGGGATATTGTTGTCTATGTCTCCTGATTCATGATGTGTATGAATTTGAAGACTAGTAGAAAAAATAAATAGAGTTTTTATTACCATTACACATACTAGAATAAAAATGGGAAAATATTACCAAGGTTTTTTTTAAAACACCCCCAAAACATGTAGATGGAATAAGTTTATTTTAATTACAGTCAATCATAATATGAAGGCAATATATTCTATCACTATTAGAGAATACATATCCCTCGATTAGTTTACTCCTTTATAAATTTAGGATGTTTTGATAGTGTATCGAGTACTACTCAAAATCGTATCTGATCAGGGTAAGTCGTATACCCAGATGTTTTGGAGATGCCTTCAAAAATATTTATATACATAAATGAGTTAGATACTACATATCATCCTAAAATGGGTGTTTAGTATGAGGGGACCATTCAAATTCTAGTATATATGATAAGAGCTTTCACTATGGATTTCAATGGATTTCAAGATAAATACAGTCCATATGTATAATTTTATAGCAATAATATCTTTAATTTGACATTTTATATAGATCCCCATGAATCTCTCTATAGAATGAATTGAATAACTCCAACATGTTGGGATGTAGATAAATAAATAAATCTATTGGGTCATACACTATATATGGAAATGATAATATATGTTATATCACTTGAAATACGTATAAAAGATTATCAGAGTAGATAAAAAATGTTCCGCTGCAAATTATTGGGGATACACACAATCCATATATGGTAATAAGGTACCCTTATGAGTTGTTTCATTTAATAAGGTTTTGATATATATAATTAATTGTTAGTTGAATTGTAGATATATTATTCCTTTCAAAATTCTTGATAACATTTGAGTTGTATCTTATCACTTGGAGATTCCCTAGAAAATATCCCAAATTAATGATGTGTCCCATGTATCTCTCCTTAAGTAAGTACAAACATTGTCCTTCACATTTATTCATCCTATAGGTAATATCAATGGAGCAACATCTCCATTATGAGGAAAAATTGATGGAGTTTCTAGATCATAAAGTGTAAGTGCTATGAAATAATCCCACTCATATAGTTAATGATTTTTTGAAAAAAAAACAAAATTTAAGAAGTTGTGAAAGAAACAAAGGATGTGATTAGGTAGAGTAACCCTTAGTTTTTTAAACTAGAGTCATTTAATTCTATAAGAGAAATTTCTATATGGGTCTTGAATGTAACAAACTGATATTTTATTATATATTTCTCTTTTGATAAATTTAACTTATTTTAGAGTGTGATTTAAATGAAAAATTGAGTCGAAATAAATAATTAAAAACTAATAAAATATTATTATTTTATTTCTATATCTATTTTTTAAATATTAGATCAAAATTATATTGGGAAAAAAGTTTATTAATTTTCTAAAAAGGATTATTTTTTGTGAATTGTAAAATATAATAATTCTTATAAAAATATCGTTTCATATCACTAGTGAGTATCATTATGCTTTGAATTTTTTTTAATTAATATAATTATCCTTTAGTTAAAAATAATCTAATTTATGACCTAGTATTCAACTTCATACTAGATTTTTTTACAAATTCATTTTTCATCATATAAATTCATTTTTCTAAAAACTATTTACTATTTTTTTATAAATTTATATTAAAATATATTTATTTATCTTATTTTATTTTAATTTGATTAAATTTAATTAATTTCTATAATTATAAATTGATATTTTATTATCAGATTAATTTTTGATATTTTTCGAAAAAAATATTATTTTTTGGTGAATAGTAAAAAAATACAATTCTTATGAAATATGGAGTCTTTTATGATAGTTCCAAGACATAAATATGGCACAAAAAAATAATTATACATAAGTAAAGAACCATTTATTATAATATAAACAAATAAAAAAATTAATTAAAAAACAGAAGTTTGAATTTATTTTATGATTGATATGAAAAGCATTTACATTGTTGATGAACTACTTGCAAAGCACAGGAAAAGTAAAATTTTGTGTCTTGATTATAATATTTGAGAATGAGGAAGTTATTTATATATTTAGTTAATATATAAGAATAATTATTAATTGTTTTTATCGATATATATTAATTTTATAGTTATATTACAACTGAATTATCTAAATTCTCTGGCACTGCTTTTTCAAGGCTAGAAAAGTCAAAATAACCTATTAATTTTTAATGACATTGATGTGTTTATATATTTAATTAAAAAAACAAAATTTTAATATGAACATATATAATTTTTTCTGTAATATCAATTTATTTTTAATTTTTTTAGTGATTAAAATAATTATTGTAAATTCTAATGTAGTGTATACTTAATTTTTGTGAATGTTGTAGATAAATAAAAGTATACAGTTTTAAAAAATGTAAAACTAATTATTTATGATTAATTATGGTTCTAAAAACTTTT
Source organism: Viscum album (assembly GCA_963277665.1). Taxonomy (NCBI): domain Eukaryota; kingdom Viridiplantae; phylum Streptophyta; class Magnoliopsida; order Santalales; family Viscaceae; genus Viscum; species Viscum album. The sequence continues at coordinate 808,949,663 of OY728138.1, read as the reverse complement.
AAATATAATTATAATGTATTATTAGAGGTAAAAATTATTATATTAAGATTTAAAATTGTTCATGATGTCATTAAAGTCAAATTAATTGAATTGGGTAAAAAATTCCATTATTGATATTTTATAAAAAAACTAATGTTTTACAATGTTATTTAAATATCAAAAAATCGTTAAAAATAAAAATAATGATTATAAATGGTCTAAATTTTAATCCCTTTTCCATTTATGATAAAACTTTTTACCACATATATAAAATTATAAAACCTTAATTTTGAATTTTGTTACTGTAGTTAATGTTAAAAAAAATTCAGAAGGGTTAAACCTAATTATAAGGTTTAAAATACTGATTAACCCTATAGATTTTTTTCTGAATTTATTTCAACCATATTTCATATTATCTTCGAAATTATTTCTACATGGTACCTTTATCACTTGAAAATGAATTTATTATAATTTAGTATTTTCATTAATTCCATTTATTTCCTTCTGTGTACTATAAAAAGGAACCAATTATCCTCACTTCTATGGACCACTTAGGGTCACTTATACAAACTAATCCATTAAAAAAATTGAAATATATATCAACAATATAGTGATTTTTTCTTCCAACAATACCAACCCCATATACCTTAAGAGGATATATGAAGGACCTTACTCTATGAAGAGGTAATCATCTTCTCTAAGAAATTTCATTTTTCTACTTATTTTTCAATAATAAATTATCAGTTAAACATTTCCATCTAATAATAATGTTATATCAAATACATTATGATGTTATTATATTTATGACATGTTATTTATTGATCTTATTCTTCATTAAAAGAGAAATAATATCGTTGGTTGTGCGTAGGGAAAACTACCATCTCACAAACCATTATTATTTTTTCCCACTACACCTCAAAAGTATTTTCCTAAAGATAAAAATAATAAATATATATGATACTTATGAAATTATATTATTATTTATATATAATATATCATTTAATTTATTAAGTATTTTCCTGTAAAAATTGATAATGTCCCTCGTACAAATGCTCAACCTACCATCCCCTTAATGGGATGTGATTCATTCTTTTTGTATGTTAGTGAATAATGATTTAATATTTTTATATATTTATTATTTATTATTTTTACATCATTATTATATAACCATGATCAAGATAAAATAATCATAACTACCGAATCTAATCAAACATGAAAAATGAAATAAGAAATACCAGAAACAATAATAATAAAAGGGATTGTTATAAATTCTGTGATAAGATGTTGTAAATGGATAATATTATTTTATATATGTATATTTTGATTGTTATGTAATTATAATAAATATAAATTTTTTATACCTGATTTTTAAAGATGTTATGATGCATTTGAAACTTATGGTATGTGATTTCATCTAAATTTCCACTCTCTTGAGACATATTTTGTATCATGTTCCTTTTTCCTTTTATTTATAATTTATAATTCTCATTTTTTGTATTTTAAATAAATATGTATTTGTTAATGTTAATTGAAGTTTCAATTCATTATTACACTTTCAAGTGGTAATAATTTAAATGTTACCAAATTTGTATTAATCTAATTTACAATCTCATTTTATGGGATTTATTTTATTCTTTTTATTAAAGTAATAATATAATATATCCTTCATAAATATCATATATTTTAATATGATACATATATTTATGTAGATTATATTTTTTCATCTAACCATTCTTCTTATTGTAACTGAAATCAAGTATAGATATGTTTAAAGTAAAATCTATTCTTATTTATATTTTTGATTAGGTACATTTTTCATCCATGTCCATGTTATTAAAAAAAATTACATTAGTCTTATATATTTAATAAAAATATTTATTATTTATATATAATGATACCATTGAATTTTAAAAAAGAGTCAAATGAATCTTTATAAATTTTTGTTAAATGTTGATTTTTTACATTCTTTAAAAAAGGTAAAAAAGAATGTTTTTTTAATATAAACTATGTTAATGGACATTCCAACCATCATAACCATTTTAATATATTTAAAATCTTCTATATATTGTTAATCGTTTTAAAAATAAATTTTTTCAATTATAAAAAATTTACTCTTTCACTTCCATTTCATTTTATTATCAAAAATTCATGAATTAAATATAAAACATTTATTTCTAATTAATTGATAGTAATTATGTATCTCTTGTAAATCCTATGGTTACTATTATTCACGTGAAACATTAACTTTATTTTAGTCATATTTCATTGGACATTGAATTTATCTTAAATTTCTATTTCATTAGTATCATTGTTTTGATTTTTGAAGAAAACATATAATATTTCTATATTCATCATTTATTATTGAATCTTTTTCTATTGACTGGGGAAATTTAAATACTTTTTATTCATTACTGATTACAGATATTTGATGATTGGGAATATTTTACATAAATTAAATTCATAATTTAATATTTAAGGAATATATTGGACATGAAATGAATGGTGGTTAATAGTTATAGATCTCCCCTCAATATATTCAAAAGTCTCATGATATAAACCATATAGAAAAAAAAAATTTAAATGGTTTTCTAGTTTATACCTACCCATAGATTAAACTGTCATGGCACAAGGAGTTTATAGTAAAAATATCACGATTTAAAATATTTTTCTATTAAACATTAATAATTTTATTAATAGATAATTCAATTAATATTATCAATGATATTACTTCAGTGATATTACCAATGGATGTGTTTTTTGACAATTGTTGATTAAATATCAGGTGTTTTAATTTTTTTAACATCCAATATTAACTATGCCTTATTTACTCATGACTGATTCTGATGTCTGTAACCCTGTGTGAGCATCTGAGCCCACCATTTATTTGTTTTCCTATCCCTATGATATGTAGATAGATATTATGAATAATATCAAAGATGTGATAATTCTATTATAAAACATATTTTATATTTAAAATTTTATTTGGGAACCATGTTTTTATCTGGTTCTTCAAGATATATAAACTGGTAGATAATGCATGGTGAGATCCCTTTTATCTTTTACAACTGTAATAAAGAAGACACCAACTTTAGGTTACCTTAGTTGGTGTACTTGAAAACATAATATACTTTAAATAATGATCCTAATATTATTTTTAAACATGAACATAATTATATTATCAATCCTTTCATAGGTAACTAGTGTTATTCAATATTAAGAACACATTTTGTTATCAATAACTTTTTCTACAAAAATAATTATTCAATATATAAAATATTTTATTTTAAAAGATAATTTTATCATAGTTATAAATTTAATTGTATTAAAATTTTATTATTAATAGGTTTAAAATATAAAAAATTTCAATAGCGGTTACCTTGCATTTTTAAATTAAATATAAGATAATTTTTTTAGAACTAGTTTTCAAGATAAAAATTAAAATTTCAAATAAAAACAACTGTTAAAAAACATGAAACCATTTTAAAACATGTTTTGAAACAGTTTTTTGAGGATTTGATGAACTTGGACCCACCCATACTCTACTAGTATGATCGTTTGGAGTCATCAACTTGAGAATAGTGTAATTATAACAAATAATAGTAATAGGACTTCACAATAGTTCAGTTTTATTCACTTATAATAAGGGATCAATTCCAACACTCCATGGTTACACATGAGATTTAAATTTCTATAAAAACTCTAAATAAACTACCTAAAATATTATTCCATTTCACATCCATAAGCCTTTCATATATGGAATTTATCATAAGGCCTTAATTTCCAATGACTTCTCTATAAGAATATTGATTCAATAATTTATGTACTGCCCAATTTTTAAACATTTTTTCTTGATCATACAATTATAAAACTATTATAAACAAAAAAATATAATAAAATTATTATCATTATTATGTTGAGATGATATTATATTAATGTAAAAGTCATTATTTGTTCCTCTTTGTCGATGAATTTATTAGTGTGTGTTTGCGGACTACTGCCTCTGTGAAGGGATATCTTCCATTTTTCATGTCCACCTATCATGGTTTGTTATAATGATAAGATAGATGAATAAATATTATATCTAAAACATAAATATTATCTTTAAATTTAATTTTATCATATATATTTTTTCCCTCCCATTTATTGATAAGTGTAAACATTAATCACGTGTTTGTGTAGACTACCACCTCTATGAGAAATCAGTTTCATTTTCCATCACCAACCATCCTAGATGGCTTTAAAAATATATTTAATAAATAAAAATTATTTCAATTAAAAAATTATAATTTCTGATATAGTGGAACTATTTTATAATTATTTATTCCACGGTCAACATACATATAGAGTTATAGAAAAATTTACTAAATATCCTCAAGTAACTGATATTGGAATGAATCTATTAAATATTAAATAGAATATAATAGTATATAGTCCATATTAATTTTATAATAGAAGAATATGGACTATAATCATTTTAATTTTATTCTTTAGGATATTAGGAACATGTACATAATGAATCTAGAACAAGAAGAGGGTTTCGATCTCAAATTCGTTTCTTTCACACATGTTTAGTATTATTTAAAAAATTAATTTATATCCTGTATATAATTCCTATTTGAGATAATATATAATGAATTATATTTTATTAATTGAATATTTTGTTCAATTACTTTCTCTCTCTTTCATATGTTACCCAGTCCACAATGATTCTTTTCCTTAATAATTGATTCCTTGAAACATGTTTATGTTCTATATCATATATAACCTTGAATGGTGTATTCACTACCCATGGATTTATGTTTTTCATATATATTTTTCATTCAAGATAAAAAAAATAAACCAGATCAGTTTCATTTCATAAAATTTGTTTCCCTCAATTAATACACCAATTATAATGCTTTTGGTAACTTAATTTTCATTCATTGAGTTATGATCATCATCCTGGAATACATAGTTTCATAGATTCTAAAAACAAAATATATTATATGTTGTTTTCAATATTTTAATTCTAACCACATGAAACCCCATTTTCTAATATTTCATACTTTAAGGAGTATATTTCTCATATTTTTTATTGAGAATTCATGTCTTATATACTTAAGTTATATTATTTCACCATTAAATTATTTTTTCTATTATTGGGTTCTTATACACTAATATTTTATATTTTGTTTATTTTTATAACTATATATGAAAATATTATATTCATATATATAACTTTGTCACTATTTTATAAATGTGAGTTCTGGACAATGGAATTTCCAAAATATTGAAAAGTGTTTTCTTTTAACTTCCATTTGGACTATAATCCACTCCACATTTCTCGATGATAAACATTATGTATTTTCAAGGAAATATTATTGATTATAATTATTAAAATTAATGGATTTCCATTATTTTTACTTTCACCATTTTAGAAATATGTTTATAAGTGGTCTTTAAAAATACATTTTATATCAATGTTAAAAATAATATAAAAATAATTTTATATATTCACCTTAATTTTATTTATCATATTAAAATGATATAACATCATATGGTATATGTGTATTGATTCTTATAATATGTATATATATATATCAATTAGGTTATATATATCATGGTATAAAACAATTTTATTACTCATCCCTTTTTTCGTGATACCATTTGACGTATTCTAAGGATTTTTTTCTTCTATTTAATCATCCTTCATAGTTTAATGTTTTACACTCACAAAAGTTAATTTAAAAGCATCAGTATTATTTATCATTAAGGGTTATGATCTTATTATTTATATATTGACTTAGTCATATAGTCACTACTCTATACCATCTGAACATCCCATTTTACATAATTCTAATTGGATTATTTCCACCTAGAAATTATGTTATTCCTTTTATTATTATGGTAAAATTATTGGTATTATGTATGATCTTATTCTAATATTTTTCACTATTTTCATGTTCATGTTGTTTTGTTTTACCATCTTCCTTCTTTTTTTTATGGTTTTTGATCATATTATTCATTATATTTCCTTGGGGAAAGGTATTGGGGTTAGGTATGTTTTTATTACATTAGAAAATATTATTGGATTGTTGACTATGTATTTCTAGACTATCCATCATATTTATTTGTATAGTTTTTCTTCATCTTTTCCATTTAATTGAAATTGGTAAAATTATTGGAATTTGGAATATTTTTATTCAAATACAAATAATTATTTTAAAATTTTATTATGTATTATTAACTCAATATCTCATATAATCATTAAATTCAAATTAAATAAGTGATAAATGGGCGCCAACATTGTATATTCCCTTGAAACATTGGTAGATCCCATGAGATTAATTTTTTTGGTTGTTTTAGTACATTCCTATGAAAAATAATTTAGTTTCTCGACGGTAGGATCATAATGTATAAGGTATTGATTTACTAGATAGTGGTATGGAATTATTTATACTGAATTCTGTGTTTCATTACACAGGTACAAGTTATTGTTATCTGTGTGGTACAATTATTTTTCATTTTTATCCATGGATATATTATGCTTCCATTTTTAGTTGATTATGCAATTTTTATGATTTTTACTCTCCTATAATATGTATTTTATCTTTATACTATAATTTCATTGGTTTTAAATTTTCCAATACTACGCATCTTATATAAAACCTTGTCATTTTTTTGTTTCATTAGGTTATGAAGAAACTTTTTATACGTGATATGTGTAGAACAATAGAATATATTAGAGATTTTTTGGGAGATAATGGAGGCTTATTATAGATTAACTAGATACATATATAGCGCAAATAATATACATTAGTTGAGAAAGTCATGATATTTATTATGATGATATTTTCTCATTCTTTGATGATCATAGTATAAAAGGTCTTAGGATTGAATTGTAATGAAATACTTTCATTAATTTATTTAAATATTTATAGTTATATTTGGGAATATATAGTTGGTATTGAAGTTAGTATGTAAATATAGTGTTTTAAGAAACATATATGGGAGTGTATGTATGAGTTGTTACAATTATGATAGGAAAAGATAAATATAAAAATTATAGTAATGAAAATAATTATATTGTGGAAATGAATATTCTCAATGTGAAGATGGAAGAGAATGAATAAATAAATTATGAAACTGAGAGTCAGATGAATGATTAATAAGATGATATTTATTAAGAAATATAATGGTGTTTTAAATTACTCTTGGAAAAAATGAAAATTGAATTTGATAAGGTATTTCAATGGAATAATAAATCCTCATGAAATATTGAGAACTCAAGTGCATCAACTAAGGTAAAAATTAAATACCAATCTGGAATTCATGTTTTGAGAGAATCCTTCAAAGAATTATTGGTAATTTTATAAAAAGTGATCAAAATAGAAAATAATCAAAAAAATTATGTAAAATAATATTGATTTTCCATCTTGATAATGACCATACTTTACTAGATATACTCAATAATAAAATAGATAATTTATTTTAAGGTCCAAAGTAGGTGCAATGACAAAATATTTTATGGATAAAATTCCATTTTGAATGACTAAATTCTTTATTAAGTTATATAGTATTAGAAATCACATGCACTAATTTAGTTATTTTAGATCAATTATAAACTGTAGCATATCATATTAAAAATACCATTTGGAATATTAACCAATAATAATTTAGTTTTTGTATAGTGACCCTTAATATTAGTATTTAAAAAGGGTTTGATAAAGTCCAATTGACATACATAGAACAAGAAATGTGTAAAGACCCCGACCCCAGTAGCCCAAAGTTGGTACTTTCTTAATTATAATGGAATAACATCAAAGGAAATGTATCCCAAATGACCTAATAGTTCAGTAGTAATATTAAACAAGATAAATAATTTAAACTCAAATTACATTTTAGACATGAAATAAAAAATAAGTTTTCTTTGAGAAAACAATTATTTCCCTTAGCATAACCTTGCATATCAGTCAAAATAAAAATAATGGAAACCTAAGGAAAATTAAATAATAATAAAGATGTGAGATCAAATGCTCCCTAAGGTTTAGTTATAGTGGAATCTAACTTTAATAAATAAGAATAATAAATATGGCTAGTTAATAAAATATGAACAAATTCTATTTAATCAGAAAACTGATAATGAAATACATTCCTATATTTTTTTCAAAGTGAAATTCTTTAGGATAATAATAACTGAATTTTTAATGCCAGAAATACATAATTATTGGATGTCAAATTTTTGGAACATGAACCATGACTATCACCACCTTTCATAGGGCGGTTTAATATTTATAGGTAAAAACCCATTTAATGTTTTTGTAATTTATTCATCCAATGAGAATACTGGTGCATCGAGGCACTATAGATACATGGTCCCCACCCAAGTATTCTAGTACAGAGCATTCCACATATATCAAATAATTGATTTAATTAAATAATTATGTTCCTTATTATCAAATATATGTATATATTAATTAATAATTATGTTCCCAGTTAACCAAATTACATTCATAGTAAACACTTTTTGTAAAAATGGTATGTGGATCAGATAATAATCATATAAAAAATACATGAAATTTGGATATTTAAAATAAATTTAATTTTCAAAGAATTATGATCATAATTAAATCACTGGATAGTTTATAAACCGAAATAGAAGTGAGTTAGTGCATAATATAAAAATAAGTCCCAATGAAATATAAATTGAGACGAAATCCTTATCACTTTATAATCATTAGAATTGTTTACCAATTGAAATAATGACATTGAAAGTCCATGAAAATTTATATATTAGTGATACAATATAACATGTTTTATTAAATACACCACACACACTAAATATGTAGGTAAAATGGCATATATCACAGAGAAGTAAAAGTTATATGAGAACCCCTTAGCTATTTCTTTCCTTTAGTTGAATGTGACTAAGACTCATGTATAATGGTTTAACAAATATTATAAATTTATACCAACACAATATATATATATATATATATTTATAATATCATATATGATCCTCTAATACTATCTTTTCACCTCATTTATTAACAATAATTCGTTATTACCCTTGTTTCGTGTGTGAACTACTTCGTTTTCCTATGCATGTTTTATCTTATTAGTCCTAGTTTATTTTCATAGGATATTGTATTATAATATCTAGAATGATATTAAATTCATAGATATCATATTTTTTGTTATACAAATTTATAATATAATTCTTGAATGGTGAACCTAGAAAATGAATCACAGCGTGACTAGAGATGGTAGGTCATACGAACACACGAGTGATGATATAATTCTATTAATAGGTGAAAGAGAAATAAATTGAATGATATAGTAAATTTAAATAATATATATATTCGTAATTATTATATATATAAATAATTCCAAAATTATAATCATCTAATTAAAGTGTTTTTGTATAAAATTACACCATAGTGTGGAGATGGTAAGTCATACGTTCACACGGGCAGTGCTTCCATTTTTAATAGGATGGATAGATGATGGAATATGATTTTTTCCAAAATAATAAAAACATATAAGAAAATATATTATATAGAATTGTTTACATTAGAATTTATACCATGCATGAAGATGATATAGAAGAAGAAATAAACTTGAAAGATTCGGTAAGGACGATTACCTGTTCTTCGACGGTCTTCCTTTATGACTACTTTTAAGGGACCTAGGTTAGGTCTTTTAGAAGGGAAATATCTAAATAACTTAACTAAAGAATTTTATAAGATAAATTATCAGTTTTTTTAGATCTATAATGCTAAAATTGTAGTAAATAAGTGAAGTAAGATGTTCTCTATTATAATTGAGTTGAGAGACACATTCAGAATTCCTCAAAACACTAAAATATAATAAGGCTATAATAGATCCAAGGACTACAAAATTGATTGTAAAATAAATATAGGATGAAAGTTAGACCACATACTTCTTACTTTGGTATAATTTTATATTTTTATGATTATTAAATAATTTAATAAAATATAAATTTAATAATATATAATTATTTTCAAATTTGATATTATTCATTAAATATTAAATAAAATACATCAATAAAAAGTATTAATTATATTTAAGTAATTTAAAATATCTATAATAAGATATATAGATCTATTATTTTTTTAAAAAATTTAATGATTCTAATTATAACAAAATTAATATTTTTAAAATGATTTATTTTATTTTTCTATTGATTAAATAAAAAATGTATTAGCATTTCAAAAGCATTTATGTTAATCAAATAATTTATAAAAATTGAAAAAAAATTATCAAATGAAATTAATTTCATTTATAAAAAAAACTACATTAATTTTCGTTCATATCTTTATTTTTTTCCTTTTTTGAAACATTAAAGTTATTTAGTACAAAGGGAGTGAGATTTTGTAATTATATTTGATTTAAATAATATATAAGTTATTTTAATGGGAAAGGGTCCATTAAAAATTCAAATTATATTTAAAGGTGTTAAGGTTATAATAATATTCATCCAATAATTTTAGGACTTGTTTTGTACATGGTTATACCACTATCTTTTGGTTTAAACACTTACTTGACCCCTTTAACTCTTACCGTGACAATATGGATTTCTATTGTTTGATGGTTAATATGGTTACTATAAAATTCCAAAAGACCCATAAATGGATAATTGATGATATTTTTTACCTAATACAAATACGTTGGATGAATAAAAATATTTTTTTAGGAATTTCATATCATTAAATAAAATATTATTTATTTTAATACATCATTAATGACAAGTTTAACCACATTCATTACATTGACTTCTTAAAAAATTAATATCAAAATATCTCATTAAAAAACAATTTTGATACACCCCCAGTATGTCTATTTAATCTTTTAATTTATTTATGAAATTAAAGATCTCATATTATTATTATTATTTTAAATGTTTTAATAACATTTTTTTCATTTTTCCATTAATTTAATAATTTCTTTCTTTATCGTTGTGAAGCACTTTATGGTAATTATTTATTACAAAAAAGTTAAAAATATATTACCATAATTAATTTAAATATTTTATATTTAAATGGACTATTTATGGTGTAACATATCATCTGAATGGCTATATATTAGTTAATGTTATACTTATTAAAAACATTTCTGTTACTGGTTTAAATTTTCCTAAAATAAAATGCTATATGGGGATTAAAAATAACCAAGTGGCGTAAATAGGTCATAAATTCAGAACAATGAAAATTTATGTTGGAAATAACTCATACAATAAAATAATGAGATGTGTTAGTTTAATTTTCTAAACCATATCATACTTATTTTTACCCTTAATTGAGGTAACAAAAATTACTAAGTTTACCAATCATATTATCTATAAATAAAATTAGACTACATACTAAACTTATACCTAAGGATTCCAAATATTAAATAGATTTTTTAAAATATAAAATTTCAGAAGTGGATAAAAATATATTAATATTAATCTCATAGAGGTGGTGAAAAAAAATATTTTTAAAGAGAAAATGTTCAAATGTTTTTAATGTTTTTATATCCAAATTAAATATTAAATATATTCAAATGAACTTAATTATATTAAAGTATTTATAACTAATCTAATTTTACTTTAAATAAATTTTAATATATACGTTAACAATATAAATTATTTAGATGAAAAGTTAATTTTCAGTCAAAATGGAGTATTTTCCCTTATTCATCAAAAACTGAAACATTTCAAAAAAACTAAAAATTTAAATCAAAGTAAATATTTTTATTTCTGTATCAAAAACGAGTTTTATTTGTTCAAATATAATTATTAAATTTCAAAAAAAACAAGCACACCCATAAAATGAGACAAAACTTCCTTTAAAAATACAATTTTTTATGTGTAAGATTGGATTTATTCTTATCTTATTCCTATAAAATCAATTGGATGAATTTTAAAATATTTTATGAAATATATAATATATATATCATGATTTGGTTAAAAATATTCATTTCTTCTAATTTATTATCTATTTTATAATAATATTTCATTACTCATTTAAACTCAGTGTTACGTGAAACGTATGGTGTCAAATAGATTAAATTTAAAATGGAAAATACCATAATACCTTACGGTGTCACATTCTCTCCTTCTTCAATAAACTTCTTCCTCACAATTTTTAAATTTTACTTTTAAAATAAAACATTTATACATGAAAATTTATTTACATGAAGCCCCCAATGTAAATAGGGTTTATAATGCATCCTCTTAATAATAGGTAAATGGAAATGTGAAGGACAAAAAAATTAGGATTTTGCAAAGGGTAATGTTTATGGAAATCCTCTATGAGGAAAAATAATTTTAAATAATTGTAGAGGTCATAAATCATAAGAAAATAAATTATCAATGGAATGTTATGAGCCTAAAAGCCACAATCCTTTGATGGTTTACAATGCCATCTGATACCTCAAATATAAATGAAATAAGATAAAAAAAATTCAATATATTTATCTAAAATTTAAGGAATTCCTTTACCATTTAGATAAAGAACAAAAGAAAATAAACATACATGAACTCATTCAATGTCATAAGCATAATGTCATCCTTTGGTTTTGTTTCCATCTATATCCACTTCATTTCTCAAACCAGGAGATGGATATTCAAGATATATTTTATCCTAAAAGCACTTTTATCAAAACAATACCTATATCATTTCTTCATTCATTAAATATTTACCAAAGAAAAAAAATTTAGCACATGTTTTCTAAGCTGAAAAATAACACTTTTACTTAAAACATTAATATCCAAAGTTAAACGTAATCAATTCCATAAGAAGTTACCTTAAAACTCATTCAAAAAACTTTTTTCCAAATTCAATGTCCGAAAATTTTGAAGTAAGGTCACTAAATTTCCAAAATCAACATTATATTATATTCCCGCAAAAATATAATATAAATCATAATGTAACATATATAATATATGAATACCTTTTTCTCTATAAAACCTTAATGAAAACTTGCATAAATATGAGGTTGTCCAATATATTTCTTCAATCAAAATATGTAGTAAACCATGGAAATAAAAAATCCACAATAAAATTACTAACCAATTTCATGGTTATCCATAATATCTCATAAAAATTTATTTGTCATTTGGAACATATTTTTATTTATCCTCCAAAAATAATCTGTTTTCCAAAATATTATCTTGCAATAGAATCACTTCTCTTAGTTACAGGTACTACTTATCATTTGATTCCAACTCCTTAAAGAAGAAAAAATCAAGTTCAACCCTTATATTTCTCATTATTACTATAACTAGATAATCATTGTTAAATCAATTCATTAACCCAAATACACAATAACATTAATCATTATACATTATTTTTAAACCATAAATTTTCTTCCATCATCTTATTCCATAATACCTCATTCCTTTCATTTTTCATTTGTAGTCGCTTCATCATCAGTAGTATCACCATTACTTTTATAAACATGATAATTCAATTCATTATTTTCCCCCCTATGTTATAATTTTCCATAATTCCCATATTTTCTAAATTTAAAAACCATCCATAATACATTAAAGAGACAATTATTTCAAACTTTTCATTTTTCCTCAGATGTTACTTTATTTGTATCTTTCTTTTCTACACAAAATACATATTCTTATTCCTATAAGACATTAAATTGGTCATTTCTTCTCATATTACCGATATATTGGAAATTGAATCTTTTTTTCATGGCCTTTATGACCCGATATCTCAGAAAACTCTCTTATTTGGTGATTCTGAAGGTCCATTAAGGCAGAAGTTGTTAACAATATATCATGATAAATTATTATGAATAATCAAAATATCTTTTACTCTAATAATTATTCAATTTACTTTTTCATCAAAAAAATTTCGATCACTTTAAATTCTAACTCAATAAATTTTGATTATCACTTTTGAATAAAACCCAAAGCACTATGTAAGGACCACTAATCATAGTGATATAGTCCTCAAGAATAATTTTTTGAATTTTTAAATAAAGACACCTTATTCTTAGACTATGATTCCTTACATTTAACCTCAGTGATCTTTTTTCATTACCAAATCTATAGTCTTTTATCTTATATTAATACTAATCATTAATATCATTTATAGGGTTATATTTTCTTATAGATTATTCCCTAAATCTAGTTTATATGGTATCTAATAAATGTTCTCATATACAAACTATAATGAACTAGAACCCAGTATTTGAGAGCCAATTACCTCTTAATTGCATTGGCATAGTATACAAGGAATCTCAACCTAACAGACTGAATAGTTTAGCTTTCCCGGTAAACTAGATGAATATTTTAAATCAAAATTACATTTTAAACTAAAAAAATAAATAATATTTTATTTTAGAACATAGTTATTCCCCTTATTGTAACCCTAAAAATCAACCATAACAAACTTTTTGGAAACCTATGAAAATACAAAACAAAATAAAGGTGTGATATAAAATGCTCAGTATGGGTAAAGTACATTTAAATCAAACTTTATTCAATAATAATATTTAATATGGATATCAAAAAAATTGATCACATATTCCATTTAATATGTAAACCGATAATGAAATGCATCCACAGACTTCTTCACGGTGAAAATCCTTTGGATAATAATAAAAAAATTGAATGCAGGTAATGCTTAATAATTTTATGTCATGTATCTAGCACATGATCCACTATTCCCAAGACCTTTCAAAATATGGCTTAATCATTATGGGTAAAACCCCATTTAATTCTATATTAACTGATTCGGCCCATGAAACTACCAATGAATCGAGGAGATATCTATAACTGGGCTCCACCAATATTTTCTTGTCCAAATAATTCCTTAGATATCAAATAAACTCTTAAATTAATAAACAGTTTTCTTTATCATAAAATATCTATATTGAATAATTTATACGGATTTAAGATTACATCCCCATTTAAAAAAATTACATTTAAATTAAACACTACTTGTAAAAATGGAATATATCATTAAAAAGAATCGAATATGTAATATAATAAATATAGATGTTTAAAAGCTGTTTAAATTTCAATGATTCTTTATAATAAAAAAATTTTGGGGTACTGTACACACCCCATAAAATTTAAATGGTTCATAATAAAAAATAAGTCTCAATGGAATATAAATTGTGATGAAATCCTGATTTTTTATTATAAGAATACTATGGTATTGAGGGGACTCCATTAACTAGACCCCAACCATTGTCTTTCTTATCCAAATCATTCCTATTTTATAGAATACTATATTTAATTCATATATAATTTTTCTCACCATAAAATATCCCTATTTATTATGGGGTTAGAATTGATGATTATTTCCCTAGTTTTCCAATAAATTGATCATCATTTGTAAACGTGGTATATAAATTATGAAATAAACATATCCATGATGTATTTCTACTCAGTGATCATGGAAGGAGAACTGGGATCCACCAGGAATGAAGATGCGAGATGCCTCGATGATGCTGTGGTGAATTCCTCGCTTCCAGATCTGAGGCATGATGCTCTGACTATTGCTCACCAGGATGATGGTTTCCTGGATCTACCATCTATTTCGATCACCTGTGCTCAAGATGTATCAGGATCTGTGATTCCAGTTTCTGCTACCTTGGATCGTCTGAATAGGGTGGATGGTGCGAAATTCTCTGAACTATCGTGTGTGTCTGTGGATTGTGATTCCAGATCTGAGGTGGGAAATAGGGAAAGCAGAGTTAATCAGAGGGCTGTAGTAGGGAGGGATTTGGATTTGAATGTGTCTCAACTGCATTCGGTGTCAAAGTGGGTGTTTCCGAAGATTCTGTTCATACGTTTGGACCCCCATTCGGTTAATTTGAAAGATGTGTCAATGATATGGGATGGTAGTGTTAAGGATCTGATTGGCCAAGAGGGTTGTCATGCAACTGCACCTTCGTTTTCTTCATTCATCAACTTTGACTCGGGAAGGATTCTTCGGAAGGGGTCAGAAGTCCATGTTGATGTCAGTCCTGATATATTTGATGAGAGGATTGAAATCGGTAAGAATTCTTTAGTTACACGTCTTGTTTTATAAAAGGATGATTTATCCTAGAAGTTTGATGTTCTTTTCAGACGATTCTCGTTTTTGTGGGGTTCCTCTAATTGGTGGTGTGTTTCCCTTGGACGTGGATTCTTCTATTGTATTTTCCAATCATATGCTTCCAATGTACACGCGTGGAGCATTGGGTCCCTTTCATTGAAACCTGGATGGCTTCATCTTCATGAAGGGTCCCATGATTTCTATTCCTCTCATTCCAGGAATGACTTTTCTCAAGTCTGGGTTCATTTTCATGGGCTTAATTTGTAACAACCCAAGATTTTATAGTACATTATTTCTTGAAATTAATGAAATAACTTGCACTACACGCAACACTGAGTTCAAACACACCACGACTAACCAAACTAGCCGTTCAAAACAGGTTATAAATAGTATTATCTGAATTTTTAACTTTATATAATCCTTATAATTTTAGAATCCATATTATGAGTTTCTTAGACGTAATGTAAGAACAAATTCCATTTTTCAGATAAAAGAATTATTTTTCAAAAAATGAAATTTTACCACCTTTTAATAAAGAACCCTTTTTTAATCCAATATTTGAAACTTTTATATATTCAATTTGAAAAAATAACCTTCTTCTTTAAAATCTGGACATATTTATTTAGTTTCAATAAATTTTTGGTGTTTTTCTGATAACTTACATATTTGGTTGAATAGTGAAAATACTATATTTTAACTGAAAATAACATTTTTAATCAAAATAATTTATAGTTTTGAATTATACATTTTAAGGGTTTGGAAGGATAATTAGATTATACCTCTACCATTTAATCCAATTATGGTCATTGTAAGTAATTTCACTTAAAAATTGGACATAAACAAGTGTCAATCTTTTGATAGTTATTATTTCTTAAAAATATGCTTTTTGGTTTTGGAAATGGGAATTAATTTTAAATTAATTAATGCTACTTATATGTTTTGAATTTGGTAAAATAAACTTCATTTTTTAATTCAGAATATCAAAATTAGCTTAGGGTGAAATTTTGGTATTTTTCTGAAAACTTTCAATTTTTGATGAATAGTGAAAACACTAAGTTGTAGTTTAAAACCGAATTTTTATTTAAATAATTATTTATTTAATTTAAATTTATTTAAGGTCAAAATAGATACATAATACCTATATAAGTTAAATATAATTCATTAGAGTCATTTTATTATAACTTTAGATATACGAAAATTTTATTGAACTTTTTACCGTCTTTCACCCACCTACTAAGAGCATTTGAAAATTTGCATAAAACATAATATTACCACTTCTGTGAATTGATTTTGAAAAATCTGAGAGATATGGTTGATATCAGTATGTAAAATTTGGTTCAATAAGTTGAAAATAATTTTTGGTGAATAGTAACTTCTACTTTTATTTACCACGGTTAAATGTAAATAGAGTAATTTAGGGTAAAATGATATTATTATTACCCAAATGCATGACCTAATTCTATTGGATAAGTTCAATTCGTGAAAAAAAACATCCTTAGGAAGAAAATATGATCCTTTATATCCACTTGGATTAGATTAGGACATTTAATATAATTTAATACAAAGAAGAGTTAAAAGAGTTAAAATCAAAGTTTAATAAATAAAACATTTTTCATATAGGGTTATACATAAGACAAATTAGACTATAAATATTGATTATAAAGCTAAAAATATTTCATACATAATGGTGTTTTATTTATAATTTTTATACATTGAATAATTAAATTTATTTATGACACGATGATGATGCAGTAATTACCTTATTAATAAAAGACTAAAATAATTGATATTATAAATACCCAAATAAATTTAATTTGAGACTGATGATGAATTAAACTGATGTTATATTTTACTATGACATTTTAGGGTTTATTCAATCAATTTTCTTCGAATTAATCATGTTGTTATTATTTTAACAAAAAAATACCAAATAGTGTCAAAATTGACATAAAATAGTTTTTAAAATAAATATTATATTATTAATTGAATATAATGGTCCTAAAAATCTATGGTTCATAAAATAGTCTTATATAATAATATATAGGACTCCAATGAACCAATTGGGGTTCTATTGGCATTTTATAGTTTGTTTATTAACCATATAATATAAAAATACAAAAAGACATGGAAAATGTCGAACTATTTAACTAAGAGTAAAATCCAAATGTTATGGTTAATATGGTAACCTAAACCTATCTAAAACCTATTGGTTAACAGGTTTTCGACCCATCCACACCTTAACCTTTAAATAATTCATTTTTTATCCATTATAAACCTAAAATAAATTGATTAAAAAATAATATTTTATGTTTTTTCTAAGGTGCCCCTCACCCCTCTTATAAAAGGGTACTTCCCCTTCCCTCAAATTCAAACCTCCAAATCCATTTTCCTCAGCCTAAACCTACCCAAATATCCTCCCAACAATCATAATTCCATCCTAGAGGCCTTTCTTTGGTCATAAATCCAACCTAAGGATCCCTCTTGATCAAATCAAAAGGAAGAACCCGAAGAAGAGGTAATGATTTCCCCACCCTCTTTCAAGTTCTCTTGTTCTTCAACTTAGTCTTTCTTTGTTGTTTCCATTCTAAAAAAATAACACTAGTATCTTCTATATACTGTTATTTTATTATAAATATGGAACAACTATATTCATTATTCTATCCATCTTATGAATGATAATGTCACCATGCGTGCGTGCGTACGGCTTACCATCTCCACGTCGTGGTGTAATTTGTTATTCAACACTACATTATTTGGATGGATATAATGATGAGTAATTTTTATATAAATAATAAAAATAACATGATAATGTCTCTATTAAATTAATATACCATCCAATTCCACACTTTTAAGGAAATGATATTTTCGCTCGTGCGTACGTATGGATTACCGTCTCCACAACGTGATGAGATTCATTTCCACGTTCACCATTCATCGACGATTATAAAAATATATATTACTAATAAGTATGTAATATATTAAATAATAATGCTACTGGAGATATATATATATATATATATGTACTTACATATATATTGTCTGCTTACTTCCATTCAAAACAATATGAAAACGGAAACAACGTTTATGCGTACGTATGGAATACCGTCTCCATAAATATTGTTTTCCATTTCATATTTATGTATATTATACATATTTATATTTTAAATATATATGATATATAAATCATGTTTTATATTCTTTAATTATTTAAATCTTGAATTAAGTGATACAATCAAGAGTAACAAGTTGAAACACATATGATAAAGAAAGCGATTATTACCTGAAATGTAAATTTAACATGGAAATTATTATTAAATGTGTAGTATAAAGACATAAATAAATCATGTATGATATCATAAATATTAATATGGTTCTGTTATAATTTAATAACATACTACTATCTTCATATAGGATGTTAAACGTACACTTTCTTAATGGAAAGTGCAAGGAAAGGGTTTATTCTCAATCTCATTATTATTCGAGATTGTTTGTAAGTAAGTATTTACTGGGACATTTTTATCATCCATGTCCATTTTTCACAAAAAAGATTTCAATTAATTATTTTAAGGATTTGTAAAAGGTTCCCTTTATCAAGATCATGATTTTAAATGTTTTAAAGATTTATCGTTCTAAATCATTTTAATTAATGTCCTTGTTTTCAAAATGGTTTTAAGTATTTATTTATATTGACATGAATTTTATGAAATAATAATTATTTTCAAAAGTTTCAAAGTTGTATGGGACCCTTTTATTCAAAAATCTATTTTAAATGACTTCCTTTTTAAATGAATTACATTTAAGTGATTTCACAAAAAAATGATACTTTTTTCAAAGGTTTTTAATGATTATTTTTAACTCTGTCAACATCCTTTTTGGATATTATTCTTGATTGAGGTTGATTTATTATAAATAAAATCTTCAATATTGTATTGAATGAAGTATGATATGTTTGACTTTGAATGTGATATTTTTATACCATTCCTGGTTTATGGTTATTTTATTGACATTTTGTATGGTAGTTTTAATAGGAATGTTTATGTTATGTTCCAACGTTTTAATATGAAGAATGCAGTTTACATAGTAAGTGATGGGTGGAGCCAGCTATAGCTCCTCGATGCATTGGTAGGTCTCATGAGAAAAAATAATGTCTTGGGACAAGGCCTTGATAAAAATTTTATTTGTAGTCTTGGAACAAGGCCTTGACTGTGTGGTAATGATGTCCGACATTGGGCGTTCCCTAATTATGAAATTAGTTACTACATGTGATTATTTGACTAGTAGAATATCTATGTGCATGTTTTTATGGTAATGTTTGATTTATTTTTTCCATATTATGTTCATGTTTATGTTTAAAATGCTATTGTTTTTATTAAAAATATTTCCTTAAATGTGTATAGCTTCTGCTAAATTATTTATCCTTACGGAGCATCTGAGCTCACCCATTTCATATGTTTTACATTCCCAGGATCCCAAGAAGGTATTTATGTTTGAGATTCAGGGTTAAGCTAAAGGAGAAATGGAATTATCAAGGGATTTTTTGTGTTGCATGTTAGAATGTGTAATGTAATGTTCACGTATGCAATCTATTTTCCAAGATTACTAAACTAATTGGTCATTCAGGACTTGATTCCTTTTAATCATGCGAATGTATTAAAATAATTCACTGACTCTGGGAATCTAGGGTCGGGGCATTACAATTTCTATCAGAAGAAGTTTAGCAATAACCTTGGAAACAAAATTTAGATAAACTCTGATTAGAGCACTTTAACCTAAGATGGACTTTAAATATTAGTATAGAATAACTTCCTAAAATTTTGGTAATGTAGAGATTTTGTGAATTTTTCCAAAAATACATCCTTGTCTGGATACGAGCAGGTAGAGGCAGCTCTGGCACAAATTTACCTAGAAGTAAAACCTGAAAACACTGCTTTGAGCTAGACTCGAACGAGAACTGGTGCACGACAATGGGTCATGCTGCACACTTGGTTACGACACTCCCAAGAGATATGCTTAGGATAGTTCTCATTTTCCTTACAAACCATTATTAAGGGTTTATGAGTATATACTTATTCAATGAAAACATTTTTTATGATTATGGATTATATCCATAAACTGTTCAATCTATGTTAGGTATTTTACAAGTTAGTAATTATTCATTGAAATTATTAAACTAGTCGAGTGTATGCCATTGTTTAGAAATGGAGCCCAGTAGAAGGAATGTGAACTCTAGAAATACGTATGATCCAAAGAGTAAGAAGGATCATATCATTCAAGGTATTATGCCAACATTTAGAAGGGAAATTGTCTCCCATATATTCTCAATATATGAATAAATAGTATCATGTGTTAATAAGATAAGAAAAGAATTCTCTGAGTCCTATAGCTTTCACTACTTGAATTCTGGTTTTTACCAATGGGTGTTTACCAACGGTTTTCTTAAACCATTGGTGTTGAAGGATTAGGGAATCCTTTCCCAACGGTTCACTAAAACCGTTGGGAAAAGTCACCCTTTGCCAATGGTTTGAAGAAACTGTTGGTAAAGGGGTGTTTTAGGTTCCCTTTTGCCAACGGTTCTATTGAACCGTTGGGAAAGGGTACCCTTTTTCCAACAGTTCTATTGGGAAAGGGTACCCTGAACATCTCTTTCCCAAAGGTTTTTAAAAACCATTGGGAATGATTTCCCCCAAATACAGCCGTGGTGATGCTCTCCCCCATTCGCGACAGAACCCTAAATTCATCTTGCTCCAGCTCTCTCCTCCTCTCACGAACTCCCCCATCCGAAGAGGTGAAAACCCATCTAAAATCAGGTATTTTTTCTTTTATACACATATACTACCTTATTTTTATTGTTATTGATCTAATATTTTAGTTTTAAGTTATCAATCCAGCTCCAGCTCTCTTCTACTCTCGAACTCCCCCATCCGAATAGGTGAAAACCCATCTGAATCATCTCAAATTAGGTATTTTATTCTTTATACACATATGGTACCTTGTTTTTATTGTTATTGATCTAATATTTTAGTTTTAAGTTTAGATTTTGATGTTATTTCACCGTGAAAAATAGGGAAATGAATGAATATTTTTTTAATTAATTAGTTTCCCCTAGAATATCAGTTTTGTTATAATGTTCGTGCTAAATAAAGGGGTAATGTAATAAAAAACCTTGAATAAATAAATTGTGGAAGTTGGGGTATGTTTCCTCTATGAGAGGTTTTTTTGTGTGTTTCATTGTATGGTGTAGGGTGTTTTATGGGGATTGAGGTGACCAGTTGGGCTTTGTGATATGTGGGGTTGTAATGTGATGGTTAGTGGGAATGGATGTGACATGTGAAGTTGTATGATAGTGATGATGTGTGGTGTTGTTGTGTCGTGTGGAGGTGTTGTGTGATAAAGTTGTGGTGTATGATGTGGTGAGGTGGTTTTGGTTGTGCGGTGGTTTGTGATGTGAAATATTTTTGATGTGATATGTGGTTGTTTTGGTGAGATGGTTGGTCGATGTAACATGGTGTCGATGTTTATTGTAAGATGGTGAGTTATTGTGTGGTGGTTTTTTTAGTTTCCTGGTTATCTATGGAGTAAATTATTCTATTAAAACAAAAAAACAATATATTAAATAAATGATATGGAATGGAAATGGATGTGTGGTAAATGGATTTAATTAATTTAACATTAAATGAATGGACAATGTAAGTGTGAATGAAGTGGATTATAAATGAAAGTGAGAAATGCTATGTGTCTTGTGTGGTGGAGGTGTGGTTTATGTGTTTTATGGTAGTACTCAACTGTGTGATTTTGTAGATAATGTGATCCCATAGGTTGAGTATTTTGTGTTACCTATATATCATTTATTTTTATGTTATTTCTACACATTCCCAACCAGAGTTAGATAAACTTACCAATGATCAGAGGTTTTGAGTTATGGGTATTTTTTCTAATATCTAGGATGGTGGTTATATGGTTGTATAGCTACCATGTCTTCCCTACTCTTCCTTCAAAAGTGATTGACCATGTGGTTTTATGCAAGATGCGATGTAATTTTCCATCTGTCTTCAGGTGAGATATACTATGATTTCCCTAGTGTTTTCTGGTGAGGTGTGATGTGATAAGGCTATAATAAGATGTGGCATGTGGTTGGGGTCATGTAGGGTAGGAGGATGGCACAAGGATGATGTTATTCATGTTCATGATACCCTACTAATATGGTTATGGGATGAGGCATGCTGTGATGTGATTTAACACATTATGTTCTTGTTGGTTTTACATTTTTTCAATAACACATTTGTATGTTTTTTTCGCATGTGTAGTTGATACCTTGATTATTTTCTTCCTTTATCGTTTACTTAAATGTGTTTTCTATTAAAGTTCAATCCTATTGAATTGTTTATGAAAAAATGACTTATATAAATTCTTTTTACAGAATGGACAGAAGTTGGATGTATGAAACCGATCGGATCTCAAGCGATTTTCAAAACAATTTGAAGAGCTTTATAGATTTTGCATTTCACAATGCTTCAAATAGTGGTCGCATACACTACCCATGTTCCAATTGTGTTGGTAGACCTTGGTTGAGCCGTGAAGAAGTCACCTACCACATAACCAAAAATGGTTTTCAAGCAAACTACTTTGTGTGGTATCACAATGGGGAGAAAATGAAATCTCAAATTGGTGATGGTCGAAATGAAAGGACTGGAATGGAGAATTTGTTAGATGACCGGTTTCCGTTTATTCGTCATCATGAAAAAGAAAGGATTTCGAATCAATAAGACTTCGATATGAGGACATCTAATGCATCTAGTGAAAATGATGATCTTGATAGGGTGAAAAATTGAATGATGCTGCCACGACTCCAGTATATTGACAATGAGATAAAATGAAAATGCTGGAATTTTTAATCCGATTGTTTCATGGGAAAACTATGTATGGAATTTATAATACAGCAATCGATTACATTCTTACCCTCTTGAAAGATTTACTTCCAGATGATAATGATATTCCCTCAAACCACTATATGATATGGAAGTTAGTTGAAGAACTTGGATTTTCAAGAAACAAAAATCATGGTTGCCCGAAAGATTGCAGTTTATTCTGGGAGGAAACCGCTGAACGAAATGATTGTATAAAATGTGGCACACCCCGCTGTAAGTCAAAATCTGATGGAACACCATCCCACATTCCACAAAAAGTAATGTGGAACTTTCCATTGATCCCCAGACTTCAGAATCTTTTTATGTCTGATGAAATATCAATAAAAATGAGATGGCGTGATACTGAGAGAAAGAAGACTAATGATGAGTTGGTTCATCCTGGAGATGGATTTTCATGGCAGAGATTTGATGCTTGACATCCTGATTTTGCAGCTGATGTGCGTAATGTGAGGCTGGGTCTTTCATGCGATAGTTTTAATCCGTTTGGGCATATGCTTACTTCGCACAGCACATGGCCAGTTTCTATACACATTTATAATCTTCCCCCATGGTTGTGTATGAAAAAACCATTCACTTTCATGAGTATACTCAAATCTGGACCTTCTGATCCCGGCATTGATATTGATGTATACATGCAACCTTAAATAAAAGAGTTGAAACTTCTTTGGGATGTGGGTGTGCGCACATATGATGGATGTTCAAAAGACATATTTCAGATGCGTGCTGCGCTTATGTGGACGATCAATGATTTTCCGGCTTATGTAATGATGTCTGGATGGAGCACAAAGGGAAAACTGTCATGCCCAGTTTGTATGAAGAATACACAATCTAGAAGACTAAAACAACGTTGTAGTTTCATTTTAATGGGACATCGACGATTCTTTCCAAAGGATCATTTATATAGAATGAATCGTCGAAGATTTGATAATACCATAGAGAACGATGATCCACCTCAGCGTATATCTCTAACTGACGTGCTTAATCAATTGAAAGATTTCAGTTTTTCGTTTAGGAAGGGTCAAATGAAATCTGGAAAGAGAAAGAATGTTTCCACTGAAACCTGTTACAATTGGAGGAAGAAGAGTATCTTTTTTTATTTTCCTTATTGGTCAACCAATTTGTTACGTCATTTCTTAGACATAATGTATATTGAAAATAATATATGTGAAATGTTGCTTTCGGTTCTTCTAAATGTCAAGGGGAAGACAAAAGATGATTTACGATCTCGGCGTGACTTGGTGGATTGGGGAATCAGACCAGAATTGCATCCTATGTGTATCAATGAAAATAAATTGCAACTTCCATGTGCTTCTTATGTGATGACACCTGTGAAAAAAAACAATTTCTAGAAGTATTAGAGACTATTAGAGTTCCTGATGGCTATTCAAGAAACATATCTAAACGGGTCAACAGAAGAGAGCTTAAGTGACCAAACAAATTCCGATTGTGTCGATACTTTACCACAACGATCCATGGGTCATATGTGATGAGTACGAGTCAACCCCGCCTCAATCTGAGGCGCGGTGTGGCCTCCACCACTCAAAGTGTCTGTCATTTTCTTAAAATGGACAACAATTTAAGTACATACGGAAAACTGACCAAACGCATTCAGTTTCCATTGAAACTATAGGAGAATGATCCATGGGTAATATGTGACGTGTACGAGTCAACGCCTCCTCAATCCGAGGTGCGGTGTGGCCGGCACCACTCAAAGTGTATGCCTTTTATTTCAAACGTACGTCATTTTATTTGAAAAACATCAACTGGCATACGGAAAACAGACCAAACGCATTCGGATTGTGTCGATACATTAACACAACGATCCATGGGTCATATGTGACATGTTAGAGTCAACTACGCCTCAATCCGAGGCGCGGTGTGGCCACCACCACTCAAAGTGTTTGTCTTCTGTTTCAAAAGGACATAATTTGAAGTGAAATACATCAACTGGCATACTGAAAAATGACAAAAAGCATTGGGATTGTGTCGATACTTTAGCACAATGATCCATGGATCATATGTGACGTATAAGAGTCAACCCCGCCTCAATCTGAGGCGCGGTGTGGCCGCCACCTCTCAAAGTGTCTGTCTTTTTCTTAAAATGGACAACAATTTAAGTACATACAGAAAACTGACCAAACGCATTCAGTTTCCATTGAAACTTTAGGAGAACGATCCATGGGTCATATGTGACATGTAAGAGTCAACTCCGCCTCAATCCAAGGCGCGGTGTGGCCGGAACCACTCAAAGTGTCTTCCTTCTGTTTCAAAAGTACGTCGTTTTAAATGAAAAACATCAACTGGCATACGGAAAACTGACCAAACGCATTCGGATTGTGTCGATACATTAGAACAATGATCCATGGGTCATATGTGACGTGTATGAGTCAACCCCGCCTCAATATGAGGCGCGGTGTGGCCGCCACCACTCAAATTTTCTGTCTTCTGTTTCGAATGGACATAATTTGAAATGAAATACATCAACTAGCATACGAAAAACCGACCAAATGCATTCGTATTGTGTCGATACTTTAGCACAATAATCCATGGGTCATATGTGATGTGTACAAGTCAACCCCGCCTCAATCCGAGGCACGGTGTGGCTGCCACCACTCAAAGTGTCTGTCTTTTGCTTAAAATGGACAACAATTTAAGTACATATGGAAAACTGACCAAACGCATTCGGTTTCCATTGAAACATTAGGATAACGATACATGGGACATATGTGATGTGTACGAGTCAACGCCGCCTCAATCCGAGGCGCGGTGTGTCCAGAACCACTCAAAGTGTTTGCCTTTTGTTTCAAAAGTAAGTCATTTTAATTGAAAAACATCAACTGGCATACGGAAAACCGACCAAATGCATTCAGAATGTGTCGATACATTAGCACAACGATCCATGGGTCATATGTGACGGGTACGAGTCAACCCCACCTCAATCCGAGGCAAGGTGTGGCCGATAGCTCTCCAGGTGTATTTATTATGTTTAAAATGGACATTATTTCAAGAAAAAATATATGGTATACAAAAAACCGATCAAATTATGAATTGACTTCCGGATTCCACATATAATTGCCATCTAAATTTTAAATTGAATTCTAAATTAATTTTGTATGTTTATAATTACATTATGAATTCTAATTTAATTATGGATTTGTATTGTTCCACCATTATATGTTAAATGTGTATGAATTTGTTTTCTATACGTAAGTGTTAGTTGGTTATTGTAGGTACAATAATTGGATTGAAAATGAGAGGGAACCCACAAAATCAGACCTGGTGGGCAAATTGGAGAGCAGGTGGTCAAATTGGAGAGCTGCTGGGTAAATTGCAGAGCCGCTGTGCAATTTTCCCAGCAGAGGCTATGCCAACGGTTAAAAACCGTTGGCATAAAATGTGTAGGTCTTGTTTTACCAACGGTTCATAGAACCATTGGTAAAACACTTTTCCCAACGGTTCTAAACCGTTGGGAAAGAGGATATGTTGGGTTTTTTCCAACGGTTTGACAACCTGTTGGGAAAAACATGCTAATTTTGTGCTTTTATACCAATGGTTGTAAACCGTTGGGAAAAATATTTTCCAACGGTTTTCCAGAACCGTTGGGATAGGGTAAGTTTTCAGCACCCTATCCCAACAGTTCACTGTAAACCATTGAGAAAAACTCTTCCCAATGGGTTACTTCCATACGGTTTGTAGAACCGTTGGTATAACATATACCAACGGTTCTGCAGCCTTTCCCAACGGTTTAGAACCATTGGGAAATCCTCTATTTCCAGTAGTGTTTGGTGGGAAGCAAGAGAAGAAAAGGATGGAAGAGAAAAAGATGAATAAAGGGAAGAGGGAAAATGAGGATTTTCCCATATGTGATAAATGTGGAAATAATCACCTTGGTAAATTCATGAAGGGAATGGGAGTTGGTTATATGTGTGGAGAAAAAGGACACCAATTACGTGATTTCAAGGGTAACTAAAAAGTTTCAAATGTAAAATGCTTCATCTACAAGGCGTTAGGACACTACATGAATCAATGTCCCAGTCATTAGAATATACCGCAAATGATGTTATTGGATAATAATAAAGTTATGATACTACCACATATGAAGACGAATGACTAGTGTTCATATGATAAATGGGGGTATATATTCCACACACGTGAAATTAGTGATGAATAAGACATATATCTCACAGAGTAAAATGAGAAACCATTACCCTGTGCTTTTATTTACTTGAACATGATTTGACCAACTATATCATTATTAAACATGTGTTATTGATTTATATCATAACCATATACATATTTATGTTATCATATTTTATCCTCTTATATCATCACATCAAATTTTTGTTCCTAATATTTCATTATTACCCTTATTTCAGGGGTTAATAGTTACATTATAACATGCATGGATTGTCATGTTAGACCTAGATCTTCCATATAGGATATAGTTCAGTAATCTAAATAAATAAATTAATCTCATAGATATATTATTAATTCATTATATACATTTTTATAATCATTATTGAATGGTGAATATGAAAATTTAATTGCATCGCATCGTGGAGATGGTAGGTCGTACGTACGCATGAGTGACGATATCATTTCATTAATTAGTGAAAATGTAAAGAAGTGGATGATATAAAAAAAATACAGATTTTATATAATATAACAATTATCATATATGTAAATTATTTATATAATTATAAGTATTCAAGTAATGTTCCAATGAAAAATTAATTACACCACACCGTGATCACAGTACATCATACGAACGCATGCGCAGTGCTTTCTTTTTTCATGTAACACCCCAGGATTTCAGAGTGTGTTATTTCTTAAAAATAATTCAATAACTTGCACTACACGCAACACCGAGTGCAATCACACCATTAAAAGAGTTCATGAATAGTATTAACTACATTTTGAACTTTATATAATCCTTATAATTTTAGAATCCCTATTATGAGTTTCTTAGTCATATTGCAAGAACAGATTCATTTTCAGTATTATCAACTTCTAATAGTGAAACCTTTTTAAATACAATATTTTAATCTTTTTGACTAAATTGGGACATCAAAAATTTAAAATGAAACATCCCAAGCTTCCACGGTACGCTTTCTTTGAGTAATACAGTAGCGTGTGTTGTACGCAACCTTGAGTTTTAACACACACCACAACCAATCAAACTAGCCGTTATGAATAGTAATACCTAATTTTTGAAATCATATATATTCTATATTTCAAAATGGACTTCATTTTTGGATTCGGAATATCAAAATTAGCCTAGGGTGAAATTTTGGTACATTTCGGATAACTTTCATATTTTGATGAATAGTGAAAATTTCTAAATTTTAATTAAAAACAACTTTTTTAATCAAAATAATTAATAGTGATAAATTATGAATTTGAGTGGTTTTAAAGTATATTTAGAATATATTTTTACCATTCAATTTAATGTTTATCATTGGACATAATTTTACAATTAAACCGAACATAAACAAGTGTCAATCTTTTGATAGTTATTATCTCTTAAAAACACGCTTTTTGTTTTAACAGCGGGAATTAATTTTAAATTAATTTCTGCCACTTCTATGTTTTGAATTTAGGAAAATGGATTCCATATTTGGAATCAGGATGTCTAAATTATGTAAATAGGTAACTTTTATTTTTATACATTTTGAATAATTACTGCGGTAAATATTTTATTTACCATGGTTAAAGGGTAAATCCGGTAAATAAGGGTTAAAAAAATAATATTATAATAATACAAAATTACCCTAAAACGTGTCTTAACCCTATTGGTTGATACATGGTCGACCATGGGCATCTTTGTGTCAATTTTGGGACCCCATGGATCCACTTGTAAGTGATAATGACACTTTATTTTAATTAAGTTAAAATGAATACAAAAATGACACAAGCATATATCTTTTAGAAGAACAATTTTTACATAGGGTTATACATGTTGGATTTTCGATTATAAATATTCATTAGAAAGATAAAAAGATTTCCTACATAATGATATTTTATTTATAATTTTTAGACAATAAATAAGTTATTTTATTTATGACACAATGATGATGCAGTAATTACTATAATAGTGAAAAATTAAAATAATTGATATTATAAATACCCAAATAAATATAATATGAAACTTTTAATGAATTAAACTAATTTTCTAGGCTAATATGATATATTAGGATTGATATAATGGACTTTTTTTGAAGTAATCAATCTGTTATGAGTTTCAAAAAAATCAACTATTGAATAGTGTCAAAATTGACATAAAAGAGTTCTTAAAACAAATATTATATTATTAATTGATATTAAATTCCTAAAAATCTAAGGTTCGGCCAAGAGACTTATATTATGATAGGTTAATCATTAATGGACCACTTGGGTGTCGCTTGGATGTATATAGTAAGTTTATTAACCATATTATATAAAAATACAAAGAGACATTGTAAAAGTGAAACTAATTAACTTAGAGTTAATACTTAAAGATAAGGTTAATATAAGTACCCAAACCTGTCTAAATTCTATTGGATGAGTTGTTTTCGACCTATCCCCACCTCATCCTTTTAATAGTCAACTTTGGAGCCTTTAGAAACCGAATATGAATTTATTATAAATTAATATTTCTAGCTTTTCCAAAGGTGCCCCTCACCCCTCTTATAAAAGGGCACTCCTCCTTCTCATTTCTTCACACCTCTAAAGCCTTTTGGTTCGGCCAAACTCTGCCCAAATACTCTCCCAACATCCCTCAATACAACCTAGAGGCCTTAGTTTGATCAGAAAGCCAACCTAAGGAGCCCTTTTGATCAAATCAAAAGGAAGAACCCGAAGAAGAGGTAATGATCTCACCACCCTTTTCTAAGTTCATTTCTTCTTCCACTTCTTCTTCCTTTGTTCTTACCATTCTGAAATAATAACTCCAGTATCTCACATATACTGTGATGTTATTATAAATATGGTACAATCATATTCAGTATTCTATCCACCCTTTGAATAACATATCACCATACGTGCGTACGTACGGCTTACCGTCTCCACGTCGTGGTGTAATTGTTATTCAATATAATATTATTTGGATGGGTATAATAATGATGTGTAACTCATGTAAATAATAAATATAACATGTTAATGATTCTGTATATATGATATACCATCCATTTATATATTATTTTAATATCAAAAGAATGATATTGTCGCTCGTGCGTACGTACGGACTACCGTCTCCACGAACGCGATGAGATTCATTCTCCATCGTAACCATTAAAGCGTAATTATCATTTTATGATTTAAAAATGATGTTTAAGGACTTGATATCATTCTGGATATGAATAATATACAACCTATCCTTTACAAACATGTCTTACATAACAAAACATATGAAAGAAAACAAGTAAGTTAACACCCGAAACAACGATAATACTAAGATATTATTATCAAATCAATATTAAAAGATCATATATGATATCATATTAATGTATATGATTCTTGTATAATTTAATAACAATTATTTCACCATTATACAGGAGGTTAACCTACCACAACCAAGGAAAAGTACAAGGTAAGGGTTATTTCACAATCTCTTCATTATCCGAGGTTGTATTATACGTAATAATCTACTGGGATCTCTTTATCATCCACATCCATGTTTCTTTGAAATGTATTTCAAAACATTTTTACTATTTACAATAATATGGGTTAAAGTCATTTATACCCTTGTTTGACTTTTTATAAGAGGTTTATAAAGGAATCTTTCCGTCGTTTTCAAAACAAGGTCCTTTTTAACCTTTTCGACTGAATTGAGGTAAGAATGTTTTTTTAACTTATACGGCGGGTGCGGTTATTTTCCGCCGTTATCGTCGAAGCTTTCCATACAAGCTTATAAGAATATTTTCAAAGTAAATGTTTTATTTTATATGGATCTTAAATGATTTCAAAATAAAAGGAGATACTTCTTTAAAAAGAATTTTGATTTCATCTATGTCAACATCTTTTGATGGATTTTAAGATTATTTGAAGTTGATTTATTATGATACAAAACTT
The DNA here is from genome assembly GCA_963277665.1 of Viscum album. Classification (NCBI taxonomy): domain Eukaryota; kingdom Viridiplantae; phylum Streptophyta; class Magnoliopsida; order Santalales; family Viscaceae; genus Viscum; species Viscum album. The sequence goes on along the minus strand of OY728138.1, from coordinate 808,917,661 downwards.
CTATATTGTATTGAAGTTTTTGTGATATGTTTGACTGTGGATGTGCTATTTTTATACCATTCATAGTTTATGGTGAAATTATTGACATTTCGTATGCTAGTTTTAATACGAATGTTTATGTTATGTTTAAACCTTTTCATATGGGAATGCATTGGACTTAATAAGTGACGGGTGGAGCCCGCTATAGCTCCTCGATGCATCGGTAGGTCTCATGAGACAAACTAGTGTCTTGGCACAAGGCCTTGACAAAATCTTATTGGTAGCCTTGGCACGAGGCCTTGGCTATGTGGTTATGATAGTCTGGCATTATGCATTCCAACATTATGAAAGTGGTTATTGATTTTTGCATGTGATTATTCGATTAGTAGAATATCCATGTGAATAAGTAAATGGCATTATTTCATTTTACTTTTGCCATACCATGTTGAAGTTCAATTTTAAAAGGCTTTTGTTTTAGTAATGCATTGCCTTAAATGTTTATTCTTATTTATGAAAGTTTCCGCTATATTGTTATCCTTACTGGGCATTTGAGCTCACCCCTTTTCTATGTTTTATTTTTTCCCAGGTAGTGAAGAAGTAAATTATGAATGACTTGCAGGGATATTATGAGGGGTTAATAGTGTGGATATGAAGACTTTGTTGTTGTAGTAGTTTTTCACTTTGAAATGTAATGTAAAACTTTATGATTATATCTAGTGTTTCCAAGGCTACTAAACCAATCGGTCTTTCGGGATTTGATCTTTCTTGTGATCATTCCAATGTTACGAAGTAATGCACCGACTCTGGGTAACTAGGGTCGGGGCGTTACAGTTGGTATCAGAGGAAGTTTAGTACAAACCTTGGAAGCTAGATTTAGATAAACTCTGATTGGAGCACGTAGACCTAAGATGAACGTTGAGGATTAGTATAGAAGAACTTCCTAGAATTTTGGTATTGTAGAGATTTTGTGATTTTTCCGAGCAATACATCCCTGTCTGGATACGAGGAGGTAGATGCGGCTCTGGCACAGATGTACCTAGGGGTAAAACCCGAAAACACCGCTTTGAGCTAGACTCGAACGGGAACTGGTGCACGACAACGGGCCTTGCTGCACTCTTGGTTACGACACTCCCGGGGGATATGCTTAGGATAACTCTCATTTTCTTTACAAATCATTATAAAGGGTTTATGAGTATATACTTCCTCAAAGAAAACATTTTTATGATTATGGATTATATCCATAAATAGTTCAATTTATGTTAAGTGTTTTATAAGTATGGGATTATGTATTTTGATTCATAAACTGATCTAGTTTATGCCATTGTTTAGAAATGGCGCCCAGTAGAAGGAATGAGAACTCCAGAAATACACATGATTCAAAGAGAAGGAAGGATCATATCTTTCATGGTCTTAAGCTAGAATTTATAAGAGAAATAGTCTCCCATGTATTATCATCATATGAAGAAATAATATCATGTGTTGATAAGATAAGTAAAGAGTTTACTGAGTCCTATGGCTTTGAAGGGAATCAAGAGAAGAAAAGGATGGAAGAGAGAAAGATGGATAAAGGGAAAAGGGAAAAGAATAATTTTCCCATATGTGGTAACTGTGGAAAGAAACACCCTGGAACTTGCCTGAAAGGAATGGGAGTTTGTTATAAGTGTGGAGGAAAAGGGCACAAGGTACGTGACTGCAAGGGTAAGAAAATGGTTTTAAATGTACAATGCTTCATTTGCAAGGAGTTTGGACACTACGCGAACCTATGTCCCAGTCATCAGACTATGCCGAAAATGATGTTATTGGATAATAATCAAGTTATGATACTACCACAGATGAAGAGGAATGATTAGAGTTCTTATGTTGATTATGTCAATTGAGTGTTGTATCAACAATGTACTTGTTACAATAATTATGGAGTATATAAGGATTGTACTGCAGTACTATTTCATTAAGGACTTGAGATTGTGTGGAACAAAGAAAAGTGACTCAATAGCAGGATAAATTTTTGGAAAATATATGGTTGAGAGAATGATAAATCATAACATAGTTCTGATACTGAGGTAGTGATTTTGGAATAATATGTGATTGTTTTGGATAAATTATATTGGATATTCCTGACTACCCTGGAACTGATTAATGATTTGTATATTCCATCATTGTTGGGGTTTAAAACATTTTTGGATTAATGAAGTATATCCAGCTTTCTATATGGAATAAGGGAGCATGAAGGTAATCAATAAGGAATATGGTAATTCAGGATGTTTCGGTGTATTAAAAGAATACATGATGAAGGTATTCATATGCTATTACGGGGTAAAAAGGTTCTACATTATGTTTACCTTACTTATAAATGTTGGACTGTGAGTTTGGATAGAAGTATTTTGGATAGTTCTAGTTTGGATTATTTTGGATGGCCATAAAAGGACAACCCGGAGGTCGGGCGGCAACCCGTCGCGTCCGGCAAGGCTGCGAGACTTGGACCCGAAACCGAAGGGCGACAAGGGTGTATCACCTACCACTGGCCCACGAGATGTCCTGGATTAAATAATGTAGTTTTTATTAAAAGATCTTGTAGATGAATTATAAATTCATTTATTTTGGAACCCTAGTATGTGTTATTTTCGGTAATCTTCATACTTTCCACTCTTTATTTTAAATAGAGGCCTCATTAATTCATTTTTCGATGTGGGATTTCAACTAAGATATTTTGAAATGTCAAAAATGTGTTGTCCCAATACCCTATATTTTGTTGAACCGATGGTACTTCAAATCATCATAGATTGATGAGTTTAAGGACCTCAATTTTATACTTGTTTGTGATTGATGACCTCAATCACTACCTATAAATATTTACGTTTTTCCTCCAATTATATGTCTCTAATTGCCACCAATGTTCTCCTAATCGAGATCATAATTTGGTGGTGACCCTTTCATTTATCTTTTCCTCATATTAAGACTAAATTTTAGTAACCCAATTTCCGATGTGGGTTTTCCCACAAATATATTTTCTACTTTCAACCTTTTATTTTCGAAGAACAATTTCAAATTGCGAGGACGCAATTTATTGAAGGAGGGGAGAATGTAACACCCCAGGATTTCAGAGTGTGTTATTTCTTAAAAATAATTCAATAACTTGCACTACACGCAACACCGAGTTCAATCACACCATTAAAAGAGTTCATGAATAGTATTAACTACATTTTGAACTTTATATAATCCTTATAATTTTAGAATCCCTATTATGAGTTTCTTAGTCATATTGCAAGAACAGATTCATTTTCAGTATTATCAACTTCTAATAGTGAAACCTTTTTAAATACAATATTTTAATCTTTTTGACTAAATTGGGACATCAAAAATTTAAAATGAAACATCCCAAGCTTCCACGGTATGCTTTCTTTGAGTAATACAGTAGCGTGTGTTGTACGCAACCTTGAGTTTTAACACACACCACAACCAATCAAACTAGCCGTTATGAATAGTAATACCTAATTTTTGAAATCATGTATATTCTATATTTCAAAATGGACTTCATTTTTGGATTCGGAATATCAAAATTAGCCTAGGGTGAAATTTTGGTACATTTCGGATAACTTTCATATTTTGATGAATAGTGAAAATTTCTAAATTTTAATTAAAAACAACTTTTTTAATCAAAATAATTAATAGTGATAAATTATGAATTTGAGTGGTTTTAAAGTATATTTAGAATATATTTTTACCATTCAATTTAATGTTTATCATTGGACATAATTTTACAATTAAACCGAACATAAACAAGTGTCAATCTTTTGATAGTTATTATCTCTTAAAAACACGCTTTTTGTTTTAACAGCGGGAATTAATTTTAAATTAATTTCTGCCACTTCTGTGTTTTGAATTTAGGAAAATGGATTCCATATTTGGAATCAGGATGTCCAAATTATGTAAATAGGTAACTTTTATTTTTAGACATTTTGAATAATTACTGCGGTAAATATTTTATTTACCATGGTTAAAGGGTAAATCCGGTAAATAAGGGTTAAAAAAATAATATTATAATAATACAAAATTACCCTAAAACGTGTCTTAACCCTATTGGTTGATACATGGTCGACCATGGGCATCTTTGTGTCAATTTTGGGACCCCATGGATCCACTTGTAAGTGATAATGACACTTTATTTTAATTAAGTTAAAATGAATACAAAAATGACACAAGCATATATCTTTTAGAAGAACAATTTTTACATAGGGTTATACATGTTGGATTTTCGATTATAAATATTCATTAGAAAGATAAAAAGATTTCCTACATAATGATATTTTATTTATAATTTTTAGACAATAAATAAGTTATTTTATTTATGACACAATGATGATGCAGTAATTACTATAATAGTGAAAAATTAAAATAATTGATATTATAAATACCCAAATAAATATAATATGAAACTTTTAATGAATTAAACTAATTTTCTAGGCTAATATGATATATTAGGATTGATTTAATGGACTTTGTTCGAAGTAATCAATCTGTTATGAGTTTCACAAAAATCAACTATTGAATAGTGTCAAAATTGACATAAAAGAGTTCTTAAAACAAATATTATATTATTAATTGATATTAAATTCCTAAAAATCTAAGGTTCGGCCAAGCGACTTATATTATGATAGGTTAATCATTAATGGACCACTTGGGTGTCTCTTGGATGTATATAGTAAGTTTATTAACCATATTATATAAAAATACAAAGAGACATTGTAAAAGTGAAACTAATTAACTTAGAGTTAATACTTAAAGATAAGGTTAATATAAGTACCCAAACCTGTCTAAATTCTATTGGATGAGTTGTTTTCTACCTATCCCCACCTCATCCTTTGAATAGTCAACTTTGGAGCCTTTAGAAACCGAATATGAATTTATTATAAATTAATATTTCTCGCTTTTCCAAAGGTGCCCCTCACCCCTCTTATAAAAGGGCACTCCTCCTTCTCATTTCTTCACACCTCTAAAGCCTTTTGGTTCTTCCAAACTCTGCCCAAATACTCTCCCAACATCCCTCAATACAACCTAGAGGCCTTAGTTTGATCAGAAAGCCAACCTAAGGAGCCCTTTTGATCAAATCAAAAGGAAGAACCCGAAGAAGAGGTGATGATCTCACCACCCTTTTCTAAGTTCATTTCTTCTTCCACTTCTTCTTCCTTTGTTCTTACCATTCTGAAATAATAACTCCAGTATCTCACATATACTGTGATGTTATTATAAATATGGTACAATCATATTCAGTATTCTATCCACCCTTTGAATAACATGTCACCATACGTGCGTACGTACGGCTTACCGTCTCCACGTCGTGGTGTAATTGTTATTCAATATAATATTATTTGGATGGGTATAATAATGATGTGTAACTCATGTAAATAATAAATATAACATGTTAATGATTCTGTATATATGATATACCATCCATTTATATATTATTTTAATATCAAAAGAATGATATTGTCGCTCGTGCGTACGTACGGACTACCGTCTCCACGAACGCGATGAGATTCATTCTCCATCGTAACCATTAAAGCGTAATTATCATTTTATGATTTAAAAATGATGTTTAAGGACTTGATATAATTCTGGATATGAATAATATACAACCTATCCTTTACAAACATGTCTTACGTAACAAAACATATGAAAGAAAACAAGTAAGTTAACACCCGAAACAACGATAATACTAAGATATTATTATCAAATCAATATTAAAAGATCATATATGATATCATATTAATGTATATGATTCTTGTATAATTTAATAACAATTATTTCACCATTATACAGGAGGTTAACCTACCACAACCAAGGAAAAGTACAAGGTAAGGGTTATTTCACAATCTCTTCATTATCCGAGGTTGTATTATACGTAATAATCTACTGGGATCTCTTTATCATCCACATCCATGTTTCTTTGAAATGTATTTCAAAACATTTTTACTATTTACAATAATATGGGTTAAAGTCATTTATACCCTTGTTTGACTTTTTATAAGAGGTTTATAAAGGAATCTTTCCGTCGTTTTCAAAACAAGGTCCTTTTTAACCTTTTCGACTGAATTGAGGTAAGAATGTTTTTTTAACTTATACGGCGGGTGCGGTTATTTTCCGCCGTTATCGTCGAAGCTTTCCATACAAGCTTATAAGAATATTTTCAAAGTAAATGTTTTATTTTATATGGATCTTAAATGATTTCAAAATAAAAGGAGATACTTCTTTAAAAAGAATTTTGATTTCATCTATGTCAACATCTTTTGATGGATTTTAAGATTATTTGAAGTTGATTTATTATGATACAAAACTTCTATATTGTATTGAAGTTTTTGTGATATGTTTGACTGTGGATGTGCTATTTTTATACCATTCATAGTTTATGGTGAAATTATTGACATTTCGTATGCTAGTTTTAATACGAATGTTTATGTTATGTTTAAACCTTTTCATATGGGAATGCATTGGACTTAATAAGTGACGGGTGGAGCCCGCTATAGCTCCTCGATGCATCGGTAGGTCTCATGAGACAAACTAGTGTCTTGGCACAAGGCCTTGACAAAATCTTATTTGTAGCCTTGGCACGAGGCCTTGGCTATGTGGTTATGATAGTCTGGCATTATGCATTCCAACATTATGAAAGTGGTTATTGATTTTTGCATGTGATTATTCGATTAGTAGAATATCCATGTGAATAAGTAAATGGCATTATTTCATTTTACTTTTGCCATACCATGTTGAAGTTCAATTTTAAAAGGCTTTTGTTTTAGTAATGCATTGCCTTAAATGTTTATTCTTATTTATGAAAGTTTCCGCTATATTGTTATCCTTACTGGGCATTTAAGCTCACCCCTTTTCTATGTTTTATTTTTTCCCAGGTAGTGAAGAAGTAAATTATGAATGACTTGCAGGGATATTATGAGGGGTTAATAGTGTGGATATGAAGACTTTGTTGTTGTAGTAGTTTTTCACTTTGAAATGTAATGTAAAACTTTATGATTATATCTAGTGTTTCCAAGGCTACTAAACCAATCGGTCTTTCGGGATTTGATCTTTCTTGTGATCATTCCAATGTTACGAAGTAATGCACCGACTCTGGGTAACTAGGGTCGGGGCGTTACATTTCATATGATGGATAAAAGTTGAAATATGATTTGACAATAATTATAATAAATTCTAATTATATATATGATAATTGATTTATTATATTATAATTGAAACATATAATTAATAATATGTATCAGAACAAGTAAACTTGAAAGAGTTAGTAAGGAGGATTACCTCTTTTTCGACGGACTTCCAGTATAAATTCTCTGAAGGGACCAAGGGTAGTTCTTTTAAAAGTACCAGAACCTAAATAAAAAAAATAAATATTTTTATAATATAATTTTTCAGGTTTTTTATCTATAAATAATATTTTTTTGTGAAGAAATGACGGATGAGGGGCCCTTTTATATTTTAGGTGAGGGTAACTTTCAAAATTCCTCAAAATATTTAAATATAATAAGGATATTATGGATAAAAGGACATAAATGGTTTATAAATGATTTTTTTATTCCTTTTTAGACCATATATTATCCCCTTTGGTCTTATTTATGATTTTTATGTTTACTATATATTTTAATTCAATAAAATGTCATTATTGTCAAATTAGACACTATTCATTTAATTTGACATCCAACACATCAAGAAAAGGAGGGAATTAGAATATAATTATTTTATACATATAAAATATGTTATATATATTTATAAATTCGTTTCACACATTCACACATTAAAATAATTTCATAATAAATAATTTAAAGTCATTTATTTAATTTTTCTATAATTAAATAAATAATGTATTACCATGTCACAATCATTTAAGGTAGCTGTACAATTTATGAAAATTAAAAATAAATTTATATAATTGAATTAATTTTATTATTATGAAAATATTCTTTTTGGTTCTTTAATATCATTATTTTTATATTTATATAAATATAATAGATATAAAATACAAAGAAAGTGGTATTTTGTAACTTTGATTGATTGAAGTAAAATATAAGTTATTTTCAAAAATAAGTGTCTATTAAATAACTCCAAATTTATATTAAGTTTATAGTCATCGAATAATACTAATCCAATGATTTTTTAACAAGTTTAGGTCATGTTATACCCTTATCTTTTGGTTTTAACACTTATTTAACCCTCTTAACTCTTACCATGAAAACATGGATTTTTACTATTGGACAGATTATATTGTTACTATAAAATTAAAAAAACACATAAATGGATCCTTTATGAAATTTTAAACTATATAGAAATTTTTTATTCAGAATTTAATAGTTTTTAATAATTTTATATAATTTAATAAATATTCTTTATTTTGAAATATCAAAAATGTCAATTTTGAAACAACTCATTACTTTTACTTTTATAAAAAATAAATACAAAAACATATCTTGTAAAAAGATATTTTAATACATCCATAATATATCAATGTCAATTATAAAATTCTTGGATGAAATTAGTTATCTCATATTGAATTTATTATAACAGTTTTAATGTCATTTATTTTATTTTTCCATTAATTAAATTGTTTCAACATCACCATTGTGCCAAAACATTAAGGAAATTATTTCTTCCCTAAAAAATAAAAATATATTACCATTTTAAAGATAAATATTGTATATTTCATAGTAATATTTATTTTCATACACAGCTTCTAGATGACCATATATTAAAAATATTATACTTATAAAAAAGATTAGTGTAACAAGTTTGATTTTTCATAAAATAAAATACTATAAGAGAATTAAAGTTATAAAATTCTCTCCAAGATTTCATAAACTAATAACAAGGACTATTTTGGGAAAAATAACACAAAAATAAAATTATTTCAAATTTTATTATATTTTTATAATACTTATCATAATTATTTTTACCTTTAATTACCTAATTTACCCATAACAGAGGTAATAAAAATTACCATAATTCATATTTATATTCATCAAAAGTAAAATTTCCCTATTTAACAAATTTGGAAATTAAGATTAAAAATATGGAATTGATTTTTAAAAATTCAAAACATATATGTGTCTAAAATTAAATTGTACTTAATCCCATAGACAGGCGACAAAACGGGTTTTTAAAGTTAAAATTTTCAAAATATTTAAATTTTTCATTTCAAAAATCAATATGAAAAATATTCCAATTACCTTAATTGGATTAATATATTTATAATTGATATAATTTTAAAGTAATAAAAGTTAAAAACATAATTTATCATTATAAATTAATTATATGAAAAGTCATCTTCTAATTAAAATGTAGTATTTTATACAATTCATCAAAAAATGAAACATATCAGAAAAATAAAAAAATTAAACCAAACTAAATATTGATATTCATATTTAAAAAAAGTTTATTGTTTAAAAAATAATTTATAAAATTGTAAAAACTTATTTTTAGAATAAGTGATATACTAAAAGGTGAAAAAACTATCTTTAGAAAAATATAACTTTTTATGTATAAAATTTGATTTATTGTTATTATATGCCTGTAAAATCTATTGGATTGATATAAAAACATTTTATAGAATATATAATATATAAATTTAAAAATTTGGTTAATATAACTCATTTCCACAATTTTAATGGTGATTTTATAAAAATGTTTTATTGATCTTTTAATCTTGGTATTGCGAGAAATGTTAGCTATCAATGAGATTAAATTTAAGATAAATATAACAAAATATTGTAATATTACACAATATACCATTACAGTATGTTCTTACCCTATAATTCCCATTTATCATTTCATAATAGGGATATGGAATCCCTAGGTTTTTTCCTTGACCAATCCCAATCCATGATTCAAAAGCTAAAGCTCATGAGAAACCATTTATAGGAGAAATTCATGCTTATCAAGATAAAGAATCAAGTAGTGTTCATCAATCCAACCTAAAAAATAACCATTATCATACACATTACCCTTTGGGTGTATGATGGTGTGATAAGAGGTTACATATCTATATTATAGTAATAAAATTTTATGTTTTATTTTTAGTAAAATTTTAATTATATTTATCCATTTTTTAATTACTTTGTAAATTATTATCTAATGAGTCTAATAAAAATTATTTTTTTACATGAAGAAATCGAAATTATATTTTTTGGTTAATATAAAATTTCAATTAAAACCGTTTTTTAACTTAAAAAAAATTAAGGAAAATATTTTTTATAAAGAATTATTATTTGAAAATATTTCTTTAAATATAACGACTAATATATTTTAATGATGCATAATGTAATGTATATATGGATCATAATGTTATTATATCACTAAACTTGTATTTTATAATAAATATGGATTTTTTTTAAAAGTAAAAATTATTATATTTAAAATTTATTTTAATATTTTAAATAATATTTTTGAGATCATCATGTTAAAATTATCTAATATTTAATATTTCTATCATTTATGAAATAGTGCTATTTTTTTGAAAAATTAAATATGATATAAATATATTGTATGTTTTATGGAATTATAATTTCCCAAAAGTGATGTAATTAATTCAATAAAGGTAATCCTAGACCATATATATTTCCACCATTTTAAAAAGAGTTTTATGATGTTTTTTAATTAATTTTATAATCCATTAATGAATCCACCAAAACCGATATAATATTTTTAATGTATTAAAATCAAATATTATTAGCATAACTTACATCCACACCCCCAATTGTATTTTTTTTAATATTTTATATTCATATCAAATTACTGAATACTACTCTAATTTGAATGATATTACAGGAAAAAATGGGAATGTTTTTGGTTTAAATTATTTTATCATATATAGTACAAAACTAATGTTAAGAAATTAATAAATAATCACCTCTATTTTTATTTAAATTATTACCAAAAAAATCCACTCCTCTTCACTAAAAACCCATTAATAATGTTTATATTATTCTTATACCTCTTTTAATCCCTCCCTTTGTGTTCCCATTCTATTTTGAAGCTCCTCCCATGATTTTAGAAGCGTCCTCACAAGGTAAGGAGATTTTATTCTCCTCCCCTTCATTCGATAACTTTATTTGAGTTATAATAATGGATTTAAAAATTTTCAGGAAGTAATATGTTTTTTCAAATCCAAATACAATCCTTATTAGTCCCAAGTAATGAGAAACCACCTTTAACTCCCATTAAATCCTTCCATAAATAATTATGTAAAACCAATTTCTTATGAAATTATCCTATGAATTTTCCTTCCAATATTTTGTGGTGTGTATACCAATTCCCATTTTCACACATGGGTATTAGTATAGTTGAACCTATCCTTTATAAATTTGAGAAATCCATATATGTTACCTATACTTTTCAATCATGGGATACAAATTTAGTAATGAGTTTTTTGTGTTTAATGATCTATGTGTCACCTAAAATCATATAAATATTATTATTATTATGTAAGGTCCTTGAATTATATATACATCCAATGCATTGGGAATTGTTCTATCTCCGGATATAACTCGTATGGTTCCTGGTAAGTTATCCTAAGAATAATATTTTATGAAGTCTCGATGTTAATACAAGAATTATACTTATTATTTCATGTTTTCTGTTCCTTCCATGCTCCTTTGTTGCCTAGATGTTATCATTTTATATCATGCTTCGATGTTCATTTTTATGGTTCTCACCCCTTTTTTGTAACATTCGTATTCCTTTTGATAAAAATGCATTAAATCCATCATGTTATCCTTTAATTAATCCCTAGATAATATTTATATCTCAATCCTATTTTTTTATATCTCTATGTTATCTCAAGATGTTTTAAAAGATAATAGGAATCTAAGGGTAAGTTATGGTTTTTTTAAATAATTTTGTTGTATCCAAATTCCATGTTATAGTTTGGTATATCAAATTACCCAAATAAATTAGACCCCTAAATATTTTTGTATTTTATTATATAAGACATTATGTAATAAAAAAATGGGTTATTTTTTATGAACGATATTTCATTTCATAGTGTGTATCATAGAAATATATTTTTATTTTTAGGGATTAAGATAATAAATATTTAGTCAAAGTCATAGGTATTATAGAAAACATATAAAAATTACTATATTATGATAAACAATATATATAGTGGTATCTAATAATAAAAATATATATTTAGAAAATAAAAGTGAATATTTTTATGGAATAGTTAAACATAGATGAAATAACTCCAAAAAGAGTTCATTAGGAATTTACTCGATTATCTCCTTGTTCACAAAACAAATATTCATTGATTCACACCTGGTTTCACACTATAATGGCACATTCAATTGTAAATTCACAAGATACTTACAAACCATTATGAAGTGAAAAAATTGTGAAATTTTATTTATGGAAATAGACCTTGGATAATATATATTGAAACATAGATATTAATAAGTTAATAATTTTTTGAAATTTATGAGTTATCCACTAAATTTTCATGTAATTATATTTGTCTATTTAATATTTTAATCACTCTCTTACATAATTTTCAATTTATTTTATTCAATGGATGGAAATATGAGGAATTTTGTCAATAATCAATTTGATGGGAAAATCCTACATCATATTACCAACCTAATGATACCAGGATATGAGGGATTCATGACAATACATATTAAAATTACAAATATTTTTAATAGAAACATAAATCAGGGTGCAACCCAATATCCCCCTAAGAATGAGAAAATTTCAACTGAATTGTTCATCTGACAAAGGCCTATATATTTTAGTGGATCATGTGATCCCTTAAATAATATAATAGTAGTCCAAATCTAATTAAAATATATTCTCTATCTTTCAATTCCCAAAAACATAGATGTTCATATTGGTTTTCCATCATATGGAGGGACAATCTGATCAATGGGAATGTTAATTAAAAAATTAAAAAGACCATGGAAAAGATCAAAGCATTGGAGTGGAATTAATTCCAAAAAAAATATCTTTATAAATATTTTCCATGAACTCTCCGATTAAAAATGGAGAGGGATTTATATGGACTTAAGAAAAAGGATTATTAATTTATCAAGGTGTATAAAGAAAACAACGCATTAATTTCATGATACACCTATGGATTTTTTTCCTTAAAAATTAAACTTGACTTCTTTTTGGTGGGTTAAATCTAAGTCTAAAAAATAATTAGCATTTTGAGACATTAACATGTATGAGGAAATTGTCTAATGTTCCCTCAAAGTCAAAATGGTGGTCAATGAATCTTCATGGTTGGGATATAAGAAGTGCGTAGTTGATAAAAATTCAAGAGAATTTATAGAAAAATATCAAAGTGGTAATAAATTTAAACATCCTACTTATCAAAATTAATGGAATAAGAATCCCACAAATTTCTTATAGGCGAAAAGAAAATGACATAATTCTAGGAAGTAAATGAAACTATCTACAAAATTCCAATGGTAGAAACCCAACAATGTGATGGATAAAAATAATTATCTAGTAAACCATCAACCATTTTTCTAATGTTTCAACTATAAATGGTTAGAACAGTATGAAAATCAATTCACTAATCCAAGGAATTTTTATATAGATGACAATAAACTCCAAATCCAATAGAGAAAGGGTGAGATTATTCCACCACAACTATTTAGGTGGATATTAAAAATGATGTTGAGATACGTACTCTAGTTATTAAATCAATAATAACGAATATACTATTACATTCTAGTTCTACACATTCTTTTACATCACAAAATGTTTAGAAACTTTTAAAACACCACCAAAAAACATGGATGCAGTGCTAGATATGAAAAATAATAATTTTTCAATTATTGTATCCCAATTCTATAACTTCTCCCATGTCCATATTTACTGGATTAACATCCAATAAAACATTTTTGTAATATCTTTAGAAATATTTCATGTTATTATGGGTATGTATTATTTTCACTATTATAAATAAAACATAAATTCCTAGGAGAAGGAAATAACCCTCTATATTGTGAATTTTCCCTCGATTCTGTACAAGTGAATAAAGAAGAATAAATATTATTTAGTGTCATTATTTAAATAATTGATATTTTTACATTATGAGAAAACATATATAGAACAAATTATTTAGAAAATGGAAAATATCGTCCTTAAAAAAGTTTCTATTATAAGAGAATATGAAAATGTGTTTCCCAAAAAAATCTATTTTCCCTCCAAGTTATGAGGTTCATTTCTCAATCATATTCTACTGGATTTTTTTTAAAATATCCATGAATCTATATAGAATGTTCAATTTTTAACATGAAGATATTATCGAATAACATGAAATGGAATCTTTATAAAGGGTTTATATGCCAAACGGTTTCACCCTGGGAAGTATCTATCCAATTATTCATAATGAATTATGGTTCATTCCCCCTCTAGCCTAATTATCTTGATATTGATAAAATCATAATAAAAACATGGAATATTTAATTAATTAATGAATTATTCAATCAGATACATGTTTCCCAGTTCTTTTTAAGGTGGTTATACAGTTTTTATAAAATTCTAAAAATGTGATGACTGGGGGTGTACCCAATACCATTTATATAAAAGGTATGAGAACTATGAGTTCATAGTGATTCCATATAGACTCACTAAAGATCATATTATCTTCATAAACATAATGAATAGGGTCTTTGGGGATTTTTATTAGAAAATTAGTATTTATAGAATATATTATTTTCAACTCCAAATGCATGGAGGAAAATGAGGATGTTCTGAATATTTTACTGAATACATAGGAAAAAGAAAGTTTATATATGAGGTAAAAGTGATTTTGGGATAGAAAAGTAACATTATTTGGGAATTTTATCACTAAAAAAATATATATTGATCCTTTCAAAATAGAAATTTAATAATGGCCAAGTCTAACATATGTGATAGAGATCACTAGTTCCCTTTGGATATAAGTGTACCATTACTAATTTTTTATAATCTTATCTGGAATTTAAATCCCACTAAAACGATATCTGAGAAGGGATATATGTTTTTCTCGGCTAGTAAATGTGATATTTAAAGAGTTAAAGAAAAGGATAATCACATCATCAGTTCTAACATCACCACAAGTGGGAAGGACTTTTTTATCTATAGTGATGCGCCCAAAAATGGCTTCAGTTCTACACTCATGCAAGATAAAAAGGTAATTTCTTATTCTATATTATAATTTAGGGTCCTCCAGCTTAACCACCATACCCATTATTTGGAATTTGATGTAGTGAACTTTGAATTGAATATTTTGTGACATTCCACAATATAGATAAGTGAGACTTATATATGGGTCATAAAAACAACAATAATATATTCCCACAAATAGAGATCAATATCCACAAATAATGGTTGTCAGATCTTGCCATGTATTAGGATTGTTCAATCCATTACAATCACAATAATGAATAATAATTGAAATATTATCTATGTAGAAATGATTATCAAACCTGATTAATGATGAGGATTAAAAGTTGACCAATATTTATAGAGATGAAAAAAAATATACATGAGAATCATAAAAGTAATATTATCCTTCCTTGATCAAATAACTTCCTGGCCATCCATTCTAGAGATGATCAGGGAGGCCCAAAGAGATTATAAATATCTAGAGAAAAATATAGTGAATATTCTAGAGTTGAAATTTTTTAAAGAATAATTTTTATAGTTTGTAACATGGATATGTGTCCTATAAAAATGAGAGTTGAGGAGGAAACTTCAAGATGATATTAATAGCTTATCCTTCTATATTCATTCATAAATCACTATGATGTATAGATATCTGAAACAAATATTCTAGTGAGATTATATAAATAGTTGGTATGAAAAAAATTTCTCTCAATTCATGGTATGAACAAAATTCAAAGTGAAACTACTAAACACTAAGTGTGTGATGAAACCATTTCACATACCATTACAAAACTAGAAAAATATGACCAATGGTTTCATCATAGGTGTAACACACAAAGTTTTTATAAAATATTGTTTTAATAAATTAAATTTATTTGATATAATTGGTGAAACGTTACACAAAGATATGATTGTGCTACCTGAAACAAATCGTTAAGCTTGTTCTACATGCAAAAAGGGGTTAAATTTGGTCACACGTGACATTTGGTTTTAACAAAACCATGATATAATATTAATATTTTAGTTAAACACAATCGTTATAACATATACATTAAACATAGTGGTATAAATATTAATAAATACATATTAAATATTAATTATAATGGTTTTATATAAAGGAAACATATTAAAAATAATTAATTTTCTGTAAAAGTATTATATATTGTGAAAATACTATTTTCTCAAAATATTTATTGGTGTTTGTTTTTATGAACATTAATAAAATATATGTTTTCAAATTTTAGAATATTAATTCTAAAAAATAATCATCAATTTTAAAATCATCATGTCAATGATATCTTATGGTGATATTTAGAGATTTTTTTGAAATGTTTCATTTATATGAATATTGAAAATACAAAATTTTAATTGAAATCTACCTTTTTAATTTATTCATAAAGTCATATTATATATTATATGGTTTAATATAAATTTAGTTCAATAAATCTACTAATTCAATTTATCTCAATAAAATTAATTTCTTGTATAAATTGGAAATAAAAAATTTATAAACTGTTGAACATTTTCTATTTGAAACATCACATACTCATCGCATTTGCAGGGTTCATTTTAAATTAATTATTTACACTTCTTTGAACTAAATTTGGATAAATGGATTATATATTATTAATTATCATAATTTATATTATTTATTATGTTTAGCTTATTTCATGACCATAATTAATTGTAAAAATAGTTTAAAATATTTGTTGTAGTTAAGGTAAAAATGGTTTTACTAGGAGATAAGATAAAAAGATTTGGTTTAAAAATAACCCAAAATTTTTACAAAATTTTATTCATGACCCTATTTGCAGATTATGTAATATTTTGTAAATACTTTTCCATTATTTTATCCTAATGGTATGAAAAATAATGTGGTTTTAATTCCTTCTTTCAAACAATTACAAGTGTTCCACTAACCTCAATTATAAAAGCCCCTCCCCCCTTCTCTCTTCTTCACACCCTAAAACCATTTTATTCTACCAATATCAACCCCAATAAATACCTTAAATATATCATATTATCCTATAATCCATAATTTGTACATGATTTTAACCATGTATGGATTTTGGTGCAAACCTATGTAGGATAACTGAAGGATAGGTAATGTTCATCAATGAGTTTTTTTGTTTTATTTCTTACACCACATCCTTTAATTATAAAAATACCATGATGATATAATAACCTAATTAAATTATATATTTTTATATTTAAATTTTAATTTAATTCCTTACAAAAATCTCCTATTTAATCAATTGAGTTAGAGAAAAATCATTTCTGTGTTTAGGGGACTACCAACTCATGAATTTATGTCATTCATTTTTTCCATTACCACCTCTCAGTGATGGAAATAATCATGGATTTAATATTTAAATATCATATTTATTATAAAAATATACTTATGAATTTTAATATCACACATACCCTAATACTCTCTGTATTGTGGAAATATGTTCATATTTCTCATGTGTACGATCGACTACCACATCGAAGAGCTCTGTGAATTGTTTAGGATTTACATTGAACATAATAGAGTTGGGATTAATAATAATATAGGATATATTTATTTAATAAAAATTCTTCTAAAATGATAATGTATCATTTACCATTCTTTCTTTCAATTATACAAGAAAATGGAAATATTGTTCATGCGTACGTATGACCAATCATCTCCAGAATGGTGTATTTCATTTTCCATCATAGAATTCATTGGATTTATATAAATAAATCTATGATTAATATATATGATATTTATATAATTTATAAAATTATATAGATTACAAATTTGTGATCAAATCTAGAGTACCAAAAATAAAAAATCAAAACATATACGAAAAACAAAGAGGTTATTACCCAAAAGGTAACATTTACATGGAATTGCTACTAAACAAGTAGTAAAAGGTCACAAGAAAATAATATATGGTATGATATATAGAAATAATATTCTATAATAGATATATAATAAACATATATTTATTATACATTAGGATTGAACAAGTATTATGTATTTCAAGACTTAATGTAAGAGATATTGGTCTCAATTTCCCTTCTTTGAGAGGTATGTTATGTTACACACCTATATTCTATCAAAATATGTACATACAACCACATTGATATGTAATATCATGAATTTATTTATCTTCATTCTATTTTAACTTCCAAATAATTTTATTCCTCTAAGAGTATTATAATTCAATGTTACCAAAGTGAAAATATTTTCTGTTAGAATCTCATTGTTTCTAGAGATTCATTATAGTTATGTTTCCAATGATAAAATACTATTATCCATATCTTATAAAATTCATTAAGTATCATATATTTTATTCATTCATGATATTTTCATGTAATTTTTCCATTTTTATAATCTTTGGTGATTAAGATAATTGGAAACTCATTTCTTAAGAAAAACCAACCTTATTTCCATCTTTGGTCAGAAATAAATTTTCTTCCAAAATAATGTTCTATAAAGAAATTTTATTATTTTACTATGATTTTTAAAATGATATTTTTACCCATGATACATTTTAAAAAAATTAAATTAATCTTTCTTTTTTTCAAAGAATTCCCATTTCTCTTTTACTGAAAAAGTGAAAGGAATAATTGTTTTAACATATACAGTATGAAAGAAACTTCTCATTACCATGACCATTATTTTTGTTGAAGATTTATTTATAATTTTTCTAGGTTATTTTAAAATAAAAATATATTTGAAAAAATTTATATTTTAAAAAGTTTTTCTCATATAGAGTAGCATAGTTTCCTTGATAAATGTTTACAATTATTAGTCAAAAACATTTTCTATAAAATATGAATTATGTTGATGTTACATGTGTATTTCTGGGGATATGATCAAATGAAAATATTATTATTATTTCTCTAACTGTATTATGATTATTAGGTCATGATTTTTATGAGTCCTATTTTTCATCCACTACTTATACCTAGATAGAATTCTTATGAACCCCACTTATTTTTAATGGGTTATTCTAAGATGAAATGATGAAACTATTGTGAAACTTGTCTCCTTTGTACAATTTATTAAATAATGAAATTTTAATGAAACCAATTTCATTTAATGGATTATGATATGATTAATATTTTCTGATCTTTAGGAACACATAAATATGCATTAGATTATGAGAGGGTGAGACATATATATCCCTCCAATTCATTTGGTAAAGATGTATATCTCATGAGATATATAGGATTTGAATGTTGAGGGAACTCATTTTATTAAGGGACGTTGTCTGCTATGATGGTCCTTGGATTGAACTTTGACTACTATGATTGTTTGGGTATTGAACACTTTTCACATTCACAACCTTGGAAACAAGGCTTGAATAATATGGAAATAATTATCTATAATAATTTATTTTCTAAAATTCTATATATTATGATAATGTTATTCTCTCATGGCTTATGTTATTTGATTCCATTGTGATCCATGTCTTATGAATATCAAATATTTGTTCCATGACTCAAGATTATGAACCCTGTTATGTAGGATATTTTTTTCAAATGTTACTCTCTTGCTCTCATACACTTATGATCATATTATTCTTATATATATATCTTTTCTACCCTTACTAAGAATATGAGCTAACCCTTTCTTATGTTTTATTCTCTATGTTATAAAGAAATTTATTACCTATGGTATGTCTAATAAGGGTGATAATTATGAGGATTATAGTGCAAGATGATTTAGATTACCCATGGACTATTTTTTTTCTGTTTCTTGGATTCCAAAGACACGAAAATATTATGAACCTCATGAATGTGTTTGTGTAATGTTAGGAATATTCATAAATAAGGATGTAATATCTGTGTATGAAAATTTTGTGTCATTATTTTTGGTAATGGTTGATATTTTTAGTTATCCTTTGGAAAATAAAATGGTAAATCCTTAGTGATATCCCTAAGTAAAAGTCTATAGATAATTTTAAGGTGACTCAAATTATATGGAAATCTACTTGAATTTTGGTAAAGGATCGAGTGAGTGGTTTAAAATAAATTACATCCTTTACTGGATACTAAAAGTGGAAGTGGATCTAGAACAATGATACATAGGTGTAATAACATTAAAATGGAATGTTTATCTAGACTATATCATCACCAAGTGCATGAAAAAGGGCCTTACTACAATTATTTTTTGATGCTTCTGGGGGATATACATTATAAATTAACAAACTCTTTTCCAACAATCATGAAGAATTTTAGTAGAATATTATGATGATGTTCTTAGGAATAATCTAAGGTGTCATATATTGTTTCATGATTCACACATCCTATAATTAATTTTTTATGATTATGTCATTCTCCGTCATGATTATTGTTTCTTACACTATGATCTTTCATGTTATTAAATGGTTAAAACCTGGAGAAAAACTATTAATGTTGAGTTTTATAGAAAATTCAATGAATTTATCTATATGAATCCAAATTTAATTGGATCAATAATGAAAAATATTTTTTCAATTATCAAACAAAATTCCCAAGCTATGAATCATACTGGACATCTAAATGGTTAATAGAGAGAACAATGTTCTATTGAGTCCATCGTGAGGCAACATCCACCTTATTTTAGTGGGTGTTCGGATCCACTAGTTTTTTAATAATTGAAAAGCACCATATAATATATATTTCCTATTCTTTAGTTTTCAGGACATGAAAAAGTAAATTTTGTTTTCTTCTCTTCGTAAGGTGATGTGGATCAACAGTTTACTCATATAAATAATACATGGAAACATGATAAAACTGGATCCCAGGATTGGGATGAGTTAAAGAACATATTTTTATATAATTTCATTCCTTTTTTTCATTATAAAAAGACGGATAATGATTTCCTTGATCTACAGAAAAAGGATGAGTAATTTTTTGATACCTAGGATGTAAATTTTAGAAGACTTGAGAGTTATGATTCTATTATTATCATCCAACCAAAAATTAAGGTTGATCTATTCTCTAGTGTCATTAAAGTTAGTCTCCAAAGGATATTATCCATAAGATATTTTATTATCTATGAAGAAATTTTTCAATTCTCTATCACTGATGATATGGAGGTTGTAGTAACATATCAATCTCATGGTTTTTAATAGAATGGAAAAAATGGAATTAAAAGAGAAATATAACAACCGTAGAGATAAGAAGATCGTATTTTATTCATCCTCTATGTGTGGGAAGAATCCTTGAGGAAGTTATATTAAGGGTATTAGTTAATTCATTATGTGTGGATGGTAGGGTCATCAAGAAATTTATTGCTGAATTGATGGACATAAGATAGCTAATTATGCAAATAGAGAGAATGATTCACATAATGCACCACCCACACTATAATTTTCCAAATGAAAGTAGTATGGGAATTACGCTTACCAATTCCCAAATTTTAATTTTACTGAAGATGATCATCATTAATAAACCACTTATGATGAGAGAAAAAAGGAAATATTATGTGATTGATATTTTAGATGAGTGGTGCAATAATCATATGGTGAAAGGTACAATTTCCATCCAATATAACTAATAATATCTTATTTCACTTCTGACCTAACCAGTATTTTATATCTAAAGAATCTTCTGGGGGTATCATTATTCCACTAAAATGATTAGATTGAGAATTTTCATTGAAAACCCTTAATGATACGATGATCACATCCCAAGTCAATGATTTCTCTCTGGTTTACATTGGAGGGAATTTTATTCCTAAAAATAATTTCATTCATCCTCTGGTTTATTATGATGTTATCATTACCATAGAGTGGATTTATCTAAATAAACCCCACATCAATCATCTAGTAAGGGAATTCTTGTTTTGTATTTGAAACCAATAGATGATCATCTTTAAATGTAACGTGTAGTATGCCCTTTGAAAGGATATCAGATATATTGTATGAGATGTAATTATCATTCATAGGGGGTGTTTATCTCAGACGGTTCTGAAGAAAATAAAAATCTATGATATTCCTATTGTGATTGAGTTTTTTTAAGTATTTCAATAATAGTTTCTATGACAAACCCAGATGGGTCGTCATCTAAACTGGTACCCTACTCGGTTTGGGGAATGTTCTGAAGGGCTTCCTTGATCCCTACAGGCTAGAACAAGTTCACTAGTATCAATAATAGCATTTGGGAATTATTTTAACAAATTTATGAGAATAAAATAACCAATAAAACTAATAAATAGAAATTCAAAATCATAACCAAATAATTTTAAAAAAAATACATATTTATAATTACAAGTATTAAACAAAAACCAAATAGTATAATATTGATGGAAGGACTAGAAAACAACTCAAAAACCTCCACATGGAAATAGGTGAATCAACCTCAATCCACCTTTACAACACCGCACCAAGAAGGATCAAAACCAACACGACCCTTCATCACTAAAATATTTAACATTACCTACATCAAACATTACCAAGTCTACATACACTCATGCATGTAAGTAGGGAATGAGCCTAATCCAAATATGATTCCACACAATAATTATTCCATTCTATAAACATTAAATGATGAATAACTTACAAGTTTTAAAAATAAAAGTAATGTTAGAAATTTTTTTAAGGAAAACAAATTTTAAGTAAAATAACATTAAATGAAACAACCCGGATTTTGAGAGAACAAAAAATTCATACCATATGTCGTTGGTAAGTATGATAAATAAAAGAGAACTAGTTATGGTAGAGGCCCTCTAGGAACTAGCTAGAAAAGGGACACAAGAACCTCATGTTTTAGTGAAACGTGGCTTAGAAACCATGACTAACATTTTTCTCATGCATGATCCATTATTAGGGGACACCACGATGGCCTAGTGGTCTCCAATCGTCATCAATATTTATTTTCTGTTGTCAATATAAATCCCTCTAAGTGAAACCAGGCTGAAGCCATTTCTTTATCACTAGAACACAAGTTCTATTACTCCCACCTAGTAACTTGGGCATTCATTTTGGAGCACAATAAAGTTCCAAGTTCACATAACACACCCCTTTCACATTTCATAAGCCAAAGAATAAAATACACATTGTAATCCATGACATGCACATCCAAACTCTTCTTCTAAAATAAAACTCACACCAAAACCCTTCCCAAATATGATTCTCACCACATTCATAATTTAATAAATTATTTTCTAATTTTATAAAACCATTTCAATAAAAACAATATGGGTTTTCTTAATGGATACACCCAATTTCTTGAAGAAACCCAAATTTCAAAATCGATTATTATCAAATCCTATCAAAAATCACTTTCTCACAACAAAACTAATTCATAAAACATGCCAAAATACAAATGAAATCATAATAAATTTATAAAATATTGTTTAATCATGGAATCACCAACATTGTGTGGATAAAACCCTTAAAAACTATGTGAATCTCCAACTACACCTCAAAAACACCTCAAGGGATCCAAATCAAACCCTAAACATGTAGACTAAACCCAAGATGTCAAGATGTAATCCTAAAAACGAATCCCAAATTTCTGGAGAGGAGTGACCCAAAAAAATGATGGAAACCCTAAAAATGTGTAGAAAATAAGAAATATGACACATACATGGAGTTTTCATGAATAATTTGAGGCAAAACACCCACCAAAATAGATCCCAATGGAGTTTGGAGGAAACGGTAGGTGAACCTAAGTTTAAAAATCCCAATTGGGGGAGAGATAGGATAATTTGGGAATAAATATAGGGAGGGGAAAGAGTAAAAGAAACATTTTTAATGATTTGGATAGGCCACATGGTTAGTTCGCCCATTTTTTCAAATTGTACGGTAACCAAGTGGTTTCAACTGTCTACCTAGGAAATGTTTCATAGTTAGACCTCATTATATTTAAACTGTTCTCTAACAGTTCAATAATCCTCTATCCAAAACCCCATTTGGTCGCATGGTAAACTAGGCACGGTGCATGATAACTACTAAATGTGCGCCAATGGGGAGCTAGTGTTTGTCCACCCAAAATTTTCCATTTTACACAGAAAAAACCCAAAATGAATATAAGGGGAAAATTTTTGATAAAAAATAAAATAAAAATACCTTCATAGAAAATAACATATGCAAAAATTATCCCCACCATGAAAACTTTACATCCCCAAAAAGTCAGCAAGAATCTAGATCAGATAACAAGAACAGGAACTCTTTCTTAACCAATGACTTTGTCTCCGAAATCTAAAGAACACCAAGACAATGTTTCCAAAGCTTATAGACCAAAGGAATAGACTTCCCACAAAGCACCTTTTCATAGGAATACATTATTCATACTGGAAATTCAAATACAGATAAATCAGGATCCGACTCTAACTATTCCCAATTCAACACATGATATGGGTCCAGAATATACTTCATCAAATGGGAGATCTGAAACACATCGTGGATTGATGAAAACTAATAAGTAAAAGTTAAATTGTATGCCACCTTTCCAATCTTCTCGTTTAGTTTAAAGGGCATGACATACCTCGGTGTTATCTTTCTCTACTTTTTGAAATGAAGATGACCCAAACATGGTGCCACTTCCATGAACACCTTGTCACCCATGAAAAACTCAAGATCCTTATTCCTATGGTTAGCATATGATTTTTGGTGACTATGATCTATTAATAAATACTTCTTGATTAACTTTACTTTTTTAGATCTCTCTTGCACAAGGATTGGTCCTAACATTGAGGTCTCACCTACCTTAGCCCAACATAAAGGATACTCACAAGGCTGACAATAGAGTTCCCCAAAAGGATCCATTAAAATAAGGAATTTTTAATTGTTATTATAAGAAAACTTTACCAACATCAAGTGGATATCCCATAATCCTCTGAAATCCAAAATACATGCACAAAGCATGTCCTCAAGAATCTGATTTTCCCACTTCATCTGACCATTGGTTGGATGATGGTATGTTGTAATAATCTTCATCTACATCCCCATTTCCATTTTAGGACTTCCCAAAACCTAGAAGTAAAATGGGTGTCTCTGTCAAAAAAAGGTTTATGGAACACCATGAAGCCTCACCACTTCCAGGTCATATAATTGTCACATCTCATCTACTCTTGTTGGATATCAAATTAGAATGAAGTGGGAAATTTTGGCGAATATTCAATTACCACCCAAATATTTTTCATTCCTTGAGGTGTATGAGGAAAGATAATAATGAAATCCATGGAGACCTTATCCCACTTCCAGGTAGGAATGGGTAACTGCTGAAGAAAACTAGAGGGCCTTTGATGCTCTACATTTAATTGCTGAAATGTATAGAACCTCAATATGAATCCAGCTATATCTTAGCTCATACATGGACACCAAAAATATAGATGAACAATATAATATATATTGATATCCCTAGGATGGATGGACCATTGAGACTAGTGGTTATCCAGTTTCACCACCTTCCTCAAAGACAACGGCACCCCAAAACAGACTTTAAAGCACAAGATTCCATCAGGAGACAATGACCAGCTGAATGATGTCGCCTCACCAGGAAGGAACTAAATAGACAGCTAACACAACCCATCACCCAGATTCTCCCACTAAATCTACTCAAAATGAAATGTAGCCAACTGTACACTCAAAAATAATTAACCTCAACTGTGTTCCTTGGTCTCCAAGTTCATCTGGGAGAAGAGCCCCACCAATGTCCACTCATTACTAGAATTCCTCAATGCCTGCACCAGAACATTCCTACTCAAGGTAGAATCCACTGCATTACTCTTTCCTAGGGTATAAATGATACCAATGTAGAACCCTTGTAGATAGTCGATCCAACATCACGGCCTCAAATTCAAATCCTTTTGGGAGAAGATGTAGGTTACAATTTTATGATTAGAATAGACCACAAATTTCACACAAAAAATATAATGGATCGATATCTTCAAGGAATGAATCACTGATACGAACTTCATGTCATGTTTTGTGTAATTAATTTCATGTGGTCATAGGTAGTGAGAACCATATTCCACGATATGATCATCTTTCAAAAGAACACATCTGAGACCCATATAAGAAGTGTCAAAATAATCTACATAACCCTTTCTCAATTTTGGAAAGATCAATATGGTCGTGAAAGAAAACCACTACTTCAGTTCCTCATACAACTCCTGAAATTTTGTGGTCCACTTGAACTTCACCCCTTTCTGAGTCAGTGTTGACATGGATGAAGCAAGCTGAGAGAAATCCTGAACAAATTGTCTCTAATAACCTAATAGTACATGGATGGTCTTGATCTTGAACACATTCTTCTGCTCCTCCAATGACATAAGGACACTGATCTTATCAGGGTTTACCAAATCCCCTTTCTCTAAAATTACATGGCCTAGAAACTTTACTACCCTAATCAAAATAGTGAACTTCAATAACTTTTCATAGAGACGATGATCCTGCAGGATACCCAGTGTAATCCACAAACGATTCCCATGTTCTTCCTCAGATCATGAGTATAACAAGATTCCATCCACAAATACCATAATGAAGGAGTCATGATACTGGCAGAACACCTTATTCATGAGCTCCATGAAGACATGTATAGAATTTTTCAGCCCTAAAGGCTTTACCAAAAACTCTAAGTGGTCATACCTGCTTCGTAATGTCATTTTTTGGATATCATCCTCTTTTACCTTAACTTGGAGGTAACAGCATGAAAGCCTATTTTATAGAATCAATTTTCCCCATTAATTTGGTCGAACAACTCATTAATTCTGGGAAAATATTACTTTTTCTTGATGGTTACCATATTCAACATCCGGTAATTGATAAATAACTGGATATATCTTTCAGATTTCACCACAAAGAAGACTGGGGTGGACCAAGGAGAGATGCTTGGGAGAATGAACCCTTTGGATTCCAAACCATAAATTTGTATCTTTAATTCCCTCATCTTTTTGGGGGCCATACGATATTATGGGAGAGATATTGGTTGTGTTCATGTCACCAATTCAATCAATAACTCAACATCCTGCTTGAGATGCAAACCTAAAAATCATCTGGAAATACATTTGGAAACTCATCCACTACATGAGGTTTTCTGTCCTCAAAAAGCATAACCATCATCCTCCATCATGTGTGATGATAATTGAAAAGCATGATTTCCCAACTCTGAGAGTGGAGGGCAAACAAAACCTTACCAAGGATCCTATTCTCTAAGCAAAACCTGATCACTCCTTTCATGTTCCATGAAACTCACATGCTACCAAAAACAATTATTATGTTCTTGGAAGCGCACCAACCAATCCATTCCAATGATTATTTCGATGATATCCATATCTAGGACCAATAAATCCCATTCCATCCCAACCCTTTACATGGAGAGCACACAAGAGGAGCACCTGAAACCTTTCACCTTCTTCTTACCCAATGACATTACTAACTCCATTGAAAATGGAATCAGCTCGGTGGGAAAATTCAACAAGTTCACAAGGTGGGTAGATATAAAAGAAACATATCCACTAGTAAAAAATATAACAACAACTATATAATATGAAATTAGGATAGTAACTAAAATTATTGGGGGCCCAATATCTGGTCCTACTAGTTCTTGATCTATATCATGATGATTCCTAGTCTCTACTTGAGTATGAACACAACCACTACCCTGTGGCTCTACCTTAAACTGAATATATATAAGAGAATATATGGCCCTACTTACATGACCACCAAACCGAGATCTCAACATCCTGGATGGTTCTCGCAGAGCTTTCATTCCCCCTTGAGGCCATAGACCTTACCAAACTCTGATATAGGCACATCGTCTTGTAAAAACACTACAGGTTCTCTATAACAGCACAATAATGAAAAGGCATAGAAGGGGATATACAATTAGTTCAAATGTGTCCCATCTTCCTACACTAGTGGCACAAAATATAACCTACATCATAATCCATATATGAAGACCGCCTGGAAGGATGTGTTGAACTACCATATCTCTTATTCCCTTGATCATCATGCTTCCTATTCTTCTTGGATGAACTACTTCTTATCATCCCTAACATAGCCCCAGAAAAACCTTATAAGCCCTTTAATTCAATATCTACCAAGAAATCTCAATAAACTACCTCAGTGTAGGTCTTAAACTTGAACAAAAATACATGAGAATAGATATCTGTCCTCAGACCCCTATGGACACTTTGAGCCTTCATCTTCACATTAGAAACTATTTTAGGGGTGTAACAAACTATCTTGGAAAAGAGGTTGGAATACTCCATTACTGACTGCCCCCCCTGAACAATATCCATAAATGCTTGGGATCTAGCATATGCCAAGACCTCAGAGAAATACTGGTCAGTAAAGACCACCTTGAAGTCTTTCTATATCACCTGCTCAGTTTTCCTAGCTACAATCACTAATTCCCACCAACTGTAACTAGAATCCTCTAGAAGAAACAGAGCTCATTTCACCCTGAGCTATTCATGAGTGTCTAGGAACATGAACATGTGCTCTATATTCTCAAGACACTCCTTCTATTCTTGAGGTTTGGTGCAACCTGAGAAATAAGGAGGTTTTTTCTTGAGAAACTATTGGGCATTATCCTTTTTTGGAATAGGTTTAGCCTCTCTAATGAGAGTAGGTGTGGGATCTTCTCCTTATCCTAGATCATGAACATCCCCAAACCATATCATCCACCAACCAATGATCAAGTGGTGAGGGATAAATCTCTAAGGCTTCTTCCCGTGGTCACAGGGGAATTCTCCAGGGAGGCATGTTGCTACATAAATATAGAGTCATATGGGAATGCATTAATACAACCAATCTGAAAAGTTCTATCAAGAACAACAAACATCA
The DNA here is from genome assembly GCA_963277665.1 of Viscum album. Classification (NCBI taxonomy): domain Eukaryota; kingdom Viridiplantae; phylum Streptophyta; class Magnoliopsida; order Santalales; family Viscaceae; genus Viscum; species Viscum album. Next base: position 808,888,775 of record OY728138.1, on the reverse strand, counting down.
ATAAATCAAACTCTCCATGACAACAAAACATCCAAACCACTTCACCCCCACCCAATTTTCATGTGTAGTCTGTAGCCTACACATCCCACCTGAAATAGAAGTCAAATAGACATCACGAAATCCCCTGGAAACTTGAGGTATGTCATGAAGTGTGTTGGCTGAGTACCTTTCTTGCAACCAAAAATCTGATCTCTGGTATTCCTAGCTCTATAATATCTAGACTCATCACAAATAACATGACCCAAATAGTATAAACCTCTGTGATACCATTTTTCACGAACCAAGTCGGTTCATCATCTGAACTGAAACCCAACAAAGCTCATGGAAAGGCCCGAAGGGCATCCCTGATCCCTACGGTATAGCACAAGTGCCCAGGTATCAATAATAGAATGTGGGAACAATTTACCCAAATTTAAAAGCATACAATAACAAAAAAATATAAATAAACTGAAATTGAAAATCATGACCAACCAAAACATTAACATTTTATAGTTTTTAAGTTAAAAGTATTAAACAACAACCAAAAAGGCTAATATAAAAGTAATGACCAAAGACTAACTAAAAACAACAAAATGGAAAAGGTGGAATCACCCTCAAGCCACCTTCATAACACCACGCCAAGAGGGACCACTAGAAACTCAAAACACCATCTCAATAATCTTTACCCTTACCTGTGTCAACCATTACAAAATCTACTTACACCCAAGGGTGTAAGTAGGGTGTGAGCCTAAAACAAGTAGAATTATTTCCAATAATGATTATATCATAAAAACATTAAATGGTAAATAAATTTCATGTTATATAAATAAAAGTAATGCTAGAAACAATTTTAAAGAGAATAAATTTTAAGGAAAACACAATTAAATGAAAAAATCATGATTTTGAATTAATCAACAAGTCATATAATATATCAATTATGACTCAGATATAAAAAATAGAACTAATCACAAGGTAGGCCCTCTAATAACAAGCTAGAAATTGGACACTATAAACTAACATCTTTGTGAAACATGGCATTAAACCATGACTAATAGCATTCTCATGCACGAGCCACTAGGAAGGGACACCCCAATGGAATAGTAGACTAAAACCATTGTCAATATTTAGTTAGTGTTGTCATTGTCAATCCTGCTATGTGAAACCAGATGGAATACACTTCGGTATCACTATCACACTTGTTCTAGTCTACCCACCTAGTTACCGGGGATTCCTTTTTATTCTCAATCAAGATCCAAGTTTACATAACACACCACTTTCACATTTATTAAGAAAAAAAATAAAATACACATCATAATCCACCACTTGAACACCCAAAGTATTCTTTTAAAATCAAATGAAAACCAAAACCATTACCAAATATGATTCGAACCATATTGATATTTTAATAAATTATTTGAAAATTTTATAAAACCATTCCAAGAAACACAATAAGGTTTCACTTATGGGATACAACATTTTTCATAATGAAAACCCAATTTTAAACCAAATAATTATCAAATCCATTTAAAAACCAATTTCTCACCACACACCTAATTCATAAAACATTCAAAAATACACAAGCAAGCATAATAAATTCATAAAACAACGTTTAATCCTGGAATCACCTACCTTGGGTGGAGAAACCCCTTAAAACCGGTTTGAATATCAAACCTCGCTTTAATCGCACCTCCAGAGAGCCAAATCAAACCCTAAACATGTATATTGAACCCAAAATGTCAATATGGTACCCTGAAAACGAATCCCTAGCCACTAGACAAGAAATCCCCCTAGAAGGTGGAAGGAAACCCTAATAAAGAGAGAGAAAAAAGAAATAAGACACTTATTTGGACTTTCCATGAAGAATCTGAGGAAAAACACCCACAAAAATGGATCCTAATGGTGGTTGGAAGATAGTGGAGGTGCAGAAAGTGTTAGAAATCCTAAGTTGGGTGGGGTGATTTAGGGTTAAATCCGGGAGGGGAAATAGTAAAATCGATATTTTTAATGATCTGGATAGGTTGCACAGTTAGTCTGCATATTTAGCCAAATCGTGCAGCCATCGTGCAGTTTCTACTATCTACCCAAGACATGTTGTATGGTTAGCCTACATGGTTTTCAAACCATCCTCAAGCCATGTTATAATCCTCTTTCCAAAACCCCACCTGGTTGCATGGTTACCTGGGCAGGTGCACAGTAACTACTAATCATTTACTAACCATGCCCCAGGGTCTATCCACAAAAAAAAATTCATTTTAGTCCAAAAACCGAAAATAAATATAAGGGGAAACGTTACTCCGTAAATAAAAGAAAAATACCTCAAATTAAAATCATGGATGTTACAATTTTCTTGCCTTCCAGAAAAACATGATGTCGGTTTCTCAATAGAACTCATACCTGGTGACTAACATATTTCAAAGTCTTCCTCATTTTGGTGACTAGTTTTATCAGTTTTACATAGCTAAATACTTTTCCAATATTGAACTTCATTATGGATATCATCAATTGAGGGTCAAGAATAAGGATATACCAATGAAAACATTTTGTATAATTTATAGACACTATAAATATATTGTGATTCCATTCATTCTTATTAATTCTCCCACTATCTTCATGGATTTAATGAATTGAGTCTTTATAATTTACCTTGATCATTTTGTGGTAGTATTTATTGATGATATTCTTATCTATACAAAATGAAGATAAGAGAATGAAGATCACTTCAAAAATTTAAAAAAGTCCCCATAGAAGGTGAAACTATATGAAGAATTTGAAAAATGTAAATTTTGGCTAAAAAAGGTTTCATTTTTTAGGTCATATAATCACAAGAGATGGTGTATTGGAAGATCCATCAAAGATATAGGCTATTGAAAACATACCTTAACCAAACACAGTGACTAAGATTCATAGTTTTATTGATTTATCTAGATATTTTAGATGGTTTGTGGAGAATTTTTTATTTTAACTGATCCTTTCACCAAGTAAACTCAAAAGAAAGCTATGTTCCTTTGGACAAATGAACATGGGGAAAATTTTATGGAACTGAAGAGATTATCAGTCTGTGCACCTACTTACATTACCTTATAGTAGAGAGTGGTTTTTTATCTATATAGTTGGATCCAGTAAGGTAGTAAAATGTGTTTTCTGTAGAATGGTGTGATTATTTCTTATGAATCAGAATAATTGAAGATTTGTGAGAAAAATTACATAACACAGGATTTGGAGATAGCTACGGTAATTTTTGTATTAAAAAAATGGATGAATTAAATTAATGGATAGAAGTTTGATATATATATTGATCATAAAAGTTTAAAGTATATATTTACATAGAATGAGTTGACTATGAACCAAATAAGATAATCAGTGGTGATAAAAGATTATGAATGCTCAATAAATTACCACCCTAGGAAAGAAAACTTGGTGGTCAGTTATTTGAGTTGAAAGGATCATACTGGCATATCCAGGATAATGATTTTAAAAGATCTAATATTTTTGGATTTTTAAAGGATAGATCTAGAAATCCTGAAGGAAGTGGAAAAATATAATCTTTCTCAATTGAATGATCAACCACAAATCTAAGTGATGATTAAAGACTCATAGAAGGAATACGTAGAGCCAAAAAGAAAGGTTAAAAATTATCCTATGTATATCCTTGGTCATGATGGAATGATAAGGTATAGGAATTTTGTATGCCTTTTATCAATACCAGATTTGAAGAATGTGTTGTTAGGGGAAGCTCACAATTATTTATTCTCTATACATCAATGAAGTATGAAGATGTATAGATATTTAAATGATTATTTCTTTCGGGATGGTATTAAGAATGATATAAAAGAGTTTGTATGTTTTTTCTTGTAATTTCAGCATGTTAAGGATAAAATAAAAAATTGTAAGAGGATTTTACATCAATTATCCATACTATAATGGAAATGGGAATACATCTCCATGGATTTTTTCATTGGACTCCAAAAACTTTATAAAGGAAATAATATTAAGTATGTTTTATTTGATCACCTTAAAAAGTCAGAAAACTTTTTCATTATCAAAGAATACTTCCCCCAATATCATATTTACCAGGAAAACATTAAGAAAGTGGTATGGTTTTATATAGTATCGCATTATATTATATATGATTAGGATCTAACGTTAACCTCAATGTTATAGAAAAGACTTCAGCAAGAACTTGATACATAGTTGAATTTTAGCACTAGGATTTATAATTACAAATATGTTTAGTCTAACCAGACAAATAAATATCTATAGGATATGTTGAGATCATGTACTTTGTATTTTAGAGGTTGTTGAGATGAACACATTTATTTAGTTGAGTTTTTTTACTATAATATCTTTCACTCCAGTATTCATATGGCTCAATATGAGTCCATGTATAAGAAATGTATACATCCAATGTTTTATAATGAAGATGGAGAAATAAATGAATTGTTTAACACCCAAATAAATTACAATATATTTATTTTCAAATAAATTTAATTTTGTGGTACTGTAATGTCTCAGAATTTTCATGTAATTTTTTCATATTATATGGAATTATACTGAGTTTAGATGTTCTAAATGTAGGTGATTTCGAGACCCAGTGAGCACGAAATATAATTTTGAACTTTTTTAGTTAGTTTAAGTAAATATGCAAGTGGGTTCTTCTAACTTCTAAACAAATTCATGGATTAAAAATATGAGGGCACCGTTGAACTCGGGAGACCGGGATTCACCTAGAAATAACTTAACTTTGACCACCATGGGTTGGATGGAAATTTTAATTTTTGGACTTTTAGTGAAAAATAAAATAAACATAAAATTTTATGTTATTCAAACTATTTCCATTGTGACACAATGACCAGTCAACACTGTGGTGCAGTGAAGAGGTGACATTGAATAATTAATGAACCTCATTAATGAGATACTGTGGAAATGCACAACGTGTCTCCTTACTTTAATAAAATGAGGATCCAGAGTTGGGAAAAGATGTGGTGAAATTCTCTGATGAATGTGGAACCTTTATCTCTCTCCGACGATGAATTCCATTGATGAATTCCATCGGATTGGGGATTAAGGAATGTTGTTTGGATTGATTTGAGAGACAATGAATGATTAAGAATGCCGATGAAACATATTCGAGAGACAGTGAATGATGATGAACGCTAATTGATTAAGGATCGACGATGGCTCAGATATTCGTCCCTCATCAGCGATGGATCCTCATTCAAATTAGGGGTTTATGATGTTTTGATTTTCATATTCTTAATTCTAAAATGAAGAATGTGGATCAACCCAAGAATAGGTTGATCCGTCAATCCTGTATTCTTGCGGGAGGGATTCATTCTTGTTTTTTCTATCCAGGTTTTAATTATTGTTTATGGAACTTTGATTCCAATCCTCCCCTGTCTTTTTTAACTTCTAAAGTAGAGGGTGCGAGCAAACACGAACATTTCCCAAGCCCATCCGCTTGCGCGTTCTTCAAGGTCGCTTCCTCGAAATGGTGGAAAGGTGAATCCGAGTACTTGGTAGTGATGGCAGTAACCCAAGAGGCCAGAAGGCATAGAAGGATCTATGATCGGACCACCAAAGCAGACCCGGTGGCCCGCAAAAGGTGCCGCCAATGCGGTACCACCGGCGCTGCGGCGCTGACAGCCACAGGCAAGAGGTTGTGCCACCCTGGGCACCGCAACCAGGACAAGTAACCAACTCTTGTCGGCCGAGCTGGAAAAGGTGGCGCGCTCGGTGTGTGCCAAGATGAAGGGGGAGGATTTGACCCATCGTCTGTAGTGGTTGGCTAGACGCAGCGCCAACTTAGTGTTGTATAGGAAGAGCAGCCTGATCCAAGTGGGCCGCACGCTGTCAATGGGGGCGGGCGGCTGACCAGCCGCGAACACCCCAACTGGACCTGCTAAGTCTATCAGGGCCTAGCCTGTCTAGCGGACCTGGCTGTCTGAGCGGCACACGTAAATTTTAGAGTCGGTCCTCTTTAGCAGGCCGGGCCAATAGGATAAAATTTGTTCTACATGGTAGCCCGAGCTAGGAAAGGAGACCGTCCCTCCAGTGTAGGATGGGCGGGATAAATTCAGCTCACTTGGTGACAAAGGAGACTTGACCCATGGCCAAACATGGTCAGGACCAGTGAGGTCCAATGGGAAAATCCAATGGGCCAGACGGACAGGGTCAGTTCATGTGGGACCCCAGGTTGGGTAGGTCGGGTTAGTCCAAAACAGTTAAACCGGACCCAGACACAACAAAACCATGTTTACAAAAAAGAGATGTTTCTCCTAGACCATGTGTCCAATGGACGTGTCATCTGCAGAACTGGGAACCACATGATTGAGCGGTCCTTACAAAATTCTCTAAGTAAGCTTTAATGGAATTTTATCAAGCTCAGAATTGTGACTCAGCTACCCAGCGAGACTCTCTGACTCAGCTATTAGGGAGACTTCATGACTCAGCTACCCGATGAGACTCCGTGACTCGACTATCAGCAAGAATTCTTGAATCATCTACCCAACAAGACCCTGTGACTTAGCTATTAGCGATATTTCATGACTCAACTACCCACTAAGACTCCGCGACTCAACTATCTGTGAGACTTCATGAATCATCTACCTAATGAGACTCTCTGACTCAACTACCCACAACAATTGACTCAGCATTCCTACGAGGATTTGAGACTTAGTTATCAGTGAGAAATTGTGACTAAGCTACTTAATTGGACTAGTTAACCTATATAGCCTAAAGGAATCATTAGGGATGATTTTCTTTTCACTAATTGATGTTCAATTTTTGAAACAACTAGTTTTTATATCAAAACATCAAGTTATGTAATGCCCCAACCCTAGTTACCTAGAGTCGGTGCATTATTACATAACATTGTCATGAAAACAAGAGATCAAAACTTGAAATACCGATCAGTTTTATATCCTTGTAAGTACTAGATACATTCATAAGTATTACATTACATTATAAAATGAAAAAAAAACTACAAAATTGTCTCCATTGACCACATTAATGTCCCTTAGACTAACCCTGCAGGTCAGTTATAATATACTTCTTTGCATCCTTGCAAAATTAAAACATAGAAAGAAGTGAGCTCAGATGCTCATTAAGGATAAAAATATAGAAGAAACTTTTATAAATAAGTATAAACATTTAAGGCAATGTATAAAACTAAAACACAAGCCTTTTAAACTTAAACATCATCATAATATTGAAAATAAAAAATAAAATTATTTCATTTACTTATTCCCATAGATATTCTACTTGTCAAATAGTCACATGTAATATCAATATCCAATTTCATAATGATGGAATGCATAATTCCAGACATCATAACCACATAGTCAAGGACTCGGGCCAAGACTACAAATAATATTTTTTCAAGGCCTTGGGCCAAGACACTATATTGTCTCATGAGACCTACCGATGCATCAAGCATCTATAGCGGTCTCTACCCTACACTTACTATGTCCAATGCATTCCTAATATAAAAAGGTTTCAACACAACATAATCATTTGTATTAAAATTAGCATACTAAATTTCAATACATTATCCATAAAATATGAATGGTACAAAAATAACACATCCATAGTCAAACATATCACCAAACCTTCAATATAATATTGAATATTTGTATCATAATAAATCAACTTCAAACAAGTTTAAAATTTTTCAAAGGATGTTGACATAGATGAAATGAAAACTATTTGAAAGAAATAACTATTTCTATTTTAAAAAAATTTAAAAGTCACATATTTTTAAAATAAAAGATTTATTTTGAAACTATTCTTATAAGATTGAATGGGAAGCTTCAACGATGTTATAATGGAAGAAAATAGTCACACCCGCCTTCAAACATTATAATCTTGATTTTGTTGAGAAGGTCGTAAAGTACCTTGTTTGGAAAATGAAAGAAAGAATTCATTCAAAACATTTATTATCAAATAAGGGTATAAATGAAATTAACTTATATTCGAGTAAATAATAAAAAAAATGAATTATATTTTTATGAAAACAAGGATGTGGATGATAAAGAGGTCCCAGAAGATACTTACCTATTAATAACCTCAGATAAGTAAAGAGATTAAAGAATTAACCCTTACCTTGTACATTTACTTGGTCGAGGGTATATTAACCTCCTGTATAATATTTAAATCATTGTTATTAAAATATACAAGAATCATATACATTAATATGATATCATATATTATTTCTAATATTTCTTTGTTGATCATATTTTAGTAGTATCATTGTTTCAGGTGTTAACTGATTCGTTTTCCTTTATATTCCAGGTTATGTAAGAAATGCTTTTTATGAATAGGATGTATTTGATTCATATCAATAATTATATTATGTTCTTAAACATTATTTTTAATCATAAAATGAGAATTATTCTTCAGTGATTACAATGGGGAATGAATCTCATCGCGTTCGTGGAGACGGAAATCCGTACGTACACATGTGCGACAATATCATTATATTGATGGTGAAATTGTACATAATTGAATGGTATATTATATATATAGAATAATTAACATGTTATATTTATTATTTTAATTAGTTATACTCATTTTTATACCCATCCAAATAATGATGTGTTTTAATAACAAACTACACCATGATGTAGAGATGGTAAGTTGTATGTACGCATGTATGGATAGAATAAAGAATATGGTTTTACCATATTTATAATACCATCACAGTATGTATAAGGTACTGGATTTATAATTTTGGTATGGAAACAACAATGAAAGTGGAAGTGGAAGAAGAAAATAACATGAAAGAGGGTGGTGAAATTATTGCCTATTCTTCAGGTGTTTTTTGAGTTGATCAAAAGGGATCCTTAGGTTGAATTTCTGTTCAAAATAAGGCCTCTAAGTCGAAGGGAGTATAGTTGAGAAGATATTTTGGTGGGGTTTGTCTGAGGAAAATTGATTTGGAGGTGTGAGTTTGAAACAAGGGTAAGTGCCCTTTTATAAGAGAGGTGAGGTTCACTTTAGGAAACGTTTGAAATATTATTTTATAATAAAATCATTTTCAGTTTCTAAGGACTATAAAATGGTTTATTTCAATGATAAGGTGGGTATGGGTTGAAAAACTCACAACCAATAAGTTTTAGATAGTTTTAAGTCACCATATTAACCTTATCTTTTAAATTTATCTCTTAGTTAAATAGTTTAACATTTACCATGTCTCTTTGTATTTTTATATTATATGGTTAATAAACTTACTATAAAAAGACAAACGAACCCCAAGTGGTTCATTATTGATATATATAACCTTATATACGTCCTTTGTCAAAAAAATAGATTTTTAAGAATATTATATCAATTAATAATATAGTATTTGTTTTAAAAACTCAATTATGTCAATTTTGACTCTATTTAGTATATGATTTTATTGAAAGCCATAAAAACTTTATCACGTCAAATTAAATTTATTTAATCAACACTAACTTGTCATATTAACCTAGAAAATTATTTTAATTCATCTTAAGTCTTAATTTACATTTATTTGGATATTTATAATATCAATTATTTTAATATCTCATTAATAAGGTAATTACGGCATCATCATTGTGTTATAAATAAATTAAATTATTTAATGTCTAGAAATTATAAATAAAATACCATTATGTGGGAAATATTTTTATATTTATAATTAATATTTAAAGCCAAATTTATATAGTGTGTAACAATATATTAAAAATGGTTTAGTTATTGAACTATGAATTTAACACTTTTAACTCTTCTTTAAATAAAATAATAATAAATGTCCTAATCTAATCCAAATGGACCAAAAGGATCATATTTTATTCCTATGGTTTTTTTGGTTGAATTTCACCTATCCAATAGAATTTGGACATGTGATTGGGTAATTATAATATTATTTTTACCTTTAATTACCCTATTTAATTTTAACCGTGGTAAATAAAATTCTAAAGTTACTATTCACCAAAAATTATTTTCACCTTATTGAACCACATTTTACATTCTGATATTAATCATGTCTCTCGAATTTTTGAAATTTAGCTCACAGATGTGGTAAAATTATGTTGTATTCAAATTTTCAAATGCTCCTAGAAGGTGTGTAAAAGACGGTAAAAAGTTTAATAACATTTTATATATCTAAAATTATTATAAAATGACTCAAATGAATTACATTAAACATTTATAGGTATTATGTATCTATTTTTAACTAAAATAAATTAGAATAAAATAACTAATTATATAAATAACAAGTCATTTTTAAACAATAACGTAGTGCTTTTCACTATTCATCAAAAATTGAATGTTTTTTGAAAAATACCAAAAATTCATCCTAAGATAATTTTGATGTTCTGAATCCTAAAATAAAGTCCATTTTGAAAAATAAAATTTATAAAATTTGAAAAAAGTATTTATTACTATTCATAATGGCTTGTTTGATTGGTTGTGGTGCGTTAAAACCCCAAGTCGCATACAACGCAAGATACTACATTATTCAAAGGAAAATGTACCATAGAAGCTTGGGGTGTTACATGTTATATTTATGTCGATCTGACTCTAGCGACTCTTTTCTCTATGCACTCTTCTGTGATTTCTTTTGTAGAATTCTGTGTAGCCTGAGTTGTTTTCGGAGTCCCTACTGAGTATTATTATGCTCACCCATGCATGGGCTTCGCCCACACCCATTGTTACTTGGGAAGACGATGAACGACTTTTCTATGATCTTGGGTATCCATGGAAAAGTGGGGCTTGGAGGAGGAACTATAGATGCAGTACAGTTCAGTGACATCAGATAGTGAGTTGTACATACACTTCAGGTAGGATCCTTGGCAGATGACCTTCAGAGCTTGTACTTCCATTTACTATACTTTTTTTTCATTTGGTTTTGTATTCTAGCCCTTTTTTAGTTTATTTTCACCTTTACTTGTTTGGTTGCTTCCTCGTGTGACATACTTGTTGTTGATATCCCAGTTTCTTCTTCACATTCCGCAGTATGGACTATATGTGTGTACAGGTTTAAAGGAAATTACATCCCTTTGTGGATATGCCTTTTGGTGCTATTCTCCATCCCCTGGCCTATGGAAGGCGGTATTTCGGTAGTCATGGCATGGGCCCCATGGGACGGGTCGTGACAAGTTGCTTGCGATGCACACAACATCGAGTTCAAAAAAATATTATTTAGTCATGTTTTGCGCACATTATTATAAATTATTTTTAAAAAAAATTAAACTTTTTATTTGAAAAAATAAACATTATTTTTAAAATTAAAATATTAAAAAATATATATGGAGAATTTTATGGATTTTTCTGAAGCATTTCATTTTTTGATGAATAATAAAAAATACTGAATTTAAATTTGAAAATAAAATTTTTTATAAATAATTTATAAGGTTAAAATATATTTATCATTGGGTTTAAAGTAAAATTAGTTCAATTATACATCAATTAATCCATTTTTTCCACTGGGATCAATTTCATAGTGTATTTGGATTTAAAAGTATTTCAAACATTAGAATTCTTTCTCTTTAAAAAATCACGGCTTTCTCTTCGCAACTATAGGGATAATTTTAAAATAAAATTTTCCAATTATGTTAATTTACTTTGAAATAATTCAATCCATATTTTTAATCAGGTTAATTTAAATATTATATTAAGTTCAACATAATTTTTATATTAAAATTAACTGTGAATGTAGTAAAAATTAATTACTATGAATAATATAAAAATTTATTTATTTAGGGGATAACATGAATGTTAATAATAAAAATGACCTAAAATATTATATTAATTTTATTGAAGATTATTACTACTTCGGAAATATATTTCATTGAAATGTGTAATTTCTTTTCTACATTCCTTTGAATATGATCCAAATAATAAATTAAGTAAAGAAAATGTCAAAAAAGATACCTTTCTTACTTTTAATATCTATAAAGCCTTGGTATGGAGAAAACGTCATATGTTATGCTATATATATCATTATAAAATATAAATGAGTTTCTTATCTTGATAATTTATTTTAATTTTTTGAGATAAAATTATTACTTTAAATTCCTAGGAAACACCGACACAGTAATTATTTAGTTATAAATTAAATAAAATTAAAGATATATAAAATATTAAAAGGGAAGAAAATTTAATTAATTATGTGGTTCAATTATTTTTCAGATGAATTTTTAATTATGCAGTTTTGCGAACAAAATATATTTTATTTTCATAATTGTATTGGTAATTTTAAAATTCAGTTTAAATGATTAATGTCAAATTTATATAAATTATATTTTATGATATATTATATTATATTAATTGATTTATAATTAAAAAAATAAAATATTATTTCAATTTATATTGAAATGATAATAATTATAATATATGTTCCATTCATGTACCAATTACTCTTTTATGCTGAATATATTGACCCCTAAGTAGTAAAAACTATATTTGTGTAGTTCTGGTTAAGGTGGTTTTTTCGTGTTACAAGCACTTATGTTAAATTTAATTTACAAAAAATGGGATTTTTATTTTATAAATTATATATATTATTTATAATCATTGTTCCTAAATTATATAGTATTTATCAATATAATTTAGTCTTAATGGATAAATTACTCAGCTTAGAAAAATCATTACTATAGTCAAAACCCCAAAATGGTAAAAAAAGGGAAACAAAAAAGTTATAGAAACTTTTTTTAATGATGTGTTTCTTTGTTTGATAGATTTTTTTCTCAACAATATAATCCCTAAATATCTTTAATTTTTAATTATTCGGCCACTTTATGTATTATTTTCCTCCTAATAATGAATACTTTTGAGTATTTACTAGATTGCCACTCCTCTTCAAATATAAAAGAGAATTCAAAACCCTAAATTCTTAACACATCTCAGGACCTTTTTACAATAAGTAACCAACCCAAATAACTCCCAAACCTCCATATACTCATCCTATAATACATTGTTTTGAAATAAATCCATCCTACGAAGCTTTTAGTGAAAACTAGAGGAAAATATCCGAAAAATAGGTAATGTTCTTCAATGAGTGTCTATATTATTTCTTTTTCTGCAAAATTAAATTATAATTAAAACATGATGATATTATACACTTAGTTTTTTCCATATACTAGGATTATTTATAATAATTTAATGACCAAAAACACTCTCCACTTCAAACAAATTTGTTAGGAAATCATCATAATTGTGTATGGTGGACTGTTACCATGTGAATGGGTGACATTCATTTATCCATTACCACATCTCATGGTTGGGTATTATGATATATATATAAATTATATATATAATATATATATATATCATTTTTATACCTCTATATTCATTATATCATACATAACTTATTACTTTTCATTCTGTAGGTGACATGATATGGTCACTCGTGTGTTTGGCGGCCGACTACCTCGCGAAGAGATGTGATTCTTCTTTCAATAATGCTTTACATGGAAGGTGATATGGAATAATGTTAATTATTATAGTAGATATACATGAAATATTTATAATATTCATTACATATTCATCATTATATAAAGAAAATAAATCATTTTTTACACAAAAAAATGATGAAAATATTCGTGCACATGTGGACTACCTCCTTCACGAAGTGATGTGACTCTCTATTCATCACCACACCACATGAATGATATAAATAAGTATAAATAAAGAAAAAATATGGTATATATGAATTAATGGTCATTATGTAAGGATAAAATATTACTAACACCCTTTTTAAAATGATCATTTATAAATTGGAAACTGTTACTCATGCATACGTATGGTCTGACATCTCCATGATCGTAACATACATAATTGTTCATAACCATAATTAATGAATATTTTGATAGTATAATTAATTAAAAAATATTATATTTTTGTCATTATTATTATTATAAAGATTATATAACTATATAATGTGCATAATAACTAGATATTTTGTAACCAAAGACACACTATAAAATAATTAAATTAACACCCGAAACAATGAAAATAATGAAATATTATTAATGAACGTTTTATAAGAAGTTATAAAAGGATTATATATGATATTATAAATATTAATTTGGTGAATTAAAAAAATTTAAAACATTTTTAAACCTACTATATTGGAGTCTATTGTACATTCAGCCAAAAGGTAGTGTAAGGTAATGGATTTCATCTCAATTTTCATTCTATTGAGACTTATTAGTTATTATACACCAATTTATTTTATTGTGGTGTATATACTTCCAGTTTTGACATGTAATATCAAGATTCATTCATGCTTCATGGTATATTAATTTTTACTTTGAATTATTTTATCGAAAGAGATTCGACTTCAAAATTACCATGTGATAATGTTATTGTGCAATATCACATTATTTTTCAACTATTATCTTTCTCTTGAAACAATCACTTTATTTTAATCGTGTTTCATTATAAATAAAATAACTATTAAATAAATATAATATTTAATTATTGACATGATTATTTCATAAAATTTATATCATATTTATATATGGTGTTCACATTGAAATTTATTTGATTAATTATGGAAATATTGATAAATATCTATATTTTTTGCAAAATAGATATTTAATGATAAAGAACATTGATTCATGAATTAAATATATTAAGCTATATATGTGAAATTATTTTAACCTATTTTTATGGGTGTGTATCCTTTTTATATAGCCACTCAATGCATTGGTAGGTCTCACGAGATAATAAAATTTGGCCAAATTAAAATGGTTTCCATCAGTAGAATTTAAACTATCTTTTGGATGTTCTTGACTATATAAGTATCATGTAACCTGAGAAAATAGTTTCCAATAATATTTAATTTCCATTATTAATTGAATAGTTATTATTATCCAATATATTTCCACTATGGTATTATCTCTGGAATCCTATCATTTTCATTTTATTGGCTAAATGGAATGTGTTCTTAGTTATTCACCTTTCATATTAATTATGCTTATTGACTCATGAAATATTCCATTGTACCTAACCCTTACTAAGAATTTGTGATCACCATTATTTTTTTACTTTCCCTAGTTCATGAATTTTAATCCTTTGAATGTGTTTTATAGGATTTTGATAATTTTATTTTGTTATGTAATATGTTTTATTTTATATTCCAAATTTAAATTGAGTATCAATTATGTATCTGGTTCTCCAAAACTACTAAACTGATCAGTCCTTTGTGATTTTATTCCTATTATATATGAAAAAATAATAAATTAAGGCACCTTATCTGGGATACTATGTTTAGTTTTTTTAATGTTTATATGAGATAAAGTTTAGTAGAAACATGGGGAACTAGATTTAAGAAAACAAGACATAAAGAAAATAATAGTATGATAGAAATTGAGTATAACCAAATAAGAATATCATAATATTTTATTAAGGAATATATTATGTGGGTATTAAAAGAAATGTGTCATTGAATGGACACCACAAGTGGATGGTTTCTAGCACGGATATACCTAGGAGTAAAAACTCTGAAAAAGGCACATCTGGCATGACTCAATCATTACTTAGTACCTGAAAATAAGTCTTACTACCCACTTGGTTGGAAAATACTGTGTAATTTCTTAGTATAATTCAAATTTTCTTTACAGTCAATTAATAGGGAATTGTAAATAAATATATCCTCAAGAAACTAAGTTTATTATCATAATCCAAGGAAACATTTATAAATTTATAATAACTATTTCACTAGTTTTTGGATTACATATTATGTATCATAATAATTTGACCTAATAAGGTGTATTATAACATTTTTAATTGGTACCTAGCTGAAGAAATGGTAACCACATCAATGAAAAAAATCCATAGAGTAAGAATGATCATTGGTTTGATGATCTTAAGCTAATATTTTGAAGAGAATAAGTATCCCATAAATTATAATTATATGAGGACATAATATAATGTGCTAAGAATAAAGAAAATATCTATGTATTATAGATTCTATGGGAAGAAAGAGAATAATTTTACATAATGTAAAAACATTGATAATCCAAAGAATTAAATAAGGATTTCCCCCATGTGATAATTGTGGAAAGAAACACCCAGGTACATGCTTAAAAGTAATGGAAGTTTACTACATGTGAGGAGAGAAATGCCGCCATGTATTTTATTGTAAGGTATATAATAAAGTTTCCAATGTATAATGATTCAACTACAATGATATGAGACACTATGAAAATCAATTTCACAAGAATTGAAAGAATATACCTAAAAATATGAGAATGAATCATGGCCATGCTTATGTTATTACCACATATTAAGATGAATTATTAGTTCTCGTAGGTTTCAATTCTTGAATTATGATATTTTAGTATTTTATCAAGGATGTATTTGTTATATAAATTATGAAATATAAAAGGACTATAATGTACTACTTTTTTATTGATGATTTAAAATATTTGAAAAAATTTATCGATGGACAAGAAAAATGATTCTTTGTAAAGTAGAACATCATGAAAAAATCATAATTGAGGAACCTGAATATATTCTTAATTTTTAGATAATTATGTTAGGATAAAGTAATAATTGATATGGAAAAAAGTAAATTTGATAGTTTTTACTTCCTTGAAATTGATTAATGTTTATTGATGAATTTTTTATGATATCATTGAAATAATTTGAATCATTTTTTTATTTAAGGAATATATAGAATAACCTATGTTTTACATTATGAATAAAGACTCATACAATTTTTCAATAAATATATATGATAATTCATATTATTACTATGTTCTCAAACAACACATGATGAATTTATTCACATGTTTGGTATGTCATGATTATAAACTACTTCATGATTTTATAGTTTAATGGTAACTTCATTTAGGAAATTTTGTGAAATTATTTCTATTGTTTTTTATTTTAATCATTTGGATTGGTCTTATGGTTACTAATTTATGACTTTTTTATGTTGAAAATTGTATAAGGATTTATAGACTAATTTATTTCCTCACTATATAAAGATTAATAGATATTAGATTATATATGATGGTTATTTTTTCAGAGTAATAACTAGAGACCAAAGTAATGATTAATAATTTATTGTGGATATTACAATCTGTTTTAGTGATTCATGCATAAAAAATAACTTTTGGATATTTATATATAGGGGAAGAGTATGAAATTAAAAAAACAACAAAAGGATGAAATTACACATCAGAAATAGAATTTTATAAAGTAAGTATAGATCATTATATTCTTATACTATAAAATAATTCCTTAGATTTAGTAATAATGATATTAAAACAAAATTTTATACTATTAAAATTATTTTTTATTATATTAATGACCTTTTTCACACATATTTGGTGTCTGGTTTAGTGGTTGTTAACCTTCTCTTGACCCTCCACATTCTCTTGATCAATGTTCTCTATCACTCTCCATCATTATTTTGGTGTTAGTTTCCTCTTCCATGTATATGTCTTCATTTCCCACCTTTGTTATCGTACAAAGAAACCAATTTATATTATTATTCTATATGAACTTTTTATGTTTGTTTCTCTCTAATAAAGATTATATTTTATTATCACATATATGATATGGGGTTTTCAAAGAGTATTTTTTTTAATATCATACCATTGATTACCATGATCAAGTATAAATTGTGTGGATTCAATTTATTTTACATGGGGAGAAAGTAACACCCCAAAAAATTATATTATATTTCACTTATATTAAATTTTAATTCGTAATATCTTTAGATGCACCCAATATATGGTTTAAACAAAACACAGTTTATTCACTCTTTAGGTAATTAAGTTAAAATTAAATTTTTACACTTTCAAAAAAAATATGAAAAAAATTATCATCATTTTTTAAAAAAATAATATCAAAATTATCTTAAGGTGATTTTTTTATTTTTTGAATGTTTCCTTTTTTATGAATAGAAAAAAATACATAATTTTTATTGAGAAATACCTTTTAGTTATAATAATTTATATGGATAAAATAAATTTTGAGTTTATTTTTTGTAAAATTAAATCAATTATAAATCTATTAATCCAATTTATGTTATAATGATAAATTTTATATTTAATTTTAGTATAAAATATTTGTAATCTTTTTAACTTTTTCTTATAAAAATATATTTCTCTTCATGTGTGTGGGGTTAATTTTAAATTACCTTTTTCCAATTCTATGAATTGAGTTTAGAAAAATGGATCCCATTTTTTTAATCAAAATAATTTCTTATTTCTAAAAATTTGAACATATTTTTGGTCAAAAAATTACATTAAATGTAGTAAAAAATAGTTAGGTTGTTATGATAAAAAAGTTAGAGAGGGGTTAAACTAGATTTATAATTGTGAAAATGATTTAAATATTATATTAGTTTTAAAAAATGAGTTTATTTCAACTTTTTTCAATCACATTCTCTAGAATTTAGCGAATCATTTCCACATTCATTTTAATTTTACCTATATAATATGTTAAGTACACAGAAAAGACAAAAAAAGATAATTTTCTTAATTTTAATATCTAGAGAGCATTGGGATAGGGATAAAAAATATTTGTTCATATATATATGTATCATTTAAAAATATAATTTATTTTTTTATCATTATAGTTTATTTTAATTTTTTCAGATGTAATAATTGTTGTAAATTCTAAAAAACAAAAAAATAGTATTTATCTATTTAGAAACTAAATAAATTAAGTAATAATAAAAATATTGAAAGAAAAGTAAATTGAATGAATTATAGGGTTCCATTATTTTTTTTAAATCAATACTTCATCATTCAAAAATGTTAAAAAACTAAATTTTAATTCCATCATTGTATTCATATTTTTTAAATTCAATTTAAATTATTAATGTCAAATTGATATTAAAGTAATTTAATGATAAATTGTATTTTAGAAAATGATTTTGAATTACTAAAAATATTTTATTCTACCTAATTGTATTTAAATATTAATATATAATAACTATATTCTATTCATAAACCAATTGTTCTTTTATATTGAATATATTGTCCCCAAAATAATAAAACCTCTATTAGCATAGTTACAGTTAAAGTGGTGTTTTTTTGCGTTACATGCATTTCTAAAAATATTTATTTCCATCACACATCAGTTTTTTTATACAATACATCTGATTTTTATAACAATTCTTCAAAATATTTCAAATAATTATCCCTTTAATTTAGTTTTAATGGATAAATTACCATGGGTATAAAATTCGTTATCATGGTGAAAACCCAAACTGGTAAAAATAGGGAATCAATGAAGTTAAGGAAAAAAATTTAAAACTAGTTTTAAATTGTATAAAGGAGGTTTATAATGACCATATAATCCATTCATATATTTAATTATAAATTTTTGTGAAGCTGTAGTTAATATTTACCTCCCAAATGTGAATAATTTTTAGTACTAAGAATAATATTACTCATCTCCAACTATAAAAAGGAATTTACTCAACTCAATTATTCTCACCTTTCAAACCATTTAGATGATCTAAAATTAGACCAAATCACTCCTATATCTCCCTCCCATAATTCTAGAATCCTTATTGTTTTCATAAATCCATCCTATGAATGATTCAGTTAGAAACTAAGGAAGATATATGAAGAAAAAGTAATGTTCTTTGACGAGCGTCTTTATGTTATTTATTTCTCCACCTACATCATTTATAATTGGAAATTGATGATATAATAGAATATATAAATTCCATATAATTTTAATTTTTTATAATAATTGAAGATCTTAAAACCATCTACACATCCATCAAATGTGTTATGAAATCATTGTTCATGTGTATGGCTGACTACCACCTCGCGAACTGATGTCGTTCATTTTTCCATTACCATGTTTCATGGTTTGGTATTAAAATGGATATAAATTATATAACATATATATAATTTTTACATTTATGGATTAATTATGTTATAAATGTTTTATTACTTTCCATTTCGTATGAGTTCTGATAACATCACTCAAGTGTATGGAGGAATACCTCCTCATGAAGCAATGTAATATAACATTCACTAATTCATTAAATATAAGGATATAAGGAATAATCATAATGATTATATTTTATATAGATAAAAAATTATTATATTCATGACATGTTCATAATTTTTTAAATATAATATCTCATTTTATTTTTTAATACTGAAAGATGATAACTTCATTTGTGTACATGTAAACTACTTCCTTCAAGAAGCATTGTGACACTTTTTTTATCACCACATAAATTGAATAATATATATAAGAATACATAAAAAAATATGGTATATATTATATTATTATAATTTTATAATTATAAAATATTAATTTCACCATTTCAATAAATATCATTTGAAAAATAGAAAATGTTACTATAGAGACCCGAAGCCTGACGTACATGGACATTACATTACTTTTGCGGAATACATAGTACATAACAAAAACACGCACACATGGATCGTAATAGTTTAGTGTCTTTGGAAACTCGGAATATAATCTTCTAATCGTGGTGAAAGATCTTCAACATCTCCCATAAAGATCATCCTTTTTTTACCTAAAACCATTCTTTATATCCTGGGTAAAAGAAAACAGAAAAGGGTGAGCTCAAATGCTCAGTAAGTGTAAACAAAAGAAATATCAATCACATCATATTCATAAGAACATAACATTTTGGAAATCTTAACCTGCAAAAGAGAGCATAATTTCATAACACGGGATAAACCATAGTAGTGAAATGAAATCCCAATAATCATAACTTAAAACATGAAACTTTGTGGTATAAACACATAATCATAGAGAATCATTTCTTATTAGTCAAGACTCATTTCCAAGACTATCTTAGTGGGCAAAGTCCATTTCTGAAACTAGTCACCCTCATTTCAGTCCTATTTCACTGAACCGGTATAACCTACCGTTCCAGCCATGTCTATCTCATGAGATATAAAATCTTTACCCAATGCATTGGAGGGAGATATAGGTCCCACCCATCTCATAATGATACCATTCTTATGTGTTCCACAAAAATCATAAATCATACATCATTGCATAACCCATGTAATAAAAATGGAATTCTTAAACATTGTGACATCATAGAACTATTCATATAAGGTAAATGAATTCATAAAAATAATTCCATCACAACATAATCAAATCAATGTAATGATAGGGATAGAATCAGAACCCTATATTATCTTAGATGGAAAATAATTTTGATAAAACACTTGAACTCCATTCTTGAGGAAAATATCCTTTCTACTTCAAAAGAATTTTTCCTTTCTTAACATGTCATAAAACTTTAAACTAAAAGAATTTGATTAAACATAGACTTGGAAACTTGTAAATGAAGCTTCTTGGAAATAATTTTGTAAAAATCCATTCATGCCGCATAAGTTAAAAAAACATTCTTCGTACTTTTGTCGGAAAAGTCAAAAAGTACCTCGTACGAAAAACGACAAAAGATTCCTTTCATATCCTTTACTAAAAACTCACCGAAGGGTAAAATTGGATTTAAAAAATTTTAGGTGTATGGAAATAACATTACATATTGAGGAAACATGGATGTGGATGATAAAATACACCCCAGTAAATTCCAAAATATAAACAATCTCGGATAAAAATGAGATTGTGATATTTCCCTTACCTTATGTCCGATATGCTTTGTACGTATCCCAACCTCCTGTATAATGATTTAAATAATGTAATTAACTTATTACAGAATCATATTCATTGTTATGATGTCATATATGGTTCACTTATGACTTTATATTACCCGTTCTTTTGTAAATTCATGTTAAAGTAGCGTTTTGGGTAAAATCGTCTCATTTGTCGTTCGTGTTTTAACTTGTAATTATTCATATGATTACTTAGATCAGGATTGCTTAATTCCAGAATATAAAACATGATTTATATATAATATATATTCATAATATACATATATATAATGGATCGATAAATGGAAATAAATACACCGTTCATGGAGACGGTAGGTCGTACGTACGCATGAACGTTGTTTTCGTTTCCTTATTGAATTGAGTGGAATTAAGTAGATGACATAAATATATATATACATAAATCCAGTAGTATTATTATGTCATATATTTCATGATTATGTATTATATATACTTTATAATCATTCATTAATGTTTAAAGTGGAAAATGAATCTCATCGCGTCGTGGAGACGGTAGTCTGTACGTACGCATGAGCGATGATATCATTCTCATGATCGTGGGACTGTATTGGAGTGTATGTATACTATTTCAGAATAAATATCACTTTAAAATAATCATATATAGTTATTATTTTCACCATTATACCCATCCAAGTAAGGTGGTGGTGGAAAATAGATTTCACCACAGCATGGAGACGGTATTCTGTACGTACGCACGCGTGGTGATTTCATTTTCCGTAGGATGGATAGATGGTGAAATAGGGTTGTTTCATATTTATTATAACATATCAGTATATGAGTGATACTGATTTTATTACTTCATAATGTTACAACCTAAGAAGAAGAAGTGGAAGAAGAAATAAAGTTGAAAGAATCGGTAACAGAAATTACCTCTTCTTTGATGCGCCTCTTTGAGACCTCCTCTTAGGGCACTAAAATTGATCTTTGAGGAAGCCCAGAACCTCTAGGATGTTTCTAGGGAAGTGGAGAAGAGAATTTGGCAGGGTTTGGCAGAGATTGAATGCTCAAATTGGTGTGAGGAGGAGAGGGAGGAGGTGCCCTTTTATAAGGGAGGAGAGGGGCCCCTTTGGAATAACTAAAAATATTATTTTATTATAAAGCCAAATTCGGTTTTAAATAGCTCCAAATTGATTTATTTCGAAGCTAAGGTGGGGATGGGTTGAAAGCCTCTCATACAATAGAATTTAGACAAGTTTAGGTTCCTATTGTAACCTTATCATTTAGATTTAACATTAAGTTAAATAATTTTACTTTTACTGTGTCTTCTTGTTTTCGTACACTATAATGTTAATAAACTTACTATAACAAGACAAAAGAACCCCATGCTGTTTATTATTAATATATATAACCTTATCTAAGTCATTTGGCCGAATCTTAGATTTTTAAGAATAAAATAACAATTAATAATATAATATTTGTTTTAAAAACTATTTTATGTCAATTTTGACACTATTTAGTAATTGATTTTTGTGAAACTCATAACAGAATGATTAGTTCGAAAAAAGTTAATTAAATCAATAATAACATGTCATATTAACCTATAAAATTAGTTTAATTCATAAAAAGTATCAGATTATATTTATTTGGGTATTTATAATATCAATTATTATAAGTTTTCACTATTATGGTAATTACTGCATCATCATTGTGTCATAAATAAATTAATTTATTTAATGTCTAAAAATTATAAATAAAATATCATTATGTATTAAATCGAATTATCTTTCTAATGAATATTTACAATCGAATTTATCTTATGTATAACCCTATATTAAAAATGTTTTAATAAATAAACATTGATTTTAACTCTTTTAACTCTTCTTTGAATTAAATAATAATAAATGTACTAATCTAATCCAAGTGGGCTTAAATGATCATATTTTATTCCTAAGGTTTATTTTGGTCGAATTAAACTTATCCAATAGAATTAGGACATGTGTTAGGGTAATAATAATAACATTTTTACCCTTAATTACCCGATTTACTTTTAAACGTGGTAAAAAAAAGTAAAAAGTTACTATTCACCAAAAATTATTTTCATCTCATTGAACCAAATTTTACTTACTGATATCAACCGTGTCTCTCGTATTTTTGAAATTCCACTCACAGAAGCGGTAAAATTATGTTTTATGAAAAATTAATTTTTTTAACTACCACTTAGTGGTTTCACTATTCATCAAAAAATGAAAGTTTCCAGAAAAATACCAAAAATTAGGCCTAAGCTATATTTGATATTATGAACTCAAAAATGATATATATTTTACAAAATTCATAACTTATCAGTTGCATTAACTAATTTAAAAATTAATTCCCGTCGTCAAAACAAATGGCGTGTTTTTAAGAGATAATAACTATCAAAAGATTGACACTTGTTTATAACTGGTTTAAATGTGAAATTAAATCCAATGACCAACATTGTATTAAATTGTAAAAATATATTCTAAATATACTTTATAACCACTAAAATTAATAATTTATCACTATTAATTATTTCAATTAAAAAAGTTGTTTTTAATTAAAATTTAGTAATTTTTACTATTCATCAGAATATGAAAGTTATTCGAAAAGTACCAAAATTTCACCCTACGCTAATTTCGATATTCGGAATACAAAAATGAAGTCCCTTTTGAAAAATAAAATTTTCAAAATTTCAAGAAGTGGTTATTACTATTCATAACGGCTAGTTTTAATAATAGCATATCGTTGTTTAGTGAAACTCGGTATTGCGTACTACAGACGCTATCGAGGAAGGTCGTGATTGCGTGTAATGCAAGGCAAGTCAAGGATGCATGTTGTGCAAGGTCCTTTTGGTGTAGCGTACAACACAAGACATTAATGAAATTAAAAAGAATATTTCTCATAAAATCTCGAGGTGTTACATTCTGCCCCCCTTAAAATGAATTTCACCCTCGAAATTTGTTGGGGTTATAAATGGTTTACTATTAGAAAGTTTCTTTGATAGAAACCCACATCGTAAAAAGGAATACCAAAACCAATCTTTAAAAACAAAAGTATGAAACGTAACGTTTACCCAAATAAACTAATCACTGGGTTTCCACATAGGTGAAAATATGGATATGGAAGAGAAATCTAACCATCATGTTCTGATGGAGAGTGGTAGAGAAAATGGATATGGAAGATCCAGCAATCACAAAGCCTTAAATTTGTGATGATCTAAGGTACCATGTGATTCATCAGATATAAGAGCACTAGGACAGCATTTTTGGTTTTCAAGATCATTTCCCTAAAGTTGAAGAATTTGAATTAGAATAAATACTTACTTTATTTTGGTACAATGTCACTGTTGTTCGTGCCTTGAACAATTTCCACTTCATCTCTTAAATAAATGAAGTTGAAATTGTTATTCATGAAGTGTTAGTAGATCATGTGATAGAATGACGGCTCATTCCATCTATCTCAAACAAAAGGTTAGCAAAAGTTATTAAATATACATAAGTCGATCTACAGTGAGATTAATCATATATGGTTCCTAAAATGGACTTATAATTCATATATCATACTGCTTAATATAATAAAACTATTTTCTAATAAACAGGGACTTCCTATAGGCCAGTGGTAGGCGATAAAGGCCAATCGCACTTCGGTTGTGGGTTCGATTCCCACAGCCTTGTCCGAAGCGATGGGTTGTCGCCCGTCCTGTAGGTTGTCCTTTTTCTAAAACTATATCACTATTACATCCCATCAATAATATCGAAAAAAAACTTCTATCCTTAAACAATACTAACTTATGTCCAACATAATCCATTCCAATCTTTAGGCTTATCCATAATACTGCAGTCTACTATCATAGTATAGTGAAAATGATTTCCAGAGATTTAATACCAACGTTGATCCCCATATATCATAAGATATGTCTTGTTGGTCACATTACAAACATTCAAAGGCCTTAATCATGTATTCTCTTGAATACCCATTGAACCTTAGTGAAAACATGAATGCAGTTAAAAGTTAACACCTTCCACATACCAAAATCCGCAAAATTCTATATACTCAAACAATGATACCACTTAGTCCTTATATCAATCACGAGCTCATGAATAATATCAAACATATTAGATTCTCTTTATCCCTTCATTATGTGCATATCATTTTCTTTCCAAAAATATTTCAATCACTTTTCATGGTCACTGATGCCATAAAATTATTGAAAACCACAATAGACCAATACATAAATATTCCAATATTCCACGATACTATATACAACATTATTCTGGAATCCCATTACATAAACACTTAATCATTCCACCACATCATTGTCATATTCAATATCGCCAATGGTGATCGCATGTGACTTCCCTGTGTCCTTTGCCTTAAGTGGTTTCTCATGTCGATCATCACTAATCCTTGGATTAGGGCATTTATTAGCATAATGCCCCATTTCCTTGCACTTGAAGCATTGAAGTGTAGTAGGTTCATTCTGTGTGTCCCTTCATTTGTTTGCATCAATAGACATCTTCTTTCCATCATTGCGGAATTCAAATGCCTGATGACCTTCCTTTACACATTTGAAACATTTACTTGTCCCTTTAAGACAATCTCCACCATGCTTCTTTCCACACTTTGAGCATAAGGAAACATTCATCTTCTTTTCACCATTATTCTGAGATTTCTCCTTGAACTCCATCTTTCGTTTCATGTCAAAACTATGAGATGGATAAGTAATACCAGCTTCCATTTCTACCTTGAGAGCACAACGCACAATTTCTTCACAGCTACCGAAGTCTCTTATAGCTAATGCCCTTCTAAGATTTGGTTTTAAGCCACTGAAGAATCGATCAACTTTAATTTCAGGTTGGATGATAATGCCAGATGCATACCTTGAAAGTCTTGTAAAATTTTCTTCGTATATAACAACAGATTCATCATCCTTCTACTTTAGCTCAAGAAACTCCTTTTCCATCATTGTTCGAAGAATACGAGGGAAGTACTTACTGAAAAACAAGTTCTTGAACTCGTCCCATTCCATGGACTCAATTTCATCCCTTTGCCTCGTATTCTTAATTAGATTCCACCATTGATCAGCATCACCTTCCAAACGATACACTGCTAAGATGAATTTATCATGCTCATAACATTAAAGAACTGAAAATATCTTTTCAGTAGTACTGATCCATTTTTTAGAAACAAGTGGATCAGAAGACCCACTTAAAGAAGGTGGATGTTGCCTCATAAAGGACTCAATAGAATATTGTTCCCTTCTCTGCTCATTTGGAAGTCCAGAATGATTCATAGCTTGTGTAAGTATAGGAATAAGATTTTGCACTCCATCTCCCATAACATTTGTTTGTTCAGAAGGACAATCATTGCATTTTCAATTGCATTGATCGACACGGTTCCTTCGGGTTCCAGCCATCATCTAAAACCCAAAAAGAATAGTGTGAGAGGCAAAAATCATGCTAGGGAAAACAACATAATAAAGGGGGAGTATCCTCAATATCTAACATCTTAGGTTAAATTCTATTATTGTTACCGTAGTTCTAGGACTGTATCCTATACGTATACTTATCCTTAGGGACATCCCTAGACATACCTTAGAAATATCTCTAGGGATCTCACTAACGTTTTCGCATCCTAGTTTCCAAAGGGTGACTAAACCTTTCCTCTGATAAAAACTGTAGAGACCCGAAGCCTGACGTACATGGACATTACATTACTTTTGCGGAATACATGGTACATAACAAAAACACACACACAAGGATCGTAATAGTTTAGTGCCTTTGGAAACTCGGAATATAATCTTCTAATCGTGGTGAAAGATATTCAACATCTCCCATAAAGATCTTCCTTTTTTACCTAAACCATTCTTTATATCCTGGGTAAAAGAAAACATAAAAGGGTGAGATCAAATACTCGGTAAGGGTAAACAAAAGAAATATCAATCACATCATATTCATAATAACATAACATTTTGGAAATCAAAACCTTCAAAAGAGCGCATAATTTCATAACATGGGATAAACCATATTAGTGAAATGAAATCCCAATAATCATAACTTAAAACATAAAACATTGTGGCATACACACATAATCATAGAGAATCATTTCTTATTAGTCAAGACTCATTTCCAAGACTATCTTAGTGGACAAAGTCCGTTTCTGAACCGAGTCACCCTCGTTTCAGTCCTATTTCACTGAACCGGTATAACCTACCGTTCCAGCCATGTCTATCTCATGAGATATAAAATCTTTACCCAATTCATTGAAGGGAGATATAGGTCCCAACCATCTCATAATGATACCATTCTTATGTGTGCCACAAAAATCATAAATCATACATCATTGCATAACCCATGTAATAAAAATGGAATTCTTAAACATCGTGACATCATAAAACAATTCATATAAGATAAATAAATTCATAAAAATAATTCCATAACAACATAATAAAATCAGTGTAATGATAGGGATAGAATCAGAACCCTATATTATCTTATATGGAAAATAATTTTGATAAAACACTTGAACTCCATTCTTGAAGAAAATATCCTTTCTACTTCAAAAACAATTTTTCCTTTCTTAACATGTCATAAAATTTTAAACTAAAAGAAGTTGACTAAAAATAAACTTGGAAACTTGTAAATGAAGCTTCTTGGAAATAATGTTTTAAAAATACATTCATGTCGTATAAGTTAAAAAAAATCATTCTTCATACTTTTGTTGGCAAAGTCAAAAAGTACCTCGTACGAAAAACGAAAAAAGATTCCTTTCATATCCTTTACTAAAAACTCATCGAAGGGTAAAATTGGATTTAAAAAATTTTAGGTGGATGGAAATAACATTACATATTGAGGAAACATGGATGTGGATGATAAAATACACCCCAGTAAATTCCAAAATATAAACAATCTCGGATAAAAATGAGATTGTGATATTTCCCTTACCTTATGTCTGATATGCTTTGTATGTATCCGAACCTCCTGTATAATGATTTAAATAATTTCATTAAGTTATTATAGAATCATATTCATTGTTATGATATCATATATGGTTCAATTATGACTTAATATTACCCGTTCTTTTGTAAATTCATGTTAAAGTAGCGTTTTGGGTAAAATCGTCTCATTTGTCATTCGTGTTTTAACTTGTAATTATTCATATGATTACTTAGATCATGATTACATAATTCCAGAATATAAAACATGATTTATATATAATATATATTCAGAATATACATATATATAATGGATCGATAAATGGAAAGAAATACACCGTTCCTGGAGACGGTAGGTCGTACGTACGCATGAACGCTGTTTTCGTTTCCTTATTGAATTGAGTGGAATTAATTAGATGAAATAAATATATATATACATAAATCCAGTAGTATTATTATGTCATATATTTCATGATTACTTATTATATATACTTTATAATCATTCATGAATGGTTAAAGTGTAGAATGAATCTCATCGCGTCGTGGAGACGGTAGTCCGTACGTACGCACGAGCGATGATATCGTTCTCATGATAGTGGAACTGTATTGGAGTGTATGTATACTATTTCAGAATCAATATCAATTTAAAATAATCATATATATTTATTATTTACACCATTATACCCATCCATGTAAGGTGGTGGTGGAAAATAGATTTCACCACGGCGTGGAGACGGTATTCTGTACGTACGCAAGCGCTGTGATTTCGTTTTCCATAGGATGGATAGATGGTGAAATAGGGTTGTTTCATACTTATAATAACATATCAGTATATGATTGATACTTATGTTATTACTTCATAATGTAACAACCTAAGAAGAAGAAGTGGAAGAAGAAATAAAGTTGAAAGAATTGGTAACGGAAATTACCTCTTCTCTGATGCGCCTCTTTGAGACCTCCTCTTAGGGAACTAAAATTGGTCTTTGAGGAATACCAGAACCTCTAGGATGTTTCTAGGGAATTGGATAAACGAATTTGGCAGGTTTTGGCCGAGATTGAATGCTCAAATTGGTGTGAGGAGGAGAGGGAGGAGGTGCCCTTTTATAAGGGAGGAGAGGGGCACCTTTGGAATAACTAAAAATATTATTTTATTATAAATCCAAATTAGGTTTTAAATAGCTCCAAATTGATTTATTTAGAAGCTAAGGTGGGGATGGGTATAAATCCTCTCATAAAATATAATTTAGACAAGTTTAGGTTCCTATTTTAACCTTATCATTTAGATTTAACATTAAGTTAAATAATTTTACTTTTACAGTGTCTTCTTGTGTTCATACACTATAAGGTTAATAAACTTACTATAACAAGACAAACGAACCCCATGTTGTTTATTATTAATATATATATCATTATCTAAGTAATTTGGACGAATCTTAGATTTTTAGGAATAAAATAACAATTAATAATATAATATTGGTTTTAAAAACTATTTTATGTCAATTTTGACACTATTTAGTAATTTATTTTTGTGAAACTCATAACAGAATGATTAGTTCGAAAAAAGTTAATTAAATCAATACTAACATGTCATATTAACCTATAAAATTAGTTTAATTCATAAAAAGTCTCAAATTATATTTATTTTGGTATTTATAATATCAATTATTATAAGTTTTCACTATTATTGTAATTATTGCATCATCATTCTGTCATAAATAAATTAATTTATTTAATGTCTAAAAATTATAAATAAAATATAATTATGTAGGAAATATTATTATATTTCTAATTAATATTTACAATATAATTTATCTTATGTATAACCCTATATTAAAAATGTTTTAGTAATTAAACATTGATTTTAACTCTTTTAACTCTTCTTTGAATTAAATAATAATAAATGTCCTAATCTAATCCAAGTGGGCATAAATGATCATATTTTTTTCCTGAGGTTGTTTGTGGTCGAATTAAACTTATCCAATAGAATTAGGACATGTGTTAGGGTAATAATAATTTCATTTTTACCCTTAATTACCCTATTTACTTTTAACTGTGGTAAAAAAAGCAAAAAGTTACTATTCACCAAAAATTATTTTCATCTCATTGAACCACATTTTACTTACTGACATCAACCGTGTCTCTCGGATTTTCGAAATTCCACTCACAGAAGCGGTAAAATTAAGTTTTATGAAAAATTAATTTTTTTAACTACCACTTAGTGGTTTCACTATTCATTAAAAAATGAAAGTTTCCAGAAAAATACCAAAAATTAGGCCTAAGCTATATTTGATATTATGAACTCAAAAATGATGTCTATATTACCAAATTCAAAACTTACCAGTTGCATTAACTAATTTAAAAATTAATTCCCGTCGTGAAAACAAATGGCATGTTTTTAAAAGATAATAACTATCAAAAGATTGACACTTGTTTATAACTGGTTTAAATGTGAAATTACATCCAATGACCAACATTGTATTAAATTGTAAAAATATATTCTAAATATACTTTATAACCACTCAAATTAATAATTTATCACTACTAATTATTTCAATTAAAACAGTTGTTTTTAATTAAAATTTAGTAATTTTTACTATTCATCAGAATATGAATGTTATTCGAAAAGTACCAAAATTTCACCCTAAGCTGATTTCGATATTCCGAATCCAAAAATGAAGTCCATTTTGAAAAATTAAATTTACCAAATTTCAAAAAGTGGTTATTACTATTCATAACGGCTAGTTTTAATAATAGCATATCGTTGTTTAGTAAAACTCGGTATTGCGTACTACACATGCTATCGAGGAAGGTCGTGATTGCATGTAATGCAAGGCAAGTCAATGATGTGTGTTGTGAAAGCTCCTTTTGGTGTAGCGTACAACACAAGACATTAAGGAAATTAAAAAGAATATTTCTCATAAAATCTCGGGGTGTTACAGTTACTAATGCATACGTATATTCTACCATCTTCATGATCCAAATGTAGTTCATTTTTAGAAACTATCATTCGGGATTTTACTTAAATTATAATTTAAGTTAAAAATAGTATTTATTTCTTAATAATTATTATTATTGATAAGATATAACTATATAATTTCTTGAAAAAAATGGGATATTATATGACAAAACATGAATGTGAAAATAGGGAAATTGACAACTGAAAAAATGAAAATAATGAAATATTATTATTGAACATGTAATAATATGTTATTAAAGGATCATATAGGATATTATAAATACTATTATGGTTTTATAATTAATTTATAACATGTTTATAAGAACTACTTAGGATTTTAAAGAGCATTAAATCAAAAGGGAACGTACAGTAAGGGATTTCATCTCAATTTACATTCCATTGAGACATATTTCTTATTATGAATCATTTCACATATATGTGGTAAATATAATGCCCATTTTATCATTTAATGTTATGATTCATTCATAATTCATGGTATTTTAAGTTTCACATTGAATTATTTGATCCATGGAGATTCTATATGAAATTTTCTATGTGGTAAATTTATTTTGGAATATCAATTTCATTTGTGATTGTTAACATTCTATTAAAATAATAACCTTCCTATTATCATTATACAATTTAAATCAAATATATAATAAATATAAATATTCTTGAAAGATTTATGTGATAATTTGTTAAACATTATAATATTTATATATATGGTGTTTACTTTCAAAGTTATTTTATTAACTGGGGAGATATTGATGAATCTTTATCTTTTACACATTATGGATATTTGATGACAATTCACATTGATTAATTTATTAAATATATTTTTCTATATATGAGGAATTATTTTGACATGAAGTTATTGGTTGGTATTAGTATAATATAGCCCTTCAATGCATCGGTGGGTCTCATGAGACATACAAAGTTGGCCAAATTAAACGTGTTTCTACCACTAGTATTTAAATTGTCTTGTGAAATGTATTTATAGTAGAGGTTTCATGTTTCCTAAAAACATGGAATTGAATAATTAATAATTTTAATCATTTATATTTTATTTATTATTATCCAGGATATTTTCCATATGATATTATATCTGTGTTCATTTCATTTTATGTTTAATGATTAAATTTCATGTTTGCTAAGTTATTTACCTTTTCATGTTTATTATGCTTATTATTTCTCAATAGCATAATATATATATAAACTATGATTTTAATTTGAGATCAACCTTTATTTTACATTCCCCTGGTTATAAAGGTGAATCCTTTGAATATGGTTTCAAAGATTCTGACAATTTTATTTTGTGTTGTAACATATTTTATTTTCTATTACCAACATAAAATGAGTATTATGTATATATCTGGTTCCCTAAAACTATGAAAATAGATTGGTCCCTCGGTATTTTATTCCATGTACTTATAAAAATGTAATAAATTAATACATTGGCTCCTTACTATTAGGATTATTCTCATTAAATATTGGGACCTAAGATAGTTGAGGAAATATCTGAGAAGGTTAAATCCATTCAGCAACAAATTAAATTATCTTAGAGTTAGTAAAAAATATATATTTACAATCTACAATGTGGTCTATAATTTTATCTTAGTGATAAGGTTTTACTAAAATATTATCCATTTAATAATGTTAAGATATTCTGGAATAAATGTAAATTGGTCACTATTTATATTGTTCCCTTTGAAATTATTGAATATATAGGGATGGTATGAAATCAGTTTTGACATCCCCCAAACCCCTCTCATGTCCATGATATGTTATCTGTATCTCTACAAGGTAATTATATACCTCATCATTTAGAATTACTACACATAGAGTTCATACCAATAGAGTATGTTTATACTTATGAGTTACAATTGGTGGAGATTATGTATCATATATAGAAGGTTATAGAAAACAAAATTACTGGCCTATCAAAGTTTATTGGTAAAACCACAATTTTGAGGACACTACATTGGAACTTGAAGATATGATATGACATAAGTACCCTTATTTTTTTCAGAGTGATGAATTTGGAGTGTGAAATTAATTTTAACTAGGGTATAATGTAACACCATGATTTTTTATGAATAATTTTTTCAATAAAATTCCATTTCTTTTATAGTAACAATTACACGCAACACTAAGATAATCATGTGTTACATGCAACACCAAGTTAATATTCTGTTGCATATTAAACAGAGTTTTAACAAAACCCTATTATAATATTAATATTATTAAGTAAACATGCTCATTATAATTTAGATATTTCTCTTATCATTATTAATAGTAGTAAAAAAAATTAAATATTAATTATAATGATTTTACAAAAAGGAATCATATTAAATGTACTTAACTTTTGGTAAAAGTCCTTATATGATTTTAAAATACTATATTCAAAAAAATCATCTTTTTTTATTTTTATGAAAATAAGTAAAATTAATTTTTCTCACTCTTATAAAATTAATTTTATAAAATAAAATTTCTTTTTAGAAATCATCATTTAAAAATTAGATTATATTTAATTATTGAGGTTTTTTTTAATGGTTTCATTTTATTATGAGTAAACAATACTAAATTTTAATTGAAAACTGAATTTTGATTTAAGTCATGTATAAAGTACAATTATATTTAAAATTAGCTTTAAAGTTAAATTGTTTCAATTATACATCAACTAATTCAATTTTGTTCATTAGTATCAATTTTATTATGAAATAGAATATTAAAAATTTTTAAAATATTGAATATTTTCTCTTTGAAAACTAACTTTATAATCTCATTTGTAGGATTAACTTTAAATTAAAATTTTCCATATTAGTGAATGGAATTTGGAAAAATAAATTCTATATTGGGAATAAAAAAATTATATTTTCTAATAAGTAAAACATTATTTTTTATTAAAATTAATAGTAAAAATAATAAAAATTGCTGACATTAGTTAAGGTAAAAATAGTTTTATTAGTAGGTTAAACTAAAAAGATAATGGCTAAAAATAAAAAAAAACCATTTCTAAAACACATTTTCTAGAAATATTTTGTCTTTATATATT
Organism: Viscum album; assembly: GCA_963277665.1. Classification (NCBI taxonomy): domain Eukaryota; kingdom Viridiplantae; phylum Streptophyta; class Magnoliopsida; order Santalales; family Viscaceae; genus Viscum; species Viscum album. The sequence continues at coordinate 808,854,264 of OY728138.1, read as the reverse complement.
CTAGGCTTTATTATTTTCTATTATTGGATCCTCATGGAATAAAAAAATGTCAGTGTAATTCTTTATTTCGAAAAATTAAACTAGTGTCCCTCACCTCACTTATAAAAGGGCACACATGATCCACTCATATACACACCCCACAACCCATTTGGATTATAAAACCCCTAATGAAATCACATAAAAACTTCTCTGCACTCATGTATTATTCCTTGGTTTGGATAGAAATCTTACCAAGGAAATATTTTGGTGAACACCTATAGAGTATACCCAAAGAAGAGGTAACTTCATCAAGGAGCATTTTGGTCTAATTTGTTCCGTCGCCACATTATATATTTTTATTCTATGATTATATAATAACATTATTATCTTCAATATACATAATTTTTTTTGTTTAATGTATTACCTTTGATCATCTCCAATTCAATCAAATGGGTTATGAAATCATTGTTCATGTTTATGCCATACAACCACCTCACAAATAGTTTCAATTAATTATTCCATTAACACCTCTCAAGGAATTAAATAATTATGCATTAATTATTTATATATTATATTTATAATTTTATTATACTTTGATAATTATTATATCACACATACCTTCACACTCTTCAAATTTTGGGAATATGATAACATTTCTCATGTGTACAGTGGACTACCGGCTCATGAAGCGATGTTATACATTCATGATTTACTTGGATGGTAATAAGGATTGGTTTAATAAAAATATGTGATATATATTAAATAAAAATTATTATAAAATGAAACTATATTATTTAAATTTCATTCTTTCATTCTTAAATGGAAATGAAAATAATGTTCATGTGTACGTACGGCCTATCGTCTCAATGAATAAGGTATTTCATTTTAATTTACTAAATATTATGGAATAAACTAAATTCATATATAATTAATATAGATGAAATATATATTATGGTAACATTCCTAATATGGTTAAATCATTATCAAATCAAGAGGACCAAAAATAAATAATCATAACATTTATGAAAAATAAAGCAGTTATTATCTAAAACGTAATGAAACATGGAATTGATAATAAAATGGTAGTAAATGGTCATAAAGAAATAATATATGGTATGATATTTATAAATATAATTTTTAATATATTTAAAAATAAACTTATATATACAATATATGAGGTTTTAACATGTATGAAGAAATTCAAGACTAAAGGTCTCAATTTTCATACTTTGACACATACGTTATATTATGAACATATATTTTTTAATGAGGTGTATGTACTCACCCTTTAACATATAATATCAAGAATTAATTTATCATCCTTACCTTTTAGGTTATATTTTTTGTTATTCATTCCTAGGTCTTACGGTTCAATGTTACCAAAGTGGTAATGATTTTCTGCTATAATCTCGTCTTCTATCGAGATTATTTATAATTATGTTTTTTATGATAAAATATAATGATAAATATCTCAAAAAATATGAATTTAACTATCCTATATTTAGTAATGATATTTTCAATTAAAATTTCCATTTTTCTACTCTTTGGTTCTTAAGATAATTGAGAAAAAAAATTAAGAAAATCATACAATTTTTCACTATTGAGTTGAAAATATATTTTCTTCTACAACCATGTTTTCTAAAAATGTTTTAAAAAATTATTATTTTTTGTTATATGATTTTTTAAAGAAATTTATTCCAAGGTTTTAATTTTTACAAAAATTCATTGAAAGGAATCTTTATTTTTCTTTCCAAACAATTTCTATTTTTTTACTAAAATTTGAAAGGAATCATTATTTTAACATGTATGGTATAAACGAAACATCCCATAATCATTAAAATTATTTTATTTGAAGCTTTCATTATAATTTTTCAATTTTATTTTCTGATAAAAAAGTTTTTCAAATTTTCCATTTTTTAAAGTGGCTGTCAAAGATGAGGGGATATTTTCCTCAGGAAATGATTTAAATTATCGATAAAAATAATTTTTTATCTAAGATGACATCATTTGATGTTACCTATATCTTATTGTGGATATAATATAATTATAAAATTATTATTCATTCTCTGAAATGGTTAATTTTTATAATGAAATGATGTTTGCGAATCCCATTTCTCGTCTAAGAGTTATACCATGAACCAATTATTATGAAACTAGTTTCTTTCTTATGAGTTACACTATGATGAAATGATGAAATGATTCAAACCCCTATCTATTTTATACTTTTTATGATATGATTAAATTTTTTTGAAACCCATTTCAATCCATGGGTAATCATATAACAAATATTTTTTAATCCTATGGATCACATAAATATGGTCTTCATAATAAGATTATTGGGATATATATCCCCATCCAATGCATTGGATGAAGTTTTATATATATTTGGATAAATAGGATTAGAATGGTGGGTTAACTCAGTTTAGTAAAGGAATTTGTCTGTTATAATGGTCTTGGGAGTGAACTTTTACTTCTGTTATGGTTTTGGGAATGAAACAATTCCACTGTGATTTCCTTGAAAATTATCCTTGAGTGATATGGAAATGATTTTCTACACTAAGGTATGTTCCCCAATTCCATGTATTTTGCTGATGTGATGCTTGTTTGGATCATTCCCTTTTATTTCCTTTTTATTCATGTCTTATAAACATCCAATATTTATTTCATTACTCATGATTATTATACATGATATTAACTCTATGATTTTCAAATATTATTCTCATGTTACAATACCTTTATATTCATATTATACTAATGTATCTTCGTTATTTATCATTAATGAGCATATGAGATCCCCCTTTCTTATATTTCCATACCAATGTTATAAAGAAATGCATTGCATATGATATGTATGACAAGGTTTCTAATTATGAATATCGTAGCAGGAGATGATGTAGTTTACCAACGGATCAGTTGTTTGTCTTTCCAATTTTTCAAAGTCACTATACTATTGTGGTCCTCATACATGTTTTTGTGTAATGTAATTAATTTTCATAAAAATTATGTAATATTTCTTTATTAAAATATAGGGTCACTATAATAGGACACCCCATGACACCTAATGGTAGTAAAGCTATCTTGGTGGTACTCAATAAACCCACATAGTTTTTGCATTTCATTTCTATCAAGAAGGATTTGTATCTTGACCAACTGTCCATGATGAACATAAAAGAAGTTTTATGGCTCCATGTATTTCAACTCATAATTATGTCTAATTGGTTTTTTGGCTTTACCTAGAGGTCTTTGAGAAGACCTAATAGATATTGGATATGGATTTGAGTTTCAATATTTTTGATCACCATTAGATATATGGTCAGTATGATATGGCCATTAAAACATTAGATATTATTTTTATATCATTTTTAATGGATTTACATTTATATTTGGATTAATACTTTCCCTTAGCAGATTTATCATATTACAATATTTTCAATTCTATCATCTAAAAAGAACCTAATGAGACTCTGTATGTAAAGAGGTGTCATTTTACATCATGTTGGGATGAATTTCTAGAGAGGAAAATATTGGGAACTTATCTTATCTAGGAGATGACATAGAAGGCTTAAAAAATTGAATTTCACATGAAATCTGTATAAATTCTATAGAAAATCAATTGATGCAATTTTTGATGAAACCTAATGTTTGCTATTATAGATAAGTTGTTCCTTTTTTATACTTCCATGGGAGAATTTAATGAGGTTTGTGAAGAAGGTAAAGTATATCCTTAGAAACATTGGCCTATTTGAGAACCTTGAACATATCCTAGAGGTGGATTATCGATTATCATTCCTACCTAACCTACATGAATTATACGGTGTGTTCTATGTATCCTTCTTGAGGTTACCAAAACCCTCACATGTTCTAAATCAAAAGGATGTACTTATTTAAAAGTAACTTTCATATGAGGATAATTATGTGATTCTGTTAGATCATATAGACAACATCATATGATGAAAAAAACACCCTGTTAAAGTAATATGGTGGATCCAACAGTTTGAGGTAGAAAATTGGGAATAAGAGGAGGTGATGAACCATATGTACCTTTATTTTCTTTAGTGTGTGAAATGAAATTTCAATAAATAAATTTCTAAAGGGTGGAATAACACAAGGAATCAAATTTTTATAAATTAAATTTCCTTTTAAATGATTAAATTTCATATTATGTAATATATATATAGAAAATAGATGCACTGTCATGACCCGTCCCCAGGGGCCCATGTCATAACTACCCCAAGCCCACCTTCCATAGGCCAGGGGCTGGCGACTAGAACCAAATGCGTCAATCCCTATAACTGGGAAGGTATTGATTTTGTAAAATGTAAACACACACAACAAGAGTACAAGCGGAAGCAAAGACTAAGTAAAAACTATATGATAAAAGAAGTGCTGGAAAGTAAAAGGGGCCGAAAATACAAGCCCAACAGTAAAGTACAAGGAAAAGACAAACAAGTACAACTAAAAGACAAACATATGGAAGGTGTCTAGCATCTCCTGGATCATCCACCATAGATCCTACTTGAATGGTAGGTACAGATAGCCTCATCAGCGATCCATGTTCATTCGTCTGCTCCAGGTACCGTCTCGTTGTGAGGTCCACCTCTGGGTACCTTCCAGTCCTGGCGCTCTCGGCCTCCGTCAGCGCTGTCTGTCATCTGCATCCAACACAACAAGGTGTGGGCATAGCCCGTGCAAGGGTTATTATAACAATACTCAGTAGAGACCCCAAAACCCTCAAGGTCTCACAAAATACAACAAGGATAAACAATAAAGCATGAAATCAATGGATATCCATTACTTAGGTATATTCCCATACATATACCTACGTTATCAAGTAACCCATCTCAATAATGAGGAAAACACAAATGTCAATGACCCAGCTCAAACCGGGATTTTTATTAACGAATCCACGGCTGATGGAGAATTCCTCCTTTTTCGATTACAGTGGACATGTCACAAATCGGAGGCACTACTCAATAACCTTTGACTGCTGAAGTACTCTTCCTGTTGAGTACCGCGGGTCTGCTATCAAATCGGGTGCTCTGTCTGATGTGGGTCTGCCACCAAACCGGGTGCTCCCCCTAATAGTCTACAGAGGTACTCCTCTAGTCAAGTACCGCAAGTCTGCTGCCAAACCAGGCGCTCTGTCCTCCATGGGTCTTCCGCCAATGTGGCCGCTCCATCCACTGGGCGAATTGAATAAATCCTAGTCAAATCGGCTAAGTAGTCATCAGGTCTACTACTACTAGGTCTCTGCACTCTGTCCTCCCGGGGCCCAGTTGGATTCATGTACGAACCAACCTGACCTTTACTCAAATATACCCCAAACTCCATTGGGGTATACTCAAAGGGACGGCTATGCATCAGGAATACCAGCACCACTGACAGTTCTTCAAATGGATTTCCGGAGCCAAAGATATGGCCCAAGAAGGTAATGGGTCAGTAATGGGCTCGGGATCGGTCTGACTCGGTTGGACTGACTCAGCCTAACCCATTCTGGGCCGACCCGGTCACAATCGTCAGGTCTGACCTATCCCATTGGGCTGGTCAGCCTGCTATGTTTTGACACGATCCGCTGGGCCCGACCTAGCAGAACACGAGGGTGGTTCGACCCGATAGTCGCCACGTAAGTGGATCGGTAACTTGGTCAGGTAGACCAGGCCGGTTCGGCCAGTGACACCGTGGGGGACACCATGGGTCAGCTTAGAAGGTCGGTGGCCGGGAGGCCAGCAGGTAGGTCGCGCAGGGTGCGGGCAGGCCGGATGGTCACCGGGCAGGCCGTGGGTGCACTGGGCAGGGCACCAGGGAGCCGGGCAGCATGTCAAGGGGGTCGCGGGGGCGCCGGGCAGGCTATCGGGCTATGCAGCTGGGGCCGCGGGGGTGTCGGGAAGGGTTCTAGAGTGTCAGGAAGCGCGTAAGGGGGGCTGCGGGGGCACCAGCCAGCGCGCCAGGGTGTCGCGCAGTGTGGCAGGGGTTCTGCGGGGGCACTGGGAAGGGCGCTGGGGCGGCGGGCAGGCCGCTGGTAGTGGCGGGCAGGCTGCCGGTAGGGCGCGGGGGTGCCGGCAGGCCGCCGGCAGGGGGTGGGTAGCACGCCGGGGCACCGCGGGGGCAGCGCGGTTCATGAAGGCCACCGGTATCGCGACCTTTGTTTTCCGTCTTCATTGCCATCACCTTCTTTCTGTTTGTACCACCTCCATCGTCATCGAACAAGAACGAACAAAAGGAATGGGTCAAGCTGTGTTCGTGCGGTCCGTACCCTCCTCATTACGGTGATATCATTTGGTTCTCAAAGCACACAACATATGACGGGGTACGGAGGGTAATATTCAAATGAAAATAACCCCTACCTCGAATTTGGTGATCGATGACGGATTCGCGGAAGGTGGTCGTCGTTCCATCAAAGTCGGAGGAAGAAGAGCGCGACGAAGAGGAGTCAAGATTACTTCATCTGTGTTCTTCATGGGTGGTAGTGTTTCCCTTACATTCCTTGGTTGAAAAGGATGAAGATGGTGTTCTTCGTTCTTCATTCTTCATGGATGACGGTTCTTCATTAGAGGAATAATTTTCCAAGGGTTGGGCATCGCATATCCTTGCCAGCATTTCACCGCTTGAAGAAGCCATCCCAAAACCTTCCCCCAAACTTCCTTTATATATGAGAGGGAGGGTTTGTCAAAACATATGTCGACATGTAATTTCTAAAATGATAATTAATTACCCACACCCCTAATTAAAACATGTTAGGTGTCATATTAAATTTAGGTGGATGGTAAGAGGCTTCCTAAGTTAAAACACATGAGTTGGTGCAACAATTAATTGGGGGGTGTTGGCACATTAAGGTGGGGGAAAGAGGTCAGGGAGTTTCTCCCCCATTTAATAGGGAGTTGAGGAAATCAAGAGGGCTCCCCCCTCATTAATGAGGGGAGTTGGGGAAGTTTCCTCTCCTCTCATTATTGGGGGGTTAGGCCCAGTGTAGTCCCTACCTTTTTTATTCTCCCATGGGTGGTTGAATTCGAGTGGGACCCACCACCTTAACCTCACATGGGTGGTTATGGGGTGGTGGCCCCTACCACTAACATCCCTTTAGAGGTTCTAACTACCACCAAATAAAAATATGGCTAACACAATATTTTTATTTAATTAAATTAAAAACCCCAAAATCTATCTTCCAAACTCGTCAGAACACAACACTGGTGAATGTCTCACTAAGAAATTAACGATGCTGCAAGTTCATCAGTGCCCTCAAATTTCAATTCCGATCACCGGTTTAAAAGTTACAAAATGCCGCTCGTGTGTTTACTAAACATACCTGAAAAAAAAATTCTGAAAAATTATTATGAGTCACCCTCAACAAACTGCCATCGTGGTTAGGCTCTACATAGGTGAAACACGCCCCCAAAAAACACAACAGTATTGTCAGGTTTTTAATCCGAGTTACTGTTTAGAAGTTATGAAATTTACAATAAAATAATTTTCACATAATTATTTTATTTGCGACCAAAAACTAACTTTTGTTGGTGGTCCTCGCCGGCCAAAGTTAGTGTCTTCTTAAATAAAGAATCCCCTCATGAGTTCATCGGTGGTCTATTATTTTTAATCTGAGCTACCATTTGTGAGTTATAAGAATTTTAAAAAATAAAATAATTTATTTAATTATTTTATTATGGGTTATGCCATTTTTGGGATTTCTCATAGGAGACCCGCGCTGACTAAACTTAAGTCACTCCTAGGGTAAAATTGCCATCCTAAGCGCAACGGTGCCGCCAAATTTATGATCTAAGCAACCATTTAAGAGTTATTCCACTTTTTCAGGAAAACTGCTTACGTGCATTAATTTAAGCTTAACATAACTTCGACGGATCATTTCGGGCACTCTGGGGCTCAAAATCGCGCACCGTCTGTTTTCGTGGACTTATAAAATTCCCATTTAAATAAAAACAATTACATGGAAATTCCAGGTCTTTAAATTCTCCCCACCTCAGGACTCTACATACCCATAAGCCACAACTCAATCTAAGGAAACAAATGGGGTATTGAGAACGCATCTGAGTCTCTCGCTCCCATATACTCTCCTGGAGGTTCCCATGCTTCCAGTGAATGCGCACCAGATGTATCGATTGTCCATGTAGGACCTGCTCCTATCAATCCTCAATCTCCACTGGAACCTTCGTGAAAGTCGCCCAATCATCGATGTATAGCTCTCCATGGTCGATGATGTGTGAAGGGTCATGTACGTATCTCCTCAGCTGAGATATGTGGAAGACTTCATGCACCCGGTGCAACTAAGGAGATAAATCTAAGTAGTATTCCACCTCGCCAACTCTATCGAGGACCTGAAAAGGCCCGTTGAATCTCGGTGATAACATGGCTCCTCGAGAAAATCTCTATTGAACTCATCAAGGTGAGACCCGTAGAAAGAGGTGGTCACCATTCGCGAACACTAGAGGTCTCTGTCTCCTGACAGCATATGACTTATGTATGCTCTGTGCAGTCTTCATCTGCTCTTGGATTATCTGCACCTTCTTCATGGTAGCTCGTACCATCTCTGGTCAGTAAGAAGTGGGCCGACATGGTGAGTCGGTCGATGATCACCCAAATAGAGTCATTTTCATTGGACTTACATGGAACACCCATCATGAAGTCCATGGATATCTCATCCCTCTTCCACTTTGGGACCTCTAATGGATGAACCAAGCCAACTGGTACATGATTCTCTGCCTTCACTTGCTAACAAGTGAGGCATCATGAGACAAACTCCACTATCACCTTCTTCATACCTGGCCACCACTACTATTATCCAAGGTCCTCGTACATCTTCGCCACACCTGGATGTACTGCTAGAGGGGATGTCTGAAACTCCCTCAACACTTCCTCCTAAAGTGAAACTGGTACCATGGTACATCCTCTGAAGAGGATGACGTTCTCCCCACCTTCAGTAAATCCATCAGGTGTCAGCCCAATGGATATCTAAGAACTTCGTGTCTCGCAGTCAGCATCCCCATGCTGCGCCTCCCTGACTCACTGAAGAAGTGGGGGAGTGATAGTAAGAGACTGAAGGAAGGCTTCTCCATCTCTTTCCACAAAGGAAATCGGTAAAGCAGCCAGCTACTCTACCGCCCCACCTAGCAGCTGTATTCTAGACATGTTGTTGAGTGCATTTGTAATAATGTTCCCCTTCCCATGATTACAGACTACCTAGAAGTCTTAGTTCTGGAGGAACTCAAGTCATCGGCTTTGTCTCATGATCAGGTCCTTCTGAGAGAAGATATACTTGAGCCTCTTATGATCATATTACATGGTAAAATGCTAGCCCATCAGATTGTGTCACCACATCTTCAAGGAGAAGACCAATGCGGCTAAGTCCAAGTCATGGGTAGCGTAGTTATGATCATACTATCTTAAATGCCAAGAACTATATGTGATTACTGCTCTCACTTGTATCAGGACAAACCCGAGTCTGTTCCTTGATTCATCGCAGTAAAATACGTACCCCACGCCCTCCTCTCTAAGCCTCAAGATGGGGGAACTTGTCTGCCTCTACCTCACCTCCTAAAATTTCTACTTACATTTCTCTGATCACACGAAGGGTTTCCCCTCCTTTGACATGGCTGATAGTGCTGATGCAACTCTGTTGAAGTCTGGAATGAACCTCCAGTAGTATCCAGCCAAAGCAGACGTCCCTTCCCCCTTTGGGGTTATTACTAGAAACATCTTTTAAAAATATGTCCCCATGTTCTGTCACTCCTGTTTGGAATTGAAAACTCAAAACTCCTGCTGTCGTGAGGGTAAGGCTGGCCGACTCAAGAGTGATCATCTGCACCCTCCTATGCATGAGTTTAACATGAGATGCCTGGGTTTCTTTTTTCGCTGACTAAGGAGAACCTCATCCCAATGTTGTAGATAACCACAACCATTTTTCCCTAATACAGTCAATTTGTGTATGAACTGTGGTTGCCCAGTCCATACCCAAACTAACATCGTAAGGCCTTGACGCTTCCACCAAGAGGTTCCAACCGAAAATCTCGCCTCAAGGGTCAGATCACACCATCAGCTTAAGAGTGATTATCGAGTCTCTATCCAAAGGTATCTCCAGACGTGAGGATCAAGTAAAAGGTTTAATAGGAAACTCTAGGTCTGGGACAAGATTCGTGGAAGAAAGGAAGTATTTATACCTATGTCTATTGATACGACAGCTAGTAGTAGACACATACTGTACCTTGAATCACTTCTAGAGCCCTTGGGTCATACTCCTCGACCACAAGCAGCTACTTACTTCGCCTTCCCTCCATCTCGCTGAGCCTGGAGGGGACTACAAAGGTGGGTGGTTGTAACATGTCTAAATGTACACCACCTCATGCTGCTCTACTAGCTCTAATTCCACATCTTCTTCCCTACATATGCATATTTCCTTGACACTTCCTCTTATCGAATCATTTTTACACGCTCAAGTTTCTGAGAATGGCATCAGTTTCCTGCTTTCCTACTACTAACATTCACTGGATGTATCCACTCAGTCAAAGAATATTCAACCACAAAGATTCTCTCTAGCATCCTAAAATAAGTAGTAATGCGTAGAGGAATTGTGATGGCTTAGATGTCCTTTAAACACACATCACTTGGAAGTTCGAGACCTGAAGCACTGATCATACCATATTCATCAAGTTTCAAGAAAGATCGGTATTTCTCGATGAATAATCAGCTACCCACACGTCATCCTACTGATGTTGTAGATGTTCTAGGGAACTCTCAGCCACCTCCTCAATCCAGTCCTCAGCTTCCTGTGAGTCAGGCTCGCCTCGGAACCTGAGGGGTATCTGATGCTGATACACGTGTATGGCACTAATCCTACAAGTGTCCTCTACCGGTACCGCCAGTTGCAACTACTGACCAAAATGCAGTGATATAGCTGACACACTACACAGAGGTACTATCTCAGGTAATGTTCTACGTACAGAAGTCTCATCACTATGCGGACCATCCTCATGGTAACTCACTGAAAAATACTAGTATCTAAGATCAACATCTTCTCTAACAGCTCTCAACTAGGCGGAAAACTCCAGTAATCGCCTCCATCCAGTACTCTACTGCCTGGGAAACTGTCTCTCCTCGAAACCTCAAAGGCCACTACCGCTGGAACTCATTCAACACACTCAGCTGGCGTGCACCATCCTCCAATGCGGCTGGTGGAATCTGGTGCCCAATGGGTGGTGGTGCTACTGGTACACCACCCGAAGGTTCCAACATTCTAATAAGGCCCTGCACCGGAGCCTTGTCGCTCAATGGTCTGTCATCGTGTACCCTCTCGGAACTCTAACTGGCTGTCTGCGTGGAGGCATCTTGAACAGATGCAAAACGGTCAAAATTTATACCTGGTTAGCTGACCTATTTTGATCTGACTTAAAGAAAAACTTTTTAAGACATACGCGTAATCAGGGTTTTCGTGTACTGAGTCAAAAATCAATATTCAGGTTCCTGGTGTACGGATACGTCGGCCGTCGCACCAACACTGGACTCTCTGAACTGAAAACCACCCTCAGTACCCTTAACACTATTGCTTCACCGAAAAAAATATCATAGTCTTAAGTTCTGCAGTTGAACTGACTCCTCTGATACCAATTGGTCACGACCCGTCCCCTGGGGCCCATATCGTAACTACCCCAAGTCCGCCTTCCATAGGCCCAGGGCTGGCAACGAGCACCAAAGGCATAAATCCCTATAACTGGGAAGGAATTTCCTTTATAAAACATAAACACACACAACCAAAGTACAAGTGGAAGCAAACACTAATTAAAAACTGTATAACAAAAGATGTGATGGAAAGTTAAAGGGGATGGAAATACAAGCCCATCAGTAAAGTACAAGGAAAATACAAACAAGTACAACTAAAAGACAAATAGCTGGAAGGTGTCTAGAAGCTCCTGGATCATCCACCATGGATCCTAAAGAAAGGGTAGGTACAGATAGCCTCCTCAGTGCTCCACCTACATCCATCTCCTCCAGCTACTATCTCGTTGTGAGGTCCGCCTCCAGCTACCGTCTAGTCCTGGTGCTCTCGGCCTCCGTCGGCGATGTCCTTCATCTACACCATACACAACTAGGTGCGGGCATAGCCCGTGCAGGGGTGATTATAACGATACTTAGTAGGGACCCTGAGACCCTCAAGGTCTCACAAAATCCAACAAGGATAAACCACAAAGCATGAAATCAATGGATAACCATTACATAGGTATATGCCCATACATATAACTAAGTTATCAAGTAACCCATCTCAATCATGAGGAAAACAAAAATGTCAATGACTCATCTGAAACCATGATTTTCATTAACAAAACCACGAAAACTGGAGAACTCCTCCTCTGTCGAGTACACTGGCACTGTGGAGACTCCGAGGTGCTACTCACTAACCTTGGACTGCTGAGGTACTCCTCCTGTAGAGTATCGCGGGTCTGCAGCCAAACCGGTCGCTCCATCCACTGTGGGTCTGCTGCTAAACTAGGCGATCCCCTTAATTGAATACATAGGTACTCCTCATGTCGAGTACCATGGGTCTGCTACCAAACCAGGTGCTCCCTCCACCAAGGGCCTGCGCCAAACCAGGCACTCCATCAACTAGGCTCGTCGAATCACTTCGAGTCGAATTGATCAAGCTGTTGTCGGGTCTATAGCTACTAGATCTCCGCACTCCTATTGCTCATCTCCGGGTGGTTCCGCTCCACGAGCTACTGGTCGATACTCTATGTTTCACGAGGTTTCACATGAAAGTATATCAATGGACCTCCACATCATAGGGGTCTCAACGCAATAGACGACGCGTAAATTGAATGCTCAGTCTTTGAGTTATTAGCATTTTAGTCCTGGGGGCCCAGTTGGATTCGTGTACAAACCAACCTGACCATTACTCAACTATACCTTGAACTTCAGTTGGGTATACTCAAAGGGACGGCTATGCTCCAGGAATACCAACGTCACTGACAGTTCGTCAAACGGACGTCCGGTGCTAAAGATATGGCCCAAAAAGGTAATGGGTCAGTAATGGACCGGGGTCTAGTCCGACCCGGTCAGACTCGCCAGGTCTGACCCGGCCCATTGGGCGGGTTAGCCCACTAGGATTTGACCAGGTCCATTGGGCCCGACCCAGCAGACCGCAAGGGTGGTTCGGCCTAATAGTTGCCACGTAGGCGGCTCGGTAACTCGACCCAAGAGACCAGGCCGATTGGGCCAGCGACACCGTGGGGACCACTGCAGGTCGGCTCAGAAGGCCAGTGTGTGGGAGGCCAGCAGGTAGGTCGTGCGGGGCACAGGCAGGTCAGATGGTCACCAGGCAGGTCGCGGGTGCACCGGGCAGGACGCCAGGGCATCGGGCAGTGCGGCAGGGAGGTCGCGGGGGCGCCAGGAAGGGTGTCGGGCTGTGTGGAAGGGGGACGCGGGGGCGCTGGTTAGGGTGCTGGGGTGCCAGGCAGCGCGGTATTGGGGCCGCAGGGGGCACTGGGCATCTTGCCAGGCAACACGGTAGGGGGGCCGCGAGGGCACCGGGTAGCGCACCGGGGCGGCGGGCAGGACGCTGGTAGGGGTCGGGCAGGCTGCCGGCAAGGCGCGGGGGTGCCATGCAGGCCGCCGGCAGGGCGCGGGTATCACGCTGGGGCGCCGCAGGGGCAGCGCGGTTCGCCGAGGCCACGGGTAGTGCGACCTTTTTTTCCTTCTTCGTTGTCGTCGCCTCCTTTCCGTGTGTACCACCTTCGTCGTCATCGAACAAGAACCAACAAAAGGGGGTGGTCGGGCCGTGTTCATGCGGTCCGAACCCTCCTCATTATGGTGATATAATTTGGTTCTCAAAGCACACAACATACGACGGGGTACAGAGGGTAATATTCAAACAAAAATAACCCCAACCTCGAATCTGGTGATCGATGATGGAGTTTCGGAAGGCGGTAATCATTCTGTAAAAGTTGGAGGAAGAAGAGCTCGAAGAATACGAGTCGATATGACGTCGTCGGCATTCTTTGTGGGTGGTAGTGCTTCCCTTACTTTCCTCAGTTGAAGAATTATGAAGAAGGCGTTCTTCGTTCTTCATTCTTCGTGGGTGACGGTTCTTCGTTGGAGGAATAATTCACCAAGGGTTGGGCATCGCATCTCCTTGCCAGTGTTTCGCCGCTTGAATAAGTTGTCCCAAAACCTTCCCCCTTGCTTACTTTATATAGGAGAGGGAGGGTTTTTAAAAAATTACGTTGGCACATAATTTCAAATTGGATAATTAATAAGCTGCACCCCTAATTAAAACATGAGAGGTGTCATATTAAATTTAGGAGGATGAAAATAGGCTTCCTAAATTAAAACACATGAGTTGGCGCAACAATTAATTAGGGGGGGGGGGGTTGGCAGGTTAAGGTGGGGGAAAGAGGTCAGGGAGTTTTTCCCCATTTAATGGGGAGTTTAGGAAATCAAGAGCCCCCCCCCCCCCTCATTAATGAGTTTAGTTGGGGAAGTTTTTCTCTCATCCCATTATTAGGGGGTTAGGCCCTGTGTGGTACCCAAATTATTTATTCTCCCATGGGTGGTTGAATTCGGGTGGGCCCCATCACCTTAACCTCACATGGGAGGTTATGGGGTGGTGGCCCCAACCACTTACTTCCCTTTGGAGGTTCTAACTACCACCAAATAAAAATATGGTTAACACAATATTTTTATTAAATTAAATTAGAAACCCCAAAATCTATCTTCCAAACTCGTCAGAACACAACTGAGGTGAAGGTATCACTTTGAAATTACGGATGATGCGAGTTCATCGGTGCCCTTGGATTTCAATTTCAAGAACGATTTCAAAAGTTACAAAATGCTGCTCGTGCGTTTACAGAACATACCCGAAAAAAAGTTTGGAATAATTATTATCAGTCACCCTCGACCAACTAACTTCGAGGTTAGGCTCTGCCTAGTTGAAACACTCCACAACAAACCCAACGGTACTATCATATTTTTAATCTGAGTTACTGATTAGAAGTTATTAAATTTACAATAAAATAATTGTCCCTTAATTATTTTATTTACGGACAAAAACTAACTTTTTTTGGTGGCCTGCGCTGACCAATGTTAGTATCTTCTTAAATAAATCATGCCCTCACGAGTTCAGTTGTGGTCTATGATTTTTAATCTGAGCTACAGTTTGTAAGTTATAAGCATTTGAAAAAATAATATAATTTATTTAATTATTTTATTAACTGTTATGTCATTTTTGGGATTTCTCACAGGAGGCCAGCGCCGAGTAAACTTAAGTTGCACCTAGGTTAAACCCACCATCCTAAGCGCAATAGTGTCCTCATATTTATGATCTGAGTAACCATTTAAGAGTTATTCCACTTTTTCAGGAAAACTGCTTAAGTGCATTAATTTATGCTTAACAAAACTTTGACGGATCATTCCGAGCACTCTGGTCCTTGGAATCACACACCGTCTGATTTCACAGACTCGTAAAATTCCCATTTAAATAAAAACAATTACATGGAATTTCTGGGTCTTTACTTGCACTACTTTGGTTATTTGGGACCAATTATAAAATTTAGATAGTAACATTTGAATGAATATTATAAATCTTAACCATTGATAAAATAGAAATTATATAGTGACTATTAAGACTGGTATATAATAAGGGTTATGATAAATCCCATTTGATAAACGTAGAAGAATTAACTATCTTGATTAGTAGGATCCAACACTATAAATTCCATTTATCAAAGAATCTAATGGAGATGAGATCACAGGAATTTTACCTTCACTAAGACCAATCCAATATTCAACAGTTGAAGCTCAAGACGAACTATTTATGGAATATGTTCAAGCTTATCGATATCATGGCCCAAACAATATTCTTCAATCCACCCCAACAATGAACCAATTTCTCACACCTTAGTCTTAGGGAAAATGTTGGTGTAATAAGGGGTTACGTATCTAAAACCCAATACTATAAATTTTTTTATTTCCTTTTTAAAAAAATTTATTTAATATTTATTAATTTTTATTATTACATTACAAATGATTATATAATGAGTGTGATAAGAATTAGGTTATGACTTGAGGAAATCAAAAATTATATATTTGGAAAATATATATATTAATATAATACTCTTTTTTTGATAAATTACCTATTTTTTGAAATAAATTTTATTTTGATATAATATTATTATTTTATAATAATAATTATAGTATAAATAATAAAATAATTTAATAAAGTCCAATGTCATTTTTAAAAGGGCCGATAAGTGTGTAATAACCTAAATACTAGTATTTTCTAGTAAATATGTTTTTTCATTTAAAATTTAAAATTATCATAATTAGAAAACTATTTTAATAAAATAGTAATTATTTTTGAAATAAATACAATATGATTAGATGGTTGGTAATTTTTCAAAATTCACTTTGACAACTAAATTTTTTGGGTAAAAAATAAATACGATATATATATAAGGTTTGAATTATGACATAATAATATCCCAATATTGATATAATAAATTCATTAAATGGAATCCAAAACCAAAAATATTTTCTCCCTTCAATAAAATTTATTCATAAAATTATTAATTTAATTTTATAATCCTCTAATGATCCCTCAAAAACCAATATTGTATATTAATATTTTAAAATTCATTCTTTATAAATATAACTCACTTCAAAAAAAACAGTTTTATTATTTTAATAAACCTAATTATTGGACATAAGAATTTTGAAAACAACTCCTATTTATTATAAACCATGGGTAAAATAGTAAATATTTAATGAAGTTTTTAAAGTGGTTTTTTTCTAATCATAATATTAACCCTAGATCCATTTTTAAGAAATATAAAGGATTTGTTTTTAAAAATTGGTAAATGCCTACAGATCTCATTTTTTATACTCTTATTTAACTCTTATAAATATATGGTATTTATTATAAAATAATAAATTATGTATCCTAAATCTTCATTTATGTCATTATTATTATTGAAACACCATTATAACCCCTCTTTCTTATCAAAATAGATGTGAAATTATCGCTCCTGTGTATGTATGGCTTACCGAATCCACATAGCGAAACAATTCATTTATCTTGTCTATACTTTACTAATGGGAATTATGATGAATTAATCATTTATATATTATAATTATTACATAATTTAAATTATATAAATATAATATAATATATAATATCTTAGAATACAAACCTTTTTAAAATTACAACATCATTTGTGCATACGTGTGGACTACAACCTCCTCGAAACGATGTGATTCATTTTTCATTTATATATAAACATAGATGGTAAAATTTTAATATTCAATAAATATATGTGGTATATATAATAATATAATTATCATTTAACTATTAATTAATAATTACTTTTCCTTCGTTCCATTGATCAAAATATAAAAAAAGTGTTCATGCGCATATAGGACCTACCATCTCCATGGACAGTGTAATTAATTTTTCAATCACCAGTTTTTTGGATGAAACTAAATATATATATAATTAATAAATATTATAATTTTATCATTAATAATATTATCTAGGTTATTTAAACAAGAAAAATGTTCAAGTACTGGAACAACTAAACTGAAATACTCATGACAAATGGAGTAGTTAACACCGAAAAATAATGATTTAAATAAGAAATTATTGATAGAGAAGGGTGTTGAAATTATATGAGGGTATAATATATGATATTATATGTATAAAAGTTACTATTTATTATAATTAAAATAAATTTTGAATAATTATATATTATTTTGGAGTCTTTTCAAAGCAAGGAACACTCGAAGTAAGGGTTTCTTGTAACATTTTTTTCATCTTTGAGATATATGCCATGTTCACCACGAATTTCTTTTAAAAGGTTTATATAATTTCCATTTTATATTTTTTATCATAAATATATTTAAATTTATTTATCTAAATTTTCATTTTATATTTTTTCTTTCATTGGTATTGAAGTTCATAATTTACCAAATTGGTATGGTTTTTAAGTCCCAATCATTCTTTATGATGTTTGATTATAGTTATGACTACAATAGTGAAATTTTATTATCTACCACACAATAATATTATGATATTTGTTATCACATGGTTATTCCATCAATATACATGTTTTACTTTCATTTTCCACTCCCCAAGTTATTATAAGAATAAAAAATGCCTTTAAGTAAAATTGATTTTATTTCTCACTTCTTTTTTAAAAAAATCATCATTATAGAGGTTTTATAAAAAAATAGGTTTTTACTATTCTCTTATATTTTTTAAAATCCATTTTTACTACTATTTTTATTTTGTAACAAAATGGTCTAAAAGTAATCTTCTTTTCATTTTCTAAGCGGGTTACTTTGTGATATTTCAAACAAAATAACGAAAGGGTTGTTTTTTTAATTTATATGGAATGAACTAGATTTAGTATTGTCATGGAAACTCAAGTTTTTGATGAATCCATTTGAAGTTCCCATGGTTATTTTAAAATTAATTATTTTTTAAAACAATTTTGAAAATATTTATATTTTGAAGAAGTTATTTCAAAATAGAAAGGTTATTCTCCTCAAGGATGTTTTAATAATATTTTGATTCATCAACAACAACAACCTCTAATGTCACTTATTATTTACTAGGAATATGTTCCATGTATCCCATCCCTATACCTTATCTATATGGTTTATGGTTATGTTGGAATGATTTTTATGAATCTCAATTCTTTTCCATGGGTTATTAGATGTTCAAATGTTTATAAAACCCATTTCTTTTCCATGAATTATTCTATGATGAAATGTTTATGAAACTCATTTCCCTTCAATGGTTTTGGATATGATCAAATATTAATGAAAAACATTTTTTCATGGATGGGGATATTATGAATGATTTGTCAAGATTTTACACACATGTACATGATTTTCATTATGTGAAAATCGGGTTCTATATATGCCTTCAATAAATTCGGTAAAGTTTTATATCTCATAATATAATTATGGGATGCATGTTAATGTTATTGATCTAATATGGGATGCTATTAAATTTTCTTTATCCTCTATTAAATTTTAGCGATGATTCTTGATATACTATGGTTTGATGGTCTTCGTGTTAACCTTGACATTATGAAATGGTTTTTATACCTACGTTACTGCCACACGTTTTTTATATGAATTTATGATTAAAGATTTGTTTGTTATATTTTTTCACACTTATGGAATGTATAATTAGACAAGTTAATGTTTTATTTCATGTATTGTGTTTATGATCGATGATAGATTGGGTGTGAACATTTTAGGTTTTATTCATGATCTTATACTCATTTGATTTTATATTATCGCTGATTGATATATCCCATGTTTACCCTAAATAATAAAAGATATAACACTTTTATTATATTTCCTTTACCTAGAATATGAAGAAAGGTTTTAATTATGATAATTCTATAAAGGGTTATGGTTTTGAAGAAATGATTGAAAGATTGTGTCGATAATGTTTTTGTTACAATGTTTCCAAAGTCACTATACCTATACGATTTTGGAATGTATCATAATATTTTGTAAATAATATTAATATATTAAGATGAGATGTCTATATATGAAAATTATTGGTCATTATAATATTTACATTATATCAATTTTCAATGCATCCCATCTATATATACACACTTGATCTCATGTGGTTATATGTCCTATTTAATCATAGAAACTCGATACAAAGTGAACTTTTTTCTTACCTAAATATAAATATCCAATCTATGGATAAACTCATCAACATATTCCATACTCAATCACATTACATAAATCATTGAATAATTCACATACAAAATCATTCAAAAAATATTGGAATAATTTCCCTAAAATTAATCCATATCTCAAGTCATTTTATTTTTCTCTATAGGATATACATTATAAAAATCACAACTAGAATAATATTGAATTTTACTTTGGAATCCACACCCATATAAATAACCATATAATCACATCCATCCCAAATCATGAATTAATCGTCATACATTTCATCATAAAATAAAATTCAATCACCATTTCTATGTTCAAAAGGTAGAAAAATCATCACCAAATATAAATTATTATACCACATCATTATTTAGAAATCATTGTTTAATATTTAAAAACATTATAAAAAACTTTCCATAATACATGTAACCTATATCATGTTTGAATATTAAAATAAATCTCAATTTACTCTTCAAATATTAAAACCATGTGTTCATATAATCATCGGTCATCAACTAATTAATTAAAACTTCATGAAATTGTATTTTTATGTGAAAATAGGACTATAAATTCATCAACTAAAATCATAGTCAATTTTTATAAGTTTTTTATAAAGGATAAATATACACCCAAAGGGATACTACATTATCCCTCTCTTTTCCATTCATGAAATAATACTCTTAAAATAACATCACCTCACCTCATATAAAGCCTCGCATGACCTTGGGGTCCATTACCCAAGGATAATGTAATGACATTTACTATCAAGGATGGATAATGTTAGAATAAATATGAATTTTGAGTCTTTGATTTTGGGTTTTAAGTGAAATAAGATTAAAATTTAAATTTTTGGATTTTTATAACATATTTTAGTGTTTATGAGCATAACTACAAGATTTGTATTCAACATATTTTATTTTTTAGAATTTATAAGTGGATTAGAGTTGGTTCAGAGTGGCTTTCATATAATGTAAGTAAAATAAGTCTATTAGGTAATTGATATATATGTCGAAGGTTTCCATTGAAAATTATAGGGATGTATAGAAAATTTAGGTGTCGTATCCTAGACAATGGCCCTTTTTCATGTGGTCAATCGGTATTGAGTACTCTATACATTATGATTGGGTACCTGGTAGGGTTCAATGTATTTCTCAAAACTGAGGGAAAACCCATCATTTCAAGGTCACCCACATTAATTATTCATCTATGTATAAACTAAATAATGGATATATTGTCCATCCATTCTACATTTAGTTCTCCTAAATAGACCCCCATCTCATTCTCCAACTATAATGGTTGATTTTTTCTTATTTCATCATGTTTAATGGTTGTGAAATATTTCCCTTCTTCCTCTATAGTACTTCCCTTTTATATTTTTCAAAAAAAAATATTTTTTAAGATAGGAGTCATGTTGTATTTCTTTTAAGACAAGGTAAAATAATGAAAATAAAATGGGGATTTTAGGAGTGGGGACATTTGATATTTGTAATAGGATTAATTCCACCCTCTTCTCCTTGTTTTAGTGAAGGTTTTGTAGAATGTTGAATTTTCTCTAGACTCCACTAAATTAGTGAGAATTAATAATCAATTGAATAACAAATCATGGGTATTTTGGTCAATGAAGTGTCAGTGGAATGGTTGTATCCTTTTATAAATTCTCGTTTAAGGATTGTATGTTTTAGTGGTGCTTAATAAGTTTCTAGTAAGTATTACTCATCTGATTTAATTAGGGAAACAATTATATATTTTAATAATTAGTTAATGGAGAATTATTGTATGAAATTATCGCTCGTGAGAATATAGATTTTAATTAATAGATATTTATAATGTGCATAGAATGTATTATCAATGATAGTTTTATTGGAGAGTCGTGATGGATACAACATCAAGGAGAATAGTTTCAAAGTTCACCTGACAAATCCTTATAAACTATTAGATTCTCATATGTGTTTTCTTTTTCACGGGAAAATTCTCAGTATGTTAGCTGAATTGAATCAATTTTCCTATAAATTGACTATTGGACTATTTAATGATGAATATTGGGTATTTTAATTGAAAGCCTGAGAGAATATCATTATAATAACATGACTCAAGGGGTGAGAAAAGTTGGATATTATATGTATTTCATTTAAAATGTGGAAATATATTTAAATTGATTCATATGTGTAGTTTTATTATAGTAGATTATTGTAAATATATGAATATAATTTTAGAGGAATGTATAGATTATTTAGTTTTAGGAATTTGCATATCTATATATGAATCTCTTTAGGTAAAAGGATATTGTATGGGGTGAGTGTGGATAACTGGTGGGTTTCTATGTGTGGAATAGAAAGTGGTGAGAGGGATATTGACATAAATAGATCATGGGGATTTTATTAGTTCATTTATTGGCATATTTTGTTGTATATGTTAGGAATCTTTCCATTAATGTGCATAGAAACCATGGTGTTTTGGGTATTAACCATTATAATGATATAGTGCAGATTTTTATTAGAGTATTGAAAAGACCCTGCTAGGTAGTGCATGGACTGAGAGAGTGGTTATGTGTTCAGTGTGGCCAGGTATGACCAATGGGTTGGGATTATAATTTTTATCTCCTGTCAAGGATTATCATCGTCATAGTTTTTAATTAGATTTAGTTATCATAAATGACTTCTATTTTGATATTGGTTTAATAATATATTGTTAGGATACAAAATGATACCCAACATCTTAGAGTACAATAATTAACCAATTGATAACAAGGACATTGGGTATGACAATTTATACTATGTTTGATTTTTATGTGTTATCCATCAGAACAAATATTAAGGGATATGGTTACAGGATAATAACTATGTTGAGACCTCCCACTACATTATTTGGAAATTTTATAAGTCATTATGTGAGACTTTTCCTTGATTGATTCGGTAAATAATCAATGAAATATGTGAGTCCTCGCCATATATGATATATTAGTGTCCTAAGACATGATGTGGGAACCCAAAAATAATTATAGTATAATGATTCATGTTCTTATTTTAGACCTCATCTATAGGGATAGGTTTATGGTAAAAAACAAGGCATCCTACCTCCCCTTATGATATATGTGTTAATCATGAGGCTAATTTATAAATCCCCAACCTGTGTGATATGGTCATTGTGTGAAAATTAAAAATGGGTACATTACCTTCAATAATTGGATATCTTATATGAATCAATATAGGAACTTACCACATGTTATAGGAAATTGGTATTCATCTATGGGGTGATGCATATTTACTTCTATCTTTGTCCAATTTATATAGTTGGGGTTGGGTATTATGGTGGCCATGCTCTAACATGATATACCAACTAGGTATTTTTCATATTTTCTATTATCTTTTGAATTATTCTGAATGTATACATACACTATATATGATTAAATATATAAGGTATTACTTTGTGGTTCTCTATTAATTTGTATTATCACACCCTACATGTGCATTATAGATCATATTAATATATTATGTTTCTCTATTTGGATACATATTGTTTGATGGATTTCCATGGAGTATTTAGTTAAATGTTCGGTAAATTACATTTAGAGGGACATGGTTTTTTATAGTTGACTCTCCCAATATGGTTGATTCGTTGTACATTTTTAATTGTTAATAAATTTGGTGATCTCTATTGTATGAAATTATAAATAGGATTAATAACTTTTTTTATATTATGTTGATCTTTTTGTGTCAACCCCTTACTTATAATTTCATGTTATTAATTATATTTTTCTATTATTTATTTTTATTTTCATGTTATGGTGTAGAGAGTATGGTGTAACCATGATGCTTATAAACTATCACTGCTACATGGAATCCTTTAGGATAAAGGATGGAATTCTTGATTTCATTTATACAAGTATTTTTTGACAAATGATGGTTAAAGGGTTGGGTTTATTAAAAAAATTGAAATCAAGAATTTATTTGGGTTAAAAAACAATTTTACAGTTGTTTTTTATGTAACATTTTATTTCATATTAGGGTGGACAATATTCTTTCGGAAAAATAACGCTTTCATAATGTCTCCCAATATTTTATTAGTAACATTAGAATCCCCCCACTTAAAACCTCAAAAGTGGAGTCTTATAATTTTAACTTATGATCAACCATAAACTCAGAAACCCATGATGGTATCTATAACTCTTAAGTTAATCATATATTAATTAATATGTATTTCCAAAAATTAACATAATATTAAAATGTTTAATGATTCTAATAACCAAATTCCATTGATAAAAATAATTATACTACATAATTATTTAATCCCAATACAATAATACTTCAACCCACTTACATCACTTCCTAGTATAACATAGGTCCTTTTGTCGTCTAGTAGTTAAAATTTAAATGAGGGAACTGGCATGGATAATTCCATGGTTCTCCACATTTAAGAAAACAAACTATAAATGGGTCTCTATGATAATTTTATTTCTCTCCATTGAACACCTCACTTTTCCTCAAAAATTCATTTCTCTATGAATTTATTTTCAAAAATATAAACCATTTTCACATTCTTTTGAGTCATTATTTTGGGTTTGTCCATATATATTTATAAAGTTAAGGAAATTGATCCTTATTTCTTAAATGTAATCAACTACATGAGCTCTTATAACACTCTATAATTCTCTTTATTGGTGAGTCCAATATTTTTTTAAGGTATAGGTTATTATTCATATATAATAAAAACAGAATTGGAATAATCATAATATCTTTCACTTCAGTCATCATAAAATTTTTCTACTTAGAATCACTGTATTTTCCATTACATTTAGTGTTAACATCATTCCTCCTTGTTTTATCCATTTCCTAAAGACAAAAATCAAGGTGTGGGTGAAACAATAATAAAAAAATAAGGTATTTCTAAATATAAAACCTTTTTCCAAATATTAAACATTATTTTTAACATAGTTCATCCATGATTATCATCAATTCAAACCCTTCACAATAGTTCATAAGGAAAAATGTGAATTAAAACATGCACATCCCTCAGGAGTGTCAAACCAGGTGCTAAGTGAAAGAACACTCATCATGCTCCATAATTATAGCTAAGATATACTTCACCAACACATTTATGGGATGAAATCCTTATGTTTATCTATTCTAAAAGAATTTATAGTAGTAGTATCCATATAGAGATGTATTTTTAGGAAAACCACATCATATCTTCCTTACCAAAATTTTTGGATTTTATCGTATAAATAGAATTATCCTCATGGGTTTTAACAAATTTATCTAATCTCAATAACTGATGGTTGACTAAACCTATCCTATAATATTACCTATAGAGACCCATGCTTTCCATGCATAGATATTATAACTTATTAAATTAATATTCAATATAAATTTTAAATATCCATCTAAGGACCAAAAATGATTAGTGTATTTGGAAACATGGATACATAAAAAATTTATAAAAAATCATCATTATTTCCCACTTAGTTCTTCATAACTAACACCCTTCTTCGATACAACATACCTCAAACATATCTTCATAACCTATAGAAAGGAAACATAATAATGGATGATATCAGATGCTCAGTAAGAGTATAAAAGGAAGATATAAATGATCACTTAAAATTAACATGAGAATAGGGTTATGATAATCCAATATTATCATTTGAAAAACATACCCAATATATAAAAGTTTATAATCTTTATTAATGGAATAAATCATGGATGTTTATAAGACATGAATCATAAAGGAATCAAAGTACATGATGAGTGAGAGAATTTGTTTTTTCATCATATGTAAGTTTATTCCATGCACATAAGAATACAAAATAATTTTCATAATATTCAATTCATACTTACAAGAATCTCATAGTGGATTTTAATATCCCCAAAAACAATCTTAGTAGTTAAGTTTTCATCCTAATATTATCATAGTGAACATATTTCATTACTAAATTGGGTCTACTCCCCATTCAAGTATTTCTTATCTCATGAGATATCCATATATAACCAATGAATAATAGGGTTATATAATTTTGAACACACCTATCACATAATTGAAAAAATATGTGTCATAACAGCATAAAACATTTCTCATATCAAAAAACAATCACTTATGGAAATAAAAAAAGTTTCATAAACATCTTATAATCATAATCATAAACCATACAGATAATGAATAATTATATAATAATCGGATCATATCACTATTAATAATTATGAGTCATTAAAGGATTACATATTATATGAAATATGATATTAAAATATCACTTAGAACATTTCTTGATAAAAATTCACCTCTTATATTAAAGTGACTTATTTAAAATAAAATAAAATCCAAAACATAAGGAAAAAATTTAGTTTAAAAATCATTGGAACAATTTAAAAGAGTATTCAATGTATTGGGAGGTAATGATATTGTGATATTATCTTCACATAGTATTTTTTAAAATAATGATTCCTTTTACATATTTTCTAAAGTTTAAAAAGCTACTCATTTGAAAAATAAAAAGAACAATCCTTTTAAACATTTATTTAGAATTTTAAAAAAAATCAAAAATATATTAAAATTTAATTAGAGAATAATAAAAACATTCTTGAAATAATTTTTTGAAAACATGTACATGGATGATAAAGGATGTTTGATCAAAGAGAGAGAGAGATAATGTTTATTTTCTTTCAAAAACATTATTTCAACATCTTGAGTACATAAAAAGAATAAAATGAGAGGATGGGGTCTATTATCAATAAATAAACATGGGAGAAGAAAAATAATGAAATTATTGATATGTATATCCAAAAATTTCATAATAATATACATAAAAATTAACAATGTGGATAAAAAATGATATTGTAACATCAAACCCTCACATCTCTGGAAATATTTTGAATCAAAGCATCATAAAATAGAGAACTTCATATATATTCTTAAATTTCAATAATATTTATGGAAATAATCCTAAAATTGATTTATGGGTAGTATATATAATACACAATAGAAAGAAGTGGTGAATAATGCATATGTCTCACAGAATTAAAAGTGAGAAGAGAGACCGAAACAATGATCATATAGTGAAAGTGATAATTAATCAATGGAGTGATATTATGTATTATAAAATAAAACTAATGATTTGTGGAAATAAAGAATAAAAAATTGAATTTCATACGTAATCTTGTCATAATATAGTCAAAAAAGATGTGATGTAACGCAATGGCAGTATATTGAGTTAAGAAACACCTTACCACATGGTAACATTAATGTAAAATCCCCTTGGATGAAATAATTTGAATTGAAACATATTATACCTTTAAGTAGGAAGTATTTATGATATAACATGTAAAATGGTAGTATATTCACTATATAAAATAAATCGGTACATAATATTAAAATATTCATCAATGAATGGAAATTGAGATTAAATCCCTAACCTTGAGTTTGAATTCTCACATACAATCCTTATATTCTTAAATAATAAACATATGATAAATATTTATTCTCATTAGAACATTTTTATGGTTTATTATACCATTTACCATCTTATGATGAATTAGTTAATCAGTTTTTTTATGTCGCATGTTTTGATGACATTCAGCTCACCTGTCCAAAATGACTCTAGTGGGTTTATAGTGGTAAAATATGTTATTATTTCATCATATAAAGAAAAATAATCATGTCAATATTATAATTTTTTTCTATAATTTATAATTTTAAAACCAACCAATATATATGGTTTTTAAAAATGAATAATGTTTCTATTCGGAAGATGGTAAATCGTACGTATGTAGGAGTAACATTTCAATTTTTTAAAAATATTGAAAAAAATACATTAAGTGCCAGTTTAACTTTATATAATTATAATTATACCATAAATATAATATTATTTCGTAAAATAAATTATATTTAACATCCATGTTTTAGGGTATTGAAATATGAATCTCATAATTTCCGGGAGGGGGTAATCCACACACACACATGAACGTCATTACAATCATTCAAAGAATGAAAAATATAACAAAATATGTGATATATTAATCATAAATTATTATAAATATGTAATTAATACCATATATAAATTTAAAATACATAATAATAAATATACATGAGAGGTGATTATAGAAAATAAAATACATTTTTTTCGAGGAGGTCATCTGTTATACACACAAACAATGGTTTCATTTCGATTTTGATAGATGAGGAGGTAGTTGTTGGTTATTTCATTAACATAATTACTTATAATAATTTGGT
Organism: Viscum album; assembly: GCA_963277665.1. Taxonomy (NCBI): domain Eukaryota; kingdom Viridiplantae; phylum Streptophyta; class Magnoliopsida; order Santalales; family Viscaceae; genus Viscum; species Viscum album. Next base: position 808,826,367 of record OY728138.1, on the reverse strand, counting down.
ATATATCAATTTTATTATATTTTAATGGTTTAATGTGATTTGAAGGAGGTGGGAGAATAAATAAAACAAAGTATTTCGGTTAACAATGATATCTCTTCTTTGGAGATCCTGTTTAGGTTTACACCAAAAGCCTTCCTAGGAGTGTTTTTAATAAAAAAGACTCCATGAAATGGTAATATAATTAATTAAGGTATTTGTTTAGGTATTTTATAATACAAAAGGATGTTGAAGTGTGGATAATAGAGGAGAGGAGGTTCCCTTTTATAAGTGAAGGGTGGGGAACTTTTGGAATTTCTTAAAATATTAAATTAATTTAAATTAAGTATTTTCTACAGAAAAATAAAAATTGATACAATTAATATAAAAGATTAAGATATGCCTGAATACTATAATACAAGGAAATTTGGAAAATTTTAGATTTTTTTACCTTAATTTCTCTATTTTAACCCATGTTTACCCATTTCAACAATTACCATAATAACAATGTTTTTGCACTTTAACTGTCGATATAGGTGTTATAAAGGGAAAATTGGTTAATAAATAGCCCTTGGTTTATATTTTCAACCATATCCAAAAAAATTGGAAGAGGATATGATTTTTCTAAATTTTAAATCACTTAATAAAATATTATTTTTTTATAAAGTATCATTAATCTTATTTTTGGAACTATTCATTCGATTTGAATTTGAAAACAAAATGAAATCAATTTAATTTGAATTTAATCCTCTCTCACATCACTATAATTTTATATGTTTCTAAATAATCTCCTAACAAAATTATTAATTCAAATTACATAGCTACAAATATTTTTAAAATCATTTATAATCTTATTTTATTAATTAAATAAGTTATTTGTCAGCGTTGTGTAAGAATTTAAGGTAATTATTTTATCACAAAAAATTAGAAATAAATTATCATTATAAAATTTATATATCTTTAAAATTAAAATTTATAAACAAACATAAGTTTATTTTATCCATGTCACAATATTTTATAGATATTAAAATCAAAAAAGTGAGATTATTGTCTTTATCTTTGAATGAGTTATTAAGGATAAAATCAAATAAATGTGGCAAAAAGTCACCATAAATTAAATAATTTGATGGATATTTACCAAATGACATCATCCAATCGGATAATTTCAACTTTTAGGGTAATATTTTTTTCATTATCACATTATTTTTAACCATAATTAACCCCTTTTACCTTTATAGTGGTAAGAAAATTTATTATGATTACAATTAAAAATGAATAAAAATAAAACAGTCATATTTAGAAAATTTGGACACCTGATTAAATAATATGAAATCTATTTTTCATGATTCAATTTATATAGGTTTAGAAATTTAATTTATTATTAATCCCACAAATCAAGGAAATGTATTTATAAAAAATTATTTTTAAAAATAAAAACATGTTATATTAAATTCAAGTGTCAAATTTATTCCGATGAAAATGAATTTTATTCATTAACAAAAATTATATATTGAACTTTTATAACTAATCAAAAATATAATTTTATTTCTAAAATACATTAATAGAAAAAAAGTCTTTTAATAAAATCTTATTTTTTTAATATTCTTTAAAAAATCAATATTTTCAGAAAAATATGAAAAATTAACACTAAAATAATTTTAAATGATGATTTAAAAATGATATCCTTTTCATTAAATATAATTTTTAAAAGTTATAGAAATTATTTACAATTTTTTTCACATAAAATAAATAAACACCATTATTGAAGAAAATGTATTTGTGATGAATATAATAACATCAATAAAAATTGTTTTATTATTAAATAAACATTTATATTGGTGTATAAATTTACATATATTTATAAAATTAGTTTATCAAATTCATGCCATATAATTTAATGATTAGGTTATAAGGAGCACATCTAAATAAAAATATATTATGGTTTGTTTCGGATCAAATTTTTGTGTCATATACACCATTAGACATAATTTTCTTATTTTTAAAATATAAGTGTGTTACAGTCATTTATGGTGTTATGATATGAGTATTCATGTGCTATTTAAAATTGTGTAATTGAGGTATGTTCTAGGACTTTATGTGAGTGAAACCATTGGGTGATAGCGTCATAGAATGATACATTATATAAAACAGAAACATATAAGATAAAGTGATATTATGACACTAGATATTACACCCCACCTTAATTTATAGGCTCAGAGTACAATACTTTACATGAGATTTCACCTTTATTGGTATGGCGAGTATTTTAGAATTGGCATGAAATATCACAATGAGGGATTTTGTATTGACACAAGTCTTTATCTCAAGTCCTCATGCTAAGTGATAAAGTGATGGTATGATACAAGGAATTGGATATAGTTCCCTTTATGATAGCTTAACTATCAAGATAATGGATCGGGCCTTACCATGAGTGATATGTTAAGGGATCAAGAGTAATGTTCAAGAAAACTTTTCTTCCTAAATTAGTTGAAGTGGGAGCTTTTAGGTGTCATAGTTTCTTGGTTACCATATAATGACTTGATGAGGTTGGTTGCGCACTTAATCAAACTACATTCTATCTTGTTTATCCATTCATATTCAATAAATGGAAGAACTTTTATGGGGTCCACTAGTGGTCCATAAAGAGTCATATAGTCACACAGATTATGGGAACCCAAGAGTGTTTATAGACCATATAATGGTTTTTCAAGTGAGATATTGTATAGGAGATCTAGTTATTGTTTGTGTATGGATTCTAGGATATTAATTCTATGGGGGACTTATTTTTATTATACTTGACTTTCTCCTATATTTATATTTTTGTATATTTATATTAATCTATCTAGTGGGTGATTCCTTTTTTCACTATATAACCAAGAGTTCCATTTATTTTTATAGAATGTTGATTTTTTATTGGTAGGATCATATATTAATCTTCAAGAATATACTCTAGTATTTATGTTATTTATCTATTTTCTTAAATTTTGTTACCGTTTTTTTGTTATCCCTATATTATTTATTGAATCTCGCTGTTGGTCAATATGATTTTTCTTATATAATGGAATTCAAGATATCATATGGTGTTACAGCTTGAGTCTATGGACCATTACAGGTGTTTGAGAATTATAATTAGTATTCACAATGAGTTCAACTCAATATATAATAAAATATCATAAATAAATTTATTCAATTTTAAAAAACAAAATACAACATAACACATGATGGATCACTCATATAACCCTATTATGTCAATCTAAGTCTCATAAAATTATATTATACCAATACTAACCCTCAATTGGGTCACCACCAATTTCAAATGATTCCTTTATGCCTAATTTATATACTTATATAAAAGGATTCTAAAATTATGGATGTCATAAATTAATTAAAATTAGTCCCCTGTTAAGGAATTTCTCCCAAATATCTCTTTATCATTATTGATTACCTTCATTATTTATGAGATCTTATCTTCTATAAATACAAAACAAGTTAAGTATAATATATTTATAACAAACTTAAATAATTTCTCGAACTCATTTTTTTTGACATCATATATAATTTCATTCCCTATAACACCTTATGAAAACACATACGGTTTACTCCTTACACACCCTAATCCAATTAGTGGAAATAAACCCATTTTACTACGACCACTGAATTTTTTATTTCACTAAAATTCATTAATATAAAAAAAGGAGTTCGCTTATTAGTTTACCTTAAGAAAAATAGTATGAATAATCATGTATAATTACTTTAATACCTTAATTTATCATTGCTAAATGATTCTAAAAAATTTGAATTGATTTAATAAGGAATTAATGGAGATGTAGACAACTCCAAAATATTAATAGAGAAAAAGCAAACAAAGAAGTGAAATTAATAAAATATAAGGACAAGGTGTAAGGATAAAACCTCAATATTCAACATTAACTATATTATATAATCTTAAATCTTTTTAGATGAATGGTAAAATTGATATCAGAAAGTGGGTGTATCCTCATGTTCTCGTACTGATGAGAAAATGGACCTCCATATGGGAGAATTTAGTTTGAAACTACAATTTATAAATTATAAAGTGGTTGAATTAGAACTATCAACCTTCCAAAATTACTCTTATAATGACCACATGACTTTGGATTGGATTTCAGTTAATTTTTTATTTCTTTAATTGATTAGTTATTTCCAATTTAGTATGGAATAATGAGGATTGAGATTTAAAAAATATTATAGTTATGGTTTGGTGGACTTACTTAATAATTATAGAGTTATGGGCCAATAATTACTCATTATAATATGACTTGGTATATAGTCTCAAGTATATTGGGATGTTTCCTATCAATTCCCACTCAATGGGTAGTGGTCTTATACAACATAATCTCTATGTGAAAAAGTATATGATGTTAGTCTACCAGACACCAATTGGTATATTTTCTGTTATTACTTAAGGGAATATTTTTCTTCAATTGTTAAAATAATTTAATATCTTTTCTCTCATCCCAACTACATTATCCTTTAGTAAGAAATGCCTAGGTTCTCCTTTATGCATCCTTTATCTCAGAAACTATCATTTTAGGTCATATTTGATCCCTATAATGTGAATAGTTTTATTTTTGAAAAGGATAAGAATCCTAAATCAAAAATCATATGTTTCATTAATTTTATCTTTATTATATTTCTCAAAACCCTTAATATGAGGAGTTTATTTAGTTTTCTATAAATTTAGGAGAATGATATTTTTTAGTTGGCATTATTCAGCAAGATTTTGTAGCATGGATAATGGTTAGTGGTCCTTACCATTATATGTCCCTAATATTATTATTCATGATATTCTATGATTTTTTATTATATGTTTTTAGTATAGATAACTCATTTAATGAATTCTAGATAACTTTTATTGATATAAATGCACTGTAAGTGATTCCTTTACTATGTTACATCTTGGATGGATCTATCTTATGTTTAATTAGAGTAATTTAACATGGAATGTTTTCCTTGATAAAATAAAAGATATTTTAATTGTTTAAAGATAAAAAATGGTTCTAAAACAATAGTTTTTAGTTAATTTTTTATAGTTTAAAAATCCTTTTCAAATGAAAAAAAATTTAAGGCATCATGATGTTTTATTTTACTGTTTTGGTAATGTTATTTTATGTTATACATACCTAATAAGTTATATACTTCTTAAAGATTTTGGAAAATAGTTTATTATTTCATTTGAAGGTCTACTGTCAGTTAGTATTGTTAGATGGGAGATTATGTCTCTTATTGGGTTGTATTGTTGTTTTCAGTTAAGAAATTTGTTAGGAATTGAGTTACTTTTAATAATAATGGTTTGACGGATTGGAGAGAATGAGTTATCAAAATTTAATCCCCATTTTTTATTAGATCATATCAAGGAGGGTGGTTATGATACACACTCCCAATTATTAGATTGTATTAGATACTATGGATATGTTATCCACTCTTATATATTTATTTCCTTTCCAATATGTTTTTTATCATATTTCATAATGATAATTCAATTACATATATTTATTAGGTTTTTCATACATTATATTTACTTTGGTACATGATTTATTTTTTCACTAATATTGGCTTGAAAAATTAGGCCATTATTTAAGATAGAATTATAGTGCATGATTTTTTGGTGGGGTATATATTTTTTATTTTTATTTTTTCAATTATTATTTAGTATCTAATATCGCATATATTATTGTATTTATAATCATGTTTTAATCATGGTTTCTTAATAATGATCACATTCCCACCCTAAAAATTCACCTCTATGTATTTGATTATTTCATAATAAAGAATCCCAATAAGGGTAAAGACCCTATGATTTGTGGTTAATTTTTAAAAATTTTGATTTTATAATCATAAATTACAAAAAAGTGTTCTTTGTAAAAAAAATATTTGATTGTCAAGAATTATTTTATGATTTTTTATTTCCCCTGTATTGTGTCTAATAACAATTGGGATAATTCTTTTAATCTATATTCTGTAGTAATGAATATTTTTTTTATTAATGATTATGATATTGGTATAGTAAGAAAGTAGATTTAAATAAATATTATATTAATATTATGTTACATTTTTTTTCATTAATTAATTTATTAAACATGGTATTTGGGGAATCGTCTTATTGAAGTGTTGACATGGCCCTAACTGAAAAGTAGAACCATCATCTTATAAGAATGTGAGCTTAAATATATATTCCAAATTATTTAGAATATCATAAACCAATTCAGAATTTAAAAAATGGTTTCAAAACATTTTTTTCAAAATATAATATTTTTCACCTCGATATTCTATATATTAGATTATTGTGAATTTTTTTTTTTGAAGAGATGCTTATATAATTTTGACAATGGTTTGGTCTTGGGATTATTATTCTAAGTTTGGGTAGTTATAGTTTAATAATATTTTTCAAATAATTTTTATATTTTTGATTTATTCATTTACACTTTAGCTACAAATTTTTTTAGGGTATGGGTTCCCAAATTATACATGAAACTTAATTTTTTATGATATTTGATTTCTTTTATATAGATGAAAAAATATTCTTTAAAAATTAATTTTTATATATTAAATTCAGGAAATAAATTATCTAATTATTTATTAACTTATTTTTTGAAATCATTTATATTTATTAAGACCCATGGTGATAGAATTTTATGGGACTATTTTTCTATATAATATTCTTATGAATATATAGGAAAATTTGGGGTGACCATGAAATGTAGGTGGATTATTATATTTTTATTCCTTGGTTTCTAGGTTGGCGAGGTACTGTAAACTATCCAAGGAGTAATAGTGAATCATAGAAGATGTTGAGTTAATGGATGGTTAATATTTTTACCTAAGGTTGTACCTCACCATGATTATATAATATGAATTATAAACTACTTAGAAATGATTATTTTTAAATTATTTGACTATTATTAATTATATCCCATCAAGGATTTCCCATAAAAAATATAATTGAACAGTTGACCATGATCCAAAAATGACTCTCTAAGTTAAAGTGGTAGGATAATAATATAAACCATAGTCTTTTACAATCGATTTTTTGTATTAGAATTATGAATTAATAGTTTTTTAGATATTTTTAATTTAATTTATAAAAGTATATCTAAGAGAGGCCAACATGGTAAACTTCACTAAATACTTCATGATGAAATAGCATTTTTACTTCTAAAGAATTTTAGATCCTATAAATATAAAGAACATAATTAATATGGTTAAGATATATATTAATAAATTTGTTAAATTATCTATCATAATTATTCTCAGAACACTGATTCCTTCGTTAGGTTGCTAAAGCACATAAAAATTGAGTAACAGTTTGATGTCAAAGATTAGATTAATTATATTTTTTATGGAGATCACTATTGAGACACATAAAATGAACCCAAAAATGGAATAAATTAGAAATCATCAATTTGGATTATTTTTGATATATAATTCTATGAATATATCATATTGTATATTCATAACTCCATCACTAGTTGAATAGGATGACTAAATTTCTTTTAAACAAAATATAGGATTCTGGAAATCTCATCAACGTTAGAGGATAATATTTGACTAAAAGACACCGATCGGTGGATTTTAAGGATATCACTCATGATAAGGTCCTATATGAAGTTATAGAACCAATCGTACATAATTGTGTTAAGGGTATATCATCAAGTTTTATAAATTTGAAAGTATATGATATGTACTAAGGAAGTGAGATATAGGCAACTTAGGGATGAGGTCCTTTACTACCACATTTAGTGGGAGTTTCAAAACTATTATTATTATATATAAGATCTATTTCTTTAGGTTATATATTTAGTAATTCTAAAACAATTTCTCACACTTTCCAATTGATGTGGTACTTATGTTTTTGTTTCTATTGTTCTCCATAGTCATGTACAAGGTGGGGATTGGGAAAAACTCTAGGTTCATAATAATAAAAAGGTGATAATAATAGTCAGATAGTATATCTATTCTAGTTTTGTGTGTGTAGATGATTGAGGATCTTATATTCATTATTTATAGGTTTCTTATTTATTTTTACCATGGAGATATTTGGGAATGTATGCGTAGTGGTGAATGTTGGATACGAGTAGTGATTTCTATCAAAATCATTTTCCTGTAAAGAAAGTAAGGAAAACTCTATAGTAAGAAAAAAATTCATGTTCTATTTACATTTTTTATTATATTTTTTCATATGGTAGACCAATTACTTTTTTTATACCTGGTCATATATTTATCTGTCACATTATAGAGTTATTCTAGTCTATTACTAAAATTCACAATCTATGAATGAAAGTGGGATTAAGAAAAGGGGTACACTAAGTGTGACATAGTTGTTAGTGACTATGATCACCTATATGATTTCCTCATTATAGTTATTTATAAGGTTGTAATAATTTTTAATATATTTAATCACATAGTTTCTTAATCACATTGATTTAATTCAAAGGTATGTATTATTCACATTCATCATGGATGATAACTATACATGAATTATATAAATATATTCATAGGTCTTCTAGGATATAACTGACCTTTAAAATTAATATACTTAACTACATAATTGGAAAATGTGGTCATTAATATATTTTATGTGTTATTTATACAATGTTTTAAACAAAAGGTGGGAAACTTTTAAGATTATTTCCCCAATATCTTTCTAGCTTTACCTAATTAGTGAGAGATTGTGTTTATTAGAGACCTTATTCATGAATTTGAGCCTATATTAATACCCATGAATGATTTGATATTTCTATATACTCTTCTAATAGAAAATTATAATAAGGTATTTATAATATTGGTTTCCTCCCCATATGGATCTTTAATACTGTTCTCTTTTAAAGGATATAGAATATTATACTTTCTATCAAAAAAAATTCCCTTTTAGTGTAATATTTGATTAGGATATTTTTTGGAAAAATTTCATCAGAAGTAACGTGGAGAACATTTTTATAATACTTTAAGTTTTACTTGATACAACAACTTTAGTCCAATGTCTTGTGGTTTAATTTTATGAGTTAGGAGATTGATTTTATTAAGAATGTAATATTTAATGAATAAATTAATATCAATACATTAAAACTATACATAGTGATGTATTGTTATTTTTCAAGCATCATGTCTCCTTAGTTATTCAAAATTGATAATTTATATATAATTTACTAGCATAGTTGTTCCAATGTTCATTTAAGAAATTAAATGGGATAAATTTCAATGAATTGATCATCGAGAATCAAAATTTGATGTGTTAAATAATAGGCTCACATATTCAATGATTTTGATGATTTTTGATCAAGAAATGGGTTACTGTATTTAATTACACTGCATAGGGTTCTAGATAGGTGTTGTATTATTGTAGGATAAAACACTACTCCTTTATGAATCATATATGTTACAAATAATTTTGTGGAACTACTTGTCCCATTATTAATATATAGATACCATATTTTAATATCGAAATTAAATGATTCATTTTCTCTTTAGATATATTTTTTAGGATTAAAAGTACCATAAGATATTTTAATATTTCCTTTTACTATGATACATGGTCTTATGTAAAAGGAATTGTGTGGATTATCACCAAAAATTTGAATTCTATAAGAAATATTTTCTAATGAAATAGAATTTCAAGGATGATTACCCTAATAGAATGACCCAATGGTAGGTATTTCTATATTCCTAAAAACATATTTATTTGATGAGCTATTTCTCATAATTACAAAAATATTTTACAATGAAATATTTAATAATGAATTTTACTTCTCATATTATGATGTATTCTGTATTATACATGGTAAGATATTTTTAATAATTCTATTTATTTTCATTTTTATATGTGATAGAATCCTGGATTTTGAGATAATTCTTGGACACACATAGGATGATTATGGTGTTCTCTATATAAACAGAAGAAAATTAGTCCTTATTTCATTGTATAAGGAATTGATAATTAACTACCAAACCTCACAATGGGTAGTAAAGGGAATATTTATAGAGATTTATTAATATTTTAGGCTTAGTTTCAATTGTACTATCCTAATATGGGATTTAGATGTATTTTTTTATCATTTCATCACAAATAAAAGTGCAAAGAGAGTGAATTATAGGTTTTTGGGATTAATTTCACCTATCCTAGTTCCCACATGTATGTTAGATAATTTGAACATTGACACTATCTTAAACCATTAAAAATAATCGAATAGTTGTGATATAGTTGGGGTTGTGGTAGATTGATTGAATATTTTTATACACATTGGGAGGATTTGAGAGATTATGATAATTTTTGGAGTTTCTAGGTAACATGTATCGGTGATAGATTGTAATATAGATTTTATATATGTTTTATATCTGATAATGATTCTTATCAATATTTTTGGTGTTTAAAGGGGACTTTGGTACTCCGTAACTTCTAATTTAACCATATAAACCACAGACTGACATGAATTCTAAATATATAATCAATATTTATCTATATATCTTCCAAGATTTTGTATAATATTTATACAAAACATATATGGACTATTTTGATATGAATTTGGTCTTATAAAACAAAAAACACTAGATATAAATATTAATGTATCCATATGTGTCATTATATGGTCAACTTTATTTCTCAATATTGTTTTGGGAAAAGTATAGAGAGTTACTAATCATTTGTCAAAATCTAGTATAGGATATATAATTGGTCAATCATTTCTTGTGTAATGTAGTAATTATTTTCTAATAATTTAGGGACCAAAAATTTTGGAGATGTTTTGAATAGATAATAAAGGAATATGGGTTTCTAAAATTGTTTTCTTTTATTATAGAACATAAATTTCCATACATTATTGCATTTTTCTTCTAAGGTGGTCATAAAAATTTTATCCACTGAAGTGTATTAGATGGAGTCCAACAACTTATATTTTATCAGACGGATGCTACAAGTTTCATATAATTGGATAGATATTTTTTTATCATTGTTTCTCCATATTATCCTTCATGTTTAAATAATAATATCATTTGGTGAAGTGAAATTAAATGTCTCATTTATATTATTATAGTTCCTAACATCATTAGTACTAGCAGTACACATTGTTCTATATTGATTCAAATGAAGGATAATTGTAACACCCTGACCTAGGCGTGTGTTTTATTTTATTATTTATTAATTCTTGAATATTTTTTCTGGGGTCCGCGGTGAGTCTTAGAAGAAATATTTGGGTCTATGTTAAAAAAATGTACGTTTTGAGGCGACGTCGTTGGGCACGCAAGCGGAACACATTTTGGAAACTCTGCATGGCTCCGCTCGGGTAACTGCACATCCCACTGCACATCCTGTTGCCTTTGGAAAATGTAAATAAAATTTTTTGTATTTAAAATGTACATTTATTTGAGTGTCATTTAAATTTTTATTGTGTTAAGAATTTTATTTTTATATTATGACTAATTTTATTATATTTAAATTTTATCTTCGTGTTGTCTCTATTATCATTCTAATTTTCATTCTAATTATTATAATTAAATTGATGTTAATTAATTAAATTTCTAGAAACGATTTTATTGTTGAATTATAATGATTACTATTTTATTCATTATTATTTATTCAGTAGGAGTATAAGTATATAAATACACCTATATATAGATATATAATATTCTAGTTGTTTTTATTTATTTATTTTATTTATTTTATTGATTTGTTTTTTCCCAAACCCTAGCCCATGCACTTTTTTTCTCCCACGCTGTTATCATTTTCCTCCGCGCGCCGCCACCCTACTTCCTCACTCCCGCACACAGCAGTGACTCCTTCCCTGCGTCCCGCATCCATCCAGTGCCTCCCCTCTTCTCCCACACGACCCACAGAGCTAGTCGGCCCGTGCGACCCCCCCCCCCCCCCTTCCTCTTCATTCTTGCACGACCCGCACCCAGCACCTCCTCTCCTCCACCCCTTTGCAGAAGCCCGTCTGACCTATCCCTCAGACTCCTGCTCAACCCCCCCCCCCCCCCCCCATCTGGATCTCACTTACTTAGTGATGAAACCGGCGGCCCCCTGTCGATCTTCCTGTCGCCCCCAAGCAGCCCAGCACGACTCCACCCATTTTTCCCCTGCACCGTCCGCTTTTCCCACCAGCACCTGCTACCCAGCGCCTCTCCTACATCCCTCCTTTCGCGCAAACCCAACCGGCTCCCAGTAGTACCTCACAACTACCGTCTCCCCCCTCCGGCTCCTGTCCAGCAGCCCCCGTGGTGGACCCTCTCCAGTTTCACCCTGTGCAGCAGCTTTCTCCCCCAGCTTCCCAACGTCTTTTCTCTTCATCTCTATTTTTTTTGATTGGCCAGCCGCACTCCCAGCCTCCACTACTCTCTTCTCAAGCCCTCACAGCCCCTTGGTCGGATCCCTCTAGCAGCCCGCCATTGCTCCCTTCTTCCCTCTGTCCGCAGCAGCAAACCAGTCGGTACTCTCTCTCCTCCCTTGCTCCAGCCCGCACATCATCCCCCAACAAGGTTTATTTTATTTTATTTTATTTTATTTAAATTTTAGTATCATTATTAATACTATCATTATTATTATTATTATTATTATTGTTATTATTATTTTCACTAATTTTATTAATATTAATCTTATTATTATTATTAGTTTTATTATTTTTATTTTTAATGTTGTTATTATTAATGTTATTATTATTAATGTTATTATTATTAATTTTATTATTGTTATTATCATTATTAATATTATTATTATTCACATTATTGTTGTTGTTATTATTATTATTATTATTATTATTCTTATTGTTATTATTATTATTTTGTTATTATTATTCTTATTCATATTATTATTATGTTTCTTTATTATTTTGTTGTTGTCATTATTATTATTATTTTTATTATTATTAGTGTCATTATTATTATTATTATTATCAATATTATCCTTATTATTATTATTATGATTCTTACTATTCTAATTATTATCATTGTTATTATGATTGCTATTATTATCATTACTATTATTCTTGCTTCGCCTTTGCTTTGTTAGGAGGTTTTTATCAACTTATGATTTTTGTTGTTAGGATTATTGTTTTAGAGCCCATGCGGAGTGATTCCGAGTTTGCATCATCATCGTGCTTCAGTTTCGAGGTAAGCGTTTCTCCCCGACGCTTGGTTTCGCATGCTCTAGTGAGTTTTTGGATGTGTTTTGAGTCCTTGATATTTATTATGTAGGTTGTTGGACTTTGCCGCGCATTTTCGAACGCGCGTAGTTTCACCACGTCGTGTATCTGAGGTAGGTTCCCTTTGCACTGCTTTTAAAATTTAAGTTATATTATTTCATGCTGTTTTTGCACCCTAATTGTTTAAAATAAATATTTTATTAATTTTAATAAATATGAGATAATATATGATAATTAATTTTTAATATAAGATAGTTAATTTTTAAATTATTATTTAGTGTAGAAAGAGTCGTTTATTTTATACACGGCACATGAAATATCTTCTTGACGGGCGGACACCCAATAATGAAATAATGCCAGTTTGGCTTTTAAACATAATTTACAGAATATAAAATAGAGTTATGGTTTAATGAGAAATGCTTTCTTTTGAAGCATGAACAAGTACTTTGGTTCTTCTGAGATGTTTTCTGGTTGGCTCTTAAAGGTTATTTGGAAAAAAAATAAAACATTTTGGTTTGGTTTAGTTTATAAAAAATATTGTCAGCCTATGAAGTAGTATTTTTGGGGTTCTTTAAATGGTTTTAAACTGGGTTTTGTCTTATAATGAAGTTTTACTTTTTTTGAGTAGTGATTGTGAAATGTATTAAATGCCCGTTTGGCACTTTATGGAAAGAGATGAAATTTTTTTTAATAAAAACTCTCTTATGACAAATCTCATGCCTTGGTCCCAATCAATTGTTTGGGAGGCCGCGCTTAGAGGCTCCCAGGTACGTGGGTAGTTTAGAGGCAAGAGGTTGTTCCACGGAGTGTCTTTGGGTGATGCATGTTGTGCTTTATATATATATATATATGTATATGAGTGGATACTCGGTTGGCATCAATTGGCTCACCCCTTTTTTCAAACACTTGAGACATGGGAATCTGGCATATTGAGAGAATATTCTAAGAATGATTGCTGCACTGGTAGGTTATGGTACTGACCAGTGGCCCATAGTAGGTGGATATATTGAGTTTATTACTATGGTATTTTCCCTCGACCTGCCTGAGAGAGGATGGTCGAGCATATTGTGTGTTTTGATTTCATCGTGACATGTCTATAAGGATGATTTCTCATGTATTGGTGTCTCTGGTTTATTCTCGATCTCCTAGGTTCACCCATGTCTATTAATCTTTTTTTTCTTGCAGTAGTGATTATGATGCTCACATGTATACCTAAATTTACCTTACTGTGTGTTTTACTTTGTGCATTCTGGTGTATTTTTTTCCTTGGAAAGTGGTAAATTGCTTTTGATTAGGTTCCTAAAAATGGTTTTCAAATGAAAGTGTTTAATCATCTTTGTACAAATTTAAAAATTTAAACACCACTTTCCCTTTTCCTAAAATTCCATTGACACTAATGAATTGAACTCAAATTTAGAATTGGTTAAAGGAAATGGTTCGTACTTTGTTTTTACGTAGAATATTTAGAAAAACATACTTTTATAAATTGTAGTTCAAACTTGAAATGGTGTTTATTTTATTTTAAAGGTAGTGCATTGGGAATAGATATCAGGCTAACCTACTGAGTTTTAATACTCACGCCTATAGTTCCTTTCTTTTTTTAGTGTTGGTGCAGGCTGTAGCTTGAGTGTTCTCACCTAGGGTGACGCTTGATCGTTGAGTCGGAGAGCGACCCACGAGGTCGCACGGAGTTTGTTCGGACGTCGTGCTTGGTCAGTTTTATTTTCTTCTATTCCTATTTAGTCGCTTTATTAGGTTTATTTATCCTGCATTTCTCTGTACTATTTTTGTTGTTTTATTTTTTTATATTGGGCGAAATCGTTCCCATAGCCTCTGTTGATGCCCTGGCGCTTGTCGCCAGCCCGAGAGGATCGGTAACGCCTCTCGGGCCATGTCGCGGACCAGCTTGGGTGACCGGTTCAGGGTCGACCCAGGTTGGTTCATGACAAAATGGTATCAAAGGCAGGTTATCTCTTAGAAAACCTCGCTTTTCAGAGCGCCCTTTGTTATTTGGGATGTCAAGCTAGATGGAGTAGGATTGTCGGGACATGAGGGGTAGGTGCGAGAAGAGCGTCGTGAACTCTTTCTCGTACTGATCCTCAGGTTTCTATGGGATGTCCGGTTTAATTTTTTTATTTGGGTTTTATGTAAACTTTTTGCGATTGGGATACGACAAAGGGAGTTGGGCTAATAGTCCTAAGCCGCAAGGCCTGGCAAGCCACGTGGAGCTGGGGGCATGGTCCAAGAAGGCTCTCTGTGTCAGTGACGTGTTTGGCATATGGCCGCCAACCATATGGTCAAGTCACCAACTGACACTAGACCCCTGTTTGAGTTTTTTTGGGTTTCCCTTGATTTCTCAAAGTGGTTTGAATCAAAAAAGTTGGTTTTGAAAAAAAATGGTTGTTTGAAATGACATGTTTAATTTGTAGATTGTTTTAAAAGAGGTAGTATGAATGAATTGTTTTTGGAAAAATGAAGTTCTTTGTTTTGTCCTTGGTGTTCCTATGAGTGCTCACATGCATAGTGGTATGTTGGAAATGTGGAAGGATTTTTGATATGATGAATGGATGCCCGGGGGGGCACAAATACATGCATGTGAGTGAGACTCAAAGGGATACCAATGGAGAGGGTTTAACCCACTAAGCTTGTTTTAAATTAAAGATGTTTTCAAAGAGAAAAGTTTTGATGTTATGGTAACTTTCTTTCTTGTCATTTGAACTTATCACCTATGCAGTGTTTGATTTTTAGATTTTTATTCACTCATTGAGTTGGTCTTGATTGGGTTTTTGACTTTTCCTTGTCTAGTGGTTACCCTTTTGAATCTTCGATGGGTGATCGTAGTGCGTTTGATCAACCTAAGGATTTTATGCATGAGTTTCAGAAGTTGGATCCACCTCTCTTTTATGGTCAAGCAAAAACATCTGTGGTAGAGGAGTGGATGCGGAAGACTGAAAGGGACTTTAACCTCATTGATTTGTCTGAGTCGTTCAAGGTCAAGTTTGCAACCTTCAGGCTTGAAGGTTCACCTTGGATGTGGTGGAAGTTAGTGTCTCGGAACAAGCCCCGTCAAGAGCTTACTTGGGAGTTCTTCAAGGCCTCGTTCATTCGTCAATATTTCTCTGAGGAAGAAAGGGTGATAAAGGGGGTGGAGATGTGTTTTCTGCAGCAGGGCGACAGATTCGTGTTGGGATATTTCCAGCGCTTTGTGTAGCTAGTACCTTATGATTCAGAGTATGCCACGAATGACCCCATGAAGGCTCGACGCTTCGAGGCGGGTCTCCGCCCTGATCTACAGTCGACGGTGTCCGAGTCCAACCTAACTTCTTTTTTCGATGTGGCAAGACAAGATTTTCATGTCGAAGATGTGATGGGAGGAGTGCACAAAGTAGTTCTCCCTCATTCGATCCCTATGAGCACTGGTGAAGATTCTGGAAAGGATATGAGTAAGCAAATGATAGTGGATTGAGTAGGTCGTGGAATAAAGAGGCCTTGGGATTTTTCATCAACCTCTTCGGAGCGAGAGATTATTGCGTGTTATTAGTGTGGCAAGCGGGGTCATAAGAAGTCATCGTGCCCAAGCACTCCGAAGCCCTGCCAGGCATGTGGACGCATGGGTCACTTGCGACGATTTTGTCGGGGCGTTGCAAGGAAGCATCGCAGAGGAAGTTCTCAGAAGTAATGTGATGTTGGGTCTTTGATTCAAAGTTTATGGTGTAATTTTTCCTTTCAGTTTAAATGATCTTTTATCGTTGTAGTTGTACTGATGGTGTTTTGGGTTTTAAATGTATGGGAATTTCATGGGTCTTTTGTCGAATTTTGGCTTTCAATTCTGGTATGTTTTTAAATTTTAAAATATTGTCCTTTATTTTGTCAAATAAAAAGATGTATATTTCTCATTGGGATTATCAGTACCTAGCTGCGAGGCAGAAGATGCTTCATCCATTAGATCTCCAGCTAAAAGGTCTCGGAGTGAAGCCGGCGCTTAGTCAGGAATCCCCAGGGAATTTTAAGGAGTCTGGTTAAAGTTGTGCCTCTCCTGTGTGGTGAGATAGTTTTGGTGTAGTTGCTCTAGATTCTTTGTCGTTGTAATTCACCTCTTGTCGCAAAAGCTGTGTGATAGACTTATCCCTCACGCAATGTCAGTAATGGTGATTTTTTGGGATGCCATTCGCTGATTAGTGGCCTTGCATGGACCACCGATGTAAATCGGCTACAGCTTTGATTTGTGTTTATCACGAAGTGATGGGTCGTGAGTAGTCATCCATCATAGTTTCAGTGATCCGATCCTTCGGACCTCCCTCCCCGCCCTTGGGGTAAGGGGTTTTTTATTAGTGAAGACCCTTCGGATGAACTTTTATCCCCTTCAGACAGGAGTAAGTGGTTTAAATGTTTTTTATGTGCTTACTTGGGTATGGCCCGGTTCTGGCCTAATATTGATTTTTGGTTGGTCGCTAGTAGGTCAGATCTTTATGGTGGGGAGACCCACCATGAGCCACTTTGGGTTTTATCTTAAGTCATTTTCAGGTGCCAGTGGAGTCCTTATGGTGGGGAGTCCATTCAGGCCTCCCCTCCACTATTAGTCTGTTTTGGGAAATGAGGTTGAGTCCCATAGATGGTCGATGGAATTTCCTTTGGTTAGGAGCTTGGATCATGTTTATGTGGAATTCTTAGGTTTTGATCGATTAGCTGGATGGTGTCATGGCTTTCCGGGGGCGGAAAGCACTATGGTGGGGAGAATTGTCACACCTCGAGCTAGGCGTGTGTTTTGTTTTATTATTTATTAATTCTTGAATATTTTTTGCTCGGGTCAGGGATGAGTCTTAGAAGAAATATTTGGTTCTATGTTAAAAAAATGTACGTTTTGAGGTGACGTCGTTGGGCGCGTGAGGGGAACACATTTTGGAAACTCTGCATGGCTCCGCTCGGGTAACTCCGCATCCCACTGCACATCCTATTGCCTTTGAAAAATGGAAATAAAATGTTTTTTATTTAAAATGTGCATTTATTAGAGTGTCTTTTAAATTTTTATTGTGTTAAGAATTTTATTTTTATATTATGACTACTTTTATTATCTTTAAATTTTATCTTCGTGTTGTCATTATTATCATTCTAATTTTCATTCTAATTATTATAATTAAATTGATGTTAATTAATTAAATTGATAGAAACGATTTTATTGTTGAATTATAATGATTACTATTTGATTCATTATTATTTATTCAGTAGGAGTATAAGTATATAAATACACCTATATATAGATATATAATATTTTAGTTGTTTTTATTTATTAATTTTATATATTTTATTGATTTGTTTTTTTCCCTAACCCTAGATCATGCCCTCTTTTTCTCCCACGCTGTTATCCTTTTCCTCCGCGTGCCGCCACACTCATTCCTCACTCCCGCACACAGCAGCGACTCCTTCCCTGCATCCCGCATTCAGCCAGCACCTCCCCTCTTGTCCCGCACGACCCACAGAGCTAGCCAGCCCGTACGACCCCCCTTCCTCTTCATTCCTACACGACCCGCACCCAGAACCTTCTCTCCTCCACCCCTTTGCAGAAGCCCGGCCGACCTATCCCTCCGACTCCTGTTCAACACCCCCATCTGGATCTCACTTACTTAGCAACGAAACCGGCGGCCCCCTGTCGATCTTCTTGTCTCACCCAAGTAACCCAGCACGACTCCACCCATTTTTCCCCTACACCATTCGCTTTTCCCACTAGCACCTGCTACCCAGCACCTCTCCTATAGCCCTCCTTCCGCGCAAGCCTAGCCGGCTCCCAGCAGTACCTCACAACCGTCGGCTCCCCCTCCGGCTCCTGTCCAGCAGCCCCCGTGGCGGACCCTCTCCGGTTTCACCCTGTGCAGCAGCTTTCTCCCCTTGATTCCCAACGTCTTTTCTCTTCTTCCCTATTTTTTTTTTGATCGTCCAGCCGCACTCCCAGCCTCCACTGCTCTCTTCTCAAGCCCGCACAGCCCCTCGGCCGGATCCCTCTAGCAACCCGCCGCTGCTCCCTTCTTCCCTCTGTCCGCAGCAGCGAACCAGCCGGGACTCTCTCTCCTTCCTTGCTCTAGCCCGCACATCATCCCCCAACAAGGTTTATTTTATTTGATTTTATTTAGTTTTAATTTTAGTATCATTATTAATACTATAATTATTGTTATTATTGTTATTATTGTTATTATTGTTATTATTATTATTTTCACTATTTTTATTAATATTAATCTTATTATTATTATTATTATTATTATTATTATTATTATTATTATTATTGTTAATGTTATTATTATTAATGTTATTATTATTAATGTTATTATTATTACTTTTATTATTTTTATAATCATTATTAATATTATTATTATTCACATTATTATTGTTATTATTATTATAATTCTTATTAATATTTATATTGTTATTATTATTATTTTGTTATTCTTATTCTTATTCTTATTATTATTATGATTTTTTATTATTTGGTTGTTGTCATTATTATTATTATTTTTATTATTATTAGTGTTATTATTATTATTATTATTATTATCCTTATTATTATGATTATTATTCTTACTATTCTTATTATTATCACTGTTATTATGATTACTATTATTATCATTACTATTATTCTTGCTTCGCCTTTGCTTTGTTAGGAGGTTTTTATCAACTTATGTTTGTTTTTAGTAGGATTATTGTTTTAGGGCCCACGCGGAGTGATTCCGAGTTTGCATCGTCGTCGCGCTTTAGTTTTGAGGTGAGCATTTCTCCCCGACGCTTGGTTTCGCATGCTCTAGTGAGTTTTTGGATGTGTTTTGAGTCCTTGATATTTATTATGTAGGGTGTTGGACTTTGTCGCGCATTTTCGAATGTGCGTAGTTTCACCGCGTCGTGTATCTGAGGTAGGTTCCCTTTGCACTGCTATTAAAATTTAAGTTATATTATTTCATGTTGTTTGCACACCCTAATTGTTCAAAATAGATATTTTATTAATTTTAATAAATATGAGATAATATACGATGATTAATTTTTAATATAAGATAGTTAATTTTTAAATGATTATTTAGTGTAGAAAGAGTCGTTTATTTTATACACGACACATGAAATATCTTCTTGACGGGCGGACACCCAAAAATGAAAGAATGCCCATTTGGATTTTAAACATAATTTACGGAATATAAAATAGAGTTCTGGTTTAATGAGAAATGATTTCCTTTGAAGTGTGAACAAGTACTTTGGTTCTTCTGAGAAGTTTTCTGGTTGGCTCTTAAAGGTTATTTGGAAAAAAAATAAAAAAATTTGTTTTGGTTTGGTTTATAAAAAAATTTTCAGCCTGTGAAGTAGTGTTTTTGGGGTTCTTTAAATGGTTTTAAACTGGGTTTTTCTTTATAATGAAGTTGTACTTTTTTGAGTAGTGATTGAGAAATGTATTAAATACCCGTTTGGCACTTTATGGAAAGAGATGAAAATGTTTTGATAAAAAACCTCTTAGGACAACTCTCATGCCTTGGTCCCAATTGATTGTTTGGGAGGTTGCGCTTAGAGGCTCCCAGGTACGTGAGTAGTTTAAAGGCAAGAGGTTGTTCCACGGAGTGTCTCGGGGTGATGCCTATTGTGCTTTATATATATATGTATATGATTGGATGCTCGGTTGGCATCAGTTGGCTCACCCCTTTTTTTCAAACACTTGAGACATGGGAATCTGGCATATTGAGATAATATTCTAAGAATGATTGCTGCACTGGTAGGTTATGGTGCTGACCAGTGGCCCGTAGTAGGTGGATATATTGGGTTTATTACTATGGGATTTTCCCTTGGCCTTCATGAGAGAGGAGGGTCGAGCGTATTGTGCTTTTTGATTTCATCGTGACATGTCGATAAGGATGATTTATCATGTATTGGTGTCTTCTAGATTATTCTCGATCTCCTAGGTTCACCCATGTCTATTCATCTTTTGTTTCTTGCAGTAGTGATTATGATTGTCACATGTATACCTACATTGCCCTTGCTGTTTGTTTTACTTTGTGCATTCTGGTGTATTTTTTCCTTGGAAAGTGATAAATTTATTTTGATTAGGTTCCTAAAAATGGTTTTCAAATGAAAGTGTTTAATCCTCTTTGTACAAATTTAAAAATATAAACACCACTTTCCCTTTTCCTTAAATTCCATTGACACTAATGAATTGAACTCAAATTTATAATTTGTTAAGGGAAATGGTTCTTACTTTGTTTTTAAGTAGAATATTTAGAAAAAAATACTTTTATAAATTGTTGTTCAAACTTGAAAGGGTGTTTCTTTTATTTTAAAGGTAGTGCATTGGGAATAGATATCGGGCTAACCTACTGAGTTTTAATACTCATGCCTATAGTTTCTTTATGTTTTTAGTGTTGGTGCAGGCTATAGCTTGAGTGTGCTCGCCTAGGGCGACGCTTGATTGTTGATTCGGAGAGCGACCCACGAGGTCGCACGGAGTTTGTTCGAACGTCGTGTTTGGTCAGTTGTATTTTCCTCTATTATTGTTTAGTCACTTTATTTGGTTTATTTATCCTGCGTTTCTCTGTACTATTTCTATTGTTTTATTTTTTTATATTGGGTGAAATCATTCCCATAGCCTATGTTGATGCCCTAGCGCTTGTCGCCAGCCCGAGAGGATCGGGAACGCCTCTCGGGCCATGTCGCGGACCATCTCGGGTGACCGGTTCAGGGTCGACTCGGGTTGGTTCATGACAATAATAATTTTATTTTGTAAAATGTTTGTGTTTTGATGGTCTATGGTGTTCACTATATATATTTTTTTGGTAAATTTTTTGGTTGTATAAGGATAATTATATTAATTTTTATGATTTATGCAATTATGAGTTTACCAATTTGATTCATTTCTATACAAGTTCTATAAGTAAGAGGTTTATAAAGTATACCAATATGAGGATGTTTGAAGAGGTTTCGAGTAGTAAAATCTATGTAGAGATATCGAATGATGGTCATTAGATGAACTTGTACTAATTTATCAAACATATATTTATGATTAGATCATGTATGATAAAGTATTTAAAAAGGATTCTATTAAAAGGTCCATCACATTGGAAAAATATATTTCATTTGATACAGTTTTCTATATGATCCATTTGTGATGTCACTATAAAAATGATTTATGATTTCTCAAGATGAGATTTTTTTAGTTGGTTACTAACAAATTAATTCAACATAAGAATTTTTTTAATCTATATATATTTACCATACAATGATATTATGTGATGATGTTTCAAAATGATCAAACCAAGTTTTCCTATAAAATAAAATGGTTGATTCTTTTTGAAGTAAGTCATCATATGAAGGAAGAGTTCTTTAAAAAGATTCTTGACTAGTTCTTATGAAGTCTTATATGAACACAGGACAATCTTTCATCTATTAATAGAATGTTATGATGATTTTTTATAAACAAGGTTGTAAGGTCTTTTTGAATTCTTCTTAAAGATAATAAATTTTATAATTCAAAGCAGATCAATCAGTGTTCTAAAAAATCATATATGGATGTCATGGTTCTCAAAGAGTCTCAATTAAGTTAGAAGATAAATGTTGATAATGTGCATTATAGAAATATATCACATTTTAGGAGGATTGAATGTAGTGAAATAAAAGAATTTTTTTCAGAAGTATTGTAGTGATTTGAAATGGAGTGCATTTTTCAAATTTTCATTTCATCATCAAATTTCAGAGATGTGAAGCCTATATAAAATCATGAAATTCATTGAGATCAATGTGTGGAATTATGAAAGTTGGGGGAAGAACTGTCAAAGTTAAGATTCACTCAAAAAAACATTGTGAAGAATCATTAGTCGTATGGATGATACACAAATATCCTCTACCATGTTGTATCATACGAACAATGTTCAAATGAGGTCAGGTGAGTAACAGATTATTTGGCATTGAACAAATAGTTTAACAAGGTGATCATATAGACAAGGTGTCAAACTGGTATCAATATAAATAATAGAGACTAAATAGAGTATATTAGGAAAATATTTCAAATGAACTTTTATCCAATGGAATCAGGTTGTTTTTTTTATATTCAAGAAATTAAAGACTTAATAGGGTATGTTTTTTCCTCTCTCTAATTTACCTTTTGATTCAACTCTTTATAAGTGGTTTTTAGGATTTTCTATAGGTTACATAGTAGGTACACATTGTGTAACAATGGAACATGACATGTACTAGTTGTTATATACAATTCATGAACGGGTAGATCACACAATGAAAGGGTACAGGTCGTGAACAGGGCTTACACGATGTGGCATGAAACAAATGTCAATTTCTATCCTAAGGTAATGGGTTTTTTGTGTACTTATCCAGTGTGAAATTCACGATGTGATTAGGGGTTTCATGTCATGTCTTGTCCCATGTCTAGTTTTAAAACACATGGACAACTATTTTGGTTCAGTTCTCTTATTGGATCTTTATTATTCTCGACGCAATGGTACTCTTAAGTGAATTTAAGAGGTTTTTTTCCTCTCAGATAGATCTGATTGGATTTGGATCTTCTTTTCATCTATATTCGATCTCTATGGGTAAGTTCTTTTTCTAGTTCATTTTTGTAGTTGATCACAATATAGCCCTAGCTATGTAGTACAAGATCTGTGGATATAACTATGATATTTCTTCTGGGTTTCTTCTAGAACCACTATGTGATATCATTATAAAGGCCTTTTCCTTCATTGGCCTTGGTGTGGTGTGAATTATTCCTTGAGTTATGTGGGTTTCCTCTCTTCCAAATAGACCTGGTTTTGAGATTTGAATCCATACTAAGATGTATGGGTTCGATTCTAGAGTCTTCACTTGTGTGGTTGGATTTTGTTGTTGGTGGATTACGTTGAGGGTGTGTGGGGCCCTATTTTTAAGGTATGTGGTTCCATATCAATCCTATGTTAATTAACTTGATTGTTTTTCTATATAAACTATTTTTTATATTCAAACTATCATGGTTGTTTTGTGTCTGTTGAAAAGAGTTTTTAGTGAAAAATGGATTTTCTGTGGTTATTGATAAATAAAGGGAAAAGGTGTATTTTCAAGCATTGAAATGGAAATTTACAAATGTATTTGACATTGATTTATGAAATCGAGAACAAGGTTTTCCTTGGAAACTTAGGTGGAAGTTTTAGCTTAAGGACATCGTCCATTGTTTTTTTATCAAGGGGGTTTGTCTTTGGTATTTCACTTATTTCTAGTCTCATTGTTCTAGGGGATTGATATTAAAATTTCAGGGGGTTTACTCATGGGGTATTCCTCTGATTCCTTGGAATTTTTTTCTAGGATCAATTTTTTTACCTACTTTTTTTATTATGAGTATTCTATGGCCCAGAACTATATTATTCCTTAGTTTTGTGATACATTTTCTTTTATTTTTTATTTTTTATTTTTCGGCATTCTAATTTAGCCTTTATGTGTATGTTTATGCTGGTGAAAAATGGTACGGAAAATTTTCATTGAAATTGATATACCTCGTTCTATTTAGAACTTTGAAAAGTGGAAATATTTACCATGTTTTCTATAAAACTAATTTTCTTCTTATAATGCCATATTTTTACTTAAAATGACAATACATGATTTTTTATTCATAGACTTGTTGTGGAACACCTAGGAGGGATCCTAATAAGCCTCTTAGATCACACCCAATGCACCTATTTAGTGGTGCGTATACCTTTTTCTCTTCCAGTACAAGGAAAAGAAAGTCATTACCATGAGGTGAAGAGGTTCATATCAGCGGGTTGGGTAGTTGGTGGTGATATTGTGGGAGTCAATATATTACATCCTTTGGGGTAGTTGTTTGGTTTTTATTCCTTTATAGTTCGACTCATCTTTGAGTTTTTAAATACTTTTTTAGTTGTCTACATCCATTTTTTCTTATATTTATGGCATATATAACTTCTTTTTCTTTCTTTATTCTTTTTTCTTGAACATATATGCCTTATGTTTGATTAGATTTGGAAAAATCATTCCATATGCTGTCTTGTTTGATGACCTGGTGATTTTCTCCAGCCCATGGGTATCAAGAACGCCCTTTGGGTATGTGGTGGATCGGGTCAGGTATTGAGTTCGAGGGAAACCTGGATTGGTTCATCACAGTTTGGTATAGATGAGGTATGTTATCACGTTTGCTTGTCTTGGTACATCTGTTAGACAGAAGATAGGATTGTCTGGACTTGAGAGGTATGTTGTGATAAGTGTATGGCAAGCTCTTGTCATAACGAGACTGATGTTTCCATGGGATGTTGGGATGTGTGTCTCTATAATTGGTGTTTATTTTAAAAATATCATATTTTTCTTATGGTTTTTCTAGTATTAAATTATTTATTTTCTATTGTATGGCCATTATTATGTTTCAGTGTGTAGTAGTATGCCTCCGAGATGTCTTCCTCGAGCTCCTCAGGAGGGTTCAGCTAATGCCCCTCAAGGGAACACCCTTATAGATTAGAACCCCATTTAGATGATCATATGGGTAGTCCATGTTGTCGATCGGTATGTGCCACAAGTTCATAACGCAGTGGTTGAGGTACAACCAAGAGCTGGAGGAAATAAAGATTGATCACAGAAGTTCTTTCACGAGAAGCCACCAACGTTTTGAAAAACAACTGAACCACAATAGGTGGAGGATTGGATAGATATTATCGATCAAAAATTTGAATTTCGATATACACCTAAAAATATTAGGGTGAAGTTTGAAGCATTCAAACTCGATGGATAAGACATGTGATTGTTGGATTCTATGGTCCATACATATAAACATCTGGGCTTGGATTAAATGGGTTTTAAAACACTTGACTTTCTATAGTTATTTCCAGAATCGATGATGATGGAGAAGTCTCTAGAGTTTATATCATTATAATAGGGAAAGGATTTTGTGTCTGTATACACCAACCAATTTTCAATGCATGTCCATTAGGCTCTGCACGTTGTAAGGAATGACCAGTTGAAGGCACATTAGTACCTGCAAGGTCTGCAATTGAATATAGGATCATAGGTTTTAATGCTAAATATTTCTAACTATATAGAGATAGTAGATAGAGCTATGATGGAATATATGGATATATTAATTAAGGTTTTGTTTTCCACCTATTATCTTCCATCTAGTGACATCTTCTGTGGTGCACACGAGAAGAAGAGGAAGTGGCAGGACCACCGCAGAAGTGGTGGAGGTGGGTCACAGTAGTGAGCCTCTTTTTCACCATCTGTTGTAGCTGGTAATGTTCATCTGACTTTCTATCAGTGTAATAAGGGAGAAAACACTAGATGTTCTTTTCCTATGCCTGTGACGATTTGAAATATTTGTGGGCGTGTTGGTTATCTATAGTGATTCTTTCAGGCTATGACTACACCTCTTTATGTCCAGGGTTTTTCAGTTCCAAAGGCTACTACAGTGAATCCAAAAGCATCATATACTAAAGGGACTTAGCCACAAGACTCATGCGTGAAACATTTAAATGTAATAGATGAGTGTCCAATAGATTTTTATGTAGGTACAACAATAGTGAGAGGTACACTTCATATTGCATCATCAGTTTCAATTTCTTTTTTTGGTACTGGTTCCTCCCACTCATTTATATCTGCATGTTTTTTTGATATGCTTAAACTTCCAATAGAACATATTCCCTTTAAAATGGAGTTAGTTACACCTTTTTGACAGAGGAAAGAGCCTGGGTTTCAGTGTCCTTGTTTTTTTAATGATAGATGATAGATAATTCATCAGGGATTTCCCCATTCTTGATCTAGATCTATTTGACGACATCATTGGTATAGATTAGATTGTCACATAATAAGATGAGTTTGGTTTTTAGCATTGTTTTTTTTGTTTCTTTCTGCTGAGGGGTTCTTGTGTATTTCGGGGGGAGTGGGATCTAATATCAGGTCGTGCAGGTCCTTCCCACCCAGAGATTAGGAGTTTGTTACCAACCATTATATTTGTGTCCAATTACATTTCTTCTATTGGTGATCTTCTTGTCATCATCCAATACTTTTCTGAAATTTTCCCAGATGACTTATCTATTATTCCACTTAATATATAGGTAGTGTTTCTGATTGACCTATTGTTGGGTACACAGTCGATATTTATTCCTTCTTACCGCATGGCACTAGACGGTATGAAATAGCTCAAAAATAAATTGGACTACTTATTGGAATTTGGGTTCATTCTTCCTAGTGTTTCACCTTGGGCATCTCTTTTTCTATTTTACAAGAAATAATATGGTTTTTTTCAGTTGTGTGTGGACTATCAAAAGTTAAACTAGAATATAATTACGAATAAATATCATTTTCCTCGTGTGGATGTTTACTTTGATCAATTGAAGGGGAAAAGTGGTTCTGGAATATTGATCTTAAGTCATGTTCTCATCATCTCATAGTTTGAGAGTCTAATATACCAAAGACAACCATCCGGTTCAGGTATGGCCATTTTGAACATCTTTTAATTTCTTTTGGTCAAACTAACAATCCTATATTTTTCATGAATTTGATGAACCAGATATTCCATCAATATATTGACACATTTGTGGTAGTGTTCATGGATGACATTTTGGTTTATTCGAAATACATGTGTGATCATGACCACCAGAGTTTGGTTTTAGAAATTCAAGGAAGTCTTTATTTGTATGGGAAGATTTCAAAATGTAGTTTTTGGATTCAAAAAGTGATGTTCTTAGGGAACAAAATTTTAGATCATTTCTTATCGATAGATCCAGATAAAATAAAGATTTTTTTTTTTTGAAGGAATGATGAAATTTCATTGAGATATGAAGCTTCCTTGATCTTGTGGGATACTACCGATGGTTCATTAAAGACTTCTCTAAGATGGAATATCCTTTGATTTATCTTTATAAAAGGGGGTAAAATTCACATGGAATTCAAAATGATAGTCTTATTTCATTTAGCTGAAGTGGCTTTTGACATCGGCGCTTATTTTGATCTTACCCTAGCCTGATAAGTGGTACGTAGAATTTTTTGATGCATCTGGTGCTAGTTTGGGATGTATTATTACGAAGGATGACCATATTGTAGCTTATGGGTCTCTTCATCTTCGACCACATGAGAAAAACTACCCCAATCATGATTTAGAGATAGCAGTGGTGATGCATGCACTTAAATATTGGTGGAACTATATCTTTGGGGAAAGGTTTATGGTATTCTCTAATCATAAGAGAATGAGCTATATATTTTCTTAGAAAGGCTTGAATATTAGGAAAAGTAAATAGATGGAATACCTTCATACATTTGACTTTGATATTACCTATACCTTGGGAAAATGGAATGTCATTGTAGATGCTCTTAGTATAAAAGTTCCATCATAGGATGTTCTGGAATCAAAGGAGGAGAGAACTCTTATGTGGATTTTCACTCAGTTGCAATTGGACACTCAGGAGGCTGTTTCGGGTATGGTTATGACCAGTGTTTGGTTATTATCATCTCTCTTAGATTCTGTTTTGTAGATTCAGTAGCAGGATGATATGTTTAGTAAATTTTGAGAAATACTTAATGGTTAAGAGACCATTCCTAGTTGGTCACTTTCATCAGATGGAATACTCTACATTGGAAAGCGATTTTTTATCCCAACACCTGTGAGGAGTTCAGTCTTGATTTATTGTCACATTTCATCATGGGTTGTACATCTAGGCACTATAAAGATGCATTATGACATGATAAGAAGATTTTTTGGCCAGGTATGAAGTGTGATATTATAATGTTTGTGTCTCATTGTTACACCTAACAAAGGATAAAGGCAGAGCACTAAAAATCTTCTGGTTTTCTTCAGCCTCTTCTGGTGCTGGTTTGGGAATGGGAAGAGGTATCTAAGGTTTTTTTTGTTTGATTACCATGGATTCACTGAGGGAAAAATTCTATCTTGGTTGTTATTGATATGTTAACGATGTCTTCTCATTTTATTTTGATCAAAGACACAACTAAGGTTGAAGATCTGGGAAAGCTGTATGTGCAAGAGATTGTGAGGTTACATTGGGGCCCTTATGCCGTTTTTTGGATAAGTATACTAGGTTTAACTTGATGATTGGGAAGAGTATTCAACAGGAAATGGGAACTTAGGTAAAATTGAGCATATCATACCATCCAAAGATAGACAGTCACATAGAGTATGTAAGTCATATCCTAGAGGATATGCTTTGTGCCGATGTCTTGGATTTCAGGGTACTTATCCAGCATGGAATTCACTATGTGACTAGGGGTTACACGTCATTACTTGACCTACTTCTAGTTTTCAAACATGTTCTCAGATGTTTTAGTTTAATTATATCATTGTATCTACCTTACTATCGACCCAACGCTGCTCCTTGGTAATTTTCAGAGGATCCTTTCCTCTAGGATCGATTTGATCAGCTTTGAATCTCTGTTGTATCTATTTTACCTCTCTCTAGGTAAGAGTTATTTACAGTTCCTTATTATGATTTATCAAAATAGCACCCCAACTCTATGGTACCAGATCAATTGATCTAATTTTGATGTTTCTTCTTGGTTTCTTCTATACCGGTTATGAGATATTTTTTTAGAGGCATTTTCCTTTGTTTGTTGTGGTGTGACGGGTATTCATCCTTGAGGTATGTGGGTTTCCTCTCTTTCACTGACCTCTTATATTTATATTTTAATCAATCCCAAGATGTATGTGTTTCATTCTAGGGTCTTTGCTGGTGTTTTTGGTTTTTTTGTTGGTGGATTCTGTTACGTGCATGTGTGACCCAAGTTTTCAGGTAGGTGGTTCAATATCAAGCCTATGTTGATGAACCTGATTTTTTTATTTATAAACAATTATATACATTGAAATTAGCAGGTTTTTTGTGTTTTAAAAAAAATTAGTGAAAAACATTTTTCCCCAGTTTATTGATAAATGGAGTGAAAATGGTTATTTTAAAGAATTTAAATGGAAATTGGGAAATGGTTTTGAAATGCATTTATAAAAGTGATAACATGGGATACCTTGGGAACCTAGGTTGACGGTTTAACTTGAGTTCATCATCTATTATCTGTGATTTTCAATGGGGTTCCTATTGTGGATTTCCTCTATTTCTAAGTCTCATTGTTCTAGGGGATAAATATTGACATTTTGGGGAGTTTACCCATGGGGTATTTTGCTGATTCCTAGGCCCATTTTTCTAGGATCTATTTTTGTGCACTTGATTATTATGGAACGGGTAGTCTGTAGGCTATACCTATAGTATTCCATAGTGTTGTGATACCTGTTCTTCTATTTTTTATTGTTTAGATTTCTAAGTTAGCCTTGATATGAATGTATATTCTAGTCAAATGATATGAAAGTTATGCTTTGAAATTGATATTCTTGGTTTCATTTAGAACTTTGAAAACGGTAAATGTTTACCATGTTTTCTATGAATCTTATTTACTTATTATCATGCCATGTTTTTACTTAAAATGAGAATATAATATTTTTTATTCAAAGACATGTTGTGAAACACTAGGGTGGGATCCCACTGTATCGTTCAGCTAACACCTTTCACACCTCTTCACTAGTGCATAGACATTTGCTTGTCTTCTAGTGCTAGGAAAGGAAATACAATATAGTGAGTTGGTGAGGATCATTTCAGCTAGTTGGGAAGCTGGTGGTGAGATGGTGGGATTTTTTCCATGCCATCATTTAGAGTAGTTGTTTGATTTTTAGTCCTTTGTAGTTGATCTTGTCTGGGAGTTTTTAGCTACTTTTTCAGTTCTATGTTTCTGGTGTTTTTCATTCAGTTATGGAATATATATATTTTTCATCTTTTATTGTTCCTTTTTGTTGAGTAAATATATTCTATGTTTTTTATTAGTTTGGTAGAAATCATTCCCTCTATTTTCTTGTTCGATGCTAGGGTGCTTTTCACCATCTTGTGGGGATCTGGAACTTTCTTCGGGTACGTGGTAGATCGGGTCGGGTTATGGGTTTTAGGAAAACCTAATTCGGTTCTTCATAGTTAAATAATAATAAATCCAATTGGTTATAGTACTTAATCTATTAAAAACATTGTTTTATCTATTATATAAGCGAGGAGGGCATGCATTGTCGATTGGCTATAATTCTATGCAAGTGAAAGAATATTCCCAAATTTTTTTAACAACCCAAACGATTACTTTCTAATGGTTTGTGTGGTCCTAAAATACTTCAAACCCTTTAAAAATACTAGAAAATCATATTCAGTATTGAACTTTGAAAATACTTGTTTTTTTATGGTTTCACTTCTTTGATTTTTACCTTGTTGTGACATATCTCACTAACAATATTTGATGGATTTTTCTTAATTAATACAAAATAAAAATTATAAGATCGCTGATTCACACCCTCCCAACTCAGTTATCATACAGACCCTAATTGGATATTTCAAGTGGTATAAGGGGAAAATATTCATTTTGTACTCATTACTTCATTTGAAAGATAATAAATGTTTCCATCAATTTTTAATACTCTATTAAAAGTAAGGGGGCCTTATTTTTTATGGAAAGAAATATCATGTCTAGAATAAAATAAATGTTTTATTTTATTATGTCCATGGGATATTAATTTCTAAAACCTTCTAAATATGGTTACCAACTTCATTTTTAGGGTGTTTCCATAATATCTAATAATAATAATAATTTTGTGAATTTTGTGTGAGTCAAAAAAAATATACATTACTCCCCATATAAAAGTGAATTTATAACGATAAAGGGTATTGAAATAGATATAGGAATCTAGGAAAAGTTGTAGAATAACTATAAATGAAATATGAAATTAAATAAATTGATGTTTTAGTTTGTGAGACTTAACTATGTCAATCATAAATTTGGTGATGATGAATTATTTGGTTAATTATTTACCAGAGATATATAAATTGTAAGCACTGTAACATGTTTTGGTGAGAAGATGGATAATTTGACTATTATTAAAGATATTATTAGAATTATTCTAAATAAATTTGATTACATGGTATAATCATTAATTGATATAGATACCTGAACTAAATATATGTATGATCAGCATAGAATTCTCATCATCTAATAAATAGGAAGATAAAAGGTTATGAATAATAATGAAAAGTCTGATCAATATATTTTCTTCAAAACTACATTGAATGGAAAGTCTAAGAATGTTCTCAAGGACAAATTTTGTGTTCCTAACATTGAAAATCAGGGATGTAAAAGATTTTTATGAATTTATTCCATTGTTTATAAATGGGTGAAAGAAGTTACATGTAATTACAAAGGGTAGTTAACTCTAAAGTTTTTTATTTTTAGGATCTATTAAATATTTCACAACATTTGGGGCCCAAAAAATGTAAGATGAAGAATGTGATAGAGATGGTTGAAATTCAAGATGATCTATCTAGGATAAGGCATAGAAATCTAAGTCTTATTCTAAAGAAATTGATAAAATGTTCCAAAAATATAAAATGATACATTTATTTAATAATGTAGCGAAAATAATGATTGAGAGATAGAAGTTAAAAACTCCAACAATGATGCCACTAAAAAATATCATTGAAATATTTAATGATGAAAAATTCACAAATGATTAAAGTAATAGATCTCAATAAAAAGAAGAGAGTTAGATGGAGTTTATGATAAATAGGTAATTGAATAAATTTATATCATTGATTGTTAGATTTGAAAAGGAGAACAAGAAGTTGAATAAATAAGACCTTAATGAAAAAATATAATATTTTATTAAGTGGATATCCATGTTTCTAATTCATATAATTGATCAAAATAATAATCCTAATGAAGATAAAAACCTCAATATCAATCTTCAAGAAAATATATAGGTGAAGTAGAGGGAATTCAATCATTTTCAATAAAACCACATCAATGTTGAGAAAGGAATAACATACTTCTAAGAATCATCTTCATAATTTGTTAAAGGTACTTAGAAAATAGACCTCAAAAGGATTAATAAAAATTATCCAAAAAATTTAACATTATTTATGAATATGGTCAAGAGAAAAAGGAATTAAAGTTGACTGTATATATATCCCAAACAAAAAAAATTGAAAATCAACAAATTTATATTGTTTCAAATCCTAATAAAATAATATACTACTAGATAACATGGTAAGTCTAAGAATAAAAATAACATTATAGATAAATCATCAAAGGGTTACATAATCTTTGGGTTAGAAAAATGTTCCATGAATGATGGTAAGAAAGGAGATTAAAATCATATACACAATTTTTAATAGTATGTGTATTATATAGAAAAATATTTTTTCTATGGATATTACTAGTGGTATTTTGGTTTTTAGAATATGGAAAATATGTGTTGGTTAAATCATAAATAATATACTAAATACAGGAGAAAGTAGAGACAGATATTAAGATAGAGTAAACCCACTCAAAGAAGGCTAACTGATAAATCCTTTTTGAATATTGAAAATAAATTCCCGCACATTGAAACAATTTTTAAAATATGTGAAAAGCCTAGAAATATTGATAAATTATATCTTTTCATGTTACTGTTATAAAAAATATTATACAAAAAACTCAAAATCTGTGTGAGAAGGAATTAAAAAGGCATGAAAATATCCCTTATTTTTTTAACTACTCTCAAAGATACAAAAGAAAAATAGGCAGGAATAATGGATATTTAGTGTCCTCACACAATAATGAACATTTAGAGTTATTAAATATTTTAAACGACTATAAAAAATGGATATTATCTTTTCGAAATGAAGATCCTATAATAATCAAGTGAATTGGATATTCTTATTAGTGGGGAAGAAAAGTTAAATTAAAAAGGATACTTTTTTATTGATGGGATGTGAAACAATGTGTTGAGTTTTTTTACAACATTTTTATATAGGTAACAAAGTTATTTCCATTATATATTGATTTTTTGTCAAAAAAAATAATATGATTATTTTATTACCAGATAGAAACAATCTCAGGGGAATTTCATTCAAGATTTTGATGTGTAGAGTTCATATTATCTGCGAATGATGGAAGAAAAATATTAATGGAATAAAATATTGTTGTATATGTTTCATATGAATAAAAGCTAGATAACAAAGAGAGAATGTATTCATGATATTAATAACATGATAAGAACCATATATCACTGTTGATCCATATGAATTAAATGCAATATTACAAACACATTACATAATAATGTTGAGATATATTCAACTAATCCCTTAGAGATAATACATTCTAACATTTTTTTCCTATGAGAAAGCAATCAAAAATTGGAGATAAGTACATCATTAATTTTATTGATGACCTTAGATGATTCACATGTATTATTTTTTTAACATAAATCAGAGGATTAAAAATTGTTTAAGAGTTTTAGGATATGTTTTTAAAATAATTTGGATTTTTTATAAAGAATATTCTAATAGATAATGGTGATGAATACAAAAATGAGAAGTTTAGATATTATCTTAAATTTAATGTCATTCTAAATGAGTTTAGTGAAATATATTCACCACTGAAAATGGTTTTTTTCAATGAAGAAATAAAATTTTGGTGGACATGATATGAACTATATTGATTTAAGATGACACTTCTCAATTTTTATAGACATAAGATATTATAGTGGAAGAATATATTAATAATAAATTTTTCCATAGGCTAAACACTGATATGACCAATATGAGATATATTACAAGAAATAAACTTTTTTGAAACACCTAAGGGTGTTTGAAAATAACTTCATTGTCAATTTCAAGCGTGAGAATATTGGGATCCTTGATCAGAGATGTGTTGATAGAATCAATCTGGGCTACCCTCCAATTGGAATAGAATACAGGTTCTATAATAAAAAACAAGAAATATAATTGACTCTATATATTTAAATTTTCTAGAATAACTTGATAATTTTTTTCAATAAAATTTTATATATTGAAGAATTGAAATATTAAGTTTTCAAAGTAAAAAACATGACAAAGTACGTGACAGAAGTAAAAATAATATTAATATTGTAAAAAAATAAATATTCTATCTCGGATATCTAAAGTGATGAGGAATATTTTCATTCATAAAATCCTTGTTTTAATTATAAATGAAAATTAAAATTCGTCATTGGTGATCAATAACAATAGGCTTAAACTAGTACAACATCAAGGTTAGAATCATATACATCCATATATTCACAGGATGAGGCAAAAGATGTTGATGATTCCTTGGAGAATCAATAGAGGATTGATGAAATGAATAAAGACTAGTATTAGATTGAGAAAAATGGTTCAAGGGAAGATATATCAAAAAAAAATATGAAAGTGATTGGTACAATGAGTTTATTCCAAAACAAGTTGAAATAAAATGGTTATGTTAAAGGAAACATGGAATGATTGATTTTTTAATGTTACTCTAAAATTGAGGGTGTTGATTTTTCTAAGACCTTTTCCCAAGTAAAAAAGGGTTGAAACTATATAAATATTTATTATTATAAATTTAAAATGATGATATAATATATTCTATATGTACTCCAAGTTATATAATCTAAATGGTGATCTTGATGAAGATTTTTATATTGAACAAATTAGTGTCATCATGCTTAGAAAATAAAAAATTGACATGTGAGAGTTGAGAAATTACTTCAATGTTTTGAAAAAATATTTTATATTTGGATATTCTAAATGAGATAATTCAATAAGAAAGTCAAACATCAAGAAAAAAATAGTTTACAGTAGCCACTGTATAAAAGAAAAATCAATAGGATTCCTTAGTTGAAATTTTTTATATTGATGACATTATATTCATTGATAATGATAAATAAACATGTGAAAAGTTTTTTTAAGTCTTGAATAAGATGTTTTAAATTACCATGATAGGTGATATGAATAAGAGTTTGGGCTTAAAAATATCTCAATAGAGTAAAATCATTTTCCAATATCTATAGATATATATTACATACCTTACCATTAAATTTCTCACGATGATTAAAATTAAATATACACATCTATTGTAATGATAAAAAAGATATAAAAAGATTTAAAAGGTAAGTATATTGATCTTAAATAATTTATAATGTTGTATATATGTTTTTTTATCTAGAATCTTTAATACTAGATATAGTGTATGATGTTAAATTGTGTGATGGTTATTAAATTTCTTTAAAAGAATCTAAACTTATGACCGGAAAAATATTTCCCTTATATTTCAAAGGAATTATTGATTTGTTAACAAAATATGATAGCAATGTAATTATTCATATTTTTTATACAGATCTAGATTGGGTATATTATATTAAAGAAAGAGTATCCACAATTGGTGGTGTTTTCTGTTAAAGATAAATTATTCTGAAATAGAATATAAAGAAGAAAAATTATATAACCCATATCACTTTAGAATCAATTTATATAGATTCCAATTGATCTAAATCACAACTTATGTTGATGGAGACACTATTGGATTATTTTTACCTGATGTGAATTTAATCATTCTCTTAAGGTTTCATAATAAAAGAGCTATAAATACTACTAAGAATTTGATGAAACATTTATGTTCCAAACACATTGATAGAAAATATCACCACATCAAAGATAATGTGTAGAAGAATGAATAATAGTTGGAGTTTTTAATTATAACATATAAAATTACATATATCGTTACTAAAATATTGTTGAAGGAAAAATTTAATAATATGAGTTTTGTAATGGGTGTTTAACCTCCCTTTCTTCAAGGTTAAGTTTTGAGACTCCATCCCATATCTTATATTTTTTTTAGTGTTTTCAATGTCGGAGAAAATTTGTATTATAAATTTATCTATTGGTATTTTCTTAAATCTTTTAATTAAGAACACATATTTATTGGGAGTTTTTAAAAGGGGTAGGATATGATTTTAGTGTGTGGAATTTTTTTACATTTTTTTGAATTGGATAAAGGAAAATTTGTTATTTAATATTGATTTTATTATACTTTATGAAAGTTCAAAGTACAATGAATGGACAAATATGTTTACAAGAATATTTTATTAAGATGTTTAATAAATGTTTCTTAATTTAATACTTATAAATATAATGGTTTTTTTGTTCAATGATTCTTATTTACTATACCCAGTTTACTCACATTGGCTTAGAGTTTTTGGATAAGTAATCCATTACTTCAGTTTCAATGTTTTAGTAATTTATGTTCCTCGTATGACATAAAAATACAATGTGGGAAATTATTTGTACAAATAAGTTTGGATATATTTTATGATTTTGAAGGGAAAAAAGTTTTATTGAAGTGTGTCCATTTATTTTCTAACATAAATTACCTTACATTATTGTTTATTCCATCAAATTGGATTAAATGAAGTTTATTTTAATTATTTTATAGGTCATAGTACAATTTATCATGTTTCATGAGATATCGTATTATAGTCTGACATGATTAGCAAGAGTTTAAGAACTAATTTTTTTATTCATGTTTTATATGGAGCTTCTTCAAAAATATCTTCCAGTGAAGTGAAAACTGATGTTTTATTATATTCATATAGTTTCTAATATCATGAGAGATGAAATATATCATGATTCTAAATAGATTTTAAAGGTGTAGAATAATTGTCATGTCTATAATGTAAATGTTATGATTATATACACGGTATACTAGATATATGTTGTCATAAAAAGATATAGTTGTTAAAATATTGTATTATGATTATAATATCTCAAGGTTTTTAAACAAACATATCATATATTTTTAGATGAAAAATAATTACATAACATAATTATCCATTCCTGAATTATTTAGGTCCAGTGCATTTGGAAACATGGCAACATGAATAACTACTCTATAAGTGAACTACATCACCTCCTATACTATTATTCTTAACTAGAACCCTTCTTAAACATTTTGTACAAGATACCATTCTTCATAACATGGAAAGAGAAAAGATAATAAAGGGTGAGTTTATGTACTTTGAAAGGGTAAACATTGGATATTTCATTATATGATTATATGAAATTATAAGATAATAATAATGGTATGAGATCATGAAAAAAACAAAAAAATTTCATACCCATCCTTTCATAGATTATAAACGTGAGTTGTGGTGTAAGGCATTATCATTCCAAAATACATGACACATAAAAATGTGAAATTGGGATAATTCATACACTATAACATCGTTACATAAAATTATGGCACAAACATAGGAATATAAAGCATTTCATTTTTCAACAATAACTAAAAAACACCATATATATTAGATAAACCCTCATCACTAGTTTCCCAAGGTGGATCAATCCAATCAGCCAATTTACCATTGTAGATCTAGCCCATTGGCCAATTTCCCATTGTGGATCAAGCTATTTGACTTGTTTCCCATTATTATTTCATCAGATATAAAGACATAAATAATTAATAATAGGTATATGTAGTTACCACTCATCACGTAATGAATGTAAAACATACATGTTCCATAAGATCATAAAACATGAATCATATCAGAACCCATGAAAATAAATGGGCTTTATAAAATATTTTATTACAAAATAATACATGTAAAACAGGTTTCATAATACTTTTTTCATCATTGAAATAAACTATCTAGAAAGATAATTAATATTTTATTATTGTATCAAATACCTAGTAATTTTTAAGTAACATAAAAGGATGTCATTTATATGGAAATGATATCAAAATAAAAATCACTTGGAACATTCCTTAAAAAATATAACCTTTCTTTGAAAATCACCTTTCAAAAAATAATAAATTAAATAAATAATGTAGAAATATTTTCCAAAAAAAACCTCTAATACTTATAAATGAATATTCATAAAAATAATTGTCATTATAGTGGTAAATTTTGTTCGTGACATACATGTTAAAAAAATTCCTTTCACATTTTTTGATAACATAGAAATGGTCCAAATTTGGAAAACAATAT
Organism: Viscum album; assembly: GCA_963277665.1. NCBI lineage: Eukaryota > Viridiplantae > Streptophyta > Magnoliopsida > Santalales > Viscaceae > Viscum > Viscum album. The sequence goes on along the minus strand of OY728138.1, from coordinate 808,787,400 downwards.
GAAGATTTTTAAAAAAAATATAAAAATTAAAAAATAGGTGTTAATTAATCTAATAAATCCTTTGGATTGTTTTAAAAGATTTTTTAAAATATATTTAGAAAACATGAAGATAGAAGAAAAATAAGTTTTGACGGAAGTGATAAATAAAGTCAGATTTCATTGAAAATTGTATTTTATTCATAAGTATATAAAGTGATAAAAATAATTTAAAACATATATTCTAAAGAACTTAATAGAGGATAATAAAAATTATGAGCTTATTAAGAGATATATTTTAAAATTTCATCATTATAAGCATAAACAAAAACAATATCAATAAACGATCATATTATATCACGAAACAAGTATGACTTTGGTATATTTGAATCATATTTCCCATGAAAAAATATAAAATATCATTAAAATAAATAATTTCAATATATATCATATCAAAGTGGATATATATAGACCTCATAAAATAATATTGATTCATAACATAATGTATGTCCCAAACAAGGAAAATTCTGATAAATATACATTACTATAAGTCTTGAATTCCTTCATACACTTTCAAACCTCAGGTTTAATAAATATATGATTATTATTAAAAAAATTAAATAATAATAATCATATGTATCATACCATATATGATTTATTTACATCGTTTTATTACCTTTTTATTAATAATTTCATCTTCAAATCATGTTTTGGAAAACAAATTGTATTGTTTTTCAAGTGTGTTTTGGTTTGGAATATCAGTTTGTTTCATTTTGATCATGGTTTAATCATATCCTAAATACATATAATGAGATAAAATTTATATATATTCATTATATAAGTCTTTAGAGTAATCCATTAAATTCACAAATAGAGAATTAATTGTAATGTTCGTGAAGATGATAGGTCGTACATATGCATAAACGTTGCTTCATTTTCATGAAAGATGATATAATAAAAATTTAATACTATATTTCCTTACAAAAATAATTTTTATTCCATATATATAACATATATTTATTAAATATTTTTTTATTTCCTTCCACATACAATTTTAAGTGAAAAAAAATTGTATGGCTTCACAAGGCAACATTCCATAAAACACACGAGCGACTTTAATATATTCCAACAGAATGGAAAGAAAAATGTTTACATAATATCAAAATTATATAGGAATATTTGTTCCAAAAATATAATATATAAACATTATATCCATAATTTTATCCTTCTATGATAGGTGGTGGTGTAAAATGAATAAAATCAATTCGTAAGGTGGTAGTATGTCGTACACATGGTCAACAGTTTTCTTTCCCATTTTATGGAATAATATATGGATATAGTTTATTCCATAAACATAATAAAATATCAATATATGTTATAAACTGGATTTATTATATTGTAATTAATATATCATTAATTTAGGTGTTAAGATAATAAGAAAAAATAGAAAGTGTTTGGTGAAGACAATAACCTTTTCATTCAACAACCCCCAGTAGATATCTTATTAAGGACACTAGGTTTTGTCTTTTGGGAATAAAAAAATCTATAGAACAAGTATAATAATTTTTAGAAGTTATTTTTCATTTTTTTTCAAATCCAAATTTATTTAGAGGTGTGAATATGTGAAGGGAAGAGGTGGCCTCTTATAATTATGGATCCCTAGATTTTTTGTATGTACCAAAACATATTTAATAATGGGAAGTCATTGTCATCCCAAGTGCCTCAAAAATGTATATTCAAAGGATTGGAGGGAATATATTCCAAAACCAAAATTCTAACATATAAAAAATACATGTTTTAAACATGTTTTTCCTTAGTGTATAATTTTCCTTACTTTTACAACTTTTGTTTTATTATGGTAACTAGTCTTTTTACCTAGGTAATTTATCATTTAAGACTAGAAATAAATAAACCAAATTATATAATTTTTACCCACTAGCTATAAATCAAATACATTATTTTCTAAAAAAACCACAATCTCATGTAATGAAAAAAAATCAATTTTACTCTTTACCAAGGTAACAAAGTTTTTATTTTTTAAGAATCAATTTAATTATTATACAAGGACCATTGGCCCATGAATGGATAATGATTTATATTTTTAAACATAAATGTAACATACTAAGTAAATGAAAAATAATATATTTTCATCCTTATTAATATTTGTGAATTAAAGATCAATTTTACTTTGAAAGGGTTTCTATGTTCGATAGCGTACCCGATATGCAACAATGGCTTTCTTTGAAATCTTACATTGCACACTAATAATATAATATTATTATTTTAAATGCCAGTTAACTCCTAGCTGTTGTATTTGTGGTAATGAAAAAAACTAACTACAATATGATTATACATGTTTTTAAATGTATTTATATTTATCCAATAAAAGTTAGAGGCTTAAAATTTGAACGAATCTAATTTCAAGAATAATTTACATTAAAAGGTCGATTTACCGCCTTTTAATGGAAACCCCTCTTTAAATATAGTTTTTTCACTTTAATACATTCTATTTGAAAAAATAAAATCCTTCTTTATAATTAGGGCATCCAAATTTACTTTTTGTAACTTTTTGTAATTTTTCCGATAAAGATCATTTTTTAATGAATAGTGTAAATATTGTATTTTAATTCAAAACTATGTTGTAATATAATTTATTTATATGGTTAGATTATATTTTTAATTGATTTTAAGGTGTAATTAAAATATATTTTTACCATTTAATCCAATTTTGATCATTGGAATTAATTTCACTTTGAAGTTGGACATAAACAAGTATCAATCTTTTGATAGAAATTTTTTCTTAAAAAAAACGCCATTTGTTTTAACAACGGGAATTAATTTTAAAATTAATAAATTACACTTTCCGTTTCCATGAGTATTATTTTATATTTGGCTTCCTTAACAAGCCGGAATGTTTTTAAAAGGAAAAATAAATACCATATACTCTTTTTATGTATTTTGGTAATGAAAATGATTTTGAGAATGGATTTATTATTTCAATATCTTGAAATGATATTTTGTTATTGCAATGTGGAAATTTTATATTACCTTTATTCTTTTGTTATGTGTTATGATCATGTCATGTTATTGGGCATTATTTACATATTTGGGTGGTTCTGTGATAAACCTAGGGCGGGCGAGCCCGAGATAGCTCTCCAATGCATTGGGTAACGTGACAGAGGTAAACGTGAATATTTCTCCTAAGAGATATAGGGAATATATTGTGATGGGTCTTCCAAAGAAACTCTCTATGTAGCTATGACAGCTACAATGTATGTATGACATGGATGCCACAAGTTACCTTTATGATTTATTATTTCTATGTGTTATTCATAAAATCATGTGATTTCATGAGGTAAGTAAAAGAGTACATGTTTGTATGTATTTATGAACAAATGTTTTCACTCTTTGTTTTATAACCCTTACTGAGATGCTTATTCTCATCCCATGTTTTGAAATGTTTTCACATGACTTAAAGATGAATATGGTTAAGGATGGGATCAAGGAAAAGTCATGTTGTCTAAAACCTGGAACTAGACATGACTCTTTTTTTCAATAGTTTTTATTTTATGAAAAAAAAATTGAATCTGTGTGGAAGTGTCTACTTTGTAATCTTTTGAGATGTAATAGTAATGTCTTAATTCTCTAAAACTCTAAACCATAAAAGATCCTCAATGTGAATTATTCATTTAATTCAATATTATGTAATGTTTAAGGTCGGGTCCTTATAGTTGGTATCAGAGGTCGTTTTAGATAACTTTAGGAGTTAGGGTATTGTTAAATTAATATTCATAGAGTAATTTATGTTATTATTGATATCATATAGCATTTACATATTACGATGTTGCTTCGTCTAAGATATTTCTTTGTTCAGAATGGTTTTCCATAGAGGAAACAGGGCAGCTATGTTGGGATGACATCATAAGGAAGACAACCTTCCAAATCATCAACCTGAGATGGTCAGAATCGGAACAGAACAGTTTGTTGCAGTGATGGAATAGTTGACCCAGACTATTAATGGTGGTGGTATCCATGTACAAGATCAGCTAGATCCACCACAGAGTAACATGTTAGTAGGGGTGCATTTTATGAGGCAACATCCCCCATCATTCAGTGGATCAATTGATCCGGTTCTAGTAGAAGAGTGGATTAAAGCAATGGAAATGATTTTTGATGTCATGGGTTGGTCATAACATCAAAATGATAGTCTCTTTGTTTACTATGTTGAAGGTGAAGCTGATTAGTGGTTGTCGGTGGTTAAAAATATCAGGGATAGTGAGGATATTGATGCTCTTGATTGGGATGAATTCAAAGGTATGTTTCTTGAGAAATATTTTCCTAAGGTGGTTCGTCTTAGGATGGAAAAACAATTCCTGGAATTAAGGTAAGAGGATGACTCATTGGCTGCTTATGAAGAAAAATTCACTCGACTGGCAAGGTATGCTCCAAATTTCATATGATATCTTGATAGTAAAATCAACTGTTTTTACTCAGGATTAAAGCCATTGTATCGAAGGAATTTATCTTCTCTTGAGTTAAAAAGTTATGAAAAACCTGTTAGTTGTGCGGAGAAGGTGGAAATGGAATTTGTTGATGATCAGGTATTCTTTGACAAACAAAAGAACAATAGGTCGAGGTGCTAGGATAAAGGGAAGAACTCTTCAAAAAAGTCATATGGTAAGAAATTTAAGTTTAAAATTTGTGAAAATTGTGGTAAAAATAATGTTGGGGAATGACTTTTGAATTCAGGTAAGAGTTACTGATGTGATAAAATGGGGCATAAGACTCGTAATTTCACTGAAAAAGATCAGGATAATGGTAACAAAAAATCTAATTTATAGTCAGTAAAATGTTTTAAGTGCAATTAAATGGGTCATTATGCAAATGAGTGTCCAACAAAGAACTCAGCCAAAGGAAAGTAGCCATACTACAAGCAGAAAGGGGTGGTGAAATCCTTTGCAACTACTTCCACAGATGTTGCGCCATCAAATGAAGTTGTATTAGGTACACTGTTTGTTTGTTCAGATTATGTCAATGTATTGTTTGATTCATGGTCTACACACTATTTCATTTATGAGAATTTTTCTAGTAAATTGAAAATTCCATCTCAAGATATGAATACAGAACTTATGGTAAAAACACCTGGAGGAAATGTTGAGACAAAAAGAAAACATAAGAACATTCATGTCCTTGTGTGCGGAAAGAATATACCTGCAAACCTTATTTTTTTGCCTCTAATAGATTTGATGTTATTTTGGGCATGGATTGGCTTTCTATTTATCATATTATGATTGAATGCAGAGCTAAAGAGGTTTCTTTTTAGAATGATTTTCAGTTTTTAAACAAAAATGAACCCTTTCTTTTGATAACATATCAAGAAGATGAGAAACTAGTAAATGATGGAAATGAATGTTACCTTGCTCACACTATTGAAAATAATGGAACTTTTCAAATTAATGATGTGCTAGTGGTAAATTAGTACCTTGATGTTTTCCCTAATGAGTTGCTTGGTATTATACCTATGTGAGAAGTTGAATTTATTGTTGACTTAGTTCCTGATGCTAAGCCAATTTCAAAACCCCCTTATCTAATGTCTCAAATTGAACTTTTAGAGTTAAAGAAGAAATTGCAAGTGTTATTAGATAAAGGTATCATTCGACCTAGCACATCACCATGGGGTGCTCCTATCTTGTATGTTAAAAAGATAGATGGTTCAATGAGACTTTACATTGATTATAGAGCATTGAATAACATCACTGTTAAGAATAAGTATCCTTTGCCTCATACCGATGATTTGTTTGATCAGCTCTAGGGAGCTTAGTATTTTTCAAAGATTGATTTGAGGTAGGGGTACCATCAGTTGAAACTAAAGGAAGTAGACATTCCTAAGACCGTGTTTTGTACTACATATGGCCATTATGAATTTGTAGTTATGCCTTTTGGGTTAACGAATGGACCTACAATATTCATGGATCTTATGAATTGAATTTTTCGGTAATTCTTGGATAAGTTTTTGGTCATGTCCATTGATGATATTTTCATTTACTCTAAAAGTAAATAGAAGCATTAAATTCAATTAAGGGTTTTCTTTCAAACCTTAAAAGAAAATAAATTGTTTGGGAAATTCAGCAAGTGTGAGTTTTGGTTACAAAAAATTTCTTTCTTTGGTCACATTATTTCAAAAAATGGCATAACTATTTGATCCTGTTAAAACAAAAGTTTTTGAAGAATGGCCAAGACCCACAAATATAATCGAGATCCGTAGTTTTCTTGGTTTGGCTGGTTATTACCGGAGGTTTATTGAAAATTTTGTACAGTTATCTAGTCCAATAACTAAGTTAACTCGAAAAGGTGTTAAGCTCATTTGGAAAAAGGAATGTGATGATTGTTTTCAGGAATTGAAAAGAAGATTGGTGACTGCTCCAGTTTTGGCACTGCCATCCAGAAATGGTGAGTCTGTTGTCTACAGTGATGCTTTGTTGAAAGGACTTGGATGTGTCCTTATGAAAAATGATCAGGTAATTGCTTATGATTCACATCAATTGAAACCTCATGAGTTAAATTACCCAACCCATGGTTTTGAATTAGCTACTATTGTTTTTACTTTAAAAATTTGGAGACATCATTTGTAAGGAGTAAAATGTGAAATATATACTAACTACAAAAGTTTAAAGTATATATTTACTCAAAAAAATTTGAACATGAGATAGAGGATATGGCTAGAATTAATCATGTATTATGATTTCATGATTCATTACCATCCGGGAAAAGAAAATAAAGTGTCTGATGCTTTGAGTCGAAAAAGTAATGTCTCATTATCTATGCTACATTTGGAATGATATACTTTGGTTTTTTATTTGATGAACTTTGACATTGAAGTTGTTTGTGCAGCAAATTCTTCTGTTTTATTTCAGGTGTCAGTAAAATCACCTCTATCAGACAGAATAAATCAAGCATAGAAAGAAGATAGTGAGTTGTAGAAAAAGGTAGAATTGGTTCAGAAGGTTAAGTTTCCTGATTTTAACGTTGATAATGATTGTGTTTTGATGTTTTGAAAGAGATTATTTGGGCCTTGTGATTCACAGTTGAATAATGAGTTGTTATGTGAAGCTCATAGTTCCCCATTTTCATTTCATCCTGGAGGTACTAAGATGTACAGAGATCATCAAGAGTAATATTGGTAGGATGGAATGAAAAGAGATATTGCTGATTTTACTGTGAATTGTTTGACTTGTCATCAGGTTAAAGCAGATCGGCAGTTACCGAAAGGGATGATTTGGCCCCTACCGGTGCCAGAGTGGAAATGGTAAAATATATACATGGACTTTGTTGTGGGATTACCAAAGACATCTCAAGGTAATAATAAAATATGGTTTATAGTTGATCAATTGACTAAATCTTCTCATTTCCTTCCTATTCGAGATATTTTGTCTCTAGATTAACTTGCTCAGTTGTATGTTAAAGAGGTAGTCATGTTGCATGGAGTTCCTCTCTCCATTGTATCTTATCGTGATCCCAGGTTTACTTCTAACTTTTGGAGAGGCCTTCAGAAGTCATTGGGTACTGAATTAAATTTCAGTACATCTTTTCACCCTCAATAAAATGTGAAATCAGACGAAAAATTCAGGCATTGGAAGATATGTTTTGTTCTTGATCGATGGATTATCAGGGAATTTCGGACCAACATCCTTCTTTGGTTGAATTTTCTTATAATAACAGTTTTCATTCCAGTATAAAGATGGCTCTATTTGAGGTATTATATAGAAAGTATTGTCGAACTCCAAATTTTTGGATGAAGTAGGTGAGAGGAAGCTGATGGGACCAGAACTGGTAGAAGAGATGGCATAGAATGTTCAGTTGATTCAGAAGCACATGAGAATAGCTCAGAGTCGACAGAAAAGATATGAAGATAACCGGAGGAAGGATCTTTCTTTTGAGGTAGGTGATCATGTCTTTCTCAAAGTATCTCCATGGAAAAGTGTGATGCATTTTGGTATGAAGGGAAAGTTGAGTCTGAGGTTCATTGGACCTTATGAAATTCTGGAGAAAGTTGGATCAGTTGCATACAGTGTGGCCTTACCTCCAAGTTTATCTCAGGTACACAATGTTTTTCATGTTTTGATGTTGAGAAAGTATATACTATATCCATCTCAAGTTTTGAGCCTAGAGTTAGTTCAGTTGGAAAGGAATCTCTCTTATGAAGAACAACCAGTCCAAATTCTTGACCATAGAGCGAAAGTGTTGTGGAATAAGGTAATTCACCAAGTAAAGGTTTTGTGGAAAAACAATATGGTTGAAGAGGAAACATGGGAATCTGAAAAGGGTATGAGGGATAAATACCCCCACTTATTTTGATAAATGAATAAAAATTGTGAGGACGAAATTTCCAACAGGGGGGAAGGATGTAACATCCCAAGTAAATGAAGAATAAGATATTTTCATCCTTATTAATATTTGTGATTTAAATATTAATTTTACTTTGAAAGGGTTTCTATGTTCGATAGCGTACCCGATACGCAACAACGAGTTTCTTTGAAATATTACATTGCACACTATTAATATAATATTATTATTTTAAATGGAAGTTAAATCCTAGCCTTTTTATTGGAGGTAATGAACAAAACTAACTACAATATGATTATACATGTTATTAAATGTATTTAAATTTATCAAATAAATGTTAGAGGCTTAAAATGTGAACGAATCTAATGTTAATCATAATTTACATTAAAAGGTCGATTTACCACCTTTTAATGGTGAACCCTATTTAAATATAGTTTTGGTCACTTTAATACATTCTATTTGAACAAATAAAATCCTTCATTAGATTTGGGATATCAAAATTTACTTTTTCTAAATTTTTGGAATTTTTCCGATAAAGTTCATTTTTTAATGAATGGTGTAAATATTGTATTTTAATTCAAAACTATGATTTAATATAATTTATTTATATGTTTAGATTATATTTTTAATTGATTTTAAAGTTTAATTAGAATATATTTTTACCACTTAATCCAATTTTGGTCATTGGAATTAATTTCACTTTGAAGATGGTCATAAACAAGTATCAATCTTTTGATAGTTATTGTTTCTCAAAAAACACGCCATTTGTTTTAACAACGGGAATTAATTTTAAAATTAATTAATTCCACATTTATGTTTTTAATTTGGAAAAATAAAAATCATTTTAGAATTCAGAATATCAAGTATAGCTTAGGATGAATTTTTCATATTTTTCTGAAAAACATCAATTTTTGATGAATAGTGAATCCACATGGTAGTAGTTAAAAAAACTGACTATTTCATTTAAATGGAATTTTACCACTTCTGTGAATTGAATTTCAAAAATTAGACATACATGGTTGTTATTAGTTAGTAAAATTTGGTTTAATAAGATGAAAATAATATTTAATGAATAGTAACTTTTGACTTTTTTTTACCGCGGTTAAAGGTATATAGGGTAATTCAAGGTAAAAAGAATATTATAATAATTCAAAATTACCTTAACACTTGTCAAAACCATATTTTATGAGTCATGACCGACCATGGACATCGTTTTGTCGATTTTGGGACTCCATGGAGCCACTTATGAATGGTAATGACACTTTAGATTAATTAATTTAATGTAAAGGAAAAAATGACATAAACAAAACACTTTTAGTAAATTAATTTTTATATGGTGTTATTTAAAGAATATTTTGGACTATAAATATTCATTGGAAATATAATAATATTTATTACATCATTGTATTTGTTTTATAATTTTTAGACATCAAATGAATTAAAATATTTATGACACAATAATGATGCAGTATTTACCTCATTAATAAATGATTTAAATAACTAAGATTATAATGATTACACTTTTATCCAAAACCTATCCAATTATTATTGAATTATTATATTTCTACCATGAGTCATCTTATCTTCTACTATAATGATTTTTGGACCTTTAGAAACCGAATATCATTATATAATAAAATAATATTTTCACATATTCTTAAAGAGCCCCTCCTCTCTCTTATAAAAAGAGACCACTTCTAACCAATTATTTACACCTCTCAAGCAATTTGGCTCGTCAAAACTCTGCATAATTAATATCCCTACATCCCTATCCTCCACCTATAATCCTTACCTTAGGCCTAATTCTCTAAAATAGGTCATTTGGTTCAAACGAAAGGTGGTTGCCCAAATTAAAGGTAACGGTTTCTCTTAATTTGTTTTCTATTATTTTACTTCTCAAACCCCTAAACACATTTTATTCCTTTATTTTGTAACAAAACCAGTATCATAAATATACTAGGATGTTGTTATGAGAATTATTCTAACTACACTTACACACACCTCTATCTAATTGGTGAAGAACATAATGTTTCTGTTGATGGCAAACTAACGCCTCACGAAACGATGATTGTTCAATTACCTCTTACCCCCTCTCATGGTGGCCATTATAATGGAACTATATTTATATATGATATATATTATTTTTATTATTTCCTTATGCTTCTGTACTTCCCATTTATATCACTCCTTTACGGTTTCCATAGTGGGTAAATACGATAATCTCATTTGAGGAAGTGCAGACTACCGCCCCCTCTAAGTGATATAACTCGTTAATGCCTTATGTGGGACATATAAATGATAGAGTTAATGATATTATATATATGATATTATTCTGTAATTCTAATATACCTATGTATAATTATTTTTTAATTCTATTAAAATAATAAATAGAAATGAAAGTAGCGTTCATTCGTACGTACAGCTTACCGTCTCTATTAACGCTACATTTCATTTCTTACCTCCAAATGTTATGTACTTTTATAAATACATGTATATAATGGATATATATGATATATATGATATCTAAATAATTAATTTCATTCTGGATATAATTAACTACTGACCACATGGGAAAATTGTAAATATAAGGTGTTCATTTTTTACTCAAGTACCAAATATTGACAAAATAGACGTTATTAACTTAAATGATTACATAATATTTATAACATGGTAATAAGTGATATAAAAGGAATAATAAACATGGAAAAGGTTCTTAATAAAGTATAAATTAACTTTAATTTATTATTCATGAGATTAAAGAATGATCGAGTCAAGTCAGACACGATGTAAGGGACTTCGTCTCAATCTCCTTTCATTGAGGCATATTTTGTTTTAATACACGATTTTCTTTTATACTCTATATAAACACCTTTGTATTTTCAATTATTTCAAAGGATATATTTCTATACGAATCATTTTTTAAACTACAAAAAGGAATGTTTTTTTTTACGTAAGCAGTGACAACAACCTTTCCGATGCCACGAGTATTATTTGATCTTTGGCTTCCTTAATAGGCATGAATGTTTTTAAAAGGAAAAATAAATACCATATACTATTTTTACGTATTTTGGTAACGAAAATGATTTTTATAATGTATTTATTATTTCAATATCTTGAAATGATATTTTTTAATTGTAATGTGGAAATGTTATATTTCCTTTATGCTTATGTTATGTGTTATGATCATGTCATGGTTCTTGGGAATTATTTACGTATATGGGTGGTTCCATGATAAACCTAGGGTGGGTGAGTCCGAGATATCTCTCCAATGCATTGGGTAACGTGACGGAGGTAAATGTGAATGTTTCTCCAATGATATTTAGGGAATATACTGTAATTGGTATTCCAAAGTAACATCCTATGTAGCTGTGATATCTACAATGTAATTATGATATGGATGCCAAAAGTTACCTTTATGATTTATGATTTCTACGTGTTATTCATAAAATCTTATGATTTCATGAGGTAAGTAAAAGAGTTCATGTTTGTATGTATTTATGAACAAATTTTTTCATTCTTTGTTTTGTAACCCTTACTGAGCTTTTTATGCTCATCCAAAGTTTTGAAATGTTTTCACAGGACATAGAGATGAATAGGGCCAAGGATGGGATCAAGGAAAAGTCATGTTGTCTAAAACCTGTAACCATACATGAATCTTTTTTTAAAGGGTTTTTATTTTATGTAAAAAAATGGAATCTGTGTGAAAGTGTCTACTTTGTAATCTTTTGAGATGTAACAGTTATGTCCTAATTCTCTAAAACTCTAAACCTAAAAACATCCTCAATGTGAATTATTCATTTAATTTAATATTATGTAATATTTAAGGCTTCTTCTTTATAATAAAATCTTAAATTTTTAGAGGATATGTTTTTTTATAATTATAAATAATTTAATTAAATATTATTTATTTTAAAATAGAATTACTGTCTATATTGACCCTATTCATTAAATTTGAATTTAAAAACATCTATACTAAAGGAGTAATTAGAATATATTAATTTCACACATTTCCATTTATATCTAAAAATCTCAATAAATGCAATGATTAATTCAATTAATATTACTTTAATATTTTTTATTTTATTTATTTTATTTTTAAATTAATTAAATAAGTACTAGATTAGCATTTCACAAACATTTAAAGATGTTATATAATTATGAAATGTTTGAAACTAATTAATATCATGAAATTAATTTAATTATGATAAAAATTAACATCAATATTCCTAAACATATTTATTTTTTCCTTATGTGAAAAAGTAGTTGAAATATAAAATCATGTAGGTGACATTTTGTCTCTTTCTTTACATAAATTATTACATTGGCCATGTTCATAGAAAATTGTCTGATAAAAACGTAAAAAATATATCGTAAATTAATCAAGGTTTTAATATATCCATATATTATAAATTGCATGTTTTTTTAGGTTATTTTATCCTTACCCTTCTAGTTTCTCCCTTGGTAATCTTGTTTTAACCATAACTGTTGTGATTAATGTTTTCAAGTTTTTCTATTCATTTTGAGAAAAAAATTTGTTTACATTATAAAATATTTTAAATTATTCAGATTCCAAATGTTTAATTCATTTTACCAAATTCCATTTATATAATTTAAAACTTTAATTTCATATTATACATGACAGAAAAAAAATTCCAAATAAAAAAAATTCCAAATGTTTAAAAATTTATAAATGAGATTTCATTATGAAATTTATTCCACTGATATATATTATATTAAATATAATATAATTGAGATAATTTTAATTTTAAAACCATTTTAAAAATGTGTAACCATATAAATTATTTTAATGAAATTTCAGTTTTTAGTAAAAAAACAGTACATTTCCTTATTCATCAAAAAAATAACCATTTCTAAAAAAAATCACAATAACTCACCCTAATATACATTGTACATGTAGATTTTAAAAAAAATCCTATTTAAATAATTTATATAGAATTTGATTAAATTAATTTTAGATTTTCTCAAAAATAGAAATAAAAACCTTTTTGAGAAATTAGTATTTTTAATACTTATAAATATTTTACATAAAATTATGTACTTTTCATGCATATGTTTTATTTATATAAAAACTCTATACTTAATATTTAAAATGTGGTTATTCCAATTAATTCCTACAAGTTTAACATTAATGTTATAATTTTCATTTTTGAATAATAATATAAATAGTATATTTCTTCGTTAAAACTCTATGTTGTGTGTAACACAAGAAATCTAATAAATTAAATCAATTTAAAAAAATCACAAAATATCAAGACGTTTCATTATACCCCCATTAAGTAAATTATTTAATATCATTTTTAAAATTATCTAAATAATGAAGGGTTTGATATTTAAAAATTACTTCATTGAAACCCAACATTAGTAAAAGGTTCACGCAACACTCTATTGAAATGAAGGAAAATTTTTTATATTTGTTAACCCACAACTAGGTTACTATATTTAATAACATTGGTTATAATTGAATATTTGGATATTAAAGAGAAAATAAATTCCTAAATATTAATATTGACTGATAGGAAACATGGTCCAAATAATGTTAATGTTCACAAACCCATAAATCTATGATGGTAGAAAAGTTCATTCATTCATAAAAAATTAAGTTAAATGTATAACATTTAAATTTCAATAAATATTTTCTAAATGTTGTGTAATTTTCCCAATAAATATACGTACTTGATTTAATTACATTTCAAAATCACAGTTCCAATCTTTTTTTGTGATTTGATCGATTAACACTTCTTCTCTTATGCTAAGAAATCAAGATGAGTTTTCCATTCATGTATCACTAAAAAATAATAACATCCACATAATAATGACAACTCATTACTTCTATCTCAAGCTATAATTAAAACCAAAATGGCTATCACATGTTATACAATGTGCTAAAATATTAATATGTTGAAATTGTACATTAATCATTAAAACCTCATTCCAATTTCAACTAAAATATTTCCATAAATTTATAACCTTATCACCCATTAAAAAATTCAAAATATATAACTGAGTTCACAAAATTTTTTAAATTAAACATAACATTGATCCCCAAAATATCATAAAGTTGCTCATAATATACCAACAAGTGAATACCTTCATCATGTATTTTTCTGAAACATGGTAATAACCTAAATCACCATGAAGCCTAATTTAAAATAAAAATAATTCCTCATTCCTTAAATAAAACATATATTATTGTATATATTCCCTATATTTAAAAAAATTGTATACTCCATCAATTATAACATAAAACACTTTATCATCAAATCATTAATCAGTTCAATAGTAATCAGTACTGTCTAATTTACTTTATCCAATCCAATCACATGTATATCCCAATATCATTATCTTAATGTCAGGAATATATTAAAGGTCTTGTTTCCTTTAATCATATGTTTTCCATAAAATATCACATTTCCATTAACTCACTTTTCTAGTTCATCAAAAACATTAAATGTATTCTTATAAATCCTTGTTGAAAAATTTATACATAATAATTCTTATATATTTCATGATTTATATAATATAATTCTTTACTTCCAATACATAAACACATAAATCAGCCAACTTCATTCTGAAACCATTAACTGGGATTCATCATCTTATTCCTTAATAACACTTTCCTTTTATATGTCATTTGTAGTCTCTTCATCATCAATAACAAAATCATTACTTGTATTGCCTTGTTTATCCTCTTCTTATGATTTACCCCTAAGAAATTGATTTTTTTGATTCATGTACATTAAACATTTATAACATTTAACCATTGATGATGCCTTAGGAAAAACATTATTCTCATATATTAAATTAACTAAGCTTTTAATTTTTACATTGGAAATTATATTATTTTCCCTATTATTCTATATAAATAAAACATCTTCTAATTATTTTTATTCATTCCCTTAGGTGATTATTCCCACATTATCAACATATTGGAAACTATATATTATTTCCTCCATATTCAATACAAACCATGTTCTAGGAGAACTATATCCTTCACTTCATTGGTGAGTTAGAGAGTAGGTTAAGGTGAAAGTTTTTAATCATATATTATGATAACTGATTAGGTATAATCTCAATATATTTTACCCTAGTCACCATCCCATTTTTTTCTAAACAAAACATTGTCTATCATATAAAATGTCACCCTAGTTCCTTTCGGTTCCAACTATTGACTAGAACCAAAAACATATTTTGAGAAATAATAATAATAGTGGAAGAAACATAATCATGTAAAATCACTAATTTTATTTCAAATTCATGACACATTATTTTCAATTTATGACACCTTAGGATTTACCTAGGTCGTCAATGATTATCATCTATCAAAATCTTTCATAATGGTTTATAAATAAAATGGAAATTTACCAAGGAATACCTGAATGGATTTTCAAACTAGGTATGAAACAAATCATTTTGTGATGTTGTAAGAAATCATTTTTGATATAAAAAAACTTTTGAAGATTCTTGATATTATTCCAGAGCAGCTTCTTTAGACGGCGTGCGATTCTGAGCCCTGGTGTGGCCGAAATTAAATTTTCAGTGCATTCACACTGGGCATGCCAAATAAATGAGATAACTCTTAAATGGTGCTCCAGATCAGAAATTTGAGTGTATAGATCGGTCTGTAATGGGGTGTTTACCCTAGGAACGACATAAAACATGTCGGTGCGGGACGTTTGGACCCCTCGCTCGCTATCGGATCATGGAACGGATAAATTAAATAATTAAATTATTCATTTAACGGCTTAACTCAAGTATCTCTTAAACGATTGCTCGGATTGGAAAACCAAGGGCACTGTTGAGTTCATAGAGTGTCGTTTACCCTAGAAGGGGTGTAACTTTTGTGGGCGTGGGCCTTCTGTTAAAAATGCCGACATGGGCGTTTTTGTAATTTGGCGACCTCAGTCGTTTGAGTTTATTAGCTTTTGAACGAGGCCTCGGATTAAAATTATGAGATCTCTGTTGTGCTCGGGAGGTGGTCTTTACCCTAGGGGAGAATTAACCTCGACCCCGTCGAGGGTTTTGAATGCGGGTTAAATTGGGGGTTTAATTAATTAAATTTTCTTTATTTAAACCTAACTCACCCCACCCCCTCTCCCATTTTTTCACCTCCTGGAGAAGCCTCCCCCTCAACCTCCCCTCATCCTCCTCCTCTTCCTCTGGTCAAGGTGGAAGCAACGGCGTCAAGGCGCGGATCGTGCGGGAAGCTTCGCGCTACGCCCCTGCAGGTAGGCAATGTTCTTTTTTGGAGTTTTAAATCCCAAACACCTCTTTGGATCCCAATTATAGAATCGAATTGTTGTTTGATCTTCGAACAAATCCCATGTCCGTGTAGTATAATTTCTTATCTTTCTGACGCTGGTTACGGATTTTAATTCCGAGTCCCGATCAACCCGCAGTGGTCCGAAAAAGTTTGCGGGTTTTTGAGTGTTTTCGGCGGTTTTGGGGGCGTTCTGACGAGCCAGCGTGGCAGCAGGCGGCGGCAGAGCGTGCTACGGCGGCGGCAGCGAGAGGCCGAGCAGAGGAGGCCGGGGACAGTAGGTCTCCCAAGGCGTGGCGGTCGGTGGCCGGGGACCACGGTTGAGCGAGGCAGGCGGTAGGCGGTCACGGCGTCACGGTGGAGCGGAGGCCGGCAGAGGCAGTGCGCGACGGGTCTTCGGCAGCAGGCGGCGACCCTGGGGGACCAAGACACGCATGTCGCGCGGGTCTCATTTGACGCGGCGGGCGACGAGGGGAGACCGGCCAGGGTGGCCGGTCCATCCGAAAAATTGGACCAGAGGTGGTTCCGGTGCTTTGGAGGTGGGCCGCGGCCAGTGGGCAGTGGCGAGATGGACCGGACCCGCGACTGGGTCGCGGGCCGGTGGGTTGAAGTGGGCCAGCCGAGGTTACGCCCCCTTGCATTCGGGGGGGGCGTATCTCCTAAACTGCGCATCCGTTTGACATGCTGTCTGTGGATGTGGAACCGTATCGATGAGGAGAACTTTTTGAGATGGTCTTGGAAATTTTTAATTCCTGAGATTAAGGGCTCGGTGGCGCAATGCGTACTTTATGTGAATTGCCATTTTTTTCCAGTGGATCTTGTTTTGGACGGTGCGGGTGCGTCCGACATCTGATTTGAGCGCCGTCAGTGGCATTGGGACCCTGGTGTTGAGCTGGGGTTTTCCATTGTGGTTTTGGCGTCGATACCAGAGTTGAGGTGTGGGCCCCATGGCCCGTCTGTTGGGCTGTTAGCAGCGTTTTGTAACTTTTTCATTGGACGTCCCTTCGGGGTGTACGAGCAGTGGTTTTTGGGTGTTTTTCTGAGGGGATTGCAATGGTGAAATCCACCCGCTCTAATTCTGCATGCTGGTGTAGTCCCCATGAGGGCCGTTTTGGGAGTTGACGGTGATTTTCTATCTTTATCACCGGGTGTCTGTTTTGGACAAATGAATAGTCAAACTTGTGTACTTTTCTGAGAGGATCGCAATGGTGTGATCCGTTGGGAGTGCTTCGGGACTGGGATGTGGTTCCCATGCAGCACCGCTCACGTTTGGTATATCGAAACGCATAATTTTCTCCGGATATTCGTTCCACTCAAGTGAGAAGTCCTTTTGACGTGTTTTCCCGAGGTTATCGCAATGGTGCGATGCACCCGACTGTTTTAGGGGTCGAGGCTCGGGATCACGGGATGTCGTTCAGGCATAAGTTGGTGTTGGTGACTTTTCCGTCGGATATCCAATTGAGGCGATTAGGTAGTCTTTCTCGCATTTTTTTCCAAGAGGATTACAACCATATAATCTGTTCAGGCGTGCAGAGCCTCTTGGGCAATCTTATTAAATGTGGAATTTTGAAAGGTGCACCGGTGGTGGTTCTTCTTGTGGTGTTTGTAGGGAACCCTTGGCGTGGGATCGCGTTCAATCCTGGGAGAGTAAAGTTTGTGTATAAAGAGATGTGGTTGGTCGGGCATCAGCTATTGAGGTGACAAGTTAAAGTTGTTACGTTTACGCCCTTCGCGTTGACGTTAGGTGTCGTTTTCACGATAGCCTTTGGGCTGGAGACGTGGCATACTCTGGGAGTATGCGAGAACACTGGGAGATACATGTGGATGTTTGTACCTGAGAATGTATGTGCGCTTAGTTGGGTTTGAATTGGGGCCACATGTCGTGTGGGCCCCATATGCATGGCGTGTTCTGCTTTGCGTACTTTTGACCTCTCGCGACATAGAGGGTTCCTCTATTCTCGTTTGTTTGACCAGTGGGGTTGAGTTTTTCCCCTGGTCCTGTTCTCATTTTTTGACCTGTAGGGTTGAGTTTTCCCCAGTTCTTGTTCTCGTTTTTTGACCAGTAGGGTTGAGTTCTTCCATAGTTCTATTCTCATTTGGCTAGTAGAGATTGTTTGTTTCCTCTGTTTCATCAGTTGTGAGGGGTTTCTGTACTGTGCCCTTTTACCGGACTGCGGCACCATTTACGACCACGTGTTCTCATACAACATGGGTGTTTTCCCAATTTCTGGGATGAGTTGTCTCTGTCCGCTTCGACAGTGACTCAGTGGATTGGAGCGTGATTAGCCTGAGAGGCCGGGGAGTTTCTCTCGTTCCTTTGTGTTCCCTGGTATAGTTCTTGTGGAATTGGTGTGACCAACAATTTATGCGGGCACCGATCCACTACCTAGGAGGTTGTTTCCAGAAGGTTTGTCCAGGAGTTTGTTTCCAACAGGGCTGGTCAGTGTGGTGCCACCCAGCAGGGGTGGCCAGAGAGGTACCATTCAGCAGGGATGGCCAGTGGGTTACCATCCAGCAGGGATGGCCAGAACATCGGTGTTCACTGAGCAGTACCATCCAGCAGTGATGGCCAGAGCGGTTCTGGGTTTACCTACAGCGGGGCTGGGACGTGGTCCCTGATGCCGGGTTTACCTCCAGCGGGGCTGGGAAGTGGTCCTCGATGCCGATTTTACCTCCAGCTGGGCTGGGAAGTGGTATCTGATGACGGTTCCGAGATTCCCTTTAATGGAGTACCCTTTTACGGGACTGGGCATTGGGACTCACCGACAACTTTAGGTGGGTCGCCCTCCAGTGGATTACCCTTTTAAGGGACTGGGCAGTCTGGCACCCGTCGACTCTTATCGGGTCTCCCTCCAATGGGAACCCATCGACTTCCACAGATTACCCTCCAGCAGGGTTGGGCAGGGGGTCTCCTGTCGACTTCGATGGGACCTCTCGACTACGGGGCAATGACGAGGTGTGTTTAGATGTTACCCTGAACTCTCAAGTACGAGGGGCGCTTTCCCCATAGAGACGCATCCTTGTGACACAACCTAAAATCGTGAAGGTGATTCAGTGCTTCCCAAAGAGGATAATATCAAGGTGCGGTGATTTGAGCCCCTTGACTTGAAGTTCAGGGAATACATGCAGGATGCTGGGCATCGATGGTGTTTACTTCTAGGACTCTTGGCTACTCACTTTCTTGGGCTGAGCTATGGGAAGGAGATCTACTTACGATCTTGTTTGGGTTTCTTGACAGAGCATATATATATGTAAATACCTTGTGCCAGTACCCACTCCTTGGGTTTTGGTTACTCTTCTTCTAGGAGAGGCGAAGACGCGCAGGGTATGCCACGTGATTTCCGTGTCTATATTATTGCGGTTGGATGAGTATACTCTCTTGTTATAGGTAGAAAAGACTCGACGGGAAGTTCATCTTCTCACCATTTCTAGCTCCTTGTGTCCAGACGAGTCTACCTCCTTTCTCTTGTTGGGTTGAGCTGGAATCTCAACTATTACTCTTACTGTACTCTCAGTTGTACTCCTCTACTTTCCCTGTTCGATCTACTGCTCACCCTTCGGTACCTCCTTTGTTGCTCCCTCAAGCCTTCGGGGTATCCTACTGAGTATTTTTATACTCACCACTGCTTGGGCTTTTCCTGCACTTGGTGTGCCCTTGCAGACGACGGACAGGTTGGTCAAGACTTCAGTGGAGCTTAAGAGTTCATGATATTGGACCTTGTGCAGTGGTTGTAGTCAGGTTCCAGGTGGGGGACCCTTCCAGCTATTTGCTTTTGTTTACCTGTTTCTGGGTTGTGGCATTTTTCTGGTTGAGCGCGTGTTTTTCCTCTTTTCCATTCAGTTTACCTTCAACACTTGCTTTGTACTGTATAGTGGTCGATGCACATTTGTGGTTTATTTATAGCAGTTTCTACTTTATTTTCTCTTTTACTCTTCACTTCTGCATTGAGTGGGCTGCGTGTGTGTGAACAGGTACTTATGAAAAGTCCTCCACGAGTTTTTTATCCTTCAGTGCTTGTCGCCAGCCCCTGGCCTATGGAGGCGGGCTTGGGATAGTTGCGGCTCGAGCCTGGGTAGGGTCGGCTCATGAAAAAGTGGTATCAGAGGTGGTTTGTTCCTTGGGATGCTGTTCGGATGTCCCTAAAATAAAAGGAATTGGTTGAGATTTAGGGAAACATTGTTAATGTGTCTCAAGAGCGTCTCTCATGCCAGGGAGTTCAGTGATGGTGCGGCGGCCAATGTATCTATTCACCAGGACCCTGATAACCCGCTTGTCGACTCGGCATGCTAAGACACTTGTTTCAGGGAAAATTGGTTTGTGCATCACATAGGATTGAGTCTTTGACTGTCCTTCTTGAGTCAGCTCCCCATTGTTGTTATTGTAATATACATATATGCTCATCTGACCGTGGCACTCCATGATAATATTCAGGATGTCTCCGTGAAGATTTCCAGACATGATACCAGCATTGGTTCTTGACGACGACCCTGTGAGCTACGAGGCCTCAGTCCAGGACCCATCATGTGGGCCCCTTTCTCCAGGTGGGCCGGTAGCAGCACCCCCACCAGTTGAACAGCAGACACCTTCAGCAGAGTAGACTGAGCTTTAGCGTAGGTTGAGCACACTCCATGAGTTCCAGCGATAGAGACCGCTGAGGTTCAGTGGTGAGCCAGACCCTCAAGTAGTTGAGGTTTGTCTAGAGATAGTGGTTTGCTTTTTAGGCTTGTGCAAAGGTCGTCAGATCTTATGGTGGCTTTGGCCGCCAACCTTTTCTGTGGAGCATCTTGGCATTGGTGGAGTCTGGTGACTCGATTTCTTGATGAGTATTCTCTTTCGTGGGGTGACTTTCAGTTGTTGTTTCGTGAGGAGTTCTGCCCCTCCTGCTTACGCTCCATTCGGATTTAGGAGCTCCTGTAGTTCTAGTTGGTAGGGATGAAAGTGGACTATTACGCGGCTAGTTTCGCAGACCGTTCACGCTTTTACCTGGACTTGGTCTATGACGACAACATCTGAGTGTGGAAGTTTGAACAGGGTCTCCGCCGAGAGATTTGTGCTATCAAAGTACCCTTGAGCATTTCCACATATTCCGGGGTGCTAGAGTAGGCGCTAGTGACAGAGAGCTTCCTGTCATGTTCTAGAGTTGGTGGTGGTAGCAGGCACGTTGGAGCCGAGAAGTCTGTCGCAGCTAGCGGGCGTCATCATGCAGAACCTTGACGCAGGTGGGTTTTTGACAATCGGACTCAAGGGCGTGGTCGTACACCACAGTGGCGCCGGAGGGCACCTGTGCATCCCGAAGAGAGTCGGTGATATGCTTGTGATGGGTGAGGTCACCTGGAATGGGACTACCTGACCAGGAATACAGAGAGCTTCAGGTAAGAAGTAGGTGCACCACCATGATGGAGGCAGCCCCATGATCATATTAGTACCCAGAGAGGTGGTGCTAGAAGGGGAGCAGGAGGACCCGGAAGTGGAGGACGACCTTACGAGGTCTTCCCATCACCACTAGGTGGTCCACGTCAGGCTTCTGGAGCTGACAGTTGGTACCACAGACAGCCACAAGCTTTGGATGTCTACGATCCTGCAGAGCATGAGGTGATAAGAGGTACGCTCTACAGCTCTTCTACTTTTTGCAATAGCATTGTTAGACTCTCTGTGTGAAATTCTTTTCTCCCTGCTCCTTGTTTGAGTTGTTACCAGGGTGGTGCGGGGCGTCAGTGTAACCCTTTGTTGGTGAGGTAAAAGGCTTGAGACCTTTTTCTCTAGTGGATGGTGTCGACTCCTTCGCATTTCGAGCGTATAAGAGAGCCTTGGTTGTTAGACATCGACTATGAAACCTTGCGTGACCAGGTATCCTTGGGTGTTTCACAATATTTATATTGTAAAGGAGGGAATAACTGGGCCTTGTCATAGGTCCAAGCGGTGATTCCAGTCACCGCGTGCGACGTAGGGGTTCGGTCGGGGAGGTGAGCTATCCCCAAGAGCCTTCAAGCCATTTGAGAATGTGCAAAGGGATGGTGAGGTTCCCTACCGCCTTTCCCTAACCCCAAAGTCAGAAGTGGGTGCACGACATCTCCCACGTGACTCACTCGAGAAGATGTGTTCATGATTATATGCACGTCATCATCGACGGCAGACCTCACGTGAACAGATCAAATCCTTTGGTCTGTGTGCGGTGACGCGGAACTGTGAAAGAGTTCTTCTGGGTACGGGAGAGCCAGGTGTGGGCTTATTACACTGACTTGTTCCCTGTTTTTGCTTTTCGGGGATGAAAAGCTTGAAGGATGGAATGGTGTAAGAATCCGGTTTTTGATATAAAAAAACTTTGGAATATTCTTGATATTATTCCAGAGCAGCACCTTCAGACGGCATGCGATTCCGAGCCCCTGTGTGGCCAGAATTAAATTTTTAGTCCATTCACACTGGGAATGCCAAATAAATGAGATAACTACTAAATGGTGCTTCAAATCAGAAATCTGAGTGTATGGATGGGTCTGGAATGGGGTGTTCACCCTAGGAACAACATAAAACATGTCATCTCGGGACGTTTGGAACCCTCGCTCGCAATTGGAGCATGGAATGGGAAAATTAAATAATTAAATTATTCGTTTAACGGATTAACTCAAGTATCTCTTAAATGATTTCTCGGATTGGAAACCGAGGTCACAGTTGAGTTTGGAGCATTCCGTTTACCCTAGAAGGGGTGTAACTTTTGTGAGCGCGGGCCTTCTGTGAAAAATGCCGCCATGGGCATTTTCATAAGTTGGCGACCTCGGGCGTTGAGTTTATTAACATTTGAACATGGCCTTGGATTAAAATTACGATATTGTCGTTGTGCTCGGGAGGTGGTTTTTACCCTAGGGGAGACTTAACATCGACCCCGTCGAGGGTTTCGAATGCGGGTTAAATTGGGGGTTTAATTAATTAAATTTTCTTTATTCAAACATAACTCACCCCACCCCTCCCCCATTTTACACCACCTAGCAAAGCCTCTCCCTCAACCTCCCCTCCTCCTCCTCCTCTTCCTCTGGTAAAGGCAGAAGCAACGACGGCAAGGCACGGATCGTGCGGGAAGCTTCGGGCTACGCCCCTGCAGGTAGGCGATGTTCTTTTTTTGAGTTTTAAATCCTGAACCCCTCTTTGAATCCCAATTATAGCATCTAATTGTTGTTTTATCTTCTAACAAAGCCCATGGTCGTGTAGTATAATTTCTTATCTTTACGAAGCTGGTTACGAATTTGAATTCTGAGTCTTGAGCTGTCCGTAGCGGTCCGGCGAAGTTTGCGGGTTTTTGAGTGTTTCTGGCGGTTTTTGGGGTGTTCCGGCGAGCCAGCGCGGTGGCAGGCGCGCGACGGCGGCGGCGGCGTGAGGCCGAGAAGAGGAGGCCGGGGACGGTGGGGCTCCCAGGGCGAGGTGGCGAGCAGCCGGGCACTGCGGTCGAGTGGGGCAGGTGGCAGGCGGCCGCGGCGTCACGGTGGAGCGAAGGCTGGCGGAGGTGGCGTGTGGCGGGTCTTCGGCAGCAGGCAGCGACCCCGGGGGAGCAAGACCCGCGCGCCGCGGGTCTCCTTTGACGCAGCGGGCGAAGAGGGGAGACCGTCTAGGGTGGATGGTCCATTCGGAAAACCGGACCCGAGGCGGGTCCGGTGCTATGGAGGCAGGCCGCAACCAGTGGGCCGCGGCGAGCTGGACCGGACTCGCGGCTGGGCCGCGGGCTGGTGGATTGAAGTGGCCCAGCCGAGGAGGATCGGCCCTGTTAGGCCCCCCTTTCATTCGGGGTGGTCGTATCTCCTAAACAGCCCGTCCGTTTGACGTGCCATTTGCGGATGTGGAATCGTATCGACGAGGTGAACTTTTTGAGATGGTCTCGTGAATTTTTAATTCCCAAGACGAGGGGCTCGGTGGCGCGACGTGTACTTTAAGTGAATTGACTTTTTTCCAGGGGATCTTGTTTGGGACGGCGCGGATGCGTCCGACGTCCGATTTGAGCGCCATCAGTGTCGTTGGGACCCTGGCATTGAGCCGGAGTTTTACATTGTGGTTTCGGGTGTCGAAACCGGAGTTGAGGTGTGGGCCCCACGGCCCGTCTGTTGAGCTGTTAGTAGCATTTTGTAACTTTTTTATCGGACGTCCGTTCGGGGCGTGCGAGCAGTCGTTTTTGGGTGTTTTTTCAAGGGGATTGAAATAGTGCAATCCGCCTGCTCTAATTCTGCACACTAGTGCGGGCCCCATGAGGTTCGTTTTGTGAGATGATGGTGATTTTCCAGCTTTATAACCGGGTGTCTATTTTGGACAAGTGAATAGTCAAAGTTGTGTACTTTTTCGAGAGGATCGCAATAGTGCGATCCGTTGGTAGCGCTCCGGGATAGGGATGCGGGTCCCATGCAGCACCACTCACGTTCAATATATCGGAACACATATTTTTCTCCAGATATCTGTTCCACTCAAATGAGCAGTCCTTTTGACGTGTTTTCCCAAGGGGATCACAATGGTGCGATGTGCCCGACTGTTTTCAGGGCCGAGGATCGAGATCACGGGATGCCATTCAGGCATAAGGCGGTTTTGGTGACTTTTCTGTCAGATATCCATTTGAGGCGAGTAGGTAGTCTATCTCGCATGTTTTTTCAGGAGGATTACAACGGTGTAATCTGTTCAGGCGTGTGGAGCTTCTTGCGTGATCATATTAAATGTATAAATATGAAAGGTGTACCGGTGGTGGTTCTTCCTATGGTGTTAGTAGGTAACCCTTGGCGTGGGATCGCGTTCACTCCTGGGAGAGTTAAGTTGGTGTTTGAAGCGATGTGGTTGGCCATGCCTTAGCCGTTGAGGTGGAAAGTTGGAGTTGTTACGTTTATTCCCTTCGCCTTGACGTTAGGTGTTGTTTGCATGATAGCCTTTGGGCTGGAGACGTGGCATACTCTGGGAGTATGCGAGAACGCTGGGAGATACATGTGGATGTTTGTACCTGAGAATGTTTGTGCTCTTGGTTGGGGTTGACTTGGGGCCACATGTCGTGTGGGCCCCATATGTTTGTTATGTTCTGCTTTGCGTACTTTTGACCTCTCGCGACATAGAGGGTTCCTCTATTCTCGTTTGTCTGACCAGTGGGGTTGAGTTTTTCCTCTGGTCTTGTTCTCGTTTGTTGACTAGCAGGGTTGAGTTTTCCCCTGGTCCTCTTCTCGTTTTTTGACCAGCAGGGTTGAGTTTTCCCCTGGTTCTGTTCTCGTTTAGCTGGAAGAGATGGTTTGTTTCCTCAGTTTCATCAGCTGTGAGGGGTTTCAGTATCGTTCCCTTTCACCGGGCTGCGGAACCATTTACCACCACGTGTTCTCATACAACGTGGGTGTTTTCCCACTTTCTGGGATGATTTTTCTTAGTCTGCTTCGACAGGGACTCAGCGGATTGGATCGTGATCTCCCTGAGAGGCCAGGTAGTTTCTCTCATTCCTTCGTGTTCCCTGGTAGAGTTCTTGTGGAATCGGTGTGACCAACTCTTTACGCGGGTACCGATCCTCTACCCAGGAGTTTGTTTCCAGCAGAGCTGGCTAGGATTTTGTTTCTAGCAAGGCTGGCCAGTGTGGTACCACCCAACTAGGGTGGCCAGAGCATTTTCATCCAGCAGGGATGGCCACTGGGTTACTATCCAGTAGGGATGGCCAGAACAGCGGTGTTCACTGAGCAGTACCATCCGGCAGGGATGGCCAGAGCGGTTCCGGGTTTACCTCCAGCGGGGCTGGGAGGTGGTCCTCGATGCCGGGTTTACCTCTAGCAGGGCTGGGAAGTTGTCCCTGATCCCGTGTTTACCTTCATCTGGGTCGGGAAGTGCTTCCCAATGACAGTTCTGAGCCTCCCTCCAGGGGAGTACCCTTTTATGGGACTGGGCATTGGGACTCATCGACGAATTTAGCCGGGTCACCCTCCAGTAGATTACCCTTTTACGGGACTGGGTAGTGTGGCACCTGTTGACTCTTGTAGGGTATCCCTCCAATGGGAACCCATCGACTTCCAGGGATTACACTCCAGCGGGGCTGGGCAGGCGGTCGCCTATCGGATTTGAGGAGACCTCTCGACTGTGGGGAAGTGACGAGGTGTGGTTTGGCGTTCCCCAGAACTCTCAAGTGCGAGGGGTCCTTTCCCCCACCGACACGCATCTTTGTGATGCAACCTAAAACCGTCAGGGTGAGTTAGTGCCGCCCAAAGTGGATAGTGTCAAGGTTCAGTGATTTGAGCCACTTGACTTGAAGTTCGGGGCACACGTGCGGGATGCTGGGCATCAATGGTGTTTACTTCTGGGACTGTTGACAACTCACTTTCTTGGGCTGAGTTATGGGACAGATATCCCCTTACGATCTTGTTTGGGTTTCTTGACAGAGCATATATATATATATATGTAAATAGTTGTTCCAGTACCCACTCCTTGGGTTTTGGTTACACTTCTTCCAGGAGAGGCGATGACACGTGGGGTATACCACATGCTTTCTATGTCTAGCTTCTCGTGGTTGTATGAGTCTAATATCCTGCTATAGGTAGCGAACACTCGATGGGAAGTTCATCTTCTCACTATTTCCATCTCCTTGTGTCCTGACTATTCTACCTCATTTCTATTGTTGGGTTAAGCTGGACTCTGTACTGTTACTCTTACTGCACTCTTGGTTGTACTCCTCTACATTCTCTATTCGATCTGCTGCTCACCCTTCGGTACCTCTTTTTTTTCTCCCTCGACCTTCAAGGTATCCTACTGAGTATTTTTATACTCACCCCTTCTTGGGATTTGCCCGCACTTGGTGTGCCCTTGAAGACGATGGACAGGTTGGTCGTGACTTCAGTGGAGCTTAGGAGTTCGGGAGCTTGGACCGCATGCGGTGGTCGTAGTCAGGTTCCAGGTGGGGGACCCTTCCAGCTGTTTGCTTTTGTATACCTGTTTCTGGGTTGTGGAACTTTTCTGGTTGGTCACATGTTTTGACCCTTTTCCTTTCAGTTTACCTTCAGTACTTGCTTTGTACTGTTTAGAGGTCGATACACATTTGTGGTTTGTTTATAGTAGTTTCTACTTTATTTTCTCTTTTACTATGCACTTCTGCATTGAGTGGGCTGCGTGTGTGTGTACAGGTACTCAGGCAAAGGCCTCCCCAAGTTGTTTACCCTTCGGCACTTGTCACCAGCCCCTAGCCTATGGAGGGAGGCTTGGGGTAGTTGCGGCTCGAGCTCGGGTAGGGTCGGGTCTTGACAGATGTTCTTGGTAATTCTTGAGTCAAGCCCAACATTAATATTTTAGAGTTGTTAACCCCAAGTGCATATGTTTCAAAACCATGTCCACTTGTATTATCCATACAAATATGTATTATTAGGTTAACCAAATAATCACTTTTGTACCAAAACATTATGATGTTATCCTTAACATAGAATCATCTTATGTGTTATTCACTAATGTTTTCACATCCTAGTTTATAATGGTTAACTAAACCTTCATCGGATACTAACTATAATTATCTAGGATTTTCATACATATATATCAGACATTTTTAAAATAACACTCATTACATAACATAATGATTCATGCCTGAACCAGTTTAGTGTAGTGACATTAGAAACATGAAAACGTAAACAACTGGTTAATAAGTGAACTATATCATCTCCCACTAAGTTATTCATAACTAGTTCCCTTATTGGATATTTTATACATAATACAATTCTCTATAAACTAGGTAGAGGAAACATAATAAAGGGAGAGATCGTATAATCAAAAAGGGAAAACATGGGTTATATCATTATATGATCATATTAGAGAATAATATAATCATAAGTTTATCATATCATGGAAATAAGATTCGAATTTCATACCCAATCTATCATAGATTATAAACATGATTCATAACATAAACCATTATTATTTTAGAATATATGATTCATAAGAGTTCTAAATCATCATAATTTATAAATAAAAATATCATATTATAAAAGTGTGGCCCCAACATATGTACAGAAACCATTTAATTTGTAACGTTTAACTGTTGAGACCATTGTTTTTATTGGATCAAGCCTCATCACATGTTTCCCATTGTGGATTATGCCCATCAGCCTATTCACCATTTTTCATCAAGTTCATCATCCTGTTTTCCATTGTAGATCAATATCATCGACTTGTTTCCAATTATTATCTCATGAGATATCAATCATTATCCAATTAATCTGATTTGGAAATAGGCCTCACCCATTTCCTAATTAAAATCTGGCATATGTGTTCCATAATATCATAAAACATGCATCATATCAGAACCCATTAAAAATTTGTATTTATAAAAAATTTATTCACAACATAAACTATGGAAAAGAAATATGTTTCATAATAATTTATTAATCATAAATTTAAATAATTATGATAAATAAAAATGATGGTATCCTTAGTTTATATCCCTTGCAAATATTATTTTACATAAAATGATGTCAACTTCGAAATAAAATGAATATAAAATAAAACTCACATCGAACATTTCTTGAGGAAAATAACCTATCCTTAAAAATAACCTTTTTAAAATTAAAATTTCATAAAATATATTTGAAATAATTTAATCTTAAAATAAATTTAAAAACATATGAAGAAATAATAAATGAAATATAATAGTCATTATGGTGGTAAATTCCATTCATTTCAAACACGTTAAAACCAATATTTATTTTACATTTTCTATAAAATTAAATTGAGAATTATTTGGAAAATGACATGAAGAATAATTTTAAAAAACCTTTTAAAAATTCAAAAATGGTTAATAATTTATTTCATAAATCACTTGATAATTTTAAAAAATTGAAATTATTTTTATAAAACATATATTTGGAATAGAAATCATTTTCAACTAATGGGAAAAATAATTTCAATATTATTTAAAAAATAAAATATTTAATACATAGATTAAATTTAATGAAAAACATGTATAATATTGGAATAAAAAGAAAAAAATAAATTTCATTGGTTTATTTTGAGATAGATCATAATATTTAAAAATCATAATCATAAATATAAATAATCCTAATAATCAATAAGAGTGTATCATAAAATCCTTACCACTTTCGTAAATTTGAATCACAAGCCCCATGAAACAATAAATTAAAATGATACTTAAATTATCAAATAAATAAATAATTTATGATATTAAATGACAAGGGTGTTTTATATACACCTCAAAAAAGAATATAGGAGCATAAAATAACATATGTCCCAAGAATTCAAATTGAGACAAAAATCCCACACCATAAATATTGAATTACTTTATACACATTTGAAGTTATTTTATAATAAATATAGTTTTATTATAAATATATCATAGAAAAATAATAACATTTATAAAACCATATATGATTTATTTATAACCATTTATTACTCATTTATTAACAGTTATTTTTTAAAATAAAGTTTTAGGTAATTACTGTTTTATTTTTCATGTATGTTTTGGTTTGGTAAAATCATTCCCTTAATTTTTATCATAGTTATATAATATTGTGAATTTTATAAATTATAGAAATAATATATATATATATATATATATTATAGTTATTTAGGTTAATATATTATAAGTAGATACAGAAAATGAATTATTTCATTCATGGAGATGGTAGGTTATACGTATGCATAAACGATTTTTCTATTTTCTCAGAGAATTAAATAAAATATTTAAATATTATATTACCCTAAAATATTCCTTTTATCATATATATCACATATTTTTATTAAATTTATACTTATTAACTTGCATGTAAAAGAATAGGTTAAAAATTGTATCACTTCGTGAGGTGGTTGTATGTCGTACACACGAGCGACATTATTGTATTCCAACAGAAAGGAAGGTAAAAAATAGATTTTTGATATAATAATAAAATAGATATTATTATTACCTAAATTTCATATATAAAAATTAAATCCATCATTATACCCATCCATTTGATTTAGTGACGGAGAATGAACAACATTTGTTTGCAGGGTGGTAGTCCGCTAGAAACCTTATTAATAGTTTCATTTACCATTTAATTAAAGAGGATATGAATATATTTTATGACGTAAATAAAATAAAATCTCAGTATATGGTAGATAGATTTTTTATTATATTATAATTAATATAACATGAATGAATTAGGTAATATGAGAACTAAGGAATACACTATTTAGTGTAGAAAATTTCATTCTCTTAGAACACCCCCTTGGATATCTTATTAAGGGCCCAATGGTTTCTATTTTGGGAATAAAAAAACTATAGAACATAGATATGAATTTTGGGGAAGTATTTTGAAACATATTTTTCAATATAAATGGATTGATAGGTGTTAAGAAGTGAGGGGAAGTGGTGACCTTTTATAATTGAGGAGGAGTTCCATTTTTGTAAATATCCAAAATTATTCAATAGTGGGAAGTCACTCCCACTTTGTGCTCTTAAAAAAATTATATGTAAAATACTGAAATAAATATATTTACATGAAACACAACTATAAATAAAATACATTTTTATATAAAAAATATTTATTAACTTCTACGTTTCCATAATTTGTTTATTTTATTTTTGAATATGGTAATTTGTCTTTTAGCAAGTTAATTTATATTTTAAGACGAGTAATAAATGAGATTATTTATATAATTTTTTACACTAGTTCTGATTTTTATATATAATATTTATTATAAAAAACCTAGGTTTGTTGAAGTTTAATTTCAACAAAAGCACTATAAGCGCAAAAAATTATGTTTTACCCTTTACCTTAGTAATGAAGTCTTTGCTAACTAAGAGTAAATATAATTATTATGTAAGTATTATTGGTCCATTAATGTTCTATGATTGATATTATTAAACATATGACTATAAATTTTCATTGGATAATAAATTTTTTGATTTTAAATCATTTAATAAATTTTTATTTGTTATAAACTAAAAAAATGTCAATTTTGACACAATTCATTTAATTTGAATTTTAAAACATAAGGACCAAAGTTGTAACAAGAGTATATAATTTTTACACCTTTAAATTATGATATATTTATCTAAAAATTTCATTAAATATAATAATTTATTTAATTTATATTACTTAAGTGTCAATTATTTTATTTTTCTAATAATTAAACAATTAATATATTAGTGTTACTTAAATATTTAAAGAAACTATATAAATACTAAAAATTAAAAAAACCTATTAACCTCAAGAAATTAATTTCATTATTCTCAAAATTAATAACAATATTCTATCACATATTTCTTTTTTCCCAATGTGAACACATAATTTAAATTTAAATGCATGTGGGTGTCATATTTTTTGTTTTCTTTACATAAATTCGTACATTGGTCACATTCATTGAAACTTTTCACATATGCACATGAAAATACATCCTAAGGTAATAATATACAATATGTAGAAATAAAATTAAAAATAGAAGAAAAAATTTAAGCCATTTTAACTATAATCATTTTAGTTTAACCCCTAGTAAACTCATTTTAACCTTAACCATGTTAATTAATTTTTACTGTCTTTACTATGAATTTTTACCAAAAAATAACATGATCATATAATATATATGAATTATGATTATTTAAAATACAGAATCCATTTTTATAAATTTCATTAAAAAAATTGGAAAAATTAATTTTAAAATTATACTTGTAGATGCGATGAAAAGGTAGTTTTCCAAAGAAACAATATTAAAAAGATTAAAAAGTTTCAATTTAAAAATTAACGATTAAATTGATTAAAATGACATATATTAATTTAATTAGAATATAAATTATATAATTTTACTTTTAAACCCAATTTTAAAACAAAATTTAGCCTCATAAATTCTTTAAATGAAAAATCAATTTTCAATAAAAACCTGTATTTTTTGTTATTCATTGAAAAAATAACCTCTTCAGAAAAAATAAAAAAACATACCCAGAGATAATTTTGATATTTATATTTCATTAATGATGATTATTTTGAAGAATAAATTCTATAAAAGTGATAAAATTAATTTTCTTATGTTTTCACAAGAAGAAATAATAAATATTTTTGTGAAAATAGTGTTTTTGAAACATAAAAAAATTTAACAAAAAAATAAGTACATTTTTATCAATATTTTTTCCTTATATTAAATTAATATATATAATATTTAAAACTTTTTTATTCCTATTAATACCTTCATGTTTAACATCTTTTATATAATGGTTGTTTTTAAATAATTGTATTAATAGTACATTGTGGTTCATTAAAAATCGATATTGTGTGTAACACGAGCTATCAAATAAATTAAATATATTTGAAAAAAAAAATACCAAAATATTGGGTTGTCACAATAATTTTGTATGAAATATTATAAACTAATTTAAAAAATAGAATTCCATGTTATCGAAAGGTTATCAGTCAGATGTTAAGAAATTCAATCATTCTAAGGATGTTTGATAAAGTTTTCACTAGTGAACTCTGGGAAGTGATATCAGATTAATGGAATGAGAAAAACTCTTATAAAGTGAGGAAATGTATCATGATAATCAGTTAATATTTTTTATATTATTTTGAATTTTGGTAGTTTATTGTTTCATTGGATGATAATTATATTGTCTATCGGATATATTTTACTAAACATTCCTTTTATGATGACACTAGGTGAAGGAGATATTATGATTTTAAAGAATTAAAGTGTTTCCCAGGAGTTATTACAAATTCATCTTTTATAATAATTTTTTTATGAATTATATTAATAAAACATGTACTAATATTTAAATGTATGATGTAATATAATTATTGGATGGGATTTTCCATGTAAAAAAACATGTGATGTTTTCAGAAGTATGTTGTCAGAAAAATAAAGATTCCTTATGATAGTTTTCTGAGTTATTCCTATGGAGTATTTCAGGAATAGTAGTTTAATTATATATATTCAGGATAATTTTATGTTAATGTTCCATATTGAAGGTTGTAAGGGCTTCATGAAATAATTGGAATGATATTAAATGTGAAAAATCTATGATGGATGATCAATATTACAAAATATCATGGGGGAATGTAATGATTCTTGATGAGTCTTAGGGATTTAGGAAGATAAATGTTGGTGTTGGGTATAATGGAAATCTTATAATTTTTAGATAGTTTAAATGTTTTCAAACAAATAATGTTTCTGAGTGGGTTAGATAAATATTAGATCGGGTTTTTTTTTCAAATTTTCGTCTCTTAATAAATTTTCAGAAATGTGATTAATATATAAAGTGGTGTTTTGCATTTAAAAAAATGTGTGGATTTTCGAAAACAAGTAGAAGCACAACTGAAGTGTATAGTCGATCAGAATTTTTTTTAAAGAAACAATGATTTAAAATATACTAGATGTAGTCTGTCTATCAAGTAGATTCTGATGAATTTGGTGCAATGGTGATCAAATGAATAGGGGATCTGTTGGTATTAGACAAATAGAATGCTAATAAGATCAGAATAATAGGGAATCTGAATGGTATTAGTTTATATAAAATACACCATATAGACATATTTGAAGATGTACACTATATTAACTTTTCAAATGAATTGATATCGGATGGAAGGACGCTCTTGATTAATAATATGAAAGAACACAAAGAGGATGAATAAGTAATTTCTAGAAGGTAAATTGTCCATATTATTTAGAAATCTCAATAAAATATACTAAATTATGATGGTTAGTGTTCCTATAGTTGTTAAAAATATTTTTTATATATTTTCTATGTGTGACTAGAAAATGCATAGTCAATTGGATATAATGTTATGGAAGTGAATGGATATTCTATGCTTTCTATAATAACCAAAAGCATTATTTTCTATTAGTTTTTTGGTATTTTATTACTTCCACTCTATTACAATGACTAGAAACTCTTATTGAGTCATGAAATCTATAAATACATGTGTTCATGTGGTTGTTCTGGTATTTATATTTTATAGTAAATTAATATACCATTAACAACATGAAAATTATGTTTCTTAAGTAACAATACACAAAAGTATATTGTCACAGACATACCCGTCCCCCTCTAAGTAATCACAGTGATCCTAATAGGTCCTTTTAGATAATATATTTTCTCTTTTATAATTAAAAGTGTGACACCTTATATTATTATGGATGTCGCCTCTATATGATCATCATTGATTATGTAAGAAAGTAATTCTTACATTTCAACCTCTATAAATGTTGGAGATATTATTGTGGGTTGGTATTATAGGTTACATGATACATCTTTCTCAGAGAGATTAAGATATACATGAATTATTATATATACATATACAATCTATAGGTATGGAATGAACTTCATACACATGATTGATAAGAAATATTTGAATCTATAAGGATTGTGACTTATCATAAATGACCAATGTATATAGTATACTAAAGTTAAAAGGACTCTTAGGGAAATACAAATAATATATTAAGTGCGTTATGGAATCATTAGAGAACTAGTGAGCTTAATTTTGATCATAAATATGATATAAGATCCCAATGGAAAGGAGTTTTCTATTAAGGGCATTAGAGATAAATGTTACAGATGAGAATCCATATTGGAAGAGGTTGTAAAAGCCTTGTATTTTCAGGCGTGATATATATAAATTTTTCTTAATTATTTAATTATGAAAATTTCTCAGATTTTTTATGTTTTTAAGGTCATTTTGGAGTTATTTAAGGATTTGTATAATGGTATAAATTTCTTATAGATTAAATATATCTGGATGAACCTCCATGTACACAGTGATTCTTTAACATATATCAACGAACAATTAAATGACGTATTATCCAAAATATTTTCTTTTATAAACATATGGTCCATAAAAAATTAAATATTATGTTACTAGGTAGTCGTCACAAGCCTACTACATACCCAGTGGTATATTTAATAAACTGCAATAATGTTATTTTTTTAATTAAAATAATAATATAATTTCTATAATTTCCACTCTTCTCTACAACACCCAATATAGAACATAGATCCTCCATGGCTTCCTCCATGCACCCATAATCTCTCCAATAATCATTTAAGTCAAATTACATTATACTTTAGTTTTATATTCATTAATTCATATGATTTATTCTCCATGATCCAAAAATATATTTTTAGTTAACTCACAATATTTATTTTATCTTAATCAATAAATTTTAGTCATTTTTTAGTATATTAGTA
The DNA here is from genome assembly GCA_963277665.1 of Viscum album. Lineage (NCBI taxonomy): Eukaryota > Viridiplantae > Streptophyta > Magnoliopsida > Santalales > Viscaceae > Viscum > Viscum album. The sequence continues at coordinate 808,751,667 of OY728138.1, read as the reverse complement.
ATTTGGGTGCTTGATGTCGATTTAGGTTACATCATTCTTTGATCTTAGTTCATTAGGTTAATGGTAGGTGATCCTTAAAATTATACATAATTTATATATGCATAGAAGAATTATAATACATGTGAAATATATGGGTATGTATTTGTGATATTTTTTAACACCCCAAGATTCCACGGTATGTTTCCCTTTCAATAATGCAATAGCTTGTGCTATACGAAACTTTGTGTTCTAGCACACCACAACCTATCAAACTAGCCGTTTAAAAAGCAGTTATGAATAGTAATACCCACTTTTTGAAATTTCATAAATTTTATTTTTCAATTTGGACTTCATTTTTGGATTCTGAATATCAAAATATTCTTAGGGTGAATTTTTGGTACTCTTCTTATAAGTTTTATATTTTGATAAATAGCGAAAAATACTAAATTTTAATTACAAAAAACTTTTTTAATAAAAATAATTTATAGTGTTAAATTATACATTTGAGTGGTTTAAAAGTTTCATTAGATTATATTTTTATCATTTAATATAATTTAGGTCATTTTATGTAATTTCACATTTAAATAGTACATAAACACAAGTCAATTTTTTGATAGTTTTTACATCTTAAAAATCCGCTTTTTGGTTTTGACAACAAAAAATAATTTTAAATTAATTTCTGAAACTTTTGTGTTTGGAATTTGGAAAAATTATTTGCATATTTGGAATCATGAGGTCCAAATTGTGTAAATAGGTATGTTTTATTCTTAGTCATTATGAATAGTAACTTTAGTAAATATTTTATTTACCATGGTTAAAGGGTAAATCTGGTAAATAAGGGTAAAATATAATATTAAATTACCCTAACACATGTTATAAACATATTGGATGATACATTTCTGACCATTTTCATCCTTGAGTCTATTTTGGGACCCCATGGATCCGCTTGTAATTGAAATTGACACTTTATAAAAATAAATTTAAAGATAAAGAAAATGTAACATAACCATATATCTTTTATTAAAATAATTCTTATATGGGGTTATATAATTGATATCTTTGACTATAAATATTCTTTAGAACTATAAAAATATTTCATACATCATTACATTTTTTAAAAAAAAATTAGACATAAAATAAATATATTTATTTATGACACAATAATGATGTACTGTTTTCTTTATTAATGAAAGAATCAAATAATTATTATTATAAATATTTAAATAAATATAATTTAAACTTTTTTATTTCGTAAAAGAATTTTATAGGTTAATATTACATGTTGGTATTGATTAAAGGTATTTTTTTGAAGTAGTCAATTTATATTGACTTTCACAAAAACCAAATATTAAATAGTTTCAAAATTGACAAAAATGAGTTTTTAAATAAACTTTTTTATTATTAAATGATATAATATTTCTAATAATATTTTGTTTAGAAAAAGGACTTATATAATTATATATATTTTTAATTTACCACTTGATATTCACTTTTATTTTTATAGTAAGTTCATTAACCATTTATTATAATAATACAAGAAGACATGTTAAAAGTTAAAATATTTAACCAAGAGTTAAATCTTAACAATAATGTTAATATGGTGACCTATATTTGTCTAAAACATGTCAATTGAGATGATTGTGACCCATACCCACCTTATCCTCAAAATAAATCCATTTGGAACCATTATAAACTGAAAATGATTTTAGAATAAATTAATATTTCAATCATTTCCTAAAGTGACCCTTATTGCTCTTATAAAAGGGTACTTCCCCTTATCTCAAAATCACACCTCCAAATCCATTTTCCTCATCCAAATCCTACTCAAATATCCTCTAAACTACCCTCACTTACACCTATAGGCCATTCATTGATCATAAAACCATCTTAAAGAGCCCTTTTGATCAAAACCAAAGGAAGCACCCAAAGAAGAGGTAATTATTTCATCCCCTCTTTCAAAGTTCATTTATTATTCCAAATCCGATTTATTTATTGTTTTCATACAAAAATAATAAATCCAGTACCTTATACATACTTGTATGTTATTATAAATATGGTACTACCATATTCATTATTCTGTCCATCCTATGAAAGACAATTCATCATACATGCGTACGTACGGCCTACCATCTCCATGTCGTGGTGTAGTTTTTTATTCGAACACTTAATTATTTGTATGGGTATAATAATAATACAATTTATGTAAATAATAAATATAACATGTTAATGATTCTTTATATATTATATAACTTTAAATTAAATAGGATTTTATCATCAATAGAATGATATTGTCGCTCGTACGTACGTATGGATTACTGTCTCCACTAACGTGATGAGATTCATTCCCCATCATAACCATTAAAGTATAATTTTCATTTTATGATTGAAAATAATGTTTAAGAATGTAATATCATTCTGTATATGAATTGAATACATCATATCCATAACAAACATGGATTACATAACAGAACATATAAAGTAAAAAAGAATCAGTTAACACGCGAAATAATTAAACTACTGAAATATTATTAACAAAGCAATATTAGAAGATCACATATGATATAATATTTATGTATGTGGTTATTTTATAATTTAATAAAAATTATTTAACTATTATACAGGAGGATAATGTACTCTCGATCAATGTAAATTACAAGGTAATGGTTAATTCTACAATCTCTTAATTATTTAAGGTTGTTTATATGTAAGTATCTACTGGGACTTCTTTATCATCCACATCCATGTTTCTAAAAAATTTATTTCAAAACATTTTTAATATTTCTTATTCTATGGGTTTATGTAATTTATACCCTTGTTTTTATTTTCATAAAATGTTTATAAATGAATCTTTCCATCATTTTATAAACAAGTTCCTTTACGACCTCTTCAACAAAATTATGGGAAAAATGTTTTTTTAACGTATACAGAAGGTGTGGCTATTTTCTGCCATTATAACATATTTTAAGATTTCCTTATAGGATTATAATAATAATTTCAATATAAATTTTTTATTTGATAATTACATGAATTTTAAATGATTTCAAAATAGAAATATATATTTCTCTCAAACACTTTTTATTTCATCTATGTTAACATCCTTTGATGGATTTTACCCCTGTTTGAATTTGATTTATTATGATACAATATTCTGTATTCTATTAAAGGTTTTTTTATATGTTTGAATATGGATGTGTTATTTTTAAACCATTCATGGTATATGGTTAAAGTATTAACATTTCATATTCTATTTTTAATATGATTGTTTATGTTTTGTTCTAACTTTTTCATATGAGGAATGCATTGGACTTAGTAAGTGATGGGTGTAGCCTACTATAGCTCATCAATGCATCGGTAGGTCTCATGAGACGAACTAGTGTCTTGGGACAAGGCCTTGAAAAAATATTATTTGTATTCTTGGAATAAGTCCTTGAGTATGTGGTTATGATGTTCGGAATTATGCATTCCATCATTGTGAAATTGGATATTGATATTACATGTTATTATTCAACTAGTAGAATATACGTGTGAGTAAGTAAATAGAATTATTTTTTTATCCTTTCCATATTATGATGAGGTTAAGTTCAAAAGGATTTTGTTTTAGTATTATATATTTCCTTATTGGTTTACGCTTATTTATGATAGTTTTGGCTATATTGTTATCCTTACTGAGCATCTGAGTTCACCCTTTTCTTATGTTTTTTACCAACATGCGAAGAAGTATATTATGATGAACCTATAGTAATAGGATATGGGATATAAGAGTGTTCAAACGGGAAACAATTTTTTTTTTATTTCATGATGTAATGTAAAACTTATGTAAGTATCTAGTACTTCCAAGTCTAATAATATAATCAGTCTTTTGGGACATGATTCTGTGTGTCATACCAATGTAATGTAATAATGCACCAACTCTTGGTAACTTAGGTTGGGGCCTTACAGTTGGTATCAGAGGAAGTTTAGTATAAACCATGGAAGCTATATTTAGATAAATTCTAATTAGATAACATTATCCTAAGATAGAGATTGAGGATTAGTATAGAATAACATCCTAGAATTTTGGTAATGTATAGATTTTTTGTATTTTACAAGAAATACATCCCTGTCTGGATACGATCAAGTAGAGGTGGCTCTGGCACAGATATACCTAGAAGTGAAAAATCTGACAAGGAGTTTCGAGCTTGACTCGGGGATTCCTGGTACATGACAATGGTCATTTCTACACCCTTGGTAGTGTCACTCATGGGGGATAAGATTAGGATAATTTCCATTTTCCATATAAACCATTATGAAGGATTTATGAGTAAATACTTCCTTAAAGAAAACATTTTTCTATGATTATGGATTATATGCATAAACTGTTAAATTTATGTTAGGTATTTTACTAGTTTGGAATTATTTAATGCAAATCATAAACTAATATAATGTATTTCATTGTTTAGAAATGGAACCTAGTGGAAGGAATGATGACCGTATTAATGCACGTAATCCATGTAGGAATTTCCCTCCTACTCAAGATAATTATAGTGGAGCTGGTGATGCAACCATAGTTGAACAACTTATAACCATACTGGGAAAAATCACTTAGGTTATGAATAATAACCTTACTCATATGGAGCACCCTGATCCACAATGCGAAGGATCAATTTTAGACCTCTTCATGTGGAAAAAACCACAAAAATTCAATGGGAATAAAAATACATTTATAGCTGAGAAATTGATAAGTTTTGTATTGAAAATATTTAATGATTTGGGGAGTAGTGAAAGGGAAAATGTTGTTATGGTGTTTTATCACCTCATGGGAGATATATATCAATGGTGGTCATTAATTAAAAACACAAAAAACGATGAATAAGTATCAAATATGGAATGGACGTAGTTTAAATTGTTTTTCATAAAAAAATACTTTCCTTGTGACCATCGAGCAGATATGGAAAGACAATTTCTGAGACTCAGGAAAGAAGAGGATAAAAATTTCGCAAAGTATCAGGCTAACTTTACAAGGTTAGCAAGCCATACAGTAGATTATATATGTAACCCAAGGAGTAAGATTGATCGATTCTTCGATGGGTTAAAACCATTTCTCTATAGATAATTAATATTACAATTTTTCTCATAGTATGAAGATATTGTCTCACATGCTATCAAGATATAAAAGGAATTATCTAAGTATTATGACCTTAAAGAAAAGTAAGAGAAGAATATATCTTTTTAACACTCTGGAAATGGAAATAAGGGGAAGAAGGGAAAAGTTGAATTTCCATCATACAGTAAATATGGGATGAAACACCCAGGTACTTGCCTGAAGGGAATGGGAGTCTTTTACATGTGTGGTGAAAAAATCCACCAATCTCGTGATTGAAAGGGAAAGATAGAGGTTTTCAATGTTGAATGCTTCAACTGTAGAGAAATGGGGAATTATTCAAATGAATTCCCTAAGCACCAAGGAAACATTTCACAAAAAATTCAAGGGAGAAAGGACAAGCATATGTGATCACTACTACTGAGATTGAAGCTTCAAATGACATAGTGGTGGGATATTTAATAGTTTCCTCAAGTTTATCCAATGATTTATTTTATTCTGGATCATTTCATTATTGCATATCTTCCTAGTTTTCTATGAAAACTAGAAATTTCTAATTTTATTTAACAAGGAAGTTGTTAGTCAAAAGTCCTAATGGAATTATAATTGCAACCAAGTTTTTGGGAATCTATTCCCATTATGGCATATAAATTTTCTTCAATGACTACTCTCATTTCCATACCCTTGATTGAATTTGATATAATCCTCGGTATGGATTGGATTTTGGACCATGATGAGAAAATTTATTATAAGAAGAATGAGGTTATATATTTCGATGATGATAAGGAGTACCTTATTTTTATATAAAAAATTTCACCACCTGATTCTTATCTAGATCCACCCCTAGTATCACTACTAAGTTCAATTTTTGTGGAGGAAGATAATGAAATTACTATGGGTGAGGAAAGGAATGTTCATATAGAGGATGTATCTATTGTGAATGAATATTTTTATGTGTTTGTAAAGTATTTACCAGGACATCCACCAGAATGATAAATTGAGTTTTCCATTGATTTAATTCCTGGTTCAAGGCCCATATCGAACACCCCTTATAGAATGACCACTATAGAATTTGTGGAACTAAAGAAATAACTAGAGTAATTTAGTAATAAAGGATTTATTTTCCCAAGTGTTTCTCCTTGGGGAGCCCCTATTCTTTTTGTTAAGAAAAAAATATGGATCTATGAGGTTGTGCATTGGCTACAGGGAGATTAATTCTATAACAATAATGAAAAACTATCCCTTACCTCGCATTGATGATTTATTCGACCAACATCATGGAGCTTAATATTTTTCAACGATTAACATTCGATCTGGATATCATCAATTGTGTGTGAATAAGGAATAAATTCCAAAAACAGCATTTCGAACCAGGTATGGGCATTACGAGTTTATAGTAATCCCTTTTGGACTAACTAATGAACCCTCTTTCTTCATAGATCTAATGAATATAGTTTTCAAGGAATATCATGAGGACTTTGTAGTGGTATTTATTGATGATATCTTGGTTTACTCCAAAAGCTATGAAGATCATGAAAATCACTTATTCACTATTCTGAAAACCCTCAAAAGAAATTAATTATATGGGAAGTTTAGTAAGTGTGAATTATGGCATCCTAATATTTCTTTTCATGGCCTTATTTTCTATAAGGATGGAATCTCTATTGATCCTTCTAAGACCAGAGAAATACAAAAATGGATAGCACCGATGATTATAACTGAAAGATGTGGTTTTATTGGTTTATAATGTCATTATCGGCATTTCGTCCAATATTTAGTCGGATTGGCGAACCCATTAACCAATCACAAAAGTAAAGGGGTTAAATTTGTTTGGGAAATGATTGGAAATAATTTTTTGAATAATTGAAGAGAATATTATTCAATGATCCTATATTTACTCTACCACTAGGGAATGATGGGTTTGTTATTTATAGTGATGATTTTAAGAAAGGACTCGGTTGTGTCCGTGTGAATAATGATAGATTTATTGCCTATGCATCACAACAGTTAAAAATTAATGAACAGAACTATCCCACTCATGATCTTTAGTTAGCAACTAAAATATTTTCTTTGAAGATATTGTTACACTATCTCTATGGTGAAAAATGTGGTATATATACTAATCACAAGAGTTTAAAGTATATTTTCTCATAGTAATAACTAAACATGAGGCAAATCAGACGGCTCAAACTACTCAAGTATTATGATTGCACTATACAGTACCACCTAGGGAAGTAAAATAAGGTTGAAGATGCTCTGAGGAGAAATGATCATCGAGTTTTGAACAAGATGAGAGTTTAAAGGGATCCTATGTTCATGGATCTAGTAAATATAGATGTGGGAATAATCAAGGAAGGTGAAATGTTAATACTTTTTCAAATGGTTGGAAAACCATATTTACTATAAAGGATAAATAGTTCTCAGACTGATTATAAAGAGTTTCAAAATAAAATTAAAGCTGTGAATGATGGGAGATTGATTGAATTTGTTTATAAAGATGGAATTTTGAAATTTGGGAGGAGTCTTTGTGTTCCTGATATACCTGATCTAAAAAGGGAATTGTTGTGTGATGCTCATGGCTCCAATTTCTCTATAGACCCTGGTAGCACTAAGATGTATAGAGATTTGAATGGACATTTTTTGTAGGACAACATGAAAAGGGAGATTGCTGATTATGTTTCACGATGTATGGTTTGTCAATAGGTTAAGTCTAGAAGACAACATCATAGAGTAGTCATGTAACCTCTTCCCATACCTGACTAGAAATGGAGTGATATTATGATGGACATTGTCAGAGGCTAACAAAGACTTCTATAAGGAATGATGCAATATGGGTCATTGTTGATCCTCTTACCAATTCAACACATTTTCTTTCTATAAGAGAAGATTTTCCACTTGAACTTTTAGTAAGACTATATATTAATGAAGTTTTAAGACTTCATGGTGTACCCATATCGATTGTTTCTAATCGTGATCCAAATTTTACATTAAGATTCTAGAAAAGTCTTCAGAATTCCCTATATACTGAACTTCATTTGAGCGCTTCCTACCACCCTCTAACTCATGGACAATAAGAAAGGAGTATTAAAACCAAAAAAAGACATGTTGAGATCTTTCTCACTTGACATTCAAGGTATGTGGGATCAGTATCTACCTCTGGTAGAATTTTTCTATAATAATAGCTTCCATTCAAGTATTCAGATGGCACTATATGAACTGTTATATGGAAAGAGATGGTGTAGACCAACTTATTGGGATGATGTTGGTGAAAGAAAACTCGTAGGACCAGAACTTGTTGTTGAAACAATGGAAAAGGTGAAGATTATCCAAACCCACATCAAAGCATCTCAAAGTAGGAAAATGAGCTATGCTGATAATCGAATGAAGGATTTTTTATTTCAGGTAGGAGATCATGGTTTCTTGAAGGTATCTCCATGGAAGGGTGGTATACGATTTGGTAAGAAGGGTAAATTAAGTCCCACGTACATTAGAACTTTCAAAATTCTAGAATGAATTGGATTTGTAGATTACCATTTGGAAATTCTTCCAAGTCTCTCTAAAGTTCATGATCTGTTTCACATATCACTATTGAGAAAATACATGCATGTCCTAATGCATGTACTCACCTCTGAGGATATTGAACTGGAACCTAATTTTTCTTATTGTAAAGATCTTGTCATGATTTTTGATACTAGAGAACAAGTTTAGAGAAACTGGACGACTGATCTGGTAAATGTTCTATGGAGAAATCATAAGATGGAAGAGGAAACGTAGGAACCCAAGAACTTATAATGATAAACCACCAGAATATTTTTATGCAGTAATATTCTAGAAATTTTGAGTAAGAAATTATTTTATGGAGGGGATAATGTTACACCCCAAGCCTCCATAGTACGTTTTCCTTCTGATAATGAAATAGATTGTGTTATACACAACTTCGAGTTCTAGCACACCACGACCAATCAAACTAGCCATTTGAAAAGCATTAATGAATAGTAATACCCACTTTTTAAAATTTTATAAATTTTATTTTTCAAATTGAACTTCATTATTTGATTCAAAATATCAAAATTATCTTTGGGTTAATTTTTGGTAATTTTCTGATAACTTTCCTATTTTAATGAATAGCGAAAAATACAACATTTTAACTTTAAAAACTTTTTTAATCAAAATAATTTATAGTGTTAAATTATATAGTTGAGTGGTTTTAAAGTATCATTAGATTATATTTTAATCATTTAATATTATTGTGGTCATTGAATGTAATTTCACATTTAAATTGTACATAAACCCAAGACAATCATTTGATAGTTTTTATATCTTAAAACCCCGATTTTTGTTCTGACAACAGGAATTAATTTTAAATTAATTTTCACAAATTTTTTGTTTTGATTTTGGAAAAAATAATTCCATATTTTGAATCAGGAGGTAAAATTTTGTAAATAGGTAACTTTTATTTTTAGACATTATGAATAGTAACTTTAGTAAATATTTTATTTTCCATGGTTAAATAGTGAATCTGATAAATATAGATAAAAAATAATATTATAATAATATTAAATTACCCTAACACATGTACTACCAAATATTATGTGACACATTTCCAAACATGGTCATCCTTGAGTCAATTTTGTGACCCCATGAAACCAATTGTAAGTTAAAATGACACATTATAAAAAATAATATAAGGAAAATGAAAATGTAACATAACCATATATCTTTTATTAAAACAATTTTTATATGGGGTAATATAATTGATATATTAGACTAATAAAATTAGTTATAAATATAAAAATATTTCTTACATAATGGTATTTTATTTAAAAAATTTATACATAAAATAAATATATTTATTTGTGACACAATAATGATAGAGTATTTACTTTATTACTGAAAGAATCAAATAATTGGTATTATAAATATTAAAATAAATATAATTTAAATATTTTTATGCCATAAACTAATTTTATAGGTGAATATGACATGTTATTATTTATTAAATGTATTTTTTTGAAGAAATAATGTTTTATTAACTTTCACAAAAACCAAATATTAAATAGTGTCAAAATTGACATAAATGTGTTTTTTTAAAAAATTATGTTATTAAATGATATAATATTTTTGAGAATATATGATTCATCCAAAGGACTTATATAATGATTTATATATCATTAATTAACCTCTTGAGATTCTATTGGCTGTTTTATTATGTTTATTAAAAATTTATTATAATAATACAAGAAGGCATGTTAAAAGTTAAACTATTTAACCAAGAGTAAAATATTAAATATAAGGTTAATATGGTGACATATAACTGTGTAAAATCTACTGGTTGAGATTATTTTTCCCATAACCACCTTAGTCTCAAAATAAATCCCTATGGATACATTATAAACTGAAAATTATTTTAGAATAAATTAATATTTCAATCTTTTCTTAAATTGACCCTCACCTCTCTTATAGATGGGTACTTCTCCTTCTCTCAAAATCACACCTCCAAAGCCATTTGGATCGGCTAAACCCTACTAAAATATCATAAAAACTACCCTCAAATCTACCTATAGGACTTACTTTGATCATAAATCCAACCTAAATATCCCTTTTGATCAAAAAAAAGGAAGCAGCTGAAGAAGAGGTAATTATTTCATCACCTATTTCAATGTTCTTTTCTCCTTCCACATCCTCTTTCTTTGTTGCTTCCATACCAAAATAATAAATCCAATACCTTATACATATTATGATTTTATTATAAATATGGTACAACCATATTCCTTATTCTATCCATACTATAAATCACAAGTCACAATATGTGTGTATGTATGGCTTACCATCTCCACGTCATGGTGTTGTTTTTTATTCAAACACATTATTATTTTTATGGGAATAATAATGAGTATAATTGATTTAAATAGTAAATATAACAGGTTAATGATTCTGTATATTTGATATAACATCAAATTACATATGATTTTACAATTAATATAATGATATTGTCGCTCATGTGTATGTACAGATTATCGTCTCCACAAACACGATGAGATTCAATCCCCATCATAACCATTCAAGAATAATTTTAATATTGTGATTAAAAATAATGTTTAAGTACTCAATATCATTCTGGATATGAATCAAATATATCCTAGACATAACATATATTACTTATATAACAAAAAATATAAAGGAAAATGAATCAGTTAACATCCGAAACAATGATACTACTGAAATATTATTAACAAAGAAATATTAGAATATTATATATGATATCATATTTATGGATGTGGTTTATATATAATTTAATAAAAATTATTTAACTATTATACGGGAGGTTAATGTACCCTCTATAAAGGAAAAGTACAAAGTAAGGGATAATTCTACAATCTCTTCATTATCTGAGGTTGTTTGTACCTAAGTATCTACTGGGACCTATTTATCATTCACATCTGTGTTTCTTATAAATTTATTTCAAAACATTTTTACTATTTCCTAGACTATGTTTTAAATTCATTTATACCCTTATTTTAATTTTTATAAATTGTTTATATAGGAATCTCTTTGTCATTCTCCAAACAAGGTCATTTGCGACCTTTTTGACAAAATTAAGGAAAGAATGTTTTTTAACGTATACAGTGGGTGCGGATAGTTTCCACCATTATAAAATCTTCGAAGATTCCCTTCCAATATTATAATAATATTTACAAAATAAATTTTTTCTTTTATAATTACATGACTTTTAAATGATTTCAAACTAGAAATAGATATTTCTCTCAAACAGTTTTAATTTCCTCTATGTCAACATCCATTGATGGAATTTAAACTTGTTTGAAATTAATTTTTTTATGATACAATCTTCAATATTTTATTGAAGGTTTTGTGATATTTTTAACTATGGATGTGGAATTTTTATACAATTCATGGTTTATGGTTAAAATATTAACATTTCGTATGCTAGTTTTAATATAGATGTTTATGTAATATTTCAACCTTTTTATATGAGGAATGTATTGGATAAAGTATGTGATGGGTGGAGTCTGCTATAGCTCCTTGATTCATTGGTAGGTCTCAATAGACAAACTAGTGTCCTGGAACAAGGCCTTGAAAAAGTCATATTTGTAGTCTTGGAATGAGGCCTTGACTATGTGGTTATGATGTTTAGCATTATGTATTCAATCATTATAAAATTATCTATTGATATTACATGTGATTATTCGACTATTAGAATATCCATGTGAATTAGTAAATGGAATTATTTGATTTATCTTTTCCATTTTATGCTGATGTTTAAGTTTAAAATGCATGGGTTTTAATCATATACATTTCCTTAAATTTTTATGCGTATTTATGATATTTTCCTCTATATTGTTATCCTTACTGAGAATCTGAGCTCACCCCTTTCTTATGTTTTATTTTTTCTAGGATGTGAAGAATTATATTACGATTAACCTGCAGTAATAGGATAAGGGATATAATATTGTTCAAAGGGGACACAATGTTGTTTTTTTATTTCATGATGTAATGTAAAGATTATGTATGCATCTAGTACTTCCAAGGATATTAAATTGATCGGTCTTTTGGGAGATGATTCCATGTATCATACTAATGTTATGTAATAATGCAAAAACTATGGGTAACTGGGGTAGGATCCTTACATATTTTCTTAATGTTTTAGTGTGATTGAGAAGATATAGTGTGATGGAAATTTCCATAAGAAGATGATTTTATGGTGTTTAACTTTTTTTTGTAAAAAAATATTATGAATAAACTGGATTTAAAATAGGTTTTTTCATAAATAAATTTTAATAGATCTAAATTATTATGATTATAAATGGATTTTGAAGAGGATTGTTTCAATATTTTATTTTATATAAATTACAATCATTATAGGAAAGAAGAAAGATCTTCAATATATAATATTAGTATATTGTTGAAATGAGATTTGATGTTATATTTAAAAAATGGTTTGGATCCTTGAATAATAAGTTAATAAATATATAATTTCACACTTTCAAAGTCCTAAAAACGTTTTAGGCTTAGGAAAATGGAGGCACACCTATTTTTTGTTGTGTTTTTTGGTTACATGTAGTAAAAACATTTAGTAATTGAGTAACTCATCAAAAGAATGATGGAATGAATGGGTGTCCTATAGAACTTTTGAATTCTTAAACATAAGGTTTAAATTTTCCTTTCAAATTGATGTTCATTCTAACCAAAGAGGATGGATATATTACACTATCCTTTATACTAATTTTTATATGATAAATTTTATATGTAAAACCCTAATCAATATTTGTTTCCTCTCCAAGGGTTTCACTATGTAATTTTTTTCTATGTAGTCAGTTTCATCCAACGATTGGATACAATTTTGAATGATATATCCTTGGGTATATCGATTATACTTCCATCATTACTATCCAAATGAAATTATTTTAAGTTATATAGTATCCCAGTTAGGAAATGATGACAAAAATAGGATATATTTTTATTAATATACTTGTGCATTTTTTTAATTAACACATGATTACATATATACAATATGATTTATGTTAAATTCATTTTCTTGGTTTCATAATAATTTTTATATGCACACACATCATCGAAATTTTTTTTAATGTGTATATTTCAAATTCAAGGATTCATGGTAGGGGAATTTCCCATGTCAGCTAGATGTTCTTAGTGAGCTAATCATATAGATGATGATGCTAATGATACATATTCTATGATACATTCTAAATCATTAACACATATATTCATTTATTATAATATATTTTATATATATATAACTACAACTAGTAGAGATTATTCATTTGATTGATGTCATAACATTATCATGGGTCTTAACATGTTATTACATATGATGTTATGGGTATGGTTAACATGTTACTTTGATTAATTAGTATGTAATTATTTTTATTTTTATTATTGTTTTCTAGTTTATTGAGAAATATATTTAGGGCATTGACACTCCATAATATTTACTTTTACATGACTCTCAGTTAGGGAACATGGGTATATGGGGAGACACACATTAGAATTTATTTTACTCTAAATTAAAAATGATAGTTTGGTCTATGGTTTAAAAACTCCCCCTTGTTGTTAAATTCCACAGTTTATATTTTCCATTTTTTTTGCTTTTTAGAGTTTCTTTCATTGATGTTTCAAGGTTTTGATATGGGATAGTGACCGTGATGTGTTTTTCCTCAATTCTTGTATATCTAATTTAATATATTAATCCAGTTATATATTTGTTCAATCATTGTTATAAAATTGATGTTTCTAAAGATTTTCATTTGCTGATTAGTAGTTCCAAATTCCCATAAGTGGTATCTAATATTGTGGTTTATACTGGAAATTCACATTAGAAAATAGAATTTTAAGGTAACATATTAGTATTTGTGTTTATTTTATTCATATGGAGTAATATATATTTTATGGAATGACATTAGAAGTATAGAAGTTCTAGATAGATATATTTAATTTTATGGAAAGTAGATTCTGTATTATTTAGATAAAGGGTTACTTATATAAAATTGTTATCGAGGATCTATTAAAAGAATTTAAAATGGATGTGAAGGGAAAAGGAATAATGATAAAGGATTGATGGGGAGGAACATGGGATATATTTATATCAATAGAATTGAATGTTTCATTTAATATCTAAGAGGTGAAGATCAAATTAGAGTTGGTTAAGACTCTATAAAAGATTTATTAGTAGACAAAAATAATGAACAAATTTTTTATCATGTTTCTTCATTAAATATGAGAATGTAAAAAAGTTAAACTAATAACTAATCATATCATTAACTTTAATATGATTTAGTGTAAGATCAAATAATTTAATATGAAGTTCATTAAATATAAGTAAGTGTTGCTTCTGTATTCATAGATAAGAAAATATTTTTATTTGACGGTAATCATAGTAGGAAATTATATAAAAAGGAAAAACTAATTAATTGGTAACATTTTAGATCTCATTCTAAATATAGAACTTATACAAAATGAATTTTAGGAACCATTACCAAATAAACTCAATACACAATGTAGATGATATTTTATTCAACAAAATAGTTGTGGGGAATTTAAATATTGATTAACTGAAGTATTTCATGGTAATTATATTGGGTCCAAACCCACATATTGAAATATTATGAAGATGGGTCACCTGAAGAGTGATTCTAGGGTCCATATGGTGATTTCTAGTAAGGGTTATTTTGAAATATAATTTTATCTAAAAATAATATCTTAAGTTAATATTATATTACTAATTCATAGTATTTTTCCATTTTAAACATGGATAAGTAATTTCAAGGATTTAATCTTCTCTATAATCAAGTGGTGATGCATAATGAATTGTATATCCTAATGGTTCATCAGTTCATTTCATGCCAATGAAGAATCTCTTTAGATCATGGGGGAGGATATTATTATAGACTAAATATAAAATTGAATACATATAGATTTACTAGAATATTTACACATGCCAGGTTTATAGAAGAATATAATTCCTATTATAGTTTAAGATGATGTTGGATTAAGATTTTCAAATCATATATTAAAATTAACCTAGGTTTACATAGTTTTGTCCAAACGAGGAAAATATGTTATGTTTTACTCTTTTTGGAAGATCGTGTTGATCATTAATTTTCAAAATGACATCATTTGATTTTCAGAAGTTATGGGATTTTTATCTTTTTCCACAAAGTGATAACAACATGATATTCTAAGAGGATAACGGTATTTTGATGCTATGTCACATGGATTTTTTATCAGGTTATAGTTCTATACTTTGAAAGAAAAAAAGTTTTATTTTATCAAAAGTGAAAGGACACCAACATATTGTAAATTAATGGTCTTAAATATCTATGTTTTAAGTCAAACATAAGTACATTCTTATGTTAGATCGTTATAATTTTCTCTATTTTCCAATGATTCAATAGGGAAAGTATGAATTTTCATTCTTAAGAAAAATATGAATTGTTTAAATTAATTTTTATATGGTGGTACATAGTGGAAAAAGTGATTGAAAATATTATTATTCTCAAAAGTTTCAATAAAATTGTGGAATATAATATCTAAGAATAATAGAGGTTTTTCTATAAAAAATGAATCAAGTTTGAGAAGGTTGTTCTATGTAAGGTTAAAAAATTGTGTATTGTAGTGGATGAATAACACAATGACTTATAAGTATCTGGGAATGAGACTATATTTTATAATTTCCTTCGATATGTTATAGGAAGTAGTTAATTGTGTGGCATATATTATGAATAGAAGTATATTGTCACCATTTTGTTGGGAGATTTAGAACATTTATGGTCTATAAATTCAATTAATGTTCACCCTTGTAATATATTTTTATTTCTAAGAAATGCCTTTTTTCTTCCAATGATCATGGAAAACATGATCCTGATCATTTTTCTTTATTTTCTATGCTAAAAATTAATATGGATTTCAGATTTAGTATTTTAGTACAAAAATTTCATTAATAGGTTGAATGTTCTACTCAATTAGAAGATCATGGGTAATGATTGTGAATTATTGGAAGATAATGTTGTAGATAAATAATCAACCATCCATATTTAATTTTATTTGAATAGCAGATCTGAAAGGTATGAAGTTCTAGAAAGTTGATAGAGAATGGATGATTATGAGGATTCATCAAGCTTAGAGGATATGCCAAAAATATCATAAACTGTGGGAGCCTATGGTAGAGCTCTTGATTATAAAAATCAAGAACATGTGTTTCCAAAAATATTTCATTATAGGTTTATGGATAAGAACTTCCATGAATAATAAAATTGGTATAATAGATTAGAACCATTTTCACTACTTTATTCTTATAAGTTGTGGATTACCTAAGATCCTAGTTGATATGGAATGACTCAGAAATTCTATAAAGTAGAAGAAAGTGATAAAATATGAAATGTGTTCATTGAATTATAATGAAACCTAGGATCTATATAAATTTATAAATGTGAATAAAATTATATATAATATATCTTCCTTCCCATTTAAGGAATAATTGTATGGTAAAACAACAGACTGAACCCGATTGGTTTTGAAAGTATTTCTATTGATGGATAGAGTTTATTTCTCTAAAAAAATTCACCAACTATGAAACAAACAACCATTTGAATAGTATTGAGACTAGTTTCTTTTTCAATAAATAATTCAGAAAAAATAGAAGTCGATATGGATTTTCATTAAAGTGATTTGGTCAAAGAAAACATTATAAAGATATTAGATGGATTCATTGAAAATAGAATTATGATCTATTGTATTATCTCAAATTAAATATTTAAATTTTGAAATAAATACCTTAGGAAATTCAACTAGATATTTGATTCCATTTTTTAGAAGTGGTATGTCTAGAGTAATTCTAAACATTATTACAAATGAAAAAGTTTTTTTGGGTAAGAATTTCACCATCCTTTTATTGTATGTGGATGAAATTAACATGGTGGGTATAGATATTATATAGATTAATGATTTCACAGTTAAATGTTTTTCAATCTTTAAGACAAAAGAACTCATAAAAGAAAAATATTTTTTCGGTGTTTCAATTTTGAGTGACACGAAAAAAAAGGAATTTTATTTATATAAAGTGTTATAACTAGATGATCCTCTAAATATTATGAATGACTAGATGTAAACCTAGTCAACCCCATTGGTCAAACACTTAATTTTATCCAAATATAAATCATTGGAAATGGGTTATGAGGTTATATACATGGATGAATTCATATTTACATTAGTAATAAATTGAATTTTTTATTCCATGTTTTGTAAATGTATGAACATTACACGTGTAGTTGGAGATGTCTTCTATTTTATGGATAATAGGGGAATGGAGAATAGGGATGATCAAATGTGTGTTCTCTAATATCTCAAGGTAGAAGAATATGTACCTCTATTTTTTGGAACAATTAATCTAGTTCAATGTAATGTTGATGTGGAAATGTTATGAGAAATAGATGCATGGGAGAGTTCTACAAGAATTGTTTTACCATCAAAGGGACATTCGTAAGTTGGATATTGATGTTATAGCCTACTATATCCCCATATACAATAGAAGAAAACATTATCCTTTAAGAAATAAATTAAACATAAATCAAGATAAAATGTTTATTGGAGTAACATTGTAGGAGAAATAAAATATAATTGTTCTTCTGTGACAGTTATAACACAGTTCAATTAACTAGAAATAAATTATTTCACTCAAATACAATTTATAATGATTTTAAGTATCATATAATCAAATAATATATTATAATGCTTGGTTTTGGAGCTATTGAGTATCAAAGAATGTTAGAATATAGTATAAATGTTTTCCAAGGAATTAGCTTGGGGATGTATTAGGAAATATTATGCCTCAATTGAAATTTAGTGACCATAAGATGGAATAATAACACTGAATATTATTATAGATGATGGAATTTTAACATTTTACTAAATTTTAAATGAATATTGAATAAAATAATGTTATCTTCATGTCGGATATTTTATTAATAATTATAGAGGCTTTATTCATGTTATATTTCTTGCATTAGGATGGAATGATCTTTAATCATTGGAATCAGACTATTAGAGTCTCATATAAGTGGTTATTTAGAAAGAGGAATGTAGTTATAGATATTGAAATTACAAAACATTGATTTTATATTTATAACTTGATAATTTACTTGTGGACGCATTCTATATAATTTATCCTCCATAATAGAAAAAAAGTGACTATTGGAAACATAAAAATGAATTTACCTTATCATATTGTTCCAATTATTATGATAGGTAAATATATTATAAATATAATATATTTTAGAATAATGGTGAGTCATATTGAAATTTATATGTTTGTATGATGGGTAGACCATATAGGCCCCATTATTTAAGTATAGATTCAATCATTTTTGTGGATCATCCATTATGGTCTTAAATTAGTTGACTTTATTGACTGTGACTATATTTGTTTTATATCCCAAGTATAAATGGAATCCAAAACAATATCTTATGGATTTTTAAACAATTTTTAAATCATAATTTTTTTTGTAAATATATATCTAATACCAGAGACACTTATGTTTTAGATAAACACAATATCCAAAACTATCACACATTACATCATTTAAATAGCCATTATTCATGATTTTATTTCAAATACTACTATAATAATTTAAAATTGGCCAAAGTAACTTAATTTTTTAATTCATCTTATCAAAACAACCATAGTATGAATTTTCCATATTTTTTAAAAATGGTTAGTTTTTATTAAAATAAAATTTTAACAAAACTTGTAATTTTTATGCATTTATCATTATTTAAAAATGTCTTAGAAGTTTAAAAAACCTTTAATTAATAAAATATCATCCAAAATATCAACACTATAGACTTTAAAATATTATTTGGACTTATAAATCCTTTGTCCAAAATTATTAGAACTAAATAAAATATTTACTTAGCAAAAATAAACAAATTTCAAGCCTTTCTTTGAAACTAGTTTTTTAAATGGAGATTAAATTTTTTATTTCCTTAAAATTATATATTTTTTTATTTTTTTATAATAAATCAATATTTTTAATTTAAATAATTTCTAAGATAATTTTATTATATATATATATATTATGCTTAAAATGTTATTTTTCAGTAAAATTATTTTTAGAAGACTTAGTGTCTTTATTTTTAAATTAATATTTCAAACCATTATAAATTTTATTTGATAAAATTAATTAAAAAAATATTATAAAATATTATAAAATTGCGTAAAATTTTTAATTTTAATCATTGTTGTCAAAATTTATTATTATGGTTAGAAATTAATTTTTAAAGTAAAAGTAAATTGGGGTAATTGTTAAAATTAATAAAAATAACTAAAATACTTAAAGTTGTAAAAAAAATATTGTTTGATGTGACTTTGACCCTCAATCACAATCCCAACCTATTTATTCCATTTTTCCATGAATAGTGAATTGTTACCTTTCATTCTTGAAAAAGTTAGGAATGCCCTGAAAACCACCATTACCTTCACCTATAAAAGTGTGATAGATCCAACACATCAAGGATAAACTCTCATTATAATTTACCCTTAAAATAATACCATTTTTTCTTCCTAGAACCATATCCCACTTTTAAAATATTCTGGTCACTATTAGTTACCTAAAGGATTTCCTTTCTAAGGAGACTTTCATGGAAAATCCTAGTTCCTGACATTGGTATATTCAATGACTTAGCTTTTCATCTTAATTATACTGATTAAAATTTATTATAGACAAACTAATAAAATGATATAAGTATAATTAATAAATTATAATATTAATTTATTATGGGTATTATCATTATTTATTCATATTCCATATTAATTTTGAAAAACAAAATCACTTTTCGTGTATTGTATGATCTACCGCCTCTAAGACACAACATGTTTCATTTTCCATAACCACCATACAAGGATATATATAAAAATGGTAATGATGGATATATATTATTTTTATAATATCATTAAATGTTTTGTAAAAAACAATATAGAAAAAATTGTTGATATGATCAAAAATGATCATAATTAATTTTATTATTTAAAATAAATGTACTGACAGGATAACATTTTATTCTAATTGTGAAATATTTTTCTACACACTAATTAATATTATAATTCTTTCATATTCAGATATATCACACTAATGAAAAATAAATAATTTTATTATTCTTTTGTTATAATTTTATTACAACAAAACCCCCACATAATCATTAATTAAATCAGGGTATGTTCATGTTTTAGTCAGTTTTACCACATACTTGTACAATACTATAGATATATATCTTAAGTTAATAGGGAAACATACTTATCGGTATAATATAATATAAATTTTTATATAATTTTTGTTTTTATTATAGAGATATTACATAAATATTTAAATTAGTAATTAAGAAAAAACCCTTCGATTGTCAAGAATCACTAAAACATGCTAGTTATCGATTTCATCGTCAAGGGTAAAAGATAAAATGAAAATTAATGGAATATGAAACATAATATATAATAATAAATAATATATAATAGTTAAATTAATTTCTTATTAATAATGAAAATTGGATGGAGAATGAATATAGAAACTTATATTATGAAACAAGTATAAACAATGAAAATTATAAACACTTGATGTGAAAATTAGATAAAATTTATATAGGGAATTCATATTAATGAAGAGTATAATTGAATACGGATATGAGAAAGTTTATAAATTATGTTATTAATATAATTATGTTTATGATTTATGAAATTAATGTACATTCATTGAATTTAGGACAAGTTTTAACGATTTTCTATCTCAAATGCCTCTTTTTGGAATGTGTTTGGTATTACACGCCTAATTTATTTTATCATGAGTATATTATTCCCATTTAATATGTTATATCATGAAATTTATTTATTCATGACATACAAATATCAATTTTAATCCCTATATTTTCATGGGTTTTGACTTTATTACTACCCAATCCATATGTGGGGATTTTCAATCCCAAATTTTCATTATTTGGGACTCATGTTATATTCACCACCTATTTAGATTTTTGTATTCCATTTATTTAAATCAAATAATTTTACCATATTAGTAATAGAATTTAAGAGATTAAAAATTATATAATTTTATCCTTCCCCTAAATTCTTTTGATTCAGTAGTTACCAAAACCATTATAAAAAGAAATCTTTTCCTCGTTGGAAAAACCAAAATATCTTTTGGTAAAGTAAACCTTTGTGAAATTTCAAGTAAATGAAATACAAATATGAATACTATAAAATTGATGTATCTATGAAATAGATGAAACTAGGGGTAATCACCTCAAAATAGGTTGGAAAATCACTAACTTAGTCATCACATTGACATATAATGATTTAGTCTAGGACTACAGACTTTGGGAGACAAACCTAAGGGATGTCATTTTAAATATTCACATGCACTTATTGATCTATGTGGAAGGTTTTTTCATACCATTTACTTGGTATCCAACCATTGAAAATAATTTAAATGAATTATTTTACTCCATGGAGAAACAAATACACAAAAATTTCTCTTTTCTATATATTCCTTTGATATGGATACGACATATTACATTGAAGATATACAAATGATTATAAGTTTATTAATATATATTATCCTACACATAAATATTTTTTTATTAAACTGGGGTCTATTTTATTTTCATATTTATCGTTATATTAATGTAAATTTTTTGTTCATTAATTGGTTATTTGGAGAATAATTTAAAAGGTATTGTAGTCTCTTATGGGATTGCATTGTACTTAATTAGGTGATGGGTGGTTCTAAAAATTATAAATCCCCTCAATGCATATACAAGTCATATGATACAAAACATGTTGGGTTTTGGTTAACATATATTCCCATGAAATGATAGTGACTTGGACCAAGTCATTAACATCATGTTTTGATGTCCAGTATTATGCATTCCATGTGATTGAGATCAATAATTTTTGTTATCCATGTTTTTATATATTGTGAAGGATATAGGATTCCCTTTGTTTCTATTTATTATTACTTTGTGTTATTCGTTTTATTCATTCTACATCACTCATGATATGTTTATGTTATGAAATATTACTTTTTATTTTACTAATTTCTAAGAATCCAAGATCACCCTTATTTATTTTCCATCCCCCGTGAAACCTAGTTGAAGAAAATGTGTAATTTTATGTTATTTGATTGAAATGATAATATAATTTAAGGAATATGTTCATATTGTATCTTATATTTTTAATTGATATATATATATATAATCTTTTAGTACTACTAAATTATTGGATCCTTTTGGTAACCCTGGAATTGTATACCAATAATGTTATATAACTACCATCTTAGGTTTCTTAGAGTCTCATATGTTACATTTGGTTTTAGAACTAGTTTAATAGGAACCTTGGGGATTATATTTATAGGAACCTGGTGAAACAAAAATTATACTATGAAAACCCCACAATACTACTAGGGAAAACTCTATAAAACAAAACAAGAATTGAATTTTACAATTAAATATCATGAGATATTTATGTGTATAACATAATATAAATATTCTCATTAATATATGTAATGGGAAACCTATCATTAACCATGTTCAATGCATATATTTTCCCCCTTAACAAGTTAATGAATCTAGAGTTGAGGTTAATCAGTTCATAACCATAGTATCGTAGTGTGTCAATATTATAAATAATAATCTTTATCATATAAGGCATATTATAGATCCAAAACATGGTATAACTATGTTAGATCACTTCATGTGAAAAAAATCCATAACATTTAATTTAACTACTAATCCACTGGAATCTAAATAATGGATCAAGTCAGTAGTGAATATATTTCATACTTTTGGAAATAGAGAAAAGAAAAATTTCTTCCTAAAGATCTATCATCTGAAGGGAGATGTAGACTAAGAGTGGTCACTATTTAAAAACACTAAATAGGAATATGAGATAATATTCATGGAATGATGAATTTTTAAGGAGTTATTCTATGAAAAATATATTCCCTATGAGAAAATATCATGAATGGAAAGGTGTTTTTTTAATATCAAACAATTGTGGGATGAAAATATTATTGAGTATGAATCTAACTTTACAATGTTAGCTAGACATGATGTTGAAGATATGTGTAGACCAGAAAATAATTCTTATAATTTCTTTTATGGGTTAAAGATGATACTTCTAAGGGTTTTGGTCTCTTATCCCTTTTCATAATATGAGAATATTGTCTCAATCACTCTTAATAAATAAATGTATTTCTAAATGAGGTATATAATCAAGGGAAATATGAAGAATAGAAGGATGGATGAGCATTATTAAAATATAAATGTGTAAAACGGTAATAAAGAAAGGGTGTAATTTACCACATCTGAAAACAGTGGGAAGATACACCATAGGTCTTACAGTAAGGGAATTCGAGTTTGTTACAAGTGTGGAGAAAAAAAACTATCGAACTCCCCATTGTAAGGTAAGTGAAAAATGTATTGATGGTAAATGGTTTAACTTTATATAAAAGGTACATTATGAAAATAAATTCCCCAAACATCAATGAAATTTACCTTTAAAAAGAAAAAATGAGAAAGGAAAAATTTATTCGATTACTATAGAATAAGATGAAGTTATAAATGATAAGGTGGTATTTACATTGATGTTTCCTCAATGATAGATAATGTTTAATTTTAGTATGGATCTTCTCACTATTTTATATCATCCATGTTTTCCAGAAACATTATAAATTTCACTAGCACTATAGAAAGTGAATATTCAATTAATACACTAACTGGAAGTCTAATTGCAATAAATATGTGTCAAGAACTTTTAATTATGATGCGTGGGTGTACCCTATTTGAAAAACTTCTTATAATACCTATTAATGGATTTTATATAATCCTTAGTATGTATTTGATTTAAAAGTATAATGTAAAAAAATTATTTTTTAGAGAAGGAGATTATTATTCATTAAGGTGAGGTGGAATATCTTTCAATATTGGGAAACTTTATCATTTAAATCATCTCTAGATCCTCCCCTATTACCTCTCCTTCATTAAATTTATATAGGAGTGGAAGATTAAGAATTATCTATTGAAATAGAATAATTCCGAGGGATAACTAATGTACCAATGGTACAAAAATTCAAGGATGATTTTCTAGAATAATTACATGGGAATCCACCAGAGTGTGAAGTTGAATTTTCTATTGAACCCATTCTGAATGCAATTCCTATATCAAAAAAAAACCTTTGGAATGGAAGTATTGGAGTTATTGTTTTGAGAAATAATTTTGGGTTTTTAGTGATATTGTATTTCTATGACCTATTATCTCACTATGGGGAGCCTCATTTTTATTCTTGAGAAAAAATGATGGGTCTATGATATTTCCCATCAATTATAGGAAGATTACAACAATTATAATAAGTATGATTTATCAGGAATTGATGAATTATTTGATAAAATTAGAGCATAATAATATATTTAAAAGATAAATCATCACTCATATAATAATCAATTATGGTTGAATAATTATTATATACCAAATATAGAATTACAAAAAAATTATGTGCATTATGTGTTTATGGTAATTCCTTTTGGAATAACTAAGGAACCTTTTATCTCTATAGATATGATTAATAATGTATTCAAGGATTTTCATCAAAAAAAATTATTGGTATTCATTTATGATATATTGATATACTCTATGAGATGTGAAAATAATCAGATTCACCTGAAAATAATTCTAATTACTATCATGAAAAAATAGTATAATAGAGAATATAGTAAATGTGAATTTTGGTGTAATGAAGTTTTTTTTAATGGACATATTATCTACATGAATGGAATATATATTGACCCTTAAAAAAGAAATATATTAAAATAATTTCCTACATTGATGACTAAAAATTGAGATTTGAAGTTTTATGATCTTAGTAGGTTATTGTTGGTGGTTTTTTAGAATTTTTCCCGGTTTCCTAATCTGTTACTAAATTTAATATATAAAGGGGTTAAATTTAAAATATCAAGTGAATATGAGCAATGTTTTGAAGATTTGAAAATTATTCTTATTAATGCAAAATTATAAATTCTACCATTGGGTAAATAATGATTTTTAATTTATATTGATGCATCAAAGAATGGACATGGTTGTTTCCTTATACAAAATGATAGAGTGGTTTCCTATGAATCAAGGAAATTTAAAATTAAGTAATAAAACTATCCAAATAATGAACTAGAGATTTAATCCATAATTATTTTCTTCAAAATATGGAAACATTTCCATTATGGTGAATTTTTAAATATATATATTGATTGTAATATTTTGAAGTATATCTTCTCTTAGAAGCTGCATAACATGAGGGAATGAAGATGGTTGTAACTACTCCGGGACTATGATTGTTTGATACACTACAACCATTTAAATCTAAAAAAATTGGTTTCTATATTGAGTAGGAGGTACCATAGAGTTCTAACCATCATGAGGATTAACAAGGATCCTATATAAAGAGATATTTTAAAGATGGATAAAGTTATTTTCAAGAAAGGTAATTCATCATTATCTTTTCAATAAAATTAAAAACAATCCCTACTAGAAAAGACATAAAATTACCATGATGATGAAAAAAGGCTAAAATTGACGATTAAATCATTAAATGGTAAAAAAATTATATACATTATCTATAGAGATTAAGGTTTAAGGTTTTGTAAGATGTTATATGTTTCATTAATAATAGAATTGAATAGAGAACTTATAGATGAACCATATATCTCAAATTATTCTATATACACTGAAATCACAATGATATATAGGTATTTATAAGAAAGGTTCTTATTTCATGACATGAAGTGGGAAATTTTCCATTATGTGTTCAGATGTCTAGTATTCTAGCAAGTAAATTCTAAAAGAAAACATCTTATGTGAGTCATGAATCCTATGCATATACCTATAAAGAAGTGGGATAATGTAACCATGGAATTTTTTACAGGATTCCCAATGACTCCAAATAATAATGATGTTATATAAGTTATCATTGATCTGATTACTATGTCTAATAGTTTATTAGTGATGAGAGATTATCTACCCCTTGAGAAACATACCAACATATATATTAATGAAATCATAAGACTTCAATTGGATCTTCAATTGATTGTATTAGATTGTGAACCTTAGTTCATATTGAAAATCTTGATGAGTCTTAAAAGATATTTTGGCACTATGATACCAAACCCAATTTTTTAATTTTCAAATAATCTAATTTTGGTTTAGTGGGAGACTCATGATTACTATTACTAGATATCAAAATACAAAAATTGAAAAAAACAAAAAATCAGTAGAAATTGAAATTTTTGCGCCAAACTTCAATGACTTCAAATTATGAACAAAAATCATGTAGATACCTCATTCCTCAAACCAAGACATGACTGGTGCCTCAATACTTTCACCCTGACATGCTTGATCACCATTTTCATCAACAAATTTACCACTGATTAAACCACTAGAAACCAGCCTTGATCACTCCCAAACAACTTCAGCCATGTCCCCTCAAACATCACCCAACAACAGAATCAAATCCAAACAAAAATATTTACCAATTGAAACTACATCATCTCCTTCCAAAGTAGGTAAATACAATCACTGATCACCACCATGAACCCCTAGATCCATCTCTAAGAACATTATTATTGAATCCAAGATGAATCTGAATTGTCACCACTAGAGAAACTAAAACCGAATAATGAAATAAACCAATGAAAACCCCTAGAATATCATTGATAGGTTAGCCTCACATCCCAAAACTCCCCTAAACACTATCAAAACATACTGATATGTGGTATAGAGTGAGAGTTCCATAATAACAAGTACAACGAAGACCAAAATAATATTTTAACAGGGTAATGATTGTAGAAAAAAATAAGAATAAAAAAATGAATCCTCCATGATACACTCATCACAATCCCAAATCACCCCCATCTATATCATGATTAACCAAGATGGGATCATTTTTGTTGGGAGAGTCTAATAATATAAAAATAGAGATGATAGAGGACCCCACTTCCATGCAACCAAGAATTGATAGTGAGAGTATGAAATAGTGGATTCCTAGAAGAATTATGGGAAAAAATGTTGATGAGAAACCAAATTTTAATCCCCTAAAAATGGGTAAGGAAGAAAACACCTATAAATAGAGTATTGAAGATAATGAGACTATAAAAACACTAGTAAGTCCTGAGGGAGTATCGATGGAAGAGAATGGGGTGAATACCAGAACCTAAGATGTCAAAATTGAGCTTATTCCTCCAAATCAAGAATATGAAAGGGAAATAAAAAATGTGTAGAGTGAAAATGAAGACTCTATTAAGGAGGGAGTAGATGAGGAATTAGGTATTCAGTGATGATGCCTACAATGATTACTTAACAAACACTCACTAAAAGGAATAATAATAAATAGATGAATATTGTAAGAGAGAATACTAGGAGAAGATTCCATTAGAAGGGTTAGAGAAGAAACGTAATATAACCCACCCATGCAAGGTCCAAAACCTTACTGCACTAATTAGAGATATTGAGAGATAAATTCTGGAGGAAAAATGATTCATTTTTCTATATTGATTTATTTTGACATTATGATACATTTAATCACCGCCTATCATCCCCAAACTGATGGGAAATATGATAAGACTATGAAGACATTTGAAGACATATTGAGATCATGTTTTATTGACCAACATTGTATATGGGATCAGTATCTATATTTGGGTGATTTTTTGTAAAATATTAGGCTTCATTCGAGCATCTAGATAAAACCATAAAATGTATCGTATGGGGAGATGTGTTGTACTTCAACCTATTAAGAAGAAGTTTGAGAAATAATGATATTTTTCACATAGATTTTGGATGATATTCTTGTAAAAGTATGGACTATTTAGGATCATAATAAGCATTCTAGATCATTAAAAAATCCATGATGATAATTGAAGGAAACACTTGGAATTCCAAGTTGGGGTCATATATTATTAAATATTTTTCAATGTAATAGTGTTGTAAGAGTTGGAAAAATGATAAGTTAAGCACTATGTACATTGGTAATTTTGAAATACTAGAGATAATTAGAGTGTTAGTTTACCGATTACTTATATCACCCGACCTTTATAAAGTACATGATCTCCTCTATGTTTCATTATCGAGGAAATACATACAAAATTTAACATAATTACTCATATCTGATGGAATAGAGTTTGAGAATAAATAATCTAATAATGATGATCATTTCTATATTCTTGATACTATAGATCGTGTAATATAGAATTACATAACTCGTTAGTTGAAATTCCTATGGATAAATCACAAACTAAAAGAGAGAACCTCAGAACTAAAATAATATATAAGGAATAGCCATATTCATTATATACCTGATATATACTCCAATTTTTATGGTGATATTATTTAAGGAAGGAAATGCAATGATCAAAGACCTTTTGAGGTAGGTAAACACCATATCCTCATCTATCATCAAATGTGTCCTTTAAAGAATATTTAATAATAACATTATTTTAAAGATTATTTTTTGAATTTGAAATTAAAATAATTAAAATAATTTTTTAATTTATCATATTATAAATATCTTAGTAATAGTTTTTGTCCTTTTCTGAAAATGTTAGGTTTCAGTCAAAAAATTCACTTTTCACACAACATGTAATATTTATGAGATTATCATTATATAAGAATGAAATAAATTTTTATAAAACATTTTATTTAAAAAAATATGAATTTATGAAATAAAAATATATTTTAAAAAATATTCATTAAAAAAATACTATACCCAAAAAATTTAGAACTAATTAAAATTTAACATTATAAAAAATAACTTCTTTTAGTCTGTTATTTTAATTATTTATTGTCAAGGGACTTTTAGTTTTGGATTTAATCGAAATACTCATATAATATATTTGTCAAATAAATATTTTTGTGTGATTATTCTCCTAAAATATCTATCTCTAACATTCAATAGCTTCTAGTCAATATTAGTTAGTATAGTTCCTTTATTTCAAAGGGGACTTACAATGAAAATTCATATCCCTAACATGAATATTATTATAAACATAGTTTTTCCTATTAATTATAATCTTTAAAATAAATTCTACCAAAAGATAATATAAAAATATTAGTATAATTTATATAATATAACTTACAATATTAAAGATATCATCATTTTTTTATTCATATACCACAACCATTAAGAAAAATAGAACTATTTCTTATGCCTTGTGTAGACTACTATCTCCATGATTCAATGTATTTCATTTTCCATCACCACATTAAAAGGATGGGAAGAAGGATCATATTAAAGGATGCAGGTGATTTTTATGATAACACTAAGGTTATTATATGATAAATTAGAGAACATGTTAATTAGTGATCAACAAATGATACTCCTTAATTTCGATATTTAAAATAAGTATACTAATATGATAGCCTTTTATTAAAATTGTGTAATATTTTCATATCCATTAAATCTTTTAAATACTTAAAATAATGATATTTCACAGTAATATAAACTAAATTTTATCATTATGATTATCCGAAAATAATATTACATCAAAACTACCTCATAATAAGTTATTAAATCAGGGTAACTTCATGGTTGGTTCAATTTAACCACCTACTAGAAAAATACTATGAATTTGTATCATGAATTAATAAAGGAAAAAATTTATTAGAATAGTATAATAATAAAAATTAATAATGTGATTTTATTCTTTATACTTTATACAAATATTTATTTCATTAATTAAGAAAACACACTTATATTATCAAGAATCTTTGAAACATTCTTTTTATCAATTTCATATTTAGAAATAAAGACTAAAGTACTCATTAATAGAATTTAAAACATCCTAAATGTTGATAAATAATACATAATGTTAAATTTATTGGACTACTTATAATGAACTTTTGAACTATAAAGAATGTAGATAATGTTATTATGGAACAATTACAAACAATAAAACCTATAATCACCCAATGTGAAAAAATAGGTCTAATCCACAAAGGGAATGAAAATTTATGAAGAGTATAAATAAAATTGATAAGAATAAAATTTCATAATTATCTGGTTAAGATAGATAATTTTGTGACATATAATTTTAAAGTATGTTGATGAAATGTAATACATGTGGTAAGAATTTTTTGTCTCATATTACTCTCTTTGAGTTAGGTTTGGTATAATGCACTTAATTGTAATTATATGGTTTATATACTGCCAATTTGAGATGTTATACTAGAAAATGAATTTCTTAATTTTACTAAAATTTCAAATTTAAGTTTTCTCATTTAAGGGGTTTTTATTGAATTGCTACCCGAGCCATATGGTTGGCTTTTCTTTCATCAGATTTCATTCTTTAGGACTCATGTTATATTCGTATACAATTTCATTTAGTGT
Organism: Viscum album; assembly: GCA_963277665.1. Lineage (NCBI taxonomy): Eukaryota > Viridiplantae > Streptophyta > Magnoliopsida > Santalales > Viscaceae > Viscum > Viscum album. The sequence goes on along the minus strand of OY728138.1, from coordinate 808,720,665 downwards.
GGTTAATAAATTTACACGAATGAATTTTAACATATTACTCATGGAATTTAAGGTATTTAGACAACTATATTGTTATGTTTCCATTATATTCTTTTGATACAAGAATTAAAAAAATAAAACTAATTATTTTATATAGTGAAAACACAATCCAAGGTTTTGGTAAAGTAAATGTTTGTGTAATTTCCAAGAAAATACATCCAATTATGCATCCTGTAAAGTTGATTTGGTTATAGAAAATATGTATCGAGGGTTATTCACCTCGAAAAGGTTTGGTTTAGAATTGACTTAATCATCACCTTGATACATGATTAGTGGGAAAAGACTAAAAACCTAGACAAAAACTCCTAGGGGATATGTTTTGGAATATTAACATGATCTTAATGAACAAATATGATATATTTTTCCTTCTATTTTCTTCATCTCCTACTAATGAAAACTATTGAACATAGTTATTATATTACATGGATAACCCAGTAGATTGAAAGTAACCTCATCCCTATATTTATTTGATATGTTTTTAACTATTACTTTAATTCCACCCAAAAACGTCTATGTTGACTATGGGATATTCTCTTAGACAAACACATTATTCTATTGAATGGGGAAGTATTTGTTTCCTATATTTCTCATTATATGGATACCTATGTTTTATTCAGTAGAAGGACCCTTATTTAAAAGTATGAATGGTCTTGTTGAATCTTATATGGATAGGATGGACTTAATTAGGTTACCAGAGGGGATCAGAATTATATAGCCCCTCGATGCATTGAAGATTCTCACAAGACAAAACAGGTTGGGTATTTGTGTATACCTCTTCCTATGATAGGTAAATGTCATGGAACATGGCCTTGATATAATTTTTTGATGTCTAGAATTATGTATTACATTAGTATGGGATTAATAAATATTTTTATCCATACTCTCATTTCATTTAAGGGATATACCACTCCATCAGTTTCAATTAATTGAGGCTTCATATTATTTCATTTATTCATACCATATCACTTGTGTCAGGTTTATGTTATGAAATATTTCATTGTATGCTACACCTCGCTGGAAAACTGAGCTCACCCAAATTTTTATTCCTTTCCCTAGGAAACTAGAATATCACTATGTCTAATTTTTAGAAATATTATGTAAGGGACAATAATTTTATAGAAATATGTTCATGTTTTATCTTGTGATTTGAAAGATAATATATTCATGTATCTAGTTTTCTAGGAATAATAAGGAATTTCATCCTTTGTTTAATCTTATATTTTATACCAATAATGTAATATAACTATCAGCTATGTGTTTTTAGCATCTCGAATGTTACACTATATTTTATTTTCTTTATACTTTGTTTTTTATTTGTTTATTTTTTATTATGTGTATGAGGGTGTTAATACAATGTAGGGATAGAGGTGTGGTTTTAATATACAATTATAGTGCACTAATTTTGAGAGATTCTTTTAGTAACAAAATTTTAGAGTCATTGTTATTTTTTGAATCTTATATAGGATTTCTCTATGTGATTAGTTGTTTTGTAAACCCCACAAATCGCTATAAAGTGCTAGGGGGGATAATTTTTCCTAAAGGATCCCTAATTACGATGTATACCAATGATATTCAATGTTATACATTAACTCTGATGGATATATAAAATTACCTAGAAAGGATATGTTATGACTTTATTTAATGAGGTTCCCCTAACATGTGACTATGAATAATTTGAATATGGGAATTGGATAAAGCAGGTATGGTTTTTTGTAATTGTATCATTTTAAACAAATGAATAATGCACATAATTTTAAAGAGTTTTCATTTTTATTTTCCCATATATTTATCCACAGAATATGATGGAATGTAGAAGGAAAGAATTCTTTTTCCCTATTGTGATTTTTCTCAAACCATTTTTGATAACCTCAATGCATGTATTGATATTATATTTTAATAGATGTTATAAGATGAGTATGGAGTCTAGTTAGAGTAGCTAAATAGATTTTTAGGTGATAGGTCAAAGGATGGAATCTAGATTTATAGTTATTTTTATAGTTCATTTTTCTTATAAATTTGTCATCTTTGTAATATAGTGGGGTTGTTTAACATATATATATATATATATATCCAAATTTAATACTATGTTTGAAAGATTACACCACATGGGATAGTAAACTAAAATAATCCATGATATATTTTTTTAAGAAAATTTAAGAAGAATAATTATGTTTCTAAATAAAAATATTGTAATAAATTATAAATGGATACAAAATATGATTAAAAAATTTCAATGTTTTAAATGAAAATTTTCAATAAAATTAGTTTTATTTTTGTATTTTATTTTAATTTAAAGGATAACATCATATAATTTAGAATTTGAATTTTTTAAATGGAACATAATTTTTTAATTCAATATGTTAAAATTATCTTCAGGTTTTCTCTATATTTTCCTAAAATATTTGACTTTTATGTGAATAGTGAAAAATATGGCACTTACTAAATTTGCAGCATTTATGACACTATCATGATATAAGTGTAACATAAAAACTTATAAAAACTTTAATGATTAATGATTTATTTAAGGAGTAAAAATATTCACTTAAAAATACAATTATGAATTTATAAAACCTACGTTTAACATTTTATTAACATAATTATAATTTTCTAATAATATAAAATATTTATAGACTTCTATTTAAATTAAATTTTAACTTGAAAAAAATATATATATTTTTTCTTTTATTGAAAGAAACATATAATTTAATTGTTTTATAATAATCCAATTTAAATAATTAAAATTAAAAAAAAAATTGTTATTTTTATCCTACATATAAACATTAATCATAAAAATATACTTTTTTTAAAAACTGGTTTTTACATGTTACACTTGGTAATGTTAAAGTAGTTTTTTCATAATAATAGATGTTTTATTCGATAAAATGGATTTTATATTGTGAATTTGTAGGTCCAAATTATGTAAAAAGGCCCATATTATTTAAGGTATAAGAAATTAATTACATTGGTAAAAACCCGTTACCATTGTAAAATCTAAAAGTGTAAGAAGGGTTAACCAAAGGGGTAAAGTGGAAAAAATTCAAAATGCATGTTTATATATATTTTTTGTGGTTTTTTAACTAAAACACATCTCCAATAAATTATCTTTTAATTTTTAGCCTTCTTAACATGTTACTCATGCGTTTTATTTATATTAGTATAAAATATTTACAAAAATGACATTCTCCAAAATCATTAAAGAGGCATATCACTAACCATTCATGACTTCACCCATATTTAAGTTTCAACATGAAACTCTGACCACATTCATTTACCTATAATCCCATTTCAATTCATTAAGCTTCATAATAAAATATTTTTGGATATGTTTTCCTATCCTAATAAATCCTCAAAGGGAAATTTACTATTCTCCATGTAAGAACTAAGTTTTACCTAACATTTTATTTTTCATATTTCCATTTCATATATATTTTCCTAATATTATATTATGAGTTAATTATTTATGTTAAACATAATTATTTTATATTTTGGTAATAACTTTTGCCCACCTTTCCAATTTTCCATTAATAAAAACTAAAACAGAATTCTTGTGTTTGTGTGGACTATTAAAACCAAAAAATGATTTCTTCTATTTTATACCACTGAATCTCATAAATGGTTATATGGATGAATCTAAGGAATAAATTTGGTATATTTAATAATTCTATAAATTATAATACACTCTCTTCCACACTCATTCCTTGAGAAATGATTAATTATAATCATGCGTTTATATATACTACCGCCTACACGAAGTAACAAATATCAATTTTCATCTGGTTTATTTCTATTTATTTAATTATCTTGAAATATGATTCTACTCCATGAAAATATTTTAATAATTTAATTGTGATAATTTATTAAAGTTATTATTAACAAAATTAAAATTCACAACCATACTCACCCACTAATTATGGTGTGTTTATCTTTGGATTGGTTTAATCGCATACATGTACAATTCTATAAATAATTATCACAAATGACTAATGAGAAATTACTAATGGTAATATTATCCATAAATTAGTAAATAATGAGTATTTGGGTATTAAATTGGTAACATTAATATTAAACTCATTAATTATGATACCAAAGTAAAATTATTAATAATGAAAAAACATGATCATCGTCGATTTCATCTTTAATAATTGTAACGAAAAAACAATATAATGAAATTTTAAAATTAAAAATAATTAAAAAACTCCAGTTTATATAACTTTTATTATATTTGGGTGATGTAAATAGTGATAAGAATGAATAACAACACCACTAGTACAAAACTAGTTTTAAATGATCAAGATTATTCCCACCTAATATTGAAAATATAAAATAATTACCTAATAAACATATAAATAATATTTATAAATGACATTTATAAAAAGTTATAGATATGAATAAGGTTCTAATTTTTTTTATTTTGATACTTTTTTAAATAAAATGGTTTTATTCGCTTAAGTGGATGTTAGGAATTAAAGTAAGGGTTTCATTAACTCAAATTTAATTTCATGATAAATATTTATTATTATGCACCATGCCATATTCTATATGGTGTGATTACTACATAATGGATATATTATACAATATTAATTTAATTCATATAGTTAAAATAGATATATCTTTTTCTTTCATTAAATGTATTTTGATAAAATGGATATAACATTTTTAAGGGTACTTGTTAACCCAACTCCCATCCTTGAGATATAATTATTCTTTTTTAGACACCTTTATTTCATGTTTGGTTACTTACACCCAAAGTTTTTATTTAATTATACATTATATTCCTCTATAATTAGAATGTATTTTTAATTCAATGATTTTACGATATCAATTTTAATTAAATAAAATTATATCATTGTGTAGAGTAATTCAAATCCTATTTATAAACTGCTTCCGTCTTAATCCATATTCTATTTTCTATCCAATTTTATACTTAATAATTAGAAGTTAGATTAGTTATTTTCTCATTTAATATTTATATTTCCCTTATCCCCTTTTCAGAATAATATTTTTTACTCTTAATATTATGTGGACTTTATAAAAAGGTGATTCATGATTCTAAAAAAATTCCATTTTTTAGATTTATTTTCTACTCTTGAAATCCACAAATATTTTTTATTGACAAAATTTCATTATAACAAAAAAAATATTGATGTTTTTTAAAAGTGAATTTTCCATTGATTTCAATTGATTTTTTCTGAAAATTGATGACTTTTTCAAGGATCTATTTTTTAAAGATACTATTTAAAAAAACTAATCTTTTCAAAAAAACATTTAGTACACCTCTTCAAAAATTTATTTTTAATGAAAGATTAACTTCATCACTTATTATAATTTTAAAAGTGTTATTTAAAAACACATTTATATTTTCTCTAGAGCATTTATCTTTATCTTTAATCACCTTATTTATTTTTTGGTTATTTTTCTTGAACCACCCTCTAAATGTTTTTATAAAATACTCTTTTAGGGTGGTTGAATTTTGGGTATCCAATATTTTCATTCTTGAGGTCAATTTTGGTGATACTGTTATGAAAAGTTTTAAAGTCCTCATTTATTTCTATGCGTTGTTTATGAAATAATGAATGAGTAGTTTGATGTTCAAAACATATATAAGTAGTATTGATGGGTGGTCCTATATCTCCCTTCAATATAGTTATTAATTTTTTAAATCTCACTTGATAAAGATATTAAGGATAGGAATTTATTTACCGCATATAGCTTGGGTATTTGTAATGCGAACAATATGAAGTGTGGGAATTTCATTTGTCCATAAAAAATAACTATAGATTTTTTTTCACAAAAAGATACATCGGCATTTTATTTGTTCATAATAATAATAAATCACTTTTTTATCAACTATATCAGCTATGGAAATTTTTTTATCACAACCAGAAATATATAAATTTTGGTTTATCACAACATGAAGTATGGGAATTTTGTTTTTCAAAGTGTTAAAATTTCCTTAGGATTTTATTATATAAAAGAAAAAATTATTATATGATATCTCATTTTCTTATTCCATTTTTTTATGATTATACTCTATAGATAATGTTTATTCAATCACACTGATATTCTATTGAAAATGTTTTATTATTTCATATAACAGAACTTTATATCCTTACTTATGGACAAATCTTATTGTTCCAAGTTTTTTAATAATGTTTTTCTCACATGCTCATATTTTCTTGTATTATTATGACGTAAATCTTGATGAAATATATTTTCATTTTCCCATTACTTAGTATTTGAGCTCACCTCATTCCTATATTTCCATTCCCTATGTTAGGGATATGATTATTTCATATTAGAAGTTTAAAAGGGTTTCTAGTGTGGTCAGATTATAGAAAAAGGTTCACAAGTTTTTTAAAATAAGCTACCTATGTAACTAGTCCTCAAAGACACAAAAACTCTCATTGTTTGAATTGTGATATATTTTGTGAGATGTAATGATAAACGTATATAATTATGTAAAATAATGATATGATAATATAGGTTTTTTATATTTTCTATCCGAGTGGGTTTTACTTATTTTTTTGGACTAGTTTAGTTATTATTTGGGATTAATATGTGAGAAAATTAGGGAAACCCCAAATGAATTATTCTATGTGTAGGAAAAAAATCCTAAAATATTGGTTTTGTTTGGTGTTTTTGGTTTTCCAAGGAAATTAATCCCTTTCTGGATTCATGTGTGTGGATACAGTTGGGGAATAGATACAACTAGGGGTAATCACACTAAAAAAGGATGGTTGACTATCAACTAAATTTTTACTATGGTGGATGATGACTGGGCCTAAAACTAAAAACATAGCCAGGCACACCTGAGGGAAAATATTTAGAAAATATTTATTCTTTTTATGAACAATTTTGAAGGATTAAAAAAATGAGGGTGTAATATATAACTTATTAGGTTAGAGAACCTAATAGTAATAAGACCCACTAAAACCTAGGATAAACTAATGAAGCAATAGGTTTATCTATTTATATCATAATTGGACTATAATTATCCTATATTGAAATGAATATTTTATTGAAGAATACATATTTGGATTGAGTTTTCACATTAATATGATCATTTAATATGATTAGATTTCATATTATCATAACTTTTCGGTTTCTGTATTTGGATGGAACTAATATATAGAAAGTAATTTTGTGAAAGGTATTTCTCTAGAAACTTTGAAACCCAACTAAGGAAGCATATTTTGTATAAATTGATCAGGTAAAGTGAAAAATATCAATATATTCCTATTATGTGATAAAATATGAGTCTCATAGTATTAAAAATTATGAATATGATATAAAATTTGGAAATATATATTTAGTTTCTTGTAAATACATTATTTTCATATATAATTAATCATAATAAAAACTACAAGGATGCAATTTATTTAAGGTGAGAATAATGTAACTCCAATGTATTATTGAATACATTTATATATATATTCTAAATTTATACATTCTTTGACATCTCACTCTGCAAGCAACACCAATATAAAACATTCCATAGAATATTAAATTTTAATTACATTTAAGAATAAAAAATCTATAAAAAAATATAAAACATTAATCAATTATGAATTCATACAAAACATGATAAGGAACACAAGGATTTAGATATTTTAAAAAAAATTAATTTTCATTATATATTATATTTTCATTTAAAAGAAAAAATTTATATATTTAATAATTTAAATATTGTAAACTTAAATTCATTTTTGTATTCATATTTTCAAAATTATCTTCGTGTTCATTTTTTATATTTTCCTCCCACCATTTCAAACGATTTCTATTTTACCCAAGGTTCTAGGTCTTTTCAATGGCTCGCCTCAACTCCAGCTTTCGATCTCTGAGTTTTATATAGCCTCAGACCTTTTGGATCTTACAGTAGTGGAACATTTCCCATCTCTCCATCCTTAGGTATATTCTTTCTATTGATTTATCTTTATAAAATCTCAATATTTCATAGTACGTTATCTCTTCAAAGTAATTCAATAACTTGCACTACAAGCAACACCTAGCTCGAGCGCACCACAACTTACCAAACTCGCCATTCAAAAAGAGTTTAGGAATATTATTAACTAAATTTTGAATTTTATATACTCCATATAATTTTATAATCCATTTTATTTTTTTATTATACATAATATATGAACAAATTCATTTTTTAGATAAAAGAAGTATTTTTCAAAAAATGAAATTTTACTGCCTTTTATTGGAGAACCCTTTTTAAAACCAATATTTAACACTTTTATATATTCAATTTAATGAAATTAAATTATTCTTTAGAATTAAGACATAAAATTTTAGTTTGGATACATTTTTTGTGTTTTTCTGATAACTTTCATATTTTGATAAATAGTGAAAAATACTAAATTTTAATTGAAAACAACTTTTTTAATCGAAATAATTTATAGTGTTAAATTATGATTTAAAATAATTTGTAAGTATAATTAGATTATATTTTTTTCATTTAATATATTTTAGGTAATTATAAGTAATTTCTCATTTAAATTTGACATAAGAACATGTCAATATTTTGTTAGTTTTTACATTTAAAAAACCCACATTTTGGTTTTGACAATGGGAATTAATTTTAAATTAATTAATGAAACTTCAATGTTTTTAATTTCATAAAATATAATTCATTTTTTAATTCAAAATATAAAAAATATTTTAGGGTGAAATTTTTCTATTTTTCTGAAAACATTCTATTTTTGATTAATAGTGAAAAACACTGCACTATTGTTTAAAACTGACATTTTATTTAAATAATTATTTATTTTATTTAAAATTATTTTAAGTAAAAATAGATAAATATAAACTATATAAGTTCAATTTAATTCATTGGAGTAATTTTATAATAAAATTAGATGTATAAAATTTTATTGAACTTTTTGACGTCTTTTACCCACCTTCTAAGCACATTTGCAAATTTTCATAAAATTTAATTTTACCGCTTCTGTGAATTGAATTTCAAAAATCATAGAGACATGGTTTACATCAGTAAGTAAAATTTTGTTCAATAAGAAAAAATAATTTTTGGTGAATAGTAACTTTTGAATTTTATTTACCACAGTTAAATGTAAATTGGGTAATTAAAGGTAAAAATGATGATATAATTATCTTAACACATGTCCTGATTCTATTGAATAAGTTTTTTTACACAAAATTAAACCTTAGGAATAAAATATTAACCTCTTCAATCCACTTGGATTAGATTAGGACATTTATTTAAAGAACAATTAACAGTGTAAAATTCAATGTTTAAGAAATAAACCATTTTTAATGTTGGGTTATACATAATATAAATTAAATTATCAATATTAATTATAAATATAAAAAAGATATCATACATAATGTTATTTTATTTATAATTTTCATACATTAAATAATTAAATTTATTTATAACAAAATGATGATGTAGTAATTACCTTATTAATGAAAGATTGGAATAAATGATTTTATAAATATTAAAATAAATATAATTTGAATGTTTTTATGACATCCATGAATTTTAAATATTAATATGACATATTATTGTTGATTTAATGAATTTTTTTCGAAGTAATCAGGCTGTTATGACTTTCACAAAAACCAAATACTAAATAGTGTCAAAATTGACATAAATTAATTTTTAAAACAAATATTATATTATTAAATGATATATTATTCCTAAAAATATAAGGTTATGAAAAATTAATTATATAATGATAAATTTGTCATTAATTAACCACTTGGGGTTCTCTTGGCATTTTATAGTATGTTTACTAACCATTTATTATAATAATACAAGAGGACATGATAAAAGTTATGTTATTTAACTAAGAGTTAAATTTAAAATAATGGGTTAATATGGTGAATTAACTTGTCTAAAACCAATTGGATGAGAGTATTTAGACCCATACCCACCTTAGTTTATAAATAAATCAATTTGATTCCATTTTAAACTGAAAAAAAAATTATAATAAAATAATATCTAAAGCTTTTCCTAAAGTGACCCTCACCTCTCTTATAAAAGGGTACTTCCCCTTATCTCAAAATCACACCTCCAAAGCCTTTTGGATCGACCAAACCTGGCCTAAATATCCTCCCAACTTCCATCACTTAAAAATAAAGGCCTTACCTTGACCATAAATCCAACCTAAGGAGCCCTTTTGTTCAAATCAAAAGGAAACACCTGAAAAATAGGTAATTATTTTATCACCTCTTTCAAAGTTCTTTTATTCTTCCACTTTCACTTTCTTTGTTATTTCTATACCAAAATAAATACTCCAGTACCTCCTACATAATATGATTTTATTATAAATATGTTAAAAATATATTCATTATTCTATTCATCCTACGAATGACATAGTTACCATACGTGTGTATGTACGGCTTACCGTATCCACATCGTGGTGAAGTTTGTTATTTAACACTTCATTATTTGGATGGGTATAATAATTAGTATAATTGATGTAAATAATAAATATAACATTTTAATGATTCTTTGTATATAATATAACATCCAATTATATATGATTTCACCATCAATAAAATGATATCATCGCTCGTGCGTACATACGGCTTACCGTCTCCACGACGCGATGAGATTCATCTTCAACGATCACCATTCATGAATATTTATAAAAATATATAAATTTATTAAGTACGAAAAATATGAAATAGTATTTCTACTCAAATAATATATATTTATGTAGATAAAAATATTTCATTTACTTACTTCTATACTATATGATAAGAGAATAGAAACAATGTTCAGGCGTACGTATGGACTACTGTCTCCATGAACGGTGATTACATATCATATATAAATCTATTATATAGATTTATATTATAAATATATATGATATATAAATCATGTTTTATATTATGGAATTATATAAATCATGATCTGAGTGATACGATCAAGAATAACATGTTAAAACACATACGATATAGAAAGCGACTATTACCCAAAATGTTACTTTAACATGGAAATTATTATTAAATTGTTAGTATCATTTAATAAATGAATCATATATAATATCATAAATATTAATATTGTTATGGAGTAATTTCATAACATACAACGGTCATTATACAGAAGGTTAAATGTTCCCTTGACTAAAGGAAAGTACTATGTAAGGGTTAATTCCGCATTCTTATTATTATCCGAGATTGTTTATGTGTAAGTATTTACCTGGAACTTTTTATCATCCATGTCAATGTTTCATAAAAATGTTTTCAAAATGAATATTTTAAGGTTTTTTGTAAGGGACTCTTTATGAAGATCATCATTTTATATGTTTTAATGATTTATTCTTAAAAATCTTTTTAATTAATGTCCTTGTTTTCAAAATGATTTTAAGGATTTATTTATATGGACATGATTGTTTTAAAATGTTAATTCCTTTAAAAAATTTCAAAGTGTTGTGGGACACATTGATTCAAAAAACTCATTCAATTGACTTCCTTTATAATTTGGTGAATTTTAAATGACTTCACAAAAAAAGGATATTTCTCTTAAAGAGTTTTACCTATCATTTTCAACTATGTCAACATCCTTTGTAGGATATTATTCTTGATTATGGTTGATTTATTATAATAAAATCTTCCATATTGTATTGAATGAGTTATGATATGTTTGAATTTTGATGTTCTATTTTCATACCATTCATGGTTTATGATTAAATTATTGACATTTCATATGCTAGTTTTAATATGAATGTTTAAGTTATGTTTCAACATTTTCATATGGGGAATGTAGTAGACTTAGTAAGTGATGGATGGAGCCTGCTATAGTTCCTTGATGCATCGTTAGGTTTCCTAAGACAAATTAGTGTCTTGGAACAAGTCCTTGAAAAAAAAAATTATTTGTAGTGTTGGCACAAGGCCTTGAGTATGTGATAATGATGTCTGGCGTTAGGCATTCCCTCATTATGAAATTAATTATTACATGTGATTATTCGACTAGTAGAATATCCATGTGCATGTTTATATGGTAATGTTTGATTTATTTTCTCGATATTATGTTCAATTTTATGTTTAAAAGTCTGTTTTTTATTACACATCTTGCGATAAAATTTTATAGCTTTTGATAAATTATTTACCCTTACTGAGCATATGAGTTCACTCATTTCTTATGTTTTATTTTCCCAGGATTCCTAAAAGTGTATTATGTTTTTTATGCAGGGTTAATATAGGGTAATAATGGCATTATCAATAGATTATTTATGTTTTTTTATGTTTTAATGTGTACTATAACAGTTATGTATGTAATCTATTTTCAAACACTACTAAAATGATTGGTCATTTGGGGGTTGATTCTTTGTAATTGTGGAAATGTTTTTAAATGATGCACCGACTCTAGGATTCTGGGGTAAGGGAGTTAGAATTGATATCAGATGAAGTTTATTACAAACCATAGAAACTAGATTTAGAAAAACTCTGATTATATAAATTTACCCTAAGATAAGAAAATTGAGGATTAGTATTGAAGATATTCCTAGAATTTCAGTAATATAGAGATTTTATGAGTTTTCCAAGAAATACATCCCTGTATAGATATAAATAGTTAGAGGTGGCTCTATCACAAACGTACCTAGGAGTGAAAACCCTGACAAGGAGTTTTGGGCTTGACCTGGGGTATCCTGATACATGAAAACGGGCCTTGTTGCACTCTTGGATACAAAACACCCAGGATATATGCTTAGGATAATTCACATTTTTCGTGAAACCCATTATGAAGGATTTATGGGTAAATATTTCAGTAATGAAACCATTTTTATTATTATGAGACTTGATGTAGGAAAATGTTCTATTAATGTTGAGTATTTTTCTATTTTTTGGATTATACATTATGATATGATCTAACCTAGTGTATTTCATCATTTAGAAATGGTGTCCAATGGAAGGAATGCGAACTCTAGTAATACGCATGATCCAAAGAGTAAGAAGGATCATATCATTCATGGTATTAAGCCAACATTTATAAGGGAAATATTATCCCACTTCTTATTATCATATGAAGAAATAGTATCATGTGTTAATAAGATAAGTAAAGAATTCTATGAGTCATATGGCTCTAAAGGGAATCCAGAGAATAAAAGTATGGTAGAAAGAAAGATTGATAAAGGGAATAAGTGAAAGAAGGATTTTCTTATATGTGATAACTGTGGAAAGAATCACCTTGGTAAATGCTTGAAGGGAATGAGAGTTTGATATAAGTATAGAGAAAAAGGACACCAAGTACATGATTTCAAGGGTAAGAAAAATGTTTGAAATATACAATTCTTTATCTTTAAAGAGTTGGAACACTACGTGAATCAATGTCCAAATCATCAGAGTATGCCCTAAATGATGCTATTGGATAATAATCAAGTAATGATACTACCACAGATGAAGAGTAAAGACTAGTGTTCTTATTTTTTATTAAAGAAAAATTTCATTTTAGTGTTGTATCAATGATGTACTGGTTATATGAATTATGGAAATAAATAAGGATTGTAGTGCAGTACTATTACATTCAGGATTTGAGATTATATGGTTCTAAAAAAATTCAATAAATAGCTTGTTAAAAGTTTTTTTAAAATACATGGTTGAAGGAAAGATAAACCTTTATATGGTTCTGATACTGAGGTAATGGTATTGGAATAAGATATGATTTATTTTTATAAATAATATTATATATTCTTGACTACCTTGAAAATAATTAATTGTATGTTTATTCGGTCATTGTTGGAGTTTACAACATTTTTGGATATAAAAAGTATATCCAGTATTCTATAAGGAATAAGGGATAAATAATGTATTCAATAAGGTTTTATGGTAATTCAATGTGTTACCATGTTCTAAGAGAATACATGATGAAGGTATTCACATGTTATTATATGGAAAAAAGAGATCTTCATTATGTTTACCTTCTTTATAAATTTTTGGACTGTGAGTTTGGACAGAAGTATTTTTGATAAATCTAAAGGTTGGAATGAATTAAGATAGACATTGGATCATATTGTTTATAGTTAAAAAATTTCTTAATATTATTTTTAGATTGTTATAAAAAGTACAACCCAGAGGAGGGTGATAACCCGTCAAGTATAGCAAGGCTGTGGGACTTGAAGTCACAACTGAAGGGCAGAAAGGGTGCATCACCTACCACTCGCCTATGTGATGTCCTAGTTTTTATTAAGTAGTTTTTAAAAATGGTCTAACATATAAATTATAAATTCATTTTTTTAACCCAATATGTTTAGGATCAATATAATATTTTTGAGTTCTATTATCTTTTGTAGTGAAAGATGAGTTTGTGGTAGAAATTAGTTAAAGGATGGAACTCTACTTGTCAAGTGTTTTTTTCTTATTCTATAAAAAATTAATTCTTAAAATTTTTGGGAAGGATCTTAAAACCAAAAATATGTTATCCTAATACCTTATGTTTATGAACCAATTATATTTTAAGTCATCATAGATTTATGGCTTTGAGGCCCTAAATTTTATATTTATTTCTCACTTGATTGTGATTGATGACCTCAATCACTTCCTGTAAATATTTACGTTTTTCCTTAAATTATGTGTATATAATTTTCACCAATGTTCTCCTAATAGATATCATAATTTGGTGATTACTTTTTCATTTCCCTTTCCCTCTTATTAAGACTAAATTTTATTAACCCAATTTTTGATTTGGGTTTTCCACAAAGGTATTTTTCTGTTTTTAACCTTTCATTTTCGAAGAACAATTTCAAATTATGGGGATGCAATTTATTGAAGGAGGGGAGAATGGAATACCCCGTTATTTCAGAGTACGGTATCTCTTAAAAGTAATTAAATAACTTTCACTATACATATCACTAAGTTCGAGCGCACCACGACTTACCAAACTAGCCGCTCAAAAAGTAGTTATGAATAGTATTAACTGAATTTTGAATTTCATATACTCCATATAATTTTAAAATCCATATAATGTGTTTCTTAGACATAATATAAGAACAAATTCATTTTTTCAGATAAAAGAAGTATTTTTCAAAAAATGAAATTTTACAGCCTTTTAATGGAGAACTCTTTTTAAAACCAATAATTGAAAGATTTATATATTCAATTTAATGAAATTAATTTATTATTTAGAAGAGGGATATAAAATTTTAGTTTGGATAAATGTTTGGTACTTTTCTGATAACATTCATATTTTGAAGAATAATGAAAAATACTAAATTTTAATTGAAAATAACTTTTTTAATCGAAATAATTTATAGAGTTCAATTATGAATTTGAATAATTTAAATGTATAATTATATTATATTTTTATCATTTAATACAATTTAGGTCATTATAGATAATTTCACATTTATATTTGATATAAGCACGTGTCAATATTTTAATAGTTTTTACATTTAAAAAACCCACTTTTTGGTTTTGACAATCGGAATTAATTTTCAATTAATTAATGAAACTTATATGTTTTTAATTTAGTAAAATATATTTAATTTTTGAACATATAATATCAAAATTATCTTAAGGTTAATTTTTGGAATTTTTCTGAAAACTTTCAATTTTTGATGAATAGTGAAAAACACTAAATTACTGTTTAAAACCGACTTTTTATTTAAATAATTATTTATTTTATTTAAGTTTATTTTAAGTCAAAATAGATATATAATACATATTTAATTTCAATTAAATTCATTGGATTCATTTTATAATAAAATTAGATATATAAAATTTTATTGAACTTTCTAACGTCTTTTACCCACCATCTAAGCACATTTGCAAATTTTCATAAAACTTAATATTACCACTTATGTGAATTGAATTTAAAAAATCCGAGAGACACAATTAACCTTATTAAGTAAAATTTGGATCAACAAGAAGGAAATAATTTTTGTTGAATAGTAACTTTTTAATTTATTTACCTTGGTTAAAAATGAATTGGGTAATTAAAGGTAAAAATGATGTTTTAATTACACTAAAATATGTCCTAATTATATTGGATAAGTTTCTTTTGACCAAAATAAACTTTATTAATAAAATATGAACATCTTATATCCACTTAAATTAGATTAGGACATTTATTATTATTTAATTTAAAGAGAAGCTAAAAGTGTAAAATTCAAAGTTTAATAACTAAACCATAATTAATGTAGCGTTATACAAAAGTTAAATTAGACTATAAATATTATTTAGAATTATAAAAATATATCCTACATAATGGTATTTTATTTATAATTTTTATACATTAAATAATTAAATTTATTTATAACAAAATGATGATCCAGTAATTACCTTATTAATGAAAGATTAAAATAAATGATTTTATAAATATTAAAATAAATATAATTTGAATGTTTTGATTCCATCCACAAATTTTAAAGATTAATATTTCATATTAGGGTTGATTAAATGAATTTTTTTCAAAGTAATCATATTGTTATGACTTCCACAAAAACTAAACACTAAATAGTGTCAAAATTGACATAAATGCATTTTTAAAACAAATATTATATTATTAAATGATATAATATTCCTAAAAATGTAAGGCTAGGACAAATAACTTATATAATGATAAATATGTCATTAATGAACCACTTATGGTCCTCTTGAAATTTTATAGTATGTTTATTAACCATTTATTATAATAATACAAGAGGACATGATAAATGTTAAAATATTTAACTAAGAGTTAAATTTAAAATAAAGGGTTAATATGGTGAACTAAACTTGTCTAAAACCTATTGGTTGAGAGGATTTAGACCCATACCTACCTTAACTTTGAAATAAATCTATTTTTAGCCATTACAAACTGAAAATGAGTTTATAATAAAATAATATTTCAAACTTTTCCTAAAGTGACCCTCACCTCTCATATAAAATGGTACCTCCCCTTCTCTCAAAATCACACAACCAATGCCTTTTGGATCGACCAAACCTGGCCCAATTCTACTCCCAAATTCCCTAAATTCAACATATATGCCTTCCCTTGAGCATAAATCCAACCTAAGGATCCCTTTTGTTCAAATCAAAAGGAAACACCAGAAGAAGAGGTAATTATTTTATCACCTCTTTCAGTGTTCTTTTCTTCTTCCACTTTCTCTTTCTTTATTATTTCCATAACAAAAATAAAACTCCAGTACCTTCTACATACTATAATATTATTATAAATATGTTACAAACCTATTCATTATTCTATATATCCTATGAATGATAAAGTCACCATACATGCGTACGTACGGCTTACCATCTCCACATCGTGGTGAAGTTTGTTATTCAACACTTCATTATTTAGATGTGTATAATAATGAGTATAATTGATGTAAATAATAAATATAACATTTTAATTATTCTTTATATATAATATAACATCCAATTACATATTATTTCACCATCAATAGAATGATATCATTGCTTGTGCGTACATACGGCTTACCGTCTCCACGATGCAATGAGATTCATCTTCAACGGTCACCATTCAAGAATTTTTATACAAATATATATATATTGATTAAGTATGAGATATGTTAAACATTATTTATAATAAAATAATATGTATTTATGTAGATAAATATATTTCATTTAATTTCTTCTATAATATAGGATAAGATAATAGAAACAATGTTTATGCGAACTTACAGACTACCATCTCCATGAACGGTGTTTCCATATCATATATCGATATATTATAAAGATTTATATTCCTAATATATATGATATATAAATAATTTTATATATTCTAGAAGTATGTAAACAATTATCTCTGTGATATGATCAAGAATAACATGTTAAAACACATACGATAAAGAAAGTGATTATTACTCGAAATGTTACATTAACATGGAAATTATTATTAAATGGGTAGTATAAAGTAATAAATGAATCATATTTGATATCATAAATATTAATATGGTTATGGTGTAATTTAATAACATACTATGGTCATTATACATAAGGTTAAATGTACCATTGGCTAAATTAAAGTACATGGTAAGGGTTAATTCCTCAATCTCATTATTATCCAAGATTGTTTATGTGTAGGTATTTACCAAGAATTTTTTATCATCCATGTCCATGTTTCTTAAAAAAATCAAAATGAATATTTTAAGTTTTTTTAAGGGACTCTTTATCAAGATCATCATTATAAATGTTTTAATTATTTATTCTTATAAATATTTTTAATTAATGTCCATGTTTTCAAAATGATTTTAAGGATTTATTTATATGAACATGATTGTTTTAAATTGTTAATTCCTTTAAAAAGTTTGAAAGTGGTATGGGACACTTGGATTAAAAAATCTCTTTTAAATTAATTACTTTATAAATTTTTAACTTTTAAATGATTTCACAAAAAATGATATTTCTCTAAAAGAGTTTTACTGATCATTTTCAACTATGTCAACTTCTTTTACTGGATATTATTCTTGATTAAGGTTGATTTATTATAATACAATCTTCCATATTGTATTGAATTAGTTATGATATGTTTTACTGTGGATGTCATATTTTTATACCATTCGTGGTTTATTATAAAAGTATTGAAATTTCGTATACTAGTTTTAATAAGAATGTTTATGTTATATTTAAACATTTACATATGAGGAATGCAGTGGACTTAGTAAGTGACGGGTGGAGCCTTCTATAGATCCTTGATTCATCAGTATGTCTCCTGAGACAAATTAGTGTCTTCGAACAAGCCCTTGACAAAAAATTTATTTGTAGTCTGGGCATGAGGCCATGACTATGTGGTAATGTTGTCCAGTGTTAGGCATTCCCTCATTATCAAATTAATTATTACATCTGATTATTATACTAGTAGAATATCCATGTGCATGTTTATATGGTAATGTTTGATTTATTTTCTCCATATTATGTTCAAGTTTATGTTTAAAATGCAGATGTTTTTATTACACATATTACCTTAAAATTTTATATCTTTTTCTAAATTATTTACCCTTATTAGGCATGTAAGCTCACACCTTTCTTATGTTTTGTTTTCCCCTGATTTCCAGAAGTGTATTATGTTTTATGTGTAGGGTAAGTCTAGGGGAATAATGGAATTATCAACATATTATTTATTTTTTGTTTTATGTTTGAATGTGTAATGTAACGTTCATGTATGTAATCTATTTTCCAAGAATACTAACTGATCGGTACTTTGGGACTTGATTCCTTATAATCATTCCAATGTATTAAAATAATGCACCGGCTCCGGGTTTCTATGGTCGGGGAGTAACAATATTTAACTCATTATATTTCCAATATCGTGCCAAGGTCGGTCTACTCGATCATCTTCATATTACTATCTTCTTTACCACTTTAAAAGAATTTTTACAGCCTTGGTTCAGGGTTCCATGTAGGTTTAATAGAAGCCACTTCAATCTTCTTAGGTGGTCATATGATCTACATATGAATTGATATAATCCCTCAATGGTTATTTGGGTAAGGTTCCTAGAACTCCCTTTACCTTTTCAAAATACATACATCAAGCGATTACTTATTAAACTAGTTGGCCAGTACCTGTGTTTCGATAGAAGGATGAATGCAGTTTTAAATTTGGTTTTTCCCTGTTTCTGTTTTGAAGTTGATGTCTCCAAGCCACAGTTGGAGTGGGTGTGGATTTCGGTTTTAGAGGAGTTTAGGTGCAAACAACTAGTTGTCTATGAATCATGTTCGGACATCTATCTCTCTTGCAGATGTTTGGGCCATCACGCACTAGTATGTCGTTGTTGTTGGGATGCCAATCAGGGATTCCCTATTTCGACGACCCCTAATATGGTGTCTACTGAAATTCCCAACAATACAGTGATGGTTCATCTAGGTGGTGTTATGATTCAAAAAGAGGCACGACCCCAAGTTTTTAATGTGGAAGTCACTGATATATTCAATCATCTAAGGTTGGATATAGGTATATCCAACTCTAATGAAACAACCCCTTCCGGGGACTATTGGGACATTGGGGGGGGTTTCTATTCCCTTATATATAATCTCCTATGCAGAGGATATTAACATCATGTAGTTTTACCAAGATTAGAAAGTGAAAAATAGCGACGACCATGATCACGTAGATCGTGACCATTTGAAGTAGTAAACTAATGCAGGTGTCAGTGAAAACCATAGAGGGACTGTTGTGGTTTCAAATAGAGGACCTTCAGGTTGTAATGTGGTTCTAGGGGTCACTTATAATCATATGCTACTTAATGTTACCCCAAGTACCATTGGGAATAATGTCTCTAAAGATCTCCAAGAGAGTATTTCTATAGGCTTTAAGAAAATTTCTCATTGGGAGGAGACAACCATTGAGTGGGAAAATCACTTTGAATGGTTTTATAATGATCAAAATTCCAAGGAAGATCAGATTAGGGCCCCCATGGATGGGAATAAGATCCCCAATAATGAATCTAGTGATGAATTTTCTATATAAAAAGTAGAGGATGCGGTTAAGGGTGGTAATCTCCCATGGTCGAGGAGAATTAGAAGTCAGATATGCATCCAAAAAGAGATAAATGACTAACCTTATTTTCCACTTCCAATGGATACACATTATGTGAAGAAGTTGAAAGATAGGAAGATGGAATGTGACACCCCCCCCCCAAGGATACTTATTAGTAGTGGAAACTAGGTGTTGTGTTTGATCACTCTTTGGAACTACTTATGAGCTTAGAAGAAGAATTGGGTGAACAGATTCTGTCACTTAATACTACTAAAGAAGAATCCTCCAAAATGATGGGGAGGTATTTGAGGGTGATACTCTATGAGGAAAAATATACCTATATTGACAAGTTGGACCAAATTCTTGTTTGGGGTTTCAATAATGGGAAGATCAACCTTGAGGAGTACATCTATTCTTGGGACAAACTGGCGATTCAGTTCAAGATCTCATATTGGATGAACTAAACACCCAGGTAAATAATCTATCATAGAAGTTATTTAAGGATATTAAATCTGGTAGACTTAAATTTTAATTTAATGTCTCTTCTATTACATTTTTTTGTTGAACATATGGTTTCTCACTTTCCCTTTAAATATTTTTGAATAATAAAAATTTAATTTTCATTCATTCAACTAAAGTTATATTTTCCAATAAATTGTTTTTTTTTAATTTAAATATTATTTTGGAAAATTTTGATTTTAGATTGATTTAAAATACTTCTAAAATCTTTTTAACAATACAATTCATATCTATAAAATCAATAACAATTATAATTTTATCCTACACATAAATTTTATGTTAAAAGATACACTATTTCTAAAAATGGTTTTTACATGTTAAATGTTCTTATATAGTAATTAATTTTTATTACTGATCAAATTGTAGTTTTTCTAAATATAATTCATATGTGCAATCATTATTTCCATGTTATAAAATTAATTCAATTTTATTTTTATGTATTTTAATTATATTACATAGGTAAAAATTAGATATCGGGGTAAAATACAAAATGGTAAAATTGATTAACCAAAGTGGTAAAGGGACAAACAGGTTAAAAACATATTTATAGTAGAGTGTATGAGGGGGAAAAACTAGAACATATCTTGAATCCATTAATATCCATATTTAAGTATTTTTTATAAGTGAAACATGTACTCTTTTTATATTAAGATGAAACATTTACAAAAATTTCGATCTCACCACTTATAAAAGGGTCCTCTAACCAACCCTTCATGACCACTACAAAATTTTCTTTTACTTTTCATAATCTTCCCTATTTACTTCAAATAGAAACAAATTTCAGTTACTTAAGATTTTTTACACAATATATTATCAAATGTACTCTCTTTATATTAAATCCTCTAAGAGAATCTCAATGTTCTCAACATAAGTACTTTTTTCCCTAACATTATATATTTTTCTTCTTTCAAATTCAATATATTTTTCCAAATATTATATGATTTATTTAGTAATTATATTATACTTATTTTTTATATTTAAGGTATTAACATTAAACACATTTACCATTTTCTATTATAAAAAACACAAATGAAATTCATGTGTTAGTACAGACTACCACCACAAAAAAAGTAATATCTTATGTTACTCATAAGTATCTATCATAACTGGTTGTAAGGATGGAATTGATGATTAAATGCGGAATATATAATAAAATTATGTTATGAAGAGAAAAATTATCATCCTCATTCATTCTCCCTCATTTATTGAGAAATGAAAATATTAATCATATATTTTTGTTGACTGCCACCTCCACAAAGATATGTATCTAGTTTTTCATCTAGTTTATTTCTTATTTATGAAAGATATTAAAATTTTATTATTAATAATAAAAGTATAAAAATAATTTCATAATAAAACAATAATAATGATATTATTCCCATTTAAAAAATTTATTAACCAAACTCACCCATTAATTATGTTATGTTCTTGTTTGGGTCAGTTTAAACACTTGCGTAGATATTGATATAAAACATTGTAATGGATGAATAAGAACCTCTAAATATTAGTATCATTAGGAATAAATTAGTAAATAATCATTAAATTTTTTTATAATAGGAACATTAATATTATAATCAGTAATTATGATATCATCATCCAATCATTAAAAATTCGTACAACATCCTCATCATTGATTTCATATTAAAGGATCATAACCAAAACTCCAATAGAATGAAATTATAAAATTATAAATAAATGTAAAGCATAAATTATGGAACTTTTTAGGATATGGTAATTATTAACTTCTTGATACAAATAAATAAAAAAACTTCTATTATGAAACTAGTTCAAAACAATCAAGATTCCTCAAAGATAATATTGACCATAGATAATAACTAACTTATTTATATATAGATAATAATTGAAAATTATGTTTATAAATGGTTATAGATTTGATTATGTTTCAAAAATATTTTATTGTTAAATTTAACTTTTTTATATAGCTGATTCATTCATTTAAGTGGAAGTTCTGAATTTAGGTAATGGTTTTTTTTCTAAATTAAATTTCATGATAAATATTTTTTATTATGGACCTTATCATCTTTGATATGGTTGATTAAAACATAATAAATGTATTTTTAAGATATTATTTTAATTCATCTATTTTTATTATCTATTTCAATTTCCTTATTTAATTTTATTTTGATTCAAGTGATACCAATGTTGTAAGGATCCTTGTTAACACAACTCGCTTTATGGAGATATAGTGATTTTTCTTGAATTAATTTAATAAAAATTCAGTTTCACCCACCTTATTATTTTATTTTATGGTAATTTCTGTTCTTCGCTATTAAGAATGAATTTTTTTTAAATATTTTGACTTTATGAATTTATTCTTGAAAAGTTATAGCACTATTAAGTGTAATTATAATCCTCTCTAATGGTGGTTTCCCCTCCATGTCTATATTTTCTTTTCCCACCAATTTTTTTCATTATTATTAGAAACATATGAATGTTTTATATATTGTGTCTTTTATTTTTCCATTATCCATTCAAATTGATGTTTTGTGACACTTCTTATGATGTTGGTTTTAAATAAATGTATTTGAAAGTATTAATAAAATCCATCCATTCGAAATATTTTTTTTATATTACACTATAAATTTCTTTTTGATAAACATTGTGTCTTTTTAAGTATATCTTATTATTGTTTCATTTTTAAAGTTGGATTTTCAGAAAATATTTTACACCAAATTTTTAAATCCTTTATTCCCTTTTAATGGGTCCTTTTATTGAGAATTCATTTAAAAAATTAAAATTTATCAGAATTTTTTCACTAAACATTTTAAAATTGTATTTTTAATGTTACTGATAACTTTATCACTAAATACCAAACTAAAATATTTACAAAAATATATTTTATAATTTATCTACCTTTCCCCTATATATCTCAAAATTCCTTATCCCATTTGATGTTAATTTTCATTAAACATATTCTAAATGTTCTTATTAAATACTCTTTTAGGGTGATTGAATTTTGGATATCAAAAGTCTACATTATTGATTTCAATTTTTGGTGAAACCATGTTGAAATGTTGTGAAACCCATTATTTCCAAGGGATATTTATGATATATTTAAGGATTCATTTGTAGTGAAACACATATGTTTGTATGGTTGATGGTTGGGGTCCTATATAACCCTTAAATACATTGGATGTAGCTTTATATCACATGTTATAATGATATTTAGTGTGGAAATTTTGTTTTTTCACAACATATAAAAAGGGAATTTTGTTTGTTTATAATATAAAGTGTGGAAATTTTGATTGTTCACAAAACAAGGATTAAAAAAATTATTTACAATATGGGGTTTAGAAATTTTGTGTGTTTACAATATAAAGCATATGTATTTTATTATTCACAACATGAGGTGTCTATAATTTTTTTCACATTAAGAATCATGGACTTATTTTAACACTTATTGAAGTGGGCACATTTTATTGGTTCATAATTTTATAAATTCTTTATTCTTTTTTTATGCCATATTTCCTTGTAATTCCATGACATTACATATTTTTATGCCATATTCTTAGGATTTTACTTTATAGCTCATGTTTATTATCCCATACTCATTTTCCATGGAGTAAGTTTATTAATTTTAGATTTTATATCCTCCTATAATAACATATGGACAAATACTATTGTTCTATGTTCTTATTAGTAATATATTTCTCCCATGATCATGTATTCTCATTTACTTATTATCTTACAATTTATGAAATATTTTTCAGTGTTTCCTTTATTTGGTGTTTATACTGACCCATTTCTTATATTTCCACTCGCCGGGTTAAGAAGAGGATAATAAATTATGAGAAGTATAAAAGGGGGATATTATAGTTTGATAATGTATAATAGATCACATGTTTTATATAATAATTCCAATATGTAGCTAGTCCTCAAAGAAACAAAACTTTCCATTCTTTGGATTGTGAGATTATTTTTGAGTTTTAGTGATTAACTTATAAATTGATGAAAAATAAATATATTATTAACATAAATTAGTATAATATATATTAAGTAAGGGTATAGTTATTTTTTAGGACTAGTATAGTTATTTTTGTGTATTTTTATGAGATAACTTTAGTCAAAACCCTTAGGGATATCATTAAATATATAATAACTTCCTAAAAATGTGGTGATATTTTGAGAATATAGTTTTATATAATATTATATCCCTATTTGGATACAATAAAGTTGATTTTATTTTATCATATATTCTCTAAGGGGTAATATCTCAGAAAAATGATAGTTGGTTATCAACTCAATCCTTAATCGTGAGCAAAATAAGTGGTTCTAAGACTGCACAACTATCTAAACACTTCCAGGGGATATGCTTTTGTAAAATAATATTCTCTTTAAGAACCATTTTTAAGGATTTAATTAAAATTATATAAAATAATATAGATCTTGATGGGATTGATAACGTTATTATAATATATCCATATATATTATAAGATAAACTAAAGGTGTTAACATTTGATCAATTTATATCTTAGATAGATTGAATGTATAATATATTGTAATGAAGGTGTCATTATAGAAAACATAATTGGATTGTTTTTTAGGATCATATATTATTTACTATAATTGTGTTAGATATTATCATATCAATTATGGTTTTAGTATTTTGTTGGAAATGGGATCATAAAAACGAATCTGTAAATGTTATGTCCCGTGAAACTACTATAACCTACAAAGGAATAATATTTGGTATAAATTGTTGAGATAAAAGAAAAATCTCAATACATTCCTACTATATTGGAAATGATGAGTCTCATTGTCTCTAAGATAGCATGAATAATATCAGGGAAGAAGATATATCATGAGTTTATTATGTATACCTTCGCTTCTCCATTTAGTGAATGATAATTAAAATTGTGATGATTTAATTTATTAAAGGTGAGGATAATTTAATGCCCAGATATTTTGTAATATATATATATATATATATATATAATTTAATTATAAGTTCGCTAACATGATACACACTCAAAACAAAACTAAAAGAACCCAAAAAATATTTTTTATTTAAAATAAATTTAATAATAAATCCATTGGTTGATAAACAAATTTAATAAAATAGAAATACATTCAAAATATGAGTAAGAACACTTAATGTTTTAAAAAAATAATTGTTAAATAAAAGAATATTTATTAATATATTTTATTTTCATTTAAATGTTAAATTTATAAATTTCATAATTTTTAATTTATAAAATGAAATTCAATATTTAAATAAACATTTCCAAAATAGATGAGAATTAAATTTGGGATTTTCCTAAAAAAATGATTTTTAGATGAATAGTGGAAACTAGTTTGTACTAAAATAATTATGTTTATAGCCATATAAATAATTAAGTATAACATTAAAACAATAAATACCCATGTTAAAATATTTATCTAAGGTTTAATAATATATTTTTTATCTACTATTATGAATTTATAAAATCATTGATTGACATTCTAATTATTTGAGTAATATTTTCCTCTAAATGAAACTATTTTTGGTCATTTATTTTAATTATAAATTTTTTTGGTGAAATTAGGTCTAATATTTATTTTTAAGAAAAATTAATTTTATTTTTATTATAATAAAAATAATTATATTCTAATTATAAAAAACATTGATAATTTTCTCTGAAAAATAAATTTTATTCTGAAAAATACACTTTTTCTAAAACTGATTTTTACGCCTTACATGTGCTAATGTTAGAATTAAATTTTCTTATACATAGATACAATATATTATGAAATTGATTTAATATTAGGAATGTGTATGTCAAATTTATATAACAAGGATAATTTTATTTTTGGGAATCAAAATTATATTAGCTTGGTAAAAACTAGTTATCGTAATAAAATCCAAAATGGTAAAATGGGTTAACCAAAGGGGTAAAAAGATATAAATAAAAAACATAAAACATTTGTAATTAATTATATGATCTTTATATCGACCATAAAATATATATACTCTATTATGGTCCATTTTTTGGGGCTTCTTGACTTGTAAATCATGTTCTCTCTTTATATTAAGATGAAATATATACATGAATGTCATTATTACCACCTATAAAAAGGGTTGATCCACACCCCCTCAAGAACTATCCAAAATTTCAGTTTCATATTTATAATCAACACTATTTACTTCATTAATATTAATATTTTACTTACTTAAGCTTCCATGCATAAGAGTGTGAACTATGTCCTCCCTTTTCCATGGAATCCTATAAGGGAAACTCAAAGTTCTAAATGTATGTACAAACTTTTCCATAACATAGTTTCTTTTCTATCATTCACCATTGAATAAATTTTAACTAAACTTATCTGATTAATTTACTATTTATATTATAATTTATTTTGTTATATTTTGGTAATAACCACTAACAAACTTTCCCCTTTTCCATTAAAAAATGAGAATGCAATTTGTGCATTTATGCAGACGACCACTTCTGCGAGGAGACATCTTCCATTTTTTCACCAAGAATAATCATAACTTATTAAAGATGTAATTGATGATTAAATATTAAATATATTATTAAATTATTATTATTATTGTTATTAAAACTGTAATCCCCCATCATTCAGCCTCATTTTTTTAGAAATTAA
This sequence comes from Viscum album, assembly GCA_963277665.1. Taxonomy (NCBI): domain Eukaryota; kingdom Viridiplantae; phylum Streptophyta; class Magnoliopsida; order Santalales; family Viscaceae; genus Viscum; species Viscum album. The sequence goes on along the minus strand of OY728138.1, from coordinate 808,693,112 downwards.
AACATTAGTCATGCATTTTTTCAGACCACCACCTTCACAATGTAACATATGTCATTTTTCACTAAGTTTCTTTACTATTTATAAAAATATGAAAAAATTATAATTACCCAACTTGAAAATATCAATATAATATCATTATTACTTTTAATAAATATATTATTCTAAAATAATCCACTTTCATGACCATACTCACACATTAATTATGGAATGTTCATTTTTGGGTTTGTTTAACCAACTGCATGAACAGTTATAAAAGACATTATCATGGATGACTAAAGAAACATAACTATAGATGTTATTATATTTAAATGAGTAAATAAATATTTTGTTTTGTTTCAATAATGGTATCATTAATATTATACACATCCATTAATATACCAACCTCATTTCATTAAAAATCATCAAAATATACTCAATGTCAATTTCATCTGTAAAGATCCAAGACAAAACTATGATATAATTAAATTATAAAATTATAAATAATTATAAAAAATAAATTAAATTAATTTTTATGATTTTATAATTTTGAAATTTTGTGAATAATGGATAACAACAGAATTATTAAAAAACATGGTCAAAATAATCAATATTACTCAAGAGTGATATTTAAATTAGATAATAACTAACTAATTTACATGTAGAGTGTAATTATAAATAATGGTTAAAAATACTACATATGAATAATTATATAAATTATTTTATTATGATGGTTATTTATTATACTATATATCTAATCATGTTATTAGAATTTAGGAATTAATTAATGGGGTTCTTTGTCTCAAATTTAATTTCTTGAGACATATTTTTTATTTTGTATCGTGACATCTTAGATATGATGTAATTAATACATAATTAATTTATATTTCCATATTCATGTAATTAATGGTATTTTAAGAACCAAATCAATTTATATATTTTTTGGATTTTAATTCAAAGTATACCAAGATTGTAATTGTTATTTTTAATTCAATTCTCTTCATTGAGTTATACTATTTCTTATTGAAATTATTTCTTATAAATTTTATTACTTCCAAATAAATAATTTAGTTATAAGTACATTACATTACCCTCTGGGTAGAATATATTTTTATTTCAAATATTTTAGCTTTATGAATTTTTTTCCCAAAATATACATCATTGTTGATGCAACACCCTGATATTTTAGAAGAACACAATTGTGTTTGATAGCATAAAAAAAGTGCAACTCTAAGATTAGATGATAATGTAACAACCCTATAGTTTATGATATAATTATTTTAAAATAAATTTCAATTATTTTATATCTTTTGGTATATACAACCCTGATATTTTTATTTCAATAGCATATTCAACATTAAACACCGATCTTAAACAACCTAAGATATATACAACCATTATAACCTATAACCTAAATTGGTGGGTATGAGTAAAATAAACTAAATTATGATATATATATATATATATATATATATATTTGTGTGTATGTGTGCTTTTTTCCTAAAAATATAAATTATTGATAAAGTTTTATTAAATAACCAATTAATATTTTTGTACAGTGATTTTATTTTAAAAACTGATTTTTTTACATTTCATGTAAAAATAATATCATAATTTTTTCAAAAGTATAGAAAATTGATTTGATAAAATAGATATATTTTTGTAATTGGACTATAAAAATTTACATTGGATTAAATTTTCATACTTTTTAGAAAATATTTATTTTTCAACGAATAGTAAAAAAATACCGATTTTTTAAAAAATATAATTTCTATTTATTAAATTAAGTAATTTAAAAGTATAATTATGTTCTAAATATGATTTAAGGTATCATGAGTATTATTTATTTGTATTAAATCCACTTGATTACTTTTTAATGAACTTTATTTTTTATTTTATTATAAGATTGTCTTTGCGTTTTGAAAATAAAGTTTTTCTAAAAACTATTTTCAAATGCATATTATTTCCCCATTTTAATTAATTAAAATAATTGACAATGTGGTATTTTTTAAATTAAATTTATAATTTATATATAAATACATATTTATTTTCATTGATATAAATATTATTATTAATCACATAGTTAATATATGATCAAATTTTCCTTGAAAAATACACTTCTTGAAAACAAACTTTTTCTTCACGTTTGTGAATTTAATTTTAAATTAAAATTTCCCATTATGTGAAATTAATTTGATAAAATTGATTCTTAATTTTTATTCATATTTATTAATAATATGTAACAATTTAAAATTATTATTTTTCATTGTAATTAGTAAATACAATAAAAATTAATTATCACAGTTAAGCTTAATAGTAAAGTTTTTTCACGTTACATGAGCTTTTTTTAAAATTAATTGTCAATAAACATAGTATTTTTATTTGAGAAATTTGTTTTAATATTATAATCAGTAGGTAAAAATTATCTAATGAGGTAAATTATATTTTATTCTTAAAGGATAAATTACCTAGTTTAAAAAGACTAGTTACTACGGTGAAAATTAAAATAGTAAAAGTGGGTAAAACATAAAGGCTAAGGAATTAAATTCTTGAAAGAATGGCCCAAAGGCCGAAATTTTAATTTATTTTGGATAAACCCCCTTTTAAGGGTAAATGGGAAAAACCAAGAGTTCAAATACATAAAGACATTAACAAAATTCAAAAAAAACATGAGGGTTGCAACCCAGTATAGGACTACGTTAAAGTACCCCTTTCCCCACATCAATGTCGATAAGGCATGACTCCACTAGTGCATGGTTGCTCAGCTAGTTGTATCGTTCAAAAAAAATGCAAGGGGTTGGTACCAATGGCAGCATCATACCCTCTCAATCTTCCAAATCCAAAAAGCCATGCACAGAGAAATCGACCAGCTCTATCCTTATCTGGAGGAATTCCAAGTAGACTGTCTGGGTACCCCAACATGTTGCAATCATGAGACCATGACACCACCATTAGGGACAATCCTAATCAAATATCATTGCACTCCATGAGACACTACTCCACCACTATCGAAGAGGCCTAGAATACATTCCAAGGGACCCGAATTCAATCCATCGTCTCCTAGGACTGGATGGCCCCGCATCATGTTGAGTTAATGTCACTGATTAGAGGATTTGGGTCATCCTAAACCAAAATTTCCACTCTAGGCATGAATCAAGTTCATTCAGACCACAAAAGAACTTGTATCAGGTTCCAAAGTAGGCCAACCATGGTGATAAGAAAATCAGCCTGAAGAGGCAGAGAAGAACAAGATATATCAAAGCAGGAACCCAAAAAAATTCATTTTCACATTCAATTGAATGAATCCAAACCAAAAAAGAATAATCCCATCATATCCTCATATCAATAGTGACACAATGCCTCCCCCTATGAAGAACTGCAGATTGACACCACGTCCTAGTAGAAACCCACCGGAACCACTCACGGCGTCTCCATATTCCACTGGACGCACCGAGCCGGAACCACCCTTAGTACCGGATGAACCAATCCTTCAGATCCATGTTGAGAAATTTCCTATGGAAGGGGCACTGAATAGAATTTCATAGCACACTGAGACGTCGTTACTGATGTTGTCGAGGAATGATGCCAATCCACACGCCGTAGCACCGCCAAACCATTGACAGTAGAAATGGGAGATGGATAAACTAACCCTAAATTATAGATACGACACTCTAAATTTAGATCAAGGACCTGCTGAACTAAGGCTAGAATAAGCCGATCCAATCCAAGCTGGAGGGGGAATGGTGGAGGAAGATGATAACATTATTCATCTAGGTATTGACTACGGACTATAGGAAGTGATATAAATCTCCCTTTGCATCACTTTAGCTCATGGATGATAGGTATAAGTATATTTAAATAAATAATATGTTATTTATATTATTATTATCATTTTTTAAAGTTAAAATATTACTAATTTCATTTTCAAAATGATTAATGAAAAATGGAATCGTTGCTCATGCGTACATACGGCTTACCATCTACATGGTCCTAACATACTTCATTTCTTAAACCCATATTTCATGATTGGTATTAAATTTATAATTGATTTATAAATATTATAATTACTTAAATAATTATAATACATAACCATGAAAAAATCAATAGGAAGGAAAATTAAAAAACAAAACATAAATGAAAAACAAAGTGATTATTACCTGAAACATGATTTTAAAAATAAATTGTTAATAAACGGGTAATAAGTTGTAATAAGTAAATAATATATGGATTTATATATATAATATTGGTTTTATAATATATATATATATATAATTTTATTTTATTTATTATTCAAGAGGTTTGAACATGCATGATGGATGTTGAGTCTTAAGGTGAGGAATCTTTAGTCTCTCTTATATTTTTGGGAGACATGAATACTCACCAATTGTTTATTTTGTGTGATGAATATACTACCCATTTGATATTTTTTATAATTTATCATATTATTCTCATGATATATAATTTTTCAATTTATGTTATTCTTTTTGGGTATTACAATTCAAAAATATAACTATATCGGTAAGGAATTTTTGTCTCAATTTTCCTTCTTTGAGATTTATGTCATGTTATGCACCTATATTCTATTATGAGGATTATATATAGCCCCTTTGACATGTAATTTCATGAATATACATATTATCATTATATTTTATGTTTCATTTAATTTTATCCTTTCATGGGACATGTGATTCAATCTTACAAAAGTGGTGAGAGTTTTATATTACAATCTAATCGTTTATAAGGATGGTTTTTTATTAAGTCTCCAATGTTGAAATCATATGATATACCACTCAATAATAATAATTTTTTTATTATCCTCTGATCACTCATATGTACTTAAATTATTTAAGAATTTTTTTAAGAAACATCAACTTTATTTCTCTCTTCGATCGAATACCATTTTTTTTACAAAACCTTGTTTTATAAAAATGTGTTCAAATTTTTTTTCATCATTCATAAAATTATTTATTAATGTCATTTTACCAATATTTTAATTTTAAAAAAAATTGAAAGGAATATTCAAATTGTTTTCGAGAAAATTCCCACCATCATTCACCAAAATTTGAAAGGAATCATTGTTGGAATGTGTATGACATAAATTTAAATTCCCACCATCATGAACATTATTTTCTCTGAATACTAATTTATAATTTTTCAATTTTGTTTTTAAATTGATGATTTTTTAAAATGTTTTAAATAGTTTTTTCAAAATAGAAGGGATAATTTATTCATTAAATGTTTTAAATGATTTTTAAAACGTAAATTATAAATTATCAAGGTTATTTTAAAAAAAAGTAATTTTAAAATATTTTATAAATTTTCATTTGTAAAAATTTATTTTTCAATTAAAAGTTATTTTCTTTATGTAATTTTTTATGTGTTCTTTCAAAATATTTTTACTTCTAATATGACATCCTTTATTCTTACTTTCGCTGTAATGGGGATATTTTTAAATGTTATCATCCTCTTCTCTTCTCTAAGTGTATTAAGATTGTTTCAAAGAGATTATTATAGAACTAGTTTATTTTATATTGGTAGATCAAGTTTCAAAGAAATTTTCATGGAACCCATTTCATTTCTATGGTAAAATCTTGTTTCAAATATATTTTTATGGAACTCATTTATTTTCCACTGGTTAACCATGTTTTAATAAAATTTTCATGGAAATTGTTTCTTTTCCATGGGTAAACCAAGTTATGAAAGGAATAATGATTTCTTTATGAATTTTATGAAGAAATGAAATATTTTTGTACTTAATTAATTTTTTGGATATTATACAATACTTATAAAATGGGTACACATAGATATAACTGGGTGAGCCTACTGTACCTTATATAATGGGTGCATTTAGATATTGTAGAGTTTTCCCAAAATAGCGTATATGATGGGTGTGCCCAGATAGTATAGGGTTAGCCAGTCAGAGCTTATATGATAGGTGTTACTAGATAGTACTCCAATCGATTGATTAATTTAATTATTCCCTAGATAATTATATTAGAAATCTATCATATAGTTATTCTATTTGTAAGGCTTATATAATGTTTCTATGTTGGTGATGTTTTATAATACTAATACATATTATCTATGATTTCCATGGGTTTATAATGTTTCCCATAAAAAGATTATTTCACATGGATCATGATTATTGATTATTATGAATATTTTCTTGGTTAATTCCTTTTTCATGATTCATGTTTGATGATTCGGGTATTTATGGACCCTGGTCAAGTTGTCATGCCGTTATACACTTCTTAGGCTCATTAATGACATTCAATTATTAATGCTTCTATTAACCCTTACTGAGAATTAGAGCTCACCCGTCTTATGATTCCTTTCTCTAGGTTATCATCAAATTATTATGAATAAATTATGTCTATAAGGGTTTTATATGGATGACGATGATTCCTTAATGTCAAATATGGAAATATTGGTTATGTGAGAGAAATTAACATTTTAATTCATCGGTGTTTTTGTATAATAACTTGTCGTAATTCACTAAAAATATTATCCTTAAATTTCCTTGATAAAGTAAGTGATCAAATATTTCCTTTTGATATTATATGTTTTTCATGGTGAAAATTGTGTCACCTCAATCAATATCAAAGAGGGAAATTTAAATATTATAATTTCATCATAGAATCTTGGATTGTGGTTCGTTCTCAGTTATAGTTGGTATAATAAGAGGGTTGTATAACATTAGAGTTTAGGATGTCTTAAAGTAGGTTTATATTAAGATTTAGGATACCATTATAGGTCTATAATATTAAGTATGATCATAAGTTCAATGTCTTAGACACCACTTTGAGGTTTTAAGTAATGAGATCTTAAAGTGAATAATGACTTTTCATAAGAATTTTTAGTATGTTCAAGTATATATAATTCTTCAATTTAATATGTAATATTCCTTCACTTTTTGTAAAAATAAATATTAAGGTATCCAAAACCTTTAAGGTTTATATAATCCTTGATATTAAGGTAATAATGAGAACATGAGTTTTATTTTATAGATAACCATGGGATTAAAAATATATTTGCGGACTATGTGATTATTTTTATTTTAAAAATATATATCTAAATATTTTAGGATTTAAATATTAAAGGTATAAGATATATTTTTTTTGTTAAAAAACTCTTTAATGTTGTGGTTTTTTAGGAATTATTTTTTCAGAACTTTGGGAATTACTATTGAATTTTTAATATTAATGAAGAATATGAATATTTAATCATTTTGTTAATTATATTACCATGTGAAAACAAATTTTTTTTGTAAAATTTCAAAAGGTAATTGGGATATATTTTTATCGGTTGTATGGTTGTATGATTATATAAAATTTTATTTTTGGTGCTTTTGGCATGAAAAAATTAACTTGAATAATCAATGTTTAGAGAAAATAAGATATTTTGGTAGACATTAATTGAAGTATGAAATTAAAATTATCAAGTAGGTATATTTCCTTAGGCTTATATTCTATATATAAAATTAATTCCTCAACTCCATTAAAAGGATATTACAACAACTTTTATCCTATTATCATCATATTTAATGACATCAATTAACTTTTTCACACCTATTTATTTTTTGATTTTTTAGTTTATAACTTTTTATTGATAATTGAGGTTATATTTATCAATGAAATTTTTCACTTCATATCATTATTTTGTAATTATGGTTTTATTACATGTCCAAATATTCACTTCCCACCTATGTTCTCCTTTTTGGAAATATTGTATACGTTATTCCAGATGACCTTTGTAATCCCATTATCTTTTATCAAGAGGATGTTTTACTAAAACTTTTTTTTTATATGGTATTGAAAAAAAAATATTATTTTTAAAAAAATTTACTACTATGTTACTTTTCAAATTTGATTTTGTAATTTATTAAATTGGGGTAGGATGTACCCTAAATATTTTAAAATAAGAAACTTATGTTTGATAGAATAAATGACAAGAAAAAATGAGCTTAGATGGGAATTTAACACCCTAATACTTTAAGATATATTTCTTATCCAATAAATTTAATCTCTTTGGTAGCTCATTATACATGAAACCATGAGATTTTTATGTTCAATAGCGTATTAAACACGCAACACCGAGCTTAAATGACCAATGATATATATAACTGTTATAACGTATCCATTAAATTATTATATATGAATGTTATTAACTAATTGATGATATACATATAAATTACCAACACAATATAAATTATTTAGAAATTATTGGTAAATAATAAATTATTTTTTAATAAAGCTATTTTATTCTTCAGGAATATGTTTTCTATAAATCAAATTTATTTATTAACAATAAAATAATATTATAGTATTTTTTGGAAATTATTGAAATTATATTTTATAAAATGATCATAATTTTTTAATTGGATTATCTAAATTAACCTTTGGAGAAATTTTAAATCGTTTCAGAAAATAAAGATTTTTCAATGAATAGTAAAAATTCCATTTTTTGTAAAAATGTCATTTCTTTTTAACAAATTAATTAATTTAAAAGTAACAATATATTTTTAACAATATTTAATTTAATATAATTATTTTTTAGTGATATTTAACCTACTTAATTATATTTTAATAAGATTCATTTTATATTTTGGTGTAAGATTTTCTTTAGGTTTTAAAATTAGGATTTTTCTAAAAACTGTTGTAAAATACATAATGTTTCTCTACTTTAAATAATTAAAATGATAAATAATGATTAATATTTTAAAATAAATTTATAGATTCTAAACCAGTAAATTTTAATTTTTATTCGTATAATGACTATTATTAATTATATATTTAAAATTAAATAATCTTTTCCTTGAAAAATACACTTCTTAAAAAACTGTTTTTCATCACATCTTCGGGTTTAATTTTAAATTGATTTTTTCATTTTATATGAATATAATTTTCATAAAAATTATTTCATATTTTAAATAATAATAATTAAAATTATTTAATAATTTAAACTTAATTTGTTTTCATAATAATTATTAAATACAATAAAAATTAATTATTATGATTAAGGTTAAAAAAGTAGTTTTCAAATTACATGTGCTTTTATTAAATTTAATTTTTAACATGAATGGGATTTTAATTTGATAAATTGGATTTATTATTTATAATTTTTATATATAAATTATCAAATAAGTATAATTTTTTTATTCTAAAAGGATAAATTACCTAGGTAAAAAAACAAGTCACCATAGTGAAAATTACAATGGTAAAAGTAAGTAAAATTAAAATGTTAACGAATGAAATTTTTAAAAGAATTTTTGTTGATGGTGTAGATGTGTATAGACCATGTAAACCTTGTCCTACATTATTCATAAATTTGGGATCCATTTTTTGTCAGAGTTACCCCCTATTACTATATACGTTTTGGTATTCACAAAATTGTCACTCCTCCTCAATTATAAAAGGGAACTCAATCCTCTCTCTTTTTCAAGCATCTTAGGCCGATTGGGTCAACAAAAAACTACACAAATAACCTCAAAACATATATACCATGATCCTAAAATAATTATTTTTTTCATTAATCCAACCTTGGAAGGTTTTTTCCACAAACCTAGGGAGGTTACTTTAAGAAGAGGTAACATTCTTCAACCAGCATTTTTATTTTATTTCTTCATCCCCATACTTAAATTATTATTAAAAAATGATGATATAATAAATTATATATCTTAAATATACATATATTTTTTTTAATTTCATTCCCTAAAATAATCTCCACATCCATCAAGTGGGTTATGAAGTCGTCATTTGTGTATACAGTGGACAACCGCCTCACGAATTGGTGTCATTCATTTTTCCATTACCACCTCTCACAGTTGAGTATAATAAATGATTTAAAGTATATATATGATATTTATAACATATTTATACATCTAGAGTCATTATATCATATATAAATTTTTATGTTCCATTCTTTAGGGAATATAATAAGGTTGTTCATGTGTACGGAAGGCTACCACCACGTGATGTAATGCGATTTGTTTTCACTAATTCCTTACATGGAAAAACAATAAAAAAATTAATTAATACATGTTATATAAAATAAAAAATTATGATATTAATGACACATTTATAATTCTTTTAATATAATATATCATTTACTTTCTTAACATCTCACTCACTGAAACATATTAACGTCATTCATGTACGTGTGGACTACTGCCTTTACAAAGCGATGTGACTCTCTATTTTCATCACCGCAACACATGGATGATATGTTTAAGTATATGTAAATAAATAATATTATAATTATGATATTTTTATCATAATATATTGATAAAATGTTACTTACCTCATTTCCATAACGATCATTTAAAAATAGAAATGTTACTCATGCCCATGTATGGCCCACCATCTGCATGATCATAACATACTTCATTACTAAAAATATTCATTCATGATTGGTTTAAAAAGTATAATTTCTGTATAAATATGATAATTTTTTCATTATTTATATTATGTACCAATAATAAATGTAATAGGATAGAAAATAAAAAATGAAAACTTATATGAAAAAAAGTGGTTATTACCCGAAACATGATTTCAACAAGGAATTGTTAAGAGATGCATAATAAATGGTAAAAAGTAAATAATATATTTTATGATATATATAATTATTAATTTTTTAATACACAAATATTTTAATATATGACTTTTTTTTAAATTAAATTTACTCTCTTTTATATCTTACTTTAAACAAAACACTTATCTTTAAAAACTCCAAAATATTACTATTTTAACACAATCATTGTCACCTTTCCATTGGAATATTAGGAATAAATGAGATTAAATAAATTATAAAAATATAATTTTTATATGTTTATAAAATTAATTCATTGGTTACTAATTAATTATAAATGATAATAATAACCAATTAATCATGACGGATGTGTTTTTACAAAAAACAATTTCTCCATGCTCACAATATAATATTATCTTGATAAATAAAACTAATCATTATTAGTGAAGGGTGTTAATGAAATAAATATTTTATATATTAAATAAATTATTTTTAATTCATCCATTATGTTTTATACACTTATGAAAAGCATAAAATCTAATTTTAATCATAAAAAATAATATTTTTCAAAATTACAATTTTGTCACCTTTTGAGGGTGCACCTATTTTAAATATAAATTTGGACACTTTATAAGTTTTATTTGACAAAATAAATTTCATTTTTAATGGGTAATATCAAAATTATATTAGGGTGCATTTTTTATACTTTTTGGAGAAGATTCATTTTTTGATGAGTTGTGATAAATATTGAATTTTAATTGAAAAAGTATCTTTCAAATAATTTATTAATATAGTTAAATTATATTAATAATAGGTTTTAAAGTATAATTAGTTCAATTATATATCAATAAATCCAATTAATCTAATTTTAATCAATTTCACATTGAAATTTGATATAAAAACATTTCAATATTTTGAACTTTTCACTTTAAAAACCTGATTTTTTGTTTTATCTATGGGATTAATTTCAAATCTAATTTTTAAAAAAAAATTTAATTGAATTGGTTGAAATTGATTCCATATTTTGAAACATATAGTATAAATTATTTTGTTTCAATTTTATTCAAAAAAATTACCAACTTAGATAAATTATTTACAATTGTATAGGTAAAATAATGAAACGGGCTAAAGTTAAAAGGTAAAAGATTATACTACGTAACAAATAATGTTTTTAATGTGATTTTGAGGTAGTTATAAACCCTAAAAATACTCAAAAACAATAATTAACAATATAATTTTTTTAATTTAATTCCACCTCAATGTGGTTGACTTAAATTTTTAAATATTCATTATTTAGTCACTAAAACCACACATCCTCAAGTATAAATACCCCACCCCACACCCCCCCCCCACCCCCCAATTTAGACCCACAGGCCCTATAGATCAAAAATTATCTTCCCAAACCTTTAATACTCAATATACCCACGTCCTAGTTCTAATGGAATCACTAAAATATCAAATCTAGGGTCCTAAAGGGCTTCTTAGGGAAATGATATTCAAGATGTAATTTTCACAAAACACCTCTCTTATTTTCATTTATTCTTCTATTTTATCCTTATATCCCTCATAAATAAAGGAATAATGATTCAATAATCATGTACATACTATAATATTATGTTTATAATGTAATATCTTATATCCATTACTTTTATTACCTACTCTTATTCAAATAAGTGAAACTGTTTTCCAAATTATGCCGGATAAACATCTACGTGAATAATGATTTTTTATTTTCCAGTATCACCTTCATGTATGGTCGTAAAACTATTTTTATTGTTAAATAATATTTTAATATTTAAATTATAACATATTTAATATTATTAAACTAATATATACTCATAATAGTAAATAAAATGAAACCAGTTCGTGATGTTTGGAAAATCTATCAAAATAAACCCAACATTTATCACAAACATTTTATCAAATGAATAATCCACATGTATGAAATAAAAATTATAATTGGGAAAATATAAACACATGAAATTTAATTAATACCATTTCATTACACTTATGTATTTTTAATTCCATTTAATAAGAAAATATATAATTATACATTTGTGAAATGACCATGAAACCATGAAACAAACAGACCTAAAATGATGAAAAAGATGAAATATTATTATGAAATGGGTAGTAATATGTTATAAAAAATTTATATAAGGTATTATAAATATTATTATAGTTATTTAATGAATAAATAACACTATTTAAATAATTATATATTAGGTTATATTAGGTTCCAATAAAAGTAAGTGTGAGGTAAATGATCTCTCCGAACCTCCATAATACCTTTGGGTTACATTTTCTCTCTATTTGACTCAATTTATCATTTAATTTCTCTTATATAATTATCATATGTTCTGTATATGTGTTCCAAACATATGTATGTGTCTCAATTAATATTAATTTTATGGTTAATTACATAATTTATAAGTCTTCCTTCTCACTTTCCCCCATGATAAGAAATCCTCATTAAAGAGAACTTCTCTATTTCTTTATCATTTTCATGTACATCAAATAAACTATTTTAAGATAATAATATTTTTTTTAAACACTAATTTTATTATGTAAAACTATTTTAGTTCATTTATGTTTTTATGAATACACTTATTCATTTTCCTCTATAAAAACTCTTTTTTCCTTTCCCTAAAACCACACTTAAGTGGCACATTTCTAACGACTCTTATTCATGTATTCAATTTAATCGGAAATCGTTATCATTTTTCTATTCAATACCTTTTGAATTTTATATTTCATGGATACCAATGTTATATTTTCTTTGGTTACGATTCTTACACATTTCATTCCATGGGTTACCCTTATGATTATTTCTTATGTTTGATTATTTATGTGGAACACATATTCATGATTATGATGTAATGGGTGCACCCAGATAGCATGCCAATGCATTGTGTAATGTTTTAGATTCAATAGATGTCATGTTAGAATATTTAGTAAACCTAATTACTTTATGGGAATTTTTTCATTATTTAATATAGTCTTGATAATAATCATAGACTCTTGTTTGTGTCATGTTATATGTTGCAGCCACTTTCTAATATTTCCTTGGTCATAAGGTTTCATGTTCTATATGCCATGATTCCTTATGTTTATTCACAATCCATTCCTTTTATTTTATCATGTTATTCATTCTAAATAGTTTTTTATTCTTTACTCATATGATTATCACCTTACATGTATTTTCAGCTCATCCCTTTTGTCTATGTATTCCCCAAGTTATCATATCCAGAAATAGAATATTAAAGGAAACTAGGAGATCATTATGGAAGTTTAATAATGAAATGTTTTATTCTAGTCTCTTTTCTTTAATTGTGTTCCTAGTCTCTCAATGAAACTATAATTTTGAATCCTTGGTTTGTATTTGGGTGGAAACTATGGTTATAAATAATGTAATAATATATGAAACATTTATGGGTCATTATAGTTCTATAATAGATTTATAATAAAATTATATTAATTGTACAGAAGTTTTGAATGTTCATTAAGAAATATGAGACTTCAGGTAATGAATTGATAGTCTCTCTTTTATTTATATGAGACATATCAATATTCACCACTCGTTCCTTTTGTGTGATGTATACACTGTGCCTTTTACATATTATATCATGAATATAATAATATTCAAGATATTTAATGCTTCATTTAATGTAATTATTTATTAGGATTACAATTTAAAATATTACAAAAAGCAACAATGAATTATTTAATCAATTTTTTTTCTTTGAGTCTTATTTCATGTTATGCACCTATCTTATCCTATGAGGGTATATACAGACACTTTTATATGTAATATAACGAATTTAAATATTATCATGATATTTAAAGTTTTATTTAATTTTATCCTTTCAAGGGGCTCATAATTCAATGGTACCAATGTGGTAAGAGTTTTATATTACTATATAATTAACTATAATGGTTTTTTTAATAAGAAGTTAATGATGAAATCTTATGATCTACCTCTAAATAATTTTCATGAATTTTCATATCCTATGGTTATTATTTATATTTTCAAGTAATATTACTATTTTCTACTATTTTTTATATAAAATAATTGAGAAAATATCTTTAAGAAAAATCTGATTCATTTATATCTTTAGTAGAAAAACCTTTTTTTCAAAATCATGTTTTCTAAATATGTTTTAAAAAAATAATTATTTAAATTATTTATTAATGAAATTGTTACCTATGTTTGAAATATTATGAAATTTTTTGAAAGGAAGATTCATTTTATTTTCTAAACAATTACTGATTTAATTTTATCAAAAATGTGAAAGGGATATTTTTTTAACATGTATATCGAAAATGTAATTTTTCACCTTCATGAACATTATTTTCTTTGAAGCTTCCTTTATAAGTTTCTCTTGGTTATTTTCCAAAAAAATGATTTCTAAAGAGTTTTAAATATATTTTTTTCAAAATGGAAAGGTTATTTTCCTCATAAAGTGTTTAAAATAGTTTTTAAAATATACATTATATGTTCTCAAGAATATTTTCAATGAAATTTATTTTAAAAATTTTCATGAATTTTTAATTTTAACAATGGATTTTTTAATGAAAATTTATTTTCCTTAATAATTGTCTCAAGTGATCTTTGAAAATCATTTTCCATCAGATATGTAATCCATTATTCTAACTTATTCTCTGATGGGGATTTTTTTAATGATACCATTGACGTTATTTCTTTGGATGGATTAGGATTTTTCTAAATTGATTGTTATATAACCCATTTATTTTCCAAGGGTTAGTCATGTTTCAAATAGATTTTCATGGAATGTGTTTATATTCTATGGATAAATCTTGTTTCAAATATATTTTCAGGGAACCCATTTTTTTTACACAGGTTGATCATGTTTCAGGGATATTTTCATGGAACCCATTTCATTTCCAAGAGTTAACCAAGTTATGAAGGGAATAATGATTTTTTATGAGTTTTATAGTTAAATGCATACTCTTTTTACTTTATTTTTATTGTTGTTCTTAGAAATTACTTATATAATGGGTGCACCTAGATAGAGTCGAATGAGCACTTTATAGCTTATATGCTAAGTACTCTCACATAGATCCATGTGAGATCATTATATCTTATATGATGGGTGTTTTAAGATAGCATCAATTTATCCCATTATAACTTATATGATGGGTGTTCCTATATTGTTCTCTAATTAATTGGGTAATTATTATGTTCACCATAGAATTATATTGTATGTTGGATGTATACTTATTCAATTAATAAGGGTTATTTAAGGGTACTATGATGATGATGTTCCAAGATAAAAACATGTTTTATATATGTTTTTAAGGGGTTTATAATGTTTCCTTTGATCAAGACTGATCTCACATGTCTCAGGAGTATTGATTTTTATGAATCTTTCCACTGTCACAACCTATGTCAATTTTTCCAGATTGATGATTTAGGAATTGATGGGTATGATTTATTTTATGATTCTCTCTTTCACTTTGATCATGTCATCATTCCCTTATTTACTTCTTATTCTAATTCATAACACTCAGTTGTTAATTCTTTTGTTTACCCTTATTTATAATTTAAACTCACCATTATTTTATTCTATTTTTAAAAGATTACTATGAAATTATGTTTAATGAATTTGGTTTGTAAGGGTACCATATGGATGATAAAGATTAATTGATTCTAAATAAGGAATGTTGGGTTAAGTTGAAAAAATGGTCATTTAAATACATGGGTTTTGTTTATGTATAAGTTTTTTCTAATTCTCTAAAACTCTAAACTAAAAAAGTACTTTAAAATTTAAGTGGCCCAATAATTACATATTATAATTTAGGTTTTGTATAGATAAAATTTGGTCACCTCTATTGTTATCAAAGCCAAAACTATAATGATTTCTATTCTATAACAAAATAGAGGATGTTTTGTCACTGGTTGTTATAGATAAGAGTAATTTACATCATCTTTAATGACATTTTCCAATCATTCTCTATATTTTCTAATCTGAAAAAGGCTCTGTATTAAAATTTCAATTATAATTATATGGTATATCATGTTTATTTCATATATATCTTATTTTATTTTCAAAGGGTTGTTTTTTCATTTTTTTTTAAATGTTGTTTTTCAATTAAGGTGTTTCAAAACATTGAAAATGTTTTTGATCCCTTAAAAATTAATTTTTTAACTTCTACTAAATATATGTTTATTATAAAATTTATTTAACTTCAATGATCAATTATTTATTCTTTTTTTAAAAGTGACTATTTAAAAAATCTTTCAGATCACTATTTTGAATCATTTTTGTGTTTTTTATGGATCCTTTTTTAAGATTATTTTTAAAAAAGTTAAAACTTTTCAACTATTTTCAGTACAATATTTCACAAACTGATTTTAAAAGTAACTAATAATATCATCATATAGTATAATTTTAAATTAGATATCTAAAGGAACATTTATGAGTTCAAAAATATTTTATAGTCTATGTCCAATGTCTTTATTTCTATAAGGGTTTTTTTCATGAACCACCCTCTAAATATTCTTATGAAATACTCTATTTAGGTGATTTAATTTTGGGTATAAATAAAAAACTAGATAATGACAGTAATAGATCAATATAATTCCTTATAAATATTCATGAAATAGATTTTATATATTTATTTTCAGTATAAAAATATTAAGTAATTTTCTAATCAAAAAAATAATAATTTTATTCTAAATAAATTGAGGCTCATGCATTATATGGTTTTATAAAAAAATTTAATTTCATAATTATAGAATTTTATTTTGAAAAAAATAAAATAATTTTTTAAATCATATCCTCAAAAATATGTTATAAAAAAATTTATAATTTTTGGAAATGTTACATTTTTCGTGAGTAGTGGATGATACGTATTTTTGTAAAACTGTCTTTTCTTTTAATTAAATAAAGTAATTTAAAAGTCACATTATGTTATAAATTTGATCATAAATTAATATAAGTTTAATTTAATTGAAAATAATATAATTAAATACCTAGTAACAATTATTATTCTATATTTTATAATAAGTTCACTTTTTTCCTTAAAAATGAATTTTTCTAAAAATACTCGTTTCCATTGCATATTACACATATATTAAAAAAATTATTTCACTTGTCTTAATTGAATATTTTAAAAAATATATGTTTGGGATAATAATATTAATTTTTTCATTATGAACAGTAAAGATGGTAATGATTTCTCACCCCATTAAGGGTAAAATAGGATTAAAAATGGTGTAAATCATTACAATATCTATTGAACATAAAATTACTATATTTTAAGAGTTTTTTTGAAAAAAAATATATGTTTATGAATTTTAATAATTTATTTTAAAAAATTATTTTTTCTTTGGTTACCCAATGTTGACTTTTTCAAAAGATAAGTTATATTTTATTCATTTTAAAAACTATTTTTTGGTATTTACATTTAATGTTATAGTTAAAAGGTATAATTTAGATTATTATATATCCGAAGTCTAAAAACCATCCATTTTTATTAAATAAAAAAATAATGGAACCTAACTTTTTAGTTTATTTCAATGTAAAATTATTTTTACACTTAAATCGGGTATTCTCCTAAAACTATTTTTCATGCATTTTTTGTTCTTATATTAAATTTAATTTATTTGAACTATATAATTTTGAATTATATGAAATGGATATTAACATTGGAATCAATATGTGCAAAGTTTTTCAGAAATACCCTTTTATTTTTTTCTATAAAATTATGTTATCATGGTTAAAATTTTAAGTTACCATGATTAATGTTAAAATGGGTTTAACCTGGTTTAACTAGGAGATAAGGCATAAGATATATCCAAAATATTGTATAAATGTGATTGGTTTAGTTATTTTATACCCTATAAAATATTATATATTAATTTTTCCTAAATTTGTACGGAATTACATGATTTTGATATATATATATATATTATTTGATCATTTAAATAATTCCAATAGTGTCATTTCCCTCATTTATAAAAGGAAACATCCTATCCCCTATTCCTAACACATTTTGAGCACACTAGTTCTTCCAATAGAAACCCAAATATATCCCCAAAATCTATCTCCATGAATTGAATTTTCTGGTCTCGCTAAAATACTAATCCAAAATACCTTAAAATGCAGTCCAAAGTGGTCATCTGAAGAGAAGGTGCAAGTCCCAACCGACCTATTTCATGTTTTTTTCTTTTTTTACCTTATTAAATTTTTATTTAAAGATGTTGAAATAATATAATAAATATCTTCCATATATTGAAATTTGTTTATGATTATATTATAACTATTTTTCTTTCCTCTTTTCAACTAATGTGAAATGAAAACATCTCTTGTGCATACAAGTGGACACCCACCTCCCCAAAGCCATGTGTTTCATTTTTCATCACCACATAAATATTATAGTTTTTATAATTTATTTAATTAATATATATGATATTAATGACAAAAGTTTCATTATGTAAACATAAAATAACTTCTTTTTTCTTACCAATCCATACATTGAAAAATGATAATTTCAATCATGCATACATGTGGAATGCCACCTCCACGAAGCGATGTGATTCAATTTTCTAGAATAAAATTCATAGATCATAATAAAATTGTATTTTATGTATAAAAATAATAATTATTTCATTATCAATATTTATTATATGTTTTAATAATGATTTATTTTTACCATGGTCAGTCTACTAATGCTGTTTTGATATTATGAGCTGAACATCCTCAAAACTTCTAATGTAAACATAACCAATTAGGTATATAAATAAAACATGATCATAAATAAAATAAATGAAACAATGATAATGGAATTAAAATAAAAAAAATTATTGATAAATTACATATGTAATATAATTTTATTATTCATGATTTAAATAATGAACAATGCTTGATAGTGTTTTAAAAGAAGGTATTTTTCGTATAAAAATCTTTCCATTGAGACTCCTACAATTTTTAACACATGTTTTCTTTTTACTTTTATATATAATTCAATATCAATGTCTATTATCATTTATTTACTAATATCAAAGTTTTTTTGAAACCTTTAATTTTTTATCCATTAATATTTTTAGGATTCAAAAATTACAAAATTCAGAAAGGAATTTTCTTTAAAACATTAATTTAAAAGATTTAATGTTTTTTTATAATTTTCCATCATATCCATGATTGTTAAATGTTTCAATAATATTATTATTTACACCTAAATTACTATAAAAGATAATTTTTTAACACCTTTTATTTTCTTTAAAAGGTTTAGAGATGAATCTTTTTATTGTTTTCTAAATGAGGTACTTTTATTGAAGCTATAAAGGGAATTTGTATTATGTCATTTATGTAATGAAAGGATTTTCCCTCTATCGTAAATTTTAATTAATTTTATTCTTCCATCACAAAAATAAATGTTTATTTTAAAATAAAATCATTTCTAATATATTTGGGTAATTTTTTATTTTAAATATGAAGGGGATATTTTCCTATATTTTTAATAGAAAATGGGAATTGATTTGTTTATGGGTTTAAAAAGTTTTTTTAAATGGATTTTTGATGAAAAGGGGAAGTATTACAATAGTTTTTCTCAGGATATAGAACATGATCATTATATATGATACTGGGTAAGACTTATATAGCTTATATAATGGGTGAGCCTGATATATCTTATACGATGGGTGATCCATATATTGATCTCCAATGCATTGATTAATGTTCCTTATCTTAATAGGTGATAATGAAGGAGTTAACTACACTGGATTATCCAATGGATAAAATAGGGCTCTAGTAATTTATAACCCTAGTGATAAAAGGTTTTTAATACGATCTTCTATGATATTTTCATTGGTTTATATTTAATTTATATGGATTTATAAGGATTTTATTGACAAAAAATTTTGTTTTAATAATGGATAAGATTTATTTTATATGATCAAAGAATAATTTAAAGAAAATATATTTTTATAGATTTTTATTTTCTTTATTATACTAATGAATTTCATTCATTCATATCCATTAGTTTTTTTTTGTACGTAAACCACATTTATAAAAAATTTCATGGGATTTAAGTATGTATAGGAAAAATAAATAATTCCTGAATATTTTTCTTTAAAATAAAACAGATTTCATTTTGAAACTATTATATTATGGGAAATACATAAACTGAGTGGAACTAACTGACTTTAATATATGAATTCTTTATATCAGTGTTATAACCTTATTTTATAAAACTCTAAACCATAAAGATCCTAGATATGTAAGAAACTGACTTCTTGTCAAGAGTATAAGAAATAGTGAAGCTAAAGTACTAAGGTATCAATAGAACAATATTTTTCCAAATTTTTATCTTGGAATAGTTTGAATTAGAGCTGAGTATTTTGGTACATTGATAGATCGGTTGATATAGGATATAAATTTTCATATACCTTTCATCATAACATAAAATCCAATGGTATTTTAAGGATGTATTAATGCTCTTGAAATGATTTTCAAAGTTAGGGGATGTTCATAATGTTAGAAGGTAACTTTTTTCATTTATCATTTTTATGGTGAAGTCGATATATGGTTTCCATTGGTTAAAAAACATGAGGGATATAAATTATTCATTCCATGGAATGGGAAATATTTAATAATAAAATTCTATTAAAATATTCCCCAAAGGTTTTTAAAATTACAATAGAGAAAAAAATTAATAGAATTACAGAAAATGGAGAAGGATTCAGTAGCCACTTATGCTAAAAATTGTAAAATATTTTCTAGGGATGCACAAAATTGTATTTGACACCATGAAAAATAAAATTAATATATTTTACCCAGGATTGAAACCAAGATTATGATGAGTATTTTCCTTATGAGAATTTAAAATTTTGGGGAAACAATTTTATTGTTTTGAGAATATTGAGGTAGATTTTGTTAAAACATTAATTACTCATGTTGACAAGAGTAAGAAACTTCCAGGGTGTGAATAAATGGATAAGAATTAAACTAATTAATTTGGAGGCAACCAACCTACATGTATTACATTTAATGGAATTATTTTAAGGAATGTCTAAAAAGATCTAAATAGTGTTTTTGATAAGGTAAATCTGGTCGTATGCCTCATGAAATCAAACAAAATAGTCTTGATCAATTCAAGAATGGAGTAAAATAAATCTAGACAATAGTGAGATATTCTCATTATAAAGAGATGGGGAATTATGATAATTTTTATTAAAGTTAGTTAATTAAAGAGTAATTAAACTATATTAAAAGAAAACATGGTGTGTCAAAAAAAGTAGATACTACTATTATTTATGTAGGGCCATCTAATGAAGCAGTGACAAGTACATTACTTATTTTTATAAATTATTCCATTTTAATTTATGATGTTGAATCATCGTATTTATTCATTTATAATAAATTTTAAAGTATATTAGGGATATCACATCATGAATTAGATATTTTTCTTTTGGTGAAAACTTCATATTGAAGTATTAAATCATAAAAGATTTGTAAGAATCATGATATTGTTATCACTTGGATTTGTTTGTTATAAATATTATTTAAAAGACCATATTAGAGTTTGATATTATTATTGGTGTTGATTTTCTTTTAGTTTATCAAGATATGGTAGATTCTGGTGCTAAAAAGGTAATATTCAATGATTTCATAACATTTATAATATATTAAGAAGATAATAAACTGATTAAAAATGGTAGTGAATGTTACTTAGTATACATTATTTAAAAATAGTAAATTTTTAATATTATAAATTTACTAGTTGTAAATTAATATAAGAATTTATTTCTTGACTATTTTCCTATAAATATATCTAATCAATATCTTAAATTTAATAAATATGTAATTCTCAATGCTAAACCAATTTTAAAACCCCCTTACTAATAGATCAAGTAGAACTTTTAGAATTGAAAAAGAATTTTTAGGAGTTTCTTAATAAAGGATTCATTCATCTAAACACTTCACCATAGTGTGATCATATTTTATTTATAAAAAAGAATGATGTTTTAATGAGGATTTGTATTCATTTAAATTATTTTAATAGAATCAATATTAAAAATAAATATAATTTTACTCATATTGTTGATTTGTTTGATCATCAACATGGAGCATAGTATTTCTCAAATATTTTTCTCAACTCAAGGTACCATCAGTTGATGGTGAACGAGGGACATATTCTGAAGATGACATTTCGGTCTATATATGGGAATTATGAGTTTTTGGTTCTTCCCTTTTAATTCATTAATACACCAGTTATATTCAAGGATCTTATGAATGGATTTTTCATTGACTATTAGGATAATATTATGATTGAGTTTCTTATATATTTTTTGGTCTATTTTAAAAATCATGCAGATCATGAGAGACACTTAGGATTGTTTTTAAAACCTTGGAAGAAAAAATTATATGTGGAAAAGATAGTATTTATGAATTCTAATTGTGGTAGATTTCATTCCTCGGGATTATTATTTATAAAAAATAGAATAAATATTGACCATGAAAAAAATAAAGTGGTCATAAGATTTATAACTCATAAAAATGTAATTAGGTTTTTTGTTTTTATAATATTACCATGTTACAAACGATCTCTTGTTGATAACATTTCTCATTTATCTTTCCCTCTAATTATTTTAACTCTAGAAGGAGTTAAATTCATCTATATTAAAGTGTTTGATGAATGATTCATGTAACTAAATATGAGATTTGTGAATTCCCAAGTTCTATCCCTACACTCTTGAAATTTTGATTTTTTTTCACCTCCAATGATGCTTTATTGAAGGGACATTTTTGTGTTCTGATGAAGAATGATCAGGATATTATTTATGATTCATGTCAACTAAAGCCACATGAGCTAAATTATCTTAAACATTATCTGGAATAATATGTAGTGGTTTTTTATTTTCAAATATATATACATAATTTATATTGTGTAAAGTGTGAAATATATATTGATCCCAAAGTATTTAAGTATATATTCACTTAGATATAGTTGAAAATTAGGTAAAGAAGATTTATTGAATTTATATAGGCTTATGATTGCAAAATTCCTTATTATCTAGAAAAAAACAAAGAAGGTGATTCTTTTAGTCAAAAATATAATGGATCAATAACTATACTGTGTTTGGAACATGATCCTTTGGTAAATGATCTAATGAATTATTACCAAAAAATATTTCATTCTAGAACTTACTTTGTTATATTTTACATTTTAGTATAGTCTTCATTATCCGATAGAATTAAGAAATCCCAAAATAAATTATTTGATTTGTAAGGAAAGGAGGAACTAGTAAATAATATTTAGTTACTTGAATTTAGATTTATAAATGAATGTGTTGTGGGATTTGGAAAAAGGTTTATTGTGAAATATATATCATACTAAAAATAATAATCGTTAAGTAAATCTCAAATTTATCCCTTTTATTTTATCCCCTCGGTATGGAGATTTATATATAACTTTTTAAGTATTACCGATGGGGTGGAGTGAATAAATATATTTTATATTTTACCATGAAATGTTTTACTTTTAAATAGGGTAAATAAAAAAACAATTAAAAATGGATGCTTCATTCTTTTCTATTATCAGAGTGGAAATAGGGAAATAAATTCATGGACTTCATGGTGATATTTTCAAATATGTCTTTAGTTAATAATGAGGTTTATTTTATTGTTGATTGATTTACTAAATCTATATAGTTACATTATTTTAGAGATCTAATGACTTTAGATAATATTTACTGACAATATCAAATGGATATATTAGGGTATATAGAGTTCCTATTTTTATTATATCTAACCAAGATCATAGTTTTATATTTAATTTTATAAGAATCATTCAAAAGTCATTGAGTAATGAATTAAATAATAGTACATCTTTTCATCCATAATATGATGGAAAGATAAATAGAGTGATTCAGAATATTTATGATATTTTTTGATATTGTTAAATGGATTACCAGGGATGTTAGGATCAATATATTTCATTATTTTAATTTTCTTATAATAATAGTTTTCAATCCAGTATAAATATTGTAACTTTTGAAGCATTATATAGAAAGTGGTGTTGGACTCTATCTTATTGAAATTAAGTAGGTGAAAAAGGTGCTGTGAAAAAATTTGGAACAATATATATTTTAAATGGTAAAAATGATACGATGGAATATGAGGTAAGCTCAAAGTAGAAAAAAAATAGTTGTGTAGATAATTAGATGAAATATCATTAATTTGTGGTAGACCATCATGTTTTTCTTAATTTTATCCAGGGAAAATTGTTTTTTGTTTTGGTAAAATATGAAAGTTCAGTTCATGGTTCATTGAACTCTTGCCAAGTGGATTCTCCTTTGATTTTATCCTTGGAAAATTATGTGTTTCATATTTCATTATTATCAAAATTTATGTTGGATGCATCTCATTTTTTAAGCCCTAATATCGTATAGTTGGAAGGGAGTCTTTCATATAAAGAAATTTTGATTTTTATTATTAACCATATAAAAGAGGTGTTGTGGAATAATTTGATTCATCATATTTATTTTTTTTGGGAAATCATATGATTGATGAAGAAATATAAGAATTATAAAATTATATGCAATAAAAATATCCCCACCTATTTAAGTAATGAATAAAATTGTGAGCATGAAATTTAAAAAAGAGGGGGAGGAAAAGAACCAAATTAATTTTGATAAAAAATAAATTTAATTTCTTTTAAATATTTATCAATGGAATTTTATACAATTCTATTCACTATAATAATATTAAGTAATTTCAAAATCAATATGAAAATAGTTTTATTCTGACTAATTTCATGTATTATACCATTTCAATAAAAAGTTTACTTACTAAATTAATGATTTTGAATTTTAAAAAATGATCTTAATTTTTCAAATAAAAATTTCAAAATTATCTTAGGAATAATTTTTGGTATTTTTCTATAGAGATTTATTTTTAAGTGAAAAGTGAAATATGCTGATTTTTGTGAAAGTTTCATTTCTTTTCATTAAATAAAAAACTTCAGAATTTCCATTGTGTTTTTAATTTATAATTAAATTAATTTTAGTCTTATTTAATTATAGATGATATATTTAATTTGATATTAGTCATCATTATAATTGATTTTGGTATAACTTAATTTTGGGGCTCAAAAATGCATTTTTCTAAAAAATAATTTTTCTTTATGTTTTATGAATTTATAATAATAATAAATATCTCCTATTATAAATATTTAATAATATAAAATAAATTATATATTTAGAATAAAAATTACTAATATAATGTAATAGGTCACTGTAATTTTTGGTCATTATCAATAGTAACCTTGGTAAAGATTGTTCATCTCAGTAAGAGTAAAGAAAGTAAATCTGCGTTAAAAGTTTTCGGAACAGATTTAAAATCTCTCAAAAAGTTTTTATTACCATATTATAATGTTGTTTTGTGACAAAAATATATGTTTAAGGAGTTAAATAATTTATTTTGAAAAAATATTTACAATTTGGGAATCAAATACTGGCTTTTATAAAGATAAGTTATAAGTTATTCAAATTAAAAAATATTTTTGGGTATTTCAATTTAATGGTATGGTTGTAAGGTATTATTTGGTTTTTTATTAATCCAATTTCTAAAAAAATAAAAGATTTGGAAACCACATTTTTACTTGATATAAATTAAATGAGTTTTACACATAAATTCGTTATTTTCTTAAAAAATCATTCATTTTGTGTTATTATATTAAAATTAATTTTTACCACAAATTGAAATTAAATATGGAAAATAAAATAATTTTTTTGAAAAACTTGTACAATTTTTCTTAGAAACCTCCTTTTATCTTTGGATATATAATTAAGTTATAATGGTAAAAATTTAAGTTATCATGGTTAAGGTTAAAATGTATTTAAAGTGGTATAACTTGGAAATAAGTCTTAATATGTTTTTAAAACTTTTATAAATATGGTTAATTAAGTTTAGTTCTACCATATACAATATTATCTTTAAATTTGTGGTGACATGGTTCCAATTGAAATGATTATGATATATACATATACATATGATATGATATTTTAATTAATTTTAAGTGTGTCTTATCCATCACATATATATGGATACCTTATATCCTCTCTTACTCACACATTTTGAGCACTATTGTTCATACAAAACCTACCCAAATCACTCACGAACATCCCTCACCACATAATAGAGGTCCTTACCTTACCAAATGACCAAACCTAGAGGAATTATGGTGTAATCTAAAGAGATTAATCATGGAGAATGTATATATCCTAACAAAACTATTTCCAGTTTATTTCTTATTCTACCTCAATCAAGTATTCTATAACCATTATGAAATAGTAACATAGTATCTTCTATTTACTAAAATTTTATTTTGATTATGTTCAAATTTATTTTCATCTCCCTTTACATTCAATTGGAAATGAAAACAATGATAATTAATACATTTAGTCTCAAAAGGTAACTTTCTTAAAGGTATGTAGCCTCTATAATTCACTAGAAAACCATTAAATAATTGAATAAATGATTTATTTTTTTGAAAACAATGTTAAAATTAATAATTCTCATGAGCAAAAAACTTAACCCCTACAACACGGATTTTAAATTCCAAATAGATACAAAAAAATATTCTAATCTATCAGTAGTTATGCACATTCCCTGATACCCAACTCACAATAGTTGAGGCTCTCAAAAAATTTCATACGCTTCATATCAATTAACCAACAACATCAATGTTCTTGAAACCTTTCTTTCATTACACTATATTTAATGTACATTATGAATTAATAGATCATCACCCACATGAGGTAATATTTTTTATCCAAACTCCTTCGAGCCTCTTGTTCATTAAACAAGTATGTCATGGATAGATCAAAAAAGGCATGATTAATTCCTCCATGCACCCATTTTTACATTATAATAAACACTAGATTATTCCAAGAGAAACTATTTATAATAAAAATATACTATGAGTAATCATAAGGATAACACATCTCATTATTTCATAATCAATTAATGTTTTCCTTCACCTTTCCCATGGTCATCTCATAAATTATCACTCACTGAGTATGTTATTCGTCAAAAATAATTATGAATATTTTTATTAAACTTCATGAAATTATGAGGAAATAGAGTTTTTGGTTCCACAACAACATAAAGATATATATTAAGGGATTATACACCATATAGTTGTCAATAAATGGAATCATTCTCCTAGTTTGGCCTAACCCACATACAAGGATAACTTGTATACAGCTATAATTCCTCACAAGTCATCTAAATAACCTTACTATAGAAGTAATGTGGATATCATACTACATATTATTATTGCAATGGATTTTTATATTCCTAAAATATATATGAATCACTTTCTATCCAAGTAAAATAAATACTAAATGCTCAATAATTTCATTATCCCATGGTCATTATTATGTCCTAACAGGACACATTTCAACCAAAAAGTATAGAAACCAGACTCCCATTTCCCCATGGAAATAAATTAATCAAAACGTCCCTCATAATTTTATACAACTCTCACCATTTTAAATTTTATCTTATACATATTAAAATATACACCACAATTATTCCAATCTATAAAGAACAACTCACTCCACCTTAGGTTGTATCCAATTAATTAAAGGATATTACACATAATCATCTAGATTACCATGCATGTCATGAATTTCAATCTCAATTCTGATGAAGCACTATTTATGCTCTCATACTAAAACATAATTTATAAAATATTCATACTAGAACCTATCTCTTGATCAAACATTTACTATATGAAATTCTAATGAAATTGATCATTTAAATATTAATACCTTTTTTAACATATTCACATTCTTGGTATTACCCCACTATCTTGAGAAACTTTAACATATGTAAATACATATTATTTATAATCTATAGATCTCTCTTATAATCTCTTGATGTACTCAACACACAAATATCCTAAATTGTATATGATCATCTCTAGGATCACCAGCTTATTTTTTTACAAGATCATATAAATCAAGGTAGTTACTCAAGATTCACTCTCAAAATGCTTTAGGGAACTCATATATTTTCACCCCCTCCATAGGCCTCTTATTATGATATATCTATTCATTTTATCTACATCCTTACCAAGAATACTATATTTTGAAATTTAACATGAATCCAACTTTTTAAAATTAATCATGTATAGTAAGGTATTTTGGAAATTCAAAATTAGTAATTTTTTATGCATTAAATATTAAAATAATTATTATTTAATTTAAGAAAAATTTGGAAATGACACATAAGTAAGAAAAAATATTTTAAAAACTAGGGCCTTTATGGTCCTTTTAATCATGACTTTGTCCACATTATCCTATGACTAAAAAAACTGATCATTATACATTATTATTTCCATAATAATCTCAATTTTAATAAAAAATTAATTTATAAAACATTAACTCCATAGAAACATGGATCTATGATCATAATTGCATTTTTTAGGGAAAACACTACTTGTATCCTATTTTTTCCAGTCCTAGTTCCATCTTTATAACCAAAATAGTATGCCAAATAATGAAATTGTTTGATTCATCTTAGTGAATCATTAATAACAATCCAACTTGTAAAACTAGAACTAGAGCATTTAATAACCTTAAAAATCAAAATCCATAAGCTAAAGGATACAAAATAGTTGCATTGTTTGGATAAAACTTCATGGGGAGGCTATAAAATTAGTATCAATTCAAAAATTTGTATAAATATATATATTAAAGAGAAAGGAATACTGATTACTATCCTATTCCTACCCTTTAACATTTATCCACATCAGTTTCTATCTACAGCACCTTTTAACCCAATATTAATGGCCTCATATTAGCATATACCCCAAATATATGATCTCTTTGTATAGTAAGGATCATATACTTGGTCCAAGGAAAAATTCAGTATGGAAAAACTAATTGATCCCCAAATAATTACTTTTATATTAGAATATTTATATACTGTAAAAAATATAATTTATAAATAATTACATGTATACATTAGTTGTAGAACCATTTACACAAGGAATCACGATGATAGATAACTCATAACTGATATAGCCACTGCTGAAATTAGATAGAGATTCCTTTTTTCTCTATATATAACCTTCTTGGTCATATATTTCCAAAATTTATAGTAACTCCTACATATTCATATTTTGGTAATGTTCCCAAACAATAATCATTCATCAATCTATGGTTTTTAGAGTTTATATCCTTGAAATACCTTATGAACACTACAATTCCCAACTATATAGATAGGTTATAAAATTTATGATTAATTGGAATTTTGGGATATTAGAAGAATCAAATTTCAAAACTGATTTCATAGGATAATTTTAGAGGTTTTGATACCTCAAAAAGGTTTTTCTATACAAGGAAGGAGGCTCATATGGAAACCAAAGGCAACAAAAAATCATGGGGAGGGTGGATGCTAGATTCTTTATCCACCATCCTATTATGGTATTCCACTAGCACAATGGTGGAATTTCTGAGGAATTGGAAGGCCTTGGGTGCACCAGATAGCTATTGGACCATTATTGGCTAGTCATTGTCCCTTAAAGGGGTAATTGACTCCTTTATGAAACTTTTTTATGGTTGTATCCCTTCTTCCCAATTTTGTTTCTCTTATATATTTAGGGGTTCCTCTTACCTTATTCATTCTCCTTAAAATTATTCAATTATGTAATTTATGTTGATTCTTCCATTGGTAAAGTTTGATGATTTATCTCCACTGGTCTTTTTTAATCTCTACCTCAAATCATAAAAAAATTCACTTCTCCAAAAATTTATTTGTTTCCAATTCCACTAAATCATGGTGTAATCAGAAAATTGATATTGTGCTTTCATGTATACTACATAGAGGGAATCCTGAAACATCTTTTACTTTCCATATTTCCCCTTCTAGATGAGGTATATCATAATGTGAAATTTATAAATTTTTTTCTTTAAAATAGAAAATATATTTTAATGAGGTAATATGTGTCCTATTTTAAGTATTTCTCATAAGATTGTATCTGGGGTCTTTTTTGGACCTCTCATGGGTTTCTGGTCATGTTTTGGACATGATAAGGCTTTCTGATAAGGTTCCAATGATTTGTATATTTTGAAATAAATTGTAAAAATACATCTAATTGATTAAAATTAATTATTTTTTGTTCTTAGGTTGTGTTAGGATATCAATTTATTAATATGGTATTATTTAATCAATAGTGTTGGTGGATAGGCCTAATCAGTAGCTTCTGACTTTTTGAAAATAAATTTAAAATATTTTGTGTCAGGTAAGTGGTTTCAGGACACTCATTATGTTTTCATGCTTTTTTTTAATATTTTATATAATATTTATTCATCCCAATGAGGGTGTTTACCTATTTAATAAAATTTAATTTTGTAATTAAATAATTTGGTTAGTTAAAAATGAATCCCTTTGAATGAGAAATGTTCCATGGAAATGTTAGACCTTAGGAACTTGCTTGATGACTTGGTCACTTATGTTAAAACCATCAATTCATTGTTTTTCCTAAAATACTTAAACATAATATAGTGGAGGTGAATGATAAATAGGGAGGTATGTCCATGGTGTTTGTCTTTGTGAGACCTAATGATTCCCTTGATCCTCTAAGTGACTGTAATATCCAAGGGTCTTCCTTCACCCATAGGAATTTAGGACATTGGACAGTGACGCATCCTATTATGGGATGTATGAAACTGGAATATGGACCACAAATATGACAGACATCATATGGGTTTTCATACCAACCTAGATAGACCCTAAATATTTGGAGATGGGTTATTAGAAACATCCATAGGTTATTTCCAATAATATTTACCCTATGATACATTATGTTTTTTCCATGTGCATTATGGATGGGGAATGTGAGATCCCAAGTGGTGGTAATTTTTCTAAGCCATTTGTTTTGGATGAAGTAACCCAAGTTGGGTATTGGCTTAATGATGTGACATATAGGACCATATTAGGTACCCTTATGATATACTGATCCTGATTTGATGTCATTATCTATGGATAATGATAGAGAGTTAGCGTGTTCAAAAAACCCTATCCTTTTTTATAATGTTTTTCTTATCATATGATCATAGAGTATATTTTATATGGCTAGGTATTTCATAGATGTGGATCTGGATACAGATATGTTCTTCCATGGATTTGGATTTGTGTGTGCTGTTAGAGCTTCCGTACACTTCAAACTTGACAATGTAACTCTTATGGAATAAGATCTCAATGTTGTATTTAATAAGGATTTAAAGTGTGGTGTTGGGGACTCCATGGATTTGGAGGATCAGTGTTCTAATTCCATGGGATGGGTCCCCAGAGTCATCAGGATATGGTTTCAACTATCGTGTATAAGTAGTTTGGTATTGATGATGTCATGGATTTGGATCCCAGATGATGGAATTTCATGGGAGAAGCCCCTAAAGTAATGTGGATATGGTTATAGCTCTAATGGATTTTGATCTGGATTGTTACTAATTTGGAATGGTCATTAAGATATACTCAACGACACCCTTTCACTAAAAAAAGTTGCTATTATCAATCAGGGTCATGAGTAGATGGATTCATGATGTCTATTAATATCTTTATTTATTTCCTATAATGTATTTATTTTTTAAAGTGAGAGTGTCACATTCTTATATCAATGAATTTATGGTTTTTATAGTACTAAATTAGTGGTTCTTTAATGTGTTTTTATCTCACACCCTACTTAAGAATCCATAGCACTTAGGTTCTCGAGAAAACACTCACACTGTTTATTGTATAGGTTGGGTTGAGGAACATGTTTTCATGATCGAGCAAGAAAATAAATGACGGGGTTTTGAAGTATGAAATGAGGTGATACTTAGAGATTATAGTGGATCCTCCAATACTTTTATTTTAGCCCTTATTTATTTCATATTTACACTATTTACATGTGATCAGCCAAGTGAGTGATCGAGTCTCTATGACTTTATTGTTATCCTCACTTTTCATATTATTTTTTGGATTTTTTTATTATCAAAACACTCTGTATATTCTATATTCTATATCTAAAAAAGTTATTTATCTATTATTGTGCACTAGAATATTGGGTGTATAGTCTCCCCACAATACCTCCTTAGACCCCAGCTGTTAGTTGACATCCTCTAGTGTATAAGTGGGCATTTTTGAGGTTACATGGCAGTCCAGTCCAGTTACTATTCAATGTAAAATAGTATGCAGTGTAATAAAGTTGTATAGAAGATATTTTATTTGTCATGTTATTTGGTGCCCCATAGTCAAGATATAGGAATATGTCTGAGAATGTGAGAGATATTTGGATGTTGTATCATGAAAACCTTTTCTGATAGGAATTCCATGTTTCCAAATATGGTGTTGATGTTCTGGATTTTTTCTATTATGGTAGATATGATTTTTAACTTGTGTGACTCACTTAATGTTTTTTATATTTTCATTTTATATGGATATTTCTATTGGCCTATTTTAAAGAATCTAGTTGTTATATTTTTTTATCTTATCCCATTGTGTAAAGAATAAAATAATGAATTGTGATAAGGAACATTTTGTCTCCATGACATGTTTTTTGGAATGTGTGTGATTTTTATGTCACTAAAGACAGAGGATCAGTTTCTAAAGTGTGAGAAACTTCTTATATTGTATTTCATTTATAATTACATGGTGTTATTACACTTATATGGTCATACTTTTATTGGTATTTCCCTTATATGGCATACCATATGGGTTTATAGGGAAGTGTATGGTAATTATAGAGTAATTTGTGTTCCTAGAAGGTGTAATGAACCTAGTATTTCATAAATCCAAATGAGAGATTAGGGGGAAAACCCCTATGGGGTGGTCATTATACTGATGATGTTATTTAATTTTCAAATATTAACCTATGTAGTGTTTTCCATTTTATCATGGAATTGTATTCGATGTTTCCAAGATAGTGGTTGTGGTTTTTGATGGTGTAGGTTATCAAAGATGGTGTTGTTGGTTGATGTAATAGTGATCCTTTAGGGATTATTCTCATACATAGAGTATTTTTGACAATCAGTTCCCCTGTGGTTAGTTTTTTGGCATGTCTTTCCGGTTTTATGTCATACCATAGAGTGTGAGGTTGGGTATTTTGAATTCCATGGATTGATTGAGACGTGTTCCTGGATGACACTTGTGATCTATGAACTATCTTGGGGATAGGATTTTTGGTTTAGGTGGGAGGCCCTAGTGGACAATGTAAACATGGAGACCCCAGTGATGGTTGAGATATGACTTATCCTAAGTGATTTAGTTACAGGTATGATGGTGTTAACCTGTTAAAGGGGTTAGCATGAGTTTTTGAATTTATTTAGATGTGGGAAGCTGAGATAGGTGATTTATGGAATGAATTAGTTCATGTGAAGTGTGAATGGGTAAGTAGCCTATTCATGGAAATTATATAGAGGTTAAACATGGGAGGCATTATTAGGAGTCTCACCATCATATATTTTCATAGTAATTTCTGTTAGAATTATGGTGTGGGCATGATTATTCCTCGGTTTTCATGATGGAAAGATCAAGTGGGTGATTCCATTAGGGATTTATTCATGGTCAGTTCTAATGAGGATAATTTTTAGCATGGTATTTCCTTGTCTTTTCCAAAGTTTGGTAACCATTGGTTATAGTGCTTTAGTACTAAGAATGTTTCAAAGGGAATGATCACTCATGTTCCAGACCTTGTTGTTATAAATTTGTTTTAGTATGCAGTGAGATTGTCAATAAGAGCTCATGTTTTTGAACACTATGGGTTAGTTAACATTGTGTACATAATAATATCATATAAGAAATGAATATATTTAAGGAGTTAATATGGTTCATCTAGTTAATTTTAAGGAACATGGGGTGAGATCAATGTCACTGGTTTTTTGTTGTGTACCTTGACATTTGTGGGATTTGTTTCCATATTTGGATGAGAACATCAATTATTTTTTTATCTAGCTGAGACCAACCTATATGTAAACATGGCTAAGGTTTTAGGTGAACAAAATTAATTTTGATGTGATGAAACTCATAGGATTTCTATTTTGGTTTTAATGATCAGGTTGAATGATTGAATAAACCAATTTCTATTAAGTGAGCTAACAAAATGTGCATGGTTAACATGGTGACATGTTGGATTCTAAATAGGTGGATGGTAGTGTGAGTTCCATGGAAAAATAAAAATTATCATACTTGATATGTATATTTTCGTAATAATTTTATAAAAAAGGGAAACAACCATCCATGGAGGGATGTAAAATTAAATGGATCAGAGTTTTTTGGGTGGCCCATTTGAGTATACACAATAAACTTTATTGGTTGGCAGGTATAGTGTCATGGGTTAGAAATTTATTAGTGTGGATCGGTAGGAGTGGCACAAGTGTGATGATAGATCCATTAGGTATTATTATTGAGGATTATTAAGGTAATTTTTATTGTGGAGAGTGGACCATAGATGGTTTATGGGCATGAATCTCTGCTAGAAATTTGATTTTAGCTTTGTCTATGGGTTATGTTTCCATGAATGAAGAATGAGAAGTAATTTTTAGTTTTGGAATATTTCCTGAACATGAGTGGGTTGTCTAGTTCGAACCCCATTTTTAATGAAGGATACTATATGGGATGTGATGATCAAAATTTAACCTAGTGTTGTGAGGAAAAGGAAACTACTGTGGTGGAGAGTGTAATGTTAGTAATAGTGATACCACCCTCGAACTAGAGGGATCAACTGATTCTTAAAATTGGCCATTATATAGTTATTATGAGGTTCTGCTGTCAGTGATAAAGTGGAAACATGTTCATTTAGTTTCCCTTGATGTATTTCAATTTTCAGGTATGGGTATCTTAGAATATGTTTAGATGAACACAAAAAAAATAGGATTTAAGGCATTGTGATTGAGTGTATTTGTGATGCATCAGTGTATATATCTGAGTATTTATGAGGGAAGGTGTCCTATGGGGAAAAAATATATGATTTTTTTATAGTGGAATGAGTAGTATCAGTTACTTCATTCGATGTTTCATTTCATATTTTATGGGGATTATTTTGGAGTTGGTTGGGCTCTTTGTAGAAACTTATGTATTCTGATTGTGTGTGGGGATGGTTGGGAAACATTTGTTCTAACTTTTAATATGGAAGTGAAAATGGGTAATACTCTTTAAATGATTTTATTTTGAATTTTTAGGTGTTTTAATATGGAAATTCTGCCAAGAATGTTGGTGGACCACTAAGATCACATTTCGATTAGCAATTCCAGTGGTTGGGATTACTAAGGCATCTGAACTTCCCTTAGTGGGATAAGTCCTATGGAGAGGAGCATGATAGGTTGGATTATTAATTAGATAAGGTATAAAGAGTTTATTGGGATGGATGGTTGTTGGGGAGTGCCATCTTAGTGTTTTAGTGATGAATTTGAGTGGTGGCATGTGTTTCAATAGTTTATCCACCATATGCTAGAATTGCTCTTTATAAGAACATTGAACATTCAAGAATAGGATGAGGCTATTTAGTTATCAAAATGGTGACAACGTTAGTCAATATGAGTAATTCTATTTATATGAAGAATTTTTTGGTATAATAAGTGTTATATATGGGATTTTTTAATGCCTGTGTATATGAATGGTTATAAAATTAGAGAGATATTTGAATTTTTGAACTAGTTGGTATGTAATATTTTGAACTTCTTTTCAGAATATAATTCTAGAGGTGTGGAAACTGTTAGAACTAAGTGTTTTTGCATATAGAAACCGAATATTTTTTTTTATCAATCCACACTAAGTTGATCAAGGAGTTTTTTATCCCTAAAATCTTATGGTGTAGGTTTTGTAACACCCCAAGCTTCCACGGTACGCTTCTCTTTGAATAATACAGTAGCATGTGTTGTACGCAACTTCGTGTTATAACACACACCACAACCAATCAAACTAGCCATTATGAATAGTAATACCCACTTTTTTTAAATTTTATAAATTTTATCTTTCAAAATGAACTTCATTTTTAGATTCGGAATATCAAAATTATCCTAGGGTTAATTTTTGGTATTTTCTGAAAAGTTTCAATTTTTGATGAATAGTGAAAAACACTGAGTCATGGTTTAAAACAAAATTTTTATTTAAATAATTATTTATTTTATTTAAATTTATTTTAGTTTAAAATATATATATAATACCTATATAATTTCATTGTAATTCATTGGAATCAGTTTATAATAATTTTAGATATATAAAAATTTTATTGAAATTTTCACCGTCTTTTACCCATCTCCTAGGAGAATTTGCAAATTCATATAAAACTTAATTTCACCACTTCTGTGAGTGGAATTTAAAAAATCCTAGAGACACGGTTAATATCAAGGAGTAAAATGTGGTTCAATAAGATAAAAATAATTTTTGGTGAATAGTAACATTTTCCTTTTATTTACCACGGTTAAAAGTAAATAGGGTAAATAAGGTCAAAATTGATATTATTATTACCCTAATACATGTTCTAATTATATTGGATAAGTATAATTCGACCAAAAACAACCTTAGAAATAAAATATGAACCTATTTGGTCTACTTGGTTTAGATTAGGACATTTATTATTATTTAATTCAAAGAAGAGTTAAAATCAAGTTTTTATAACTAAAACATTTTTAATATAGGGTTATACATAAGATATATTCGATTATAAATATTAATTATAAATATAGAAATATTTCTTACATAATGGTATTTTATTTATAATTTTTAGATATTAAATAATTTAATTTATTTATGACACAATGGTGATTTAGTAATTACTTAATTAATGAAATATTAAAATAATTGATATTATAAATATCCAAATAAATTTAATTTGAGACTTTTTATGAATTACAAGAATTTTTTTGGTTAATATGACATGTTAGGGTTTCTTAAATGAATTTATTTCAAATTAATAAAGTTGTTAAGACTTTAACAAAAATCAATTGTTAAATAGTGTCAAAATTGACATAAAGGAGTTTTTAAAACAAATATTATATTATTAATTCATATTCTATTCGTAAGAATCTATGGTTCAGAAAAATGACTTATATAATAATAGGTGTATCATTAATGGACCACTTGGGGGTCTCTTGGAAGTATATAGTAAGTTTATTAACTATATAATATAAAAATGCAAAGAGACATGGTAAATGTCAAACTATTTAACTAAGAGTTAAATCAAAAAGATAAAGTTAATATAGTAACCCAAACCTGTCTAAAACCTATTGGTTGAGTGGGCTTCGACATATCCCCACCTTAACCTTTAAATAATCCACTTTGGAGCCATTAGAAACCGAATATGAATTTATTTCTATCTTTTCTAAAGGTTCCCCTCACCCCTCTTATAAAAGGGCACTCCCCCTTCTCTCTAATTCATACCTTCAAAACCATTTGGCTCGGCCAACCCCTGCCCAAATATCCTCCCAACTTCCCTCACTTTAACCTATAGGCCTTATTTTGATCATAATTCCAACCTAAGGATCCCTTTTGATCAAATCAATAGGAAGAACCCAAAGAAGAGGTAATGTTTTCACCACCATCTTTCAAGTTCCTTTCTTCTTCAACTTCTTCTTTATTGGTTATTTCCATTCTAAAATAATAAATCTAGTATCTTCTATATACTGTGATGTTATTCTAAATATGTTACAACCATATTAAGTATTCTATCCATCATTTTAATGACATGTCACCATATGTTCATACGTACGGCTTACAGTCTCCACGTCGTGGTGTAATTGTTATTCAAAAAATTATAATTTGGATGGGTATGATAATGATGTGTAATTGATGTAAATAATAATTATAACATGATAATTATTCTGTATATATGATATACCATCCAATTATATATTATTATAATATCAAAAGAATGATATTGTCGCTCGTGCGTATGTATGGACTACCGTCTCCACGAACGTGATGAGATTCATTCCCCATCGTATCCATTCAAGTCTAATTCTCATTTAATGATTAAAAATAATGCTTCAGGACTTGATATCATTTTGGATATGAATAAGATAAAACCTATCCATAACAAATACATCTTATATAACAAAACATATAAAATAAAATGAGTAAGTTAACACCCGAAACAACGATAATACTACGATATTATTAACAAAGCAATGTTAAAAAATCATACATGATATCATATTAATTTAAATGATTCTTGTATAATTTAATAAAAATTATTTCACCATTATATTGGAGGTTAACCTATCCTCGACCAAGTGAAAGTACAAGGTAAGGGTTTATTGCACAATCTCTTCATTATCTGAGGTTGTTTATACGTAATTATCTACTGGGACCTCTTTATCATCCACGACCATGTTTCTTAAAAATGTATTTCAAATCATACTTACTATTTTACATACTATAGATTAAAGTCATTTATACCCTTGTTTGACTTTTTATAATAAGATTATGAATGAATATTTCTGTTGTTTTCCAAACAAAGTCCTTTTTAACCTTTTCAACAGAATTAAGGTAAGAATGTCTTTTTTTAACTTATACGGAAGGATCGGATATTTTCCACTGTTATAAAATATTCGAAGCTTCCCTTACAAGATTATATGTATATTTTCAAAGTAAATGTTTTATTTTATAATTATGTGACTTTTAAATGATTTCAAAAAAAAAGAGATATTTGTCTCAAATATATTTGATTTCATCTATGTCAACATCCTTTGATGGATTTCAAGCTTATGTGAAGTTTATTTATTATGATAGAAAACTTCCATATTGTATTGAAGGTTTTGTGATATGTTTGACTGTGGATGTGTTATTTTTATACCATTCATGGTTTATGGATAAAGTATTTACAGTTCGTATTCTAGTTTTAATATGAATGTTTATGTTATGTTTAAACTTGTTCATATAAAGAATGCATTGGACTTAATAAGTGATGGGTGGAGCCCGCTATAGATCCTCGATGCATCGTTAGGTCTCATGTGACAAACTAGTGTCTTGGCACAAGACCTTGAAAAAATCTTATTTGTAGTCTTGGCACAAGGCCTTGACTATGTGGTTATGATAGTCTGGCATTATGCATTCCATCATTATGAAAGTGGTTATTGATATTGCATGTGATTATTCGACTCTTAGAATATCCATGTGAATAAGTAAATGGAATTATTTCATTTTATTTTTTCCATATTATTTTGAAGTTCAAGTTTAAAAAGCTTTTGTTTTATTTATACATTGCCTTAAATGTTTATACTTATTTATGAAATTTTATTCTATATTGTTATCCTTACTGAGAATCTGAGCTCACCCCTTTCTATGTTTTATTTTTCCCAGGATGTGAAGAAGTATTTTATGATAGACTTGCATGGATAGTCTGAGGGGATATGAGTGTGGACTATGGAGACTATGTTGTATTAGTTTTTAATTTTATGATGTAATGTAAGACTTATGAATGTATCTAGTGTTTCCAAGGATACTAAACTAATCAGTCTTTCGAGACATGATATGTTGTGATCATGCCAATATTTTGAAATAATGCACCGACTCTGGGTAACTAGGGTCGGGGCGTTATAGTTGGTATCATTGGAAGTTTAGTACAAACCTTGGGATCTATATTTAGATAAACTCTGATTAGAGCACATAGACCTAACATGGACTTTGGGGATTAGTATAGAAGAACTTCCTAGAATTTTTGTATTAGAGATTTTGTGAGTTTTCCGAGAAATAGATTCATGTTTGGATACGAGCAGGTAGATGTGGCTTTGGCACATATGTACCTAGGGGTAAAACCCAAAAACACCGCTTTGATCTAGACTTGAATGGGAACTGGTGCATGATAATGGGCCTTGTTGCACTCTTGGTTACGACACTCCCGTGGGATATGCTTAGGCTAATTCTCATTTTCTTTACAAACCATTATAAAGTTTTTATGAGTATATACTTCCTCAAAGAAAAAATTTTATGATTATAGATTATATCCATAAATTGTTCATTTTTTGTTAAGTGTTTTACAAGTTTGGAATTAAGTATTTCGATTCATAACCT
This sequence comes from Viscum album, assembly GCA_963277665.1. Taxonomy (NCBI): domain Eukaryota; kingdom Viridiplantae; phylum Streptophyta; class Magnoliopsida; order Santalales; family Viscaceae; genus Viscum; species Viscum album. The sequence goes on along the minus strand of OY728138.1, from coordinate 808,652,580 downwards.
AATCTAGTTTATGCCATTGTTTAGAAATGGCGCCTAGTAGAAGAAATGGAAACCGTATCAATTCACGCACTCCATGTAGGGATTTTCCTCTGACTCAAGATAATTATAGTGGATCTGGTGATGCAACTGGGGCTGATCAACTAATCCCCATACTGGGACAACTCACTCAGGTTATGAATAATAACCTTACCCGTATGGAGCACCCTGATCCGCAGTGTGAAGGATCAATGTTAGATGGATTCATGAGGAAACAACCACCAACATTAAATGGGAGTACAAATCCCTTAGTAGCTGAGCAATGGATAAATTCTCTATAGAAAATATTCCATGCCTTGGGGAGTAGTGAAAGGGAAAAAGTTATCATGGAAGTTTACCACCTCACTGGAGATGCTAATCAATGGTGGTCATTGATTCAAAACATGAAGAAATATGATGAAGTATAAAATATGGAATGGTGGGAGTTCAAAGAGATTTTCTTAGAAAAATACTTTCCTCGTGACCATCAAGAAGATATGGAAAGGCAATTTCAAAGTCTAAGGAAAAAGGAGGATAATAATGTCGCAAAGTATGAGGAAAACATTACAAGTTTAGCGAGGTATGCTGCAGATTATATATGTAACCCAAGAAGTAAGATTGATCATTTATTTGATGGGTTAAAACCATTTCTCCGTCGAGCATTAGTCTCACAATCCTTCTTGTTGGGCGAAGATATTGTTTCATGCGCTATCAAGACAGAAAAATAATTCTCTAAGTCTTACGACTTTAAAGAAAAGAAAGAGAATAAGAGATCTGTTGATCACTCTAGAAATGGAAATAAGGGGAAGAATGGAAAAGTTGAATATCCATCCTGCATTAAATGTGGGAAGAAACACCCTGGTACTTTCTTGAAAGGAATGGGAGTCTGTTACAAGTGTAGTGAAAAGGCCACCAAGATCGTGATTGTAAGGGGAAGAAAGAAGTTATCGGTGTTCAATACTACAACTTCAGGTAGATGGGAAATTATGCAAATGAACTTCCTAAGCATCAGGGAAACTTACTGCAAAAAAGTCCAAGCTTATGCTATCACTACTACTAAGGTTAAAGCTTTGAAAGACGTGGTGGAAGGTAATTTAATGGTTTCATAAAGTTTAGCCAATACTTTATTTCATTCTGGATCATCACATTGTGTCATATCGTCCCTATTTTCTAAGAAAATTAGATGTTTCTAATTTGATTTAACAATGGAGTTTTCAGTTAAAACTCTTAAGGGGAGTATCATTGCTACAAAGTTATGTGGATATGTTCCCATTAGGGCATATAAATGTTATATATCTACTGATCGCATCGTCATACCCATGATCGAATTTGATATAATCCTCGGTATGGATTGTCTTTCAGACCATGATGCGAAAATTTATTGTAAGAAGAAGGAGGTTACGATTTTTGATTATGATGATAAAGAACACCTTATCTTTAGAGAAGATTCGTCACCACCTGATTCTTACCTAGATCCACCCTCATTAGCTCAACTAAATTCAATTATTGGGGAGGAAGAGAATGAAATAACTGTGGGTAATGAAATGAATGTTCAAATAGAGAATGTGCCTATTTTGAAAGAATATATAGATATGTTTCCGGAAGATTTACCTGGACATCCTACAGAATGAGAAATTGAGTTTTCCATTGATTTAATTCCTGGTTCAAGGCCTATATCGAAGACCCCTTATAGAATGGCCACTATGTAATTAGTTGAACTAAAGAAACAACTAGAGTAATTGACTAATAATGGATTTATTCTCCCTAGTGTTTCTCCATAGGGAGCCCCTGTCCTTTTTGTTAAGAAGAAAGATGGATCTATGAGGTTATGTATTGACTATAGGGAAATTAATGCTATAACAATGAAGGGAAAGTATCCCCTACCCTGCATTGATGATTTATTTGACCAACTGCATAGAGGTCAATACTTTTCAAAAATTGACCTTTGATCTGAATACCCTCAGTTGTGTGTGAAGAAGGAAGACATTCCGAATACAGCATTTAGAACCAGGTACGGGCATTATGAGTTTACAGTAATGCCTTTTGGATTGACTAATGCACCCTCTGTATTCATGGATCAAATGAATATGGTTTTCAAGGAATATCTCAATGATTTTTTGGTGGTATTTATTAATGATATCTTGGTATACTCCAAAATCTACGAAGATCATGAAAATCACTTTGCGCATTATCCTGAAGACTCAGAGAAGACATGAATTATATGGGAGTTTAGGAAGTGTGATTTCTGGATTCAGGAGATTTATTTTCTTGTCCATATTATCTCTAAGGATGGAATATCTGTTGATCCTTCAAAGACCAAGGCAATCCAAGAATGTCCAGCACCAACGAGTATAACCGAGGTACGCAGTTTTATTGGTTTAGCAGGTTATTATTGGCGTTTCATTCAGAATTTTGCTCAATTGGATAACCCATTAACGAATCTCACACGTAAACGGTTAAATTTGTTTGGACAAAAGAGTGTGAATAATTTTTTGAAGAATTGAAGAGAAGATTATTCAATTCCCCTATATTGACTCTACCGTCGGGGAATGATGGGTTTGTTATTTATAGTGATGCATCGAAGAAAGGACTTGGTTGTGTCCTTATGCGGAATGATAGGGTTATTCCCTATGCATCACAATAGCTAAAAATTCATGAGCAAAACTATCCTACTCATGATCTTGAGTTAGCAGCTGTAATCTTTGTTTTGAAGATTTGGAGACACTATCTCTATGGTGAAAAATGTGAGATTTTATTGATCACAAGAGTTTGAAGTATATTTCTTAACAGAAATAACTCAACATGAGGCAAAAGGGATGGCTTGAACCACTCAAGGATTATGATAGCATGATACACTACCACCTGGGGAAGGAAAATAAGGTGGAAGATGCTTTGAGTAGAAAGGATCATAGAGTATTGAACAAGATGAGAGTTGAGAGGGATCCTATTTTCATGGATCTAGTAAATTTGGATATGGGAATAACCATGGAAGGTGAAACATCGATAATTTTTCAAATTGTTTCCAAACCATATTTACTAGAAAGGATAAAGAGTTATCAGACCGATGATGAAGAATTTCAAAAGAAGAGTAAAGTTGTGAATTATTGGAGGTTGAATGACTTTGTCTATGAAGATAGAATTTTGAAATTTGAGAAGAGGATTTGTGTTCCCGATATACCTACTCTAAAAAGGGAATTTTTGGATGATGCTCATAGTTCCAATTTCTCTATACACCCTGGGAGCACCAAAATTTATAGATATTTGAAGGAACATTTTTGGTGGGACAACATGAAGAGGGAGATTGCAGATTTTGTGTCAAGATGTATGGTTTGTCAACAAGTGAAAGCTGGAAGGCAGCAGCCTGGTGGAGTATTGAAAAGTCTTCCCATACCTGAGTGGAAATGGGACAATATCACGATGGACTTTTTCATGGGACTACCAAAGACTCCTAGAAGGAATGATGAAATATGGGTCATTTTTTATCATCTTACCAAGTCAGCACATTTTCTTGCTATAGGGGAAGATTTACCACTTGAACGTCTAGGAAGACTATATATTAATGAAGTTGTGATACATCATGGAGCACCCCTATCGATTGTTTCTGATCGTGATCCCCGTTTTAAATCAAGATTTTGGAAAAGTATTCAGAAAGCCTTGGATACTGAACTTCGTTTGAGCACTTCCTACCACCCCCAAACTGATGGACAATTAGAACGGACTATTCAAATCTTAGAAGACATGTTGAGATCATGCTCACTTGACTTTCAAGGTATGCGGGATCAATATTTACCTCTGGTAGAATTTTCCTATAACAATAGCTTCCATTCGAGTATTCATATGGCACCATATGAAGAATTATATAGAAAGAGATGTCGCACACCAACCTGTTGGGATGATGTTGGTGAAAGAAAACTCATAGGCCCAGAATGGGTGGAGGAAACGATGAAAAGGTGAAGTTAATCCAAAACCACATCAAAGAAGCACAAAGTAGGCAGAAGAGCTATGCCGATAACCGAAGGAATGATTTGGAATTTCAGGTAGGAGATCATGTTTTCTTGAAGGTATCTCCATGGAAGGGAGTTATACGTTTCGGTAAGAAGAATAAATTGTGTCCCAGGTACATAGGACCTTTCAAAATTCTAGAATGAATTGGGGATGTAGCTTATCATTTGGAAATTCCGCCAAATCTCTCCAAAGATCACGATGTGTTCCACATATCACTGTTGAGAAAATACATGTCTGACCCAACACATGTACTCACCTATGAGGAATTAGAACTGGAACCCGATCTATCTTATTGCGAAGATCATGTCAAGATTCTTGATACGAGAGAACAAGTGCTGAGAAACCGGATGACTCGTCTGGTAAAAGTTCTATAGAAAACCTATAAGATGGAAGAGGCAATGTGGGAACCCGAGGAACTTATGATGAAGAACCACCCGAGTCTTTTTATGAATTAATATTCTATAAATTTTGAGGATGAAATTATTTTATGTAGGGGAGAATGTAACACCCCAAGCTTCCACGGTACGCTTCTCTTTGAATAATACAGTAGTGTGTGTTGTACGCAACTTTGAGTTCTAACACAACAACAACCAATCAAACAAGCCATTATGAATAGTAATACCCACTTTTTGAAATTTTGTAAATTTTATCCTTCAAAATAAAATTAATTTTTGGATTCGGAATATCAAAATTATCCTAGGGTGAATGTTTTGTATTTTTCTGAAAACTTTCAATTTTTGATGAATAGGGAAAAACACTGAGTCATAGTTTTAAACCGAATTTTTATTTAAATAATTATTTATTTTATTTAAATTTATTTTAGGTAAAAATAGATTCATAATGCCTATATTAGTTCAATTTAATTCATTGGAATCAGTTTATAATAATTTTAGATATATAAAAAATTTATTGAACTTTTCACCGTCTTTTACCCATCTCCTGGGAGAATTTAAAAATTCACATAAAACATAATTTTACCACTTCTGTGAGTGGAATTTTAAAAATAAAAGAGACACGGTTAATATCAAGGAGTAAAATTTGGTTCAATACGATAAAAATAATTTTTGGTGAATAGTAACTTTTTTCTTTTATTTACCACGCTTAAAAGTAAATAGGGTAATTAAGGGTAAAAATGATATTATTATTACCCTAAAACATGTCCTAATTCTATTGGATAAGTATAATTCGACCAAAAACTACCTAAGGAATAAAATATGAACCTCTTTGGTCCACTTGGATTAGATTAGGATATTTATTATTATTTAATTCAAAGAAGAGTTAAAAGAGTTAAAATCAATGTATACTAACAAAAACATTTTTAATATAGGGTTATACATAAGATAAATTCGATTATAAATATTCATTAGAAAGCTAAAAGGATTTCCTACATAATGGTATTTTATATATAATTTTTATATATTAAATAATTTAATTTATTAATGACACAATGATGATTCAGTAATTACCTAATTATTAAAATATTAAAATAATTGATATTATAAATATCCAAATAAATGTAATTTGAGACTTTTAATGAATTCCACGAATTTTATTGGTTAATATGACATGTTAGGGTTGCCTTAATGAATTTTGTTTGAATTAAGAAGTTGTTAAGACTTTAACAAAAATCAATTGTTAAATAGTGTCAAAATTGACATAAAATAGTTTTTAAAACAAATATTATATTATTAATTCATATTCTATTCTTAAAAATCTAAGGTTCGGCCAAAGGACTTATATAATGATATTTTTATCATTAATGGACCACTTGGGGGTATTTTGGAAGTATATAGTATGTTTATTAACTATATAGTATAAAAATACAAGGAGACATGGTAAATATCAAACTATTTAACTAAGAGTTAAATCAAAAAGATAAAGTTAATATAGTAACCCAAACCAGTATAAAACCTATTGTTTGTGTTTTGTTCTAACTATCCCCACCTTAACCTTTAAATAATACACTTTTGAGCCATTAGAAACCAAATATGAATTTATTTCTATCTTTTCCAAAGGTGCCCCTCACCCCTCTTATAAAAGGGCACTCCCCCTTCTATCTAATTCATACCTTCAAAGCCACTTGTCTCGGCCAAAACCTGCCCAAATATCCTCCCAAATTCCCTCACTTTAACCTAGAGGCCTTATTTTGATCATAAATCAAACCTAATAAGCCCTTTTGATCAAATCAAAATGAAGAACCCGAAGAAGAGATAATGTTTTCACCACCCTCTTTCAAGTTCATTTCTTATTCAACATCTTCTTTCTTTTTTTTCCATTCTAAAATAATAACTCCAGTATCTTCTATATACTGTGATGTTATTATAAATATGTTACAGCCATATTCATTATTCTATCCATCCCTTAAATGACATGTCACCATACGTGCGTACGTACGGCTTACCGTCTCCACATCGTGGTGTAATTGTTATTCAAAACAACATTATTTGGATGGGTATAATAATGATGTGTAATTGATGTAAATAATAAGTATAACATGATAATTATTCTATATATATTATATACCATCTAATTATATATTATTTTAATATCAAAATAATGATATTGTCACTCGTGCGTACGGATGGACTACCGTCTCCACGAACGCGATGAGAGTCATTCCCCATCGTATCCATTCAAGTACAATTATCATTTAATTATTAAAAATAATGTTTAAGGACTTGATATCATTCTGGATATGAATAATATACAACCTATACCTAACAAACACGAATTATTTAACAAAACATATAAAAGAAAATGAGTAAGTTAACACCCGAAGCAACGATAATACTAAGATATTATTAACAATGCAATGTTAAAATATCATATATGATATCATATTAATTTAAATTATTCTTGTATAATTTAATAACAATTATTTCACCATTATACTGGAGTTTAACCTACCCTCGACCAAGGAAAAGTACAAGGTAAGGGTTTATTTCACAATCTCTTCATTATCCGAGGTTGTTTATACGTAATTATCTACTGGGAACTCTTTATCATCCACATCCATGTTTCTTAAAATATATTTTAAATCATCCTTACTATTTTAAAGACTATCGCTTAAAGTCATTTATACCCTTTTTGACTTTTTATAAGAATTTTATAAAGGAATATTTCTGTCATTTTCCAAACAAGGTCCTTTTTAACCTTTTCGACAGAATTAAGGTAAGAATGTCTTTTTTTAACATATACGGCGGGTGTGGCTATTTTCTGCCGTTATATGATTTTTGAAGCTTCCATTACAAGCTTATAAAGATATTTTCAAAGTAAATTTTTTATTTTATAATTATGTGACTTTTAAATGATTTCAAAAAAAGAGATCTTTCTCTCAAATAGTTTTGATTTCATCTATGTCAACATCCTTTTATGGATTTTATGCTTATTTGAAGTTGATTTATTATGATACAAAACTTCCATATTGTATTGAAGGTTTTGTGATATGTTTGACTTTGGATATGTTATTTTTATACCATTCATGGTATATGGAGAAAGTATTGACATTTTGTATGCTAGTTTTAATACAAATGTTTATGTTATGTTTAAACTTGTTCATATGAGGAACGCATTGGACTTAATATGTGATGGGTGGAGCCCACTATAGCTCCTCGATGCATCGGTAGGTCTCATGAGACAAACTAGTGTCTTGGAAAAAGGCCTTGACAAAATCTTATTTTTATTCTTGGAACAAGTCCTTGACTATGTGGTTATGATAGTCTGGAATTATGCATTCCATCATTATGAAAGTGGTTATTGATATTAAATGTGATTATTCGACTAGTATAATATCCATGTGAATAAGTAAATGGAATTATTTCATTTTATTTTTTCCATATTATGCTGAAGTACAAGTTTAAACGGCTTTTGTTTTAGTTATACATTGCCTTAAATGTTTATTCTTATTTATGAAAGTTTCTCCTATATTGTTATCCTTACTAATAATATTAGCTCACCCCTTTCTATGTTTTATTTTTCCCAGGATGTGAAGAAGTATTTTATGACTGACCTATAGGGATAGTCTGAGGGGATATGAGTGTGTACTATAGAGACTATGTTGTAGTAGTTTTTCATTTTATGATGTAATGTAAGACTTATTAATGTATCTAGTGTTTACAAGGCTACTAAACAAATCGGTCTTTCGAGACATGATCTTTTGTGATCATGCCAATTTTATGTAATAATGCACCGACTCTGGGTAACTGGGGTAGGGGCATTACAGATGGACTCGATGTTAATGGTGGAATTATTTCCTAGTGTATTCAAAAATATTGGGGTCCAAAATCTAGATTCATGGATAACATTCAATAAATATGGATTCCTAGGACTTCCTCATGAAAATATGGAAAATTCATAGAATTAAAAAATGTTGGGAATTGTGATTGTTTGAAGATTTAAAAATGAATGTGCCACAAAATATATATTAGGCATGAAGGAAATATGGTAAGTAACATGATTAATATAAGTTTAGAGAATGGAAAATTTCCATGAATGTTTCATGAAGAAAGTGAGATTTACAGAAATGAATGAATATTTTCACAAAAAGAAGATATTGAGCTTTGAATTTTTAAAACAGGGAGTAAATTTCTATAAATATGTGGTGACTCATCATATGATCATCGATAAGTTTTAGATAATGGTTGATATATCTAATTTTATAAACGTTTTACATGAATGTAATTATTAAATTAATCAAAAAGTTTTCACAAAAGTAAGTTTAAAAAAATATTAGTGGAGAACTAATTCATTATAAGTCATTTTAGTGAAGTAATTTTTTAAAAGTTAGGAGTTTCTTTATAGTTAGGAATTTCATGAATGTTTAGAGTTTCATGAAAGTGTGTAGTTTAATAAAAATTTGAGAGTTATTTGAAAATAAAGGGGGGTTAACCAAAAAGGGTGATTCATGAAAGATATTTAAGTGATAATAATGGAACTTGGTAAAATATTTTTGAAATTTATTAATGAATTATAACTGGACCTACATGATGCAAATCAACACCTTCAGGTGCTATGATAGGAGAGTGACCATAAATTTAATAAACTGAGAAATATTTCACCCAATGTAGTGAACTAGGGGGATTCAATGGAAACTATCTAAGGGAGATATTGTATTATCCATAAAACTCTTATAAAGGAAGTATTATTGTCACAGAGTGACCTTGTATGATCAATTGTAATCCACAATATCTAGTGAAGCTTAATGGTTTCAAGTATTACTGACACACTTTTGGTTTATTCTACTTTGAATATCCCTTCGTTTTAAACCAATTAAAACTATTTTGTTAGGTTTCTATTTCTGTATATTGGTGTGTTATAATTGAATCATTCCATCAAAAAGGTTTACCTATTTTCTAACAACATACGGACAGGGTCCATCTTATTGAATGAAATAGTTGACAACCAGATTCACCATTTCTCTCTTAGGGTGTTCTAGGGTATTATAGAAAAATCAAATATATTTTTATCTCTTAAAAAGAGGTTATAATGGTGACCAAAGGAAATAAGTAATGATTAGAGGAGGGAAAAAAAATTTAGGATATAGTCTATAGTAACCAACTATTTTTTGTAAAACCATTGGCTCATCGATGGCCTGGACAATGGATTGTTAGGCCCAATGTGAACATTTGATAGTTGGTTTCCCTTAATGGGTAAAAATGACTATTTTTTTACACTTGAAAATTTAGGGGGGAAACCCTATTCACCCAATTTTCTCTTGTGAGACCATGGGTTCTTCCCCCTTCTTTCACCTCCTACAAAACCTTCAAGAGGGTGATTTTTGAGACCTCTATTGATAGTTAATGGTGTGTCCTTGATTTATTTAGTCTCTATTAATATACCCCTCCTCTCATTGTAGTTTTTCACTTATCTAACTATCGATTTTCTTTTGATTCCACTAGAGAATAATGGAATAAGAATATTGATATGGAGATTTTGTATAGCCTAGTTAATGGGCATCCTAAGAAAACATTTACATGTTTTAATTTCCTGTTTGGATGTGATATGTCATCATGGTAAATTTAAAATGGTTTTTAATTATAATTATATTGTTCAAATGATTGAGTGGGCAGAATATGTTAGGTATTTTTCTTAAGATGGTGTTGGAGGTCTGTTTTGGACACCCATAGGTTTTTGTCCATGGTTCCATCATGATGAGTATTTTTAATGAGCTATTGGTGATTATTCCATTTTAAAAAAATTAATTAACTAAATTTAATTATAATAAATTATTATGGGTGTCAAGGTTATAGTTAGGATCTTAGGTTATTGAGGTTAGAATATTTGATCAATAGAAAGATTGGATAGGCTTGAACGGTAGCTTTCATCTTTTAGAAAAAATCTCAAAAAGAATTTTGATGAGGCAGGTGGTTCTAGGAGTCTCCATATAGTTTTTATTCATGTATTTTCTGTTAAATCTGGTATGTGGTCATTACACTGAGTCCATTTTTCTGTTTTATTGAGATTATTTTATAAATTCCATAAATTGGTTAATAAAAAATGTAATCCCATTTAACAAGAAAAGTGAAAAAGCCTTGTTTGACATTGGGCACTAAATTTATGCCTTGACCATCGGTGGCCAAGTACATGACTATTTGTCTAACCTAAAGTAAATGAACCCTGTATAGTGGAACTAAGTAATGAGCTGGTAGGTATAGATAGGGGTTTGGCTATGTGATAACTAGTAATTTCTTTTGGGGTGTTATTCCCTCTTACAGACATGTTGAAATAAGTGAGTGACCCTTCTTCTTTAGTGGTGTCTGGATCTAGATATAGGGTTATAGCTATGATGTACTTTTGATGGGTGTTCAGACCAACCTTTCTAGAATACAACGAATTGGGGATGGTCTATGAGTTACCTTCCAATGTTTTTCCTATTACAAATTACACTCTAAGACATTGAGTTCATTCCATATGATGCATGGCAGGGGAAAGTGATATCATGTCGAATGGGTGTGGGATTGAAGATTATATTTTGAATAGAGGACCCCATGTGGTGTGCATGACTTATGACATGTCATAGGGGACCATGGTAGGTACCTCGGTAACAGAACGACCCTGAGTGGATGTGGTGGGATATAGATAGAGATAGAAATTTTGGGAAATTGGAAAACATTATCATTTATTTAATTTTGTTTGACTTGGTATATTTCATCATGGTAGATTTGATATTGTAAGGGAAACCATGGATGTGGACATGAATTCACTAATGGGATACCACATATTTGGAGCTGGGTGTAATGGTGGAGATCCCATGGATTTAGATCTCTCTATTGGGGATACCATTGATTGGAATATTAGTATTGGAGCTACCATGTATTTCGATCTTTCTATTGTGAATTCCAAGTATTTATAGCTCAAGTGATGGATTTTCATGGGATGGTTCCCTAAAGTCATGAGGATATAGTTGGATCTTCCATTGATTTGGAGTTTGGTGACTTTTTTGCCTTTTATTTTGAGTTTAGATGCTATACCACCATGGGATGGGTCCCCTGAGTCATAAAGATATGGTTGGGGAAACCATGAATTTGGATCCCTCAAGTTACTGAGTTAGAATAGTCATCACTACATGCTCAGAGACACCCTGACACCAGCAGAAGAAGGTATAGTCGATCAGGGTCACCAACAAAAGGATCAATTATACTTATTTACTTATTTATTTATTTATTTATTTACATACTTACTTACTTGTTTATTTATTTATATATTTCATGAAGTGTAATTATTATTTCTAGAAGAGAATGCATCCTGAATGTAATACTTATTTTCCAAAATGTATAGGACCATGTTGGTGGGCCTCTAGGGATATTTTTACAAATACCATGATTGGGCATCCATAGAACTTTGGTCTCTAAGAATACTATCACATAGATTTAGGAAGTGGATGGGTTGGGGCCTCGGTTTTCATAGATTTGGTTGTATCATCTAAGATGAGTTTCATAGTATAAGATGTGGTGAGTCTTAGAGATTGATGTGGACCCTTTTATACTTTAATTTTAGTCATTATTTATTTCATATTTATACTATATACTTTCCATTGACCAATAGGTAAATTGATTTGGAGTGACTATATTCATATCCATGTATTTTATATTATTTTCATTTGGATATTTTATTATATAAATTCTCTAGTGGTTGTAGATTTTGTATGTCGAATTGGTGTTTATCTATTTTAGATATCATTAATATAATGGGTTTCATCTCCATACAGTACCACCCATGACCCACTACTGGTCAGTATCCCCTAGCATATAAGGAGGTGTACCAGAGTTCATGAGGTAGTATGGTTTGATTACTATTTAGAGTGGGATAAGATGAGATGTTAGAAAAACAATGGTTATATGTGTATCCAAATTGGAAAACTCATTCCCTCCAAGTGGGTGGTGTGTCTTTCCCAAACAAAATAATTCCTTATTAAGGTTTAGTACATCACTATTGTTATTGTTCAATTGATCTAATGGGGAATTGTTTCCTGTATGGACATATAAATTTGGTCATAAGAGTTAGTGCAACTCATCTAGAAATTTTCACTCACTCTTATGGGTACTTCATCATACATAGAAATAATAACATGATTTTAAGGTCCATCACATCCTACTAAGAAGTAATTAATTTATGTTGTTACGTAGTGTGTCTTATCATAATATACACACCCAATATCTAGGATCAATGTGTCCAACCAAGAAATTGTCACTCGGTATCAATGGGAAATTATTAAAATTAATACATACTAACTTGATCTCAGTTGGTATTTTATCTCACCTAAATATACTCATAGGATCTCAAGGGTATGTGAATCCAAACATGACTTATTAACTTAGTTTAAGTGGGTATTTCATCCCACTCAAACCTGCATAAATGATTTTAGTTGGTAGTGCATCCCAACAGAACATGCTCAATTATTTAATAGAAATTATATATCCCATAGAGACATAACTATCCACATCATCAAGATCCTAGCATAAAAAACTTATTTTTCTCCCTAGAGGTCACAAAATTGAAGGTTGATCCCCCATTAATTCTATATTTTAATCAACTTTTCACCATAAAAACAATTTAACAATACCAAAAAATATTAGGAAATAAAAAACTTTAATTATTCCCTTTATAAAATCAATTGTATCACCAATATACCATATTATAACACATACATCATTTATATACTATGTTATAACTCTAAATTCCAATTCATTGGTTCATAATGTATACTCTTTATCAGCTGCCATATAATATTATACTCATTAGTGAATTAGTTCTCACCATTCTTGATATACTGCATTGGGTCTAAAATATTTATTCCATTTAAAAATAAAAAATCACTCCTAACATGGAGAACTAGTCATGTGAATATCAACCAAATATTCTGATATTCTATTCTTGGGAAGAATAATCCTTGTAAATTATATTATAAATTCACCCATAGAGGAATTCATTTTTTCATTTCAGTATTTCACAATAATGTCACCCTCTACAATCATAGTTTTTGAACATATTATCCTTATTGGATAACTAATATAACCAATGTTTTTACATGAATCCATTTATATTTCTATCCCATGTATCATTTTTATAATAAAAACTTTCTAGCCTCATTATATTTATTTTAAGGACACTTAATTATTTACATTTCATCAAATAACCCTCAAGGTTTCACTCACTATATAAAACAAATCTATCTAACAAGGTCAAAGAGAAAACAAATATCTAAGTTAATGTGTGCTAGATCACCACCATGAGCTTATATTGTAAATCCTTCCCACATATAACCTTATCATCCCAAGTATAATGATTGAGTCAAACATTTTTACTTAATTCTACTTGTGTTCCATATAATTTATAAACAGATATAGAGACATTTATTTATATGGATAACTAAGTGTAATATGGTGTAATCCTCTTCCAAACAGTATCTATCTGAGTTCTCTACCCACAAACCCCCTCTACACCCCCCAAACAACATCATTATCTATGAGGTAATATCACTTTCATGGATCCAAAAAATATATTTAAAAAATTAAATCAATTTCCCAAATAATCTAATATTGAAAAAAATATATTAAAAAATTAATCATTTAATACCTGCTCAACCCTCATATAATAAAATGAGATCTAATTTTAACACACCTATGATCCTATTAAAATAAAAATACAAAATTGTTTATGAAAACTCATGAGGATATTTCACCCAATATCAAAAAGATTAGTAAATAAATTCACTAAGTGTTATCCCTCAAGTGAAATTAGAAGAAACCTCATGCATTTTTTCATCTTTCACTTACTATAACATCATCACATGAATGAATTGTCAAAGTTATAAACTTTTACCATGATCTAGTGAAATCACTCTCAAATACAAAATTCCGATAGACACAAATTTTATTGAAATGGAAGAGGAAAAAAAGAATAATATTAATATATGGGATCTAATCGCAAAAAATCATGAAGACACACCTAGATCAACCAAACTAAATAAGGGAAGAAATATTGAAACGGGTTTGAGGAAGGTGTGTGGAATCCATTTTTTTATAACTTTTTAATAATACAGTCATATAAGGGTATTTATGTAAATAAAAACTCCTAATAACCATATTTTATAAAAATTAATCATTTGCCTAATACCCAAAAAAAATCTCAAATGATACTTGTTGACCTCCCTACAAAATTCCTCCATCTAGAACCCCCACCAGGTATATATAAATCTATGACTACATACCTAGTGGTATATGTTTTATTATCTCAAACCACTCATGTATATCTAGATACCTAGTATACCAACATCAGGAACTCTATGGAGCTCAAGAACCATAGAAATAAAAAAACATAAATATATATGTTAGAAGCTCCAAAAATCCCTCAAAACCTCAATACACACCCCAAATCAAAATTCAATCAATTACCCCTTATCAATAGAATTGTATCCCACAAAAAAATAAATTCCACCATAGATAAACTATTATTAGATTCTTTTCCTCCTTTAGATCCACTGACCAATGATGATGCATGTCATTACGTGGTACATCCATAATGATCCAAACATTCACAGTGAATATGAATTCCATCTCAAATATCAAATATTCCAAAAATTTATTCAAATTTAAATTTTTATTTTCATTTTAATTATCAATACTTTTTCCCACTATAAATGTTACCTCGACATCACTTTCCACTTAATATCTACATGTATCAAGTACCCATTGAATCATACAAAACCATTGAGGCTTTAATATAAACATATTAATTTATATTGTTCTAACATATTTTATAATTGAAACGGTTTCTATATCATTAATTATTCATGTCTTTTTATTTTGATCCACTCCATGTATTAATTTTGTCCTACTAATACCACAAATATTGTGTCCTTTTAAAGTAAAACACAACATTAACACACAATCTATTTGTGCCTAGTATTATTATAGAAATAATATATTGCATTATTTTTTTATTAAGTATGAAATGGAATTAACCTAATTTATAAACCATATTGTCAAAATAAAAACATAATATATATGATTCACAACATTTAATCCTTATAAAATAATAGTTGGGAGTATATTTATTTATATATCATGTGGTGTCTTTATAGTTTCATTAGGAAAAATGTTGTTTTTATTGAATGATACAAATTCTATGCTATATCCTTAGAAGGATATAGGAAGGTCAAAATAAATAATAGTCATGTGAAACATGTCTAAGGAGGAATGATTTATACTCTAAGATAAACCATTCCACTAAAAACTTCTATGAATATTTAGTTATAAAAAAACTACAAAAATATTATAAATGATATGTAAATTCAAGTATCAGGTATTCACTACCCTCATCTGATTATAAAATGAAATTTTTTTCCATAGTTGATTCCATACTTCACTCATGTCCTCATAGATATTTCCATAGGTTTCATACTTTTTTCCATTATGAAAAAAAATAATTTCATTATATAAATTTATTAGTGATGGATTCAATGCACTTATACACACCAGGTCATTGAGTACTCAATCATATAAAAACATCACAATGTATAATATCCAATAATCCAATCAACTTATCACTATCCTAGAAAAAATATTATTTGGTATTTTCTCTAGGTAAGTTATATTTTTATTTTTAAAATGATTTATAATCATGTGATTCTAATAATCCATGTCTATAGATTCTTTCTATTTGTTTCTAATGTATATTATATTTATGAAAATTCCAATTTTAGGTGGATCAATATTCAACTTTCAAATTTATTTCTTTAGTTGTATGTACTAGATTATTCATAACCTAAAAAAATAATCACATCACTATAACCAAATTATATAATACATTTAATTCGTGTATATAAAATTCCATTATTATTAATCATAAAGGAAAATCTTTCCTTGTCTAAAAAATAAATTTAAATAAAATTTATTTTTACCTCTAGAAGTTAATAATAATTTTACCATTTTTAAATTATTTATCTATAGACATATAATTTTATATAATTTAATGTTAAGGGATATTAGGGGTGTATTAGACATTTTTTAATCTATTAAACCAAAAAAATAAGGTCTATTAAAGAATATAAAAGTAGATCTATGTTCTCGAAATATGAAAATAGATCCTCAGTTATATATTGAAAATTGTGATTCATTACCAACTATTATAATAGATCTAGAATATAAAAAGTGACTATATTTATTCATTAAGATTAAATTTATTTTCTATATATTTTCTAAACAATAATGAATTTTCAATCATGATTAAGAATAACAATTGTCTTATATAAAAGAATAAAAATATTTATAGAGATGAAGAAATGGTGAATGGTTTATATATTTATTATATTCATAATGTAGATAATATAATCCATTAAAATAATATCATGGTTTATTATAAGGTTAATTGTCTTCAATTTTGTTACATCAGGTATATAAATTTAAAATGAAGTAAAATACTATATAAAATGAATTTTTTAATTCACTCAAGTATAAGAACATTATAAATTGTGGATATAATTTCTTAATAACAACATATATCAACATTTAGTAGTAATATTAAATGTTATAAGGCACTATTAAATATTATACATAGTTATATATATGAAAAAAAATATTACTCAATCAAAAAGTGGTTATTGGGAAATTTTTACCTTTCCTAATGGATTTAGAATATATTTTTTAGATTCTTATGTGTAAAAAGTTAAAAACCTATAAAATATTCATAGATTTATTTATTATTGTATGTTATTAATATGAAAATACATAAATGATTATTTATTTTGATTACTATGGTGAATTGTTTGACAAAAAATTAACTTTTCATCATACAATTAATGGAATTTCTTCATAACTTGTTTCTCATGGAACACCCCAGTGGAATACTGTATTTAAAAGAAGAAATGTACCTTATTGGATATGGTTAAACTAATGATGAGTTAGAGTTATTTTATTCTAAATATATACTAGTGATGAAGAATCAATCTCTATAAACTTAAATCCATGAAAATAATTGATAAATTTATTATAAAAATTGTAAATTAAGATAAATCCCAACTTTTATTGCACAAGGATTTGGGGTTGTAATAAATGTGTTTTATTTTTTAATTTAGAAAAAAATTTCCCTAAATTATAGAAATTTATTTTATTAGATATCCTATAAATATTGTGTGATATTAATTTATTAATTCTATTAAAAAAATTATTAATCAACGGGGTCTTTTTTTAAGGAGGATCAAATTATTTATAGTGTCAAATAGGGTAAAGTTTAACTTGGGGATGTTCAAAAGAAATAAAAAAACTAAAATGGTTTCTAAAATTGAATGTGAATTTATTCCTTTATATTTTCTAGAAATAAAACACACATAGGTTACATAATAATCATAAAGGTGTTATAGGACTCATCAAATACCCAAGATATTTAGATTTCTTATAGAAAACATTTATTACAAAAAAAAATCATTTATAATAGACCTATTATATACCAGGACTCTACATAGAGTTATAATTCTATGAATTGTTTATAATTATTATGATCCAAGTTTGACTTCAAATATAATTCCAATATTTGGATCTTGGAAGATTCACATTATTGGGTGAGACAAAAACAATGAAATTTGTTTTTCCAAAATAAAAATTTAAATTATGTTTGATTATATACCAAAAGCAATTTCCTCAAAGGAATAGAAAATAAACACATCCATAATATTTACTATAAAGATACATATTCACTATTAGGGATAAAAAAATCTCTTTATAAATTTCATACACTTATATTACACTAGGATTATTAGTTTATTTATAAAGACATCAAATGAACATTCATTAATAAGAATTTAGTTAGGCACAAGTATATGATAAAACTTGTATCATATAATGTAACATATAATTATACAAACTATTTTTACCATAATTATCTATTTATATAAGGACCCATCTTCAAACATTACATAATCTTGAATTAAGATAATAATTCACATCAAGTATCTTTTCAAGTTCAGAGCTTTGGAGAATTAGGTCATAATGTATACATAAAAACTTGAATATTACATGTTCAAACTTCTACATAGTATCCATTTTTTCATAAAATAAAAACTCTTGAAAAAAAGATTCATGTCTAGTTCCATGTTTTAGACAGAATGACTTTTCCTTGATCCCATCCTTAATCATATTCATCTTTAAGTCATGTGAAAAACATTTCTAAACTTGGGATAAGCATAAAAATCTCAGTAAGGGTTATAAAACAAAGAATGAAAACATTATTTCATCAATGCATATGTAACATAAGCTCTATAACATAACTCATGAAATCATAATATTTTTGAATAATACATAGTAATCACAAATCATAAATGTGACTTGTGGCATCCCTAGCATACTTACGTTGTATCATTCATAGCTACGTAGGGAGTTACATTTGGAATACCCATCCCAGTATATTCCCTAAATCTCTTAGGAGAAACATTTA
The DNA here is from genome assembly GCA_963277665.1 of Viscum album. Lineage (NCBI taxonomy): Eukaryota > Viridiplantae > Streptophyta > Magnoliopsida > Santalales > Viscaceae > Viscum > Viscum album. The sequence goes on along the minus strand of OY728138.1, from coordinate 808,633,632 downwards.
TGTTTACCTATGTCACGTTATCCAATGCATTATAGATCTATCTCGGGCTCACCCACCTTATGTTTATCACAGAACCACCTGTATACATAAATAATGCCAAAGAACCATAACATATGCATAACACATAAAACAAACATAAAGGAAAGATAACATTTCCATATCATTTAAATATATTGATAGAAAAAATCCATTATCAAAACCATTTTAAATATCAAAATACATAAAAGAGTATATGGTAATTATTTTCTTCTTAAAAACATTATGGCTTGTTAAGGAAACCATTGATCAAATAATACTCACGGCAGCGGAAAAGGTCGGTGTCACCGCTTACGTTAAAAGAAACATTCTTTTTTGTCATTTATTAAAAATACTCATAGGAAAAGATTCCCTTTGAATGAAATAAAATTTAAAATGTGTTTATACACCATATAAAAGAAACTCGTTTATAAAACAAAATATGGCTCAATGAAAGGATATTGAGATGAAGTCCCCTACCTCATGTCTGACATGACCCGTTCGTTCTTTAATCTCCAGAATAAAAAACTAAAGTTAAATTCTACTTGATTAAGAAAATTTTTCATGTTTATTATTTCTTTTATATCACTTATTACCATGTTATAATCATTATGTAATAATTTAAGTTAATAACGATTGTTTTGTTGATATTTGGTACTTGAGTCAAAAATGAACTTCTTATAATTACAAGTTGTTCCTATGGTCAAAATTCCATTATCTCCAAAATTATATTCATGATTTATATATAATATATATAATATATATTCATTATATATATGTATTTATAATATTACATAACATTTCGAGATAAGAATTGAAATGCACCGTTCATGGAGATGGTAAGTCGTATGTACGCATGAATGATACATTCATTTCTCTTTTGTATTTAATGGAATGAAAACTTAAATGTAAATAGTTATGTTATAATTCCATTATAATTTAATATATATAATTTTATTAATTCCATATTTTATATGTTCCATGTAAGGCATGAATGAGTCATATCACCTTCAGGGGCGGTAGTCTGCACTTTCTCAAATGAAATTATCATGTTTAACCATTATGGAAACCATAAAGGTATGCTATAAAAAAATACAGAAGTATAGAGTCAATATAAATATAATATATATCACATATAAATATAGTTCCATCATAATGTCTATAATAATATGTGGTATGATAATATTGAACAATTATCATTTCATGAGGTAGTAGTTCGTCATCCACAGAAACAGTATTTTTTTTACCCATTAGACAATGGTGTGTTTATTTTTAGTTCTAATACTTATCATAAAAACAACCTAGTATATTTATTATACTTTTTTTGTTATAAAAAAATGAATAAAAAGATTTTATGGGGTTGGAGAAGTAAAATAAAAGAAAAGAACTTAAGAGAATACGTTACCTTTAAATCGGGTAACTCCCTTTTGTTTGAACCAAAAGGTTTTCTGTAAGTAGTTTCTAACTAAGGTAAGGATTCTAGGTGAAATATAGGGATATTTAGAGATTATTGGGGCAGATGTTGGATGAGTCAAGTGGTTTTAGAGGTGTGAGTATTGGGTTATTAGTGATGGGTTTTTGTAAGGGGGTGGAGGGGCTCGTTAGGAATATTTGAAAGTATTATTTTATTATATAATGCTTTTCAGTTTCTAAAGGTCCAAAACATATTCAATTATAATATAGGATGACTCTTGTTCGAAATAAAATCATGAAATAATAATTTTATAGGTTTTGGATATTGTTTTAATTTTTTATAATCTTACTTATTTAAATCATCCATTAATGTGGTAAACACTGCACCATTATTATGTCATAAATAATTTTATTTATATGATGTCTAAAAATTATGAAAAAAATACCATGATGTAGGAAATACTTTTATATTTCAAATGAATATTTATAGTTTAAGAGATAACTGATATAACCCCATATAAAAATTGATTTACGAAAAGATATATGTTTATGTCATTTTTGTCTTTACTTTAAATTAATTAATATAAAGTGTCATTATCACTCTTAAGTGGCTTTATGGAGTCCTAAAATCAGCCCAAGAATCCCCATGGTCGGAAATATATCATCCAATAGGATTAGAACACATATTAGGGTAATTTAATTTTATTATAATATTATTTTGTTCACCCTTATTTACCAGATTTACCCTTTAACCATGGTAATTATAATATTTACTAAAGTAAATATTCATAATGTCAAAAAAATAAAATTTATATATTTACACAATTAGTACCTCTTGATTCAAAATATATAATCCATTTTTCCATGTTCAAAACAAACAAGTGGCAGAAATTAATTTAAAATTAATTCTCGTTGTCAAAACAAAACGTGTGTTTTTAAGAAATAATAACTATCAAAATATTGACACTTATTTATGTCCAATTTCAACGTAAAATTAATTCCAATTACCAAAATTGGATTAAATGGTAAAAATATAATATAATTACACTTTAAAACTAATTAAAAATATAATCTAAACATATAAATAAATTAGATTAAAAGGTAGTTTTGAATTAAAATACTGTATTTTTCACTATTTATTAAAAAAATAAATTTATCAGAAAAATACCAAAAAATTACCAAAATTATATTTTTATGTTCTGATTCAAAAGAAGAATTTTATTTTTTTCAAATATAACAAATAAAAGTGTCATAAACTAGATTTAAAAATGGTTTTCCATTAAAAGGCGGAAAATCGGCCTTTTAAAGAATATTAAACTATTTGTGCTCAAAATTAGATTCATTCATATTTAAAGACACTAAATTTTATTAGAGAAATGTAAAAACATTTAACAAACATGTATAATCATTTTTTAGTTAGTTATATTCTTTCCCTCTAATACAATGGCTAGGTGTTAACTACCATTTGAGATAATATTATATTATTATTTTTCAATATGACTCAGCATTGAGTGCAACATAATATTTCAAAGAAACCCATTGTTTTGTATCAGGTACACCATCAAACATAGAATCCCGTTTAAAGTAAAATTAATATTTAATTCAAAAATATTAAAATGTTTTATTCTTTATTTACCTGAATACGACATCCTTCCCCCCTTTTGGAAATTGTGTCCTCACAATTTTTATTCACTTATCAAATAAGTGGTGGTATTTATCCCTCATAGCATTTTTAGATTCCCGCATTGTCTCTTCAACACTACTGGAAAATGGGTCTATACCCACGGTTCTGCAGAAAACTGTGGGTATAGACCCCCCCTATACCCACGGTTCTGGAAACCGTGGGTATAGGTATAATATCAGGACCTATACCCACGGTTCTGCAAAACCGTGGGTATAGGTCCCCTATACCCACGGTTCTTGGAAAAACCATGGGTATAGGTTTTTTTTGAAGACCTATACCCACGGTTTTGGAAAAACCGTGGGTAAAGGTGTCGTTCTACAGACCTATACCCACGGTTTTTGAAAACCGTGGGTATAGGGGGTATTTTTTTCATAGACCTATACCCACGGTTTTGAAAAACCGTGGGTATATTGTTCCCGCGTTATGGCGGGAACAAAAAATTCCGCGGGATGGGAAATTTTTTTTGGTGACTAATATGAATAATAGAAATATAAGTAAAGAGATGTACATATATTAAGAAATAAAATTGTTAGTTCGGTTGGTTGCTGTCATATTCAAGGCATATAAGAGGCACCGGTTCGATTCACGCGAGATTCATTTTTTGAATACTAATAGAGAATATTAATATATATAGCCTGATATATGTACATGTTTCCGATAAAATATATAGGTTGGGTGGTCTGCTCAAGGCGCCGCTTCTGTCCGTCCTAGTGTTAAGCGCAGTTTCGAATTCCGGAAGATTCTTTTTTTGAATTTAAATAAATAGTATTAATATATATAAAAACATATATGAAAACATAATAGTTAAATAACCCAGCGTAGTTGGTCATTCTTCAGGCGCGGTTGGGATGCGTTTCGTGAGGCGCGGGTTCGAAACCCTGCGGCATCCATTTTTGAATATGCGGCATTAATATATATTAATATATATCTAAAAATATATGTATAATTAACAGATTGAATTAAGAGCTCGGTTGGTTAGTTTCGGGGCGTGGTTTCGGCGCATTGCGGGAGGCGCGAGTTCAAATCCCGCTGGACCCGATTTTTTGAAAAGAATTGAACTCCCCACGGTTTTCAAACCGTGGGGTATGTGATTGCCACGCTGTACAACGTGGTGCTGGTGTGTGGCACACCTATACCCACGGTTTCCCCAAACCGTGGGTATAGGTCAAGACCCCTATATCGACGCCATTCCAGCCCACGGTTCCCAAAACCGTGGGTATAGCCTATACCCACGGTTTTTGGGGCTATACCCACGGTTTTGAACCGTGGGTATAGCCCATTTTTCCAGTAGTGCAACCATATGGTTTTTCCACAAAACCCTTACCTGATGAATTGCCTTATTCTGAAACACTTGCTATATTTGGTCAAAAATATAGACTGTTTGTTCCTCATAAGAGAGATTCTATTCCAAATGAACTAACTCTAGGCTCAAAACATGATATGGATCCGGTATATACATTATAAACATTGAAACATGAAAAAAAATTGTACTTGGGATAAAATTGGAGGTAGAGCCACTCTGTACACAACTGATCCAACTTTCTCTAGGATTTCATAAGGTCCAATGAACCTCAGACACAACTTTCCCTTCTTACCAAAATGAATCACACTTTTCCATGGAGAAACTTTGAGAAAGGCATGATCACCTACCTCAAAATAAAGATCCTTCATCCTGTTATCTGCATAACTTTTCGGCCTGCTCTGAGCTGTTCTCAGGTTCTTCTGAATCAACTGAACTTTTTCAGCCATCTCTTCTTCCAATTCCGGTCCCATCCACTTACTTTCACCAACGTCATCCCAAAAAGCTACAGTTCGGCACCGGTTCTTATATAATACCTCAAATGGAGAAATTTGTATACTGGAATGGAAACTTTTATTATAATAAAATTCAACCAAAGAAAGATATTGGTCCCAACTTCCCTGGTAATATATTGAGAAAGAAATTAACATATCCTCCAAAATTTGAATTGTTCGTTCTGACGGCCTATATGATTGAGGATGAAAAGCTGTACTAAAATTTTATTCAGTATCTAACAAATTTTTAAGGACTTTCCAAAAGTTAGAAGTGGACATGGGATCATGATTAGATACAATGGAGAGTGGAACTCCATGAAACCTGACTATCTCTTTAACATACAACTGAGAAGTTTGATCTCGAGACAAAGTATCTCGAATAGGAAGTAAATGAGCAGATTTATTCAATCGATCAACAATAACTAAGATTTCATTGTTACCACGGGATGTCTTTGGTAATCTCACAATGAAGTCCGTGGATATATTTTCCCATTTTCACTCTGGCACTGGTAAAGACTGAAGCATCCCTTTCGGTAACTATTTCTCTGTTTTAACCTGTTGAAAATTCAAAGACTTCACGGTAAATTCAGCAATATCTCTTTTCATTCCATCCCACCAGTAATACTTTTAAAGATCTCTATACATCTTAGTACATCTAGGATGAACTAAAAATGGAGAACTATGAGCTTCACATAACAACTCATTCATCAACTTTGAATCACAAGGCACACATAATCTCTTTCCAAATCTCAAAATACAATCATTATCAATGTTAAAATTAGGCAACTTTCTCATCTAAACCAACTCAGCCTTTTTCTATAACTCATTGTCATCCTTCTTTTCTTGATTAATTCTGTTTGATTGAGATGATTTCACTAACACATGAAACAAAACAGAGGAATTTCCTTCACCCACAACTTCTATTCCAATGTTCATTAAATATTTAATCAAAGGATCTTATTCCTAACATAACAAGGTTAATGTATCATTACTTTCTTGAATCAAAGAATCATCCACTTTATTTTCCCTTCCTGGATGGTAATGAATTGTGAAATCATAATCCTTGATTAATTCCAGCCATCTCCTCTGTCTCATGTTCAATTATTTCTAAGTGAATATATACCTCAAACTTTTTTGGTCAGTATAAATTTCGTATTTTACTCCATACAGATGATACCTATAAATGTTTAAAGAAAAAACAATAGAATTTAATTTCAAATCATGTGTAGGGTAATTTAACTCATGAGGTTTCAACTGACGTGAAGCATAAGCAATTACCTTATCATTCTACATAAGGACACATTCAAGTCCTTTCAACAAAGCATCACTGTAGATAACAAACTAACCATTTCTGGAAAGCAGTACCAAAATAGGATCATTCACCAATCTTCTTTTTAGTTTTTGAAAACAGTCATCACATTATTTTTTCGGATTAACTTAACACTTTTTCAAGTTAACTTAGTCATTGGGCTAGATAACCATGCAAAAGTTTCAACAATCCTTATTTATTAATCTTCCAAACCATGCGTGGTTAGGGCGGCACCCAATTTTTTTTTACCATGATCAATGATTATTCTAGGATCAATATGATGATGAACATCAGTCTCCATGGGATATAATTAAATATTTAGATAAAGAAAAAAAAGTGGCATGAAACCTTTAGAGAGGATCTTGCAAATCATGTTTATAATTAATTTAATTAATTTCATAAAGAAAAATAATACATGTATCTTTGGTATTTTTCATCATTGATGATGATGATCATCTGGATTGACCTTTCTAGATTATCTCATTGCATTTGTAAGGATCCAAACTAGAATCCCACTAGCGATGATCTATACATGCTCTGATGGCCTTCGATTGACACCGCTCATTCTCCGGGTACTAGCATGGCGAAGCGAGTATCTTGTGTCGATCGTTCTTGATTGCTTGTTCCTTGGCCTTGATGAACATCAATCGTTCTTGATAGGGGAGAGAATATGATTCAAGAGAGAAATTGTTTGGCTCAAAAAATTTCAATTCACCAGGAATGTGGTGTGGTGTATGGCACAATAGGGGTACTTTCCTATTTATATACATGTAATTTTAGTTACAATATTTGATTTCATAGAAACAATTAAATAAATTCATGAACTTAGAGAAAACTCATGCATTTAATAATAATATCGAGTCATTATTTATAGTGCGCCAACTTGCACAAAATGGAATTATAAATAAAATTCCACAACACAAAATAATAGCAGCGTTATTTTAATTTGTGCCAACTAGTTAAATAATTATTTACCATATTGCAAATAATTGTTTTACTGCTGGACTGATATTGGTATGCTCAAACTCCACTTCCATTTATTGAACACCCGAATAAATAAATAAATAATTTATTCCCATAAATAAATATTTTATTTACAAACCAGTAAATAAATATTTATTAAATTTTCAATAAAATAAATAAATATATTTAATTTAATTTATGAGATCATCTTAACTTGAATAAAATTATTCCACGGTCCTGAGAATAATATTTATTTCATTAATTAAATTCAAATAGAATTTAACTGAGACCACCAAAAACACTTAGTGTGTGTCCCTCTAGGATTCTTTCTCATTGGCATTAAATGGGATTACCTAAAGTTCAAGAGTATTGTCTAACAACGGGTCAGGAACCCACGAGAAAGAATGTAATGTCACAACAATGAAATCCACATACGAACGCTCACTGTGTAATATAATTCATTTATCATAATATCTCATCAATAAAGTTTCATGATGGTGTCATCAACTTTTATGCTTGATACGTCATTATTTGACTACCTGAAATAAACTCATCATTACACCATGGCCATAAAATTTCGCGTGACGGTTTTATTTCAATCAAAGGGTTGTGATATGACTTCCATAATTGGATGGGACAAATCCTTATTTGACATTTCCATTAATAACATGCCACTCATGATGCACCCAACGTACCCTACTTCCCACCAAATGTATGCATGACGATTTTCATCAATAAATCAAAGTGTGTAAGTCATGACACATATTAATGATAATCTTAAAGTATAAGGATCATTACACATGCTCGTAGATAGAAATATCTGATGAAACCAAAAGATGCGGAATTTCTACTAGCGGGTCTGTTCTCATAATCTTCTATCTTAGAGATTACCAAGTGCGAACTTCATGAGATAAAGTCTCATCTTCTTACGAGTACTCACACCTGATTGTCTACATGCTATGTGTCTCATCATAGCATGTCATCCAACCACAGAACTATATTTAATAATATGGTTATAGAATTTCAAGGTACTCATCATAGCGGGGAACTACCATGACCTTATTAATGAAACAAATACTCTAGGACATTATTACATCATGATAATGCAGAAAAATGAACAATATGAAATAATACATTAAATATACATGTAATAAAAGTAAAACTAGTTGGTTCTAGCACACCAACTCTTACAAACTTCCACTTGGACTAGAGTGAACATCCTATGACTTTCAGTCTCTTAGACCTCACATGATGATCATGTTTCTGCTGAGTCAAGGATTTAGTCAAGGGGTCCACCACGTTGTCTTCCATGGAAATACTGCTCACTCCAACTTCACATCTCTGAGAAAAATCCCTCAAGAGATGATACTTCTGAAGTATGTGCTTTGTCTCCTGATGTGACCTTGGCTCTTTTGTGAGAGCCACCTCTAAAATATTATCACAGTATAGTGTGATGAGATCTTTACTGCTATGTATCACATCTAGCTTATGTATGAAGCTTCACATCTAAACTGCTTCTTTAGCTACCTCGGAAGCTGTGATGTACTCGAACTCTTCTGTAGAATATGCGACCACACTCTGCTTTGAGCTCTTTGAGCTCACTGCACCTCCATTCAATGTGAAGATGTATCCTGTTTTCGACTTCATGTCATCTTGATCAATCTGGAAACTAGAATTTGCATATCCCCTGATGACTAGTTCCTCATCTCCTCCATAAACCAAGAACATATCCTTAGTACACCTCAGATACTTTAGGATAGTCTTGACCACCATACAATGGTGGTCACCCGTGTCATCTTGATATCTTCCTACCACACTCAATGTGTAGGCAAAATACAGCCTAGTACATAGCATGGCATACATGACGGACCAAATCGCTGATGCATATGGAGTCCTTTCCGTTATCTTTCTTTCATCATGTGTCTGAGGACACATTTTCTTGGAAAGATAAATTCCATGTGATGATGGCAACAATCCCCTCTTGGATTTTTCCGTACTTAATCTCTTCAGTATCTTATCAAGGTACGTACTTTGACTTAAGCCCATCAATCTCTTGGATCTATCACAGTGTATCTTGATCCCAAGAATATATGATGCCTCCCCCAATTCTATCATGGATATGTATTGATTAAACCATTCCTTGACATACTGCAATACTGGTATCTCATTTCCAATGAGTAATATGTCATCAACATATACTATTAGGAAAATGACTACACTCCAAATAAACCATTTGTAGACACAAGGCTCGCATACATTTTTGATAAAACCAAATTATTTTATGTCTTCATCAAAATGAATGTTCCATGACCCGAATGCTTACTTTAATCCATAAATGGATTTTTGCAACTTGCATACCATATTGGCATCTTTTGGAGTCACAAACCCTTCAGGTTGTGTCATGTAGACATCTTTATAAAGGTTCCCTTTAAGGAATGTTGTTTTGACATCCATTTTCCAAATCTCATATTCATGGTAAGCCGCAATAGAAAGTATAATTCTGTTGGATTTCAACATTGCAAATGGTGAGAAGGTTTCATCATAGTCAATTCCTTGATGTTGTTTAAAACCTTTTGTAACCAGTTGTGCATTATAGGTACTGAATTTTCCATCTATGTCCAGCTTCTTCTTGAATACCCATTTTCAACCAATATGCTTTATATCAACTGGAGGATCTACCAAAATCCAAACTTAGTTTTGGTACATGGAATCCATTTTATAATTCATTATTTATTGCCACTTAGCAATGTCTATGCCACTTACAGCTTTCTTGTAGGTTAAGGGATAATTTTTATCAACTAATATGGATTCACCATCCTCAGTAACTAGAAAATTGTACCCTTCTATTTCTCTAACCTCTCTTGTACTCCTATGCAGTACATGTATATTTGCAAAAAAATTCTTCTTCCATGGGGCTTTGGGGAATCTGTTCCTATACCAACTCTTTTGCACCTTGAGCCTTGACTTCATCGAAGTCTATCTCACTCCCACTGTCTCTTTTGGAGATGTTCTCCCTCTCAAGGAATATGGAATGTATTTCCACTATAACCATTTTTTCTAAGGGTTTTCATAGGTAATATCGCCTTATTTCCTTAGGGTATCCTATAAAGGTACACTTTTAGCCTTGGGGTGTGAGTTTATTTCCTGAAGATGCCTTAACAAATGCTTCGCTACCCCACACATGTAAATTCAGCAACAAGGATTTTCTTCCACTCCATAACTCATATGGAATACCATTTATCTATTTAGTTGGTACTTGGTTTAGTATGTGTGTCGCTGTTTGTAATGAATATCCCCAAAAGGATAATGGAAGACTCGCATGACTCATCATTGATCTCACAATGTCCAACAGGGTGTGGTTCCTCCTTTCACTCACACCATTCCACTAGGGTCTGTTTGGAGGAGTTATTTGGGATAGGATCCCAAACTTCTATATGTAATAAATAAAGTATTGATTAAGATAGTCTTCACCTTAGTCTGAGCGGAGTTTCTTAATCTTCTTACCAAGATGGTTCTCAACTTCATTCTTGTATTCTTTGAACTTATTAAAAGAATCCGAATTATACCTCATTAAGTAGATATATCAATATCTACTAAAATCATCAGTAAAAGTTATGAAGTTTGAGTACCCTCCCCTTGATTCAACTGGAAATGGTCCACACACATTGGTATGAACCAATTCAAGAAGTTCTTTATCCCTTTCACCTTTACTAGTAAATGGGGATTTGGTCATTTTTCCTTGTAAACATGCATGACATATGCACAATGGTTTTAGTTCAAAAGGATCTAAATATCCATCTTGATGTAACTTTGTCGAGTGTTTTTTGTTTACATGACCTAACTGGTGATGGAAAAGTTGGGTGTGGTATGAGTGATGTGAAGTATCTTTGTTTTTGATTTCCATTACTTGGTTTGTATAATCCAACATGTAAATTCCGTTGTATAAATGTGCCCTACTATAAAAATGATACCTTTTTAAAAAAAGAAACATTTGTTTCCCAACTTGAAAACAAATCCATTTGTATCTAATCTGGATACAGAAATAATGTTTTTAGTAACAGAAGTCACATAATAACAACCCTTTAACACCAAGATCATCCCAGTTGGCAACGTGATGTGGTAGTCCCTGACATCTACAGTAGCAAGTCTGGCTCCATTAGCTTCTCATAGATCTACCTCTCCTCAATCAATCTTCCTGAATATACTTGGTTACTATATTTGGATACCTATGTGAACACTGAATGCTGTATCAAATACACAATTTGTACAAACATATAGATTTCATTCAATAACAAATTCACCTGAAGCTTCCCCTTGCTTCTTAGAATGGGTATAGTTCTTCTTCTAGTGTCCCTTCTTACCACATTCAAAACAAACAGCCTCATGTTCCCTTGCCTTCCCTTTGATCTTCTTTTTCTTGGAAGGTTGTGAAGAAGCATGGGGCTTAAAGCTCTTCCCCTTTCCTTTCATCTTATTCATCATAAGGACAGAAGTATTTTCGTGATTTATATCTTTGTCTACTTGTAAAATGAGGATAAGAATATCAGATAGAGATTTACCAATATTGTTCATATTGAAATTGACAACAAAGTTAGAGAAGCTCTGAGGGAGTGATGTGAGAATGAGATCGGTTCCTAGTTATTCAGGGAGTTTAAACCATAGAACCTCTAGGATCTCAATGTAGCCAATGAGCTTGACTACATGAGGATCAGTTGGGGAACCTTCTCCAAGCATACACTGAAAGAGTGCCTTAGAGATCTCAAACCTTTCTTTTCATGGTCTCTCCTGGTAAAGACCATGGAGGTGCTTGAGCATGCTATAAGCATCCATGTTTTCATGCAACTTCATGAGCTCACTAGACATTGATGATAACATCAAACATTGAACATAGACCGCATCGTTCATATGTTTCTCATAGACCATGAAATCATCATCACTTTCCTCCTTGGCAAGCGGATCAGGTAATGTTATCTTCAGCACGTAAGACTTCCATTCATGGTTTAGAATAACCTGACGCTGTCTAAACCATTCTTGGAAGTTACTGCTGGTTAGGATGTTGTTTTTATACAAAATTGATCTCATTGATAGTGTGGTTGATGCTCTTGTAATTTTTATTCTACAATGAAAAGATAAGATCATTAGTACTTTCTTAATTACATTTTATGAGAAATAATAAATTGTATTCAGTCTCCCATTATTTTATCAGGTCCCAATGGCCCTCACCATTGAACTCGGAATGTCCAGTTTCTAGGACATTATAGTGGAAAAGATCCATATTCCCCTTCACATAACTTCAACAAGGGTTGGCCAAGCTATTAGAAGTTATTTAGGTAGGTTGTTCTTTTCCAACTATGGGATTGAAACTCCTTGATATTTTGAGTGGACTCCCCAATCCTAAAATCATGACTTTGTATTTCCTAAACTCTTGCATACAATATTACACCAAGTCTAGAAAGGTATACTCCTCTTGATGTAATATGGTTAATTCAACCCGAAACCTTTCATAAGGGATTCCTATATAGAAGTAAGTGTCCCAACAAGGGTTGGTCAAACACAGTGTTTTATTGAGTATTTCCCTTTAATCAAGTAACAGAAGGCTTGTTCTAACTTAATATTTTATTTGAGGGATTTTTATCTCTTATGCATGAATTTCTTATTATCATTATCACACACTTTTTAATATTTATTGAAACTTACTTAAGTGGCTAACCATGTCTTGATAATATTTACGAATAAGTTTTTTTTATTTTAGTTCCATCTTGCATGCTTATATAATTCATTAATTATGTGATCGTGAAAACACATCCATAATGATAAACTATGAAACTGAAAGATATAAAATAAAGTAGATGGAATGATCAAGAGCTTTTCTAATGGTTAGTTTATCTAGAGGTTGATAAACTAACCCTGACTAAGGGGAGAAACAATATTAACCTTTTTGGTTCATGTTTACAGCTTTCCACCTATCCACCTTTGTATCTTCTTGCATTGGTTTCACCTTGGCTGCTAACTTGAGCCACCTCCACTAGCTTGGGAGCTCCATCCATTACATATGATTTTATATCACATGCATGTGAGGGGTAAAACTGGTTTTACATAAAAGAAATCTTGGGTGTGCAGGCCCTACATATTAATGAGGAGAAGGCTCGCAGGCCAACAAATTTAATTTAAATAAATTAATTAAAAGAAACCATTCACATAAAAAGGTCTTGGTCCAGATCATGATCATCCATGCATGCAACGATATTTATGCATAAATAAAACTAGCATTCAATTATTTAATCATTCTTGTTTAAGATAAATTACATTTGAATCAATTAAATATCTTTAATTAATCAATTATTTTATCTTAAAACCTTTTCTGAATTTACTTGACATTCTCATCCATCATAATTTTAAACAAATAAATTTATTTAAAATTATCTTTCTACGTAACTTGTACCTTAGAGGTAACCTGGTGAATTCTTGTTCACAACTTCCCAATGAATAGAAATTAACATTACGCGGATGTTAAATTAATCATATATATATAACACATATCACGTGTTGTGTCTTACCTTTATGCATGCACTATGGTACATGTCTCAAGGGTTTGTATAACATAATAATAAATTTTAACAAATCTGTATAATTTGGATGTGTACACGGTGTGTATTTTTGTTCATCGTCCATCCGAAGTACACGTATGGGGACATGGCGTGTGGATGTACTTTGGAAATTTTTGGATTACATGGCATGTTCAATGGGACACGCATCGTATAGTATCTGTGTTACATGGTTTCCAGTCGGGAAAGCCATGTACGGGGTACATGGTCTAACCCTAACCCGAAGGGACTACATGTCGTGCTCCATGGGAGACAGGACATGTAATCTAGAAACCATGTGCCCCATGTTCCTGGTCAACACAAAAAGTCATTTAAGACTTATAAAGACTCCAACACATGGCTCAGTTTGGAAGACCAGTCCAATGCATTGAACCTATACTACACGAAATGTACTTCTGAATACACTCCGTGTAATTTGGTGTTGTACAGATAGGAACATTTGTAACCTTTGTATGAGATCCTCTATTTTGTTTTAATCAAAATTAAAAGAAAAATTTGTCTCTGTAAGGTGAACGAGAAACGAAATATAAGGAATAGATCTCAAGATTCATATTTATAGAATGATTAACATGAATTGAAACAACTAAATTATTAAATGCGTAATTCATCAATGAAATATTTAAATAATTATAAACTACTATGTAACCTCTTTGATACCACTTTAAGGTTTCAGGCGTAGTGGAAGCGTGGTTGGGGTGGCACCCAATTTTGATTTTTACCATGATCAATGATTATTCTGGGATCAATATGGCGATGAACACTTGTCTCCACGAAATATAATCAAATATTTAGATAAAGAAAAAAAGAGGCATGAAACCTTTAGGTAGGATCTTGCACATCATGATTATAATTAATTTAATTAATTTCATAAAGAAAAATAATACTTGTGTCTTTGGTATTTTTCTCATTAATGATGTTGATCATCCGGACTGACCCTTCCAGATTATCTCATTGTGGTTGTAAGGATCCAAACTATAATCCCTCTAGAAATGATCCATATGTGCTCCAATGGCCTCTGATCGACACCGCTTGTTCTCTGTGTTCTAGCACGGCGAACCGATTGTCTTGTGTCGATCGTTCATGATCGCTTGTTCTTTGGCCTTGAAGAACGTCTCTCGTTCTTGAGAGGGGAGAGAATAGGATTCAAGAGAGAAATTTTTTGGCTCAACAATTCTCAATACACCAGGCTTGTGGTGTGGTGTATGGTACAATAGGGGTACTTGCCTATTTATATACATGGAATTTCAATTAAAATATTTAATTTCATAGAAACAATTAAATACAATCATGAACTTAGAGAAAACCCTTGAATTTAATAATAATATTGTGTCGTTATTTATAGTGTGCAAACATTCAAAAACGGAATTATAAATAAAATTCTGCATCACAAAATAATAGTAGTGTTATTTTAATTTGTGCCTACTAGTTAAATAATTATTTACCGTCTTCCAAAGAATTATTTTACTACCAGACCGACCATGGTCCACTCGAACTCCACTTCCATTTATTGAACACCCGAATAAATAAATAAATAATTTATTCTCTTAAATAAATATTTTATTTACAAACTAGTAAATAAATATTTATTAAATGTTCAATAAAATAAATAAATATATTTTATTTAATTTAAGCGATCATATTAACTTGAATAAAATTATTCCATAGTCTTGAGAATAATATCTATTTCAATAATTAAATTCAAATAGAATATAACAGAGACCACCAAAAACACTTAGTGTGTGACCCTCTAGGATTATTTCTTATTGGCATTAGGTGTGCATACCTAATGTCCAAGCATACTATCTTGCAACGAGTCAAGGCACCCAAGAGAAAGAATGTAATGTCACAAAAATGACATCCACATACGAACTCTGATTGTGTAATATAATCTCTTTGTTGCAATATCTCATCCAACAGGTTTCATGATTATGTCATCAAATTTTATGCTTTATATGTCTTTCTTTGACTACCAGAAATAAACTCTTCATTACACGATGGCCATGGAATTTCGTGTGACGGTTCTATTTCAATCAAAGGGCCGAGATATCAAATTCCATAAATGGAAGGGACAAATCCTTCCTAAACTTATCAATTAATAACATGCCACTCATGATGCACCCAACATACCCTACTTCCCACCAACTATCTATGTGACAGTTTTAACCAGTAAATCAAAGTGTGTAATCCATGACATGTATTAATGATAATCTTAAAGTCTAAGGATCATTACACACGCTTGTAGATATAAATATCTGATGACACTAAAACATGTGGAATTTCTACAAGCGGGTCTGTTCTCATAATCTCCTATATTGGAGATTACCTAGTGCGAACTTCATTAGAGGAAGTCTTATCTACTTACAAGTACTCACACCTGACGATCTGCATGCTATGTGTCCCATCATAGCATGTCATCTAACCGCATAACTATATTTAAGAATATTGGTATAGAATTTCAAGGTTCTCATCATATAGGGGAACTGCCATGACCTTATCAATGCAACAAATACTCTGGGACATTATTAAATCATAATCATGCAGAATAATGAACAATATGAAATAACACATTAAATATCCATGTAATCAAAGTAAAACCATTTGGTTCTAGGACACCAACTCTTACAATATTTGTGGGTATTTTCCATTTGTCAAAAACATTTTTTTAGTAGGATAAACTGTTATACCATTTTGGAAATAATGTGACCAAGGAATAAAATTTGTTGTAACCAAAATTCACACTTGTTGAATTTTATAAATAGTTTCTTTTTTTAAGGTTTGCAAGAAAACCCTTAAATGACATTCATGTTCCACTTTACTTTTAGAATAAACCAAAATATCATCAATGAACACAACCACAAACATATCCCAGAACTCACGGAAAATTCTATTCATAAGATCCATGAATATAGTAGGTACATTGGTTAACCCAAAAGTCATAACTATAAATTCATAATGGCTATATCTAGTATGAATCGCGGTCTTCGGAATGTTTTCTTTCTTTACTTTCAATTTATGGTACCCCGACCTCTAGTTAATCTTTGAAAAATAATGATCTCCCTAGAGCTGATCAAACAAATCATAAATATGAGGAAAAGGATACATATTCTTAATAGTGATGTTATTCAATACTCTATAATCAAGGCAAAGTCTCATTGAACCATATTTATTTTTAACGAACAAGACAGGACTGCCCCATGGTGATGTGCTAGGTAGAATGAAGAATTTATCTAATAACTCCTACAATTGCTTCTTTAACTCTAAAATTTCAATTTTAGTTATTCGATTAAGTGGTTTTGAAATTGGATTAGCATCAGGAATAAAGTCAACCATAAATTCAACTTCCTGGTCAGGTATTATACCAAGAAACTCATCAAGAAAAATATCAAGGTACTCATTTACTACTAGCACATCATTAATCTAAATAGTTTTTTTATTTTCAACAATATGTGCAAGGTATAATTAATTTTTATATTTTACTGGTTTCTCAGCTTCCTGATATGTTATCAAAATTAAGGGTTCATTCTTGTACACAAACTGAAAATCTTTCTGAAATGAAACCTCTTTAGCTCTGCAGTCAATCTCAGAATGATAAACAGAAATCCAATCTATACCCAAAATAACAACAAACTCTACTAGAGGAAAAAAAATAAGGTTTTCAGGTATATTCTTTCTGTACACAAGGACATGATGGTTATTATAATTTCTTTTTGTCTCAACATCCCCCCCCCCATTGTTTTTACCATAAGTTTAGGATTCATATCTAGAGATAGAATTCCCAATTTACTAGAAAACTTCTCAGAAATGAAGGAATGTGTAGACCCTGAATCAAACAACACATTGGCATAATTAGAACAGACAAATAGTGTACCTAATACTACTTCACTTGATAGCCCCACATCTAATGAAGTAGTTTCAAAGGATTTGACCACCCATTTTTACTTTTAGTCTGGCTTATTTCCCTCAGTTGAGTTCTTCGTTGGACACTCATTTGCATAATGACCCATTTCATTGCACTTAAAAAAATTTACTAACTATAAATCTGATTTTGTCTTACCATTAACTTGATCTTTTTCAGTGAAATTATGAGCCTTATGTCCCATTTTACCACATCGGTATCACTTACCATAATTCAAAAGACATTCCCCATCATGATTTTTACCAAAATTTTTACAAACTGTAAACTTAATTTTCTTACCATTGGACTTTTTTGAAGAGTTCTTCCCTTTCATCTTCCACATCGACCTCTTATTATGTTGTTTGTAAAAGAACACATGATCATCAGAAAACTCCATTTCCACCTTCTCCGCACATCAAAAAAGTTTTTCATAACTTTTGAACTCACAAGAAGCTAAATCCATTCGATACATTGGATTTAATCTTGAGTAAAAATGGTTGATTTTACTATCAATATCTCATATAAAATCTAGAGCATACCTTTCCAGTCGAGTGAATTTTTTTCATAAGACGCAACTAAGTCATCATCCTGTCTCAATTCCAAGAATTGTTTTTACATCCTAAGATGAACCACCATAAGAAAATAATTCTCAAGAAACATACCTTTGAATTCATCCCAATAAAGAGCATCAACCTTCTCACTATCCCTGATATTTTTCACCATCGACCACCACTGATCGGCTTCACCTTCAAAATGGTAAATAGCGAGACTAACCTTTTGATGTTATGAACACCCCATGACATCAAAAACCTTCTCCAGTTCTTTAATCCAGCCTTTGGATAGCATAGGGTCAAATGATCATCTAAATGATGGGGGAAGTTGCCACATAAAATGATCCATTACTGACATGTTTCTCTATGGTTGATCTACCTGATCTCGTGCATGGATACCACCACCATTTATAGCCTGATACAACTATGCCATCGCTATAACAAACTTTTCATTTCAGATTCTGAACATATAAGGTTGTTGATTTGTAAAGTTGTCTTCCTCTTGATGTCATCTCATTATATCTTCCATGTTTCCTCTACAAGAAACCACTCTAAACACAAAAATATCTTAGGCGAAGCAACATGGTAGTATGTAAATTCTATAACATTTTAATCTTACCATAAATTAATTTATGGACATTAATTTAACAATATTCTAACTCTTAAGGTTGTCTAAACTGACCTCTGACACCAACTACAATTACCCAACCTTAAACATTACATAATCTTGAATTAAGTTAATAATTCACATTGAGGGTCTTTGGAAGTTTAGATATTTTTATAATTAAGTCATAACATATACATAACAACTTTAATATTTCATGTTGACACTTCTACACAGTATCCATTTTCCTATAAAATAAAAAATCTTGAAAAAAAGATCCATGTCTACTTCCATGTTTTAGACATCATGAATTTTCCATGATCCCATCCTTGACCATATTCATCATTAAGTCTTCTGAAAAACATTTCAAAACATGGTATGAGCATAAAAATCTCAAAAAGGGTTATAAAAAACAAAAAAACATTAGTTCATCAATACATACCTGACATAAGCTCTTTAACATACCTCATGAAATCATAAGATTTATGAATAACACAAAGTAATCACAAATCATAAAGATAACTTGTGGCATCCATAACATACTTACGTTGTAGCTTTCACAACTATGTAGGGAGTTACATTTGGAATACCCATCATAGTATATTCCCTAAATCTATTAAGAGAAACATTCATGTTTACCTCCATCACATTACCCAATGCATTAGAGAGCGATATCAGGCTCACCCACCCTGGGTTTATCATGGAACCACCCATATACGTAAATAATTCCCAAGAATCATAACATATTCATAACACTTAAAAACATAAAGTAAAGATAAAATTTTCACATCATTTAAATATATTGACATAAAAAATCCATTATCAAAACCATTTTCAATACCAAAATACATAAAAGAGTATATGGTATTTATTTTCCATTTAAAAACATTACGGCTTGTTAAGGAAGCCATAGATAAAATAATACTAGCGGTGGAAAAAAAGGTCATTGTCACTGCAAACATTAAAAGAAGCATTATTTTTTCATTTAGTAAAACACCAAGTAGAAAAATATTCCCTTTTAATGAAATGAAAATTCAAATTTGTTTATACACCGTATAAAATAAAGTCGTGTATAAAACAAAATATGTATCAATTAAAGGAGATTGAGACGAAGTCCCTTACCTCATGTCCAACTTGAACCCTTCATTCTTTAATCTCCTGAATAATAAACTAAAGTTAATTTCTACTTGATTAAGAACCTTTTTCAAGTTTATTATTCCTTTTATATCACTTATTACAATGTTATAAACATTATTTAACCATTTATGTTAATAACGATCATTTTTTTCGATATTTGGTACTTGAGTCAAAAATGAACTTCTAATAATTAAAAGTTGTTCATGTGGTCAAAATTCCATTATATCCAGAATAATATTGATGATTTATACATCATATATATCATATATCTATTGTATTTATATATATTTATTTATAATATTACATAACATTTGTAGATAAGAAATGAAATACATCATTCATAGAGACGGTAAGCCTTACGTACGCATGAATTCTACTTTGATTTATATTTCATATTAAATAGAATGAAAACATAATGATACATAAGTATATTATAATTCCAATATAATATTATATATATAATTTCATTAACTCCATACTTTATACATTCCATGTAAGTCATTAATGAGTCAAATAACTTTGAGGGGCGGTAGTCCGCACTTCCTCAAATGAAATTATCGTGTTTACCAATTATGAATACTATAAAGGTATGCTATAAATGAAAAATATAAAATTATACAGACAATATTAATATAATATATATATATAATATAAATATATTTCCATCATAATGGCCACCATAAGAGGTGGTAGGAGAATATTGAACAATCATCATTTTGTGAGGCAGTTGTTCGTCGTCCACAGAAACAGTATGTTCCATACCCATTAGACGGAGGTGTGTGTAAGTGTAGTTCAAATATTTCTCATAAAAACAATCTAGTATATTTAGTATACTGGTTTTTTTATAAAATAATTTAATAAAAAGAGTTTAGGTGGTTGGGGAAGTAAAATAAAAAAACTTAAGGTAAGACGTTACCATTAAATCGGGTAACTCCCTTTGGTTTGAACCAAAAGATTTTCTTGAAGTGAATTTTGTCTAAGGTAAGCCTTATACATGTAATAGAGGGATATTTAGATACTATTTGGTCATATTTTGGACAAGACAATGGGTTTGATAGGTGTGAGTAATGGGTAAGAGGTGATGGCTTTTTATAAGGGGGAGGAGGGGCTCTTTAGGAATGTTTGAAAATATTATTTTATTATATTATAATTTTCGGTTTCAAAAGGTCCAAAACTTATTAAAGTTAAAGATAAGGAAACTATTGTTAAATATAAAATCATACAATAATAATTGTATAGGTTTTTGAAATTTTTTAATTTTTTATAATCTTATTTATTTAAATAATTCATTAATGAGGAAAACACTGCATCAATATTGTGTCATAAATAATTTTATTTATTTGATGTCTAAAAATTATAAAAAAATAACATGATGTAGGAAATCGTTTTATATTTAAAATTGAAAATTATAGTCCAATAGGTAACTTATATAACGCCATGTAAAAATTGAATTTCTGAAAGATATATGTTTATGTTATTTTTGTCTTTACTTTAAATTAATTAATATAAAGTGTCATTATCACACTTAAGTGGATCCATGGGGTCCTAAAATCGACCCAAATATGCCCATAGTCAGAAATTTATCAATAAATAGGATTAGGGAACATGTTAGGGTAATTTAATATTACTATATTATTATTATTTTTACCCTTATTTACCAGATTTCCACTTTAACTATGGTAATTAAAATATTTACTCAAGTAAATATTCATAATGTCTTAAAATAAAAGTTATCTAATTACATAATTTGGAAATTATTATTACAAATATAGAAATAATTTTTTCAATTTCAAAACATAGAAGTGGAAAAAAATTATTTCAAAATTAATTCCTGTTGTCGAAACAAAAAAACATGTTTTTAAGAAATAATATCTATCAAAATATTGACACTTGTTTATGTCCAATTTCAAAGTGAAATTACTTACAATGAACAACATTGGATTAAATGGTAAAAATATAATCTAATTACACTTTAAAACAAATTAAATAGATAATATAACCATAAAAATAAATTATATTAAAAGGTAGTTTTGAATTAAACTATAGCATTTTCACTATTCATTAAAAAATGAATTTTATCAGAAAAATACCAAAACATTACCCAAAGTATATTTGGATGTTTCAATTATAAAGAAGAATTTTATTTTTTCAAATATAACTTATAAAAGTTACAAAAACTATATTTAAAATGGTTCACCATTAAAAGGCGGTAAATTGACTTTTTAAAGAATATTAGACTATTTATTTTAAAAATTAGATTCATTCATATTTTAAGCCTCTAACTTTTATTGGATAAATGTAAAAACATTTAAAAAACAAGTATAATAATATTTTAGTTAGTTATATTCATTCTCCCCAATACAATGACTAGGCGTTAACTACCATTTGAAATAATATTATATTATTATTTTTCAGTATGACTCAGCATTGTGTGAAACATAAGATTTCAAAGAAACCTGTTATTGAATATCAGGTACACCATCGAATGTAGTATCCCATTTAAAGGAAAATTAATATTTAATTCACAAATATGAAAATGTATTATTCTTTATTTACCTAAGATGTTACAATTTAGGGATTGAAGTATGTTTCTAAAAGTAAGAACATATGGAAAAATTTTTGTAATCAATAAATTTTTATTCATTAATAAAATTTATGATTCCTATGTAAAAAATTATTTTTTCGGTGTTTTCTGGTTTTTTGTGGTTTTGTGTGCATGATATTAGTATCATCCAAAATAATATCCCAACATTACATTTAGTGAAGGGATGTTATTAAAAAAAATATTTGTAAAAGTTAAGTACTAAAAAAACTATATAATATGTATTAATATCTACAAATATAATTCCAAAAGGATTATTAGATTGCGTTATAACACTTATTATTACACTAATATAAAGGGTTATAATAAATAACTCTAATATAGTGTATGTGACACTATTACATGGAATGTGTCTAATAAAGATTCAATTAACTTCTAAAGAGGGACAATGGAAAAAATGATACCATTATTTATGTATCTATCATTGGATATATCATGTATTCTATATTATAAACTCTAGTTTTTGTCTTTAGATCTCAAAAAATTTAAATATTATAATAATTTAATACTTTTAATCCCACTAGATTTAAATTAATTATATATTCGTGTAATTATAATAAAATATAGATTTATTAATCATTTATGTTACTGAGAAATAGATCATTATAAGTGGATGAACTAATTTCAAATATCAAATAAACATCAATGAAAATGAACCCTAATATGGTTTTGTATTATTCTACAATAACAATATTATCTATTGGATGTTTTCATTAATGGGATTTGGTTTCAAATAGAAACTCTTTACAAAACATAGAAGTGTTTGTAGCATTTTAATAGAAATTAATCATTAATTTGGAAATAATGGAACTATGACTGAAGTTTCTTTCTAACCAAAAAAATAGATAAATACATTAAAAAGTTTATCTCATTCGATATATTATTAATAGGCTTCATAAATTTTTTGGATGACTATACTCGAGAATTTCATAAGATTATTGGTAATTTGTTTTTAGAATAATAATAGGAGACAATTAAAGACATATGGAATCAATACATGAGAGATTGTATTTAATGTTTATTGTCAATAAAATTGTATCACGGTTTCATAATAAATTAAATATTCATTTATTATTCATTTATTTTTAGTTTTTTACATGAATAAACAAGTGATAAAAGACTCAAAAATTATGAATATGAGTTTTCCCTAATCGATTATCATCAAGGATTTTAATTCATTTTGATTATATATAAAAAACATATCATGTTTAAAATATCGTATATGACACTACAATAAATTCACATATTGGTGGAAGTTTATTGGAGATAATTTAATATAAATGCTATTAATCAGTGAAAGATGAATTATTTCCAATTTATTATTGGATGGTTAAATTTTACCATAACTAATTATTTATTAACAGTAATTTTTTTAAAAACAACAAAAAAATTATTAATTGGTGTTTTTTAAAGAATCACCACTAAGAGTGACCATATATCATAGTGTATTCCTAAATCTCTTCCTCCTCTCTCATGTGATGACCTAACCCTCCCTCACAATGACTCCTCCCCTTTGGTACTCCTCGCCTTTAATGAAACATCCCTAACTGGCATCCTCATGGTGAGACTCCAACACCTCCTCCCCTCCTTGATATCAACTATTTCTAAACCTCTAGTGATAGATCCCTACATAGTATCCTAACATTGAGACATTGTTACATCCTTTGATATTTTTCATTTTCCACTTGTGAAAAACCTCTGAAAATGAAATCCCCTCTCAACGACGACATTATTTATGTGAACGTAGTGTATTATAACCCATAATCTTTTTATATAATACAATTTATGCATAAACATTATTTATAATATGTGTACATAGATTAAAATATGTGTATAATATTTGTTTTTTAATTTTCAATATATATATTCACTATAAATTATTTAAGAATTCACATATTCAATGAATACATATTTTTAAATTTTATAAAAAATTCATGATTATGTAAATAACCCATCCATAGTAATAACATCTAAAACATTTAAATCATACTTTTATATCTACTTGATAGATATACAAAATAAATTTTGTTTATACATACCATGTTTCTATGTGTGTTTCCATGAACATATTTTACTTATCTTCACTCATATAATGGATACCACTAAAATAATCTTCTATTGAAAAACCATATTTTATATTTACATATAAAAAACATATATGTGTGTCTTTTAATGATCTATTAAATTCATGGATGAAAATATCTACCACTTCATGTGTATTATTCACAATACAAGACACACAAATACAGATACATCAATATAAATATTGGAGTTTAAGAACTCAAATATCATTTATTATTAAGATCCTCCTCCTCATGATAAAAATATTTTAATGCATGAAGAAAAATGATGTGTTGATCATGGTCTGGAATTAATATATGCATCAAAAACAAGTGACTATAGAAATCTCAAATTTTATTTACCCTTCAATTTATTTTATTAAAAAAATAATTAAAATAGTTATTTTATATACATAACTATTTTATTTCATATTCTTCAATTAATAATAATTATTACATATTATAATTTTATCTGGGGATATTTTATGAGTAAAATATTAAAAATACTAATATTTTTTTATATTAATGGTTTTTTATTCCATAAAACTTTTGTATTATTCTTTTTATGATATAATTTCACTAATTATAATTATGTTTCTTATATATATATTTATCAATATCATAAAAATTTAAAAATGCTTAGTAAATTTTCCTTGAAATACGACTCAATGTTTTAAGGGGATGGAGGATTTTATAGATTATTCAATTGTAAATTGATCTATAGATAAAACATAAAATGACCATGTCCTGATTTTAATTTAAAACTATGGTTGAAAATAAATAAATTGTTTACTCACTTGATATTGAAGAAATTTTCTACTGGATATGTGGGATGGATTTGGAATAGGGAATTAGATATTTCAAAAAAATAAATTGGTGTATACCATCAAAACGAACATCCTACTACCCAGATAGTAGAGGAAGATATTCTGAAGCATATTATTGATGTTTTCTTCCCTAAAGAGAATGATTATGATTAAGATATAACATTTGGTACACATTCCAACTTTCAAAAGATTAATACAAGAGAAAAAAGGTAACTAAAAATCAAATGAGGTTTATGAATTAATAGAATTTGGAAATCAAATTTTGTTTCAATGATGTATGAAATATAGAAAATTTTCATTCTCAATTAAGATATTCAATATCGAGTTCTTATGTTGAATTAATGATAAAGTAATGTTGATGATATTGGATTCATTGCATGATTAATTTTCTAAAGATCATATCCCTCTATCATTTTATGAAATGAAGATAGTTGATAAAAAAACAATTTTAGTTATACAAAGATATATACATGTTCCACTGACCACATGTTCTATGTGGGAGAATATTTAGATAATGAATATTATAATTAATGTTATTGATTTAGACGTAAATTGGTAAATTACGATGAAAGACTGAATAAATGAACTATTAAGGTGAAAACAGATAAAATTACTACAAATTTTTTATGTTACATTACATTAAATTTACATTGAAAATATTTTTCATGACTTATAAATTTGAAAATAAAATGAAGTAATATATTTTGTAAATTAATAATGATGGGTTTATACATCAACCCAAAGACTCAAAATCTTGGAAATACTTTAGTTCCCTATATATAAATTTCAATTAAAATCCAAGGAATGTGTTTTGGGGATTAGATAATAAAGTATTTAGACCATTTAGGACTCTAAGTATAAATTATATCATATGAACCATTATTCTAATACATTACAATCTATCATTGTGGTTATGTATGCAATAGAATTATTTCATTACATTGATGATCATTCCTAGAAATAAAATTCATGTAAATGACATTAATGTATGTCTTCAAACTCTTATATAATATTTGAATGTATTACGGGAAAATGGTGTAGATACATATTCTATATCGATATCCAAAATATTCAAAATGTGTGATTCTTTAAGGTGGATGGCTAGTGATTTTACTATATTTGTAAACATATCTAGTTAGAACACTTACACTCATTAAGAATGTCTAATTTACATCTTTTACATTTGGAATATAATATTACCGTATGGTAGAGAGAGGTTTTTCATGTGTCATATTTGATTCATGGATGATTCTTATATATATATATATATATATATATATATATATAACAAATCATGATAATATAGATAATATGAATTGAGGTCACCACCAAAATTGATATTAAGTTCAGAAATCATGTCACAATTATCAGTTGCTGATATACAATTTGGTAAATAATATTAGTTTAGGGTTTATGAGAAAATAATTTAAAACAAATTTGATATATTTTGTACCAAACATTGGATAAAATAGATTATTCTTTCAAACTATCCTATTTTTAATTTCAATTGATACGTCATAATCATAAAATTATACACATAGAAAAAAATATGTGATAATTTGGACTTTAATATATTGAACAATTATATAAAATAAAAACATCATATTAATTCTCATAAGGACTTAGAAGAATTGATTATAACACATCATCTATTTCTAAAATGATAATGTAAATTATCCTATATCATTTTTTCATTGAGAAATAAATAAAAATATGTTTTCCTTTAAGGAATGACGAATATGAAATTACCTTATGGATATTAATGTAAAATTTCATGATGTGTTGACTTAAAACATGTTTGGTTATATATTTCCATGAATAATATATTTTAATGGAGAAGTTTTTACCTTTGGAATTGCATAAATTATTACCTAATAAAATAAAATTTGTTTCAATTGAGAATTAAGTATCCTTCACACAACTTTTTTAGAAAACTTAAAACAATATTAAGATTTCAAAAAATTAAGAAGGAATTTTGATAACAATTTTTACTTTAATATTATATTTCGCACATCATTTTTCATTATGATGATTCATATAACTATTCATTTGTTTAGAGAAGTTCAAGTATGTAGTCCCATATATTATTAATGTAATTTCCCATAGAGAGGTATTGTATTCTTATTTTTTGACAACTACATTTAATATTTTAAATTTTAAATTTCCTCAGTTATGTTGTTAATTATTATATGTTATGCTATTTTATTATGTATTTAATTCATATGATGTATTTTGTGGAAGAAAATCTCAACTAGAAGGCTATATTTCTAAAAGTTACATGGTTGAAGGGTTTCTCACCTTTTTTGAGGTGTTTCAATAATATTGAGATATTATTCAACCAAGTTGGATGTGTTTATTATTACACAAATAAAATTAAATACTACAGTAATAAATAAGTTTTCTAATGTTGATTCATAATAATGGGGAAATATTATCATTTTTATTGATCCAAATAGAGTTTATACAATAACATTGATATGTACTACTCAATAATGATATTACATATCCTTTCATTGAATAATTGAAGATGAAAACAAATAGATGACTTTGAAGTTGAGCATGATATGAGAAATAGATAATAAAAACCCTTTAAATTTTCATTATTTATTAGTTATCATGACATTTAAGATCATAATCAATTTCATATTCACAAAATATTTATATAATTATATTTTTCAATAAAAATATTTTATTTTTATACATTTAAAAAATTAAATTTTATTGTCAATCAAGATTAATATATTATTTCAAATATTTTCCTTTATGACCATTAAAGAAGTGTATTTTATTTGATGATTAAAATATTTATAGATTTAAGTTTCATACTCTTTCTTATAATGAAGTTATGAAAACACATAAAAGTGGAATCAACAAAAAATTCATAAACTAGGGATACTATGATATATTGATTAAAATTGTCATATCAAATTATAATGGATGATTGTTTTGTGTTAATTAAATTCTATGTATTTGATATTTATAAGGGAATATGTAAAGTCTATTTATAATTTACTTTTGTTAAATTATATTGGTTGATTGATAATGGTGGGTGAGAATAATGTCATCCATATATATTTTCATCACAAGTTAAAATTTTATATTATGTAGATAGAAGAGTGTATGGATGATGGAGTATTATAGTACACATTAAACAAAGAGAATTATATGATATGGGTGATAAAGTTGAAGAATTATTTTGTGACATCAAACCTCATCAAAAAACTATTGTTCTATTTTTTCATGATGAAAATGAAACAAATGGTCTTGCAAGGGAACGTGGAGATGATGAATCGTGTTAATGGTTTATTATGATAACAATATGGTTTATGTTGAATTAATTGACTATATTTTTTTTCTTTTAACATATATTTTACTTTTTTATTTTGAATACATAAGTTTAATTAATCTTTTTACAATAATATTAAATTATTTTATTATTTTACATTATATATCATGTTCTAACATGTTTTATATTCTATTAATATAAAATAATACCAAGGAAAAAAGATTTAATGATATGATTCAATAATACATAGATCTCAAAATATTCAATGACCCATATGAGATGCTCTATCCAGTATTAATCATGATCCCTACTTTCAGTTTTCTCACCATTCCATTATTTGATATAAGTTGATGTGCTCCTATATAAATTTTGTATTCTCCCTGAAACAAGTAAATCACCTTCTTCAAAATCTATATCAAAGGTATTAGAAGGATTAGCCAAGGATATATCATTGGTGTTCATATGTTTCCACGGTAACAATCAAGAGGGTACCAGAGGGTATCCATTTTTGGAATGAAATAGTTGATGGAAAAAATAATTCATTTCATCTATATAAAAATTATTGAATATATTTTTTGAATAGATTCGGAAAATAAAAATAAAAAATGAAAATTATTAAATCATTTTTTTTATCCTTGGACTTTTTAATGTGGTTTTTCCCTTTGACATTTTCGGGGTTCTTACAAATGATATTAGGGGTTTTTATGCGAAGATCTTGGTCTAGTTAGAATCTGAGATAACGTTCCTTATAATAAATTATCATTACTAGAGGAATATTACAATAAATTAGAGGAATAATATTTTATAAATAATTTAAATGTATTTAATTTTAATATTTTTAGTTGTTTATCAAATATTTCTATTAAATTTGAGTTTTATTATTTATTCATCACTAATAAGTATTTGATTTTCTATTTTGAAGTATATAATGTGGTTTTATGTTAGTAGATGTTGAAAATTTTATGGAAATAGTTAATAGACTATAACTATAGGTTGTGGTGTGCATTTAATAACACCTCCTCGAGTGCCCATAAATTTTACAAAAGGGTATCATAAGGGATACCTCAAGATAAATAAAAACCCTTTATTGATATGCATTATTCTTATTTCCAAAATGTATTTGATATTGTCTTGCTACATTGATATTAATTTAATAAAAATAATTAATTTTTTATTAATATTAAAAAAATTGTTAAAAACATTATCCAAAAAATTATCAAATATGCTCAGACAAGTCATCCCACAGACAGCTAGTTCAAGATTTATTTCAAGAAGAAGTTCTGATATGGTAATATTATAGATATTTGTTGCATGTTAATTTATTTCATATATGTACTTTAATTTTGAAATTTTTCTTTTTTGATTTTATCATATAGGAAAAAGAATTTGATCATGTGGTCAGTTAAACTAAGTTATTCTTCAATATGAACAACAAAGCTAATGAAAATTATGTAAATGATCTTAGTGAAAAAAATAGGGTTACAAAATCTAAATTACATTTAATTTTTCTTTAAGAAATATATATTTTTTTTAAAAAATAATCTCTTTACAAAATAAAAAAATAATTAAAGAGTTCGGGGATGGAAATCCATCATAGTTAGAATTGGTCTCCCACAATGATTTTATTTCCCATGTTTTTGTAAAATATCATGTTGGTTATGCTTGGGGGTTGTATTTTTGGACCATCCGCATCATAAGCCTTTAGAATGAGCTCTTCTTATTCCACTATAAAGGATTATATTGTGGGTTTGAGTAATGTTACTATTCTTGATCTCATACAATCCAAAAAGAAAACTGAAATTCTTGAGAATAGAATATTGGAGCCAGATACGTTATCATTAGCTTGATATGAGAAGTTTGCAGTGATGGGAAGTGAATTGGGTAATTTATCATAGGGAATGACTGTAAAAATTCTAACAGACATTACAACATTGATATAATAGACTAAACTAGTATTGAATATATTACATTTATTTAATATGTATAAATTTTAGTAATAATTTTTATAAATACTTTTTTATGCACAATATAACTGAAATAAATTTTTATTCTAAATTTTATTTAATGAAAAAACAGATGCCGCAAAATCTACTCACCAACATGAAAATAGAGAACATGTATCAATTAAAAGTATTCGGTATGATATAAGAGATCATTACTGATGTTATATCCATTGAAGCATAAGTTATATTTTTTGATGAAAACTTATATACCCTTCTTGTATAGTTTTTGAATAATCTATTGTATATTTAGGTGATATTTTAATGTATATAAATTTTTATTTGTTTTTTTGTTTTTTGTATTAGTATTTCAATTATTAAATTATATATATTACAAATATAGTAATTTTTCTACTAGAGGTTGATTCATATTTAATGTTTCTAATATATTTAATTTTTAATTAGTAATTGTTGAAACCACTGTTAAATTATTAGTGGTAGTTAAAAACATGGTGAATCATTGAAAAAATAGCACAAAATACCTATAAACCATCAAGATTTTTTTGGGTGGTTATAACCTCCACTAGATTAGGAAATAATTAAAAAAACCTCTGAATATATTATTTTTAGTGTTTTTAAGAGCCCAAAATAAGACAAAAAATTTCTAAAAAAATCAACCACATTTTCCAAAAAAACATTGTCACCAACTACAATTTTTCTTGTAGTGTGATGATAATTATACTAATCAGTGATTATGTGGTGAATTTTTATCTTGAATAAGATGAAAATGTTTTTTAAAATTAATTTCATACACTCATTGACATATATGAGGGTGAATTAGTTATATGAAATCCCATTACAATAGGTTAAAAAATTTCATAACTTGTGACCATTCAGACTTTGATGACTTTGGTATGTCATCCTTAAGGATAATTGTATCTAGGTTTTATTGGGTATATTTTTTAATTTAATTAATTTCATCACAAAATTATGGTATTTACCCTCTTATATTAAATTTATAACATACAGGCCCTTAATTTTATTAGTCACACTGAATTAATACCAAAATATAGTTGATTAAAATGTGATGTGATTGACTACTTGGATTAAAAAAATGTGATGTACTTATTCAACCCACTTATCCAATTTTAAAAAATATATAATCATGAGTTGGTTTATAATTGGTTGGTATGTTTTATAGCCCATGGTTAACTCAATATATTAAAATTATGGATAATTTAGTCATGCATAAAATTTATAAAGATATATTTTGTGTCCAATATGTTAAAATAGAGATATGTGTTGGTTCAATTAAATCCAATCTGGGTCCCATTTCTAAGTGAATCAATAGTATTTGGATAAAATAAATCCTATAAATTTCATTTTTAATTAATAAATAATTAATTATTTTGGATAATAAAAAATCCCATAGATATATGCAGAAAGATAATGAATAATAATTATATTTAGAGAAATTTTTTTAGAGAAATGTGTTCCCATTTATATAATAAGAATATAAAATAAAAATAAAAATAATTCTATTAGATTTATAATGTTCCTCATAAATTATAAAAAGATTTTGTGCAAGTGGTAAATTTTTGTATTTATACACTAAATAATAAACCCTGATTCTATGAGAGTTATTATTCCAGGGTTTTTGTTATTTTGTGGTTATTGATAAGAGTTCGTGATGTATAAGTTAAATAAAATAAGATATTGGCCAAAGTGAGTATCTCAATATGGGGTGAATTGAGTACCTAATTAAATTTATGTTCAAATAGGTTTAAATAAAATCCCTCATAATGATTAAAAAATAGCTAAGTTAATCAAAATGGAAGATCGATATAAGTTATGATATTTAATAGATTTATCAAAGAGTGATTAAGTCTTAGTTTAAAATATATATGGATATTACTTAATAATTTTAAATCAATTTATTTTTTCAAAATATTATATAAATACTAATTAAGATTAACTATCAAAGTGATGGTTTTGTTTATAGTTTAAAACAAATTCAATTTAAATCTTATAAATAAATAAAAACAAAAACACATCTTGGAATAAATACAAGAGGTCAAATATCAAGTTGAGACCTAATACTCTTCACTTTTCCATAAACTTCATCCATATAGATTACATAAAATAATAATGATCTATAACCTGGATCAGGTATACGCAATAGCTAACCAGCTTTCCAGCCCACGCAAGGACCTCTTCCATAAAAACTATGGGAATAAAAAACACATTACATATAGGGACCTCTTCAAAAACACATGGGTAAATAGGTATAAAGGGAGTTTAACAAGATATCATGTATCTTCCAGTTAAAGAATATGAGATAGTGTGTGTTAAATAAATAGAGTAAATCACATAATGTTTAAAATGTAAAGAAAAAAAGTAGAAAGAGAATGTAAAAAAGGTTGATAAGGTAATGTTTCTCAATCTGATGTATACTAAATGTTTTAGTCTCCAAGAATATAGATTAAAAAGGAGCTCGAGTCATTTACCTGAAATTTTTGGTAAAATAGTGCATTGTAAACTCACTTTTTTGTAACAATAGGAAAGGAACTAGATGTTATCAAGGATTCAGTCTTTCATAGTTGGTTGAAGTTAAGGATACATTGTGTAAATATCTTTAACAAGTTTAATACTTGATTATTACTTTATTTTATTATATATAATTCATCTCTCTATCTCTATTTCATATTAGGGAGCCTATTTATTATTGTATCAGAAGCATGTGGGAGTATTCGTTTTAAGAAAAAACATCTGGATCATTTGATCCTCATACTAATCGACTCACACATACATTAAAGAATCCCTAAAATAGTTTAATAATAATAATTAAAATAATCAACAACATTAAATTACATAATATAGGCATTAAAAGTTTTTAATTAAAAATAAATATAAACAATGGTGGTGACTCTTTTGGAAGTGAGTCAGCTCTGGCGGTGACTTGATCTTGTAGAGAGTCAGGACAATGATGAGTACGGATAATGGGAGGTAATGTACAATGGTGACTCATTTAAATGGTGATTATTATCTGTGTTGATTCTTATCTAGAGGTAGGTCATCTCAATACTTTCTAAAATTTGGAGGTGACTAAGTTCTAATATGAATCATCCTATGGTAATAAATCTTTCCCATAACTGTCCAAATTTACATCCTAATAGTGGCTCATCTCTAATGGTGGTTCTTTCCCATTCTTAGCCAAATCTACATCCTAATAGTGAGTCATCATCAATGGTGAGTCATGTCTCATGGTTAGTAACATATGATAGTGGGGTTTCCAACACTTATCCAAATATTCTCTAAACTTCCTTTTAAAAGAAATTATCTCATAAAGAATAAAAATAATTAATCGCATAATTAAAATGATTTTGTAATCATTAAAATAGGGGTTCCATCAATCTCTCCCTTTTTAATGATCACAAATCATGTAATTTTATAAAGCATGAAAATAATTAACTGTGGTGTTAAAATAGTCTAGTTTAGCACATTAAAGAAGCTATAGTGAGAGTTTGATCATAATTGTATCAAAGATATTAAGTATAAAATATTAATATAAATAGTTAATATATTAAATACATATTGTGTCAAATGTAGTTAAATAGAAATCAGTATTATAAGTAATTAGAAAGATAATATCAAAGAACATATGGTGTCAAAAGAATAAATTAAACACATATGAAATAAAAAGAAATATCATTAATGAAGTAATTAAAGAATATCAGTACTGATAGAATAGTATATAAATTCCATAAAATCCAATTCCCCCTTTTGGTATTATTAAAAAGTGAAAATAAAATACGAAATTCCAAGAAAAATAATTGTAGTAATAAGAGAATTTCCACTAAAAATGGAAATCAAAGTACACCCAAAAATATACAACAAAAAGTCATAAAATCACTATCAAAAACGTAAAAAGTATAATCTCAATGATTTTTGGGCTGGTTAGGAGGAGCATGTGGT
Source organism: Viscum album (assembly GCA_963277665.1). Lineage (NCBI taxonomy): Eukaryota > Viridiplantae > Streptophyta > Magnoliopsida > Santalales > Viscaceae > Viscum > Viscum album. The sequence continues at coordinate 808,598,972 of OY728138.1, read as the reverse complement.
TATTTTCCCTTCTCCTTATGAGAATTATAAGCCTCAATAGAAGAATCTGAAGTAATTGTAGGGATAGTTTTTGGAACAGTAGGAAGAGAATGAGTCTCTATGATAATGATAGGATTGAGATGTTGGACTGATTATTTGGGATTCAAAATATAAGGCTATAAATGAGTAGTTAAGGGTGCATTTGGATCTCTGGTAACTCTTATTATAAAGAATTTTGGATTAGAAGCGGGTGGGCTAAGATGACCAGTAACTGGCATGGAATCCCAATCCACCACTGCGGTTCCAGAAACATGAAGAAAGGGATTCATCTAATTTATAAAGTCCATAATAATATTTCCTCCCATTCATATATAACTTAAAAATCATTTTTTTCCACTATAAAATACTTTAGCACTTGGGTAATCATCTTCAACTAATTCACTTGTTCTTTGAAATCTTGAGTGACTGGAGGCATCCTGTGGTTCTCAGTAAGGAACATGAAATGAGAATTGAGATCATGTTTATTATAAATCCAAGATAGTTAATAATTTATTAAATTTTTAATTTTCTCTATATTATATTTCATATCCTCCATATATTATCTAAAAAATCATATGTACATGGGCAATTTTATGTCATATTTTCCTCAAACTTTCCTGAGGGATGTCAGGTACATCACCTGAAATACCATGAATCTATTCTCTAACTATTGACCTGGTCAACTCAACATCAAGATAATGATTTAGATCCCTCAAAGTACAATCCATAGAAGAAATTTTCTCCACCCTCACTAGAAAAGTATCCACATAATCTAGAAAGAAATATCTCATCTCATCCACTATAGATCACAAATTCCCCATATCATATTCTAGTCTCTAATTTTCTATCTCCACTTCTTGAATGTGATTCATCATCTTAGGATGGATGTGATATATTACAATCTCAAAAAGATACCTTTCTTATTTATCAATCATCTTAGTGACCTGAGGTATTTAATTTCTAAATAAAAAACCAAAATCAGAGAGAATATTCTCTTTTAAGGACTCTAATTTAGCTTTGGTAATAACATCAATTGGCACAGATGTAATTGTAGGTGCAGGGAAGGGTTTATAGGAAATAGTAGGTGGTGTAATATCTTTTTCTAGCTCAGAACATGAATATACATCATATTTAAATCTCTATGAATCCCCTAAAATGTTTATTTTTTCAACTAATGATCCCTAAGGATCCATTTCTTCTCTAATATTAGTTCCACTATGCTTTTGTGGACTACTATCATCGTCTGAATCTGAGTAGTCCAAGCCTAATCTGAAATATTCTAGATACTTATTTCATTATTAAAATAATAATTCATTCAACATGGCTAAATACACACCATAATTCTTACCAACTATAGTTTCAGAAACTATAGACTCAACAATAGTAGGTACAACGCCCAACGGCTCAGCTAATATCTACATATCAGTTGTATTCTAAACACACACAGGCTCTCAAGAATCAAAATCTAATGGGTAAAAATGATGACTAAAAAGACTTACGGGTTCATCCCCCTCAATAGATTCTTCCTTATCATATTTATCATCTCTGTCCATACCTTGAACTAAGATCGGTCTCTATTCATATCTTGCGATAAATAAAAATTCTATAGAAGTGATAAGTTCGTGAGGCGTCTCAATATCCTCATCCCCAATGTGGAATCTAGAACCATAATGGTCAGAACCTCCATCACTATCATTTTCATCACTATATTCATCATATTTTCCATATCCATTTAAAAATTTCAAGGTATCTTTATATACTAAGGTATCATTTTCACTTGGTACAGTTCCTTGATAGTTATTTGAAACACCTTCATGAGTTACCTTTAAACGTATTTCCCAATTTCTTGATTAAAAAATGTATTTTCCCATATTTATTCTTCTTCTAACCGAGTCTTTGTCTTATTCAAAACAAAACTCAACATACTGATAGAATTGGTGTTCTAACCAAGGATATAAGGGAATCTCGCTATTAGAAAATTACTCTACCAACACCTGTTCTTGAAATAATTTAAGCACCAACAACATTCTCGACATCAAATATTCTACATGAACTTCTTTTTCGAGTAACATTGTATGCTTCAAAAGTAGGGTGTTCACTAGATTAATAGAAACTAGATGGTTTGACTATAATTTCAACTTCTTCAGAGAACATGTCTCATTTGGAGAAGATTTGGAGTCTCTCTTCACTCTAACTATGGAAATATTCTTGGAAGGTTCATACAAAGGTGAGGGAAGGTCAACAGTTGGGAGATAAAGGGTCATGATGAGGCTCAAGAGTAAGGCATGTTGGAGTGAGTGTTCAAATTATACAAGTGTAAAATTTATATAATATAGGGATTTAGGTATTTTTAAATTGAAAAAAAAAATATTTCAATCATATAAAAAATAAATAAATAACTCGTAAATAGAAATTATAATGGTATCTTAAAACCCAATGGTGGGAAATTTGACAATGGTAGTTTGTTTTCAATGGTGAGTAAACACTAATGGTGGGTCAACTTCAATGGTGGGTAAGCATAAGTGGTTGGTAAACTCCAACAGTGTGTAAACACTAATGGTGGGTAAACTCCAACAGTGGGAAAACTCCAATGGTTTGTAAACACCAATAGTGGGTAAAATCCAAAGTCGGGTAAACACCAATAGTGGGTAAACACCAACAATGGGTAAACTCCAATGGTGGGTAAACACTAATAGTGGGTCCCATATAATTAAACTTATACAAAATTAATCATTCCTAGTTCATGTTTGATGTATTTAATTTTCTCAAAATTAGAAGTATTAGTGATAATATCGACAAGATGATGTTCAATACTGATATATTCAAGGGTAATATCATCCTTTTGAAGATTTATCTCTCAAAAAGAGATTCATTAAATCAATTTTTTTATTGAGTGAGATACAGGATTTTTAGAAATTTTTATAGTACTTGTGTTATCATAGTTTATAGGAACATGTCGAAATTGATATCCATAGTCTAGAAACTTGTCTTTCATCAACAAAATTTGTGAACACCAGTAACCTGTATATATGTATTCAGCTTCAGTATTAGACAGTTCAATAGAATATTGTTATTTACTATACTAGGAAACTATATAATTTCCAAAAAGATGACATGTTCCATAGATTCACTTTCTATCCAACTTGAAACCATCTAAATCATTATATGAATTACTAATTAGATCAAAGGCTTGTCCTCTATTGTAGAGCAACCCTAAATTAGTTATATACTTGAGGTATTTAAAAATACTTTTTACAATAAATACATGTGAATCATTTGGGTTTTCTTGAAAATGATCAAATATACACATACTAAACACAATGTTAAGTCTACTAGAATTTAAGTAGAGAATACTTACAATCAAGCCTCTATTACTAGTTTGATTCACTAATTTCCTATCTTCATTAAGATCCAACTTATAGGTGGTACTTATAGGACTGTCACTACTCTTAGTGATATACAAACCAAAATGTTTTAAAAGGTATTTAGTATATTTATATTGATTTAAAATAATTACTTATCTATTTTGAAAAATATTAAAACCAAGAAATAATTTCAATTCACCCATTAAATTCATTCTAAATTCATTTTGCATCATTTTTTAAAATCCAGTACTTAAAGAATTTTTAGAAGATCCAAAAATATTATCATCTACAAAGATTTGAACAACTAAAACATATTTTGAAATTCATTTTATAAATAGGGTAGGATCATCTATACCATTTTAGAATCTTTTTGAAATAATAAAATAGTGAATCCTATCATACTAAGATATAGAATCTTGTTTAAAACCACATAAAGATTTTGTTAACTTGAAAACATGATTTGGAAAACTAAGGTTTTGAAATCTAGGGGTCGTTCAATAAAAACATCCTCAAATATATATCCATTTAAGAATTCAATTTTTACATCCATTTGATATAGTTTGAAATTCGTATGTGCTGTATAAGAAATCAATATTTTAATGGCTTCATGTCTGGCTTCATGTACAAAGGTTTATTTATAGTCTATACCCTCTTCTTGACTATACGCTTATGCAACTATACTATCCTTGTTTCTCACTGTTGTTCTAGATTCATCAACCATGTTTATAAACACTCATTTAGTGCCTATAATCAAGATGTCTTTTGGTTTATAAACAAGTTACCAACCATTATTTATTTTAAATTTATTAATTTCTTCTTGCATATCCATTACCCATAATCCATCAATAATTTCATCAATGATGTTCCAAAGATCAATCTATGATAATATTTCTTAATATTAAAGATGGTTTTTTAAAGAAAATATAGTTTATGTAACTATATCTAAGTCTACAATAATATAATCTAAAGGATATATTTATGAGTCATAATAGCTCTAGAGATAGTAGGGTTGGTCACTTCATGGTTTTTTATAGGTTATGGTTTAAGTTATATAATCTCATCATAACTGGTTGATTTTTATGATTATTTTGTTGTAGAATTACATGATTTGGAATTTATGTTCAAAGTAGATAAATCATCATCAAGGTTCCCTAAAGGGGTCTTAGTATCATGTGGATTTTTCTCATCAAACTTTACATGGATAGACTCTTCTATTGTCTTGATTATTTTGTTAAAAAATCTATAGTATTTACTATAAGTTGAATAACCAAGGAAAATTCATTCATCACTTCTGGTGGAAAACTTTTCAAGATTATCCTTATTATTAATAATAAGTAATTTTCAGCCAACAAATATAAAGTAATAAACCTTAAGTTTTATATTATTCCAAAGTTCATAAGCAGTTTTCTTTAAAATAGGTCTAATTAAAACTCTATTAATTATATATTAGGAATTTTTCACAACCTCTTCCCAATAGTAGATAGGTAATTCATATTTATTACGCATTGTCTTGAATATCTCTTGAAGTGTTCTATTTCTTCTTTCTACAACTCCATTCTACTGAGGGGTCTTAGTAGAATAGAAGTTATGTCTATAGTAAGTTTTTGAGAAAAAGGATTAAAATTATTGATTTTTAAAATCATGGTCATGGTCACTTCTTAAGGTTTTAATTCAATCCCACTTATGTTTTCTATCAAATTTGAATACTTGGAAAAATAATAGAAATCATCACTTTTTTGAGCTAAAAAAATACCCAAGTATACATAGAATATTCAACTTCGAGATCATAGAGATAGTTCTTCCCATTTAAACTATATACTCTAGATGGTCTAAAGAAGTTCATATGAACCAACTCAAGAGGATGAGAAGTTAAAACTTCTTTCCTTAATTTAAAATATATTTTGTTTTGTTGTCCTTTTTGATGGGGGTTATAGACTTTATCATTTGGGAATCCATGTTTGGATAGATCCCAGTATAACCCTTTACTTGTATGATTTTTACATGATTGAATGTTACAATGACCCAGTTTCCTATGATAAATCCAATAGTATATATGAAATTCACTTAAAAATATTTTTTTTTTGAAATTATAGAATCAATACTAACAGTATACCCATTTTCATTTCTCAAAGCAGTAAATATGAAATAATTTTTAGAATTAAAAATATTAGAATCATTTTTTTTAAATTTTACCTAAAAATCATCATCACATATCTCTGAGATTCTAAGAATATTGTATTTTAAACAATCAACAAAAAATAATTTATAAATTAAAACTAAGGATGTGTTACCAATTTGGCCAAGACTAATGATCTTTACTTTAGCATTGTCACCAAAGGTGACATGACCACCATCAACCTTTATCAGGCCCATGAAGCTTTATTAATCTCATATCACATTCCTAGAACACTCATTGTCTAAATACCATAGACTTCTATAGGATCCTTTCAAGCAGTTTTCCTACAAAAAAAATTATTCCAAAAATTATTTTGGTACCTAGATTTTAATGGTTCTAAATATATTAGTGATTAGGGATTCATGAACCAATATTTTCTTGATTATTTTTCTATAAGAATATTGTAAAAAATTAATAAAAAGTTTACTTTTTCTACTTGATTAAAAATTAACAGTTTAATTTCCAGAATTATAATTAGGAACAAAAGTGCTTTTAAAAACTCTTCTTTGTCCAGATTGGTAACCTAGACTAGTAATATATTTTGGAGAACTTTTTTTCACTAATTTTTGAGTGATATTTTCGATCCCCTTTGTAAATATCAATAATTCATTATTTAACTACTCATTTAAAAATTTCAATTTATATATGTTTTTGTTAATAATTGATCATTCTTCTCTTTTTATAAAGTGAGATTAGTTCTAACACTAGTAGATAAAAAATTATGTTTCTTCAGAAATTTCTATTTGTATTTGAGCTTATTAAAAGTATCTTAAAGAATTATTAAATATTAAAACATTTCATATTTTTTACATATCATCGTTATTTTGTTCTTATTCAGAATAATATAAATTATACATAGAAGATACAGTAGGTACCTCAGATATGTCTATCATAAAGCATATATTTACTCTACCAGGATTTTCTTCATGAGTTAAGTCTGAGTCACTAAAGCTATCCTCAGAGGAAATCCATGTGGCTTTCATTGTTTTCTTATATTTTCTATCCTTATCCTCATATTTTTTTCTTGTAATTTAACTTGGGACATTCAGCCATAACATATCCTTTTCTTTTACACTCATAACAAGTAATATCATTTGTATTGTCATCTCTTTTCTAGTACTTCTTCTAATTTACTATATTATCATACTTTCACTTATAGCTCAGTTTTCTGAATAATTTCTTCTTTTTATAAAATTTCTTCGACATTCTATTCAGATGGGCCAATTCTTCATCATTGGCAGTTGGTGATTCCTCATCGCTATAGCTTTCCACATGAAATTTTTCCTTTTCATTCTGTTTTGATATAGTATTATTGAATCCTATTGATTTAATCTTTGGTTTATCAATCTATTTATGATTAACCTTTGACTCTTATTCATACATCATCAACTTCCCAATAAATTCCTTAACAGGAAGTTTACTAATGTCGTGGGATTATCTTATTAACACATATGTCCCTCTCTATCTCTCTAGAATAAATCTCAATAGTCTCATAATTTGATCATTTTCTGACACTGGATTCTCCAATGAGCTATTTATGTTCACTATGTCATTGAACCTAAGATACATATCACAAATCAAATCATCAAGTTTTATCTTGAATGTATAATATTTAATTTTATAAGTGTTCAATCTCATTTCTTTCACATTAATAGTTCCTTTATGAGAAATAGGTAATGTATCCCAAATTTCAATAGTAGTTTTACTAGAAGATATCCTTTTAAATTATTCATCTCCTAAGTTATAGAAAATATCATTCATTGCTTTTCCATTATTGTTGTAATCAAGTTTAGTAGCATCATTCCATGTATTCTTAACAATCTTAGGTCACTTATATTTATCCTCTATAGAAGACCATATTTGAAACCCCATTCTTTCAATGTGCATTTTCATTTTATTTTCCATTTAATATAGTTATTTGTATTAAATAAATGTGGTTTTTTTATAGTATAACCTTCTTGTCCATTATATATTTAAAGAAGTAAATTTATAACTAATAGAAATTTATGATCTATAAAACAAAACTAAAATCATAGTTGAAAATATTTTAATATCCTTTGATAAAAAATGTTGGTCAAAGTGATTATCTTAAGAGGGGGTAAATTAATTACCCAATAAAATTTCTATTAAAAATAGGTTTAAATAAAATACCCCAAATAATTAAAAATAGCCATTTTAATCAAAATAGAATATCGATATATGTTTTTGTATTTTAATAGATTTCTCAAAGAATGATTAAGTCTCAGTTAAAATAATATTTAGATATTATTCTAACTTTTAAAATCATTTTACTTAATCAAAAATTATATAAACTCTAATTTATATTAATTATCAATGTAATGTTTTTGTTTTTATTTTAAAACAAATTTAGTTTAAATCTTGGAAAGAAAAAAATAAATACACATAGAAGAATAAATACAAGAGGTTCAGTCTCAAAGCAAGAGATAATCCTTTCTTCTTGGTAATTACCTGCTTCCAAGAAGATTATATAAAATAATCTGGATCCATAACCTAGATCGAATTTACAGAATAGCTAACCAGCTGTCCAGGCTACACAGGTACCTCTTCCATGAAATCTATGGGAATAAAACAAACACATTAGACATAGATACCACTTCCAAAACACATGATTAAACAAGTATAAATAGAGTTTATAAGATTTTATGTATCTTCCAATTAAAGCGAAAGAGTCCAATTGTGTCAAATAAACAAATTAAATCCCACGTTACTCAAAATGAAAAGAAAACAAGTAGAAGGAGAAAGTAAAAAAGGATGATAAGGTAATGTTTCTCCTTATGATGTGTTCTGAATCCATGGGTCTCCTTGGATATAGTTTTAAGGCGAGCTCGATTCATTTCTCTAAAAGTTACATTAAAATAGAGTGTTTTAAGATCTCTTTTATGTGACTTCAGGAAAGGAACTAGATGTTAGGTAGGCTTCACTATTTCACAGTTGGTTGAAGTTAAGGATTGTTCATGTAAAGATCATTAGAAAGTGGAACACTTGATTATATTTTTCATTTCTCATAAATTATTAATATGTCTTTTTTTCTCACGAGGGAGTATACTTCTTATTATATCAGCAGCATGTAAGAGTATCCTTTTTAAAAAAATATGTATTTTTTATCCTCGTACTAATTGACTAACAGAAACCTTAAAAAATCTTTTCAATAGTTTAATAATAATAATTAAAATAATAAACAGAATTCAATTATATAATGTAGCCATCAGAATTATTAAATTCAAAATAAATAGTAACAGTGACGATGACTCTTTTGGTGTTAAGATAGCTTGGGCGGTGACTTGAGATGGTGGTGAGTCAAGCCAACGGTTAGTCAGGCTAATGATAGTTCATCCTCAATGGTGACTCATTTCGAAGGTGAGTCTTCTCAACAGTGAGTTTTTTCTTGTGGTAAGTCATCATAATACTTTTCCAAATTTGGAAGTGACTAATTGATGGTGGTGAGACATCCTCTAGTAGTGGTTCATCTCAACACTACCAAATTTGGTGATGACTATGTTTTGATGGTGATTCATTCTCTAGCGGTGGGTCTTTCTCATACTTATCCAAATTCACATCCTTACGGTGACCCATCTATAAAACTGGGTCTTTCCTATACATAGCCAAATTTATAACATGACAGTGAGTCAGCCTCAATTGTGAGTCATGTCTGGTAGTGAATATAGTATAATAGTGGATCTTTCCAACACTTATCCAAAATTTCTCTAAACTACCTTATATGAAAAAATTCTACCATAAAGAATAAAACTCATTAATAACATAATTAACATTATTTTGTGATCATTAAAACAAGGGTTCCAACTAAATATATCATTTATTAAAAATTACAATAATGATTATTATATTTTATTTTCATTCTGACATATCATTTTTTTATGTATAGTATATTTATTTATTATTATGGTATCATAAAAATCACATTATATAAATGACTTCCATTATTAATGGTACAATAGTGGAATCCAAATATTTTCCTCTTTAGTATATATAAATCAATTATAAGCTTAGAGGCTCCTTGATTAAATTATGTAGTTCTATATAATGGATTACATATTTGTTATTTTTTCTATTGGTGTATACTCTCTAAATTTGAATCTATCCCATTATCTTATCTTGTTTTTCTTTTAGAGAGGAGGTGCTACCACACCTTTAATGGAGAAGAAACTATATCAAATTATTTAGTGATTCAAGATTGTAGTTAAAACCAATAGATATATAAGTATATTGATTTTTTCAGAGGAATATCAACAAAACTCGCTATATTATAGGATTAAATGTCGATAGTAACGTATTTATTATTCATTATTTTACAATTAATTTTACAAATTACTCTCTCTATATATCATTTGAATGGGTTTTATTTTTAAAAATTGTATTTCAAAATAGAAATTTATATCAAAACACTTTTCATTTATTATATCCTTACAGTGTTTAAAGATTATGCTAGACTTTATTTTCCTTAGAAGAAGACCCTTTTATTATTCCTCATTGAGTGAAAGGGAGATAGTACTAGGGTTGATTTACATTACAAATGATGTAATAAATGGGGATATATCATCAGTGCTATGTTTATTTATGGTTTATGCTGAGACCTAATCTAAAACTTTAGTTTTTTATCCCTTATTACTAATTACCATGCTAATGAATTTACCAAGGATCAAACTCGATCACCTCATTAGTGATGAGGAATTATGATTTCATTCTGATACCTCATAAGATAATTAATCTAGTGAAAGTTATTGTAGTATGTGTGATTCATCGAAATAAATGTTTTATTAATGGTATGCATGAAGGTATACATAATTACAAGATTATTTGTTGGTTACTATATCCTGAGTTGAATGATGTGATGAATGATTGATGGCCATGGTATGGCTACATTAATGTCAAATCGATTCATCTATAAATTGTTTCTAGTATTTATATAGAATTATTTTGGCGTACTATCTAGGGGAACATGCATGAAAGGGTAATATTTTAATATCAATAAATTATTTAAGAGAAAAAGGATTAATTATGGATAATAGAATGTGGAATCAAAATTTAAAACATGTTATTAGAGGATCAAGTGCAGGAGACTAATATTGGTTCTAATGATCTATGTTATGACCCATTATTTAAAGGATATATATTAAGTCTATATAAATTCCTATTGTAATCCAAAATTTTTATTCCATTCATTTTATCTTAATATATGTATTACTATTCCTTATAGTAAGTATCCAATGATGATAGTTTGGGTTATGTAGTGGAACTTCCAATTAACTTTTCTAAATAAAATTTATCTAAGGAATTATATTATAGTGATTCTACTATACCTACTTAAAGTAGAGTAAAGATCTAATGAAACTACATCATTATTGAAATATAGTAGAAAATAATCTAGGGTCAGTTGTTTTTAGACTAACTTGGTAAGGACTAGTGAGTTGAGACAACACAACTATGCAAGATGAGATCACTCATGTTTTTTTGATATGACTAATAGTTATATATGGGATGTAGATGGGATGAGTGAGTAAATAATTTTTTTTATTTTGGTCACAATTATATAATCCATATTGTGATTATATAGTAATGTTTTTGAGTGCATATATTGAAAATTTTGTATTATTGGTTTTCCATGGGGTGTGTGAGTCTATTATGCTATAATGACATGTAGGTGTGATCACATTTCATATGAATGAATGTTATATGTGTCTTAGTAGAGTTTAGTGATAACCACATTAGAATTTTATATGCATCCACTTAATTACCAGTACATGTTCAGTGGAGTATAGTGGTTGAAACATAGTGGGTTGTTAGATTAAACCCAAACATGTTAATATAACATTAGTTCAAGTGTACATGGGTAAAACCAAATGTTATTTTATCAATTAAATAAATATTTTGGATATTATGTTCTAAATTGGGATAATAAATGTTTTATAGGGTATTAAGTCAACATATGATAGTTTAAATGTTAGGTTGGATGTTAGTGTATTGTATTAGATTTATTATAACACATGTATATTCTATATGGTATGTCCTAACTATTATTTTATTTTATTATGATATAAATTTATGGATTGTGATACTTTTGTACAGATTCATCATATAGAAGGTTGACTGTATTGATTTATAAGAATAAAATATACCTTTTATGTCTCTTTTTTCATTTCATTATGTTGGTTCATCATTCATATAGAAATATCATAATAGATTTTCTTATATATTCAACAACAACCCTTATAATTTATCAAAGGGCATAGAATCCTTACATTTAACATAGTCTCTCACAACTAGTTAGAAACACCTTGTATATAGCAAGGTACACTAAGGGTGTTGTGGTAACACAGATCAAGGAAAATGACATAAACCTTGGTTCAGTATATCTTATAGAACTACTTCTATTAGTGTATTGATCATGAGGATAAAAATGTGTTCCTGACTAGCATTTTTTAAACCGAAATGAAAATTGAAGAACCACCCTCAAAACTAGGGTCAATGGGAAAATGATTTATCAAATATGATACTCCAAAAAAATGATTCAATAAAATAAATTTCATATATAAAGATAGAAAACACAATAAAATAAATATTAAAATATATATATATATATATATAACAAAATAATTGGGAGATTCATAACCCTATATAATGATTAAATAATAGAAAATCATTTGATACTCAATTGAAATACATATAGTTACCATATATAATTGTTTAAAATCATAAATTTCCCTTCAAATATTTGAATAATTATTTATTTAATTTATTATTTTAAAAAATATATTATACTATAATTGTAACTTCTATAAACAATAATTATCACTTATTCATTTATTTAATAAAATTTATTAGATATAATACACTAACTGCCTTACCAAGCACGCTAAAATAGTTATTTATAAAAATATTAAATAATAATAATAAACTTCTATAATATTTTACATTTCTTGATTAATCTAATACAAAATTAAAAATAAATATTATCCTTAAAATTTTATATAACCATGTCACCCTAAGAATAAGGAAAATGATAATTAAATATTTATTTAAATAAAATTATGGTATTCTAGATACTTTTTTGAATTTGAAAATAATTTTATAAGTTATTATTTTAGTGTGACTATATATTAAAATAAATATCAAATAAAACCATAAATTTGGGATTCAAATAGATTATCTTAAATAAAAAAAGGTAAAATCATTGAATGGAATAAATAAAGTATTTATTTAGGATCACATTAATCCATCTATTAGAGATATAAAATATTTTCTCACTCACAGATAATATGAAACACAAATATTTAACCAAAAATGAAAAACAATTTAAGACACCAACCTAAAAGAATATTTCCAGTATTCATAGTAGCATTTCTGAGGATTCCCCCTCCTCTATTCAAAGAATAAAAAACAAAAAACAAAATCTACAAAACCCATTATGTTTGGTTATCTTCAATACCTTGATAGAATCATGGAATTTTGAAAATAAGATAAAGTGATTGTTTTAAAAAAACATGGCTAGTAAATTATTAAAGAATAATCAATGATTAGGTTTATGAATAATGATTTTTAGATATTGGGAGATGAATGAGGATGTGTCATGGACATAGATATGTGTGTAGAATTAATGAATGTGAAATTTTGATGAGTTGTAGGATATCAGTTAAATATGGTTTACTAACAAAATAATGGGAAAATGAATCTCCAGGATAGGATATTTTGTCCTTGAAAGGTCTTTCAAAATCATATTTTAAAAAGTGTTTTTCAGCCAGGCCCTTTGGGTAGAGTTTGACTAATTATTCATTGGTTGTTTGTTTTTTTTGGTCTCTTTGTTTCCATTAAATATCGGTTATATATTTTTGTTGTTTTTCTATATTTATTTTTATTGTAATTATTTTTTTCGATTTTTTACCATTTCAATGGTAGTCAAGTTTTACTAGGTGGTGTTCTAGAAGATAAAAAATATATTATTTTAATCTATATAAATGATGTTTTAAGAGGTAATGTAGTAGCATGATATCATTAATATTACCAAAACTACAGTAGTTACTCTATATGGAAAAAATATAAGAGTATAGATTGGAAAAATTAAGGAATGATATTGTTTTGGGAGAGGAAATGAAATAGGGCTGACATGACCTATATATGAGTCATTAAGGACCTATTGTAAAGGATATCGGTTCAGGAGAAGGTCTTTTAAAGGAATTACTAAGGATGAGTTATCCATTTAGGTGAGTATGGAGAATGGATATGCTCAGGTCTTTAGGGTGTTGTTATATATGCCTACAACCTGAAATGATAAAGTATATTATCATGTTTTTTGTTATTATTTTTTATTTATATTTTTTTTATTAATAATTTCATTATTTTACACACATCCCCTCAAACTAACTTATAAGGGGTGGGTTCTGATATTCATAACATAGAGTTTTAAACCTAGGTAGGGTAAAAATTATCTAATTATTATAGAATAATTTTACGTATTACTATTTTTATAATAGTTGATTCTTATGAAGACATCAGAAAGGAAAAATAGTCCAAATTTTTAAGGCCTTCAATGCTTTTTTTAAGGCCCTTGCTCCTTGGTGTATAAGAAATCTTGAGATGCACCAAACCCACACTAATGATTCTGGTTCTAAAATCAAATACATTAAACATTTGATTTGATACATAGAGAGTTGTATGAAGCTAACCATACACATATTTCGTATTAAAATTACAATTCCCAATAATACCACATAATCTTTAGAACCATAATTTATTATTGTATTTGTAGACAAGATATATAATCAAATACTATATGAATAATCTTCAATATCACAAAAAAAATTCTTCTTATGTGGTACCCTTTTAGAAATATCACTTCTTATAGATTTCTTTATACCATGGGAAATGAATGAATAATAAAGGGTTAACCACATATGATAAGTATAGGTAAACATAATAGAATAAAATTTTTTATTATAAGTGGGAAAAATAAAATCAATAGGGTGTGAGAGAGTGGTAAAGTTCCAAGAATCTAACATTATAAAATCAAACCCTAATAAACAATGATCATCATTAAGAATTAAAAGAATAAGGATCTAAGCATGTTATAGGACATTATCCATCATAACATGGGAACATACAAAAAATAAGATCAAAAACAAACATAAGCATCAAAAATCATTTCTCATATCAAGGATCAATACCAAGACCATCATCATATAGTCTAACAAGTCCCATAATGGATTGTGTATACTTCCTATTCCTACAAACATAATGGATACAGTCCCTTCGTAGATTGGGTTCACTCTCTAATCTTTGATAGGTTATCTAATTTGATAAAATTATTTACTGAATTCTTTAAATGGATATATAATAATGTTCACACCCATCACATAATATATTGGATTCCTTAGGAATTTGGGTTTACTACACATTCCCTTTCACATTACCTCGTGAGATATCAAGATTTACCTAATTATTTGTAGGGATATATAATTTTGGGACCACCCATATCATAATTAAAAATATAAATTTTTGAAAATAAATCATTAAAACATTCATACTTTATACAACACAAGATTAACCAATGGAAAAGAAATGGGTTTCATGAAGAAATTAAAACAACATTTCATAGGTCATCTAGTCAATGATTTTTTATGGTATTTTTTTAACACATACAATTTTTTCATAAATAACATCAATTTATTTTCATATAGATGAAAAACATTCTTTTTATATTATTTTATATTTTACACTAAAAATAAATAATAAATATCCCTTTTTTAAATGCTTGAAAACTCCATAAAAATGGATTCATTATAAAAACAATTAGAATAATAAAAATATTTAAAAATTATCCTTAAAAAATAAAGATAATATTTTTTTGAAAAAAATTATAAAAAATGATAATTTAAAAAAATTTCTTCGAGAAAACAAATAAAACACTGAAGAGTTGGTTAATAAAAATAGAATTCTTTAAAATCCCTTTTAAAATAATGAATTACATTTTTAAATTAAACTTTATCCTATAAAAAAATAAAAAAATCATTTCCTTTAAAATCATTAAGAATCAAAATAATTTTTAAATCCATTTTAAGACACATAAATGAATATTCATAAATAAGAATGCTTATAATGGTAAAAGAATTATTTTATAAGGAAAATGTTAAAAAGGGATAACATTTTTAAAAATAAACATAAAGGGAAAAATAAAATAGTTCTTTAAAAAATGTATATGTAAATTGGTTAAAGAAAAAAAATTACATTAATAAATTATTGAATCTTGTAAAAGGAAATCAATAAACTAAATGTGTACATAATAGATAAAGATTCTTAACTGAAAAGAAGAGGTTGGGTTAGTTTCATTTACAAAAATCACACAGATTAAATAATTTTTTGAGGTAAAAAATGAGAGAGGGAATGTAAAACCAAAATAATAACATGTATATAAGATTTTTTATTGGTTTTTAGATACAAGTATCACAAAAAAATCTCCCTGTATTGGAATTTGTTCAATAAAAATGATTAATTTGAAATAAACCCTTGTATAATTATTACCTTTAAAATAATAAAAAATGAAAGCTATAACTTAATAAATATTTCTAAATCCAATTATTTTAATTATAATTATTTTATGATAAAATACATTGGTTTTATATGAAAAATAAATAAAAATAAGTGGTGTATATGAATCATATATCATTGAAGTGAAATTCGGATGAGGTTAACACTTGTAACATTGATATATATTTGTTATAAATTCCATGATAAATAGAAGTTTTTAAAGATTTTAAAAACTATTAAATTTTATGAATATATCATAAAAAAATTAGATATAAGTTTATATACTTTATAATATAAATCATGTGGGAAATATTTAATATGTCTCAATGAACAAAAAGTGAGATGAGAAACTCCTAACTTTACTCTCATTTTACATGAAAGTACTTTAACCATATGTATGATAAAAATAAATATCTAAAATACACATTTAATAATATTTTTCATATAAGTACCCATTTCCACCCTTTTTTATAATCATCTTTTATACATTCACTAGTTAGTTATCAGTTATTTTCTTTATCTAATGTTGTAATTCAGATTAATTCACACATGTTTCATAATAGTGAAATTGAATCTCATTATTCGATAAATACATCATCATTTTTGTATTATAAAATATATTTAAATCCTTTTTTCAATTATTAATACATCCCCATGTTTCATTGATGGGAACTATGTGCATGGTATGGGAGAACGAGATCCATAAAAGGCTTGTTTCTGAACATCATCTAATATAAATGGATTACTTCATAATAATCTTTAATTTTTATATCATAATTCTATAATAATATTCCAGATATATTTGTATCCTTGATATCATATATATTAATCAAATATTTTTTAGAATAAACTATGGTTCTAATGAAAAATTGAATACATTGTTCCATTTTAGCGATAGTCTGCTCATACACACGAATGACATTTTCATTTTTTTAATAAATTTATGGAAGGTATAAAATGGTTTTTTCTATAAAAAACATAAATTTTTTGTAAATATCATATTTATTTGTTAAAATAAACTTTTAAAAATATCCATGTATCATTTTGATAAAAAAATAAAACACATCAGTCTTTGAGGTGTTAGTTCGCATTTATGCAAGGATACTATTTTAATTCTTCTAAGGTGAAGAGAGGATGGTTATAATGATTTTCCTATGGAAATAATAAAATTTAAATATAAAATTAATATATATTTTGTTATTTTAAGGATTTATAATTTCATTTTAGGTCAAATAAAAATACTTAAAATACATATAATGGGAAAATAGTTGTTATTGAATTTTACCTTACTCTTTGGGTTAAAGCCTTTTCAAATTTGAAGAATTTGTAGAGGAGTGTCTTTTTCAGGGGATAAGAACCACTAGAAAAATTCTTGGAACTTTTTGAATGTATTTGAGTAGTGTTTCAATTGGAATTTATATGGTACAGAGTGTATAAAAAGGGGTATTGGAAGTCTCATTTTATAAGTGATGAGATTAGCATTTTCATAAATATACATATCTTTATTTTATTATCATGTAATTTTCAAAGTAATATACCTTCTAAAGTAGATAATAATTTATATGGGATGAGTCTTGGATTATTCATCTCTCGTATACATAAAATGGGATAAGTTCTTGAGTAATTTAAGCATTTTTCACTTAATTTATCCTCTTACCATTATTTACTTTTAACCGAGTAACCGTTTTTTTAAACTTAGTAACATATTTTGAAGAATTTATGCTTAATTGATAATATAAATATTCTAATTAAAATTATGTAAATGATTTAATATTACAAAATTTCCAAACTTGATAAATTTTAATATGAAAAAAGTAAGTTATAACGAATAAAAATACAGTTTTACAATAATAAATCATTATTTCTAAAAGGTAAAATATAGGTTTATTAATTAATCATAACACTTTTAAATTTATAATTTTACTTGATAAATAAATATTTTATTTCTAAAATGGTTTCCCAAATTTTTATCTAATGATATATCCAAAGGATTTAATAAAATATAGGGTATTTTTAAAAATCATATTATTTCAAAATTTACCTAAAAATTAATAATTTTAAAATAATAAAAACATCATTATCATATCATATTTTTAAAATAAAATCAAAAACAATGATCATTTTTTCAAAATAAAATTTTAAAATCTTGGAACATAATAATTGTTTTAATTAGAAACACAAACTATAATAAAAACTGTTTTTTATTGCAAAATCTCTTTTTCAAATATTAATTATTCTTATTTTTTTAATTATTTTTAAATAAAATTAGTATTAATATATAATTTATATCAAAAATATATTTAATTATAATTTATCAATAATATATTTAATTTATTGAAAAAGTGCATAACGTGAAAAATGAAATTTTTGAGAAAAATACATTTTTAAACATAAAATAACATTTTTAGTAATTTAGTTACACTAATTGAATTTTTTTTCAATTCATTATTATTGAAAATGAATTTTCCTTTTATTTTAAAATATATTTTAAAATATAGTTACTACTATATATACCTACCAATTTAAGAGTAACAATATAATGGTGATGTATAGTTTTTCCAAAAAAATATAACAATTTGTTTTAGCTCTATGATACTTGTAAAATGATATATTAAAAGTAATATTTACTTAACTAAAAATATATAATTAAATAATGGTTTAATAACCCTAACTCAAGTACCTTGGTTCTACAGGATTTGTTATTACAATGGTATATATCTCACAATACAAAGGATCAACATTTTAATAACATGAGGAAACTTGATACATAAATGAGATTTACATTACATTGAAAACCTGAAATACATCATCAAGGTACATTAAAGAATTATTATTCCCTTTTAAATCAATTTTTTAGATGCATTACTTCTCTTGGTTTCCTATTTAAAAATTGAAATAATTAAATGGTTCATATCATATTCTCGGTAAGGGAGTAGCATACAATGGAAACTATTATAAAAAAATGTTATGGTGTGAATAAATAAACTGACTAATGGCATAACACATAAAATTTATGTTCACCTATTGGGGTCACTTAGTAAAAATATTATGAATGAGAGAAAAATAAAAAAATAGTGGGACTCCATTTGTCTCTAAAGAAGATGGTGTTTTGTATGTGTTAAAATATGTTTTAGTGGTTTCAAAATGATTACAAATAGGGGATACAAATGATTGTTTTTAATATCAATTTATAGAACAATGGAATATCCTTAGATCATTCCAACATTCTCCAATTAAATCATTAGTCAAATTTTTCCCTTCACTTCCACTGACAAATTCATATCTCATCAATTATTCTTATTTGGTTATTTATGTTTCGATAGAGAAGTACATTGATCATTTTATCCCATGTTCTTCCTATCACGGTAATTGGATATCTTCAATCACCCTATAATCATCCCACTATTTCTATCACAAGTAGTGATTTAATTCTAAGTGGATTGTCTGTGAAATCCTGTTAATGAGGGTATAAGTATATAAAATCCAAAAGTAGAAGAAATAAATAAATTATTAAAACTATAGAAATATATAGAGGAAATAATAGGAGAATGGACCATTCAAAATTTATCAATAAAGTGAATGAAGGAATTATCCTTAGTGTGATCACAAATTGCCTAATGTGACATCATCAGAGTTTTTGCAAAAAATAAATGAAGTGGATCAAGAAGAAGGAGTGGAAATAACTCCAGTAGATAAATTCCTTCCTTTATCTACTCTCCAGCCTCCTATTTTTATATTAATTCCCCCATATCTCTTAAATTTAATTCCTTACTCCTATAAGGCATGAGTTACTTTTCCAACAAACCAATTATACCTGATTCACTTCTCACAGTCTGAGTTCACTTCCATTTCTCTGGTTTCTGCCTTATTCGAGTCAACAAAATTCAATTTTTTCTTGGTAAAGCATTTTTCTTTGTTGATCAAGCTCTATATTATGGTATTTTCTTATATTGGGTATATGGACTTGAGTATTTTCTAGGGATTTAATGTAAGAGGAATTTTCCTTGATTTTTAGGCCTCATTACTATGCTTAGGTCTTGACAATGTTGGTAATCACCACATTCATATTATAATTAATAATGATCTATTTATAACACCCCAAGCTTCCACAGTACGCTTTAGTTTGAATAATACAGTAGCATGTGTTGAACGCAACTTTGACTTATAACACACCACAACCAATCAAACTAGTCGTTATAAATAGTAATACCCACTTTTTGAAATTTTATAAATTTTATCGTTCAAAATGGACTTCATTTTTGGCTTCAGAATATCGAAATTAGATTAGGGTGAAATTTTGGTTCTTTTCAGATAACTTTCATATTTTGATGAATAGTGAAAATTACTAAATTTTAATTAAAAATAACTTTTTTAATCGAAATAATTAAAAGTGATAAATTATGAATTTGAGTGGTTTTAAAGTATATTTAGAATATATTTTTACAATTTAATACAATGTTGGTCATTGGACGTAATTTCACATTTAAACCCGACATAAACAAGTGTCAATCTTTTGATAGTTATTATTTCTTAAAAACACGCTATTTGATTTGACAACGGGAATTAATTTTTAAATTAATTAATGAAACTTATATGTTTTGAATTTGGTAAAATAGAAATAATTTTTTAATTCATAATATCTAATATAGCTTAGGCTGAATTTTTGGTATTTCTCTGAAAACATTCAATTTTTTATGAATAGTGAAAAATATTGAGTTATAGTTTAAAACCGAATTTTTATTTAAATAATTTTTTATTTTATTTAAATTTAATTAAGGTCAAAATAGATACATAATACCTATAAAAGTTCAATGTAATTTATTGAATTCAGTTTAGAATAATTTTAGATATATAAAAATTTTATTGAGCTTTTCAACGTCTTTTACACACCTCCTAGGAGAATTTGGAAATTTACATAAAACATAATTTTACCGCTTCTATGAGTGGAATTTCGAAAATCCAAAAGAAACGGTTAATATCAAGGATTAAAATTTTGTTCAATAAGATAAAAATAATTTTTGGTGAATAGTAACTTTTTACTATTATTTACCACGGTTAAAAGTAAATAAGGTAATTAAGGATAGAAATGATATTAATATTGCCCTAACACATGTCCTAATTCTATTGTAAAAGTGTATCTCGACCAAAATCAACCTTAGGAATAAAATATTATCATTTAGGTCCACTTGGATTAGATTAGGACATTTATATTTATTTAATTCAAAGAAGAGTTAAAAGATTTAAAATCAATGTTTAACAACTAAAACATTTTTAATATAGGGTTTTACATAAGATATATTCGATTATAAATATTCATTAGAAATATAAAAATATTTTATACATCATGGTATTTTATTTATAATTTTTATACATTAAATAAATAAATTTATTTATGACACAATGATGATGCAGTAATTACCTTATTCATGAAAGAATAAATTAAATGGTATTATAAATATTAAAATAAATATAATTTCGACGTTTTTATGACATCCACGAATTTTCAAGGTTAATATTACATGTTAGGATTTATTCAGTGTATTTTTTGTTTTTGAAGTAATCATGTTGTTATTATTTTAACATAAAACAAATACCAAATAGTGTCAAAATTGACATAAAATAGTTTTTAAAAAAAAATATTATATTATTAATTAATATAATGGTCCTAAAAATCTAATGTTCGGCCAAAAGACTTATATAATAATATATATGACATTAATGAACCAATTGGGGTTCGATTAGCAGTATATAGTAAGTTTATTAACCATATAGTGTAAGAATACAAGAAGACGGTGTAAAAGTTAAATTATTTAACTTAGACTTAAATCTAAATAATAAGGTTAAAATGGTAACCTAAACTTGTCTAAAACCTATTTTTTGAGTTTTTTATACCTATACCCACCTTATATTTTAAATAATCAACTTTGGATCCATTATAAACCGAATATGGATTTATTATAAAATAATATTTTAAGTTTTTTCCTAAGGTGGCCCTCACCCCTCTTATAAAAGGTCACTCCCCCTTCTCTCTAATTCACACCTTCTAAGCCATTTTTCTCGGCCAACCCATACCGAAATACCCTCTAAACTATCCTCCCTTCAACCTAGAGGCCTTAGTTTTATCATAAATCTAACCTAATGAGCCCTTTTGATCAAATCAAAAGGAAGAACCCGAAGAAGAGGTAATGATTTCACCACCCTCTTTCAAGTTCCTTTCTTCTTCCACTTCTTTTTTCATTGTTGTTTCCATTATAAAATAATAAATCCAGTATATTCTATATACTGTTATGTTATTATAATTATGGTACAACCAAATTCATTATTCTATCCACCCTTTAAATGACATGTCACTATACGTGCGTACGTACGGCTTACCGTCTCCACGTCGTGGTGTAATTGTTATTCAATACATTATTATTTGGATGGGGTATAATAATGATGTGTATTTGATGAAAATAATAAATATAACATGATAAGTATTCTGTATATATTATATACCATCCAATTATATATTATATTAATATCAAAAGAATGGTATTTTCGCTCGTGCGTACGTATGGATTACCGTCTCCACGACACGATGAGATTCATTTCCAAGTTCACCATTCATCAATGATTATAAAAAATATATATTACAAATAAGTATGTAATATATGACATAATAATGATACTAGAGATATATATATATTTATATATATAAGTATTTATGTACTTACATATATCTTATTCACTTACTTTCGTTCAATACTATATGAAAATGGAAACAACGTTTATGCGTACGTACGGACTACCGTCTCCATAAATGGTGTTTTCCATTTCATATACACATATATTATAAGTTTTTATATTATAAATATATATGATAAATAAATCATGTTTTATATTCTTTAATTATTTAAATCATGATCTATGTGATACAATCATGAATAACAAGTTAAAACATGTACGATAAAGAAAGCGATTATTACCCGAATTATTAATATAACATGGAAATTATTATTAAATGGATAGTATAAAGTCATAAATGAATAATGTATGATATCATAAATATTAATATGGTTCTGGTGTAATTTAATAACATACTATAGTCTTCATACAGGAGGCTAAACGTACCCTCAACTAAAGGAAAGTCCAAGGTAAGGGTTTTTCATCTCACTCCTTATTCCCGTGAGATTCATGCCATATTGACACTATTACCTTTTGTGTGGTGTATGTATTGCCCATAATTGTATTATTTGTGTAATACACTTTAATTTATGTGTATTTACATATTCATTGTATGATACCTCTTTCATGGGGTGTATGTTTCATAAGTTACCAAATTGGTAAGGGTTAATTTCACAATCTCTTTATTATCCGAGGTTGTTTTTACATAAGTATCTACTGGGACATATTTATTATCCATGTCCATGTTTAATAAAAGAGTTTTCAAAGGTATTCTTATTAAGGTACTTTTTACTAAATCATCATTTTAAATGTTTTAAATATTTATTCTTCTAAATCTTTCTCATTAATGTTCATGTTCTCAAAATGGGTTTTAAGGATTTATTTATATGGACATGAATGTTTTAAAAATGTTAATTCCTTTAAAAAGTTTCAAAGTGGTATGGGACACTATGATTCAAAAAATGTCTTTAAATGTCTTCCATTCTAAATTGTGTAACTTTTAAATTTTTTCATGAAAAATGGATATTTCTCTCAAAGAGTTTTACAAAACATTTTCATCTATGTAAACATCCTTTGATGGATTTTAAGATTATTTGAAGTTGATTTATTATGATACAAAACATCCATATTTTATTGAAGGTTTTGTGATATGTTTGACTGTGGATGTGTTATTTTTATACCATTCATGGTTTATAGATAAAGTATTGACATTTCTAATGCTAGTTTTAATACGAATATTTATGTTATATTTAAACCTTTTCATATGAGGAATGTATTGGACTTAGTAAGTGACGGGTGGAGCCTGCTATAGCTCCTCGATGCATCGGTAGGTCTCATGAGACAAACTAGTGTCTTGGCACGAGGCCTTGAAAAAATCTTATTTGTAGTCTTGGCACGAGGCCTTGGATACGTAGTTATGATAGTCTAGCATTATGCATTCCATCATTATGAAAGTGGTTACTGATATTGCATTTTATTATTCGACTAGTAGAATATCCATGTGAATAAGTAAATGGAATTATTTCATTTTATCTTTGCCATATTATGCTGAAGTTAAATTTTAAAAGTATTTTGTTTTAGTTATACATTTCCTTAAGTGTTTATGTTTATTTATGAAAGTTTCCACTATATTATTATCCTTACTGAGCATCTAATCTCACCCCTTTATATGTTTTATTTTCCCAGGATATGAAGAAGTTAGTTATGAGTGACCTGCAGGCATAATCTAGAAGGAATGGATGCTTCTAATGAAATATAATTTTGTTATATTTCTCTTCAAGATGTAAAGTTGATCATATGTATGAATCTTGTTTCCAAGGCTACTAATCTAATCGGTCTTTCGAGACTTGATCCTTTGTGATCATGTCAATGTTATGTAATAATGCACCGACTCTGGGTAACTGGGGTCGGGGCTTTACAATTGGTATCAGGGGAAGTTTATCAATAACCTTGGAAACTAGATTTAGATAAACTATGATTAGATCACATTACCCTAAGATAGACTTTGAGGATTATTATAGAAGAACTTCCTAGAATTTTGGTATTGTAGAGATTTTGTGAGTTTTCCGAGCAATACATCCCTGTCTGGATACGAGCAGGTAGAGGCAGCTCTGGCATAGATGTACCTATGGGTAAAACCCGAAAACACCACTTTAAGCTAGACTCGAACGGGAACTGGTGCACGAAAATGGGCCTTGCTGCACTCTTGGTTACGACACTCCTGGGGGATATGCTTAGGATAATTCTCATTTTCTTTACAAACCGATATGAAGGGTTTATGAGTATATACCTCCTCAAAGAAAACATTTTTGTGATTATGGATTATATCCATAAACTATTCAATTTATTTTAGGTATTTTACATGTTTGGAATTATGAATTGTGATTCATAAACTGACTTAGTGTATGCCATTGTTTAGAAATGGCGCCCAGTAGAAGGAATGAGAACTCCAGCAATACGTATGATCCAAAGAGTAAGAAGAGTCATATCATTCATGGTATTAAGACAACATTTAGAAAGGAAATAGTCTCCAATGTATTATCATAATATGAATGAACAGTATAAAAAGATCAGTAAAGAAATCTCGGAATCCTATGGCTTTGAAGGGACTCCAAAGAAGAAAAGGATGGTAGAAAGAAATATGGATAAAGGGAATAAGGGAAAGAAGGATTTTCCAATATGTGATAAATGTGGAATGAATAACCTTGGTAAATGATTGAAGGGGATGGGATTTTTTTATAAGTGTGGAGAAAAAGGACACCAAGTATGTGATTTCAAGGGTAAGAAAAAGTTTTCAAATGTACAATGCTTCATCTGCATGGAGTTGGGACACTACGCAAACCAATGTCCAAATAATCGGAGTATGAACCAAATGATGCTATTGGATAATAATAAAGTTATGATACTACCACATATGAAGAGGAATTACTAGTTTGTTTATGTTGTTATTAAAGAATTATTTCATTTGAGTGTTGTATCAACAATGTACTGGTTATATGAATTATAGAAATAAATAAGGATTGTACTGCAGTACTATTTCATTGAGGATTTGAGATATTATGGTACTATGAAAAGTGACTCAAGAGAGAGTTAAACTTTTTTTTTTGAAAATACATGGTTGAAGGAAAGGTAATCCATTATATGGTCTTGATACTAAGGTAGTAATTTTGGAATAAGAGATGGTTGATTTGGATGAATTATATTGGATATTATTGACTACCTTGGCACTGATTAATGGTTTTTTTATTTCATCATTGTTGGAATATTCAAAGTTTTTGGATATAAGTAATACATCCAATATTCTATAATGAATAAGGGTGCATGAATGTAATCAATAAAGTTTTATGGTAATTTAGGGTGTTACCATATTTTAAAAGAATACATGATGAAGGTGTTCACTTGCTATAACGTGAAACAAAAAAGGATCTTCATTGTGTTTACCTACCTTATAAATTTTGGACATTGAGTTTGGGAAGAAGTATTTTGGATAAGTCTAGTTTGAGATTATTTTTGGATTTCCATAAAAAGGACAACCCGGAGGTTGGGCGGCAACCCGTCACGTTCGGCAAGGCTGCAAGACTTGAACCCACAACCGAAGGGAGACAAGGGTGTATCACCTACCACTAGCCCATCTGATGCCCTGGATTGAATAATGTAGCTTTTTTTAAAGGTTCTAATATGTGAATTATAAATTCATTATTTTTTGGAACCCTATACGATTAGGATAAATAGAATATATATATATATTTTAAATCTTTTAGAGTGAAATATGAGTTTGTACTAGGAATTAGTTGAAGGATGAAACTCTACTTGTCAAGTATATATATATACACACACACACACACACAAATATATATATATATATATTTCCTCTTATTTTATGGATAAATTTATTATTAAACTTTAGGGAATGGATCTTAAAACCAAAAATGTGTTATCCTAATACCTTACGTTTAGTTTAACCGATGGTATTTTAAATCGTCATAAACTGGTGGCTTTGAGGCCAACAATTCTACAATTTTTTGTGATTGATGACCTCAATCACTCCCTATAAATATTTTCAGTTTCCCTATAATTACGTGTCTCTAATTGCCACCAATTTTCTCCTAATCGATATCGTAATTTGGTGGTGACCCTTTCATTTCTCTATTCCACTTATTAAGACTAAATTTTATTAACCCAATTTCCGATATGGGTTTTTCCCACAAAGATATTTTCTATTTTCAACCTTTTATTTTCGAAGAACAATTTCAAATTGTGAGGACACAATTTATTAAAGGAGGGGAGAATGTAACACCCCAATCTTCCACGGTATGCTTCAGTTTGAATAATACAGTAGCATGTGTTGTACGCAACTTCGAGTTATAACACACCACAACCAATCAAACTAGCCGTTATGAATAGTAATACCCACTTTTTGAAATTTTATCAATTTTATTTTTCAAAATGGAATTCATTTTTTTATTCATAATATCAAAATTATCTTAGGGCAAAATTTTGGTGCTTTTCGGATAACTTTCATATTTTGATGAATAGTGAAAATTACTAAATTTTAATTAAAAACAACTTTTTTAATAGAAATAATTAATAGTGATAAATTATGAATTTGAGTAGTTTTAAAGTATATTTAGAATATATTTTTACCATTTAATATAATTTTTGTCATTGGACGTAATTTCACATTTAAATCAAACATAAACAAGTGTCAATCTTTTGATAGTTATTATTTCTTAAAAACGCGCTATTTTGTTTTAACAATGGGAATTAATTTTTAAATTAATTAATGAAACTTATATGTTTTGAATTTGGTAAAATAGAAATCATTTTTGAATTCATAATATCAAATATAGATTAGGCCAAATTTTTTGTATTTTTCTTAAAACTTTCAATTTTTGATGAATAGTGAAAAATACTGAGTTATAGTTTAAAACCGAATTTTTATTTAAATATTTATTTATTTTATTTAAATTTAATTAAGGTAAAAATAGATACATAATACCTATATAATTTAAATGTAATTCATTGAAGTTATTTTAGAATAATTTTAGATATATAAAAATTTTATTGAACTTTTCACCGTCTTTTACACACCTCCATGGAGAATTTGGAAATTTACATAAAACTTAATTTTACCGTTTCTGTGAGTGGAATTTATAAAATATGAGAGACACGGTTAATATCAAGGGGTAAAATTTGGTTCAATAAGATAAAAATATTTTTTAGTAAATAGTAACTTTTTACTATTATTTACCACGGTTAAAAGTAAATAGGGTAATTAAGGGTAAAATGATATTAATATTACCCTAACACATGTTCTAATTCTATTGTAAAAGTGTATCTAGACCAAAAAAGAACCTTAGGAATAAAATATTATCATTTAGGTCCACTTGGATTAGATTAGGACATTTATATTTATTTAATTCAAAGAAGAGTTAAAAGAGTTAAAATCAATGTTTAACAACTAAAACATTTTTAATATAGGGTTTTACATTAGATAAATTCTAGTATAAATATTAATTAGAAATATAAAAATATTTCATACATCATGGTATTTTATTTATAATTTTTAGACATTAAATAAATAAATTTATTTATGACACAATGAGAATGCATTAATTACCTTATTCATGAAAGAATAAAATAAATGGTATTATAAATATTAAAATAAATTTAATTTCAAATTTTTTATGACATCCAAGAATTTTCTAGTTGAATATGACATTTTATTATTTATTCAATGTATTTTTTTTTGAAGTAATCATGTTGATATTATTTTAACAAAAAACAAATACCAAATAGTGTCAAAATTGACATAAAATAGTTTTTAAAACAAATATTATATTATTAATTGATATAATGGTCCTAAAAATCTAAGGTTCGGCCAAAAGACTTATATAATAATAAATATGACATTAATGAACCAATTGGGGTTCTATTGGAAGTATATAGTAATTTTATTAACCATATAGTGTAAGAATACAAGAAGACACAGTAAAAGTTAAATTATTTAACTTAGAGTTAAATCTAAATGATAAGGTTAAAATGGTAACCTAAAATTATCTAAAACCTACTGGTTGAGTTTTTTTAGACCAATCCCCGCCTTATACTTTAAATAATCAACTTTAGATCCATTATAAACTGAATATTAAATTATTATAAAATAATATTTCAATTTTTTTCTAAGGTGCCCCTCACCCCTCTTATAAAAGGGAACTCCCCCTTCTCTCTAATTCACACATTCTAATCCATTTGGATCGGCCAAACCCTGCCCAAATACCCTATAAACTATCCTCCCTTCAACCTAGAGGCATTAGTTTGATCATAAAGCCAACCTAATGATCCATTTTGATCAAATCAAAAGGAAGAACCCGAATAAGAGGTAATGATTTCACCACCCTCTTTCAAGTTTCTTTCTTCTTCCACTTCCTTTTTCTTTGTTGTTTCCATTATAAAATAATAAATAAAGTATATTCTATATACTGTGATGTTATTATAATTATGGTACAACCAAATTCATTATTCTATCCACCCTTTGAATGAAATGTCACTATACGTGTGTGCGTACGACTTACCGTCTCCACATCGTGGTGTAATTGTTATTCAATACATTATTATTTCGATGGGTATAATAATGATGTGTATTTGATGTAAATAATAAATATAACATGATAATTATTCTGTATATATTATATACCATCCAATTATATATTATATTAGTATCAAAAGAATGATATTTTCGCTCGTGCATACGTACGGATTACCGTCTCCACGACGCGATGAGATTCATTTCCAAGTTCACCATTCATCGACGATTATAAAAAATATATATTACTAATAAGTATGTAATATATGACATAATAATTCTACTAGAGATATATATATATTTATATATATAAGTATTTATTTACTTACATATATCTTATTCACTTACTTCCGTTCAATACTATATGAAAACGGAAACAACGTTTATGCGTACGTACGGACTACCGTCTCCATAAACGGTGTTTTCCATTTCATATACACGTCTATTATAAATTTTTATATTCTAAATATATATGATAAATAAATCATGTTTTATATTCTGGAAGTATTTAAATCATGATCTAAGTGATACAATCAAGAATAACAAGTTAAAACACGTACGATAAAGAAAGCGATTATTACCCAAATTATTAATATAACATTGATATTATTATTAAATGGGTAGTATAAAGTCATAAATGAATAATGTATGATATCATAAATATTAATATGGTTATGGTATAATTTAATAACATACTATAGTCTTCATATATGAGGCTAAACGTACCCTCGACTAAAGGAATGTCCAAGGTAAGGGGTTTTCATCTCACTCCTTATTCCCATGAGATTCATGCCATATTGACACTATTACCTTTTGTGTGGTGTATGTATTTCCCATAATTGTATTGTTTTTGTAATACACTTTAATTTATGTGTATTTACATATTCATTGTATGATACCTCTTTCATGGGGTGTATGTTTCATAAGTTACCAAATTGGTAATGGTTAATTTCACAATCTCTTTATTATCCGAGGTTGTTTTTACATAAGTATCTACTGAGCCATATTTATTATCCATGTCCATGTTTCATAAAAGAGTTTTCAAAGGGATTCTTATTAAGGTAATTTTTACTAAATCATCATTTTAAATGTTGTAAATATTTATTCTTCTAAATCTTTCTCATTAATTTCCATGTTTTCAAAATGGGTTTTAAGGATTTATTTATATGGACATGAATGTTTTAAAAATGTTAATTCCTTTCAAAAGTCTCAAAGTGGTATGGGACAGTTTGATTCAAAAAATGTTTTTAAATGTCTTCCTTTCTAAATTGTGAAACTTTTAAATGTTTTCAGGAAAAATGGATATTTATCTCAAATATTTTTACAAAACATTTTCATCTATGTAAACATCCTTCGATGGATTTTAAGATTATTTGAAGTTGATTTATTATGATACAAAACTTCCATATTTTATTGAAATTTTTGTGATATGTTTGACAGTGGATGTTTTATTTTTATAACATTCATGGTTTATGGATAAAGTATTGACAATTCGTATGCTAGTTTTAATAAGAATGTTTATGTTATGTTTAAACCTTTTCATATGAGGAATGCATTGGACTTAGTAAGTGACGGGTGCATCCCTCTATAGCTCCTCGATGCATCGGTTGGTCTCATGAGACAAACTAGTGTCTTGGCACGAGGCCTTGAAAAAATATTATTTTTAGTCTTGGAACGAGGCCTTGTCTACGTGGTTATGATAGTCTGGCATTATGCATTCCATCATTATGAAAGTGGTTACTGATATTGCATGTGATTATTCGACTAGTAGAATATCCATGTGAATAAGTAAATTCAATTATTTCATTTTATCTTTGCCATATTATGCTGAAGTTAAAGTTTAAAAGGATTTTGTTTTATTTATACATTTCCTTAAACGTTTATGTTTATTTATGAAAGTTTCTGCTATATTATTATCCTTACTGAGCATCTAAGCTCACCCCTTTCTATGTTTTATTTTCCCAGGATATGAAGAATTTAGTTATGAGTGACCTGCAGGCATAATCTAGAAGGCTTGGATGCTTCTAATGAAATATATTTTTGTTGTATTTCTCTACAAGATATAAAGTTGATCATATGTATGAATCTTGTTTCCAAGGCTACTAAACTAATCGGTCTTTCGAGACTTGATCCTTTGTGATCATACCAATGTTATGTAATAATGCACTGACTCTGGGTAACTGGGGTCGGGGCGTTACAGTTGGTATCGGAGGAAGTTTAGCAATAACCTTAGAAACTAGATTTAGATAAACTCTGATTTGATCACATTACCCTAAGATAGACTTTTAGGATTATTATAGAAGAACTTCCTAAAATTTTGGTATTGTAGAGATTTTGTGAGTTTTCCGAGCAATACATCCCTATCTGGATACGAGCAGGTAGAGGCAGCTCTGGCACAAATGTACCTATGGGTAAAAATCTAAAACACCGCTTTGAGCTAGACTCAAACGGAAACTGGTGCACGACAACGGTCTTTTCTCTACTCTTGGTTACGACACTCCTGGGGGATATGCTTAGGATAATTCTCATTTTCTTTACAACCCGCTATGAAGGGTTTATGAGTATATACCTCCTCAAAGTATTTTTTTTTTTTTGAGATTATGGATTATATCCATAAACTATTCAATTTTTGTTAGGTATTTTACATGTTTGGAATTATGAATTGTGATTCATAAACTGACTTTGTGTATGCCATTGTTTAGAAATGGCGCCCAGTAGAAGGAATGAGAACTCCAGCAATACGTATGATCCAAAGAGTAAGAAGGGTCATATCATTCATGGTATTAAGACAACATTTATAAAGGAAATAGTCTCCCACGTATTATCATCATGTGAATAAATAGTATCAAATATCAGTAAATAACTCTCTAAATCCTATGGCTTTGAAGGGAATCCAAAGAAGAAAAGGATGGTAGAAAGAAATATGGATAAAGGGAATAAGGGAAAGAAGGATGTTCCAATATGTGATAAATGTGGAATGAATCACCTTGGTAAATAATTGAAGGGGATGGGAGTTTTTTATAAGTGTGGAGAAAAAGGACACCAATTATGTGATTTCAAGGGTAAGAAAAAGTTTTCAAATGTACAATGATTCATCTGCAAGGAGTTGGGACACTACGCAAACCAATGTCCTAATCATCAGAGTATGCAGCAAATGATGCTATTGGATAATAATAAATTTATGATACTACCACATATGAAGAGTAAGGACTAGTGTTTTTATGTAGTTATTAAAGAATTATTTCATTTGAGTGTTGTATCAACGATGTACTGGTTATATGAATTATGGAGATAAACAAGGATTGTACTGCAGTACTATTTCATTGAGGATTTGAGATTTTATGGTACTATGAAAAGTGACTCAACAGCAAGTTAAACTTTTTTTTGAAAATAAATGGTTGAAGGAAAGGTAATCCTTTATATGGTCTTGATAATAAGGTAGTAATTTAGGAATAAGAGATGGTTGATTTGGATGAATTATATTGGATATTATTGACTACCTTGGCACTGATTAATGGTTTGTTTATTTCATCATTGTTTGAATATTCAAAGTTTTTGGATATAAGTAATATTTATAATATTCTATAAGGAATACGGGAGCATGAATGTAATCAATAAAGTTTTATGGTAATTCAGGATGTTACCATATTTTAAAAGAATACATGATGAAGGTGTTCACTTGCTATTACGTGAAAAAAGGATCTTCATTGTGTTTACCTACCTTATAAATTTCGGACTTTGAGTTTGGGAAGAAGTATTTTGGATAAGTCTAGTTTGAGATTATCTTTGGATTTTCATAAAAACGACAACCCGGATGTTGGGCGGCAACCCGTCACGTCCGGCAAGGCCGTAAGACTTGAACCCACAACCGAAGTGCGACAAGGGTGTATCACCTACCACTAGCCCATGTGATGTCCTGGATTGAATAATGTAGCTTTTTTTAAAGGGTCTGATATGTGAATTATAAATTCATTATTTTTGGAACCCTATACGATTAGGATAAATATAATATATATATATATATATATATATATATATATATTAAATCTTTTAGAGTGATAGATGAGTTTGTACTAGGAATTAGTTGTAGGATGAAACTCTACTTGTCAAGTATATATAAATACACACACACACACATATATATATATATATATTTATATTTCCTCTTAATTTATTGATAAATTAATTATTAAACTTTAGGGAAGGGATTTTAAAACCAAAAATGTGTTATTCTAATACCTTACATTTAGTTGAACCGATGGTATTTTAAATCATCATAAACTGGTGGCTTTGAGGCCCACAATTCTACAATTGTCTGTGATTGATGACCTCAATCGCTCCCTATAAATATTTACGTTTTCCCTCCAGTTACGTGTCTCTAATTTCCACCAATGTTCTCCTAATCGAGATCATAATTTGGTGGTGACCCTTTCATTTCTCTATTCCTCTTATTAAGACTAAATTTTATTAACCCAATTTCCGATGTGGGTTTTCCCACAAAGATATTTTCTATTTTCAACCTTTTATTTTCGAAGAATAATTTCAAATTGTGAGGACGCCATTTATTGAAGGAGGGGAGAATGTAACACCCAAATCTTCCATGGTACGCTTCAGTTTTAATAATACAGTAGTGTGTGTTGTACGCAACTTTGAGTTACAACACACCACAACCAATCAAACTAGCTGTTATGAATAGTAATACCCACTTTTTGAAATTTTATAAATTTTATCTTTCAAAATGGACTTCATTTTTGGATTTGGAATATCGAAATTATCTTCGGGCGAAATTTTGGTGCTTTTCAGATAACTTTCATATTTTGATGAATAGTGAAAATTACTAAATTTTAATTAAAAACAACTTTTTTAATCGAAATAATTAATAGTGATAAATTATGAATTTTAGTGGTTTTAAATTATATTTAGAATATATTTTTACCATTTAATATAATTTTGGTCATTGGACGTAATTTCACATTTAAATCAGACATAAACAAGTGTCAATCTTTTGATAGTTATTATTTCTTAAAAACACGCTATTTGTTTTTACAACAGGAATTAATTTTTAAATTAATTAATGAAACTTATATGTTTTTATTTTTGTAAAATAGACATCATTTTTGAATTCATAATATCAAATATATCTTAGGCCGAATTTTTTGTATTTTTCTTAAAACTTTTAATTTTTGATGAATAGTGAAAAATACTGAGTTATAGTTTAAACCCGAATTTTTATTTAAATAATTATTTATTTTATTTAAATTTAATTAAGGGAAAAATAGATACATAATACCTATATAAGTTAAATGTAATTCATTGAAGTTAGTTTAGAATAATTTTAGATATATAAAAATTTTATTGAGCTTTTCACCGTCTTTTACACACCTCCTAGGAGAATTTGGAAATTTACATAAAACTTAATTTTACCGCTTCTGTGAGTGGAATTTCAAAAATCTGAGAGACACGGTTAATATCAAGGAGTAAAATGTGGTTCAATAAGATAAAAATAATTTTTGGTGAATAGTAACTTTTTACTATTATTTACCACGGTTAAAAGTAAATACGGTAATTAAGGGTAAAAATGATATTAATATTACCCTAACACGTGTCCTAATTCTATTTGAAAAGTGTATCTCGGCCAAAAACAACCTTAGGAATAAAATATTTTCATTTAGGTCCACTTGGATTAGATTAGGACATTTATATTTATTTAATTCAAATAAGAGTTAAAAGAGTTAAAATCAATGTTTAACAACTAAGACATTTTTAATATAGGGTTTTACATAAGATAAATTAGATTATAAATATTAATTAGAAATATAAAAATATTTCCTACATCATGGTATTTTATTTATAATTTTTAGACATTAAATAAATAAATTTATTTAGGACACAATGATGATGCAGTAATTACCTTATTCATGAAAGAATAAAATAAATGGTATAATAAATATTACAATAAATATAATGTCAATGTTTTTATGACATACACTAATTTTCTAGGTGAATATTACATGTTAGGATTTATTCAATGTATTATTATTTTTTTGAAGTAATCATGTTGTTATTATTTTAACAAAAAACAAATACCAAATAGTGTCAAAATTGACATAAAATAGTTTTTAAAACAAATATTATATTATTAATTGATATAATGGTCCTAAAAATATAAGGCTCAGCCAAAAGACTTATATAATAATATATATAACATTAATTAACCAATTGGGGTTCGATTGGCAGTATATAGTAATTTTATTAACCATATAGTGTAATAATACAAGAAGACACGGTAAAAGTTAAATTATTTAACTTAGAGTTAAATAAAAATGATAAGGTTAAAATGATAACCCAAATTTGTCTAAAACCTATTGGTTGAGTTGTTTTATACTTATCCCCACCTTAGTCTTTAAATAATCAACTTTGGAGCCATTAGAAACCGAATATGAATTTATTATAAAATAATATTTTATGTTTTTCCTAAGGTGCCCCTCACCCCTCTTATAAAAGAGCACTCCCCATTCACTATAATTCACACCTTCTAAGCCATTTGGCTCGGCCAACCCCTGCCCAAATACCCTCTAAACTATCCTCCTTTCAACCTAGAGGCCTTAGTTTGATCAGAAAGCCAACCTAATGAGCCCTTTTGATCAAATCAAAAGGAAGAACCTGAAGAAGAGGTAATGATTTCACCACCCTCTTTCAAGTTTCTTTCTTCTTCCACTTCCTTTTTCTTTGTTGTTTCCATTATAAAATAATAAATACAAAATAATCTATATACTGTGATGTTATTATAATTATGGTACAACCAAATTCATTATTCTATCCACCCTTTGAATGACATGTCACTATACGTGCGTACGTACGGCTTACTGTC
Source organism: Viscum album (assembly GCA_963277665.1). Lineage (NCBI taxonomy): Eukaryota > Viridiplantae > Streptophyta > Magnoliopsida > Santalales > Viscaceae > Viscum > Viscum album. Next base: position 808,562,736 of record OY728138.1, on the reverse strand, counting down.
TCCACGTCGTGGTGTAATTGTTATTCAATACATTATTATTTGGATGGGTATAATAATGATGTGTATTTGATGTAAATAATAAATATAACATGATAATTAATCTGTATATATTATATACCATCCAATTATATATTATATTAATATCAAAAGAATGAAATTTTCGCTCGTGCGTAAGTACGGATTACCGTCTCCACGACGCGATGAGATTCATTTCCAAGTTCACCATTCATCGATGATTATAAAATATATATATTACTAATAAGTATGTAATATATGAAATAATAATGATACTGTAGATATATATATTTATATATATAAGTATTTATGTACTTACATATATCTTATTCACTTACTTTCGTTCAATACTATATGAAAACGGAAACAACGTTTATGCGTTCGTACGGACTACCATCTCCATAAACGGTGTTTTCCATTTCATATACACGTCTATTATAAATTTTTATATTCTAAATATTTATGATAAATAAATCATGTTTTATCTTCTGGAAGTGTTTAAATCATGATCTAAGTGATACAATCAAGAATAACAAGTTAAAACACATACGATAAAGAAAGCGATTATTACCCAAATTATTAATATGACATGGAAATTATTATTAAATGGGTAGTATAAGGTCATAAATGAATAATTTATGATATCATAAATATTAATATGGTTCTGGTATAATTTAATAGCATACTATATTATTCATATAGGAGGCTAAACATACCCTCGACTAAAGGAAAGTGCAAGGTAAGGGGTTTTCATCTCACTCCTTATTCCCGTGAGATTCATGCCATATTGACACTATTACCTTTTGTGTGGTGTATATATTGCCCATAATTGTATTCTTTGTGTAATAAACTTTAATTTATGTGCATTTACATATTCATTGTATGATACCTCTTTCATGGGGTGTATGTTCCATAAGTTACCAAATTGATAAGGGTTAATTTCACAATCTATTTATTATCTGAGGTTGTTTTTACATAAGTATCTACTGTGGCATATTTATTATCCATGTCCATGTTTCATAAAATAGTTTTCAAAGGTATTCTTATTAAGGTACTTTTTACTATAACATCATTTTAAATGTTTTAAATATTTATTCTTCTAAATCTTTCTCATTAATGTCCATGTTTTCAAAATGGGTTTTAAGGATTTATTTATATGGACATGAATGTTTTAAAAATGTTAATTCCTTTCAAAAGTTCCAAGTGGTACGGGACACTTTGATTCAAAAAATGTCTTTAAATGTCTTCCTTTATAAATTGTGTAACTTTTTAATGTTTTCATTAAAAATGGATATTTCTCTCAAAGAGTTTTACAAAACATTTTCATCTATGTAAACATCCTTTGATGGATTTTAAGATTATTTGAAGTTGATTTATTATGATACAAAACATCCATATTTTATTGAAGGTTTTGTGATATATTTGACTGTGGATGTGTTATTTTTATACCATTCATGGTTTATGGATAAATTATTGACATTTCGTATGCTAGTTATAGTACGAATGTTTATGTTATGTTTAAACCTTTTCATATGAGGAATGCATTGGACTCAGTAAGTGACGGGTGGGGCCCACTATAGCTCGTCGATGCATCGGTAGGTCTCATGAGACAAACTAGTGTCTTGGCACGAGGCCTTGACAAAATCTTATTTGTAGTCTTGGCATGAGGCCTTGGCTACGTGGTTATGATATTCTGGCATTATGCATTCCATCATTATGAAAGTGGTTACTGATATTGCATGTGATTATTCAACTAGTAGAATATACATTTGAATAAATAAATGGAATTATTTCATTTTATCTTTTTCATATTATGTTGACGTTCAAGTTTAAAAGGATTTTGTTTTAGTTATACATTGCCTTAAATGTTTATGTTTATTTATGAATGTTTCCGCTATATTATTATCTTTAATGAGCATCTGATCTCACCCCTTTCTATGTTTTATTTTCCCAGGATATGAAGAAGTTAGTTATGAGTGACCTAAAGGAATAATCTAGAAGGCTTGGATTCTTCTAATGAAATATATTTTTGTTTTATTTCTCTTCAAGCTGTAAAGTTAATCATATGTATGAATCTTGTTTCCAAGGCTACTAAACTAATCGGTCTTTCGAGACTTGATCCTTTGTGATCATGCCAATCTTATGTAATAATGCATTGACTCTAGGTAACTGGGGTCGGGGAGTTACAGTATTTTTCAGACATACTGCATCAAAAAATTCTATTAATCAAATATTTTACATATTTTATCATCGTCTTTCTAATTGGAAAAATCATTTACCAGTGGCATCGCAATATTTAGAATGTTGTCTTTTCCAGTGAGTTGACTTAGTTTAGCTCGATACTCACACTCTCCACATGTGACTATTTATTCAGTGGAAAGCTTATATCCTCTATTGGGGTGCTCAGTCCCTCCTAATACAAGATTTTTTACTATTAGGATCTCAGAAAGGACTGTAATTATTTAGAATCGGTGGCCACTTAAGAAAATACGGTGGTGTAGATTGATCTTCATAGCTCTAGATGGGATCTTGGACCTTCATCATGAGGATCCAGTATTGATTTTTAGTATCTTCCAATTCACCTCTATCCCATTTAACTCATTCGATTCACATATGTAATTGGTGCAAGAAGGTGTCACGGTCGTTTGGGATGATCAAACTTGATAAGGGGTATAAACGCTTCTTTAATTGTATATTAGGTCTATTCATATGATATTTTTGTTATTTGTTATGGTCGGTGCCCAAATATAAGGCATAGTTGCTTCATTTTTCCTTATAGTAAATTTCATTTGGAATTTTTGATATTACACTAGATGGAATTTAAATTTTGGTTGATCAATTTTTTCTAAATATGTCTCTTCACATATGTAGTCAATTTATTCTTACTTTGTTGTTGATTTCTTTTATGGTTGTTACTCTACACGGATCTACCTTAAGAAAGAAAGTCACTGAATGATCGACCATAAGGATATCACTTCATGTAATCAATTCCTCTTATCAATTGGTTATTCTATTCTATTATCATTATTTTTAGTGGCTATATTGACCCCATAATGGACATCATGGTTGATCCATGCCTTTTCAATTTTTCAATGATTGGATGAAACATAAGAATGTGAGTCATGGTCAATCCATTCATTTACCATTTTCTCATAATTTGATAAAATATAGGAAGGGAAGTCACAGTTTATCCATTGCCTTTACTTTTTTTTATGGCCTACATTGCAAAAAAAATTAGTATAGGATTAAATTAAAAAATGATACAAAACTAAAAATACAACTTCACTTATTTAAAAAATCATTGCAAATTCAGAAAATTAAAATTAAAATTTTTAAATTTATTTATATCTCCTCAATTTAATTTCAAATATGAATAAACCTTTATAAATAATTAATCAATCCATTAAACACATAATCCCAAATTCACCAAAAATAAAAAAATATCTAATTTACCCAAGAATTTCATTAAATAAGAGGTATTTTCAATTAATATCCATAAAATAGATTCAAAATTTTTGGATAACATAAAAACTGAAGGAATAATTTTATTCATGGCTAAAAAAATAATTAATAAATTCCTAGATAAAAATAACTGATCATTTATTTATGGGATATCTTGAGGTCATGCATTTCAAAAATGTCATAGAGGCCTTGTTCCAAGACATGTTACATTAAAGAATGAATAAAAAACCAAGTTATTCTAAAAAATGATACATATAGAATAAATAAATTCATTTATGACATAAATATAATTTAATTACTAGTTATTGATAATTGAATATGTAATGAATGGATTTTTTTAATGCTGGATATCTTAAACGTATCGTTAAGGCCTTGTGCCAAGACATGTTACATTAAATGTAAGGACACTCACATTAATATATTTTGGTTTTCTCATTAAACCTATTAGTACTCTGAGGGGCTCTATAATTTTTGGCCCCACCCATCACATAAAAGTAAAATTCAATCCATTACAAGATGAATAATTTCCTAGAATGTTTTAAATTGAATGATCTATTTATCATTGATACCTAATGAGGTTTATCATACCATATTGAACAAAGTATTATATGTTAGGACAATATTTTTTCCAATTAATGAATCAATAAAGATATATAGGTTGATTCTTATATCAATAAATAAGGAATAATTAGGGATTTGATAATTATCAAATAGACACCCCTAATAAGTGAAGAATATGAGATTATAGAATTTGGGTGATCATAAGAACTGAGGTGATCAAGGACAATATGTATCTAGATAAAATAATTTTCAAAAGTAGAAGACACATTATATGAAATATAATTCCTTAAAACTAGTTTTTTAAAAATGATGAATGTCATTTAAGAATATCCCTCAGTAGTGTCAAACCAGGTTCCCAGAAAGGGCCCTTTCACTATGCACCATAATGGTGATCGAGATATACCTAACCAAATAATTATAGGTTTGAAACTCTTAGATACATCTAAGTTAAAACCACTTCCGCTTGTAGGGTATATATATATATATAGATATTTCTATGATTTTTAGAAACCATACACACTTACAAAAATTTATGATGGTTTTATGGATATGTTAACATTTACGTATTATAATAGATTAAAAAAGGTTATAATTATAAGGAATAAATAATCACCCATTATAATTTTATCAAATTAAGTATAAAACCATGTAAATAATGTTAAGGTATTATTTTGAAAAATAATTTAGAAGTACATTATAACAAAGGTATTATACTTGAATGTAAAGGAGGGGGATGGTGGACCCTTACTTCATATAATAACATCTTACGAAAAGGCTATAATGAGAGTGAATAAATAAACATCAGTTTTCAAAATATAAAATGGAACATAATAAAATGGATTAAAAAAATTCTAGTATAAAAAATAAATTTAAAATGAAGATATAAAAATGTAGTGAACCTGAAATGGAAAGAGGATGATTGAGGACCCTTACCTCAGGAGGAATCATATTAAAGATGTATATAGACTCCATAAAACCTTAAAACCCCCATGTAAATAGAATTAAAAGGTATATTGAAATAGGATTCATGATCAATGTATTTGGTGTGGTGAGTGCAGAAGTAAGGGGTGAATATTTATACTGGAGGAGGGATGGTTTTAAGGGAATAAATAATGATTATTTTTTTATTAAATCTAATCACTTTTTGGAGGCATTAATTTCAATTAATTTGGTTAATAATTAATATTGGAAAGTTTTTTAGGACACGAAACACCTGAACAACCCATTTAAAGTTTCCATTTTTCGTTTTCTTATTTATTTACCGTTAAATATTAACTTATTATGTTCTTTTATCTATACTCCTGTAACACTTTTTTTAACCATTCTAACATTTTGTGGCTAAAAATGAAATTAAACTTACTAAATAATTTTATCTTTATAATTATAAATATTAAATCCATTTTACTTGAATCAATTCATAAAACTGAAAAAAAAATATTTGAATATGATACACATATAACACATAAAAGTAGTTTTTTAGAAAGGATAAAATCTTGGTTCCAAAAATGATAACAGTGGTAACACATTATGAATTTTTTTTTCATAAATACAATTTTTCCTATAAGTATGTTAATAAAGTTTATTTAATGATAATATCATTATTATATTATAAAAAATAATTGTATTAAAAAAATGTTATTTTCACTTTTTACCCCAAAAATGAACATTTTATGGAAATTCTATGAAATTACAACAAAGTTAATTTTGATGTGTTGAGTCATAAAATATCATAACCCATATCTCAAAATATTATTCAATGAGTGGTAGAGATAATGAATTCCAAGTCCCACCTCCGGTTGGCCCTAGGTTGGTAACTAGCACCTATGGTATAAAAATCCCTTGTATTTGAGGCATTACTCTCTAAAATAATGTAGGAAAAAGAGATAAGATGAATCATACATGGAAAAAACATTAAAAATATAAAATAAAACTATAACATTCCATAATTAATGTATTAATAATACTTATACATATAAAATTCTTCAATTTAAATATCCAAAAACAAGGATAAAGTATTGACACAACTGTTATTTAAATGTCTAAGCTAGTAATGTCCATCACAGTCCAGAAAGTCCTCTTTGAAACCTAAAAATAGTTTTATATGCATTGGGTGAGTATAAAGGTATACTCAGAAGTAAAACCAAAGTCTATCATTCACATGTGAAAAGATAATACTAATGCACATGTGAAAAAACTATAGAACCAAACAGCACCTACACATATATACTAACCAAAACCCCAACCTCACCAAGGTTCACTAACAAAATAACACATCCATGTATAATAATATAATATTAATAATAATGATGAAAGGGTACCCCACACTTTTCTTCCACTAATGTTTTTCTCTCTCACTCTAAATACAAACATTTTAGCCCTCCCGCCCCTTCTGAATAACATCACATCAGATTAAATATTAATATCCACTATAGTAGGGTATTCTAAACATTAAGGAAATCAACCCCATTCCCTCCTCCTACCATGAATTACCCCCACCATAATCTATCTCATCACATATCAATTGAAGACACATGGTCCATCACATCTCATCGTATCAAATGTAGATAGAGATAGTTTTTTCTTCTGGTCATCCCAACTTATGCATATCACCAACATCTAGAATAGGTAGTGGGGAAGAGCAGGTAGCCAACCATCAATCCTCCCACTGGGATGTTGGGGTAAACACCCCAAAAACATTTGGTGTTGGAACATAGTTCCTGATGTGGTTGGGTAATGTATATAAATCATAAGGAATATACACTATATATACATATATATTGATAGATTACAATCCCTATCCTATGGTTTCACAGCCAAGGAATAAAAGATCTCATAAATTCCCTCATTTTTCTGCTGCCTCTAATTGCATAAAAACCCCAAAAATCCATAATCCGCAAACCATTTGGGAATTAAATTCAATTTCTAGGTTATTTATTATCAACCCATTTCAATTAAAATGGTCACTTTTTTCATATTTCCATCCCATTAGTTCTTATATAAACATTAACCATTTAAAAACACACTGCTTCATCAAATCATTCATTAAACATGACCATTATATACCATTTTCATGAATTTAATTTGATTAATACTCAGGAAACTAGTGTAACCAACCACCATCATAGCCTACACAACCTCACCACCACTTCCATCTTAGTCCCACTAGACAACCACACCACCACAAACATCACATCCCCACTCCATATCACATCCACTTTCCCCATAGAAATAACAATAAATCCATCTCCCATGCATCACCCCATCACATCCAAGCCACAAAACACAACTATATCCACAAAAATATCACAAAACATACCACAACATTTTATATATTTGGAATAGGGTATTTTATTCAATTCCCCTTCATTATTTAAGGTCGTTATCACAAAATCTATATGATTTTGGGGCATCTATTTCATTAACTGAATATACTTGGTTAAACATTTAATTACAGCGGTGTTGTAAAAAATCACACTACATGGGCATCACAACAAACTAGAAAACTAGAAAAATAGGGGTTACAGACATCCATGGTATTAAGTGATACAACAAATATAGATAAACTCGATATTGTAATATCGAAAAGATATAAAATCATTAAAATAATTCCCCTACCCCTTTCTATTTCATTTAGACAGGTTAATTACATTTGATAAGATCGATGCAACTATCTTACCATGATATATAAAAACCTTCCCATCTTGCATGGTACAAAGAAAGGATAAATTGGGAGATTCCTATAAGGAAGAAAGAAGATTTATAAAAACTCACTATACAAAAAATAGGGGTGATCATACTAGAGAAAACTTCCTACAGGGAGAACATTAACTAACATCGGAAATAGGGCTCCATGACTCTAATGTAAAAAATCCTTTGTAACCACTAATTTCAAGAGAAAGAAAGATCAAAAATAGTTAGGGGAGGTTTTTCACTTTAGAAAGGTTAGATCTAAATCTAGCACAATTGGATACGATTTTGTTGATCATTAGAGGCAAATCTCCTCAAAACAATGTCATTGAACCATTTAAAAAGTATTCAGACATTTATGAAATATAGGATACAATTATAATCCATTAAAACTTCTTATAGAACCATAAATTAAGTCATTAAACCCATTTTTTATCATAAAATACATAAAAATGTAAAATCATTAAAATTTGGAAAAACTGGAAACATTGTTCATTACCACCAATAAAGAGTCACTTCCAGGGAGTCACATCCAGTGAGGAACCTCCAGAAAGTCACCATTAGGGATTCACCACCACTGATTCATCGATAATGAGTCATCTCCACCTGGTCACCACTAGGGAGTCACCGCCAGTGACTAACGGCCCACGAGTCATCACCAATGAGTCACTGTTAGCCTCAAAAACACCACAAACTTTCTAGGGACACCTAAATAATTGGATTTTAAAAAAATTAACCAGTTGGATGATCTGGTCTATTACATCATATACCCCTAAAAAAATTCTCACCCTCAAGAATTCAAAATAAATACGGAAAGAAAATAGAGAAAAGGTTTGAACAACCATCTCTCAAGATACTTCTCATGGATATCAAGAAACCGCAAAACCCTAAACACAAAATTAAGAAATTACACCCTTCATACCATGATACTATCCACTATGGGTGGAACTAACTCACCTGTACAGGTTTAATCACTTCATATTATAAAGCATCTCAATTAGTAATTAGGTCTTCCATTTATCACATGTCAGAAATTTATCATACAAAACACATTACATCAAGGGGGAAAATATCTCACAAAACACCAAGGTCCAAATATAACACAACAAAGAAAAAAATTGAAAGGAAAAAAATAAAAACATATTTAGGTACTAGGAATGAATCTAGATCTCACACTCCCAAGTACTCTCCTCCCAACAATCATGACCCCACATCACACAAACTAAGGGAATGGTCCATACTTGAAACACATTCTATCAAAGGTATTAGAACTCCACTAGCTTCTCTATGAATTTTTCATCATCCTTGTTTCATGGTTCCTTGAATTGTGTGTTCTAGTGTAAATAATCGATGTTTTTTAGGCAGTTTCCATTGGATTTATTCATGGAACCGAAAACATCCAACAGTTCTTTATCCAAAGAGAACCTGAATTCCAAAGGCAGACATTCATTAAGTTTGGACTTTACTATAATTAAGAACGTGCATTGGTTTAGAGGATGGGAGGTCAGACACATCACACCCTTTTGGGGGGAATTATTGTTACTCTGGGACTCTGTTTGTAAATTTAAGATATTTTCATGAATCCTTATTAATTTATCTTGTATATCATAAGTATCCCTTGGAATTTGCAATCACTTATTAACATGTGTAAAATTTAGAATCATCATTATGAATTCAAGGTTCTTCATTAATGGAAATACCCATATGTATTTGAGGTTTTCCATCAATGGTATCCTATAATATACTACTTAGATATTATTTTACTCATCTTTTGTGATGATACTAGTTTTTAAGCCACTCAGTGGGGCACTCTGAAATTTTATTGTCATCCAGGGAGACGAAGGCTTGGTTTTGGTTTTGGGATCATGCCCATAATATGGGCTACCTATGTAACCTTGTGAAAGTAATCAGAACCCTCGTAGTTCGGTGACACGGAATGGGACACATGATATATTTTAAATTCATGTGATAAGGTCCTCTAAGTAGAAGGTTCTTAGTTATAACTCAGTGTGGGACTTATGTTGAAGCAACCCAAGGAGAACTTAGAAAGGATATGGGTTCCCAAGTAGGATTAGACCCTGTTGGGAATATTAACCAAGGAGAACAGGGTTGATTTGAAGTGTTGGGTTTGAACCTTAAAGAGGCTTCCTACATATCCCATATAGATGGGAATCAAAGCCCACATAGTTCGATGGGTCTCATAAAAGAGTATTATTCTTTGAGAGAAATCAATTTGGGCTTACTTCTTGAAAAGGATGACTTTATGACTTGGGGGGTTTAATTTGGGGTTTATTTATAAGGAGGATGCCCAAATTAGGGGAATTATGATTGGATTATTGAATAGGACATCTAGTGATCTTGGGCTATGATATGGATTCCTACGTATCCTGGTTATGGTGGGAATCAGAGTTCTCATAGTTCCTTCTGATTAGTGTTTGTGCACATGTTGTAACCATCACGTATCTCTAATCCCACATGAGTCATTCTCGATGTGAGAAACAAGAGGATGTGAAAGATTCAACAATGATACTTCACACTTCTTCTTCTCTGTTGATGGAAGAGGGTGCATCGATCGTGGAAGAGGGTGAGGTGACGAGGCTTCCCTCTGTTCTATTTACATTAGACAAGGGTCCAATGTAAAGAGTAAGGGATAAAGGTGAGGGGATTATACCAGGATGGTTGACCTTATATTGACCTTGGTAGGAGAGGAATACTTCTCTTATTCTTTTACGGAAAATTAAGTGTGAGTTTTAACTTTCCTACAAGAGACCTGAGGTTCCGAGTCTTAAAGACGAGAAGGGGAGGACAAAACCCAAACCCTCATTCTCAAAATTGAGAACTTCCCAGCACTTTTTCTAGGAAAATGTCCATGTGACTGTGGATATACAAACTCACATACACTCCATGAATCCTAACCCCATTGTGAAACAAATTTTGGAAACATCTGATTGTGGAAATACAAACCCAAATAGAAGACACGCTAATGTGCCTTTCCCAAAGGTTTGACAAGTCAGTAGGTTTTGGTGGAGGCTTCAACATAGTCCTTTTTAGATTAGGGAAACAATGAATGAGATACCCTGCCATGAATAGCTTTAAAAAGGGTACTTGAGTTGGTTGCATAGGTCCCTCGCGTAAGTATGTCGTGTAGGTACCCCACGTTGATGTGCTGCATAGGTATACCACGCAGGTATGGTTCACATGTATAAATGATTACTGGAGAATGTTTTTAACATAAGAGGACCAAACATATGTAAAATTTGTAAAAATACATTCAAAACATGATTATCTCATTTAATTATCGCTTCTCATGTAGTTTAGAGAGCCACCTGAGATAATTTGAGGGATCTTGGTGAAATATCTACGCAATGGGAGCTTCAGAGAGTCTCTTTAATATTTTCAGTTGTGAAATGGGGAGCCCAAGGGCTCTATTTATAGGCACAGATGGGGCCTGGTTGAAGAAATTTTGCTCACATAAGTACGTCGTGCAGCTCTACTGTGCAGGTACTACATGTAGGGGCACAAACATATTCGGGTGCGGAGCTCTGCCGTGTAGGTCAGTCGCGCATCTCCGCCGCGTAGGTCAGTCGCATAGCGCCACCGCATAGGCCTGTGAAGCTAGTCCATCATGAAGTTCCTTGGGAGTGTTTTGATTTTCCTTTTGAACTCTTAGAACCTTGACTTGGGATATGAAATTCTAGAGTTCTCTTCATAGTCTATTTGTTTTATTATGTGGTGTCAACAAAAGTCTCACCTCAGGATTAGATTCGAAAATAAAAAGAGGGTCGAGTCCTAAGGTGAATTTATAGGGATAAAAACTATGGATCAATTGCTAAACAGTGCAGGATTTCTGCGTAGGTCCCCAAGAAGATATCCCACGAATATGTTACGCGTAGTTCTGGCACGTAGGTCTTCGGTTGTCTATAAATAGGTCTCTTCCTTTGTGATTTTCTTCACCTGTTCTTTTCAGATTTTGACAACTCTTATTGCGTAGCTTGTTTACTCAACCCCATCACGTTGTGATCTCACATAATTCCATTGAAATTTCTTAAAGTTCAAATTATTTAATTGATGGATCTAAGCTAAAGGAGTTCATCAAAGTAGTTACGCTAGAATCCTTGTTGAGGGATCTACACGATGGACTTCATCGAAGGACCTACACGATGGACCTCATCTAAGTACCTACGTGAACTACGTCCTTTTACAAATTTTTGATTAATCTCTTTTAAAATTCCAACCTAATAGTGGAAGTTTGGTAATTCTTTTTCAGGAAATAATGACTCATTTGATGACCCATACTGAAGAAGCTAAGGCACGTCAAAATGAAATGATGAAGATCGTCGGACTAGACTACTATGATATTGTTGAAAGTACTCTTCCAAGGTTATGGAAAGGTTTAATTCTATACCATTGTGATTATACACAAAGTCCTTACTTAACCTTATACGGGCATGGGATTTTTCAAGATTCCCATGTTTCATATGTTAAGAAGTACTTTCCAAAGAATTGGTTTCTTCAATACTCCAACTGTAACTACATGAATATTAGTGTAAGGGGGTTCTAGTACAAGAAGGAATGGTCCCTATTAGTTGCATCCTTTATCATAGTGGTTTCACTCCCTCTATAAAGGATCATGTTATAGATCTAAGACCACATTTCTATGATTCCACTTTCCAGGCTTCTCAAACAGATCAATCTAATGGTTTGAAGGAAGACTGGGATCTTCATTCTGGAGGAGGTGTCAAACCCAAGTGGATATAGGCATTCTGGGTATGTCAGACTTGTGCAGAATTCAAGAAAGAGTTATCATACGTTCATATCTACGAAACTATCTTGATGGGGAAAACTTATGTTTATAAAAATGATTTCATTCCTGAATTACTGAGCAATTGGAGTCCACAAATGAATTCCTTTAATTTCATACATGGTGAAGTTGGTATTGGTCTCTAGGATATTTATCAAATATATGGGATCTCAATTCTTAGGGAAATGTATGATGAATTCATTCTACCTGCTATAAAATGGGGTGATACTAATATAACACCATAGATGGACCATTAATTATTTAAGATAGTGAAGAATTTACCCAATGAAAAGAAGGATATAAATTCCAGAGTGTTGATGGAATCCTTATAAGAACCAACAACAGAGAAAGGTCCAACCTATGGATGTCCTACTATTTTTCCTTCTGCAGATAACCAATGAAGTTCAGGCACATATTGTCCTATGCTAGAAATGGGTGACTATAAGCACTAGGTCTATAAAGTGAAACCCTATAAATATGCAAAATTACAATTACCTTCCTTCACTGCTTTGTGGATAAGCATTTATTTTCTTCTAATATGTGAATACGGGGGTGGTGTAAGATCAGGGACTTTTATCATTATAGAGAAATTGGTAGAAGGAAAGTATATTGGGTTTGAAACCCCTATATTGGAAATAATGTACAATCTTCTACTTCATTTATATAATGGGAAGGCTCCATTTAGAATTGAAGGTCCATTCCAAGTGTTGTGGGGCTGGATTGCAGCACATTTTTCTTCATAATCATTATTGAATTTAGTTATAGTTCCCAATGGTTGATTCACCCCATTTTTATATAATGTTTTTGGTATTTAGCCTCTAAACTTGAGACATGATGTGGTTCTAAAGGAATTTAATGTCTCAGGATAATTCTTCTTCTTTCCTTTTGGTAACCCACCAGTTGGAGCATTTATTGATGATGGTAAAGAAAATAATTATAAGCTAAGATCTTATATTATGGCATTCATGGATGGTGTATTATCAACCAGGATGGATGGTAAAATTATATATGAGTCTTACGTCTCCTATAGGTTTTCTCGTCGGTTCAGATGCCTTCAACAATCAAATGTTTTTCAACCCATGTATGTCAGAAAAGAGAAACTCCCAATGGTAGTGCGAAAATTATGGATCCTAACGGCTTTAAAGGTATCCAAACTATCAATTAATCTACCTCCACCAGATGTATCTATTGGATTGGAAGCTGGGTATGCCAAATCTTGGTCCTCTTCATATCCTCAAGGGGATTTGACAAAAGGAATATATCGAGTGGAATCTACAATGACTGTTTCACATGGAAATCGTGGTAAGAAGTCCAAGGCCAGAGATGATATAGAAGTTTCAGAGGTTTCATAGCCCTCAAAAAAAACTTCCAAGAGGTATACCAAGAAGGCCAGGGCTAGAGAAGCAATACCTCTAACGCCAAGGCAATCCAGTCACTGCCATCAAACAGATATTCCTATTCCATCTGTTGAACTTTCTGAAGAAAGTAGGCCTGAAGAAGATCATTGTTCATAAGGCGTTGAATCTCCTCCAAAATCAATCATAACAAGATTGAATTATGTGTGACCTTCATCCATTCATCATTAGGAGGTTGTAAATCATGATCTTTGGGATACATGGGAATTTCTCCAGCATAGAATTTGAATACCAGATATTGGGGACATCAAGGAACCTTCTGATTGCAATCTGGACAATAACTTGGTTTTTGTATAGAAGTATATTACAAATCTGGAGGATTTTTTATATGCAACTGATGAACAAATCCCAGCCTCTAAATGAGTAACTCTTATGCTAGACTTAGGAGTACAAGAATTGGTAATTATCGACTCTAAGGAAGAGTGGGATATTTATGTTAATATTGAGAATGTATTTCCCTTTTTCTTTTTTCTCAACTCTACTTTACCATTTATCATCATTAATCTTGATTAATATATATTTCTGCGGCTTGAATTTATAGAGTAAAGTTCTAGACCAATTTTCAAATCACATAAGTATTGTCCTGCAGGATCTCCTGTTGATGCAATGAATGATCCTCCCAGGTTGCCAGAACATTCTACAGGAGCAACAATCATGACTGGTGTAATGGCGACGGATAATCCCTAACCATTACCTCAAGTTTCTCCCACTAAAAGGAGTGTTTTAATCTCTCCCCAAGCTTTTGAACAAAAATGAAAGAGATAAATGAGATTGATAGGACATGTTAACTGAAGGAGTAAGTATTTATACTATCCTTAGGGAATATAATTTTCTCAATACACTCTGGTAACCACGTTTTATCCTCTTTTAGGATCTATGTCTCTCTCCTCTCTCAAGGGATTAAGAGTTGGTTCTTCAAGGCCAGAAAAAGAAACCCCAGGGGAAACCCAAGTTCTTGTTGACGAATCTGCAATTTCAGTAGATAAATCATCAAAATATTCCGCTATACCTACTCCTAGATCTACTTAGAGAGAGTAAATCCATGGTAAGAGTAAATACATTCCTTAGTTTCTTTTTTCAATGTATCCTAAAATAATCAACACTGATATTCCTATAGCTTCAGAAGAAAGGAATGAAGACCCAGGGCAATCTGAGACAAATACTGATGTTGACCCAAACATGGAAACACCTGATGTTGTTATACCAATTAAATATTCTATGGAACCTAATATCAGCGGGGCCAATTTAAGAATCAACCAAAATTTGTTGGATACTTTAAATGGTGAGGATGCTATAAAATTCCAAGATGCATATACTGATATGGTGAAATACCTTAATTAAAATATTGATATTCCAGGTTCCATCATGGAATTTGTGTATTTTCATGAGGAATTGAAAGGACATAAGTCTTTATTATTTCATTTTCCATACATAGTTATTCTTCTTTATTTTATTCTTTACATCAGAGTTCACCTTATGCAGCTTTATCTGCAGAAAATGTCACAAAGGCTCTTCAAGAATGGGGTATCCTACTCTATCCTTCTGTTGGAGCTATAGAAATACATCTAGAGGATCCTCCATCAAGAGATGCTCTAGAGCCTTTGAATATAACAACTGGGAAAACTCATTGGAATTTCCCTTCTCAAGAAACATCTTCTCAAATCACTGAAGCTGAGAATACAATAGATGAATCCAATCAAGTAGTTAACTTATTATTGGGTAAATATAATCAACTATCTGAATCATATCTATTTCTTCCATTTGAAACTGAAAATGACCTTGATTTATCGTTTAGGGTTTTCATCTCCTATATCAGAAGGTGAAGCTTCTACTATTCCAATAGAAGTAGAACAAGGCATCTCTTTAAGTGACATGTTTCAAGAGTATATTTTACATCATGGTAGTGACTTAGATTCAGACTTAGAGATGCAATATGCTCTTTTCATGGCACATAAGAAGACATGGCGGCATATCTAGAGCATAAATTCTGATAATCCTTTCGATGAATTGTTGTCCCATTTTTTCAAACTCTCAGCTTTGTTTTGTGTATTGGGATTTGGTTGATTTAATTATCAACCAATTCATGATGCTATGAAATATGTCATTCATCGGTAGGAGTAGGAGCATAAGTTGCAACAAAATTTTGAAGGGGATAAATGACTTATCAATATTGAGTGCTTTCAAGCTGTAGTAGTTGAGCTGGAGGCAAATCATAATAAAAAAATAAATTGAAATTACCCAACAAATTAAATAATCCTTGAAGGAGTCCTTATATCTTCAATAGAAACTGGATGTTGTTCATAAAAAACTTGATCAGTTGAATCAAACATTGGGAGAAACCCAACTAGAGGGGATAACTTCCATTTCAACTGCAATGGAAGCACTTCATCAGGCAGAGGCGGTTGGAGTTGCTTAGCTATCTCAACTTCAACAAGCATCTGATAAGGCTCATGAAGTGGTCCAACAAATGAAAAGGCATGTCAAGAATTTATTCTAAAACATGGTAGAGAGGATCTATTTTGTGGATGGCCCTATTATTTTATATGAATAAGAGAACTTCTGTCTTTAATCATATATGTCTTCATTTTTGTTTTACATGATTTCAATAGTAAAGGTAAATGGTGATAATGACTCCATTATGTTAGAAAATCCTTATTATAATGTCAATAATGGAGTGCTCAAAAATTTTTTATTAAGATAATAGCCCTAATGATCATAATTTTATTGTTTATAGGGTTATATGGATAACCCCACAAATTTCATATCTTTTGACCATTTTATTGCTCAATATTATCTAAATCATACAAAGATTCACGTTTAGTGAGTTGGGACTCGACGTTTATTCAAAGTAACCTTTTCGGGTTCTCAATCTAATGATTACCAAGTCTTTTTTTGTTTGTCAGTTTAGAGTCATGCAAGTTATACTATAATGGGATAATATTTAGGGTTGAATAGCTTTGACCATAAACTTTGAATTAGATCCCAAACAAAACAATGTGGCTAAAAATTTCTTTAATATTCTTTAAATATTTCCAAGGGGAATCTTGAGAAATGACTTTTATAGTCACAAAATTTAAAACTTGTATCAACATAAGGGGTGTCTTTTCTCGGAATGAAGTTACCATTATTTGACAAACCCGTTATTGGAGTTGTATTATGCAGGGCCAACTAGGGCATATTTTGTATAGCCAAATAGTAGCATCTTTTGACTGATAGGCATGTACAGTATGAAACTTATGAAAGGCTGCCTAAGGGAACATGATTTATAGTTAGGAAAAAGATTTCTTTGAAGTTTAACATTTTTTTGTTGATAGATAGGGGAAAATAAGATTTGGGTAACTCAAGACCACAGTGAATGGTTTGCCAAGGAAATAAATTTTAAGAATGAAAAAGGTCTATTTAGACCGAGATAAGTCATGAATAGGAAAACCCTTTCTATACACATTTGGTATATGAGTAATGGTTAAAATTTATTAGAAAGGTGGAATTTCTGATATCATACTATGAAGTTTTAAGTCATGTAGTGATAATGTTATACTGTGTAGTTTTAAGTCATGTAGTGAGAACGTTGGATGGCTTTAATTTATGGTCTTTAGCTCTGACCAAAGTTATGAGAAAACTCTCCCAATTTCTTGATAATTTTTTTGGAAACATACTATCATATTTAGGTATGTAAGGGAAAATTGTAAATTGTGATTTGGGAATTTCTGGAACCAAGGAATGATATGGGAATGAGAGCTAAAAGCATTAGAGGAAGTCTTTTCCAAGAACAAAGTTACCATTACTTGGCAAATCCATTATAGAGGTTTTATTATGTAGGTCCAACTAGGGTATATGCTACATATCCAAATAGTGGAATCTTTTGACTGACAGGCCTGTTATGTGGGCAACATATGCAAGGCCACCTAAGGGAATGTGATGAATAGTCAAACAAAAGAGCTCTCAGAATTTTGACATTCTATTGCTAAAAGCCGAAGAAAGTTTGTGTAGATTAAGATTTTCCAGAGCATAGAATTTGGTTTATGGAGAAAGTTACATGAATATGGAAATGGTATTTTGAACCAAGATGTCCAAAGAATTGGAGGAATAAGACTTTTATGAATGTCTAACCCAAACGTAAGATATATGGTGTCTGTAGTTTTAGGTCATACAACAAGGACCAAAAATGGAGACAATATATATAATATGTGGCCAAGTTATTTCATGGTTATTTCGTAGTGCATCAAACACATTGTGAGGGAAATGTGTAAACCATGTTCTTGAATACTTTCATATCGTGAGAAAGATAATGGGACAAGTATATTTGAATGATTGTTTTAAAATACAGATTCTTGTATACTGTCATCAATGATTAAAGGGGAAAAAGATATTATAACCAAGAATGAAGTTACCATTATTTTAAAAACCTGTTATTGGAGCTATATTATGCAGGGCCAACTGGGGTATATACTACATATCCAAATAATGTCATCTTTTGACTGACAGGCCTATTATGTGGGAAACTTGTGCAAGGCCACCTAAGGACACGTGCTGCATAGTCAGTCAAAAGAGATCTCAGGTACTAGAAACATTGTCACCAGAAACAGTGAGAAATATTATGAGGATCTTGAAATATTCAAGATTAAGAGTGTGAAATATAGAAGGGAGTTATGCCCAATGAATATGAGAAATATTTTAACCAATATTGGACATGATTTTTATGCCCTTTACATATATCTAACTCATATGTAAAATGGAGACTTTCTTTGTTTCCTCTTAATGAATATTATGATGTGCAGTTTAAAGTCATGAAACAAGGACATTATACTGTACAGTTTTAAGTCCTGCAGTGAAGACATTATATTGTGCAGTTTTAAGTCATGCAGTGAAGACATTAATAATCCCATAATAAATTAAGACGCCTTATTTTTATAAATAATCCATCTACCTAATTCTTAATCCCATTTGAGTTATGCTCAGTGTGAGAAATAAGGAGCAGTAAAGGTTTCTTTTATAGCGCAAAGGTGACATAATTGAAGAATAGGGATGCTATATTTCTATGCAGTTTAATGTCATGTGGTAAGGACAAAGATGAAACGATGTGAAAGGAAAAGAAATATTGTAACTAGGTTAAGGGATAACACCCAAGTGTCACTATATGTCTTGCTGGAGAAAGGATCAAGTCATGTGTAATTCTTAAAACATTTCCTATGAAGATTTGACTCTTATACAAGAAATAAAGGGGTTTTTTATTTTTGTGGTTGGGCCCAAGATTGGAGATCTATGTGTCTCAGTATATCTCAAAATAGATGAGAATCAAGTCTTACGTAGTTCTTGAAACAATCATTCCTCATGCTAATCAAGTTTGACATGAAGAATGGGGTCCTTTGACACGTTCTGAGAGAATAGTAAATCCTAAGACATAAAATGGTATAAGGACCAAATCATATATCTTAAGGAAACATTTTTTACAGATCTAATTCATATACATAAGGAGAAAAATAAAATAAGAAGATTTTGTGATTTTGGCTGGGCCCAAAATTGGATATTTAGGCATCACTACATATGTCATTGAAAATGAGAATCAATCCATACGTAGTTCTTGAATCATGGTCGTTCTGCAGATCTGACTTAGACATAGGAGAGAGAGGGACTCATGTACTACTAAGTAGTAGTGATGATGTCAATGATGTTTGTTTATGGAAGTTTCTAATGTCAAATAAAGATAATGTTAGTTTTACAAATGATTTCATGCAGTTTAACATCATGCGACAAGGAAGAAGATGTTACTCATTTTTATGTCATGCAACAAAGACGCTGATGGTTGTTATGTAGTTTAATGTCTTGTAACTAGGATATGGGGGTTGTGCAGTTTTAAGTCTTGTAGAAAGGATATTGTACTGTGCAGTTTAAATTCTTGCAATGAGGAATATTTGTACAAAACTACCCAAAGTATTTCTTCAAAAATTCACACTGGTTAGAGTTGTGATAAGCTCTCCATCCATTGAGATTAAGTCATAGGATCCATTTAAATAGTCCTTATGTATGGAATAAGGTCCTTCCCACTTTGGCTCAAGTTTTGGAGGTTTCTTTCCTAGTATCATTGGAGTCTTAAGGACCAATACCAATTCTTCTTAAAGGAATGAATGAAGATGAACATTCTTATTAAAACCTCACGCTATTCTATTTTGATAGTATTATAGTTGATGCAAAGTATGAAATATTTTCTCATATAATCTTTCCAACTCATCAAACCATTTCTAATACCTTTTATCTATAGAAAATTGATCACATATTGCAACTCTAAGTGAAGGAAATTATTTTTCAATTGGAAAAATGGTTTCGGTTCCATATACCAATGAATAAAGAGTTTCTTGGGTAGCAGTATAGATAGTTGTCCGATAAGTCCATAAAGAATTTAAAAGTTTATTAGGCCATGATTTCTTATTTTTATCCACCATCTTCTGGAGTATATTCAATAGGGTCTTATTGAAGGCCTCTATCTATCCATTGGTTGCCACATGATAGAGAGATGAATGGTTGGACTTGATATTATGTTCCTTATACAACTTCTTTACTTTAGCAGAACAACAATTGGTGCCATTGTCCGTCAAAATAGTTTGAGGGACCCCAAATCTAGTGATGATATTAGTTTTTCAAAACTAACAATGCTTTTGGCTCCAACTTCCTTGAGAGGTATTGCCTCAGCCCATTTAGAGAAGAAGTCAGTAGTAGTGAGAATATACATGAACTGTTTAGTCATGTCTGGAGGATAAGGCCCTACTACATCCATTCCCCATGTGGAAAATGGCCAAGAGTATTTACCTGTATGTAGAAACTCTAGGGGTTGATGAATTAAGTTGGCATGAACTTGGCATGGATGACATTTTGTAGTGAAATTTGTACAATCCTACGTCATTGAAGGCCAAAATTATCCAAGCCTTCAGATCTGATCTGAAATTATGTGCCCAAATTGGTGGGCACCACAAGCTCTTGAATGTACTTCTTTCATGACAGCTGCGGTCTCTTCTCCATCAATACATATGAGGATAATTTCATCAAAGCCTCTCTTGTAGAAATTCTTTTGGTGGTATGGACTATCATAAAGAGTAAAATTGTCCGCTCATCACCAGATTTGTTCCTTCTCAGTTCTATATGGTGGAAGTACCCCATTTTGAAGATATTCCATGATGGATGTTCTCCATACCATGGTATGACTATATGGTTCATAAATAGGGAAAATTTCATTAATTTCATGTATTCTAGTTTGAAAAAAAGTTGAGACCACATGGCGATGGGCTATGCTGGTGACTGTCTCATCCTGATTTGGATCTACCAAGGTTTTATCTGTGTTAGCCAGTGCATCTGCTTGAGCATTTTGTGATCACAGAACATAAGAAAATGTCGTCTCTGAAAGAAATTTAGCCATTAACCCTATGAAGTAATCACATAAATGAATTAATTCCTCTTTTCTGATAGGATATTCCCCATTTATTTGTTTTATTACCAATTATGAATCACCTATTACCTTTAAATGATCCATTTGCACATGAAGGGACAATTCAAAACCTACGATGAGAGCTGGATATTCTGCTTCATTATTGGTACCACCTTCTGATAATATGAAAGAATAAGGCAATACTGCCTTTTCTAGGGAAATAAGGTCAATTCCTAATCCAACCTTGTTGAGTTTAGGGTTTTCCATTCTCTTCCCAGTTGTACTTCTGGAAGCACCATCCAAATACATTTCCCATGTTTGGGAATTATCTTGAATAGAGAAGACCTTTTCATTAAGAAGTTTAGTATTAAATGATGTATCTTCTTCAAATGGATGATCATTAAGGAATTTAGCCAGAGATTGGCCTTTTATTTCCTTTTGAGAAACAAACTAGATATAAAACTATTGAAAAATAACTGCCCACCATGCTAGATGCCCTGTGAGCATAGGACAACTGAAAATAATTTTGAGTAGGTTATTGCGATATATCAATTTAACCTCATGATGTTTCAGGTAGTGCCTCAATTTCTATACTACAAATATTAATGCCATGTAGCACTTTTTAATACTTGAATATCGAGTTTCTGCATCAATCATAGTTCGACCGAGATAGTAAAGGTTATTTTCATTCCCAACATCATTCTTTTGGGTGGGGAAGGTACCTAGTGATCACCCGAAATCCATCACGTAGAGAATATGTGGTCTTCCTTATATAGGTGGAATTAATACTGGTGGACTCAAGAGTTATTTCTTGAGGATATCAAATGATTCTTGGAAATCTTCAGACCATTTGTAGGTAACTCCCTTGTTCATTAATCTGGTGAAGGGAAAACACTTGTCTGCCAAATTGGTGATGAAGTGTAAAATATAGGCCAAGTTTCCTTGGAGTCCTCTTAATTATTTCAAATTTATGGAAGGTTACATACCAAGGATTGATTTTATTTTCTCAGGATAAACTTCAATACCATGATGGCATACAACGAAGCCAAGGAATTTTCTTGAGGTTACCCCAAAAGCACATTTTAAGGGGTTCATCTTCAAACTGTGTTGTTGAAGCTTATTAAATATGGTTTCCAAATCATCCAAGTGATTGGAATGTTGTTTGTATTTGACCACCAAATCATCTACATAACATTCATCAAAATTTCTTAAGAAGGGTTTGAATTTATGATGCATGGCATGTTGATATGTTTCATCTACATTATTTAAGTCGAAGGGAATTACCCAATAGCAAAACACACCTTGAGGGGCTTTAAAGGATATATATTATTCATCCTCTAGGGCCATACAGATTTGATTATACTCAGAGTATCCATCCATGAAGAAAAGAGCTCCATATCCAGTTGTTGTATCAATTAGATGTTATGTAATCGGAACTGGAAAATCATATTTTGGAAAATTCAGGTTAAGATCTCTGAAATCAATGGAGACTCTAATTTTCCCGTTCTTTTTTTATATTGGGACAATATTGGCCAGCCATTTGGGATACTAAACTTCCCTAACATAGTTATCATGTATAATCTTATCAACTTCAGCTTCAATTTAAGAGGCTTGAGTTGGGTGTGTTCTTCTTGCTGCTTGGTTGAATCCATGATATTCTTCTAGAAAACCCAAATGATGGGTGGCTACATTAGGATTAAGACCCAGTATTTCTATATAATTATAAGAAAATATATCTTGATGTTGGTTTAGAAAAGAAATATACACCTCTTTCTCTTTAGAGGTCATGGTCGCACTAATTAGAGTAGGGCATGGATCTTCTTATGTACCGAGATTTGTTTCTTTGTGTCCATCCACAGTGGTAGAGACACATTCCTCAAGTGATGGAAGATCGTCCCTAAGATCTTCCTCTTATTCTTCATTATGTGTTACCTCTTCTATTTCCACTTGCACTGTAGATGATGAGGAAAAACTTCCAGAATTAGGGGAGATATCAGTATTTGAACATCCTAAAGAAGATGCCATCATATCTGACCATACCGATGAAGAAGGGTTTTCATATGGTAATAAAGAGGGAGTGATAGTTTGAGAATCAACATCTTTGTCTTCCTCTATCATTGCTTCATTTTCTTCTACTCTGATTGGCTCAGTAGAGTCTTGTTGTAGTTTATCAGATGAAATGAAAATTTCTCCATTCAAGCTTCCATCATTTCTTGGTGTATCAATAATTTCTCTCATGTTGTCATACTCAGTTGCCGAAATTGATATTATGGAAATTACAGGACAAGTATTTGGATTTGGTTTTACCTTTTCAATTTGATTGATGGGTAACAGATAATCTGTACTCAAATGTATGAATGAATTTTTTGGGATCTTTTCTGTAATGACCCAAACATTCATTAATGGAAATTCCTCTTGATCCAATTAAATGTCTTATTATGGTTATATAAAATATGAACTTCATTGGATTTATGTTTTTTTGTTTTAAAATACTGTTAATAATTTTTACCATTGCTAATATAGTCGTTGAACATTAATCACCTAATTAGTATAAATATAGGGCTTTAACAAATCCAATTTACTTAGATAAGTGAAGCGATAGCCTCATATAGTATACTTTCCCCATATGAAGCCCATTTTTTAGAGCTCAAAAAGGATGTGTCATCATTGGTATTTTCTATTGACCAAGCACAAGCAGATCTTGAACACGTTAATCTTGAGCCGAACTGACTATGGGAGAAGTGGAAGTTAATAGAGATTACCACCTGAGCGATGTTATCTGAGTCACCCCAAGAGTCTGTCACCATTACGCACCTTACCCTTCATTATTATGCGGTTTTATAAGGGGTTATGTAATAATACCATAGCACTATGACTAGGTACATTATTTTTGTATAAAGAATGTGCATTCATTTTATTTTGTAAATTGTTTTTAAAGCACAAATATGATTTTTAGTTAATATTCAACTAAAAAATCTATTTTGATGTATTGATGGATTATTTAATTAAATAATATTTCAATAAATTATTATTATTATTATTAAATTTTATTTTATTAAATATAAATTATCATATAATTTTATGAATGCCATTGTAATTTTTATTAAGGTTCGAAAGCTGTTTTTGTCAAAACCCATGAATTTTCGATAAATGTCTATTTTTATTTTAAAAGTAAAAATTCACATATTTATAAAATTATTTAGATAAAATGAATATTATTTTTGGAATCAGGATGTAGAATTTATCCAATGGTGAATTTTTCATAATTTTCTGAGACAGTCGAATTTTTGGGTAAAAATTAAATACCGTCTAAATATATAATGTGTTTTATGACATCATAATGACCCAATAGTGATGTAATAAAATAATATAAACATTATTTTTGGCCAATATATTTTTTACCATTAAAATAATTTGATTTTGGGTTTGTTTTATTTATTTTACAAAGATTTGGGGGACCCCTCAATGCTTATAAAACATTTTATCTTTTTAAATTGTTTTCCTTGAAAGTGTGACTCGTCTCCACATAATCCACGCTATTATTTTAATAAGGTCATCTATTGGCCTTATAAAATATTTTTTTATACTTCCCTTTGGAAAAAACCATGGGAAAAACCATGGGATGGTTTGTGGTTTTGATTAGTTTAATGTGAGGTGTCCCAATCCAAAATAATAAAGAATTCCCTCTCCTTTCCAATATAATCCCACCCAAGCTCCCACTTCCTCTTCACTAAAATCCTTTTGAGTTTGACCAACCCCTGCCCTACTATCTCTATAATCCTCTCAATGGGCCACAATCTCCCAATAATCCTCTCTCAAGCCTCTCCCAAGTCTTTGGGATCACACTTCCAAGTAAGGGTTTTCTTCCTTTCTCATTTTTTTTTCTAATTTTCTTTAAGTTGTTATTCCCTTTTGTTTTTAATTAAAAATGTTGGGGTATGTTTTAGCACCTCCCCCATACTTTCCAATTTATGTTTGGATGATGGGATACCCCTTTCTATCTCATTAATTCCTCCCATATACACCTATTACCATACCGAAATTCTGTGAGGGATTTCTCTCTCCTCTTCTACATCCAAGTAATTCTTTTGTATTATGAATCTAAATTCCATTAAGTTTGTTGGTACATGTATCTATATGACCCAATTACTTCCCATTTCATGTAAATATTATTATAAAACCATTTCTCTCTCATCAACCATTTTCTTGAATCCTTATGTCACGCCGTTATGCTGCCAAAATTGCACCGCATTTTTCCCAGCCAAGATCATTCTGTAGTGAATACCATACCCATGTCTCTATCAAGGGTATTAACATTTATGAAAATATACATATTGAATGGTAATTACATGTATTTATTCCAAATTACATAATATTGTAATAACTTATGATGTTGATTGATTCCATGTTATATGATCCATGTGGTACACTTATGCATGAAATGAAATGTTTAAGAAGGGTGCACCCTAATAGCACTCCAATGCATTGGGTAAAGTATAGTATCATGATACGTCATGTTTAATAAGTGTTGACTCATGCTAATTCAAGTGCATCAATGGTTTACTCTTTCTTCATGTGCAATGAGGGTTTACTCATGCTCCATGTGCAATGATCCTTGGCTCATGCTAATTCCATGTTAAGTGTTGTTACCACATTTCCATGTTATGATTATCATGCTTTATCATGAATTTATGTTCATGTTTCTCTTGTGCTCCATTTATATTCCTATTGTCTACAATTTATTGTATTCCTCATGTTATTCCTTGTTTATTCCCTTACTGGGCTTTATAGTTCACCCCTTTTTATGCATGTCCTCAAGTTATCCCATGCAATGCTTTGGGTGGTGGATTCGTGGAATGCGACATCTCCTGTGGCGACAGCATCTCGAACAAACAGCTATTTCACTGTTATCTGGACTTCCTCACACCCTTCCCTTTGAGTTGGTCATGGATTTCATGGCGGAGCAGTGTTGGTCTAAGGCTTGAGTTTTCTTCTACTATGGTGTGGATGCCGGGATGATTCTGCGGTCTGGTTTTGTTGGGAGGATCTGGTTGCAGTGTGTGGTTTTGAAGGCAGCGGCGGGTTTGTGGTTCAAGTTTGTGGTGGGTGTTTTTTTTCGTTCCTTAGTCTATGGTATTTGGTTTTTTGTTGTGCGATTTGGATGCATTTTTGGTTTCTGGTTTGGATCTGGATATGTGTTTTGTGATTGGTCTCCTCCGGTGTTGTGGTGACGGTGTGGTTACAATGACGGCTGTTGTTTTGGTTTTGTGATTCCGACAATGGTGGAGCATGAAGGATGTTTCATTAGTTTTGAGAAGATTCTGCAGTATGGATGGAGGATATGCATCCGTTTTTGTGCGGCTATTGGTTGATTGCGTTTAATAGGTGGAATATTTTCTTGCATTGTGAATCCTTGCTCCCCTACGGTTCTAGGTGCGGCTATTGGTTGATTATGTTGAATTGTTGGAATGTTTTCGTGGCATTGTGAATCCTTATAGCTATGTGGTTCGAGGATTTTGGGTCACCGCATCTGTCACACTTGAGGTTGCTTTAGATGGGGTTTATAGTAGAGGGTTTTCTTCTGGTCTTCGCTTTGGATTCGGATGTTTGAGAGGGTATGGTTTTGCCATCGGTTCCAGGCCTATGCATTCATGCCTAGGACAGCTTGCCGGCAGCGAGGAGTAGGAGAAAACTGATCATATCATTTTTTATGCTGGGTAGGGGCTCCTATGTGTTGGATTGATGTTGATTGGCCTTAAACTTTTGTACCATGGCGGTTTCATGGTTTTTAGTTCTGGAGTCATGTTTTGTTTCTCACTTTTTCCTCAAAAGTGTTTGAATAATAAAAATTTAATTTTCAGTCAGTATGAAATAAAGAGCAAGGTTGTTATAGTTGGTATTAGAGGATAGGTTAAGTTATTTTTGGGATTAGGATTAGAAAACCCTAGTGAATCCTTAGAGACAAGGCTAAGTATAATAAAAACATCATTAAGTTTTGGGGGGTATTGAGTAAGTGGTTTATCAATAAAATACATCCATGTCTGGATATGAGTAAGTAGAGGTGGCTCTGGCATAGATTTACCTAGGGATGAAAACCCATACAATGATTTCGATCTTAACCCGGGGTATCCTGGTACACGACAATATGCCTTGCTTCACTCTTGGTTACGACACTCTCGGGGGATATTAATTGGTAAATTTACAAGATTAGTATGAACCATTATTAAGGGAATTAAAAAAAATTCCCCTAAGAATATATGTTAGAAAGTAGATCCTGAATAGAATATATTGAAGCCTATGGATTCATAAGTTAAGGAAATAAATTTTATTTATAAGTCATCAGTTTTTTCCTTGGATTACCCTTTATGTGTTACCCCTAACTTTCCTTTTATTCCATCCAATGGCCAGTAATATGAGGACTCGGGCTAATAACTGATGTGAAGATCAATGTGATGATTGTGCTAAAGAGATGCACATATGATGGGATTGGTAATTGAAAACTTTTTCATGCTTCTCTCTCAATTAACTCAAGCATTGAATAGAGACATGGGTCAAGAGGAATGTTCATCCCCCTAAGAAAGAACAAGTCGCTATTGAGAGATTCCTGAGACAAAGGCCTCCTAATTTTAACTGATCATTCGATCCCCCAATCACCGAACAATGGATCAACTCCATTGAAAAGATCTTCTCCATCCTTCAATGTTCTAAACAAGAGAAGTTTCATCTCGCTGCTTATTGTATAGAGGGTAAAGTTGATCGATAGTGGACGTTGATCAAAAATATGAAGCCTAAGGAGGAGATTGAGGTGTTGGAATGAAAAAAATTCCAGAAGATTTTTTTTGATAAATATTTTCTGCGCACCCTCCGACTTAAGATGGAAATGGACTTCCTTGACCTCAAGAAAAAAATATGAAGAATTTGTAGGAGCGTATGAGGAAAACTTCACAAGGCTTGCACGATATGCCTTCGGCTTTGTTGTCACCCCCGAATTCAAGGTTGACCGCTTCTTTGGTGGGATCAGACCTAGCCTACGGAAAGTGATGGCGATCCATGACTTCGACAACTATGAGGAAATTGTCTGATTTTCCCTCAAGGTTGAAATGGAGATCAGAGAATCTTAGGGGTATCATGGGGATAAGAATAGTAAGGTGTAATTCAATACTGGTGGTTCGATGGATAAATCTAATGGTTCTAAGAAGATCCAGCACCATACTTTCCAAAGGTGCAAAACGAAGCACCCCAAGAAATTTCCTGAAGGGGATAAGTAAATGCTTTAGGTGTAGAAGAGAAGGGAAACCAGTTGTTAACTACCGACAAGAAAACCCCATGGCGGTAATAGAGGAGAGGAATTCTCCATTCGAACCTCAACGCGTTGTTCATTACATCAACTACAAAGAACTAGGAAATCTTGAAAACCAGTTCCCTGAGAAAAGAGTTTTCAGAGGAAACCAACAACCTCCAAGGAAGAAAGGGCGAGATTTTTCCATCACTACTACCTAAGTGAACCCCAAAAATGAAGTGGTGATAGGTATGCTAGTTATTCATTCAAGAATAGCAAACGTACTTTTTGATTCAGGTTCTATGCATTATTTTATATCCCAAAAGATTAGTAGAACAATCCCAGCACCACTACAAATCATGGAAGTGAAGATGTCGGTGAGTATAGGAAATGACGCAATCATTGCATCCCATGAATATAACTCCTCTGTTATAATCTATGGATTTAACTTCCTGGGGAATCTCATCATACTCCCTCTAGTAGAGTTTTATGAAATTCATGGCATGGATTGGCTTTCCTTATATTAAGCCAACATAAATTTCCGAGAGAGGGAAATCACTCTCTATGTGGAGAATCAGCCCCCAATTCTGTACAAGTGAAAGGAGAAAGATGAATCTTCTTTAGATCCATCATCTCAAGTGTGGATATTACTGCCCTATGAGCACACGTATCTGGCTCAGATGATTGATTCTAAGGAGGCAACCATCCTTGCAGACAAGCCTATTGTGAGGGAATTCACTGAAGTGTTTCTTAAGTAATTGTATGGTCTTCCTCTTAGAAGAGATGTTGAATTCTTAGTTGATCTTATACCTGGGGCATTGCTAATATCCAAGACTCCATATATAATGGCTGTTTTGTAGCTTGAGGAGATGAAAAAACAACTACAGGAGAATCTGGATAAAGGGTTTATATGCCTAAGTGCTTCACCATGGGGTGAACCAGTCCTCTTCGTCGAGAAGAAAGATGGTTCAATGCGCCTTTGCATCGATTATTGTGAGCTTAAAAAATCACGATAAAGAACAAGTATCCTCTCCCACTAATCGATGACTTCTTCTATCAGCTTCCTTGAGAACAATACTTCTCCAAGGTGGATTTACGGTCGGGATATTATCAAGTAAGGGTGAAGAAGGAAGATATCCCCAAGACTGCTTTTCGTACAAGATACAAGAAATATGAATTCCAAGTAATGCCTTTCGGACTAACTAATGCTCCAGAAATATTCATGGACTTGATAAATAGAGTCTTTAGAGATTACCTCAATAAATTTGTGGTAGTATTTATATATGATATTATCATATACTCAAAATCTAAGTAGGATCATGAGGATCGTCTAAGAACTGTACTATAGACCTTGTGTAAGGAGAAGCTCTATGAAAAGTATAGAAAGTGTGAGTTCTAGTTAAAATAGGTCTCATTATTGGGCTATATAATCAAAATCAATGGGATATTTGTCGATCCCTCCAAAAAATATGCAATTGAGGGATGGTCAAGGCCAACATCAGTAACGGATATCCATAGATTCTTGGGGTTAGCTGGATATTATCGATGATTTGTGAGAAATTTCTCACGATTGTCCAACCCTCTTACCAAGCTAACTCAGAAGGGAGTAAAGTTTTCTTGGAGTGATGAATGCGAAGAAATCTTTAAGAAGTTAAAAAGGTGTATTATCACTGTGCCCGTACTCACTTTACCCACAAGTGGAGAACTTTTTGTTGTATTTAGTGATGCATCGAAGAAGCTCTTAGGCTGTGTGTTGATGTAAAATGATGAAGTCATTGCCTATGCTTCAAGACAATTGAGAGTTCATGAGTAGAATTATCTAACACATGATTTGGAGTTAGTTGTGGTGATATTCAATTTAAAATTTTGGTGGAATTATCTCTTTGGGGAGAAGTGTGAAATATATATGGACCACAAAAGCCTCAAGTATATATTCACACAAAAAGAGTTGAACATGTTCCAAAAAAGATGGTTAGAGCTGATCAAAGACTATGAATGCTCAATCAACTATCACCTTGGGAAAGAGAACAAGGTTGCGGATGCTCTAAGTCAAAAGGACCCAGTGATTCTATCACTGATGAGAACTGAGAAGGATCCAATCTTCTTATATTTGATGAAGATGGACTTAGGAATCATAAACAAGGGAACATCATCAATCCTTTCACAAATGATTTTTCAACCATCTCTTTTAGAATGGTTAAAGGATGCTCAAAAGGATGATGTGAGAATTCAGAAGAAACTGGAATCTATTAGAAGAGGGAATTCTTCAGAGTTCAATTTTAATAAATAAGGAATTGTGAGATTTGGGAAAAGACTATTTTTTCTATCAAGTTCAAAGCTGAAGAACAAACTTTTGGATGATGCACATAGTTCAAATTTCTCTACTCACCCAGGAAACACAAAGATGTATAGAGATATCTAAATAATTATTGGTGGGATAATATGAAGAATAAGATCATTGAGTATACATCAAAGTTCCTGGTGTGTTATCAAGTGAAGGTAGAGAGGCAGAAGTCTAATAGGATGATGTAACCATTGCCCATGATAGTATGGAAATGGGAGAACATCACCATGGACTTTGTCACTGGACTTCTGAAGACATCCAAAGGAAACAATGCAATCTGGGTTGTTGTGGATATTCTTACAAAGTCTACACACTTTATTTCAATTCATAAGAATTTCTCATTGGATCAACAAGCATGGATATATATCAGAGAAGTTGTAAGGATGCATGGAGTACCACTATCTATTGTATCTGATCGAGATCCAAGATTCACCTCTACGTTTTGGAAGAGTCTTCAACATGCTCTGGATACTGGACTGAACTTCAGTATGGCCTATCATCCTCAAACTAATGGACAATCTGAGCAAACTATTCATACACTAGAGGATATGTTAAGATCATATTATGTGGAATTCAAAGGAGGGTGGGACCAACATCTTCCACTGGTTGAATTCTCTTAAAATAATAGTTTCCACTCGAGCATATGAATGGCACCTTATGAATCCATATATGGGAAGTGGTGAAGAACACTATCATGTTGGGATGAAGTTGATGAGCATAATCTTCTAGGACCAGAAATGGTTGAATAAATGTTATAGAAGGTGAAAACCATTCAACAACATATCAAGGTAGCCCAGAGTCGACATAAGAGTTATGAAGATAACTATCAATGAGACCTTGAGATTGAAGTTGGATACATGGTATTTCTACACATATCTCCATAGAAGAAGGTCATGAGGTTTGGAAAGAAAGGGAAGTTAAGTCCTAGGTACATCGGCCCCTTCGAGATTCTTGGTCGTGTTGTGTATGTGGCCTATCGAATAGCACTTCCAACTACCATGGCCAAAGTACATGATGTCTTTCATGTATCCCTCTTAAGGAAGTACATATCAGACCCTTCACATTTACTCTCTTTAGAGGTAGTACATCTAGAGGATGGTATTTCTTATGAGGAGAAACCAGTGAATATCTTAGATCGTAGAGAAAAAGTTCTACGAAATAAGGCAATGCTCCTCATCATGGTGTTGTAGAAAAACAACATGTTTGAAGAAGTGATGTGGGAATTGGAGGAAATGATGAAGCAGAGTTACCCACATCTGTTTTAGTGTGGGAAAACGAAATTTTGAGGGAGAAATTTCTTAAGGGGGAAGATTGTGACAACCCAAACTTTCATTAATGGAAATTCCTCTTGATCCAATTAAATGTATTATTATGTTTATATAAAATGTGAACTTC
Source organism: Viscum album (assembly GCA_963277665.1). Classification (NCBI taxonomy): domain Eukaryota; kingdom Viridiplantae; phylum Streptophyta; class Magnoliopsida; order Santalales; family Viscaceae; genus Viscum; species Viscum album. The sequence goes on along the minus strand of OY728138.1, from coordinate 808,530,360 downwards.
ATTGGTTTTATTTTTTTTTGGATTTTAAAATACAGTTAAGAATTTTTACTATTTCTAATATAGTCGTCGAACATTAATCACCTTAGCAGTATAAATATAGGGCTTTAACAAATCAAATTTACTCAAAAAAAGGAAGTGATGGCCTCATCTAGTAGACTTTCCCCATACGAAGCCCATGTTTTCAAGCTTAGAAAGGATCTGGCATCATTGGGCTTCACTCTTGACCAATCCCAAGCCGATCTTGAACACGTTAAGCTTGAGAGGAACCGACTACAGGAGAAGTGGAAGTTAATAGAGATTACCACCCAAGAGATTTTATTTGAGCCACTCCAAGAGTCTGGCACCATTTCACACCTTACCCTTCGGTATTATACGGGTGTTATAAGCGGTTATATAACAATACCCTAGCACTAAGACTATGTACATTATTTTTTTTATAAATAATGTGCATTCATTTTATTTTGTAAATAGTTTTTAATGCACAAATAGTATTTTTAGTTAATATTCAACTAAGATATTTATTTTGATGAATTAATTGATTTTTGAATTAAATAATATTTTATAAATTTTTATTATTATTATTAAATTAATTTTTATTAAATATAAATTATCATATAATTTTATGAATGCAATTGTAATTTTTATTAAAGTTTGAAAGTTGTTTTTGTCAAAACCCATGAATTTTCGATAAATGTCAGTTTTTATTTTAAAAGTAAAAATTCATATATTTAAAAAATTATTTAGATAAAATGAATACTATTTTTGGAATCAGGACATCAAAATTATCCAATGATAAATTTTTCATAATTTTCGGAGACAGACGAATTTTTGGGTAAAAATTAAATACCGTTTAAATATATAATGTGTTTTATGACATAATAATGTCCCAATAGTGATTTAATAAAATATTATAAACATTATGTTCAGAAAATATATGTTTTACCATTAAAATAATGTGATTTTGGGTTTTTTGATTTATTTTACAAAGCTTTGGTGGACCCCTCAAGGCTTATAAAGCATTTTGTCATTTTAAATTGTTTTCCTTGAGTGTGTGACTCACCTCCACATAATCCACCTATTATTTTAAGAATTTAGGCCATTGGACTTATAAAATATTTTTTTCCACTCCCCTTTTGGAAAAACCATGGGTAAAAACCATGGGCTGGTTTGTGTTTTTGATTAGTTGAATGTGAGGTGTCCCAAACCTAAATAATAAAGAATTCCCTCTCCTTTCCTATATTAACCCACCCAAGATCCAACTTACTCTTCACTCAAATAATTTTTAGTTCGAACAACCCCTTCCCTCATCTCTCTATAATCTTCCCAAGGTTCCTCAATCTCCCAAGAATCCTCCCTCAATCCTCTCTTAAGCCTTTGGGGTCACACTTCCATGTAAGGTATTTTTTCCTTTCTCATTTTTATCCAATTTTCTTTAAGTTGTTATGAAATTTTTTTAAAATTACAAATTTTGGGGTATGTTTTCTCACATCCCACATACTTCCCTATTTTTTTGGATGATGGTAGACCCCTTTCACTCTCATTAATGGCTCTCATGTACACCCGTTACCATGCTGAAATTTCGGGAGGGATTTCTCTCTCCTCTTTTACATCCAAGTAATTATTTTGTATTAATCATATAAATTAAATTATTCTTGTTTGAACATGTATCTATATGACCTCCTTACTTCCCATTTCATGTACCTATGATGACACACCCATTTCTCTCTCATCAACCATTTTCTTGAATCCTTATGTCACGCCGTTATGCAGCCAAAATTGAACCCCATATTTCCAAGCCAAGATCATTGTGTAGTGAATACCATACCCAGGTCTCTATCAAGGGTATTCAACTTTATGAACATATATATATTGAATGTTACTTTATTGTATTTATTCCACATTACTTAATTGTGTAATAACTTATGATGTTGATTGATTCCATGTTATATGATCCATGTGGCACACTTATGCATGAAATGAAATGTATAAGAAGGGTGCACCCTAATAGCACTCCAATGCATTGGGTAAAGTATAGTATCATGATATGTCATTTGAAATGAGTGTTGACTCATGATAATTCAAGTGCAATGATGGTTTACTCGTGCTTCATGTGCAATGAGGGTTTACTCATGCTCCATGTTCAATGAGCCTTGGCTCATGCTAATTCCATGTTAAGTGTTGTTAACACATTTCCATGTTATGATTATCATGTTTTATCATGCCTTTATGTTCATGTTTCTCTTGTTCTCCATTGATATTCCTATTTTCTAACATTTATTGTATTCCTCATTTTATTCCTTGTTTATTCCCTTATAGGGATTTATAGCTCACCCCTTTTTATGCATGTCCTCGGGTTATACCATGCAATGCTAAGTACGAGGGAATGGAGTGGTCATGTAAATGAATTTTTCAATAAAGATGTTTTATTTTATGTGTTTAAGTTGTTATGTAATGATCCTAAGCCCCAAAGACACTGGACCTCTAAATATTCTATGTTGTAACAAGTGAAGGTTTTACGTAATAAATCATGTTTAAGTATCAAATAAAGAGAAGGGTTGTTATATTTTCCAATCCATTTGGAGCATTAACTCTGGTTATCTCCTTTGTTATGGGCTTCATTCCTTTTTTGTGATAAAACTATGCCTCAATGTATTGATATTCACATGTTTTGAATAGATCCTTATCACCAAACAGTGTTCTGATTTGACCATTGAAACAGTATGTCAGACATTGGTTGTATGATGAAGGTATGGCTGCATGTTGATGCAATCAAGGCCTTCCAAGAAGAATATTGAAGGTTGTGTCTTGATAAACAACCATGAAATATGAATTAGACACATGATCTTCAAACTGATTTCTGAGTTTATTCTCACCCAGAGGTTCTTGTTCATTCTTATCATATCCTTGCAACATTAAAGTCGAAGGAGATAAATCAGATTTAGTCAAATCCAGTCGACGAAGTATACGAACAGGAATGAGGGTGACTCTGGAGCCATTATCAATGAAGGCTCATTAGATGTCTATGTAATTAGCCTTTCCAGATAAATAAAAGGGTCTAATATGCCCATGCACCACATAGTCTTCATCTTCATCTGTAAAATCTATGACTGCATGACATTCTGCAGAATCATTTTCTATACGGTAAACCTCAGCAGTATCAATTTCGGTTTCAAACTCTTGAGGACTTGACAAAGCCTCAATGAGTGCCTCTCGAAGATCTTTTGATAGATTCAAAGAATCCAGAATTGATAACTTGGCTGGTACTTGGGCCAATTGTTTCAATACATCGCACTTTTGGTCTAAAGGTCTATGTTTCCCAGTATGAAGATGTGGTTTTGCAGGTGATTTGGAAGTTGATGATTCTGATGTAGATGTACTATGTGTCAGAGCATAAGATGGAAATACTCATGGCTTTGGTAAAATATACTTACTAGGTCTATTCATTTTCTGAGAGGAATATGTCTTGACTTCTAATTGATCTTCCAAAATAATTGTTTTAGAACCAATATTTTCTTTCATAGAAGAAACTCCTTGTTCTTGTTGAGCCACTGAAGGTCCCTTCCATGAGTTTCTGCCACATATATGGTTTGAGCAGGGGTAGAGTTAAAATAGTGGTTTCTATAATTACCATGTCTTCCCTTGTATCCTCGACCTTGGCCTCTTCCTCTTGTTCCCCAATTAGGTATAAGGAATTCTGGCTCATTATAATAAGAATTACCATTGGCATAAGGATCCGTTAAATGGATAACATTAATAGAACCAAATATTAATTCTTCATCCGACAAAGATTTTTGTTGATAGGTAAATTATGGTTGTGCCATTTGGTGGTGTGGTGCCCATGTTTTTGAAACATATGGTATAAAATCTTCCAGGTTCAAGGAAAATTTTTTCCTTGACATGAGCTCATATTCTTCTAACTGCTCTTTGTCTCCATGATCACTTCTCTTATTTCAGGAATGGCCTTTTTATGAAGATGATTTTACTATGGAAAGAGTAGAAGAAGACACAATTGGTTGTTTCAATTGTGTTCGAAAAATGGAATGAGTCTATTTGATCATTTTTTTATCATCCAATCATCATATTTCTGCAAACTTTTACTTTGGACCTATTTTCATTTTCCCTCTTCCTCTAGATTGGTAGCAGTAACACATGCTACATGAGATACTGAAATTTTTAGTTATAATTTTCCAGAGTCAACCATCTTTTGCATAAGGTCTTTGAAAACAAAACGCTCCTGAATGAGGTGTCCCAGTATCTGGTGAAAGGGGCAATAATTCAGAAGATCTTCATCTCCATATTTATTTGTCTTTCTTTGGCCTTGGTAACTGAACCAAATTGTTTTCTAAGGATGAGATGAAGTAACTAGGAACTTGTTTGTTCCTTGGAGAATAAACTTTATTATTTAATTCCTCAAACTATTTTGGACTTTGATCACTTTTATCAACTTGATGAGATGATCGTTGTTGCTGATTCGCAGGAGGCAGAGACCTTCGGTTTGATGAGGATCTTGAAGTAAAAGGAAGTGGAGGTGTCTGTTTGAGTGTGACTATAGAATATTCTCCTTTTCCTATCCTCCTCCTTATATCTAATGAAATTGCATAATTTTTAGCCATAGTTTATATAATAGGGTATTCTATATGTTGAGTGATTTAATTAAGATCTTGAAACCCTACTTTGTATTTCACAAGGATCAATGGTGTGCATAATTCATCACACAAAATTTCCACATAAATTGGTAGAAAATCTTCCTGAGGGAGTTATAGACTTAAGTAATATGTTAATCCATTCCATCGTGAAACGGAATATGAAATTCTTTTATTTTTTTACAATTTTTAAGATAAAAAACTTTCATCTTTGGTAGCATTGGGCTAAATTAGAGAAGAAAATTCTAATAGAGATCTTCTCATCCAGTAATTGATTGAGATTGCAAACTATTATACCAGACAAAGGTCGGTCCTTGTAATGAATTCACAAAACACCTAAGCCTAACTACTTCTTGTTTTTGAGAAGTTCCCATCATGGGATCACAATGAGAAACAAAATGTTTTAAGTGTTGTTCTGGTTCTCCCAAATTATTAATGACTGGGAATGTATTATTCACAAGATTTGGTGGGGGAGGAATTGCATTCACCCATTTAGGGTAAGCTCTCTTTTCCAACTGAATTGGTGCACGTCGTTCCACTATAGATTCTAATCGAGCTGTTAATTCCTCAATTGTGTTCATAAGAATTTGGGAAGCATCCAGATGAGCTGGATTCTGTGCAGGTATAGTAACTAGAGCTTGAGCTAGTGCAACGACCGGTAAAATACATGATGGTTGTGCTAATATATATCTTGGATAACCCTTAGAAACAATACTGTTAGGATGTATATGGTTCTGTCTTGAATGTGTACCCAATGGAGGTAATTCATTATCTGCATCTGTAGTTACTACAAATCCAATTTGTTGAGGAACTCCTCTAGGATCTTCAAGTTGAGGACTTTCATGGGGATTATGTCTAGTAGAAATGTTGTTTCGAAATAATTTTATGTTGAGTCTTTTCAACTCCTTCAATTCCTCTTCTTTGTGTGAAAATATCTCTTCAAGTGAAAGAGATTGACCTTATTCACTGGAAAAGTGAGATGCGGTCTAACTTTTTTTCTTTCCCCTTGTTAGATGCCATTCGGAGAGGGGGGGAGTTGGTTATTTGAAGGAAAACCGAGATTCTAGGTAGGACATTGATTTTGAGTACAGACACCTTCTTAATTTTCTTCGGTGTGTACCATATTATGGAAAAGAACTTCATCTTATGATTCCCATGAACTGGACTTATTTTTTGGAGGATCTTCTACAATGGTATCAATAACATTAACTGACACATACTAAATTGATGGTATTCTATCAGTGTTTCTACTATATCATCTCCCTTTGTGTCTTCCATGAAACTATGTTCTTCTATATAAAGAATTACTTAGAACTGTTTGGTGTATAGTAACCCGAAGGGAATCATTTGATAGTTCAGTTGTACGCTTTCCTTGTGGCTTCTTCCCTAATCAGAAGAAAACTGACTTCTGTTGAGGAGGGGATTATAGATGTGAAAAATCCCCTAGCTCTGTTGGTTGGGGTTGTTCCCTTTTTTCTTCTTCAAATCTTTAAACATTTTTTAATGAATTAGATTGTTGAATTAAATGAGCCCTCGGCCTGGGAAGCTAGGGTGATTCTAGAACTGCTATGTCTGAAATTTGTGCAACTTCTCTTCTGATTTTGTGGATTTTGGTTTGGACATTAGCTGGGTGCATCATCTGACAATAAATTAAATCACCTGTTTCAGAATATTGCTATGTTATTTCTGACATTTCCATTCTATTACTCCGGACATTCTCTAAGAGAGTCGCCTGATCAAGATTCTCAGATTCTTGGTGTAAAAGTAACACAAAAACTTTTTTCTTTGGGCCAGATTCTGATGAGAACTGGTTGAGGCATGTTCCTAAGTGTATATTTTATTACATAAAAAACCTATTTATTGTGGCTGACCATGGTCAATAACATTGCATGAGACCACTTTTGGGGGACTTTTCTGATTTTGGAGTGCAGTGAAATGCAATGTACCATATGCACCCCATCCTCTAATATGAAAACTAGATGGGGAATCATAAATTAACTACTGTAGACTCTTTAGAGTAGTGATACATGTATGTTGAAGTTTTCTCTACTGTTTTTCAACCTTTTGATGTTGGGAAACTGAGAGAGATGCCATGTCAATTTGGCGATGAAACCCTTCTATCACCTTTATATGATTTTGATATTCATCATATGGAAATACTTTTGTTTTCAAATGATGAAGATTTTTCCATAAGTTGAGGTGAATATCATGAATGTAATATTCAGTTATCAATTCTATAATGTTATACTGGGAATTTTCCAAAGGCCAAAACATGACTGGTATTTCTCCTTTAGCTAATTGTTTCCTCAGGTTTAACACATCTTCATCATCGTTTACTAGAGGCTTCTCCACTTGATCTGACTAAAGTATATTATCTATACTAGAATACAAATTACCCAAGGGGGGTTCAGAGAATGATTTTTCCCTTAAGATTTCTTATGGTTGAGAAAGTGTTTCACCCATAAATTACAAGGCATCAGACATGACTGGCTTTGTGTTTTCAAGTGCTTCAATATAGAAGGGCTTTCTAGTCGCTACATTTTCAATTATGGAATTGTCTTGACAATGTGAAATACTACTACAGATAGTACTTTAGTAGAGAATGGAATCATGGGGAGGATCACCATGATGGATTATAGTAAGGGATAAATCTTCTTTCTCCTTGTTCTTCTGGCCACACAGAGGGTTTTCATGGTTCTCATTCGGAGATAGGCACTCTGGATTGACCAAATTTTCATGAAGCAGTATTTCTTGATGAAGTGTCCAACGAGGAACTTTATAATTACAACTATCACTCCCATAATTTGTAAATGGGAGGGTAGGATCTTGAGCTGCAATAGATAAATGTCTGAGGGATTCATGAACTCCAGTATTAAGAGGATCCAAATTGCATCTTGACTCTTGATTTTCCAACAGTGCTTGGTGAGACTTCTTTTTTTATGTTCTCTTATACTTAGTTGGGGAAACTTATAGGTAAAAGTGGTTATCATGGGAAATTGTATGTGCCTTCCCTGGAGTGGTTACTAGAACTGACTGATTACCTCTAATTGAAAAGGGTGTATGTTCCCAATATTTTTGTCCATATGATATGGGGGAGTATGCCAATGAACCTCTTGGACTGGAATAGAGGTGTGTATATTCTCTGAGATGGCATTATGATGTGTCATCCCATGTGTGGGGACAGATTTATGTGTCTTCTCCCCTGATACTGTTGAAGTAGTTAAAATATCCTAGCATGTTTCTAGAATATGGGCTGGGATTTGCGTCTACCCTTTCACCATTGATAGAATGTGTTTGGTGACTTCAGTGGATGGAATGGGAATATACGTCCTTTCTATATCAGGAGTAGTTGTATGTGGCTACTCATGTCCTCCTTTTCCTATTAATGGGTATTGACAGTACACATGCATGGGGGAAGAGAGTTGGGTCTGCCCCAAATTTTTCGTCAAAGCTTTCTGACTGACTTCTCCGTGTACTACCAAACGAGACTGTTGGCAGGATTGATGAACATTGGTAGGTGTATATGTCTTCTGGTTTTTTCCCATCAAGTTTGGTTGAAGGACTTCCTTCAATACTGGAAGACGAGACTGCTGAAAGAATTAGTGATTGTAAATAGGTATATGTTTCTGTTTACCAGTTTCCACCACATTAGATTGGTGAGCTTCTTTAAATGCAGTCAGATGAGCCTGCTGACTAGATGATAACTTGTAAGTAGGCATATGTGATTATTCACGGTACTCCACTGGGTTTATCTAGTGGGATTGTTGGGTTGCTATCAGACGAGTCTTCTGAATAGAAAAATTTGGACGGATGGGTGTATATGCCCGCTCATTGTTTTCCATTAAGTTAAATTTATGGACTTCTCCAGAGGATGAATAGGTGAGAACCTACTCCCTACCAACCGGACGTTGTCCCTGGCAGTTTGTCTTGCATGCCTGGGTCTGAGAGACCTAGACAAACATCTAGAGGAAATACCCCCATCATGTTGGTGGTTTACTACCATGCGATTCTGGAGGCAATTGCTAATGGGAGTCCTCGGGTTGGACTCCTACATTCGTGAATTGAGGCTTTGAGTGACCACTTGATCCACCTACCTATAGTACAGGAGATATTGATTATTGCGTTCTAGGGATAAGGATCCAAAATGGTTGGAAATGGTGGTTGGCACCTTTTGCTTCTTGATCATTGGTCATCGTTGGCCAGATGATCGAGGATTGTTGTTGACCTGGAGGGCCTGTCGAGCAGCCTCCAAAGTCGATATTGTACCATGCTAGTGATATTCTTTTACCAACACATTAGAGACCCAGTTTTGAAGATGTTGGGTTGGTGATGACATCCTTCCCATGGATGAAGATCCAACATGATCAACAGATGGGAAATTCACAGATGTTGTCTTGTAGAAATACATTTTTGGAATGAAGGGAATTCTGAGAAGAAAAACTGAGAACAAAAAAATCATTAAAGAAACATATTTTTAGATGGATACATTTGTTGGAACCAGGGTCTTCAAAGAATTATTTGGCGTATGGTTTGTGTTTGTTGTCAATCCTCAGTGTAAGTTCAGGATGTGTACCAACAAAGAGATCATACCGTTCAAGCAGAAAACAGTAGTGAAGGTGGCGCCATTTCCCAGTGTTTGCCAAATTTTTGGGCCTGAAAATCGGGCAATAAAGTAAAGTTTTTTTGGCAAAGTTACTTGCGCGCCGAGGTCTTGGAGGATAAAATACTTGCACGCCATATGTTTTTGACGATCAGAACTTCAAAATATGGCTAAGGAAAGAAGTTTGCGCAAGTATTGGTTGGGTCGCGCAAGTAAGTTGCACGACAGAGGTTGTGGGAAACGAGACTTGCGCGCCAATGATGGACTTGCGTGCCTCCGCGCAGGGGGTCCATTTTGCCTATAAATACTGGACCACCCCTCCTCATTTGGCACGGAGTTCAAGACTGAGAGATTGTTCGAGCTCTCGTCATGCAGGTGGTTGAGCCGCGCAGGTGGTAGTTTGGTCGTGCAAGTAGATCTTGCGCGCCGGTTGTTTGTTGTGCGCCCAAGGCAGTTTGGGAGAGAAATGAAGTGAACCGCGAAAGTTTGTTGTCAGGGAAGGAAGCGTCGTGCAGGTGCGTTGGTGACACTTGCACGCCAGTTTGGACTTGTGCGCCGTATTGGGACTTGCGCGTCCGTCTTGGAGAAGCGCGCCAGTTTTTGCTGAAGCCCGCCGGCCTGTTTGGAGCTGCACGAAAGCCAGGAGACTACCTGATACATTCGAGGAAATGTGATATTCTGCTTCTGGTGAGAATCAGACTTCAATAGAGTATCTAGATACAACAGAGGATGCATTCTTATGAAAATGATGAAGAGACCTTCACGTCTATAAACTGAGTGGGACTTCACCAACGGCAGTGAGCCCGGGGGAGTCAACGGGAGTGACCCGAGGGGGGCAGTGGGCTATCCCTGAACCTTTGTAAAGGCAGTGAGCCTGGGACAGAGTAACTGTACCCGAACTTTTGTAATCTACCGCTAGTGAAGCATAGTGGATTTTGGTACGACCGACAACCTGTCAGCGTATGCTCCTTGGACGTAGCCCTTAGTGGTGAACCAAGTAAAAAAGGGTTGTGTCTTCTCTGTGCATGTGAATGTTTGCTTTCTGATCATAATCATCATACAGGTTCAACAAGTTCCTACCAACGTGGGAATAAGATCCATCGCATTAAAAGAAAAAGTGGTCACCCTGATTCACCCCTCCCCTCTCAGGGTGTCCCGGGGTCCTTCAAGTGGTATCAGAGCGAGGTTGCTGGTGTTGAATCTGACCTTCTTCGTCATGGAAAACGCGGTCAATGTCAGGGGAGTCCCTCACTTCGATGGAAGCAATTTCCAGATTTGGAAGAACAGAATGAGATCTCATCTAAGATCTCTTGGAATGGAAGTTCTTTTTTCTACTGTGCAAGGAATACAAGTCACTGATCCAACAGGTCTGGCTATGACTGAAGCAGACAGGAAACTTCTTGATGCAGATGCTAAAGCATAGAATGCTCTCATTTCAGCCCTTTCTGATCAAATCTACCTAAAGGTGATGAATTTCACTTCATCAAAATCCATGTGGGATAAACTTGAGAATATTTATGAAGGAGATAGAAAAGTGAAGGAGGCGAAACTACAAGTGCTACACAATCGGTTTGATGATCTGAAGATGCATCCAGACGAGAATGCAGACTCTTTCTTCAATCGAATTACTGAAGTGGTTGGAGCAATTCGAGGTCTAGGCGAAGAAATCAAAGACATTGATATTGTAAAGAAAATATTAAGAAGAATTCTACCTCTGTATAATGTGAAGGTGTCAACCCTTGAGGAAAGAGATCTTTCCAAACTTTCTCTAGATGATCTACTGAGCAGCTTGGTAGCATATGAAATGAGAGTCAAACCAGAAGATGCTACGACTCGGGTGAGAAAGAAAATGGCATTCAAGGCCATGGATAAATTGAAAATCTCAAAGGATAGTAGTGGTGATGATGACGAAGAGAAAGAAATTCTTTCTCTCATTGCAAAGAAGTTCCAGAAGGGGAAAGGGAAATTCAAAGGGAAGTTACCTCTCGCATTTTTCCGTTGTGGAAAAGTTGGGCACATTGCCTCTCAGTGCTTGAAGAATATCAATGATGATGACAGTGAAGATGAAAACTTCAAGAAGCCTCAGAGAAGGTTCTTCAAAAAGGGAGACTTCAAATCTGGTAATAAAATGAAAAGGAAGAGTTTTGTATGTGAAGAGGAAGAAGATGACAATGAATTCTGTGATGAAGAAGAACCAGAATTCAAAACTGGGAACCATGCTTCTATTATGGACACTGTTGAAAAGTCAGAGGATACTGATGGAGAAAAAAAACTGAGAACTTTTTTAGATCCTGAGGTGCAACTTAAGGATGCGGTTAGTAAGCTTAAGATTAAATGTAAGAGCTGCAATAAGTGTAAATCAATTGTAGAAGAATCAACTGAATATGTTGATCAACTTCAAGCTGAAATTGAACGACTGGAAGAATTTTTGAAGGTGCAGTCTAAAATAATTGAAAGAAATGATGATGTAGTTGATCTTAAGCTGAGAATTGAAGAGCAGGCAAAGGTCATCAATGACCTCACATCCAGACTAGATGAAAAATACAAGACTGCTGAGGGTCTTGAGGAGAAAGTAGTTACTCTAAGGAGTAAACTGGAGACTGAATCAATTCCAAAAGAATCGAGGAAGAAAATACAGTTCGGAAGATTCTCAGATGCAGAATTACTATCAAGAGCCAAGTGTGGTTCAGATGGGGTTGGAAAAATCTTGAGTGATCAAAGACCCGCTTGCATGGGAAAGAGTGGAATTGGCTGTGAGGCTGAGTCATCAACTGCTGGAAGTGAAAAGATCCAAAAGAAAGATAAGATGAAAGTTGAACATGATGAAATGTTACCTAGAGTGCTGAAAAAGGAACCCTCAATCCAAACTAAAAGGAGACCCGAAAATTATCCTCAAACTTTCAAAAATGATAGACAGTCTTACTATTCTCCCAAGGAAGAAGATATCCGGAGAAATTCAAGTGAGAAGACATTTCCTCTCATGAAGTGTCAGTTCTGTGGCTATCTGGGCCAGACCATGTCTTATTGTGAAGAGGAAAGAAGCTATCTGAATGGAGAAGATATAGATGCTCAACAAAGGAGAACAATTTCATATCCTAATTCTCATAGAAGAAATAATTTCTATGGATATTGTTTTCGTTGTTATAACTTTGGTCATAAGGCCGTTAATTGCAGGAAGAGAAGGGACATAGACACCTCATACCGAAGTTCAAGACAAGTCAAGTCTCATCAGCAAGACAGCATTGCTCTTTCAAACAGGTTGTCACCTCTCAAAGAAGACTTTGACTATGAAGAACCTGGGTATGCGGAAGAGATAGTTGAAAGGCCATCAGTTCTATATACTCAATCTAATGTCTCATGGAAGGAAAGGAAGAAGATTGATAAATCTAACCTTACAGAGGTAGCCCTCAAAGCTACAAAGAACAATAGTCCCTGGATTCTGGATAGCGGTTGTTCATCTCATATGACGGGTAATGTCGGCCTACTAACGAATATCATAAAGAATGTTTATGTTACAGTAATATTTGGTAATGATGGGGCTCTGAAAATCAAAGGGAGTGTAAGTACCCAATTAGCTAATGGAGAACTAAAGAAGACTGAAGTCCTTTACGTAGATGGCCTACGTCATAATCTCCTCAGCGTGAGTCAACTTTGTGACTCAGGACTTGTAGTTACTTTTAATTAGAAAGGATGCACTATCAAGGGAAAAACCGGCAATTCACTTATGAAAGGATGTAGAACAGAAGGCAACTTGTATCAGGTTGATAGTGAAGAAAGTGTATGTTACATGACTGTTGAAGAAGAAAAAAATTTGTGGCATCGTAGATTGGGACACATCAATCAACAAGACATGGATAAAATATCAAAATTTAGAATTGTCATGGACATCCCTAACCTAAAGCGTGAGCGTGAAAAATCTTGTGATGCTTATATTCGTGGGAAGCTGGTCTGCAGTTCATATCGGCCAAAGAAGAAAAAGGCATCTCACCTTCTTGATCTGATTCATACAGATGTTTGTGGTCCAATAAATGTTGCCGGAATACATGGAGAAAGGTACTTTGTCATTTTCATAGATGATTACAGTAGAATGGCATGTGTGATGGTCATTCACAGAAAACGAAAAGTCCTTGACTGCATGAAAACATATCGGCGAATCGCCGAGAATGATACTGGACGAACAATCAAAGTGTTGCGATCTGACAATGGAGGAGAATACACATCCATTGAATTTGAGAATTATCTAGAGAAGCATGGGATACAGCATGAGGTAGCTGCTGTGAGAACTCCACAACAAAATGGAGTTGTTGAACGTAGGAATCGACAGGTGAACAACATGGAGCGAACTATGCTGATTGAGAGTCGTATTCCACGACATTACTGGAAAGAGGCTGTTCAAGCTGCAGTGTACATTCAGAATCGAACAGGACTTTATATGGGTGAGACGAAGACACCATATGAATTGTGGCATGGACGGAAGCCTTCTCTAAAATACTTCCGTGTCTTTGGAAGTAAATGCTTCATTAGGAACAAAGAATAAAATCAAGGGAAATATGGAGACAATGCAGATGAAGGAATTTTCCTTGGTTACTCAATGAACAGAAAATCCTACAAATGCTTCAACAAGCGTTTGGGAAGAATTGTGGAAAGCAGTGATGTTAAGATAATTGAAGTGAAAACCACGAATGCTTCAAGGACGTCATATACTGATGTGATAGAAAGTCAAAAAGAATGTGAACGTGAAGAAAATACAAATGCAGAAATAGATGAAGTTGTTCAAAACTCTCAGCAGTCACATCATGATATTGACTCAGAAGAAGAATCTGAAGAAGAAACTATGGCTGAAGAAAATTCTACTGAACCTCGCAGGAGAAATCGAAGAGCTGAGATTGATCCATCCAACATAATTGGGGACAGGAGTGCACCCACTCAAACAAGGAGAATGATGAATAACATGCAATCTGCATTTCTATCAGTTGTAGAGCCATCCTCATTCGAAGAAGCTGCTAATGATGAATCTTGGGTGAAATCCATGAATGATGAATTAGATCAGATTGACAAGAATCAGACATGGGATCTTGTCCAGAGACCCGAAGGTCAAAATGTGATTGTTACCAAATGGATCTTCAAAAATAAGTTTGATGAACATGGAAGTGTCATCAGAAATAAGGAACGTCTGGTATGTAAAGGATACTCTCAGATTGAAGGCATTGATGTTGAAGAAACCTTTGCTCCAGTGGCTAGACTGGAGTCAATCAGGCTTTTCCTTGCCATGGCACTCCAAAGAGGATATAAAGTATATTAAATGGATGTTAAGACAGCATTCTTGAATGGTGTACTCGAAGAAGAAGTCTACATTGAACAACCAGTGGGCTTTGTTTTGGGTACTGATGAAACAAAGGTCTGTAAACTGAAGAAAGCTTTATATGGTTTGAAGCAGGCACCACGGGCATGGTACTCACAGCTCGATTCATATCTCAAGAAGTTGGAATTCAAAAGAGGAGGAGTTGATCACAATCTCTATGTGAATAATTCTCCAAAAGATCAATTCATGGTTCTTGTCTACGTTGATGATATCATATTTGGTGGCAGTAGGCAGAAATCAGTGGATGAATTTGCCAACCACATGAAATCAGAATTTAAAATGTCTATGATTGGGGAGCTCACATATTTCTTGGGGCTGCAGGTGATTCAAAAGAAGGAATAAACTTTCATTTCTCAGGAAAAATATGCAAGAGAGCTACTGAAGAATTTCAATATGTAAGACTCCAAACCAATGTCAACTCCGGTTGCAGTTGAAACTAAACTCGGAAAGCATGAGGATGGGGACTCTATTGATCCCACCATGTACAGGAGGATCATTGGAAGCCTACTGTACCTGACAACGACAAGGCCAGATATTGTCTTTGCCACATGCCTTGCAGCCCGCTTTCAGAGTAATCCAAAAGGGGAACATATGGCAGCAGTAAAAAGAATCATGATATACATTCACGGTACACATAACTTCAGGTTATTTTTTGCTGCAGACAGGGACAGTGAATTATCCGCATTTTCAGATGCTGACTAGGCTGGTGATGTGGTAGACAGAAAGTCCACTAGTGGTGGAGCTTTCTATATTGGGAAGAAATGTGTCGGCTGGTTGAGAAAGAAACAAGAAAGTACTTCTCTTAGTACGGTTGAAGCTGAGTATATCTCTGCCACAAAAGCATGCAATCAACTTATTTGGATGAAGTAGAAGCTAACAAATATTGGTGATAAGGTGCAGCAACCAATGGTGATTTATTGTGATAACAAAAGTGCAATTGATCTTACGAAGAATCCGGTTCAGCATTATCGTACAAAACGTATTGAAATACGGTATCATTTTATCAAATAAAAGGTTGAACAAGGCGTGATTAGAATGGATCATGTTGGAACTGATGAGAAAGTGGCTGATATCCTGACCAAGAAATTGTCCGTGGATGTGTTTGAGAAGCATCGGTTGAACCTCGGTGTTCAACCACCTCATACTGCATAAGGAGGCTCCGAAAATCCCCTCTCCCCGTTTGTTTTAACTGTTTTTATCTGCTTATGGCTGTGATGTAGGATTATGGGGGAGATACTATTCAGGGGGAGTATGGATTGAGCTGAATGTTGAACAACTTATCGGTCTTTGGTTTTATTGTCAATGGGGGAGAAAGGAATAAATTCAAGGCACGAAATTCTTCTATGATGAGAAGTATAAGATTGCGATGAGAAGTATAAGAAGGATAACATCGGGCGTCATGGAGAATTTCAAAACACCGGAACCCAATTCAAGATTCCTCTCTTGTTTTCTACACCGAGCATTGCTCACATAGACTTAGAGTGTTGTCTGAGTTGATTCTTGCGTTTTGGGTTTGCTCATGGTTGGTGATCTATTGAATTTATTCTGATTGCCAACAAACCCAAAGGGGGAGATTGTTGGAACCAAGGTCTTCAAAGCATGATTTGGCGTATGGTTTGTGTTTTTTGTCAATCCTCAGTGGAAGTTCAGGATGTGTACCAACAAAGAGATCATACCGTTCAAGCAGAAAACAGTAGTGAAGGTGGCACCGTTTCCCAGTGTTTGCCAAATTTTTGGGCCTGAAAATCGGCCAATAAAGTAAAGTGTTTTTGGAAAATTTACTTGCGCGCCGAGGTCTTGGAGGATAAAAGACTTGTGCGCCATATGTTTTTTAGGATCAGAACTTCAAAATTTGGATAAGGAAAGAAGGTCGCGCAAGTATTGGTCGGGTTGCACAAGTAAGTTGCGCGACAGAGGTTGTGGGAAACGAGACTTGCGCGCCAATTATGGACTTGCGCGCCTCCACGCAGGGGGTCTAGTTTGCCTATAAATACTAGACCACCCCTCCTCATTTGGCATGGAGTTCAAGACTGAGAGATTGTTTGAGCTCTCGTCGCGCAGGTGGTTGAGCCGCGGAGGTGGTAGTTTGGTCGCGCAAGTAGAGCTTGCGCACCGGTTGTCTGATGTGCGCCCAAGGAAGTTTGGGAGAGAAATGAAGTGAACCGCGCAAGTTTTTTGTCAGGGAAGGAAGCGTCGCGCAGGTGTGTTGGTGACACTTGCGCGCCAGTTTGGACTTGCACACCATATTGGGACTTGCGCGTCCAGCTTGGAGAAGCGCGCCAGGTTTTGTTGAAGCCCTCCAGCCTGTTTGGAGCTGCACGAAAGCCAGGAGACTACCTGATACATTCGAGAAAAAGTGATATTCTGCTTCTGGTGAGAATCGGACTTCAATAGAGAATCTAGATACAACAGAGGATGCATTCTTATGAAAATGATGAAGAGACCTTCACGTCTATAAACTGAGTGGGACTTCACCAACGGTAGTGAGCTAGGGGGAGTCAACGGGAGTGACCCGAGGGGGGCAGTGGGCTATCCCTGAACCTTTGTAAAGGCAGTGAGCCTGGGACAGAGTAACTGTACCCGAACTTTTGTAATCTACCGCTAGTGAAGAATAGTGGATTTTGGTACGACCGACAACCTGTCGGCGTATGCTCCTTGGACGTAGCCCTTAGTGGTGAACCAAGTAAAAAGGGCTGTGTCTTCTCTGTGCATGTGAATGTTTTCTTTCTGATCATAATCATCATACAGGTTCAAAAAGTTCCTACCAACGTGGGAACAAGATCCATCACATTAAAAGAAAAAGTGGTCACCCTGATTCACCCCTCCCCTCTCAGGGTGTCCCGGGGTCCTTCAACATTCATGATTGATTCCTTTGTCTATCCTTCCATTATCAATTTATAGGGGCCTAACAGGTGGGTAACATTATTAACTTGGTTAAGGATTCACTTCGGGTTCACCATTTTTGTTTCATAGTTCCTTGAAACATGTGTTCTAGTTTTAAGAATCACTATTTCCAGGAGGTTTCCATTGGATTTATTCATGGAACTGGAAACTTCCAACAGTTATTTATCCAAATAGGACATGTGTTACAAAGGCATAACTTCATTATGTTTGAACTTTACGATACTTAAGAACATGCATTGGTCAAGAGGATGGGAGGTCGGACTCATCACACCCTTTTGGGGGGGAATTATTGTCTAATCCAGGACTCTCTTTGTAAATTTAATATATTTTCATAAATCCTTATTAATTTACCAAGTATATCATAAGTATCCCTTATATTTATCAATCGCTTATTAACATGTGTAAAATTTATAATCATTAGTATGCATTCAAGGTTCTTCATTAATGGAAATATCCGTATGTATTTGAGGTTTTCCATCAATGGTATCCTCTAATATACTACTTAGAGATTATTTTACTCATCGTTTGTGATAATACTATTTTTTATGAAACTCATTGGGGAACTCTGGAATTATATTTCCATCTAGGGAGACGAAGGTTTGGTTTTGATTTTGGGATCATGCCCATAAGATGGGCTACCTACGTATCCTTGTTAAAGGAATCAAAACCCTCGTAGTTCAATGCCACTAAATAGAACACATCCTATCTTTTAAAGTCATGTGATAAGGATATCTAAGCAGAAGGTGCTCAGTTAGTACTTAGTGTGGGACTTATGTTTAAGCAACCCAAGGAGAACTTAGAAATGTATATGGGTTCCCAAGTAGGATTAGACCCTGTTGGGAATATGAACCAAGGAGAACAGGGTTGATTTGAAGTGTTGGGTTTGAACCTTAAAGAGGCTTCCTATGTATCCCATATAGATGGGAATAAAATCCCACATAGTTCGATGGGTCTCATAAAAGTGTATTATTCTTTTAGAGAAATCAATTTGGGCTTACTTCCTGAAAAGGATGCCTTGATGACTTGGGGGGTTTAATTTGGGGTTTATTCCTAAGGAGGATGCCCAAATTAGGGGAATTATGATTGGATTCCTGAAGAGGACATCTAGTGATCTCAGTCCTTGAGATGACTTCCTATGTATCCCAGTTATGGTGGGAATCAAAGTTCTCATATTTCCTTCCAATGAGTGTATGTGCACATGTTTTTACCATCACGTATCTCTAATCCCATGTGAGTCATGCTCAGTTTGAGAAACAAGAGGATGTGAAAGATTCAATAATGAAACTTCACACATTTCCTTCTCCACGATGGAAGAGGGTGCATTGACCGTGGAAGAGGGTGAGGAAATGAGTCTTACCTCTATTCTATTTACATTAGACAAAGGTCCAATGTAAGGAGGAAGGGATGAAGGTGAGGGGATTATACCAAGATGGATACCCTTATATTGACCTTGGTAAGGGAGGAAGAATTCTTTTATGCTTGTGTGGAAAATTTAGTGTGAACTGTACCTTCCCTACCAGAGACCTGAGGTTCTGAGTCTTAGAGATGAGAAGGGGACAACATAACCCAAACCCTCATTCTCAAAACTGGGAACTTCCCAGCATGGTTTCTTGGAGAAAGGTCCATGTGACTTTGGATATAAAAACTCACAGACACTCCATGAATACTAATCCCATTTTAAAACAAATGTGGGAAACCTCTGATTGTGGAAATACAAACCCAAATATGAGACACACTAATGTTCCTTTTCCAAAGGTTTGACAAGTCAGGAGGTTTTGGTGGAGGCTTCAACTTAGTCCTTTTCAGATAAAGGAACCAAAGAAGGAGATACCCTGCCATGAATAGTATTAAAAATGGTACTTGAGTTGGTCACGTAAGTATGTCGCGTAGGTACCCCGTGTTGATGTGCCGTGTAGGTATACCATGCTGGTATGGCACGCTAGTATGAATGATGACTGAAGAATCTGTTTTACATAGGAGGACCAAACCTATGTAAAAATTGTAAAAAGACTTTAAAAATAATATTATCTCATTTAATTATCTCTTATCTCATGGTTTAGAGAGATACCTGAGACAATTTGAGGGATCTAGGAGAAAGAGCTATACAATGGGAGCTTTATAGAGTCTCTTCAATTTTTTTCAGGTGTGAAATGGGGAGCCCAAGGGATCTATTTATAGGAATAGATGGGGCCTGGTCAAATAAATATTGCTCGTGTAGGTACATCGCACAGCTCTTCCACACAGGTACTCAGTGTAGGGGCACAAACATATTATGGTGTAGATCTCTACCATGTAGGTCATTCATGCATCTCCACTGTGTAGGTCAGTTGCGTAGTTCCACCGAGTAGGCATGTGAAGCTAGTCCATCGCGAAGTTCTTTGGGAGTGTTTTGATTTTCCTTTTTAACTCTTGGAACCTTACCTTGGGATATGAAATATCTGGTGTTATCTTCATAGTCTTTTTTTTTCTTATGTGGTGTTAACAATCCTAAACATCCAACTCTCCCCATTCAATGAAATGGAATTTATTTTGAGGATACTGATTGAGCTGAAACACATTGAAGACAACATGGATCTAGTCTAGTTGAGGCGGAAGTTCCAACCAGTAAGCCACTTCACCAATACGCCCCAATGCCTCAAAGGGCCCAAAAAACAAGGTGATAACTTACTTTTTTTACCAAACCATCTCTTCCCACGTTGAGGGGAAACATTCAAGAACATGTTCTCTCCAAACTCAAACACAAAGGGCCTCATGCTATGATTGGCATAATATTTTTTTCATTTCTATTTTGCTTTCGTCCTATCTTGAGCCAACCTAACATTATTTATTATTATTTGCACCACATAGAGTCCTAGAATTTTTGACTCCCTAACCTATGCCTAACACAGTGGAGAATGACATGACTTCTCAAACAGAGACTCAAATAGGGCCATGTCAATGGATGAGTGATGGCTATTATTAGAAGTAAACTTGAACAAGGGAATTTTTTGTACCTAAAATCTTCCATTTTCCAAGACACATTCCCAAAACATATTTTTAGTCATCTGAATTGTCTTCTCTTTCTTCCCATTCGTTTGAGGGTGTAAAATGGTGTTGAGATGTAACTGATTTCCAAAAGAATACTGCAATCCCCTCTATAATAACAAGTTAAAACCAGCATCCTGATTCGAGACAATGGACCTTGAGACTCTTTTCATCTACACCACATCATCCACATACCTTTTTCCCCAAATATCCACTATACCTGAATCCTTGATCACTAGTAAGTGATCCAATTTCGTCAATCAATTCACTATTATCCAAATGGAATCACAACCACCTGGAGATCGGGATAACCCTATGATGATATCCATCAATATTTCATCTCATTTCCACTCGAGAACGTCCAAGGGATATGGAAAAACTCCAAGAACATTATTCTTGAACTTTAAATAATAGAAAATCAGACATCAAGTCACAAACTCTACCACTGCACGTTTCATCTTGAGCCACCAAAATGGTGTCCTTAATCCATGGTACATCTTGGAAACTACAGGGTGTACCACTAAAGGTGAGATATGAAACTCATTAATTACTCCCACACACATCATTATTAGGACAAACAACCTACCACTAAATGACATTAGTTTTCCTCCATCCTCTGACCATCACTCTGTAGCATCAGCATGTCTAACATGATCACCCAACACCTCTACCTATGAGTCTCTCCATTGTGGTTTCCCCACCTACTACATCAGAAAATATTGGACCATCGTTTAAAAAAAATATCACCCACCATCATCAACCCTTTTATCTAAGTGTAGGGATTCTAAATCCTCTATCACTCTCCAAGCATCGGTGGACTCTCAAACAATATCCTTATGTGACTTTCTAATCAAAGCATCAGCTAAAAAATTCCCTTTTCCTAAGTTGTAAAAGATCTAAAAATCATATTCCTAAAAAAACTCCATCCACCTTCACTATCTCATATTTAGATCATGCTAATAAAAAACATACCTCAAACTCTAGTGATCCATAAAGACCAAAAAATGCTCCTGAATGAGGTAATGTCTCTATAACTTATGTGAAAACACAATAGCTTCTAGGTCTATATCATGGGTGGAATAGTTACACTCATTAGGGATTAACTTCCTAGACCCATAAGATATAACTAAATTATGTTGTGTCAGTATGTATCCCAAACCTAGACAGGACGTTTCATAAAAAACCTCAAACATCGCACCCTTCAAAGGAAACTAAATCTCTAGATCACTGAACAACATCCCCTTTAGGTAACCAATTTCTGTCCAGAACTAATCAATCCACACAAAATATTGGTCCTTCTTAGTCAATGTTATGGATAGGGTTATAACTCAAGAGAAATCAAGAAAAAAATCTGATGGTAGCTGATGAGACCATGGAATATATGAACCTATAACACATTATTGGGTGTTTCCCAAGAAAAAATAGCATCCACCTTCAATATGTCCACTACCACACCCATATGAGACCCCAAATGCCTAAGTAAACAAACCTCTTGCATCAATAACTTACACTTGGATAAATTTCCATAGAGCTAGTGGTGATGAAGAACCTACAAAATAGCTCTCTTCATGATTATCCTATAACATTGAGTGTATTATTATGTTGCTGATTAATATGATGAAAAACTTATTTAGGAACTCACAGAACACGATGTTCAGAAGCTCCATGAACACAGCTAGTGCATTAGTGAAATTTCAAGGCATGACCATGAACTCAAATTTATCATACCTAAATCTGAAGGCAGTTTTCTAGATATATCTATCCTTTACCATAAAATGGTGATATCCAAAAAACATATAGATCTTAGAGAACCAACAAGATCCTTCAACTAGTCAAAGGAATAATTTATCCATAGAAGAGGATAGTGTAATGACTCATATTTTTCTGGTTTTATTTTTATAAATTTTCGAGAAATATTCTGGGACCTGGTGTTGATAAGGGGTATAATTTTGAGGCCTGGTGTGCCTAGAATGGTCCATTGAAAAATGTTAAGTTTTTAAATAGTGCGTGTGAGTATTTTTCCTAAAAAATATAATAACTCTTGAATGGGTTCCTAAATTGGAAATATTAGGGAACTGTTGTGTTCTAGATGGCAGGTTTACTATAGGTGATACTTAACTTTAGTCGGTGCAGGTCTCCAGTGAGAAAACACAAAAAGGATGTAACCATAAATAAAATAATAAAATAATGTTATTTTATTTTCAAAATCCTTATAACTCTAGAATGGTAACTCGTATTAAAAATCGGATACCACCATTGACCTTGTGAGGGTGTTCTTTCCCTAGGTGGGGCCTAACCTCGACCATCACAGGTCGAGGGTGAAAGTTAGTTTTTGGATGTGAACGTTAGTAAAATATTAAATAAAGATATTTTAAATTGGATGTTACATGTTGACGTAGAGACTGCTTATTTTTTTAAATAATCCTCATCATAGATCCAATGTTATCATCAATAACATAGAGTATCTCTGAGGTAAGGGGAGGAGGCTCTCACTGACGATGATAGTTTGGTGACCGGAACTCGAATCGATCGACGACGGATCAGTTATCGGAATTCAGATGAAGCATCGAAGAAGGAAGATTCAAAGACTGTTCTTCATCATAAATTGAACCAAATCGAGGTAGGGTGTGTTATTTCAATTCCAAATTTTCATCATTCTTGAAATTAATGACGAATGTGGATCAACCCATGAACATGTTGACCCGCGGATCGCTCATTCTTGCAGGAGGGTTCCTTTTGCAGGAATTGTTTTGGGGATTGTGTATCAAATTTGATTATCTTTTGTTTTTGGATTTTGATTTCCCTACTAATAGAAATGAACCACGATTGACACGAACATCGATCGAGGTCTGATCCTATTTGTTGATTCATTCTTTTCTTCCCCTTGTTCTTTGTTCTTCGTGGGAATTCTTTGTTTAGCAGTAGTAGAGACCCATAGAAGAGGAGCCACTGGTGGGGGTGCATGGCAGTGCTGCCACCCAGAAACATGAGGCTACCAGATCTATGGTCGGCGGGAGAGGACCTCGCGACACAGAGGTCGTAGGTGGAAGGTAGGGTCGCTGGAAAGCGGCTAGCCGCAGTCCTCAACGGATGTAGCCAAGGGGCCGAGGTCTAGCTGGACTGCGACGGCGGGGTGGTCACACAGTGGACCAACACATCAAATGTGGTGGCCGCTCCACATTGACGGGGAGTGTACATGGTATCCTCTACATCTGGGTTGATGAATTGGCCCACTCAAGTGGGGTGGGCTGGAGCTGGCGGATCGGGCAAGGCCAGTAGTGGTCTAATCCAATAGTGGGTTGGGCTGGAAATGGACTGGGCCCATCTAGGATAGGGCAGACCTAGCAGGTCAGGTTGGTTCAGTCTGGCCGAGTCGGGTAGGACCGGACCCAGACCCCACTAGACCCTTTTTATTTAAAATCCCATAAGTCTCAAATTGTGTCTCCGTTTTATGGTTCATTTGTGGTGTTGTGACCCTTACGATGAGGTAGTCCTTTTGAGATACTCTAAGTGGGTTTACATGGATGTATAAATATGGACTATTGGATCGAGGAGGAGGTTCTCCTGAAATCATCGTGCTTGGGATAGAATCTTGTGTCTGGCTGTGACCTAGAAGCTATGTGATTATCTAGATGTGTGCATTACCTAAACTGTGTGTCTTACCTAGAATATGTGCCTTATCTAGATTTTTTTCTTACCAAGACTGATTCGGTACTCCCCTTTCCCACAAGGATGTAGTTCCTCTAGTCTTTGACAACACTCTATGTGTTACCTACACTCTGTGTGCTACCAACACTCTATGTGTTATCTACACTTTGTGTGTTACCTACACTCCTTGTGTTACCGACACTCCGTGTGTTACCTGCACTCTATGTGTTACCAAATCTCTGTGTATTACTACTTGAGGTACTATAAATTCTAACAAAAATCCTATTTATGTACCATATACCTATACTTGGTGTGAGATGACTCTAGTGACTCTCTTGATTGTACTTCTTATAGGATACCCTTCATGTACCTATTTGGTAGTCTTACTTGTGTCTTGCTTTGTGGGTAACCTTTTGGGTTGGTGTCCCAAATGAGTATTGTTTGACCCATCCATTCACTATATTTACCCACATGTGCCATTTCTTGTGTAGAAAATTGATGCTTTGATAGAGTCCTTGGTGGACTGGGGCCAGGTGGCACTTAGAGTGACCCAAAAGACAAGGTGTTTGTCTGTGGCTTCAGATAGTTTCTTCTGTACCTACCCTTTATGTAAGGTTTTCTACAGAGTTACAAAGACTTTTACTTTTCCTTTTCCTTTTTTTTAGGATTGTATTCTTCCCTCATTTACCCTTAGTTTTCTACTATCGTATCTTGTGTTTGTTTACTTAGTGTTTTCACTTTACATCATCTATGGATTGGATTTGTGTTTGTGTGTACAGGTACTTAGGAAAATGTCTCCCATTTATTTGGGATATTCCTACTCAGCACTAGTCATTAGCCCCTGACCTATAGAAGGCAGTCTTGGGGTACTCACAGAATAGGCACTGAGGGACGGGTCATGACATAGTGGTATTAGAGGAGATCAGTTCTACCTTAAGAACCCAAAGTCTATGAGTTTGGTTTAGGGAAATTTTGTTGAGTGTTTCGAGTTCGGCTTTAAGGCTAGGGAATCTGGTGTTAGTGTGGCGGTCGACGTATCCATACACTAAGACCCTAAATTCTATTTTTTGACTTGGTACATGAAAACATTAGTTATAAGGAAAAACAATGGTACATGCATCGTATATGAATGGGTTGTGATTTCCATGTTATTATTGAGTCATCTCACTAGGTATACTCTATTTATCATGGGACATCTTGTTTTATTTCAAGATGCTTCAACATAGATAGTCAGCCAGTATTTCACTAGGTGATCATGAGGATGATCCACAGGGTGATGAGATATGGGTAAAGGGATTTTTACTAGATATAGCACCTCTGGGCGTTGTACCAGTTGTACCACCACCTGTATATTAACACATGGTACTTGTAGTATCGGCAGATGAGATGTATGGGATGATATCACTTCATGAGTTTTGGTGATAGAGACCCCTCAGGTTCTGAGGTGATCCCAACTTTCAGGTGGTTCAGGACTGGATTGAGGTGGTGATTGAGTTTTTTGTCCAGTCAAGACACCATTAGATCAAATGGTGGTCCTAGCAGTGAGCCTTCTAAGTGGCTCAACATGGAAATGGTGGGGTTTAGATTACCTGATCTTATAATGATATGACTCTTCCGTGGATAGATTTTGAGAACCTTTCTCAAATAAGGGTCTCTCACTAGAAAATATAAGGGCTATGCATTCCCAATATCTTCTACAGATTCAGCAGGATGATGTGTTGGTAGCTGAGTATTCATCGAAGCATACCAAACTTTCCATATACATGATGAATACAATACGACCAGTGCTTCAAGGATCGGACCTTCGAGAAAGGTGTGTTTAGAGAAATCTGAGCTAGCTCTATTCCTCTGAGCATTTCTACTTATTATAGGTTTCTAGAGAAAACCTTTATGGTTGAAAGTCCTTTGGGTGAGTGGGTACATCTAGTAGCTGTCATTAATGGGCATGCAGAAGCAGAGACCTTGGGAGAAGGAAGTTGACGTTAGTCTTAGAGACTTGGGCATGTGAGATATTCTAAGAAGAGGTCCCAAGAAAGGGGATGTACAAATCAAGGTTTATAGGGTGAGTCCATTCATCCTAGAGAGAGGCAATTCTTTTCATAATATTGTAGGGGATATATCATTAGAGATTTTCCAGCCTATCATGTTGTTGATAGTGAAATGGTGGATGGGCCACTGAGACAGAGACAATGATAGGAACAGATGGATCTATAGAGAAGTAGATATGGAATAGGAGTTGGTGGAGCGATAAGAGGAGTCATACATTTCAACATGTTACCACCACCCCCATGTGGTCCAGACCAGGCTCAGAGAGCTGGAGGATAGGGGAAGGGCCAACTGCATGTGGTCAAGGCATATGACCCAAGGGCACCAGGAATGATTTGACATATGGTCTTTTTCTAATCTTTGATATTTTATTAATAGAAACATGTGTTAATCATTCTTCTTTGTTGCTAATATTGTTCAAGACCTAGAGTTTTTGGTTAAACCATTGACATGACCCTTACATCTGGAGATACCTATGGAAAGAGAATCGATAATCACACCAGTACCAATAGTGTGATTTGACCCTTGAGGTGAGATTTTCGGTTTGAACCTCTTGATGTTAGCATTGAGACCTTATTTTGTCATTATTTTTATGGATTGGTTATCTACGGTTTTTACTCGAATTGAATATTTTAAGAAAAAGGGTATTGTATGTTCGTAGTGATGGAATGGGGTTTTCCTTGGTCGAAGAAAAAGGAGACCCAGGTAGCATGATATCGACTCATGTATTATAGGGTGTAGCCGATTTCTCTTGAGTCAGAAAGCCTCACCCTTGGGGCAGTAGATGTTATGATTTTTCAGTTCCCAGCAGTATTGGGGGAGTATGAGGACGTCTTCCCTGAAGATGTTCTTGGTTTACCTCCCCATAGGGAGATATACTTCAACATTTTTTTACACCCTGAGATGGAACTAATATCTGCATTAGTATATTAGATGTCTTTCACAATTCTTTGAAAGTTGAGGGTGTAGGTGGAGGAATTACCGAGAAAGGTCTTAGTAATACCTAGTGTTTGAGGTTATGTGTGGATTACTGACACTTTAACGAAGTGAATATGGAGAATGAGTATCCACTACCAAAGGGTCAATGAACACTTCAATCAGTTGAAAGGGGTGGCCTTTCTCATGGATTGAAAGTTGCATGTATACTTTTCAGTAGTTAAGACATGGTTTTATGAGAGCCCTGATCTTGAGTTTTCCAGATAAGGGATTCAAGTACGTAGTGTTCTGTGATACATCAAGTACCAGAATTGGTTGTTTCCTAATGTAGAGGAAAGTGGTGATTGCCTATGGTTCACATCAGGTGATACCACATGAACAGAACTACAAAACCTGTGATCTTGAGTTGGAAACGATAGTCTTCACCTTGAAAATGTGGCGACACTACCTGATGGGTGGGTGGTTTATCATATACTCAGACCAAAAGAGTCTCAATTATATCTTCTCTTATAAGGTTATGAACCTAAGATGGTGGAATTGGATAGAGTTTCTCTAGGACTATGACTTTGAGATAGTTTATACTCATAGGAAGGGGAACATGGTGGTATATGCTCTCAATCAAATATTGAGTTCTTATTTTTGGGAAAGGAAATGGATCAGTTGGCCTAATTACAGTTATCCTTCATAGATAGAGCTGATAAATCTTACCTCTAATAAGTGGTTGTTACCCCTCCACTCTTATAGTGAGTTAGGGCGGCACAGCTCAGTGTCTCTAACGGTGATACTTTACATGCTCATTTTTCCATGGAGAATTCCCCTGATGGATATTTAAAAGGTTGGGAGCATGATATTCCTTTAATAGTATACACAGTAGTAGAAGTGGACATCTAGAGTGGCGAGATTCATTAGGATATGAATGTGGGTGTCAAGGCTAAAACTGACGATGAAAAAATATGTTGTAGTTGGGCTTACCTATTGATATAAAAGTTGAACGCTTGTTTGAATCAGTTTCGTGGCTGGTCAACTCACCTTGTCAAACCCCCTATACATGGAAGGGGTTTCTCCTTCTCTTTCTTGGGGTACCAAGAAGGAAATGGGAAGGAAAATCAATGGATTTCGTGATGGTTTTACTACATTTGTCTAGGATACATGATACCATTTGGGTGATCATTTACTGGCTCACCAAGTTGGTCAGTTCTTAGCTTTTTTGGAGTAGAGTTCAGAATAGATCTTGGGATACCTCTATGTATAGGAGATAGCTCGACTCCATGGAATCCCAAAGATGATAGTTTCTAATTGGGATGCTTGATTTTTATCTTGGTCATGGAGATTGAGGATTGTTAGGAGAGGACCCTCAATGAGTAGTCAATTCCTTAAGTGCGTTCCTTGTGGTAGCATGAGAATATCTGAAAGAGCACATGGGAGTAGGGGGATCGGGTTCATGCTCGTACCCTCATCTGTTTGGGTATCCCTTGGTTTGGATTTCGAGGATATAAAGCCTTAGGGTGGGGAGAATTTAATGAATCATATTTTCTCAGTTTTTTTTAGAAAATTTTTGGAAAAATTCTAGGACCAGGTGCTAAGACGGCAAGTGATTCTAAGGCCCATTGTTCCTAGAATGGTCTGTCGAAAAATGTTATGTTTTTAAATAGTGTACAAGAGAAGTTTTCCAAAAAAATAGAATAACTCTTAAATGGGTTCCCATATAATAAATGTGAGGGAATCGTTGTGTTCAAGATGGTGGGTTTACCCTGGGCATGACTTAACTTTAATCGACGCGGGTATCCAATGAGAAAACCCGAAAAGGACATAACCCTAAATAAAATAATTAAATAAAATAATTTTATTTGTAAAGTCCTTATAAATCATGAATGTTAAATCAGATTAATAATTAGATACCACCATTGAGATCATGAGGTTGTTCTTCCCCTAGGTGGGGCCTAACCTCGACTAGCGCAGGTCGAGGGTGAAAGTTAGTTTTTGGACGTGAACGTTATTAAAATATTAAATAAAAATATTTTAAATTTGACGTTACGGGTTGACACAGTGATAGTTTATTTTTTTTAATAAACCTCATCAGAGATCCAGGGTTATTATCATAACCCTAGAGTTTATCTGAGGCAAGGGGAGGAGGCTCTCACTGGCAATGATAGTTTAAAGACTGGAGCTCGAATAGAGCGACAACGGATCAGCAATCAGAATTCAGATCAATCATCTATGAGCAACGATGCGAAGACCATTCTACATCCATGATCAAAAAAATAAAGGTAGGGTGTATTATTTCAATTATATAATTTCCCCATTCTTGGAATTAATAATGAACATGAATCAACCCACGAACAGGTTAACCTGCAGATCGCTCATTCTTGCGGGAGGGTTTCTTTGGCAGGAATTGTATTGGGGATTGTGTATCTGATTTGATTATCCATTGTTGTTGAATTTTTATTACCATGCTAATCTAAATGAACCACAATCGACATGAACATCAATCAAGGTCCATTATTATTTATTTATTCATGCTTTTCTTCCCCCAATTCTTCGTTCGTCGCGGGAATTATTTGTTTGGTCTGTGACTCGACACTTTGTGATCGATTGATCATTATGCACTCAATATTTGGTGCAATGATCCAATATTTAAATATGGATTCGTAAAGGCACAATAGAGGTGCGACGATGACATTTCTAGATGGATCATAGCGGTGCGGGAGATATCACCACTCAAACATCTTTTCACCAGGATGGATAGTGGCATGGATCTAAGGGCGCAACAGTGAAGAAGGTAACCCAAGGATTGTGATGGTGTTCCAAGTTTGAAAAAAGGGCTACCA
The DNA here is from genome assembly GCA_963277665.1 of Viscum album. Taxonomy (NCBI): domain Eukaryota; kingdom Viridiplantae; phylum Streptophyta; class Magnoliopsida; order Santalales; family Viscaceae; genus Viscum; species Viscum album. The sequence continues at coordinate 808,500,369 of OY728138.1, read as the reverse complement.
ATGTGATTATAGATACCTGAAAAAGAGGATCCACTAGTAGGGGAACTAATGGTGGCACACAGCGGTGCAGCTACCCTGTAGCAGGAGGTCGCTGACTCTACAGTCGGCAGCGGAGGACCCCACAACACAGAGGCTAATGGTGTCGAATAGGGCCACTAGTAGGTGGTTGGCGGTTGGCCTCGATGGATGGGGTAGGAGACTGCTTCATTCGGTCATTTGGTTGTGTTCCAGCTGCACTACGGTAGTAGGACCCCCCAACAATGGTCACCAGGTGGTCAAGCGGCGGACCACCATGTCAAATGCGGTGGCTGCCACACCTTGATGGGGAGCGGACACAGAAGCTGCTGTATCCGGGCAGATGCACCGTCCCACTCAAGCAGGCTGGGCTGGAGCTGGTGGTCAAGACCAGTAGCGGGTCGGGATAGGTTGGACCCGGGTTGGGTCAGGTCGACCCAACCGGGTCACACTAGACCCAGACCCAACCGGCCACTTTTTACTTAAAAACTCATAACTCTCAAACCATGTGTCCATTTGACAAGTTGTTTATGGCATTAGGACCCTTATGACGAGGTGGTAATTTTGAGATACTCTAAGTAGGTTTTTGTAAAATTTTTAATACAGACTATTGGCTCGAGGAGAAGGTTCTCTTAGAATGAGCGTACCGAGGATGGAATCATGCGGCTGGCTTTGACCTAGAAGTTATGTGATTATATATACTGTGTGTCTTACCTAGACTGTGTGTATTACCTAGAATATGTTTCTTATCTAGACTTTGTGTCTTACCAAGACTATGTTGGCACTCCCCTGTCCCACCAGGGTTTGGGTCCTCTAGTCTTTGACGACACTCCATGTGCTACATATACTTCATGTTTTACCAACACTCCATGTGTTATCTACACTCTGTGTGTTACATAAACTCCATGTGTTACTGACACTCTATGTGTTACTTACTGTAATGACCCGCCAATTCTTATTGTCTTGAGAGTACAATGATTCATTACTAGACCTTAAGTGACATCCCCAAGGCGCCAAAGGCTGGAAATAAATGCTGAAGGGTTTCAAGTACAAGTGGGTGACGATTTACCCTTTAATAAATAAACCCATTAAACAACCATAACCAAACATTCACTATATGATGCATGAGCAAATGAAAGACCAATAAAAACTTCATTTATATCAAACTACATCGAAGTACACAACATAGGAAGACCAAACTAAGCATCAAAGTACAAAGCAGATGAATAACTCAAGACTCTCAAAAGGCACCACAAATTCATTCTCCACAAGCTCCAAGCTCTACAACATCTCCCAAGCATCACCATGAGCCACTAACAATAAGATGCATTACCTTTACCTGTATCCCGGAACATGACATCTACAAAATCTCAAAAGTTCCAAATTAGGGGTGAGTATAAAAATCAGTAGGTTTTCTCCAATGACTTCCCTACTCATGCCACTTGGGTAGAAGAGTTAGCCACATTTATATAAAAATAGTTTATATAAAACATTTTCTCAAAAGAAGTTTATAACTAAATATAAACAAGTTTCCAAAACCATTCATAACTAAAGGAATTCCAAAACCAATTGAAACCAATTTTCCAGCAAGTTATTTTTCCAGAAAAATAACCAAACAAACTTAAGAACCATTTCACAAACATTTTTTTTGGCATACCCAACCATTCCACACCCCATGATACCAACCATGAATGCTTCATTATGATAGTTCCATACTCATGAGTGGTTTCTCATTGATGTACCAAGTCATCACAAGTTAATTCTTTCCCATGTTCCATTACACCTTTGGAACCCAGCACAAGGTCATATTTCAACCAAGCCTCGTACATATAGTTACCATTGTCCCATTAAACGTTTGGCACCGAGCACAAGGTCATATTTCAACCAAGCCTCGTACATGAAACATGAACACACACCACATATTCCCAACGATCATGCCAAAACACCCTTTCAATAAAAACATCTTTTTATTGAAAACCATTTCCATCAAAACCATTTCAATGCCAAACCATTTCAATTCCAAACCATTTCAATAAAACTCCATTTTTATTGTAATCCAATTCCATCAAGATCATTTCAATCTCAAAACATTTCAATAAAACACCCTTTTTTTGAAAAACCCATCTTTCATCAAACCATTTACAATTTCAGCAAACCCATCATTTAAAATCAACATTTTAAATTCAAAAATCCAAATCACTTGCACAACAATTCACCCAGATTTCAAAATTCCACTAAAACCATAAATCATCACTAAAGAAGATTTATTCTATGAATTTCACAATAATTTCCATTCAAATAACCCAATTTGAAACCAAGCCAATAAATTATTACAAGAGGAGTCGAGAGTGAATCCTTTTACCTCAAAGGTTTTGACGAAAACCACAACAGTCGAAGAACGCTCAAGAAACCAAGGTCAATTCTCCAAAAACCCACCTTAGATCACTTCTCCTAGCAAGATCAAGACCAAATCTAATCATATTTGGCATTCACACACTTAGATCTACCCATAATGGGCATAGATCTAAGAAACTGAGAGAAGAGGATAAGTAGATCTAAGTAGATCTAAGAAACCGATCAAGAATGATGAAGAATGATCACATACCTCAAGAATCCAGCTTCGATTTTCTAAGAGAAGCCTTCGGATCACCTCTGGAACAATGGGAGAACCTTATCTGACCTTATGAGAAGCAAGATCCCGAGTTATGGCCGCTTAGAATCTTAAACGAGGCACTTAGAGGAAAAAATGAGTGAGATCCACTTTTATAGGATCTCATTTAAGTGGCTTCATGGTTTGCTCGCACGGTTAGACAAATTGTACTCTAACCATGTGTTAGCCACAGCCTCGATAAACCATTCATGCACAGTTTGGCCACACAGTTAGAAAAACTGTGTGCCGCCTGTGTGGAAGCTACTACCTCCAAGACCAACTATGCACAGTTTTGCCACACGGTTTAGACCACCCATGCGCCGCTAGTGCGACTTCTCCTTTTCCTCAAAACATCATTTAAAGTTCTCCTGACTCTCCCAATCGTTACCCTTAACTTTAAAACCATGAAAATCATCAAGAAAGGGATACATTCCATAAACCGGGGGTACTGCGTTCTCCCCACCATTGGTGTTTCCGTCCTCGGAAAGTAAAAAACCTTCACCCAACTGAAAGAGTTCCGGCCACTGCTCTTTCATTTCATTTTCACGTTCCCAAGTCTCTTCCTGAATCTGACCATGCTACCATAAACCCCACACTAGACCAATGCTTTTTCCACACAAGACTTTCTCTTTCCTATCCACAATTCATACTGGGATATGTATCAATGAAGCATCCAACTCTAGGTCAACGTGATCCCATCTGATCACATGGTGAGGATCAGGCTGATACTTTTTCAACTAAGATACATGGAACACATTATGCACCAAACTGAACCGTGGTGGTAATGTCAACCAATATTCCACCTCTCCAACCCATTCCAGTATCTCAAAAGGGCCAATGTATCTAAGAGATAACTTTCCATGCTTCTCGAAACTATGATGTCCAAGCCTTGTAGAGATCCTCAAGAAGACATGATCACCCAAAACGAATGACAACAGTCTTCAACGGTGATCTGCATAATATTTTTGACAACTCTTAGTCGTCTCCATCCTCTTTGTATTCAACTGGATATTCTCTATTGTTTCTTGGATGAGGCTTGGTCCGACTAGTGAAGTTTCACCAGTTACCACCCAGTATATTGTAGAACAACAAGGATGCCCCTACAATGCTTCAAAAGGAGCCATGCGTCTTGACAGCTGTTATTGTATGAGAACTCCACTAAGGGTATATTCTCCTCCCATGAGCCACCAAAATCCATTACACAAGCCCGCAACATGTCTTCCAATGTTTGTATCATCCGCTCGGATTTCCCATCCGTTTGAGGATGATACGCCATGCTCATAGTCAACTGAGTTCTGAGGGCTTGCAGTAATGATTTCTAGAAATGAGATGTGATCCTCGGATCTCTATTTGAGACTATAGACACTAGTACACCATGCCTCTTTACCACTTCTCGAATATAGATTTTTGAAAAATCTTCCACAGTATGAGTTTCACGAATAGGGATGAAATGGGTCGACTTAGTTAGATGATCCACTATCACCCAAATGGCATCGTGTTTCCGGACTATTCTTGGAAGACATGCAACAAAATCTATTTCTATCTGATCCCATTTCCACACTGGGATAGGTAAATATTGTTACATACCAGCTGGTCTCTGATGCTCTTTTTTAACTTGCTGACAAGTTAAGCACTGCGAGACGAACTAGGCCACCTTCCTTGTCATGCCTCTCTACCAAAACTGCGCCTTCAATGCCTTATACATATTTTGTTTACCTGGATGTATAGCCCATCTTGAATGGTGGTAAGCAAGAAAGAGTTGTTCTTGACAAACCATAGGTACAATCATGAAATCTCTAAAACACAAAACTGAACCCCCATCAAGTTTTCGGCCATCAATGGTCTCCCCACCATTGAGTTTTAAACTTACAACCAGACATCCTGCATCAGATGTTTGTACTTCTTTGATCATATTTACTAAATCAGGAATAAGTGTAGCTGAAAAGAAAACAGCAACATTACCTCAGTCTTCAAATTCCACATGCATGTCGGCTAAGACCGATATAAGCTTCCATTAATTTGAAGCTTCTTTCACCAACTGAGCATATGACTTTCTACTCAATGCATCTTCCACTGAATTCCCTTTTCCTGGTGTGTACATCAAGTCAAAGTCAAACATCTGGAGATACTCCATCCATCTACTTTGCCTAAGATTCAAATCTCGCTGTGATAAAATGTGTTTCAAGCTTTTTTGATCCGTAAACATAGTAAATTTCTCACCAAAGAGATAATGTCTCCATGTTTTCAAAGGATGGACAACTGCAGCTAACTTCAAATCATGTGTTGGGTAATTTTTCTCATGCACCCTCAACTGCCTTGAACCATAAGCAACCACATGATCTTTTTGCATGAGAACACAACCCAAACCTGATCCCAAAGAATCACAATACACCACATACCCCTGTCCTGATTCTGGAAAGATCAATATAGGTGTCTATGTAAGCCGAACTTTCAGTTCCTAAAAGGATTTCTAACATTCTTCCATCCATTGGAAGAGAGAATTATTCTTAGTCAAATTTTTCATTAGTGATGCTAGTCATGAGAAATCACGCACAAAGCGTTGGTAGTAACCAACTAGACCAAGAAAACTGCGTATCTCGAACACATTATTTGGTGGCTACCAAGAGATAACGGCTTCTATCTTTTCAGGATCAACATAAACACCTTTCTCAGAAATGACATGGCCAAGGAAACGTACTTCTCGTATCTAAAAATCACACTTTGATAATTTGGCATAAAAATGATGATATCTCAAGATTTTTCACACTATTTATAGGTGCACCTCATGATCAGCCCTTGTTTTTTAATAGACCAAAATATCGTCCACAAACACCTCAACAAAAGAATCCAGATATCGAAGAAATATCTGATTCATCAAATCCATGAAGACCTTTGTTGCATTCGTTAGACCGAAAGGCATGACTACATATTCATAGTGGCCATATCTATTTTTGAAAGCTATCTTTAGAATATCCTCCTTCTGAACTCGCAATTGCTGATATCCTGATTACAATTCAATCTTGGAGAACCAATGAGATCCCCTTAATTGATTGAACAGATCATCAATGCGTGGAAGTGGATATCTATTCTTTATCATAACTTGGTTAAGATTACGATAATCAACACACAGCTGAAGAGTTCCATCTTCCTTCTTCACAAACAACATCGGTGCTGCCCCTGGAAAAGTACTTGGTTGAATGAAATGCTTGCTTTCCAGCTCCTCTAACTGAACTTTCAATTCCTGTAACTCTGTTGGTGCCATCCTATAAGATGGAAGGTAAATAGGACTGGTCCCTATAAGGAGATAAATCGTAAACTCCACTTACCTTAGAGGTGGTAAGCCTAAGAAGCTATTGGGAAAGAGATCTATAAATTGATCCACAATAGCTGGAAAACTATTTTCCTCAATCTCTTCCATTGATTCCAAATTCAATGCTGCCAATTGGTAAGAGATCATTCCCACCATTGGTGCCAACAAGCTCTTTGCACCTTTCTTTACCATCCTCTCTCCTCTAAAGAGATGGTTGATGTCGTCCTCAGTCGTGAAACTAATCGTTCTCCTATAACAATCGATGTGAGCCTTAATCCATACCCAGGATTACATCATAGAAATCCATCTCCAACATCGAGAAGTCTTAATTTAAATCATCTCCATGAACAGTTATAGCACATGCTCTACACACAAAGGCTTTACATACTCTGAACCAGCTCTTGGTTCACACGTGGTTCTGGTGCAACCACATTCTCTACAGCCACTTTGGGTTGGTTCTGATGATGCCTACTGGGTGCCATTTTCAAAACCAACAACAAACTCCATCAATCTCACTCTCCAGAAACTGATGGATTAGCATTTCAAATTCTAGAACATCATCTATCACAACATTGTTTTCAAAACAACCTTTTTCCCATGTTCAAACATTTTTGAAAACATTCCTCATGCCTTTTAAAAATCAACCCATTTTTAAAATACACCAAATATCCTATTTTCAAAATCTTTCATTGAAAACAATTTCTGTAATTTTTCTGAAAATTCACTCCTTGCAAAAAATCACAAATCAGTCCTCACAATGAGATATGAAATCCTAGTGGGAATTCATTCCTCTACAATGCATTTCATGCTCGTCTCATTGGATAAACCCATGACAATGATATTTCCAGCATTCTAGAAGTGTATCCAAAACACTTATATACCCAAGACCCTGGTAACTTGAAGTTCAGCATAAACGAGTTATCTACGTACTTTTATGCTATACATTTCAAGTTCCAATAATCCTACTCATGTCTAATATTTTGACCCAAAGAATAGACAATAATGAATTTCAACTCCAAGACTAAGAACATCGATGACTACTTGTTAGGCAAGGACCGAAAAAGCTGACACCACTTGTAATGACCTGCCAATTCTCATTGGATTGAGAGTACAACGATTCATTACTAGGCCTTAAGCAATATCCCCAAGGAGCCAAAGGCTGGCAATAAATGCCAAAGGGTTTCAAGTACAAGTGGGAGATGATTTACCCTTTAATAAATAAACCCATAAACCAACCATAACCAAACATTCACTATATGATGCATGAACAAATGAAAGACCAATAAACACTTCATTTATATCAAACTACATCAAAGTAAACAAAAACGGAAGACCAAACTAAGCATCAAAGTACACAGTGGATGAACAACTCAACACTCTCAAAAGACACCACAACTCCATTCTCCACAAGCTCTAAGATCTACAACATCTCCAAAGCATCACCACAATCCACTAACAATACGATGCTTTACCTTTACCTGTATCCTGAAACATGACATCTGCAAAAGCACCAAAGTGCCAAAGCAGGGGTGAGTATAAAACTCAGTAGGTTTTCCCCAATGACTTCCCTACTCACGCCACTAGGATAGAAGAGTTATCCACATTTATATAAAAATAGTTTATATAAACCATTTTCTCAAAAGTAGTTTATAACTAAATATAAACAAGTTTCCAAAACCATTCATAACCAAAGGAATTCCAAGAGCAATTGAAACCAATTTTCCAGCAAGTTATTTTTCCAGAAAAATAATCAAACAAGCTTAAGAACCATTTCACAAACATTCCTTTTTGGCGTACTGAACCATTCCACAACCCATGCTACCAACCATGCATGCTTCATTATGATAGTTCCATACTCATGAGTGGTTTCTCGTTGATCTACCAAGTCATCACAAGGTAATTGTTTCCCATGTGCCATTACACCTTTGGTACTGAGAAAAATGTCATATTTCAACCAAGCCTTGTACATGTAACCACCCAAACTTCTTAATAATTTTTGTTTCCTAATTTTGTGTGTTATTTTATTTTATACTCAACAAAACTATTTCATTTAATAAAATGAGTATAATTAAAATGAGACTGTTGGGTTTTAACTGTTATATGATCATTGGTCAATATGACCATTGGGAACTAAACTCTTAGTGTTGCGATTATTGTTTATAAATACAAGTGATCTGGGTTAATTAATACAGAGAGAAGATTTTATGGCCTCTTCTAGTAGACTCAGGTCATTCAAATCCCATCTGACGGAACTTGGGAAGGAGGTAGCACCACTGGGCTTTGCTCTAGACCAAACCCAAGACGAACTTCATCGTGTGAAGCAGGAACGGAATCGTCTTCAGGAGAAGTTCAAGCTGATAGAAATCACCATTTGGGGAATGTTGGCTGATCTGCCACAAGATTCTATCACCATAGCACACCTTACACTTAGGTCTTATGCCAATTTTATAAGGGGATATGTAATGAGACCTTAGCTACTTTATGTAATCCTTTGATATAAATAAAAATTGTGATTTCTTCTTATGGTGAAGTTTGTGAATTTTTAAATGTCCAGATAAATATAGTATGCATATTATTGATGAATTTTAGAAAAGGGATATTTTAAAAATATTTATGTAAACCTTAAATAATTAATAATGTGTAATTATTTTCAAAAAATGGTCTTCTACAGTTATGTTCAATAAGAAATTTAGAGTCTAATAAGATCAACTTAATTTTTGATGAATAGTAAATTATGAATAGTGATTTTACACTTATGATTTGTAATGTGATCAAGTGGATTGAGGAACCTCACTTAATAAAGTATTAATATTATTTAGGCACCTTGATTAAGTAATTTGACTCAATAAAATAGGTAAATAACTATTTTAGAAATTATTGGTTAAGTATTAGTTTTTTTCGGATGAATAGTGTTTTTTATTTAAAAATTAAATTAAAAATATTTAAAAAATTATTTTCATAAAATTAAGTTCATTTTTGAAATCAGAGCATCAATATTTGGTTAAGGTGAATTTTTGGGATTTTTCTAAAATAATTGAATTTTCAGTGAATAGTGTTTTTTTAAAATTAAATTAAAAATATTTAGAAAATTATTTTCATAAAATGGAATTCATTTTTGAATTCAGAGAATTGATATTAGGTTAAGGTTATTTTTGGGGATTTTTCTGAAAAAGTTGAATTTTTGTGAATAGTGAAAATACAGTTTTTAGTTTTGGGTTTTTAATGACATCATTAAGGATGTAATAATTATGTAATCTTTCTGGTAGACTTGTGAATAGTAATATGAGGTATGAGGTGTACCATGTGGCCAATACTATGGGAAAATACCATGGAAAGGCCCATGGTTTTTCCAATACCATCGATGAGGTGTTTCTTGGCCATTAATGACTTGTCCCCTCACTTCTCCTATAAATACCAAGTCATTCCCTCATTCATTTCATTTACAAATCATCCCCAATGAATTTCTGGTCTCTTTACCTCAAGGAGTTATCCCAAGGTTCCCTCAAGCCTCCCAAGGTCTCGACCTTCAAGATTTCAAAGTTACTCTTCAAGGTAAGGGATCCTTTCACCCTCCTCTTTTAAGTCACGACTTCCTTTATGTTGTGTCTTCTAATTTCCATATATTTATGTTGAGGTTATGTTCTTATATTATCTCATTTATGTCCATTTCATGTATAATTATTGAGAGACCCTTTCCACTATCATCAATTTCTTTTCTGAATTTTTTAAGTGACGTCGTTAGGCTGCCAAATTTTTCGTAAAGGGAATCACATCTTCTCTTTTCTTTCATGTTTTCTTTTTCATGTGGTATGTCATTCAAATATCCATACCATGAACTTATTCAGTACCCATACTTTATTATGAGTTATTTATGAGTGTTTGACCCTTATCCCCACTCTTTTCAATGTTTTCTAAAACCATTTTTTATAACCGTTATGCTGCAGAAATTTCGTCTCAAAATTTCTATCTCTTTCTCTCAAGAAATTATATTGCTTGTTTATGTGAATACCCAGACTTATTTAGTTTCCATGGGTGTTCATTAATATATAAATATGATATATTTTATTCTGGAATTGACACACATATAACCCTCACTCCCTTTCCATGGGTTATAAATGACATAATGATCTTATTTTTTAAGCTCTTTTTAAACGTCATGATTTTGACATGAAACCTATTTCTTTGATTCCATTTGGGTTATTTATGAAATGTTTGATTATGATCTATGTGGATCACATGAAAATAAATACATATTAATGGTGTTCCCTGGTAGTGCTCTAATGCATTGCGTAAAGAATTAATCTCTAGAGATGACAAGTTTTATGATACCTTGGTAAATAACCTTGGTAATTTTTATGACACCTTGGGGATGGACCTTGGTGATATGTTCATGAATGTCTAAATGAAATTTTGTAGCCACATATTCAAGTTTTGTTCCATGTTATTTTCATTATTATATGTATATTCTTCCATTTCTCATGTCTTATTCAAGTTCTTATTGATATCACAAGTACATTGATTCCCTTGTTTACCCTTATTGGGCCTTCTGCTCACTCTTTCCTTTGATGTCTGTCTCCAAGATATGAGATGTAGTAAATGTACATAGGATGAACCTATGATTAAGCCTTAAAAGTGGTTTAGAAGAATGTTTTATGTTTTTTTCTTGTATAATGTTTTTGATTTCCAAGAAACTACACTTTAAAGGTCCTCTGTATGTAAAATGTAATGAAAAGTTATATATTAAAAAGGCGGGATGCCATAGTTGGTATCAAAGGATAGTTTAGTTATTTATGGAAATTAGGCTGTGAAAACTTTAGGAAGAACCCTATATAAAAGTTTAAATATAGGAAAACTTCCTGGTATTTTGGGGAGTATTGAGTAAGTGGTTTATCAAGAAAATACATCCCTGTCTAGATACGAGTAGGTAGAGGTGGCTCTGGCACAGATGTACATAGCGGTAAAACTCGAAAACACCAATTTGAGCTAGACTCAAACAGGAACTAGTACACGACAACAGGCCTTGCTACACTCTAGGTTACGACACTCTCGGGGGATATTTTTGGTTAATTGTAGGCTCTTTATGAATCATTATAAAGGAATTATAGAGAAATATAATTGTTTAAGCACGATGTTTTAAGACATAAAATCCTTTATAGTTAAAAGATTCGTAAATAAAAAAGTTTATCACAAAGGATTTATTCTTTTAGAAAATGGAGGGAAATAGGAGTAACCGTGCAAATGGTGACTGTAATGGACTATGCGCTGACGGCCCTCCAATGGAAGCCGGAATGGAAACATTCATGCGAATGATGAACCAACTGACACAAGTTATGGGAAATATCTTGAATCAAGCTGAGAGAACGATCTCACCATGAAGGGAACAACATTTTGTTGAGTCATTTATGCTTCAATGACCACCAACCTTCAGTGGATCGATTGACCCATTGATTGTTGAGTAGTGGATCAGCTCCATCGAGAAGATCTTTTATGTACTCCGATGTTCAGAGCAAGATAAGGTTACCCTAGCTGTCTACTGCTTAGAGGGAGAAGCTGATCAGTGGTGGGAACTGATAAAAAACATGAGACAAATATTGGAGGTTGAATCTATGGAGTGGAAAGAGTTTATAAAGATCTTTTTTAGTAAGTATTTCCCTTGCTCCATGAGAACAAGAATGGAGAAGGAGTTTCTCGAGCTGAAGCAGAAGGAGAATGAATCTGTGGGCATATATGAGATGAACATCACAAGGCTTTCACGATAAATCTCTAGCTTTTTCATGGATCCAAATGGTAAGGTTGATAGATTCTTCGGTGGACTGAGACCTTATCTGTGGAAGAATATGGCCATCTGATACTATGATAGCTACGAAGAGATCGTGCGGAGTGTGATGAAAGTCAAGATAGAGTTTGGTGAGACGCAGTGGTCGCATAAATCAAACAACAAGAAGATATCAATGGATCCTAGCTTAGGGAGTACTTTTGATCAGGGGAGAGGAGGAAAGAAAGTTCAACTTCCCACGTGTAATAAATGTGTGAAGAAGCATTCGGGGAATTTCCTGCTCGAGAGTGGGAAGTGCTACAAGTGTGGTAGAGATGGCCACATTGCAAGGAATTGTCATGGTGAGGTGAAACCTCAACTTCCAAACATAAACGACAAGGGGAATATGTTACAGGCCCTACCTGATGTCTAGGGCTTCAAGTGTGGACAACGTGGGCACTTTTCTAATCAGTGTCCAAATCTGACGGGAGTGGAGGGGAACCACCATCAGCCTCAACAAATGAAAAGGGAGAAAGGTCATGATTTTGCTATCATGATAGCTGAAGTTAAAGCTTCGAATGATGTGGTAGAAGGTACTCTTGTTGTCCTCTTAAAGCTAGCAAATACTTTGTTTGATTCTGGTTCTACACATTCCTTTATTTCCTCCAAGTTTGCAAAAAAAATAGATTCAACCCTCGATTTTCTAAAAGTGGAGTTATCAGTCAATACTCCTGGTGGGACTATCCAAGCATCATCAGTGTTTAGAAACTCTATTATTTACATTAGTCAGCACAATCTTATTTCAAATCTAGTAGTCATTCCCTTGCTGGAATTCGACATTATACTAGGGATGGACTGGCTCTCAAATTATAATGCTAAGATCAACTGTAGAAGTAAGGAAATATCATTAGTATTGAATAGAAAACCTACAGTTACCTTCCAAGGAGAGATATCTCAACCAGGTCTTTGTCTAAAATAACCCCTTATATCCTTCTTTATGGAGTTGATTGGTGTAGAAGAAGAAGATGAGAGTTTAAGAATAGAAATTGTCCCCATCGTCCAGGAATATATTGATGTATTTCCTAAGGAGTTGCTTGGACCTCCCCCTAAAATAGAGGTAGAGTTATCTATTGAGCTCGTACCTGGATCTCATCCAATATCAAAGACCCCGTATAGGATGGAAAATGTGGAGCTGGAGGAATTAAAGAGACAACTTGAAGATCTTTTGGAGAAGGGGCTTATCTGACCAAGTGTGTCTCCTTGGGGAGCACCAGTTCTCTTTGTGAAGAATAAAGATGGATCAATGTGGCTATGCATTGATTATATAGAACTAAATTGGATCATAGTGAAGAAAAAATACCCTCTTCCAAGAATTGATGACTTATTTGACCAACTTCGTGGGGCTCAATTCTTCTCTAAGATTGATCTTCGATCTGGTTATCATCAATTGAGGGTGAAGAAAGAAGATATTCCAAAAACTGCCTTCTGATCAATATATGGGCATTATGAGTTTTTTGTTATGCCCTTCGGACTGACTAATACACCTGCTATTTTTATGGATTTGATTAATAGAGTCTTTAAGGACTACCTTGATAACTTTGTGGTAGTTTTTATTAATTATATTCTGATATATTCCAAAAGTCGTAAGGAGCATGAGGATCATCTAAGGGCTATTTTACAAACACTACGAAAGGAGAGACTTTTTGGGAATTTCAGAAAATGTGAATTCTGGTTACAACAAGTTTCTTTCTTAGGGCACATTATTACCAATAAAGGAATCACAGTTGACCCTACAAACACAAAAGTTGTAGAGGAGTGGCCTCAACCTACAATAATAACTGAGATTCGTAGTTTTCTTGGATTAGCAGGATATTATAATAGGTTTGTGAAAAAATTTTCATGACTTTATAATCCATTAACCAAGTTAACTCGAAAAGGGGTCAAGTTCATCTAGACAAAGGATTGTGAGGAAAGTTTCCAAGAGCTAAAGAAGAGATTGGTTACTGCACCCGTGTTAACTCTTCCCTCAAGTGGATAAGAATTAATTATTTTTAGTGATGCATCTCTAAAAGGGCTTGGGTGTGTACTCATGAAAAATGAAAAGGTCATTACTTATGAATCTCGACAGTTGAAGACTCATGAGCAGAATTATCCTATGCATGAACTAGAGATGGCTGCGTTCGTTTTTTCTCTAAAGATATGGAGGCACTATCTTTATGGGGAGAAATTTGATATATACACAGACCATAAAAGTTTGAAGTACAGTTTCACACAAAAGGAATTGAACATGAGACAATGGAGATGTTTGGAACTTCTCAAAGACTATGATTGTTCAATTCATTATCATCCCGGAAGAGAAAACAAAGTTGTTAATGCATTAAGTAGGAAAGACCCAGTTGTTCTTTACATGATGAGGATTCAAAGAGATCATTTGATCAATGACATGGTAAAGCTAGACTTGGGAATTATATGGGAAGGTACATCATCAACTCTAACCCAAATTATTTCTCAATCGTCATTACTAGAGAAGATAAATAAATCTCATAAAGAAGATCCTTTGTTACAGAAGAAGTTTGAAGCTGTGAAGGATGGGAAGTTTCCTAAGTTCAATATTGATCAAGAAGGTGTACTGAAATTTCTTACAATACTATGTGTTCCATCTATTCTGGAAATAAAGAAGGATCTAATGGATGAAGATCATAGCTCTAATTTATCTATACATCCTAGAAGAACAAAAATGTATAGGGACCTTCATGATCATTTTTGGTGGGATAATATGAAAAGGGATATTGTTGACTACACTACAAGGTGCCTAGCCTGTCAGCAAGTGAAGGAACAGAGACAACTTTTTAAAGGGGTGTTGCAACCACTACCCGTACCAGCACGGAAGTGGGAAAATATCACTATGGACTTCGTCACTGGTCTCCGGAGAACTTCCAAAGGAAACAATGCGATATGGGTTATTTTGGACCATCTCACCAAGACTGTCCATTTTATCTCCATTCGGGAAGATTTCTATCTTGATCAAATTTCTAGGATTTACATGAATGAAGTGGTAAGGCTGCATGGAGTTCCAATTTCTATCGTATCTGATCGTGATCCAAGGTTCACATCAAAATTCTGGAGAAGTCTTCAACATGCTCTGAGCACTGAATTGAATTTCAGTACGTCCTATCACCCCAAAACTGATGTCCAATCTGAAAGGACTAGTAAAACACTCGGGGACATGCTGAGAACATGCTCAATGTAATTTAAGGGTGTATGGGATCAACATCTCCCTTTAGTTGAGTTCTCTTACAACAACAGCTTCCAATCAAGCATTCAAATGGCACCCTATGAAGCTCTATATAGGAAGTGATGTAGAACTCCTACTTGTTTGGATGAAGCTGGTGAGAGAAAGATTCTTGGGCATGATCTTGTCCAAGAGATGACAGAAAAATTCCATGCCATCCAACAACACATTAAGGCTGGTCAGAGATGGAAAAAGAGCTATACTGACAACCATCGAAGGGACTTGGAGTTTGATGTCGGTGACAAGGTCTTTCTTTGAATTTCACCTTGGAAGAGAGTCATGAGGTTTGGGAAGAAAGAGAAGCGCAGCCCTATATACATTATCCCCTATGAAATCCTTGATCGCGTGGGAGTAGTGGCATATCGACTTTCACTTCCTCCAAATCCAGCACAAGTTCATGATGTCTTCCATGTATCCCTCTTGAGGAAGTACATACCTGACCATTCATATGTATTAAACCCAGAGGTGGTACAACTGAAACATGACATCTCTTATGAGGAGCAGCCGGGGGAGATCTTGGATCGTAGAGAAAAGGTTCTATGCAACAAGACTACCCACCTTGTTAAGGTGTTGTAGAGGAACCACAAATATGAAGAAGCCACGTTGGAACTAGAGGATTCTATGAGGCAGAAGTACCCACACCATTTCTCCTCTAAGGGTACGAGTTAAAAATTTTAGGGACGAATTTTTTTAAGGGGGGAAGAATGTAAGGACCTGAACTTTTTAATAATTTTGTTTCCTAATTTTGTGTGTTATTTTATTTTATACTCAACAAAACTAATTCATTTAATAAAATGAGTATAATTAAAATGAGACTGTTGGGTTTTGATTGTTATATGATCGTTGGTAAATATGACCGTTGCGAACTAAAATCTTAGTGTTGTGATTATTTTTTATAAATACAAGTGATCCTAGTAAATTAATACAGAGAGAATATTTGATGGCCTCCTCTAGTAGACTCTAGTCGTTCGAAGCCCATCTGACAGAACTTGGGAAGGAGGTAGAACCACTGGGCTTTTCTCTAGACCAAACCCAAGCCGAACTTCATCATGTAAATCTAGAACAGAATCACCTTTGGGAGAAGTTCAAGCTGATAGAAATCACCACTTGGGAAATGTTGGCTGAGCCGCCCCAAGATTTTATCACCATAGCACACCTTACACTTAGGTCCTATGATGGTGTTATAAGGGTCTATGTAATGAGACCTTAGCTGCTTTATATAATCCTTTGATATAAATAAAAATTGTGATTTATTCTTATGGTGAAGTTTGGGAATTTTCAAATGTATGGATAAATATAGTATGCATATTATTGATGAATTTTAGAAAAAGGATATTTTAAAAATATTTATGTAATCCTTAAATAATTAATAATGTGTAATGATTTTCAAAAAATGGTCTTCTACAGTTATGTTTACTAAGAAATTTAGAGTCTAATAAGATCAACTTAATTTTTGATGAATAGTAAATTATGAATAGTGATTTTACACTTATGATTAGTAATTTGATCAAATGTATTGAGCAACCTCACTTAAGAAAGTATTAATATAATTTAAGAACCTTGATTAAGTAATGTGATTCAATAAAATAGGTAAATAACTGTTTCAGAAATTATTGGTTAAGTATTAGTTTTTTTGGGTGAATAGTGTTTTTTATTTAAAAATTAAATTAAAAATATTTAGAAAATTATTTTTATAAAATTGAGTTCATTTTTGATATCAGAACATCGATATTTGGTTAAGGTGAATTTTTGGGATTTTTATGAAACAATTGAATTTTCAGTGAATAGTGTTTTTATTTAAAAATTTAATTAAAAATATTTTGAAAATTATTTTCATAAAATGGAGTTCATTTTTGAATTCAGAGCATCGATATTAGTTTAAGGTGATTTTTGGGTATTTTTCTGAAAAAGTTGAATTTTCGCTGAATAGTGAAAATACAGTTTTTAGTTCCGGGTGTTTAATGTCATCATTAAGGATGTAATAATTATGTAATCTTTCTGGTTGACTTATGAATAGTAAGATAAGGTATGAGGTGTCCCAAGTGGCCAATAACCTAGGAAAATAACATGGGCAATCCCATGGTTTTTCCAATGCCACCGATGAGGTGTCCCTTGGCCATTGATGACTTGTCCCCTCACTTCTCCTATAAATACCAAGCCATTCCCTCATTCATTTCATTTAAAAATCCTCCCCAATGAAGTTATGGTCTCTTTACCTCTCAATGAGCCCTCCCAAGGTTCCCTCAAGCCTCCCAAGGTCCCGACCTTCATGCTTTCGAAGTTACTCTTCAAGGTAAGGGATCTTTTCACCCTCCTCTTTTAAGTCACGACTTCCTTTATGTTGGGTCTTCTAATTTCCATATATTTATGTTGAGGGTATGTTCTTATATGTTCTCATTTCGGTTCATTTCATGTCTAATTGTTTAGATACCCTTTCCTCTCTCATCAATTTATTTTCTGAATTTTTTAAGTGACGCCGTTAGGCTGCCGAATTTTTCGTAAAAGGAATCGCATCTTTTCTTTTCTTTCATGTTTCCTTTTTCATGTGGTATGTCATTAAAATATCCATACCATGATCTTATTCAGTACCCATACTGTATTATGAGTTATTTATGAGTGGTAGACCCTTGTACCCTCTCTTTTCAATGTTTTCTAAAACTATGTTATATAGTCGTTATGCTGCACAAATTTCGTCTCAAAATTTTATCTCTTTCAATCAAGAAATTCTATTGCTTATTTATGTGAATACCCTGACTTATTTCATTTCCATGGTTGTTCATAAATATATAAATATGATATATTTGATTCTATAATTGACACACATATAACCCTCACTCCCTTTCCATGGGTTATAAATGACATAATGATCTTATTTTTTAAGCTCTTTTTAAATGCCACGATTTTGACAGGAAACCCATTTTTCTTATTCCATTTGGGTTATTTATGAAATTTTTTATTATGATCTATGTGGATCACATGAAAATAAAGACATATTAAGGTTTTTCCCTGATATCTCTCCAACGCATTGGATAAATAATTAATCTCTAGAGATGACAAGTTTTACGATACCTTGGTGAATAACCTTGGTAATTTTTTTGACGCCTTGGGGATAAACCTTGGTGATATGTTCGTGAATGTATAAATGAAATTTTTTAGCCACATATTCAAGTTATGTTCCAAGTTATTTTCATTATGATATGTATATTCTTCCATTTCTCATTTCTTTATGTTTTTATTCAAGTTCTTATTGATATCATAAGTACATTGATTCCCTTGTTTACCCTTACTGGGCCTTCTACTCACTCTTTCCTTTGATGTCTGTCTCCAGGATATGAGATGCAGTAAATGTACATAGGATGAACCTATTATTAAGCCTTAAAAGAGGTTTAGAATAATATTTTATGTTGTTTTCTTGTATTATGTTCCTGATTTCCAAGACACTAGACTTTAAAGATCCTCTGTATGTAAAATGTAATGAAAAGTTATATATTAAAAAGGAGGGATGCCATAGTACGTATAGTTACCATTGTGTCATTAAACATTTGGCATTGTGAAGAAGGTCATATTTCAACCAAGCCTCATACATGAAACATGAACACACACCACATATTCCCAACGATCATACCAAAACACCCTTTCAATAAAAACACCTTTTTATTGAAAACCCTTTCCATCAAAACCATTTTAATGCCAAACCATTTCAATTCCAAACCATTTCAATAAAACTACCTTTTTATTGAAAACCAATTCCATCAAGATCATTTAAATCTCAAAAAAATTCAATAAACACTCTTTTTATTGAAAACCCATTTTTCATCAAACCATTTACAATTTCAGCAAACCCATCATTTAAAATCAACATTTTAAATTCAAAAAGCCAAATCACTTGCACAACAATTCACCAAGATTTCACAATTCCACTAAAACCATAAATCATCACTGAAGAAGATTTATTCTATGAATTTCATAATCATTTCCATTCAAATAACCCAATTTGAAACCAAGCTAATCAATTCTAACAAGAGGAGTCGAGAGTGAAGCCTCCTACCTCAAAGGTTTTGACGAAAAACAAAATGGTCGAAGAACGCTCAAGAAACCCGGGTCAATTCTCCAAAAACCCACCTTATATCGCTTCTACTAGCAATATCAAGACCAAATCTCATCATATTTGGCATTCACACACTTAGATATACCCATAACAGGCGTAGATCTAAGAAACCGAGAGAAGAGGATAATTAGATCTAAGTAGATCTAAGAAACCGATCAGGAGCGATGAAGAGAGATCACATACCTCAAGAATCTGGCTTCGATTCACCAAGAGAAGCCTTAGGATCACCTCCGAAAAGATGGTAGAACCTTCTCTAACCTTAGGAGAAGCAGAATCCCGAGTTATGGCTACTTAGAAGATTAAACGAGGCACTTAGAGGCAAAAACGAGTGAGATCCACTTTTATATGATCTCATTTAAGTGGCTGCACAGTTTGATCACACGGTTAGATAAACCGTGCTCTAACTATACGTTATCCACTGCCTTGACAGACCCTTCACGCACGGTTTGGACACACGGTTAGATAAATTGTGTGCCACCCATGCGGAAGCTACTGCCTCCAAGACCAACTACGCACGGTTTTTCCACATGGTTTAGACAACTCGTGCGCCACCTGTGCGACTTCCCCTTTTCCTCAAAACATCATTTAAAGTTCTACCAACTCTCCCAATCGTCACCCTTAACTTTAAAACCATGAAAATCATCAATAAAGGGTTACATATTAAAAACTAGGGGTACTATACCTACACTCTATGTGTTACCAACACTCCCCATGTTACTACTTGGGGGTATTTTGGATTCTTATAAAAATCCTATTTATATACCATAGACCTATACTTGGTGTGATGTGACTCTAGTGACTCTCTTTATTGTACTTCTGAGAGGCCACACTCCATGTACCTATTTTGTAGTCTTCCTTGTGTCTTGATTTGTGGTTTACCTTTATGTTTTGGGGTACCTACTGATTATTGTTTTAATTATCCCTACACAGGTTTTTCTTGTACATGTCATGTCTTGTGAAGATGATCCACACTTTGATAGATTCCTTGGTGGACTGGGCCATGTGGTTCTTAGAGTGACCCAACAGATGAGGTGTGCTTCTGTGGCTTCAGACAATTGTTTCTATGCCTACCCTTTAGGTAGTATTTTCTAAAACGAAGTTCCAAAGACTTGTACTTTTACATTTCCTTTTTTTTGGGTTTGTATTCTATCCCTGATTACCTTCATTTTTCTTCTGTCATACCTTTTGTTTGTTTACTTAGTGTTTTCACTTTCCAAAATTTGTGGCTTGGAGTTGTGTGTGTGTGTACAGGTACTTAGGCAAATGCCTCCCATTTATTTGGGATATTCCTATTCGATGCTAGTCACCATCCCCTGTCCTATGGGAGGTGGGATTAGGGTAGTCACAACATGGGCCCCAAGGAAAAATTGTGATAGATAGCTATTCTTGATCATTATCTAGTTCAACCTTTGGTAATCTATGCACAACTTGATATTATCATTCCCCTTCTTAGGTAATAACACTAGAGCACTCCATGGTGACACACTAGGTCGGATGAAACCCCTTGTGTATCATATCTTCTATCTGAATTCTCAACTCCCACAACTCATAAGGTTACATCTTATAGGGGGCCAAAAAATCAGATAAGCACTAGGATAAACGTCTATCCCAAACTCAATGTCTCATCGAGGGGATAGTGTCACAACCTCTTTATGTAAAACATCCAAGAAATACATAGCAACCTTCAGAGCCTTTTATTAGTCTCTTTCTATTGATTCCACATAAAACTCATCCATGCAGAAAAGAATATGCTTCAAACATTAATTGCCCACTGAGAAACCCCTCTTTCGAATGAAAACCGCCAGCAAGACATCAACATCTAAGAACATGACTATCCTTCAAAAGTATTTTATAACAGCATGAACATGATACAAATAGTCAATTCCAAGGATGGAATATTATAGATTCATCTAAAGTAAGGAATTGTATACACATGACTGATGTTTTAACATCATTAGTTCCCATGCCAAGCAAACATCAAAAATAGTAGTCTAGCCTCCAACTAGAATAATCAACCCCAAGAGCATGAGAATCCTATCTATGTCTCGACCCAAAGCATGAACTAGAGTAGTTAAAAAAAGGATTGCAAAGATCCCAAATCAATATAGAAAAAAACAAAGGTACATGATATTCTAAACATACCATGCATAATCCCTGGCCCCTATGGTGTTGATTCTTCCACTAATTGCAACGAACCATGCCGATATCCTCTACCTCTCTACTAATGGACACCTATATGACCATGATTTAGAAAATTTCTAAAGGTAAAGTTACATCAAGAGGTCAACCTATTCCTACCATATCTTCTCTTGTAGGATCATAAGCCTACTTCCCCTGTAGCTACAACGGCCTCACTAGTAATTGTTTCTTAGGTTGGTGTTGAACCTTCCCACCTCTTCCAAACTGAACTCGAGTAGCCACAAGGAATTTATCCTAATGATGTCCAATAACCCCAAATATGAAACAAACTAGTCTAAATTCCCTAGGTAGAGTAAGGAAAAAAACAATCCCCAGATAGAAGGAAGGGAAGCTGTTGAGGTCAACTTCCTGTTGGTCAAAACCTCAAAGTCACTAGCACCTAAGACCTACCACTAACAACTCTAATACTTGAGGAACTCTTCTTATTATCCTCTAATGATAATCCCTCTCATTATTTCATCAACTCAATCACCTATTTCTTCTTTTAAACCTCGAGAAATATTGGTAATGTAAAATGAGTAACTACAAATCGGGTCAATGGACAGAGTTTCACCTCAAGACACCTTTTTCGGGACTCCTCATCTGGGAAAATATCTAGGGTAAATGGTAGGAGGTCTTTGAACTTGATCTAAATGTCCCAAAAAGATATACTCTTCTGCTGAAGGTAGAGTAGCTCCTACCTCTTTACAGCTTTCATAGTCAATGAAAGGAACTCTGCCCCAAACCCCTTTTAGAAGTCGACCTATGAAACATCTACATCCTTACACTCACCAAGGTATAGTTTCTACCACTAACACGCATCTGAATAAGTTCCAATGGGACCCAATACTATATTAGAGCCTGAATAAAAAAGAAATTAATCTCCATATCCTCTGTCCAACCCTTTATCCCTACACTAAAAACACTTCCCTCACACTTCCCAAAATCATGCCACTGAAAATATCACAACATCCTCTACCACTGATCAACATACTCAACTGTATTATTACTTCATCAGTCAACTAGGTCATCCTATTAAAGCATAACTGGCTAATCCACACATGGATGATGACCAAGATCCATTATTGTAATAGAAATAATTATTTCCTAAGCTGTATAGTATGGAATTTTATTAAGATTAATTTTACTTCACTATATTCATTATAACTTTCCCAAAACAACTCAATTAAAATAAGAATATAAGAAATAATGATTCATATACCCCTCCTAGGTCTCTAATTTTCATATAGGTAAACATCATGTGGTTGTTCAACAATCATAGAGTTCATACACTAGATCACAGGGGACTAAAATCACATGTCCTACATGGCCTCCCTAGACTATGCCATACACCAAGGTCAATTGGAACTATTTCCATACCAACCCATGAAATCCTAATTATGCATAACTCTAAAATATATCTTATATCTCAACCATAAGGTTCTAATACCACTTTATCATGACCCCCTTCCTCCAAATATTTCTTAATGATGGTAGATAAATAATGACCCTCGAGTCTCACCTCTAATAGGCCCCTTGTATCTACTAGCACTAAGGGTATAAAAATATCATGTATGAGAGGAATTACCCTTAATAATAATGTTTTATTGGGAGATAAGATTACTCATACTCAATAAAATCCATGACATGATATAAAATAAATCCCAACCATCCCATAGTGCATGTATAAATAAAATTGATACATATAAAAGTTTCTAAAGTAAATACCCAAAAATATGGATAAATAAGTGACATAATTACTTTCCAAATTTCTAAGATAGTAATGTCTGGTACTATCCATGAATTCCTATTGGAATCCTGAAAAACATTTTATATATGTAAGGTGATCATACTGATATACTCATTAAAAAAACAAATGTCTTTCGTGAACATGTGAAAAGAGCATAATAATGCACTTATGTTAAAAATAGTTGAACTAAAAAATAATAAAAGAGGTATACTGACCAAAACCCCAACCTCCCCAAGGATAGCTCACCAAATTACACATCCAAGTATAATAATATAATATGAATCACAAGGATGATATGGTACCCTACACCACTTTCTCTTTGATTTTCTGATCTCACACCCCAATGACAAATGTCATGGTGCTGCCACCCCTTCCGAATAACATCACATCACATCAGATATCATAACCAGTGTAGTAGGGTATCATAAACATGAATGGAATCAACCTCATTCCCTCCTCCTACCATGCACGATCCCCACCATATTTCATTTCATCACATCTCGCCTGAAGAAACCTACGCCATCACATCTCATCATCTCACATGTAGACAGTGGCACTTTTGACTTCTATCTATCATAGACCATGAATATAACCAACACCTAGAAGAGGGAACATGGAATATTGGGTATCCATCCATCCATCCATCCTCTAATCAGGATGTTGAGAAAACACCCCCCAAAACATTTGGTGTCTATATATGATTCTCAATATGGGTGGGTCACATATAAAAATCACATGGAATGTATAACGTATATACATATATATTAATAGAATAAAAATTCTATCTTATGCGTTCATAACCAAGGCATAAAACATCTCATAATTTCAATCACTTTCCTACTACCTCTAATTTCCTAAAACCCTAAGAAAATCCATGAGACACAAAAAAAACAATTAAATACAATTTCCATATTATCTGTTATCAAACCATTTAAATTAAAATAGTCACTTTATTTTTTATTTATGGCCCATTAGTTTTTATACAAACATTAACCATTAAAAACACATGGCCCATTATCAAATCAATCCTTAAAAATTCCCCTTAGATATCATTATCATGAATTTAATTCCATTACTACTCAGGGAACTAGCTTAACCATCCACCAACGCAGCCTTGTTGCACAACCACACCACCACTACCAACCCAACACCACTACATAACCAAACCACCACCACCACCATAGTCCCATTGTATATCACATCCACTTACCCTATATAAACCACAATAAATCCACTTTCCATGAATCACGTCATCACATACAACCACAACACACAACCATGTCCACAAACATATCACATCTCATACCACTGCATTTTCTATATTAGACATAGGGGATTTTGTTCAATTACACATCATTATTTAGGGGCATTATCACATAAGATATAAGATACTAGGTAATCCATTTCATTAACCAAATATACATGGTTATCCATTTATTTATGGCGGTTTCATAATAAATCACACAACATGAGCATCAAAAAATACAAGAAAACTGGAAAAAATAGAGGATACCTAAAACTATGGTATTTAGTGATACAAAAAACATAGATAAACTCAATATCACAATATAAAAAAGATATAAAATCATGCAAAGTATTCCCCTTACATTTTCCATTTCATTTATAATATTTAATTATCTTTTTTAAGTCGAATGAAACTTTATTCCCCATATACAATAAAATCAATCAATACCACATGATACACATAAAGGATAAATGAGGGAATTACTACCTTGAAGAAAGAGGATTTACAAAAACTCATTACACAAAAAAAAATGGGGGTGTATGTACAAGAGGAAACTACCTATAGGGAGAACATGAACTATCACCAGTAAGAGGAATCCCTAACTCCAAAGAAAAAATCCTTTGGAACCACTCATCTTAAGAGAAAGAAAGCCTGGAAAGAGTGAATGAAGTATCTTCTCTTTATAAATATTAGATCCTAAGCTGGTAGAACTTTATACAGTTTAGTTGAAAATTAAAGAATAATCTCATCAAAACCATGTAGTTGAGCCATTGAAAGAGTATCTAAATATTTATGAAATAGTGTATATAATTATCCTCCATTAAAACATCTTTTAAACCCATTAATTAAGGTATGAAACCCATTTTTCATCACAAAATATGTTATAAAGGTAAATCTATAAATTTTGGAAAAACTAGAAACACTTTTCACTACCACCGCCAAGGATTCATCGGCAAGGAGTCATCGAGTCATTTCCAAGGTGTCATCTCTAGTGAGTCACTGCTAGGGATTCACCGCCAAGGAGTTACCTCTGGGTAGTCACCTCCAGTGAGTTACTGCTCGGCATTTATTGCTAATGATTCATTTCCAGAGAATCACAGTTATTCTCAAAAACACCCCTGACTTCCCCTGGGCACCTTAATGTATAGATTTTCTGCAAAATAATAGGTTGTATAGACCCGACCACTACAAAAAAATGATATTTAATTTATCAAAATAATAATCTATATATGAGAATTTTAATTTTTTTATAAAAAATCAAAAAAAAATTAATTTTATAATTTTTCTACATAATAAACATTTAAAACATTATAAAAAGTAATTTAGAGATATTTAATATGGAAGAGAAAGTTGAGAGTGGGGTTAAACCTAGATCTGGAAAACATTAATATGAAGTGAAGAAAGTCTATGATGAAAGATTAGCCGAAGCTAATCCGGCCACTGCACTGACTAATCACGTCAGTCATAAAGTTATTTTTCATTTATGTATGGTAATAAATTTGAATACATTGGAGGGTTCCCCCTTGATTCTTCAGGCCCAAAGAGGAATTCTGTGGATGTTACAAATATAGCATCCATTCTTTCTTTCTCATACTTTGAAACCCCTCCACCTATTAGGGTTATCTAGAAGGTTCGAATTATACATATCTTGGCCAACCAGGTCGTGGTTGAAGAGTGTGTGAATATTTTAAAGTATTCCATTATTCTAAGGTTTTTTACTCTTGAAGGGAAGAAACTATGGAAATTTAATGATCTCATCCAATTAATTATAGAAATATAGAGTTTTCATGGCTGAAGGATGATATCTATGGGACATGGCTACTACCATGTCATGTTTCCCTTAAATTACTGCAAGAAGAGGGCTTGGAGCTTAGGATCACTCTTTCCAAGGCCAGGGTTTCTAAAAAATCAAGAATGGGATCGGAACTTTGACCTTGGAAATTTCATAAACTCTCACACACAGGTCTCGATTCAAATATTAAACTAAATTTATTTTACTATAACTAATGAATCCTATGGGATATAGCTTCCCATATTAGAAATCCAATTATAATGGTCTGGAAGATGGATAACCCAAGATTTGGACACTGTTTCAGGATCCTTGTGGTGTTTTATATGGATTCCACATTAATTGAAGATTTATTATGGACAAACAGAGATGATATCATCATCATGGAGATTCAATGTGAGTTAGAGTCTGAATATTGTCTGAATTTTAATTTATATGGTCCTTTATCCTCTGAGTGTAATGGGGATAAATCATAAAACCTTTGTAAAATAATGGGGCATGATGATGCTGCCAGTAGAATGAGGAAAGGGAAGGAAAAGATTTTATCCTATGATTTCCATGTCAACATGGATACTGGACCCTCTAAAGATGAATTTAATGGGTCTAAATTTGTGGATGGATTGGTGGTGACCACCCTTGTATATGATTCCAGTGGGAACTCTGAACCGGATCTACCCCCTGAGATTGAGGTGAAAGATCTAGATTGTGATTTTGTCTCTTTAATTAGTATCATTAAAGTTGAGGAAGTTTTAATATTAGTCCAATATAAATATTAGGAAGAAATTATAATGGAGAATTTTAACTTGGAGGATCAGAAAATGAAGGAATCCAACCTAATTAAAAGGGGTGAAATAAATTCTAAACTAACTATTCAGGAGGGTCTACATAACATGGCTGAAAGATTGTTGAAATATATTAAAAGGATGAATTTTTTTTTAAATGGTTTCTAATAGATATTTACATGAGTAATCACTTTCCCCACCATCATATGAGTAGGCTCATGATAATTCTGGTGACCCATGTAAATGTAGGATGATTGCAGCTATAGGATCTTAAACATTGGATGAAAAGGATGATAGTCCCTTGGAAAATATAGATAAAAATGATGGATCTTCATATGATTGTTCAATACCCTTGGTTGGGTAGAATACCTTAGATGAATTTCACAATGCTGGTTATGAAAATCATTATAAAATAGAAATCCCCTTATCATAGTTACACCCTCTAAAACATCCAAAAAGAGGACCCCTATGAAGTGTAATCTAGATCATATTCAATAAATTAATAAATTAAACCCTCTAATTAGTGTTTTTTGTGATGAGGATGCTAATTATGTTCCTTCTACAGATCATAGTCATATTGGGAATCCAAATTATGGAAGTAACACACCATTAGAAAGTGAAACAGTTAATGGAATGAAGACAAAAGGTCAAGTTAAATGATACCGCATGAATATTTCAAAATAGGTAGGTCTACTGACAAGTTTTGGGACCCTACAATAATAAAAAAAAATTATATTGGAATTTACAAGGGCTTGGGAACTCTCCCATGATCACAACCCTTAGGCACTTCATTATAACCAACAAACCCATGCTAATTGTCCTGGATAAACCAAAGATGAGGTTTAACAATTGGAAATATTTTAAATAGGATTCCCTTGGATACTTATATGTCTCACTAAATAAGTGTGTAAGTGAGGTGGTATCTCTCTGGGTCTTAAAGCATGATAGTATCCCACTTAAATCCTACTTTAAAAGTCACCAGTACATCACTGTTTCTAATGGAATAAAAGTCACTAACATCTCTCTTTATTTTGTATATGCTTCAAATCTTTATATAAGAATAAGTGACCTCTTGAGAGAGATGGAAACCATATCTGAAGAAATGTCTCAAATTTGGATCATTTTGGTTAATTTAAATACAATATTAAGACTTTAATAAAAACTAGGAATAATTTTAGTGGGATAGAAGATTATGTGTTCTCCTCCTGAATTAATAAATGAAACTTGGTTGAAGTCCCTATGGTTTGATCTAATTTCACATGGATTAGATACACCCTTAATGAGAGGAAATCCGTAAAATTTGATAGTTATTTTGTAGAGGTGTATGAGAGAAATGATTCTATTGGTGTTTCTGGAATCACTCTACCTAAAATAAATTCTTATCACAATCCACTATTGGTTTAAATTTTCATCAATAAATCAAAGACATACCCTCTTCTGTTCAAGTTTAACAATTATTGTCTTGTTATTTCTAGATACATATAAATTATTAGGAATTTTTGGAGGATTGAATCATCTAGAATCCCCTTTCAAGTTTTAGCTACCAATATGAAAAATAAAAAAATATTTCTCAAAGAATAGAGTAATAATTCCTTCTCCAAAATTGATGTTGACATCAAGGAAGCTTACAATCTATTGGAACATTGTCAATACACCAATCAGAACCAAGAGGTTCCCTATTAGGATGAGATGCAATCCCTTTCTAAATTTTATGACCAGCTAACTCTCAAGGAGAATCTAACCCGAATATAATTTAATAATATATGGTGAAAATAAATAGATATAAATTCAAAGCTCTTTTACTACATGAATAGGGAGAAAAGGGCCAAAAGAAGAGTCACTACACTAAAAAATAATGATTTTTTGTTTAGTTTTGAAAATGAATTTTCCAGTGTAGTGATCAGTTATTTTGAGGATATGTACTCATATAAAGAGGGTGACAACAACAATAAGATGATTGAAAAAATCACTCCCAGTATTTATGGTCTATAGAATAAGAGGCTAACTGAATAACCTAATGAAATATAAATAAATGGATCCCTTTTCTCCATGAACATTGAATGTTTGGTAGGACCTAATGGATTTACCAACAAATTATTTATGTTAAACTAGGTAATTTTTCACACTGAGGTCATTAATGATTTGAGGGAATTATTCACACATGCCTCTATTCTATATGGGTTAAATTCTAACTTTATTTCCCTAATTCCTAAAAAGTAAAATGTTATGGATATTATAGATTTTATCCCATTTTATATTGGGAAGATAATTCCAAATGTTATTAGAAAAATCATGGCTATTATATTGTGAGAGTTTTTCAAGGGTTATATCATGAAAAATAATTTTGGATTTTTCCCTAGAAGGAACATTCAGAATTGAATCTATACTTCCTATAAATGTTTCAAAATAATGTGGAAAAATGTGAGGGATGGTAATTTTTCTCTCAAGATTTATATTTACAAGGCCTTTTACCATATGAAATTGAGTTAATTTTTCCATTATTATAATATATGGGTTTTACAATGCCTTAATCAATCTAATTTACACTATTTTTATAAGTTTTAGGCTCTATGTACTTATCAATAGGTCCCCTATGGGTTTCTTTCAGTACTCCATGGGGGTCAGGTAATGGGACCATCTGGCCTCCTTTTTATTGTGGATGAAGATTATTTGATTCATCGCCTTAATTATATTGTTAATTATGGACTTTATAGTCAAATAAATTATATATGGGGGCTCCTTTTACACCCTTATATTCTCTATGGTAACGATATCCTTCTTTTTGGACAATATGATTGAACTAATACTTCTTATATTAAGATAAAATTTAGGTTTTATAAAGAAGTTTTTGGATAATTGATCAGCTGGAAAAATTCATTTTTGGTCTTTGGAGAGGGAGTGAATATTTACAAATAAAACAAGGTTTCTAGAAGCATGTAGTCAAGAAAAGATCCCTTATTTCAATTATCTTGGTGTTCCCATATTCTGGGGAAAGGTTAAAAGATGTTATATGGAGAGAATTTACTCAAGAATCAATTGTTATATTGAAATGTTAAAAGTGAAAACTATGTCTCAAGTGGGGAGAATTTGCCTTATGAATTATTTGATAGCCTCTATGTTTATTTATACCTTCTCAATTTATAAGTTTCCTCAAACTCTCATCAAAGAGTTGCAAATTCAAAAAAAAATTCTATACGGGTTACATTCATGAAAGTAAACTTGTTATGGTATCCTGAAAAAAATTTCTCAAACCCACTAACATGGGAGGTATGGGAATAAAGGATATAAAACACTTCAATGATGAACTCCTCAAGAAATTTACATGGATCCTCCTTACCTCCAATGATTCTTAATTATAGTTTCTTTCCAATCGATTCATAACAAAAAGGAAGAAAGTATACTCTTTTTAAATTTCCCCGTCTATCTGTTTAGCTATAAAACAATCATACCATGACCTCATATAATTCTAAAAATGGATTTTTTGTAAGAATTTAGTCCTAAACTACTGGAATACACCATGGATATCCTAGATAATTAAAGATAAAGTGTCTATCCCTTAGTCACCAAAAGGTATTTCAATTACTTATTTATAGTGAAATAGTTATTCAATTTCCTTTCTTTTATTTTACATTAGTATGGAGGTTAAAATATATGACTATACTAA
This sequence comes from Viscum album, assembly GCA_963277665.1. NCBI lineage: Eukaryota > Viridiplantae > Streptophyta > Magnoliopsida > Santalales > Viscaceae > Viscum > Viscum album. Next base: position 808,469,830 of record OY728138.1, on the reverse strand, counting down.
TATCATTAAACTCATTTGGGTACCAATATTGAAAGGTAGGATCACTATAAGGGGTTGTTATAGGCACATCTATGAGGGTTCTAACATGATGACCTCATGGTTTTTAGGCTTTAATAAACCCTTCATCCCTCCTGACTCAATGATCTTGATCTATAGAATTTCGAAAAAATTGATTACCACTACACAAAATTATTAAAAGGGGTGACCTGCACATCACCCATTCATATCATCTATGTCTCTATGTAAAGGAAACAATCCATCATGTTTGTTGTTCCAGTATGTTTACCTATAGGTTATGTAAATATATTAAAGACTCCTTTGAAAGCAGATTATTCTTGGAAAAATTTGAACAATTGATGACTTCCATCAGCAAGGTTAGCCAAAGTGAGTAGATATAGAGCATACTAATCAATTTTGTTGTTGTAGTAATTGAATATATATGAAGAGTAAGAAATGTTCTTGCCTTTGAGAATAAATATCCCTCTCTGCAGGAAAAAAATAATTCAATCCACAAAGAGATCATGGTTTCCTCCAAAATTCAAATAGAGACTGAAGACAATGATTTTTAGGATTTGGTTATTTTGAGATCCTTTTTTACTATCATGGTAAATAAACCACTGGTGATTAATTCCATTATATGGATTCCACTGATTACAAACTAGGTTAAAGTGAATGTAGATGGGTGGATTTAGGTGAACTGAAACCCTCGGGTTGTGGCGGTGTCTTTTACACTCATTAGTTCCTTGTTAAGGTTTATTTCTACCATTTTATAGGGAATGAGGGTTCAATTGAAGATAAGTTGTGGATGATGATCAAGGATATCAGGTATACTATCCAAATTGGATGGTGTTCTCTCTAGATAGAGTATGACTCATATATGGAATTTGGAATCCTTAAAGATCAATCTAGGAATGACCCATGGAGAATTTTTCTATCCTAGATTTAATTCCATTAGCTCATTTATCAGATTATCCAAGATGTCAGAAACTCTTATAGGGAATCCAATCACATTTTTTATGACCTATCAAAGAGGGAAATTTTGGAGATGAGCATAATATGGTCCTTTATGACTCCGAAATTTTGTTCTTCATTTATTGAGGCAGATGTGCATGGACACTGTCACAATCACCGAAGTAAACTCCCCTTGTGATTCCTTTCATTCTCTATTTTTCTAATAATTTTTTTTGGAACATGCTCACCAATTTCCTAAACCATTTAACTAATAATTACTTAAGACATTAATAAAAAATATTATCATTTAAGAAGTGTTTTGTAAGATTATTTTAGGAAAATAAATTTTATTAAAAACATATACAATTAGCATAAAAAATATTTTGAAGTGAATATATTTATATTATCCAAAAATAACTTAATTTTAGTTATAACACAAAAATAATATTGATGGTCAATAAATATCATCTACATAATCGACAAAAATAACAACCAACTATCCTATTGAATAATGGTCATAATGCCCATCAAACATATTATCCAACACTCATAATGAAAAATGGCCATATTTCCCTATAAATACATAATCATTATCACTGTATCACTTACTACTTCCCAAAAAAATGTTCTTACACATCCAGTGATAATGTCTGTCATTTTATTAATAATTCTCTTTATTTTTAAAGATTTATGGAAGAAGTTATCTTTTGGGTTGAATTAAAGTCTATGGAGTTTTTTTAGAGAATTTATTATTCTTATGTGTTTATATCCCTTTACTATCCCTAGTTTTAAAAAATATATATCCAAACATGGCCTATAATGTTCTTATGAAATGTAATAGTCTTTATGTGTATCTACTTGTTGAAATAGTGGGTATTTTATTTGATATGATTTTTTAGTAAATGTATTATACTTAATTAATGAAATAAGGTATTATTGATTTTTTATTATTAAATGAGTTATATAACTATTAAAATGGAAAATTATAAATAGAACTTGTACACACAATAAGATAAAACAAAATTATTTAGAAATTAAATGAACTATACTTTAAATTAGTAATGCATAATAACATATTATTTAGATTTGTGAATTTATTTTATCATGTTTCATATAAAATATAATATGGCAGTACCTTCCATGCTTATATATTATACTTTTTTGATAATGTAAACATGCATCAAACTTTTTTAACAATTAAATTACAACGGCTTAATTACCTAGAGATAGTGAAAATATAACTCTTTGTAAAATTAATGTATTTAACAAATAAAAATATATATTTAAAATAAAATCATGTATATAATTAAATATATGTTTATTTTTAAAATATATAGAATTTGGAAGTACGGAACCACATATGATGGTGGTAGGTGTTTCACCCTTTTCACCCCTCAGTCTTGGGTTTGAACTCCATGGTTATTCTAAATGTGACGGGTTGTCACTTGGCTTATGAGTTGCACTTTTTCCTAAAAAACTAATAAATAAATTACCATTTTTCTAGAAAAATTTATAATCGAATTACTTTGGTGATAAATATTTTCATAAATCATTATTTTATTAAAACAAATAAATTCATTTATCAATTATATTAATATTTATAAAAAATAACCTTCATTGGAAATCTAGGATGTTTCATTCTACCCCTTAACAAAATCACATCCTCATAATTTCACTCACTGATAAACACTTACTAAACCTGAATGTTCTCTTATTTTTCTCCATAGAATGTTCACATTATAAATACCTTGTAACTGTTAATCCGTCGAATTCATACTAGTTATTTTTAACCTAGTTATCTTAAGAAAAAGATATATACCTAATTATTTATACACAAATATTATTATTACTAATTCCAAAATGAAACAAAACATTTATGTGATTAGAACACAAATTACATTGAAATCCTCATGAGGGAAATCCATATGATGATTTTAGTTTTTAACAAGCTTGTTACCTCCCTTAGGTTCTATTTATATAAAATGGTATATAACTAATTTGTTCATATACAACACTACGATTTTTATTTCATGTAATATAGAAATATTTTTATAATAAACTAAGGATATATAACAAGGATCATGCTTTCATACTATTTCTTTCTTCCTAATCTTTTTAGAAACCATTTATTGATACAAACTTTAATAACCTCAACTCCATTACCCTAGATCTGGTGGTTATTTTATTACATTGGTATATATATCACAATAAAATGGATCTAATATTTTAGTATCCTCGGGAAAATAGATACATAAATATGTTTTACATTCAATTTTAAACTAAAAATACATCATCTAAATATATGAAAAAAAAATATTCTCTTTGAAATCCATTTTTCATAGGTTGTACTCCTCTTGGTTTCCTATAGAAAAAGGGATATGATATAATGGTTGAGTACAAATACTTAGTAAGGGGGTAGCATACAATGAAATATATTATAAAAAATATGTTATAATGTTAATAAATTAATTGGTTTATGCAATAACTCGTGAAACTAAGATCATAAATAAATCCATGGACAACATAACAAAGAATAATTATCTGGATAACAATAATTGATCATATATTGATGGAATTACATAATTCCGAACATCTTATACATGTCATCAAGACTTTGTGCATAGGAAACTTACATTATGTTATTAATAAATAAACTGAGATATTCTATAATTAATGAAACAAAGAGAATAAATAAATCTAGGGTAAATATAACAATAAATAGATTCATGGATACATGGTTAATGGATTTCATAATGCTATAAATCTTAAACATAACATCGAGGCCTTGTGCCAAGAAATATTACATTAAAGGTAAGGATTATCTCATTACCCTATCTTAGTTATGTCATTATACCTACAAATGAACTAAGGAGATATATAATTATGGGTCCCACCCATCACATAAAATTCCAATTCAATCCGTCACAAATTGAATAATTTTGTGGAACAATGTTCATTGAATGATCTACTTAGCATAAATTCTCAATTGGGTTTATCATACTATACTTAACAAATTATTATATGGTTTAAAAATATTTTCCCCTAATAAAATAATCAATAAGAATATCTAGGTGATATCCCATATTAGTATGCAAGGAATAACAAGGGATTTCACAATGTTTAAATAAACTCCTATAACAAGTGAAGGATTTGAGATCATAGTCATTGGGTGTTCAGAAGGAATATAATGATAAAAGTGTCTCTATATCTGGATACATGCATTTAAAAATGTAGGACATTAATGCAATGATAGATAAACAATTCTTAATAGTTTGTAAAAAATCAAGTGCATCATCTAATAATATCCCTTAGTAGTGTCAAACCAGGTGCATGGTAAGGGCCCATTTAATATGTGTTAGAATGATGATTAGGATATACACAGCCAACTATTCTCAATGTTTTAACCTTGAGATGTATCTAATCCAACACTACACCCACTTTTAGTACATAGAAAGTGATTTTTTTCATTGGAAAAATGACAAAAACTTTACTTACCAAAATTTTGGTTTGTTTTATGGCAATAGGAATGTATGAGCATTTTAATGGATTAAAAAAGGCTATAATGGAAGGGAATAAATAAAATATCATTATAAATATTTTAAATTGATGATAATACCATGTAAATAAATTCATTTTATTTTTTGAAAAATAATTTATATATACATTATAACATAAGCATTGTACTTGAAAATGAGAGAGGGTGATGGAGGACCCATACTTTGGCATAATAACGGCTTAGGGAAAGGATATAATGAGAGGTAATAAATAAAATATCATTAACAATGTATCAAATTTAAGATAATACCATGGAATAAATAACATAGTACTAGAAGAAAAAGAAATTTAAAATGAAAATTTATCAAATATAGTGAACTTGAAAAGGAAAGAGGAGGATTGAGGATCCTTACCTTGGGAGGAAGTTTCTTAAAGTTAGAGAGAGACTCATTAGAAACATATGGGAACCTTGGATAAACCCTTGAGAGTATTATTATGATATTATTATTTCTCAATGAATTTGGTGTGGAGAGTGAGGAGGGAAGGTATGGGTATTTGTACTTGAGGAGGGCTGGTATTAAGGTATTAAATAATGATTACATTATTATTAAGGATAACCACTTTTGGGTGGAATTAATTCCAAAAAAAAATTGGTTGATAATTAATTATAGATAGTTCGATTAAGGATATGAAACACATAAAAAACCCATTTAAATTTTTAAATTTTTGTTGTCTTGTTTCTTTATCTTTTAATTTTATCCTTTTACATTATTTTACGTATATAGTGGTAACTCTTTTTCACCATGATAAATATTTTATGTCTAAAAATTATATTACCCTTAATACCTAATTTTGAAATTATAATTATAAATATTTAGTACATTTTACTTAATTCAATTTGTAAGAGTTATAAAAATTATTTCTAATATGATACATGTATTACACATAAATGCATTATTTTAGAAAAGATAAAATCGTGGTTCCAAAATTCTAAGCATATTTTTATAAAAGTAACTAATTATGTATTATGATTTTTACCTAAATAAAATTTTGAAAAATTGGAAGGATTAATAAATTTTTTACCATTATCATACCATTATTTCATAATAAAAGTTATGATGTATGAAAAAAATGTTATCTTCACTTTTTACCAAAAAAATCAATATTTTATGAAATAAATCCAAATTTCATCCAAATTTTCTTTTAATATGATGGTTCCAAAAATGAAATATATTTATCTAAATGACACTATATATATTATAATTTTAAATTTTAAATAAAAAATATATTATTTATTTAAAACTAACAATTTTTATAGCATAATAAACATTATGACCAATATAAAAATTACATAAGACTTTGATAAAATGTAATATAATTTAAAAAAACTATAATATTATTTCAAGAAAATAACTTTTTAAAAACATATAAATTTATCATAAAACAAATATTTATAGGTATATATTTATAGTCTCTAAAAGTAATAAAATTTTGGTTATATCTTATAATAATCTTAACGGTCACTTAAATATGACTACATAACCAACAATAATAATAACCAACTATCTTCTTGTCTAATGTTCATAATTTCTATCGAAAAATTGGTCAAAGTTCATAATGGAAAATGATCATATTTCTCTATAAATACATAATCATTATCACTTAATCACTCATTAATTCTCTTATAATGGTTCTTACACATCCTTTGATAATTTCTATCAATTTACTAATGATTCTCTTTATTTTTTAAGTTGTTATGCTAGGAGTGATATTTTTGGTGGAATTAAATCCTATGGAGTTCCTTTTAGTGAATTTATTTTTCTTCTATGTTATATCCCTTTACTATTCCTAGTAGTAATATTCCATGTCTACACATGATGTGTAATGTTCTTATGAAATGTAGTAGTATATATGTGTGTGTACACGTTTTAATAGTTGGTGTGTTATTGGATTTGATAATTCAATAAATTTATTGTTCTTAATTAATGAAATATATAATTAATTATTATTTTTATGAAAAACAATTCTTATCTTTTTAAAAGGAATGTCTTAAAGTAATTAATCCTATAAAAATAATAATAAAATATAAAAACATTTAGAAATTAAATGAACTATAATGTAAATACATAATGCATAATAACATATTATTGATATTCAACCATTAATATTTTCATGTTTCAAATAGAATTACATATGGAAGTACCTATAAATGTTATATATTATAATTTTTTAATAATGAAAAAAATATCATTCTTTGTTATACATTAAATTATAATGACTTTATTACCAAGAGGATGTAAAAATAAAACTACTAGTCTATGGAATGTAGTTATAAAATAAAAATATATATTTAAAAAATAAACATGTATATAATAAAAGATATTTATATATATATAATGGATTCAATATGAATATATTTTTAATAAATTCATGACTTGAGATATAATTTCTAATGAAATTTCAACTACATTGACTTTGTTATCACATGGGAAATAATTTAATGATTGTGTATTATGACCCATTTTTTGATGTGATCTAATTAAAGAGTTCATAGTTATACTTGGAATCCTAGATAATCATATTCATTTTAGGATAGGATGTTTGATTTATTTATTATATAAATTGATATGGGATTAATGTAAATATATATAATCAGTGTCCAAAATTTAATCAAATTCCTTTAAAATAATAATAATAATATTTCATGAAAGTAATTTATATGAAAATTAACTTGGAATAAAATAATGATACAACTAGAGGTTTTCTTTGAAAATGAATTCATTGGGGTAGTGATTTGATTCTCTTGAGAACATCCCAGATGGAGTGGAATGGAAAGAACTAGAATCAAATAACACTCCCACAATTATATAATATAGGATAAGTGTTCCTTAAACCAATTCATTGTCATATTCCACTTTAGTGATGGTGATTTTATATGCTCTTCCATGTTCCCTTTTCTATCATGTTTTTGGTGTTTATTGAATCCAAAAACTCTTGGATTAGTTCACTGATTGGTGTAATGCCCAACCTCCATGTATTTAATTAATTGAAGTGTTTATGGATCATTAGGATAAAATTTTTCATCCAATATTTCATTCATTTCCCTCATTCCCCTTGATTGAAAATTATATTATTGATGGCCATAATTCCCACACTTGAAACATTTTTGGATTAATTTCCTGCAATTTCTTTATTTATTACACTATATTTTCTACATGTAGGGTACTGAAATTTCTTTACAACTTCAGATTTGTTATTTTGATTTCCATTATATGCTATATTCATATTCAAATATCTAGATTAATTAGAGTATCTAATTTCTATTTCCAACTTAATACTACATCGAATTATTTCCTTGTTGCTACCAAGTCATGTTTTTTTACACTAAATAATTTTTTTATCTTAATTTTGGGGTCAATAATAAAACTCAAGTTATACCACATGAGTCTTGTGAAATTTTCTTCATATGTACCAATGTATTAATACTCATTTTTTCATATATAAGGACATTCACTACATTTATTTATGAATTATAAAACTCTAATATTTTATGGTATGTATCTTCTTAAATAAATTCAATTTCTTTGATTTCTTAAGTTGCATGCAACACCGAGTTTAAACAAACAAAGATAGGATATGAAATATAATTATTTTAACATAACTGTTATAAACTAGTCATTAAAATGGCACGTATAAAAAATATTAACTAAATTTTTTAAAAAAAATTGCACATGTTTATATAATAATTTTATGAGCAATTAATTACAAATGAATATAAAAAACTAATTGAATATAAAAATAAAAGTTTCTATAAAAAAATATTTTTTATGCATTAATCCTAATAATTTAAATTAGTTATTATTAATTGATTATATTAATTAAATTTATATATTATATATTAAATCAATTTTTTTAAATTATTTCTATATATTTGATAATAATAAGATAAGAACACATCTAATTTTATGTATAAAAATTAATATTTTTCTAAAGGCATTATGGCCTCATTTTAATGGTGCACTTTTTTTAAAACTAAAATTTGAAACTTTGATAAATTATGTTTGAAAAAATAAACTTCATTTTTAAAATAATAATTTTTAAAATTATATTAGGGTGATTTTTTCATGTTTCAAAAAATATTTATTTTTTAGTGAATAGTGAAAAATACATATTTTTATTGAAAACTGTATTTTTATTTCATCCATTTAAAAGTTATATTTTATGTTGGTTTAAGAATAAAATTAGTAATATATTATTATTAAAAATTCAATGAAGTTAATTTTAATCAATTTCATGGTTGATTTGGTATAAAAACAATTTTATATTAAATAGTGAATTTTTATAAAAAACTATTTTTTCTAATGTTTTATCGGTTTACTTTTAAATTAAATTCCTCCAATTCTATGTTTTTAATTATAATAAATGGAATATATATTTTTAATCAAGAGGTAAAATTTTATTAAATAGTTCCCTTTTATTTTTAGACAACATGAATAGTAAACTTAGTAATTTTTATAACCATAGTTAAGGGTAAATCTGGTAATTAAGGGTAAAAAAATATGATAAGGATTATAAAATTACTATAAATATTGTCCAAATTTTATTGTATGATTAAATTTTGACTAAAATAATCCATTATTTGATTTTATTACCTTTTAAATCCACATGGATGACATTAAGTCCCTTATAGTATTTTAGTTAATGAAAAGTCAAATATTTCATACTCTTGTTTTAACAAGTATAACATTCTTAATATGTGCTCATACAGAGGATATGGGTGACCATAAATAGTCCTTTAAAATATAAAAGATTAATATTAATCATAATAATTTATTTTAAATTTTTAATAAAGAAATAATTTCCCTAAATGATTATACAATGATGATGTAATAATTACTCAATTAATGGAAAAGCCAAATAAATTATATAAAAAATATTAAAAGTAATACAATTTGAATTAATTAATGTTATACATGAATTTAGTAGAATAATATGAAATATTAGGGATGTATTAAAAGTATTATTTTATGATATTATATTATCTTGATTTTATTAATGTCAAAGTAATTAATAGTATCAAATTTGACAATAATGATATTTATGGATTTAATATATTATTAAATTATTTAAAAATACTATAAATGTTAAATAATAACAAAGGGGATAATAATTGGTCTAAAATGTATTACCCTATTCATTTATAGTTCATTTTAAAGTCTTTGTCTCTAGGATATCCTTATTATATTTTAATATTTTGAGGAATTTCGAAAGTACCCCTCAACTCAATTATAAAAGGGAACCTCCTACCTCACTTATTCACAAAAATTTTATCCATATATCTTGATGAAATCATACCTATTTGTCTTAAAAAATTACTTATCCATGTTATGGATTTTTTGTTCTCCTCAAAATACCAACCCTAGTTTCTCTAAGAGGAGATCCAAAGCATGATTCTTTAAGATAAGGTATTCATCTTTACTGACTTATTTAAGTTTATTTATTCTTCTACTTCCTCTTAATGTGATTTTTCTTTGATAAATTAATAATTATAGTATCATATATATGATTATATTTTATTATGATTATGGTATAACCATATTCTACCTTTAATTCATCCTTTGAAAAGAAAAATCATTGTGCATGCGTACGTACGACTTACCGTCTCCATGTCATGTTTAATATTTTTCATCACCACTTTACTTGGATGGGTATAATTATAAAAATAATAGATATATATGATAATTATGAAATGATAATTATTCTATAAAACTAATATACAATTATCATCCTTACCATTTCACCCATTAATGGAATGATATCGTCTCTTGTGTGTACGTACGGTCTACCGTCTCCATAACACGATGCGATTAATTTTCCATGATAAAAATTAAATAATTATTATAAAAATAAAACAAATGAATAAATATGATATTTATAACATTAATATCATTATATATTTGATGGTTATATATCCCATTCAAAAGAAATAGGATATTTATGAGAAAATATGCATGAGAAAATAATGAAATTGACACCCAAAACAAGGGTAATAACGAAATATTATTAATAAACAGGTGATAAGATGATATAATAGGATAATATGTGATATAATAAATATGAATTTGGTTCTATTATAAATTAATAACATTATTCAAACCATTATATAGGAGGTTAAAACATGTTAAATTAAATGAAATCTCTAGGTAAGGGATTTCTTAACTAAATTTTCATTCATCAGGTTAAACTTCTATTTTATTGATTATGACATGATAAGGTTATGTGTGAAATGAATTTCGATTATATTATGTTTTATATACACTTTTATATGTTTATTTATAGTATATACACATAATCCACTAATTTTATTAATGATATTATCTTTGTAAGGGACTTCGTCTCAATTTCACTTCATTGATGAAAAATTTAATATTATATAAGTAATTTATTTTATATGGTGTATATAGTGAGCATTTGTTTTATTTATGATCATTACTCATTGAATATTTCATTTATATTAAATATTTATATTTATTTTATCATAAATATGTATCTTTACTAATCCTTATATCATTTTTATGTATGGTTTTTACTTTGAAAATGATTTGATTAACTGGGGAAATAATATTAAATTTGTATCTTTTACTAAATATGGATATTTTTTGATAAGGAACATTGGTTTATTAATTAAATTTATTATTAGATATATTAGTAATTATTTCGGATTTCAATAATGGATGGGTATCGTATATATAAAATACCCTTGACACATTTCTAGTCTCAAGAGACGAATAAATTGGACAAATTTAATGGGTTTTTACCCATAAAGATTAAACTGTCTTGTGAAAGGTATTTAAGGTAGAGGTATCATGTTCCTAGAAAACATAACATCCAATATTTATGAATTTTCTTCATTAATAATTCATATTTTTTAAATTAAATTGATTTAATGGAATTTGTTTCCAACTATTCACATTTCCATGATGTTTATACCTTATCCACTCATTATATAAAAGTTATTGATTAAATGGAATGTGTGTTCAGTTATTTTTCCTTTACATAATGATAATTAATTATTGTTTCAAGATAGATTCCTTTCTATGTAACTCTTACTGGGAATTCAAGATCACCCATTATTTGTTCTCTTTTCCCCATGATTTGAAGATGAAATGATTGAATTAGTTCAAGGATGAAAATTACTTTCATTTTTTATGTTTTATTTTTAATTACTAATGTAATAAGGGTACCATATATGTATCTAGTTCTCTAATAATACTAAAATGATCAGTCCATTGGGATGTTATTCCTTGTATATTATGCCAATGTAATATGGTGACCACTTACTCTAGGTGATTGGGGTTGGGGTTGTTACAATTGGTATCATAGGTGGTTTAGTTGAAACCTTAGGGACTAGATTTTAAAATAAACATAACCAATATAAGAACTATGATAATTACTCATAGTATTTAAAAACTTTTACGATTAGAGGAATTTTTATTTTTTAGCTCAATACTCATGATTATTATGGGCTAAAATAGTGTGTGTCATTATTTAGGGATGGAACCTAATGTAAGGGAGATAATCAATACCAATAGACAATATAGGGAATTAACCACTAATAAATCCACCACATTTAGTGTTAGAGATAACCAGATCATAACCATATTAGGATATCTTACTCAGTATATGATGAATAACCTTTCTCAAATGTAGAAACATGATGCTTTACGACATGATACACTTATACAGGATCATATTTTATAGAAGAATCCCCCATATTTTAGTGGGACTACTGATCTAGTGGTATTTTAGTAATGGATCAAGTCCCTTCAAAATGTATTTATAGCATTGGGATGTGATGAAAATTTTAATGTAGTACTAGAAGTATATTTTCTCATTGGTGATGTTTATAAATGGTGGTAATTGATCCTAAATACAATGGAGGAAGATGAAATAGAACACCTGGAATGAAGATATTTTAAAGAAATATTTTTTGATAAATATTTTTCTCATGATCAGCAGATATAAATAAAGAGAAAGTTTATTATCTTAAAGAAAAAGGATTAAGATGGTGTTGTAGAGAATGAGGCTACCTTTACAAGAATAGAATGGTATTCTACATATTGCATGCATAACTTGGAAAGAAATATTGATCATTTCTTTGAAGGTCTTAAGCCATGTATCTAAAGGGAATTGTATTCTCAGATATTTTAATCATATCATGAAATAGTGTTATGTTCTATAAAAATAGATAATTAATTCCCTATATCCTACATCTTCAAGGGAAGTAAATAGAAGAATAGGTCATCTAAGAACCATGAGAAAGCTAAAGCACCAAATAATAATTAAGGGATAAATAAATTTCAATCTTGTGAAAATTATGGGACCAAATATATAGGGAAATAAATAAAGGGAAATCGAGTGTGTTATAAGTGTGAAGACAAGGTTCATCTATCTCATTAATGTAATTGTAAGAAACAAAAAACTGATATTCAATCCTCAAACTACAAAGATATGGGGAATTATTCAAATCTATAGCACAAGTGTCAAGGGAATATACCACAAAATAGGCTAAGGGGAGGTGGAAAAACTTATGCAATGACTACAGTAGAGGAATAAGTATCCAATTATGTGGTGAAAGATACATTAATCCTATCTTCCAAATTTAGCCAATAATTTATTTGATTCTGGATTAACACACTCTTTTATATCTACTTAGTTTTCTAGAAAAATTAGACATTTTACCTTTGATTTAATAAGGGGATTGTTAGTAAAAACTCTTTATGGAAGTCTCATTTTAACAAATATGTTTAAGGAAGTACCCATTATGAAACATAAACATGATTTATTTGCTAACATTATCATTGTAATTTTGGTTGAGTTTGATATAATCCTCAGTACGGACTGGCTTTCAAAATATGATTTGAAAATTTATTTCAAGAAGAAGGAAATTAAAATTTGTGAAGAAGATATAGAATTATTTATATTTATATCAAAAACAACATCATCTGATTCTTATTTAGATCCACCCCCCAATAGCTCTACTGAATGAAATTATTGGGGAGGAAGAGAAAAAATCATCTAGGGATGAATAAGGTAATATTCATATAGAGTATGTACCTATTGTACAAGAATAAATTGATGTATTTTCTTAGGAATTACCTAGACACCCCACCCCCCAAAGTAAGAATTTTAGTTTTATACTGATTTAATCCTTGATGCACGACAAATATCAAAGAAACCTTATAGAATGGACACTCCAGAATTAGTGGAGCTGAAGAAACAACTAGAGGATTTAAGTAATAAGTGATTTATTCTCTATAGTGTTTCTCCATGGGGATACTCTCTTATATTTGTTAATAATAATAATGGATTCATGAGTCTGTACATTTATTATAGATAAATAAATGCTATTGTAATAAAGAACAAGTATTTTATGCCTCGCATTAATGATTTATTGGATCAACTTTGTGAACCTCAATATTTTTTAAAGATTTACCTTTGTTATGTGTAAAATCAATTTCAAGTAAATAAAGAATACATTCTAAATATATATTTTTAGAAGATATATTGGAATTTTGATTTTACAGTAATTCCATTTGGGTTGACAAATTCACCATGAGTTTTTATGGATCTGATGAACATATTATTCAAAGAATATATTGATTATTTTTTTGGTATTCATTGATTATATTCTGGTGTATTCTAAAATCTATGAAAACCATAAGAATTTCTTGAGGATATTTCTTGGGACTCTCACAAGGAAAGATCTATATGGTAAATTTTTCAAGTCTGAATTCTGGCTTTAGTAAATTTCTTTTCTTGTCTATATTTACTCTAAGAATGTAATCTTGGTTGGTCCTATCAAGAAAAAGGTAGTCCAATAAAGGCCTACACCAATAAACATAATTGATGTATATAGTTCCATTGGTTTATAAGGTTATTATCATAGTTTTATTCATAATTTTTCATGATTGGATAACCTATAAACCAAAAATACATCTAAATGGGTAAAGTTTTTATGGAAAAAATAATGTGAGGATTATTTTGAATAATTGAATAGAATATTGTTCAATGGTCCTATTTTGACTCAACTATTAGGAAATGATGGGTTTTTTATATACAGTGATGTATCAAATAAAGGACCGAGTTGTTTCCTTATATAAAATGATAAATTTATTACATATTCATCAAGACAGTTGAAGACTCATGAACAAAATTATCCAACTCATGATCTTGTGTTAGAAGTTATAATATTTGCTCTGAATATATAAAGACACTATCTATAAAGATAAATATGTGAGATATGTAAGGATCAAGAGAGTTTGATATACATATTTACAGAAAATTAACTCAAGATGAGGCAATAAAAATAGATCAAGTTACTCAAAGATTACTATTTCTCAATAAAGGACCACCTGGAAAAAGAAAATAAGGTAGCAGATGAATTAAATAGGAAAGAACATGGAATTATAACCCAAATGAGGATTGAGAGAGATCTAATGTTTATTGATTATGTAAATATATATATGTGGTAATTATTAAGTAATGTTATACACTACTCCTTTTTTAAATGATTGTGAAACCATATTTATTGTAAAAGATAAAAATCTCTCAATCTGATGATAAAAATTTTCATAATAAAGTTAAATCTATGAATAATGGAAGATTGGAAGGCTTTTTTGTAAACTTTGTAAATAGGTTATGTATTACATCAGTACCTAAGCTAAAATGGGAACTATTTTATGATTCTCATAGATCAAAGTTCTTTATACACCCTAGTAGTACCAAAATGTATAAGGATTTAAAGGAACATTTTTTGTGGGATTATATGAAGTGGGAAATTTCTGAATATGTGATAAGATTCCTAGTTTTTCAATAAGTTAAGACTGGGAGATAGTATCTTAGAGGATTCATGAAACCTCTACCTATTCCTATGTGTAAGTGGGATGAAATTACTATATAATTCATCACTGGATTACCAGACCCCCAGAAATAATGATGTGATACGGGTTATTATTGATTTCCATACCAAACTAGCACATTTTTTTACTATAAGATAAGATTTACCTCTTGATATCCTATAAATACACTATATTAATGAAGTTTTAAGACTTTATGATGAACCTCTATTGATTGTGTATGATTAAGATCCCTTTTTTACTTCAAAATTATGGAAGAGTCTTCAGAAGGCTCCAGATACTGAGCTTTAATTGAGCATTGCCTACCATCCTCAAACTAATGAATATTCTTAAAAATACTATTCAAAAATTATAAGACATGTTTAAATCATTATCACTTGACTTATAAGGTATGTGGGATCATTATTTACCTTTGGTAGAGTTTTCCTATAATAATAATTTCCATTCAAGTATTCAAATGGTGTTGTATAAAGCATTATATGGCATGAAATTTCATACTATAACATGTTGGGAATATGTTCTTAAAAGAAACATTATTGGCCCGAAACTTATTGGAGAGATAAAAAAAATTAAAGACTATTTAGGATCATATTGAAACATCTTAAAGTGGGAAAAATAGTTATTCTAACAACTAGAGAAAGGATTTATAATTTTAAGTGAGAGATCATGTTTCTCTGAAATTTTATCCATGGAAGGGTTTCATATGATTTAATAAGAAAGAAAAACTAATCCCAAGGTGCATCAGACCATTCAAAATTATAGAAATAATTGGATTTATAGCTTACTGATTAACAATGACACCAAGTCTCTCTAAATTTCATAATGTGTTCTGCATATCATTCTTTAGTAAGTACATGTCAGACCCAACGCATGTACTCACCTTTGAAGATATAGAACTAGAACCTGATATATCTTATTGTGAAGATCATGTAAATATTCTTGACACTCAATAGTATGTTCTAAGGAATCACATTACTCAACTAGTAAAGGTTACTTGTAAAAACCATAAAATAGGAGAATCAACGTGGGAACCTAAGGATGTAATGAAGAAGAATCGCCCTCATCTGTTTAGAATGTAATATTCATAAAAAATTCAAGGAAGAAATTGTTAATATGAGGCACAAATATAAAACTCCAAGATTTTATAGTATTTCTCTTCTTAAATAAATTCAATTTTCTCAATAGCTTACGTTGCACAAAACACTGAGATTAAACAAACAGTGTTATACTATTAAATATTATTATTTTAACCTAACCATTATAAAATAGCCATAAAATGTTAGGTATAAAAAGGATTAAATAAATTTTTGAAAAACAATACACATGTTTATATAATTATTTTGTGACCAATTAATTAGAAATTAATATAAAAAAGTGAATATAAAGGAAATCTTTTTACAAACAACAATTTGTATATGCCCAATGGAGTTTTATCCTAATAAATTAAATTAATTACTATTAGAAAATGATATTGATTTAATTTATGTATTCAATATTCAATCAAAAATTTTGATATACATCCAATATATTTCATATAAATAAGATAAGTACAAATCCAATTTTAATCATAAAAAATTTATATCTTTCTAATGCCGGTTTTGCCGCCTTTTAATGGAGTACATGTTCTAAATCAAAAAATTGAATCTTTTATAAAATCTATTTGAAAAAATAAAATTAATTTTTAAAATTATATTTTTAAAATTATATTAGGGTGATTTTTTTGGTATTTTTTAAAGAATATTTATTTTCTAGTGAATGATGAAAAATAAATATTTTTTTATTAAAAACTATATTTTTATTTCAACCATTTTGAAAGATATATTTAATACTAGTTTAAAAGTAAAATTATTAATATTATATTATTTATAATCCAATTATGTTCATTAGAATAAATTTAATGATTGATTTAGTATAAAAATCTTTTTCTATTTAATTGGGCATTTTTATGAAAAAAAATTCATTGTATTTTACAAGTTTAATTTTAATTTAAAATATACTAATTCTATATTTTGAATTTTAAAATATGGAATAAATATTTTTAATTAGGATTTCCAAATTTATTAAGTAGGTCCCTTTAATATTTTTACAATATGAAAAGTAAATTTAATAATTTTTATTACCACGATTAAGGGTATATCGGGTAATTAAGGGTAAAAATAATATGATAAGGATTATAAAATTAACCTAAAACATATCACAATTTTATTTTATGATTATTTTCTAACCAAAATCATCCATGGGTTTAATATAAGACCTTTTGGAGCCACATGTATGACATTAAGTCTCTTATAGTATTTTAGTTAATGAAAACTATAACGTGTCATACTATTCTTTTAATAAGTAAATCATTTTTAATATGTGGTCATCTAGAATATATGTTTAAAAATTAATATTACTTTTAAATATAAAATATTTATATTCATCATAATCAATTATTTATAAATTTTAATCAAGAAATAATGACCTTAAATGATTAGACAATGATGATGCAGTAATTACTTAATTAATGGAAAAGTCAAATAAATGATATAAAAATATTAAAGAAAATATAATTTTAATTAATTAAGGTGATCCAAGAATTTTTTAGATGGATGTGACATAATAGAAATGTATTAAAAAAAATTTTAATATATCTTGTTATCTTGATTTTCTTAATGTCAAAGTATAGAATAGTATCAAATATGACAATAATGATATTTTATGGAATTAATATTTTATTAATTTATTTAAAAATCACAAAAATGATAAATAATCACAAAGGGGGAAATATATGATCTAAAATTGTTTCATATATTTATGTATAGGTCATTTTTAAGTATTCAAATCTACAATAGCCTTATTATATTTTAGTATTTTGAGGAATTCTTAAAGTGCCCCTCACCTCAATTATTAAGGAGAACCACCTCCCACACTTTTTCACAACACATTGTTCCATATATCTTGACCAAACCATACCAATTTATCTTCCCAAATTCTTTATCCATGTTCTAAAGGTTATATTATTTTAAAATACCAACCTTAGTGTCCCTAAGAGGAGATCCAAATGGGGATTTTTAAGAGATTGAAAGTTATTTTTTATTGAAATTGAAAAATGCAAGGAATGAAACCTTCAAGGAGGGAAAAGGTGATATAGGCCAAGGGAATCCCCTTGTACTACACTCTTACACTCAATGTTAAGAGAGTCAAGACCGGCATAAACCATAATCTCCTCATCCTGCCTACCCATGCGGGCCAAAGAGTCTGCCCCAAAGTTAGTCTCCCTCTAACTATGATGAACCATCCTTCCTTGATTGGACTTTTCCTTACATCTAATAATGAGGTATGTCAACTCCCAAGGTATCATCTTGCGTGCGACTTACCATCTCCACGTCTTGGTGTAATTTGTTTTTCATTACCAGTTTACTTGGATTTTTATAATGATGGAAATAATAGATATATATGATAATTCTGACATGATATCGATTCTATAAAAATTAATATACCAACATCTTCCTTATAATTCCATCCATTAATGGAAATTATATCATCGCAACTGTGTACGTACGGCCTACTATCTCCATGACGTGATGTGATTAATTTTCTGTGTTAAACATTCAAGAATTATTATAAATCTATATATGATGAATTAATATAATATTTATAACATTAATATTATTTTATAGATGATTTATTTATATCCTATTTGAAATAAATGGGACATTCATGAAAAAATATGCATGATAAAAATAGGAAATTAACATCCAAAACAAGGGTAATAATAAAATATTATTAAAAAATGGATGGTAAGATGATATAATAGGATCATATATGATATAAAAAATATTAATATGGTTCTATTAGAAGTTAATAACATTATTTTAATCATTATACAAGAAGTTTAAATTATTCTTAATTAAAGGAAAGTATAAGGTAAATAATTTCTTAATTCAATTTTCATTCTTTAGGTTAAAAGTTTATTTCATTGATTATTTCATGATAAGGTTAACTGTGAAATTAATTTTTATTTTATTATGTTGTATTTCTACTTTTTTATGTAGATTTATATCAGATACATATAATTGATTCATTTATTAGTGATATTTTTTTAAGGGACTTCATTTCAATTTCACTTTATTCCGGCATATTTTAGTATTATGCACTTAAGTTATTTTATATGGTATATATACTACCCCTTTGTTTTATTTAGGATCATAATTCATTGAAAATTTAATTTCAATTAATTGTCCATATTTCTTGAATCATGGATATGATTATTTCCTAAGCTTTATACCATTTTTATATACAGTGTTTACTTTTAAAGTGATTTTATTAACTGGGTAAATAATTTTAAATCCGTATCTTTTACTTAATATAAATATTTTTTGATAAGGTACATTGGTTCATGAATTAAATCTATTATTAGATATTTGAGGAATTATTTAGACATGAAATAATGGGTGGGACTGTAAATATAAAATCCCATCGATGCATTTATATTCTCCTGGGATGAATAAGTTTTCCAAATTTAATGTTTTACCCATAAATATTAAATTGCATTGTGAAAAGTCTTAATGGTAAAGGTATAATGTGCCTAGAAAACATGACATCCAATAGTTAAATATTTCATTCATTAAGAATTCATATTATACACAAGTTATTTATTAAATGGAATTTGTTTCCAATTATTTATAATTCCATAATGTTTATGCTTTATCCTCTCATGATAGAAAATTTATTGAATAAATGGAATGTATGTTCAGTTACTTTTCCTTCCCATAATGATTATGAGTTATTGTTTCAAAATATCTTCCACTGTATGTAACTCTCACCGGGTATCCAATCTCACCCATTTATTTGTTCTCTTTTCCCCAGGATTTAAAGATGAAATTATTTCGTGAGTTCATGGATGAAAATTACATTCCTTTTTTATGTTTTATTTTTAATTACCAATGTAATAATGGTACCATGTATGTATCTAGTTCTTCAAGAATACTAAAATGATTATTCCTTCAGGATTTGATTCCTTGTATATTATTCCAATATAATAAGTTAACTATTGACTCTGTCCTAATATATTCAGGGTTATTACATGAAGAGTTTA
This sequence comes from Viscum album, assembly GCA_963277665.1. Taxonomy (NCBI): domain Eukaryota; kingdom Viridiplantae; phylum Streptophyta; class Magnoliopsida; order Santalales; family Viscaceae; genus Viscum; species Viscum album. The sequence goes on along the minus strand of OY728138.1, from coordinate 808,449,385 downwards.
AAAATACTATTTAGTGATAAATATTATTTTAACTCCACATATACCATAGATTCCATATATTTCTTCTTCATGGTATTCTTAATGATTTCCCTCCATAAGTTAGCCTCTCCCACCAAATGGTACATAGATATGACAAAGTTTTCATGGTAAAATAATGGGAGAACATAAAATATATTCAATATAGATTTGATCTATTGTTTAAAAATTAGTGGATTGGAATTCCTAATAAAGGAGGGCAGACAATGTCACAAAAATGACTCAATATAAAGTTTCCCTTTATTTAGTACATTTGGGAGATCCACATAGACTATGATATTATTCATAACATGGGAGAGTTGAGTTATAATTGAAATAATATTCTCTACATAAATAGGAATCACGTTGTAATAATTATTTAGAAAATCAAGGTATTACCCATCACAATCATTTATATATTTATTTATAATTTCTCCATCCACTAAATAAATAATGAAATGCTAAGGGGTATGAAAATAATTATTTTCAAAAAATTACAATAAATATAAAATAAGTTACTCATAAATGAAGTCTTTATCTTAATAATTAATCCCAATGTTTTAAACTATGATATATGTGGTCACACTACTATTAGGTTCTATAACTTTACCTATTATGTATTACATTATCAAATGATATTTAAATAATTTTTAATGGTTCATAACTAGAATTTAAATCATCCCACAAATATCACTGAGTAGTTTCAAAATAGGTATGTATTTAGGACAACTTATCGTACACCAAGTGAAGAATAAGTTAATACTCAACCAACCTTTTTAAGGTTAGTACCCCTAGTTGCATCTATAAAATATCAAACATCAACTAGTTTGTATCAAGGATGGGATATTATTAATGTAAACCCAGATAATATTTACTTTATGACAATTCTAGGATGTTATCTTATAATTAGACTTATCCATCGAGTTTTGACTAATTTTATCACATCATAATCCCCAAAAATAACTAAATTATTCTCCAAAAATAACTAAACCATGATTTGAAACAAACAAGGACACCCCAAACCCACACTCCTAGGTATACTACTAAAATATCAAACTTTAAACATTATATTTAATATAAAATAAGATACCCCAATCTAACCACGTATATATTTCAAAAAAAACATTACATCTCATAAGAAGTCTCCAATATCTCACATTTTATCCAATAAAATGTATCATATGTAATACCATTATTCCTATCCTAGAGAAGGGAAAAAGAAAAAAATGAGTGATATTGAATTCTTAGTAAGGTTAAACAAGATCGATAAAAATCTATAATCATAAGTGGTCATGATATAAGAATGTGAGTATGAAGTCGTATTCAAGGTTTGAGATCATCAAATTGGAAAAAAGTATCCAAATAACAATTAATCGTTAGTAATAAATCAATTCATAAGAATCTGAGCATAACAAAATACATGAGTCTTCATTAAATGAGATAATTGAAATGTATAAGATTATTACACAAATGTATGCATCAAAAATCATTTCCATTTTCAAGGATCACTGCCAAGACTATCATCATAAAGTGGACAGAGACACATGATGGACTAAAATCACACCTCATTCTCATAAAAAGAGTGGATTTTGTCTTATATTAAACTAGATTCACACCTTAATTCCTAACATGCCTACCCATGACATATATGTATTTACCCAATTCAATGGAGGGTTGCATAATTCTCATCATACCTATCAAAAATGGGCATAATACTCTAGGAGTTTGGTTTCACTCCCTATTTCATTTCATATTATCCCTGTAAATATCAAGACATACCTAATAAATTAATGGGATATATAATTATGATCTCTTCTGTCACATAATAAAATAATACATATGCATGAAATGATAACATGAAAGTATTCATCATTCAAACATCACTTCATTAATCCATAGAAAATAGTTTATTTTCATGAAGACATTTATAAAGCATTTTATAAGTCATCCAATGAATGACAGTGGATGGTGTTATAAGGAAATATATCAATTGTAGCATAAATTATATTTAAGTAAATTGATGTATATGTAAAACACCATTTTCAATATTACTGGATAATTTACCTTGAAATTTAAAAGGAAATATCCATTTACTAAAGTTATTCAAAACTACTTAAAAAAGTTTCCTTAAAAAATTCACATATCTTGATTAAAAAATATATAAATTACCGTTTGGAATCCAAAAATATATATTATTAGAAAAAAAAATTTATAAATGATATATTCTTTAAAAAATTCCCCTTATAAGACATAAAACCCCTAAACACTTATTTATTAATAACTCAAGACTTAAAACCTATTTAAAAATCAAAAAATATATTTTAAAATTTAAAAAAATTAAAAATATTAGAATTTTTTATTTTATTTTGACAATATTTTTAATCAAAATCATTTGAAAATATAATTAAAAATTAGAAAGTAAACATCATAAAATATATTTATCATATTTGAGAAATATGTATTCATATAAAAAACATTGAAAAGGGATACCTTTTCCAAAATGGCACTTATAAGAAATATTAAAACATATGATTTCAATTATTTTAATTAAATTAAAAATAGTTGAAAATGGTTATAATAATTTTTTTGAAGCATTGAAAAGTATTTCAATAAAATTAACATAGATAGGATGAAGATTCTTAACTGAATAAAAGATGTGGGGTTGGTTTCAATTATAAGAATTACATCGGGTAAATTACCAACCTAGGGAAAATAAATTTATATAGAAAATGTAAATAATGAATAATAAATAGATGAGAAAAAAATGGATAGGGTTTTATATGTAAATCACATTAAATTTTTTTCAGATGGAAATGTGTTCATAACAATCTCAATTTAAAAAATATATTAGAGAAAACCCCTTACAACTTTGTTAACATTTAAGTCAATAAAAATGAAATGTATGTAATATGATTGATTATGGGATAACTTTAATTTCATAATAAATAAATTTAAAATGCATACAAGAGAGGTATATGAAATACAAGAAAAATAAGTTTTTAATAAAAAAAACATATCCCAAGGAAGAAAGACTAAAATGAGAAGAATCCGTAAATAATTGGAAACTCTTTGATAAAAATACCATAAGAGATATAAATTCATATAGATTTGAATATTACTTAAATAAAATTTATGCTCCAAAAGAACATCCAGAGGGATGTATATAATATATACAATATTAAATAAGATATTAATATAGAATTTGTCTCAATAAATGAAAATTATATTAGAAACCCATAACATTAATCCTAGATTCCGCAAAAGAGCTTTAGTATCCATTATTATAACAACCCAAAATTTTATCAATGGAAATTCCCTTATTATAATTATTTATTATAATATAAATCACATAAAATAATTCTGAGAATAAAATAAAAACTTTATAAATGAATAATGAATGAAATAATAGGTATTTCTAGAAGTTAAGGAACCTTTACCAATAGAATAGTAAACTAACCTTTGGAATAGTAATGTGGCCATTAGGAATAGTAAATATTTTAATAGAATAGTAACCTAATATTTGAAATTAAAAATAAAATATAGGTATCTTATAAATTATAATATGATATAATTATATCATAGTATATGTAAATAAATATTTTAAAAATTATTGTTTAAGTGTTGGTATTTTAATAAAACATAAATGTTTATTTACAATTTTATTATTAATATAATGATTTTAAAAAAGATTTATTTTCATAAAATAGATTCATAAACTAATTTTTGTTATGACAATAAGATGATTTTATGAGACCTTAATTAGTTTTTCAAAGTGTTATAAAATCAGATATAATTTTAAAATCAATATTTTCAAAGTAAATGATGATTTTAGTTAAAAATTAAATTTTTTATATTTCAAAAATTATTTTTCATAAAATAGAGTTCATTTTTGAATTATACACATTGAAAAATTATTATGGTGAATTTTTTGTATTTTTCTAAAATGCTTGAATTTTTGGTGAATAGTGAAATACGGTAATTAATGGTATATATACATTATAAGTTAAAAAGGTATTTCTTAAGTAATAAATAATGTAACCACCATAATATCAAACTAACCTTAATTATTTTATTATATTTTGTGATAATTCTCAAACTATTCATAGTCTTGATCCAAAATAATAAACTAATGAACAAAATAATGAGAAAACACTCCTCTCCTCCCCTATAAGTACCACCCATCACCACATCTTCTACTCAAACATTCCAAGATTTTATCCTTGTACAAATTATCCCAAATATTCTTCCAAATACCCTCTCCCAAATCCATGATCCCTTGGTCTCAGCAATATACTAAACCCTTTTCCCTAAGGAGGTTCTCAAGGTGGAGAAATTCAAGAAGTAACATTATTTTTATTTTTATTTTCATTATTTTATTATCCTATACTCACCTAAACCTATACAAGATTAATGATAAATCTAGTAAATTTTATATAATTTAATTTTATTGTGTTAATTTAATGATTTATCTTCAAGTATTTTCCCGTTTTTCTTTTTTAAAAACATAAAAATATTGTCTGTGGTGTCTCGATTTACCACCACCGTGGACGATACGTTTTCATTTTTCACTACCACCATTAAGGCTAGTCATAAAACCATCATTATGGTTAAATAAGATTTTATTAAATATATTATAATATATATAATTTTCTATAAGAAATATATAAACATTATGTGATAAAATGATATAAGCTCATAATTGTTGTAAAACCGCCAAAACTAATTAAATAATTTTCATTATCATTAAATATAATAAATCATCCTCATACCATATAACCAAATGATATATAAGATCATTTAATCTTTTCAAAGTTCATTAATAACAAATATTTTCAATTCTGGATAACTATTCCAATTTTACATGAACTTTCATACACATATACAAGAAAACCGATCATGAAAATCAAGAAAATAAAAACTCCTAAACAATTAAATTAAACACTATAACTCATAAAAACCTATAAATGAACTTAATAAAACTATAATGAATAAAATTAATGTATAAAAGGTTATTTATTTGTTAATTAATGAGTTTAATTATATTTTCTAATATATTAAAGTGAATAAATCATTCAAACATAAGGTAAGGTTATTCTCATACCCCACTCTATTTATTTGGGTTTTTCCCTATTACACTATATTTTCAATATATTTGTTCCTTTAATTTTCCTTAAATATAATTTCCATTTTCCTTAAATTTTATTTTTGGTATATACAATTTTCTAATTAGGTTTTATGTCAAATGCAAAGATTTTTTCAAAAGAACTCTTCTTTCCAAAAATTCTTCTTTTACTTTTCTTGAGATTGTTTCTTCATCACTCGAGATTTATGATTATTATAACTAGTATGATATTCTCAATTTAATTTTGGGAACACAAAATTTTATTCATGATTTTATTCTTAATTAAATGAAACACATTCTTATCCATGGGTTATTTTATGTCCAATATTGATATGCGTTCTATATGGCATGAATGTTAATGTTAATGTTATGATGTGACAGGTGCTCTCAGAATTATATAGTGCATGTGAATGTTATGATGTGACGGGTGCACCCAAAATTATATATTGCTCTAATTCATTGGGTATTTTGATGTATCTCATGGGATAAAGTGAAATATTTGTGAACATGATTCTAGCTTTGTTCACAACTATGTGTGTTATCTGACCACTAAGACATGATGTTTCATTTTTATGAATTTCCACATTTAATTCCTTTATCTAATTTTTCCTCTAATTATTATGATGAATATACTTTGATTATTTTATAATAATGATGATTATTCGCACCCATGTTCCATGTCTCTTATTCATCCTCTTACTGGGCTTTTAGCTCACCCCTTCTTTTGATGTATATCCTCAGTTGAATAATTGTACTAAGGGAGACATGAGGTCCACTAATATTCTAGAGAATAAGGAATTAAATAAATTTTTATGTTTTATCATATAAAATTTATGTATTGTCCTAATTTTTCCAAGACACTAAAATACTTGATCCTAGATTTGTAACACTATTATGTTGTTTATCTTTAAAATTATTTAATAATCACATAAGAAAATAAGGGTCTATATAGTTTTTATCAGAGCATAATTTATTTAATTTGGGAATTAGTATTAGAGAAATGTTTTTGGAAAACCTTAGTGTGAGACTATGTATGAGTAAGAATCCAATAATCTTTTTTTTTGAAAAATAATAAACATAGGGATCCCAAAAGACATTACTTTAGATTTAGTTGCAAAAATGAATAAATTATTTATTCCTGACTTTTTGACTCATGTTTTTTAAGGTATTTTTTATTTTATAAAATGGTGGGAACTAGGATAAACCTGGACAATAAACCATGTGAGGGACAATTAAGTGATTTCCTGAACAATATCCACAATACCTTGGTAGGTGGAGTTAAAAATTTCATGGTTATTATTACCTAGCTTTCTAAATCTATGAAAAATAACCTAAATAATTTGGAATGTCCTCCTTCACCTAAGAGGGAGCAATTGGTTATCGATACTTTTATGCGGAAATGACCACTAACATTTAGTGGATCTTTTGATCCACTAGTCATGGAATAGTGGGTCAAATCGGTGGAGAATATATTTTCTATGATCTACTATTATAAGAAGGAGGAGGTGAATATAGTTGTTTATTGTCTATATGGAGAGGTCAATCAATGCTTGGAGTTGATTAAAAACACAAAGCCGAAGGATGAAATTGAAAATATGGAGTGGGGATATTTTAAGATAATGTTTCTTAACAAGTATTTTCTTCTAAATATTTTTATAAAGATGAAGAGATAATTCATAGAGCTGAAGAAAAGGAAGGTGAATCTATAATGGACTATGAAGAAAATTTCACAAGTATTTCAAGCTTTGCTTCAGGTTTTTTTATCAATAATTATAGAAAAATATATATATTCTTTAGTGGTTTAAAACTACACCTTTGAAAGGCTATAGAAATTTGAGACTCTGGGAGTTACAAAGAATTTTTTTGATGTGATATCAAAGTGGATATGGAGTTTGGAAGCTGGTCCCATGGAAATGGTGATAAGAAATGAAAGATTGAGTTTCAATCTAGGGGATCTAATGGAAATGTGGAAAGAAAACTCAACCACTCGCATGTTAAAAATGTGGTAACAAATATCATGGGAACTGCCTCAAAGGGGTGGGGAAATGATATAAGTGTGAGAGAGAAGGACACCAAGCTCATGAATTTCTAAGACACATAAAAAATTTGTCCAATATGATACAGGAAAGGAGAAAATCACCCATGGTTTAATGCTTCAACTATATAGAGCAAGGTCACTATGCAAGCTAGTGCACTAAAACTGAAGTCCTTAAGGGTAATCAGTGTCATAAACCATCAAAGCCAAAATAGAAAGGGAGGGATTATAACATCACTACAGATAAGGTGGATCTTAAAAATGATGTGGTGACAAGTACGTTGGTTATTCATTCAAGAATAGTTAATGTACTATTTTATTTTAGTTCTATGCATTTTTTCATATCTTTCAAGTTTAGTAGCACTATTCAAACACCACCTCAAAATATGGAGGTTGAGTTATTTGTGAGAACAGAAAATGTGGAAATTATTACATCCAAATTATATAAATCCTACTAGGTTAATGTTTGTGTACTAAACCTCCCATAAAATATTGTCCTAATTCCTTTGGTAGAGTTTGATTCTATTTTGAGCATGGATTTACTATATTTATACAAATACAACATCAATTATTGTGAAAGGGATGTCATTATTCAAATCCCAATTCATACTTTAATTCTGTAAAAGTGTAAGGTTTAGGATGAATCTTCTTCAGAATCATTTTCTCAATTGTGTATATTATTGAATTATGAGCAATCATATCTTTCTCAAATTATTGAGACAAAGGATAGAACCATGCTCGAATACATGCCCATTGTGAGGGAATACACTGATGTGTTCTTTGAAGAACTATCTGGTCTTCCTCCAGACTGAGAGTTTGAGTTCTCAGTTGAACTTATTCATGGAGATCTACCTATATCAAAGACACCTTATAGAATATCCACCATTAATTTGGAGGAACTAAATAAGTAGTTGCAAGAGAATCTGAACAAGGGTTTTATACACCCAAGTGCTTCACTATGGGGTGAACCAGTCCTATTTATTAAGAATAAGTATGAATCAATGTTCCTATACATTGATTATCATGAGATCAACAAAATTATGATAAAGAATTAGTATCCCCTTCCATGGATATATGACTTTATTGATCAGCTGTGTGGGGCCAAGTATTTCTCTAAGGTGGACCTTTTATCGAGATATCACCAATTAAATTTAAAGGAAGATATTCCTAAGACTGACTTTCAAACGAGTTATGGATACTATGAGTTCATAGTAAAACCTTTCAGACTCACTAATACTCCAAAAATATTCATGGACATAATGAATAGAGTTATAAACATATTACCTTGAGAAATGTGTGGTAGTATATATCAATGATATTATAATATACTTCAAGAGAATGGATAAACAGGAGGAGAATTTGAATATTATGCTAAAGAATTTTTGAAGAGATAATCTATATGAAACGTATAGAAAATATGAGTTCTAGATGGAGGAAGTATCATTCTTGGGTCATGTTATCACTATCCAAGGAATATATATAGACCCTTTTAAGATAAAGGTAATTGAAGATTGGCCCAATCCAAAATATGTAATGAAGATCCAAAGTTTCCTTAGTCTAGTTGGGTATTAATAGTGTTTTTTGATGAAATTCTCATGATTTTCAAACCCACTAACCAAGCTGACTCGGAATGGAGAAAAGTTTGTTTGGACCAATGAATGTGAATATTGCTTCAAAGAGTTAAAAAATAGTCTTATATCCATGCCATTACTCACAATTTTGACAAGTGGGGAATGCTTTGTGGTATACATAGATGCTTCAAATAAGGGATTAGGATTTTTCTGATGAAACATGATAAGGTTATAGCCTACTCCTCAAATTAGTTGCAAATTAAAGAGAAAAACTATCCCATGCTTGATCTTGATTTGGTAGTTGTGATCATTGCATTGAAAATCTAGCTGTATTATCTCTATGGGGAGATGTTTCAAATATATACTAATCATAAGAGAGTCAAATATATTTTCACATATAAGGATATTAATATGCATAAGAAAATATAGTTAGATCTCATTAAGAATTATGAATACTCAATCCACTACCATCGTAGAAAAGTGAATAAAGTGGAGGATGCTCTAAGTAGAAAGGATCCTACAAAATTATCAATGATGAGAATTGATAAGGATCAAATCTTCTTAATGTTTCAAAGGATAGACATGGGAATCATTAAGCAAGTAACATCATCAATCCTTTCTCAAATTATTTCCCAACCATCCCTTATAGAGAAAATAAAGTATGCTCAAAGAAATGATGTGAAAATTAAAAAGAAGGTGGAAGCCATGAGAAAGGTTAAATCCATATAGTTTAAAATTTTTGAGGAAGGGGTCATGAGATTTGGGTCACGACTATGTGTACCATCCAATCCAGAGATAAAGAAAGAGCTTCTGAATGAATCACATAGCTCAACCTTCTTTATTCACCCAGGAAGCACAAAGATGTATCGATCTCATCAAGAGAACTATTTGTGGGACAATTTGAAGAAGAATATTTTTGAATATATATCAAATTATATGGTATGTAAACATGTTAAATCTGAAAGAAAAAATTCTAAGGGTATGATGCAATTATTACCCATACCAACATGGAAATGGGAAAACATCATCATGGACTTTTTCACCGGACATCTGAAAAAATATAGAGGAAACAATGTTACATGCGTTTTTGTGGATCTTATTAAAAATATAGCTCACTTTATCTCAATTATAGAGGAATTATCATTAGATAAACCTACACTAATACACATCAAAGAAGTGTTAATGATTCATAGAGTACCCTTATCGATTGTATTCGATCAAGATCCAAGATTCACCTCTAAGTTCTGGAAAAGTCTCAAACCTGATCTAAAAACTAAGTTTAACTTTATTATAGTTTATCAACCTCATAATTATGGCCAATCATAGTGGAATATTCAGAAACTGTAAGACTTATTGAGAGCATTTTCTATGGAATTCAATGGAGGATTAAACTGAAATCTGCCTCTGGATTAATTATCTTACAATAACAGTTTATACTCAATCATCTAAATGGCTCCATATGTATACCTTTATGGTAAAATATGAATAACACTAGAGTTATGGGATTAATTAAGGGAATGTAATCTACTATAACATGAAATGGTCGAAGAAATGGTGGAAAGGTTAAAAACCATTCAGCATCACATCAAGGCATCTCAAAGTAAACAAAAGAGATATGAAGACAATCATCAATAGGATCAATAGTTTATGTTTGGATACATGTTATTCCTCTACATATCTCCATGGAAGAGGATCATGAGATTTGGGAAGAAAGAAAAATGAGTCCCAGGTATATCAGCCCCTTCAATATCCTTGATCGTGTCAGAGTTGTATCCTATCAACTATAACTTCCATATACAATGTATCAAGTACACAATTTACTCCATGTATTCCTCTTGAGGAAGTATATACCAGATCCCTCACATGTACTGAATCCGAAGGTGGTATAGTTGTAAAATGATCTCTCTTATGAGGAACATCCAGAAAAGATCTTGGGTTGTAGAGATAAAGTTCTACACAAAAAGACTACTCTCCAAGTCAAAGTACTATGACGGAACCATATGTACAAAGAGGAAACATGGGAACTGTAGAAATTGATAAAGGAAAAGTACCCTCACTTGTTTTCAACTTAGAATGCAAAACAAAATTTTGAGGGTGAAATTTCATAAAGGGGGAAGAATGTAACGACCCAAAATTTTATCAATGGAAATTTACTTCTTATAATTAATTCATATAATATAAATCACATAAAATCACTTTAATAACATAACAAAAATATTAAAAATGAATAATTAATGAAATAAGAGGTATTTCTAGAAGTTAAGGAACCTTTGCCAATAGAATATTAAACTAACCTTTGGAATAGTAATGTGACCATTAGAAATATTAAATTAGCCAATATAATTGTAACCACGTCTATGAAATTATAAATAAAATTTAGGCATCTCATAAATGATAATATGATATAATAATATCATAATATATGTAAATAAATATTTTAAAAATTATTAATTAAGTGTTGGTATTTTTAAAAAAACACAAATGTTTATCTAAACTTTTATTATTAATATAATGATTTAAAATATATTTTTTTTAAATAGATTAATTAACTAAAATTTTGTTGTCTTATAACTATAAAACAATTTTATGATACCTTAATTAATCTTTCAAAGTGTTAAAAAATAAGTTATAATTTTAAAACAATTTTTTCCAAGTAAATGATGAATTTAATTAAAAAATAAATTTATCATATTTAGAAAATTATTTTCATAAAATGAAGTTTATTTTTGAATTTTACACGTCAAAATGGATAGGGTGAATTTTTTTGATTTTTCTAAAATACTTGAATTTTGTGAATAGTGAAATATAGTAATTTACATTATATATACATAATAAGTTAAAAATCCTATTAATTAAGTCATATCTCAGCTAAGAACTATAATCTAAAACTACCATTAATTATATTAAAAAATATATATTGCTCAAATTATTCATATTCTTGAGCCAAAATAATAAACTAATGGATAAAATAATGAGAAAACACCCCTCTCCTCCATTATAAATACCAATCATCACCACCTCTTATCCTCACGCATTTAAAGATTTGAGCCTTGTATAAATTATACCAAATCCTCTTCAAAATCCCCTATTCTACATCCTTGATCCCTTGTTCTCATAAAAATACCAAACCATTTTCCCTAAGGAGGTTCTCAAAGAGAAGAAATTAAAGGGGTAAAATCCTCTTTCCTTTTCTTTTATTTTTTTTCATTTTCATTATTTTCTTATCCTCTCCTCACCTACACCTATCCTAGAGGAATTATAACTCTATTATCTTTTATATAATTTTATTTTATTATTTTAATGGAATAATTCATCTTCATGTCTCTTCGCATTTTCCTTTTTTTAACATGAAAATATCTTCTGTGGTGTATCAATTTACCACCACCATAGAAGATGCGTTTTCATTTTTAAATACCACCATAATGTATGGTAATAAAACCATAATTATGGTTAAATAATATTTTATTATACATATTATAAGTTATATAATGTTATGGAAGCAATATATAGACTTTATGTCAAATAAAATGATATAATCTCATAATGGTTGTAAAACCTCTAAAACTAAGTAAATAATTTTCACTATCATTCAATCCAATAAATAATCCTCATAAAATATAACCAAATGATTTATAATATCATTTAATCTTATTAATTTTAATTAATAACATATAGTTTCAATTCTGGATAACTATTCCAATTTTACATGAACTTCCATACTCATATACAATTGAACCGATCATGAAAACCAAGAAAATGAACACTCTTGAACAATGAAATTAAACTCTATAACTCAAATAAAATCCCATAAATGAACTTAATAAAACTATAATGAATCAAATAAATGTATTAAAGGTTTTTTATTTTCTAATTAATGAGTTTTATTTTATTATCTAGGATATTAAAGTGAAGAAAGCATTCAGACATAAGGTAAGGGGATTCTCGAACCCAACTCTCTTTCTTTAGGTTTTTTCCTATTTCAATCTATTTTAAATATATATTTTTCTCTATTGTTCCTTAAATATCATTTTTTTTATTACCTTTTATTTTATGTGATATACATTTTTTCCAATTGGGTTTTATGTCAAATACATGATTTTTTCCAAAGAACTCCTCTTTCCAAAAATATATTTTTTTACTTCTTGTGCGATTGTTTCTTATTCACTTAAGATTTATGATTATTATACCAAGTATGATATTACCTATTTTATTTTGTGAACCCAAAATTTTATTCATTAATTTATTATTTATGAAATGAAACCCATACCTATCTAGGGGTTATTTTATATCCAATATTGATATATGTTCTATGTGGCATGCATGATAATGCAAATGTTATGATGTGATGGGTGATCCCAAAATTATATAGTGCATGTAAGTTTTATTATATGATGGGTGTGCATGAAATTATATATCACTCCAATGGATTGGTTAATTTTGTGTATCTCATTAGATAAAGTGAAATATGTGTGAACATGATGCTAGCTTTGTTCACAACTATGTGTGGTATTTGACCACTAAGAAACGATGTTTCATTTTTATGCATTTATACATTTCATGCCTTAATATAATGTTTCATCAAATTATTATGATGATTATACCTTTCTTATGTTATGATAACAATGATTATTCTCACCCATGTTTCATGTCTCTTATTCATCCTCTTACTGGCATTTATCTCACCCCTTCTTTTGATGTATATCATTAGGTGAATTCTTGTACAAAGGGGAACATGAGGTCCACTAAGAATCTAGATAATAAGAAATTAAATAAATTTTTATGTTTTATCATGTAAAATTTATGTATGTTCCTAATTTTTTCAACACACTAAACCACTTGATCCTAGATTGATAACACTATTATGTTTTTTATCTTTAAAATGATGTAATAATCATGTAAGAAAAGTAGGGTCGATATACTTATAATAAACATTATTATATTAATAAAACATTTCACAAAATTATTCATATATATTAACCTTTTTACATTATATTCATAATCATTTATTATACATTAATCACATAGCCATCAGTAATTTTTATTATCGAATATCGTAATTCTGATTGTTTCACACATGTTTCATAACAGCGACGTCGAACCGCATTCTTTGATAAATATTTCATTATTAATATATTATAAAAATTATTAGAATAATTATATTTTTATTATTAATATATCCCTATATTCATTTTATGTTAACTATGGAAAATTTTCCAAAAAATTATATCTTTGATGAGCTTATTTTAGGTAATCTATCGATATCAATAGATCACATTATAATGATCATAAAATTTTTCATATTTTCATAAAAATATTAAAGAAATATATGAATCATTTATATCATATATATTCATAAAAATATTTTTTTAACTATCCATTTAAGATAGTGATGAAAAATTAAATACAGCTTTCCTTGGATGTGGTAGTTTGCACGTACACATAGACGATGCTTTAATTTTACCTATAATATAAGGAAGGTATATATATATTTATATTTTATAAATTGAAAAAAAAGTTATGAATTTATATTTATTTATTATATACATAATTATAACTATCCATGTAATATAATGATGAAAAAAAACATTATGTTCATCATGGCGGTATTATGTACGTATGCATGGATGATGTTTTCAGTCTTCTAAGAAAAAAAGAGTGAGGTAGATAATGATTTTTCCATCATCATAATAATATTTCAGTATAATAATGATACTATTTTTATTATTTTAATATAGTATAATAAACATTGAGGTATATAAAAAATATTAAATGATATAGAATTGAAATGTTGTGACTTAAAGTTTTTACCTTACTCTTTGGAATAAATCCTTTAAAATTTTGATTAACCTATTAAAGGGTAAAAATTAGAGGAGACAAACCCTTTATGACCTAAATAGAATATTGGGGATAAATTAGGGATAATTTTCAATGGGAAATCAAATTTATAGAATTTATTCCAAGGGGATATGGGATCCTCCTTTTATAAGTAAAGAGATTGTCATTTTTTGAAAATATTCATAACTTTATATTATTATTATGAAATTTTGAAGTATGGTTCCACATTAAGTTTAATGTAATGGTAAGAAGATGATTATTGGTATATATATCTCACATCCAGATAAATAATGTATTATTTTTTGATGTATTTTGTAATTTTTCCTTAATTTATCTTTTTACAATTATCTACTTTTACCACAGTTACTTTATATTTAAAATCAGTAACTTTTTTTATTAAAAAATGATATTAACCTTATTTGATAGTTTAGATATTCTGATCTAACTTATGTAATCCATTTCATAATATTTAATTTTTATACATGCTAATAATTTATATTAAAATAATAAATTCATAATGCATAGAAATACAGTTTAAAAAAATATAACTTAGTTTCTAACATTTAAAATATATGTTTTTGAAATAGATATAATAATTTTAAATATATAAAATTTCTTATAAAATACATATTTTATTAGGTGAAATGTTTAAAAAAATTATTCATTTTGATATCTTAATGATATCATAAAATATATAGTATCTATTAAAACAGTATTTTTCACAATTCTCTCAAAAATAATATTTTCAAAAATTACCAAAAATTCATCCTAAGGTAATACTATTATGATAAATCCAAAAATGGATTTTATTTTTTAAAAATAAAATTATATAATTAATTAATTTAACATTCAAATGGAGTCTCAAACTATAATGAAAATTGTTTTTATAGGAAAGTAACTTCTTTAAATGTTATATATTTTTATTCTTAATTATAGACATTTTAGAATTTAAATAGAGATAATATTATCTTAATATAAAAAAATATTTAATCATAATTTAACCATGTTGATCCTAGGTTACATTTTTTTCAATAATTCAATATGCGTTTCTGAATGAAGTTATATTCTTTGAGAATTTTTTTAGACACACTTGATGGATTTAAATGATATGTTTGAGAAATTCCCCATTTCTAAAATGTGATGATTGGTTGAAATGTTATTTCAATGTCAAAGGAATGTGATTAAGAGATCACATTTCATACAATGATTAGAAGATGATGATTTTTTGAATAGTTCTTTCAAATTTAAAAAAAATCATTAAGAGATCACATTGTATACAATAATTGGAAGACCAAGAAAATGATTATTTACATGAATGAAAAGGAGTATTTTGAATTCCATGAAAAAATATAAGGCCATGAAAAATTAGTTTCTATTTAATTTTCATATCTAAGTGATTAACTAAAAATTGGACAACCAATTAAGGTAAGATCTAACTCAATACCATATTGTGGGAGGAGGACCTTTCTCTAAAAGGGGATTCAACTCATAGGACCGAATGGTGGTAGTGGAATAGATTATATGTATAAGGCCTGTAGGAGCACACTCGGGAAAGAGCACTAAGTCCAGGGTTCAAGAAGGCGAGTACGGGTGTAGCGCGGCCCATGAGGCATGGATGCAGTGTCTGTGGGTGTTGATCCCCCACTACCAGCTCAAGGGTTTTGTGGTGATAATTATTATAATAGTAATATCTATTCGGTTCTAATGTTAAATATGGGATGACAAAGATAAATCGTTGTTTATTCATTATTAAAAATATACACATATAAATGTAGCCATCTGATGGGATCAATTTTTGTCATATGATCAATCAACATGTGTCATCTTCATCACTCGCTTGAGGAATCTATTATACATAGTTTATCTATAATTCATGATACATGGTACTCATTACAAACCTTGAGAGGTAAAACTGGTCTCCACATTTCATCATGTTAAGTCTTCTTATATGTTTTAATGATGTATTCAATCATCATATTCTTGATTCAAACATTGTGTCTTGTCCAAGAATCATGTACATGTGTTGCTGCTATGAAAATTTATAGAATCTTGAATTATGTTCTCTAAAGAAGTAAAAAATATTTGTTTTTACATAGGTGAAATTGAAATATTAAATGCAAGAAGTTACTCTTGCATTCAAGAAAATAGATTATAAAGGGAATGTATTTTCTAAGATTCTATTGAAATAAGAATCTATATACATGTTTTTCTATATATCTCTTTACAAAATAGGATTACATAGCTAAATGATGATGAGATGATTCGGGTAGCCATTTTCTACATAGACATTTGCAGAATCAAATGATGTAGCTGGTTTTCTATGTACCTAAACATCTCACATAGCTGAATACATGGAGTGAGTTTTTTTATGGTTGATTGCTACATTGGGGATTTTAGATTAAATCATATAGTTGAATGTATGAAGGAAAGATTCATGTAGCTATTTTCAATTAGTAGTGTATTGTTTACACTCTGTGATATGAGAATATAAAGAATTTATGAGTTTTTAAATACAACATAAATAAATTTGAAGATATCTGAGTCTGACTGATATTTTAAATGAGAAATAATCAAAGTTTTATTTAAAACTACAAGAAACAGAATCTAATAAAAAAATTTATAGTGTAGAGTGATCATGTGATTTTCATAACCAATATATTTCATAAAAATCCCATGATCTTCAAAAAGTTTTAATGCATCCAGAATAATGGAGGAGAAGCAATGAAATAAAAGTAGATAAAAAAATAGGTTGTGCATGGTAGTAGGTGTCACTACATTTTCAACATTCTCAAGGAGATATATCGCTTTACAGAAATAGAGAAGTCACGTGAGTTTTTCATGTAAAGGAAAAGGAAATCCATGTGATTCATTTACACAAGAAGGAACCTTAGACAATAACTATTATGCAATGAAAGGAGAAGTGCCTATGAGCCTTACCTGGTTATTGTAAGAATATTTTACTTGGAAGAATATTATTATTTTTCTATTGATGAGACATCCTGAAAATACAAGTTGATCTTACTTATCATCAAGATCATGGAGGTTATTTAATAACTGAGGGTTTTAGTATAAACAATGCCATCTATCCTTTATAGGGTGTGGATTTTACTTGTCTAAACTTGTGTGAAAGTTTTTCAGCATTGGTATTAATTATAAATTAATTGGGATAAGAGAATCTATGAAAACATCATAGGTTGATCGCATTAAAGAATAGTATTTTTCTAAACTATATAAAAATAATTGTGTACTTTTAATTGATTTTATTTTTTTATATATGGGAGAAGTGGGACTTCATACAACAAGATGTCAAGGATTTAATTGGCCACATAGGTTTAATTAAAAAATAGATTTCATAAAAAAGTTACCACTAATTAACCCCCCCTATCATTGGATCCTACCTAGGGATATAAAAACCATATATAAATAGTTTATTGAAATAAGAATGTGTTTTTTATAAAATTATCATTATTAAAAATCATTGTTAATAATAAAATGGTCGTATTAGTAGCTACAATAATATAACTTTATTAATGAACTATTATTAAAAATAAATAATTTTTTTCATTCAAAATAAATTTTAAACTATATTTACGTCTATTTATACATGTTAATTCAATGTCTAAGGTATAGCTACCACTTTTATTTTTTTCAAAAATTATCATTTTTTTCTTCAGTTTGGTGTTTCTTCTAAAAAAACTACTGAACATAATATGTATTTATACAAAAATATATACAAAAATATTTGGGTGATAAAAATATCACCTAGTATATCAAAATGGAGTAATTAGAGAATATTTATACAATTAGAGGGGTTAGTTGTTCAGTCTAATAATACATTTTAGGGGTCTCTGTGTTTAGTTTCATTTCCAAATACCCGCAAAAAATAGAGGGTATTATTATTATTACTATTATTATTATGATTATTTAATTCATTGTGTATCAGTATCCATTTTTAAAAGTAATTTTCCATAAAATAAGACATCAATAGACCTAAAATGTATTTTTATAACCAATTAGTCATTTAAATAATATTTAATGAGGTGTAAAAATTAATTTTAAAACATAAAAAAGAAATTTTCTATAATAATAATGGAATTCATTGTTTACAGATAGTATATATAACAATGACTTGTTAAAATATAATAAAATTATTATAAAATAGAAATTAAACTTAAAAAACTAATAAATATGTAATAATATTTTATGAAAATAATGTTTTTATATATTTTATTTTAGTCGATGGATTTGAAATCAATAAATTCATCATGGGTATTAATAATTTTATGTAGCAATAATTCATCATAAAAATTTAAATTAATTTCAATTAGATATTCATATTGATTTACACATCTATATAAGTTTTTTCCACCTATAAAATAAATGATAATTTATTATTAAAGTGGTTATCTAATAAGATTGATATTAAGATAGGATTATTACATTATTAGAAAATGAATATCATTTTACACTTCCTAGAGAAAATTTTTTATTATTATTATTCTATCATAAATATACAAAAATAATTGAACATTATATATTTTTTGTTTTATATTTGAGATAAAAATACATTTCAATGGAATAATATTTAATCTAAAAGAGGATATGATTAGTAGTTTATATATTCTACACTATAACTATAACATATCTACACATGGGTGTAAAATTACAAGTGAATTCTAGAGAATTGGTCAATTATATTTTGGTATCATTGGAATTTTTGTTTAAGATAAGTGGTATCCTTTCAATTAGAGATTTAGATTAGAATTTTTATGTGATAATATGGAATCAAGGATATTTTTTAACATGTTTTTCAGTTTTTTAGGTGATTCAAGAGTTTTAAAATGTTGGAAGGAGGTGTCACCTGAAGATTTTTGTTACAGATGGCACTGGGTACTTGATGTATGCTCATCTAGTACCCAATGGGCTAGGTAGAGGAAGTGGTAACCTAGATGTTCCATAACGTTCCTAGAAGGCCCTGGATAAATTTTAACATGAGGTAGACCATTTTCTCATTTCACCCCTATCAATTAATTCCTCTTCCCCTTACTTAAATTCCACTATCCTCCTAATCATATAAGATCTCCTTTGAGGATCTCCCTTAGATTCCTTATTACCCTCCACTTACCTCTTCATTCAAGGTTGATTTAAGGACATTTTTATAGATAAATACAAGGTAAAAAGTATTTCTACTCATCTTACCTATTTATATCTTCATCTAAAATTTTATTTTATTTTATTAGGTATTTAATGATGAATTACACCCATGAAAGGAATAAATAATTTAAATCATTTGGGTTTCATATTTTTATGATTAAAGGAATCCCATATGGATTAATTTCCATTAATTCTTCATTTTTTCAGTAGTAAGTGAATAGTTTATGATTTTTATTGAGGTATTTTCAGATTTTGTAATGGAATTTAAATGAGATTATGGTTTTTTGTTTACAGATATACATAAATATGATTCTTGATGGGTTTTAAAAAAATACCTTGGTTTTCATTAGGTGTTACTAATCTCTTCATATGGTGATCTATTTACAAGACTTAAATTTTTTATGGGTATTTGGTTTATGGTTTTTAGGTGGCACTTAAAGGTTTTTCTAGTTAGAAAAGATCATTAAATTTTAAGGTTGTGGATTCTTAACCATTTCTTGTGATTCTATAGAATATATTTGAAAATTAATTCCTCTGGTTTCTCTAAATATATTATTAAATAATTATTGTTATTTTTTAACATATTAATTGATTTTTACACATTCTATTTTAATATATAAAATGAATTATTTTTATTATAATTTTGAGGAATGTTATAAAATATTCTACATACATTTCATTAACCATATTTTTTATTTTTTTATAAAGGAATAGGTTTTTAAATTTTTTAATTTTGAATGAATTTTTTTTTTACATTGACTTTTATTCTTGAAAAAAATCATATGCTTCATTCATTTATTTAATTCTAAAGATACATATATTTTGGAATCTTTCCCACTATCACTAGATAATATGGTGTGTCCTTTTATATTCTTTCTTGTTGTGAAATGTTATACGATTCTATATGTGTATAATTATATAAATAACATTGACTATGAAATATATTATAGGTTACTAGTTTTGAATAATTTATTCCATTGAAATTGAATCCTAAGAAGCTTAACCATGTCTATTTAGGAACACTTTATTCTATATTTATCATTTCATCCAAAGGGAATCATTTTTTCTATAATTATAAAAATGAGTTATAAGTTAATGATAAAATATTAATCTCTTTTAAGATTTTAATTAGTAGTGAATTTATAGATTTTATAAATAATTGGATGGTAATGAACCAGTCCATAAAAATTATGGTATTTCTAAACTATGTTATCATCTAAAGAAAACTAAATTTTTTAAAATTCTATATAAATTTTTTTCTTTCTTATGGTAATGAGTTTGGTTTCAGTTTATTTAAATACCACAACACAAAATTATGTATTTTTTGAACCACATAATTATTTTATAACATAATATCTTTCACATTTAAACAAATTTACAATTTATATGACAACAGGTGTAATTTCATTTACTTGGTAAAAGATAAAGTTATGATTTTCACTAAATTAAAACACATTAATGTAAATTATATTCTTATTTTATATTATAATGTATAATTTTTAAATTATTAATTTTTAATTAATATTTATATTGAATGTGTCCATTTTTTAGAACATATTTTAGGTATGAAAAAAATTTCTTAATGATAATTAATTTTAAACCAATGTTTCAATAAATTATGTTAACACCCTATAACCTCCCCTATGATTATATCAAGTAGGAATAGATAATGTCTTGGGAAAATTATAATTACTTACATGGTTTATTTCTATTTCACAATTATGAATTCATTATTGCACCTAGTTTCTTGTTTTTCATGTAGTCAATAAAACATTTCGTGCTGACCATACCATATTTGAAGTTCGATATTTGTGACTCCTTTGTTATTCTTATAGACTTTTGATATATTGAAATTATATCATGGGTACTTGATTGGAATTTTTTATATAGTTTTATTATAATGATAATTCTCAATGCCACGTGAATAGGTAACATGGATGCATGAAATTTTTTATTGTTAGCTACAATAGCATATAGAAGCATGTCTACATCTGGATGTATATAAAATGTATTCTAAATTATTTATATCATGTGTAAAAATAATATATATAGAATTTCATTTTACTTTTTACTAATTTAGATGATATTGAATAAGTGTGTGTTTGTGTCTTATTATGTGGATCATCAGTACGTACTCTATAATCTAGTGAATTGGTTAAGGGCATTAAAAGTGTTATAAATCCTTAATAACATAATCTTTATTCATAACAATCTTTAGGTGGGATTTATTATTTCCTGAACATGTTATACCCTTCCTTTTTTCCCTAGTATAATTTATAAAAAAATTAGACTAGTTAGGATTAAGCCTATACCCATGTATACATCACTAAGAACCTAACATCATTGGGTAAATCTACTCATATGTGTGGGTGAATATGTTTACATTGGTGATCTATCTATCGGTACATTTGATTCCACCCATTTGGGATAGACAAAATTATCATCTTAAATTATTAGCTAAGGATCAAATCATGTATGACTACATAGATCCTCTAGATATATATAATTACTAGTTATAATAAATGTTACTTTATGATTTTCTCCATGAATGATCTATTGTTATAAATTTTTTTGTTGATAAAACACTCATAAATATAAATGAGTAAATTAATAGATAGGTCCACACATATATTTTGTAATTCAACCTTGTATTTAAGAACATGGGTGGTCCCCACTACGAGGTATATACAGCTATATATATTTCATTTGAATTACCCCATTGGAAATGGGATGTTTGTGAATGGGATTGTCATGGGAGGCCTAAGTAGATATTTTCAATGTCATTGTAGTTATAATGTAGTGATTGATAAAGGGTTAACCTTGTTTGTTCTCATGGTATTTCCACACTTAGATACTTTTCCTTTGGGTCCTTAAGGACACATTGTTTTTATTTATTATTATAATGATTTATTTTCTATTTCAAAAAAATAGAGATAAGATAAACGTGTATAAATAATACATTGATAACATGGTTTGATTATTACATCCACAAATATTCACATAACCAGAGTTCCTAAATTTTGTTTGTCTTGGAGACTAGAATTATAAAAATAATTATTTAAAATATTTTGAACATTTATTCATAATATATATCCACTCTTAGGCATTCCATGGGACATAATCCTCTAAAAATGCTTCAAAAAGGAAAACTTAAGAAGTTTTGAACTCAAATGATCAGTAAGGGATACCATAAAAAATTATAAAATAGTTAGATCATAAACATATGGAAATGAATTAATTTAGAAAATTTTCTAATTTAAATGAAACATAAATCAATAAATGTTAACCATACACATGAAATGTAGAAATAACATCTCAAACAATAACACTTTTACCATAGAATGAAAAAAATATAACATGAAGCATATAACTTGATCCATGAATTATAGGAAATAACATGTCATAATCATAAACATAATATTTCTTATATTTTTGAGCATGGCTTCCTAATAACCCGTTAACTCATAAAATTGTGAGTATAGCTAAACATCATCATACTCAGCCATTGTAAAACTATCTATATTCTAACCCACTCAGATAATATTTCTTTTATATGAGATATAATCCTTTGAATAATTCATTGGATTGAGACATAGTTCCCACACATCTCATAATCCATACATTTGTGTACCACTTAAAAAAATTATCACATCATAAAATAACCCATAGAAATAAAATGGGTTTCATAAAATTTCAAAATAATCATATAAAGAACCCATGAAAATTAAATGGGTTACATATAACATACAAAATGTAAATCATGAAATTTTCATAAGGAACCCATAAAAATAAAATTGGTTTCATAAAACATCCAAAATGTATAGCATAACATCATGAACTATATCATTTGATACTGAAAATAAGATCACCCAAAATAATCACATAAAAAATAATATAGGGTGAAACATGAAAAATGAATCTAATATATATATATATATATATATATTTAAGATAATTAAACCAAATCATAATGAATATAACTTTTTAATATATTTTGTATTTATCGTTATGAATTTTAGGTTTGCGAGTCAATTTTCCAAAGTATCATTTGTTTTCAACAAAAATGAAAATAAAACATTTCATTAAAATAGAATTGGTTCAAAAACTATTTTCCCCAAAAGAAAAAAAAATATAACATATTTTAAAAGGTAATTTCTCAGAATAAATAAGACTAAATAATAAATTTTATAAATAAAATAATAGAGTTTGAGTTACTGAGTCTCTTACCTATACCCTTTATTTTTGTGGAATTTCATTAAACTCCTACATCATAAGGATAAATATATTAATTACCTATTCAAAAACGTTATTCATATATATTCCCATTTATTCTCTTTATTGATAAAAATTTTCTTCATTAATTAGATTGCTATAATGACTTTTTAAAATTGGTTGTTAATAACTTTAATTATTTTGTGCATGTTTTATAATTTTGATATCTTTACCCATAATCTTATATCAAGTTCATTATTGATATATTATTTAACATTCTATAATATATAATATATATTGATTTAAAATTTAATTATTTCATTCTATATGTGTTTTGGTTATGTTATGTGAAAACCAAATTGATAACATCTTATTTCAGTAATTTTAGTTAATGAAAAAGTTACTTTAATATTAAGTTATATACTTAATATAATATTTTCAAAACCATATAATAGTCTTAATTTTATTAATATATTATAATAATATTTTTTCCATCTTCCCATGGTAATATATAATTTAATATTATAGAAATGTTCACATAATTGTTTAAATTGAAACAAACTTGAACATGCGTTAACTTGATTGGTGATTATGGTTAAGGAGGTGTTTCTTTTTAAATACTGTCATTTTAACTTAATCATAATGTTATTATTTTAAGTTTTTTATTATTTTAAACAATATTTTAATCTTTTTGGAAAGATTATGAAAATATAAATCAAAAAAATAATGTGTTTCATCATGGAGGTAGTAATACATACATACACATGGTTAGAATTCTCATTTCTATTTGAATATGAGGGGGTAAATATGAATATTAAATTGAAATTTATGATTCATATTTATATTTGATATGTCATATTTATTCATCATTAATACCATTAAGACAATATATTAAATATGGTAATAAAAACAAATGATGTTGCATCGGGGAGGTGGTGGTCCATGGAATTCACTAACAATGTTCTTTAGTTTTTCTAAGTGGATATAAACTAATAAATAAGGGTTTTACTACAAATATAAAAACATATCAGTTTATTTATTCTACTTAATTCATCATATTATTATGTTTATATAAAATTTTTAAGAGTATGATTAAGAAGAAAACATCAATTGAAGATAAAACTTCATTGGAGATTTCATTTTTTCCTTAGAATTTCTTTTTAAATTGAAGTGATTAGGATAACTATATGAAAAGGGTCACCTTTGGAAACACTCCTCATTTTTTAGAAAATCCATGACACTATAAAATTTTCGATGGGTCCGAAATTTTTAAATTATTGAGTTTGGGGTTTCTTTGGGTTGATAAAGGATAAATCATGTTTTTTATACATGTTCTAGACATGTTATAGTGGTTTTACCATTAATTTTTTACATTTTACATTTTTTATTTTAAACTAGGTAACTTGTATTCAACAATATGATTTTTTATTTTATTTAACATATAATATAACCTATATAACTAAATATGGGAGCTATGGAACCAAATTTAACATCTAATTACTCTAATTAAATTTTTAAATATTATAGAACTAAATTTTATATTAAAAAAGATAATGTCTAAAATAACTACTTTAGTAGAAAAATATTTTTTAACCATTATAGATTCTTAATTTTATTTAGCATTGATTTCCAATTTAATGTGTTTTAATAGATTTATTTATGGTTTTATACATCATATTATAATATTTTTTTTAATTATTTTCAATTTAAATGATTCGATATAAATTCCTTAATATTAATAAAATAATAATTTAAAAAAATTATTCCACCATTATCTTGGTAATTAGCATGAATCATAAGAATATAAATTTTATACTAAAAATGAAATTTGAATTATTAAATGAAAATTATTTTCTATAATATGAGAATCACTTTATCAAATTAATTTTTATTTATATAGAAATTAATCTTAATTTTAGCATATAAAATGTGAAAAACCTAGTTTTATAAAAAAATATAATTTTTAAGAAAAATGATTTATGATAAGGATAGAATTACCGATATTATTGATTCCAATGAATTTAAAATAATTATTATAATTCAAAAAATATTTATTTAATAATAAATGAAATTAAAAACTCTATTTCATCATGTTATAATCAATTAAAGAACAATCAAAAAATATTTTTCACATACTCGCTATATAAAACTTCCTAATATAGATCAATGGTTTATAAATTTTACATAGTATTTTAAAATGATTTATCAAACATTATAATATATTTTTTATAGGAAAATATTTTAAAATCATTCAATGCATTCATATAATCATGTAATTTCATAAAAGTGAAGACATTAATAAAATCAGCATTTTAACTATTCACCTGAAAATGTATTATTTTTTAAAAATATCAATTTATTCATCATAAGCTAATATGACTATGGAAAATAAAAAAAATTACATTAATTTTCTAAAATTCACATCATAATGTTTATAAAATTCACATTAAAATAAATTTATAAAATATCATAAAAATAGTTGCTTTTAAGAAATCATTTTTTCACATATTACTTATTCTCATAAAATTAGTTCTAATAAAAAATATATTGAACATAAAAAAACATTTTAATAATAAGGGAAGATATTATTAGTTGATTTGTTTTATTAATTGTGCTGATATTTAATTTAAATATATTTATTTATATATATTTCATAATTCGGTTACTAAGGTTTATACCATATAATTTTGCATCTACCTTATATAATTTCTTTGTTCTAGTGTTGTATATAGAGAAAGAAATTGAACACTGTATTTAATTTAGTGGGAAGACTCATGTCTTTACATTCTACCTAATTTTAAAAAAACATCCTCAAAACATCATTAAACAAAAGAAAACAAGTGAGGGTACTTTACTTTCATCACACCCTTAGGTTCACACATAGCCTCCTAAAACATATGATTCTCCTATATAAATTTTACAAAATGAGTGGTTTTCTTTCACAACACCTCATCTCTTCAATAAAATATCTCCATGATTTTTTCTTCATATGAGTGGTCATGTTTCAATTGAACAACTTTCATGATAAGTACATTGGAAGGGTCTGGTATGTACTTTCTAAAAAGTGATACATAGAATACATCATGTATATAGGAGAGGAGTAGTGGGAGTGCTAAGTGATAGGTTGAAATCCCAATGTGATCAGGGATCTTAGAGGGACTGATGTACATGGCAATCAGTTTCCATTTCTTTAAAATTCTCATAACCCTTTTCCTTGGAGAAATTTGGAGAAATACCTTATCACCAATATAAAATTACATATCTCCTAAATGATTTTAATAATATCACTTTTATTGAATTTTTTCCATTTCATATTCTAATAAATAGTTTATAGCTTCTCCATCATTTCCTGGACAAGGTCTGACCCCATCAGTTATCTTTCCCAACCTTCATCCCGTCATGTTAGAGTTCTTATTATCTTCCGATACGCCTCAAATTGTTCCATTTGGATTATAGAATGGAAACCTTTGTTATATGAAAACTATATCAGGGGAATATGTTGATCATAAAATCCTTGTAAATTCATTGAATAAAATATCAATATATCTTATATAGTTTTGATGATTCTCTAAGACTTCTTATATGTACGGGTGTGGTAAGCAGTGCTAAAATTTAGATTGGTCCCAAATATTACTAAATAATTTCCCATAATATCGATGCAAAACTCATATCTCAATGAGATGAAATGGATGGGGGTAAATCATGAAGCTTACCCACCTAATTAATGTATGAATTTTCCTTATTATCCAATGATAAATCCTCTTTCATGGAAACAAAATTTGTTGACATTGTAAGGGGATAGATTATAATCCATAATGAATTGTGACCTTTAGATGTTATGGGGAGTATGAAGATGAAATCCATGGTGATGTTTTCATATTTCCATACAGATATGGGTAATGGTTGTATCATTTCTTTGAGCTTCTATCACTCATCCTTAACATGATGAAATTCCGAGCATTGAGAAATATACTCCGTGATTTCCTTCTTATAGTTATCCCACCAGATGATTTTCATCAAATCTCTATACATGTTTGTGCTTATAGGATGGATAGAAAAGGGTGATATATTTGTATCATCCAAAATATCCTTCTTCAGTTTTGTTATATATGGGACGTGTATCCATGTTCCAAACCTTATAACACATTCTTTATCAAAGATTAACTCTCGGATATTTTCTATCATTTTTGTTGCTCTACATCTCTCTTCTAGGATTATTTGATATTTACAAGAGTAGAGGGTTGATAGAAAACCTAGTAAAGGTAATATTTATCACCTTCAATTATGAATTAAAGATTTATCTTTTTTAGATCCAAGAGTATTAGGTCTTTTAAATCATTATCATAGATAATGTTTCATGATCTTTTCTATTTATAGCATCAGCCACAGTATTTTCCTTTCTTGAGTGGTAATATATTGAGAAATCATAATCTTTGATTATCTCTAGCCATAACCTTGGGAACATTTTTAACTCCTTATATTTTAAGATATATTTTAATCTCTTTTGATCAGTGTATATATCACACTATTCACCAAAAATGAAATTCCACAAAAAGTTTAATGAAAATATCAGCACTACTAATTCAAAATTATGTGTTAGATAATTTTTCTCATGAGTATTTAATTGGAATGAGTCATAATAAATTACCATTTTATTATTTATAAGGATTAATCCCATTCTATTTAACAATGCATCACTATAAATTACCAAAAATTCACTACTACAGACTAATGTAATCATATGTGAAGTGACTAAATTTTCCATAAGCTCCTTGAAGATTTCATCAAATTATTTTATCTAGAGGTAAATCACTCATTTTCATGTTAAATTGGGTAATGAATTTGATATCCATTTTAAATTTCTCAAAGTTTCAATAATATTCAGTTACCCTAATAAAACAATTGATTTCAGTCACATTGGTTGGTCTAGGACATTATTCAATAACCTCAGTCTTTGAAAAATATATGGATATACCCTCATTTAAGGCAACATGATCTAGGAATGAGGCTTATTGTATCTAAAATTCACATTTTTTTAGTTTATAAGATAGTATCTTCTTCTATAGGATCTTCAGTAATGACCTTAAGTGATCTTAATGTTCATTATTTCTTTTGAAATATATTAGAATATAATCTATGAAGACTACCAGAAATTGATCCAGGTAATCTTAAAATATTATATTTATAATATCCATGAAGATAGTGGAGGCATTTAAAGTCCAAATTACATCACTATAAACTCATAGTGTCCATACCGTTTCTGTATTGCCTTATTTAGAATATATTCCCATTTTACCTATAGTTAATGATATCTAGACCATAGGTCAATTTTTTAGATGAATTGACCTCATCTAAGTTGACCAAATATGTCATCAATATAAGAAATATGCTACTTGTTACTTGTAATAATTTTATTGAGGTTATAATAATTTATGATAAGATTAATTGATCCGTCCTTATTTTTTACAAAGTGGACTAGTTCACCACATGTTGATGCACTAGGGTGTATAAAAAATTTTCAATATGTCATGACCCATCCTAAATTGGCTCATGAAGAGACTCCCTAAGCCTACCTCAAAGAGGACAGGGGTTGGAGACTATTTATGGGAAGTCATATCACTAACATGGGAGGAATTAACCTATGTACCTATACACAAGCACACATATCCAAGCTTATACAATGCTGAAATGTAAAAAAAAACTGAACAATCATGCATGCATACATATAAATATCACAACCAAAGTATGACAGGAAGTAAAGGAAAGTAGACAGGGCCAAATATAAGCCCACCACAAAGAGTCTGAAAAACAATTCCAACCTAAAATTAAAATTGGGAATACTTTTAGAATACTATAGGAACACACCTTGGTCTGTCTGGTCTCAATAATCACCATCAGGTCCTGATCTATCAAGGACTCTATCAAAAGGTCAGTCGTCTTCATAAGAAATGACATGCATGGGAATATCCCATTATTGGTGAGTATAACAATACCCAGTAGGACACCACTAAACCACAAATAATACAACAAAGGAAATACAGTCATCTCTAAATAGGTATATGTCTATAGCATATATAACAGGAATATCATGATATACTCAAAAAAGTCACACAGCCTAGAGGTAAGTCACAACCATAATAGGCCAGCCTTGGATTTCTACTCGAAGGATCCACAAAGCACTCATCTGGGAGAACACACTCCTTGGTCTAATAGCACTGATGATGTCTGTCCAAGAGATAATACTTTTCGAGTCTCGCCATTATGCGTTCACACTGAAAGTCTTAAGAGATACAATACATAGATGAGGATCACTCCCAAGTCCATGGTGCAATACCAACAACTCAATCTGGACTAACCTGCTAAGGAGAGAATCAATTCCCGTGTAGTGTTGGTCACAATTATAATAAGAACTGCACTTATGGAATGAATATGAATAGAAGATCTCACTCTGGGCCTCATAGAGGGATTCTAATAACTCTATCCAAAAATTCTTGTTGAAGGGGTTGTTTTCCTATGTGTAGAGGCAATTTGATAATAACCTTTTGGGAAATGATAAGGTAAATATACCCTAATGAAACTTATACAAGATATGTAAGAAAAGGTCTCTAAGCAATGTATAATAAAGTACATTTCATGTAGTAGGGGTTACATTCCATGTCCCTTGACCCTATTTCCTTCCCAGGTAAACATATCGTGTCTCTTGCCCATTTCTGTCTATAAGAATATGGTGTGAAGTCTAATCATGTACTCTACTCATGTACTAGTACACGTCTTAGACCGTGTACTTGGTCTGTCACGAACCAACACGGGTCAACCCTGAACCAGTCACCCGAGCCGGCCCGCGGCATGGTCCGAGAGGCGTTCCCGATCCTCCCAGGCTGGCGACAAGCGCCAGGGCATCAAAGAGAGAAAGAGGGAATGATTTCTCCCAATGAAAATAAATAAAGTAGCAGAAATAAAATAGAACAACACAAAGTAAATAAACATCATGAAAAGAAAGAACGACCAAGAACAACAACTAACCTGACCACGACCAAAATTCCTCGCGACTTCGAGAGTCTCTCACATGTCCACAACCAAATCTTTCCCACAACTATAGAGCTCAAGTAAACCTGCAACAGAAACTACAAACAAGAAAACACTATAGGCGTGAGTATTAAAACTTAGTAGGTAGGATCGACTAATTCTATTCCCAATGCACATACCATTAAATAAAGAATTTATCAATTCCAGGTTTAAACTAAATTATATAAAATATTGGTTTTCACACACACTTTCATTTCTAAAACAAGTAACAGTCCATTGCCCTTTTTAATTTAAGAACAAGTTTTGTGTTTGGAAGAAACAGATGCGTTGCATTTTAAAACACTTTTGAGAAAAATTTAGAAATCCAAATTTTAGTTGTTGTTCAAATGGAAAACCACACACAACACACAACACACACTAAGGGCAATGGAAAAGTGGCACACAGGGCCAACAACTGAACTAGACCTCTCAATCATCTGCCATATAAAAATAAACACTAAAAGAAACATGGTTCGAACCTAGGAGATCATGAACAAACAAGAACATACTATACATCTGTCTCATCCTGAAGGCATGCCCTAACTCAATGACGTCATAACACCCTAACACTCGTCATAGCCCTACATGGCCTAACCGAGGAGCCCAATACCCATAGCAGCAATAACTCAGTATTCCCCTGCTATGGGGCCACTAGCCAGTGCGTATTCTAAACTAGTGCTGCAATCGTTCTTAGAATATTCACTCACTATTTTAGGTTCTCATGTAAACACATGCAATAAAAAGGGGGTGCGTCCACAATGTAAATTAATCACTCATGATGCACAAACATCACATATAGCTCATGCAATCAATGCACACCAAAGATCACCCCCGAGTGGGTTTTCCAAAATACTCTATTTTATTAAAGTGCCAAACGGGCCTTCACCAATTTTAAATAAATACCACATTTCTCGAGAAAACCCAAAACACTTTTTCAGAAGAAATAATTTATCTTTAAAACTAAAAGTACATTCGAAATTCTGTGAATTATGTTTAAAGGCCAAATGGGCATTCTTTCAATACTGGGTGTTCGCTCATCAAGAAAATGTTTCAAGTGTTCGGTATAAAATAAATGGCGCTTTTCACACCAAATAATCATTTAAAAATTTATTATCTTATATTATTTCTCATTTATTAAAAATTAATAAAACAAAAAGCAATTAATAAATTTTAAATCTAAAGGTAAGTGTAGTTGGGGACCTACCTCAACTCGCAGTCCAAACACAATGGCACGTCACTCCTCACACAGACACACAAACACACGCATGCCGACACGCTGCAACAATAATAATAAATATAAAAAATATATGAACACAGACCTAAAACAACCCAAACGAACAACCATTACAAAAGAACCACCTCGACCTGTTTTCAAAACACAGGGCGCACCATCTGCACAATTTAATAAACCACTTTAAAATTTATAACACAATTTTCAAAAGGTAACTCACAGCTTTACACACCCAAAAACCCCTTTCAAAACCTCTTTTATGACCAACCACGGATCCCCAACATACCTGAACATAAAATAAATGACTTGAAAAGTCGAATAAACTAATTACACAATTTCATGAGAAGATATTAAATAGAACAAATTTGGTTTCCAACAAAACACACCTATTTAACATAAAACAAGGCACAAAGTATCAAACACAAACTAAATTTGCACCAAACCAATTAATGAAAAAACGTGTCAAAACAATTAAACGGGTAAAATTATTAGCCAAAAAAGGGAAAACCAAAAATTTCCACATGATATAATTAATTTAAAAACAAAAACACTTATCTAGAAATATAAGGGGTGAGAACTTCAAGTAATCAATGTAAACTTAATTTAAAGAGGAATAAGCAAAGAGATCCTACCTCAAGAATAACGAAACTTCCAGAATTCCGATATGAAACTTCAAACACACAACGTTCAAGGATGTTAAGATCGACCCTAAGAAAAACATAGGAATCGACCATAAAAAATTGAAGCCTTAGAGGTAGAATAACATAAAATTGAGAGGAAGGAGAAAATAACTACTGAATGGGGATTCTCCTCCGGAAGAGATGGGCACCGGCGAGGTCACGGTCTCCGGAGATGGAGCTATACCCGCAAGGGGGGGTTTCGGTTCACACCACGGAGGTCGGACGGAAAGATTTCGGCAAGGGGGAGGCAGTGGTGTGTACTACGACGGGGTTATGTCCGGAGAGTGCTGGTGCAGGGAAAGCAGGGTAGGGGGCGCGAGAGATGTAGCGGCGAGGGGGAAAATGGGGAAGAGGGTTGGGCACAGCGTAGGTGGAGCACTGGAGCGCGGGAGGAGGGCTGCAGCAGGTGGGCGCTGAACAGGGAGGTGGAGGCCGACAGCTCGCGTGGATGGCTGGGTAGGCGGGCGGACGAGGTGTGTGCTGTAGGGATCCGGCATAAAAGTGGTGCAATGCAGCAACAAGGGGGGGTCGACGATGGCATAGCAGCAAGGGTGGGGAGGAGAACAAAAGGTGGCGGCGCGCGGAGTGAGGGGGAGCCGAGGGTGAGCGGTAGATTAGGGTTAAGAGTAATAATAATAATAATAATAATAATAATAATGATAATAAATAAATAAATAAAAACAATACTAATAATGATATAAATAATAATAATAATACTAACATCAATAATAATAAGATTTTTAATACACATAATAATAAATAAAACAAATTTAACAATAACATAAAAATGATAAAGATAATAATATTGATGATAACAATTCTTTAATAATAATATAAACTCATTGCTCATGAAAAATTAATACTAACATCACCACGGTGAGTTATTTCTTCTAAATTTTAATTTATTTTCAATTGATTTAATTTACTTTTTATATAGTCAATTCAGACACTGTAACTTCGTGGTACTCGGGCTGACTGCACGGCTTCCGCTAGTCGTGCAGTGCCCGCGTACCAACCTAAATTAGTAATAATAAATCCTTACAGATAACAAAAAGAAAATAACATTAATAATTATACTAATAAAAATACAAATAAAAATAATATTCAGTTCACATTAATAATAATAAAATCATTGACGATAGTAAAAAAACTTTAAATAATGCAATAAATTGAAAAAGTCTCTCATTTAAATTTTCCGAAGATGGGTGGGTCGTGCCTATGTCTAAGTAGTGCCGCGCGGGGTATCCAAAATGCGCTCTGCCCGGGCGCTCAGTAATGTCAACTCAAAACAAACCCTACCCGGGCGCTCAGCGATGTCAGTTGAAAAACGTGCACTGTTTAACATGACTCAAAATTCTTTCGTCCGGGACTCAACCCAAACCCCAACAAAAATTTAAAAATTCAAATAAAATTATAAAATAAAATAAAATATGGAGCGGGGTGTGACATGGTATAGGCTATGTTCATGTGGGGGAGTACACAGTGTGCTCCAATCCATTTTCATGTACCCAATGAGGTACATGCCAAGTCATCGGGGAGAGTTCACATGCCATGTGACCTAGTCACATGTCATGTGATACTTAAGTATCTCCAAAAACCCTAGTCACTACATAGGGGGGCCACACACACCGTGTAATCCCAGATTACATGTGTGGATCAGGTTTTTTCATAAACCCTCATTCTTCCTTCAGTGTGCACCCATGTCAGCACCGCATCGTATTTTGGCCCCAATCATGCCAAAAATAAATAATGTCCCCTATACATACCTTTCCATGGACATTACCTATAATTTGGGCTTCAAATACATTTGGAAAAAGGATTTCGTTCATCCTGGTCATCATTCGGTCACCCCACTTGAATTAGGGGTTTTCAAACCGGCCTGATCTACTTACCGCTACTATCATCGCATGTCCATTGTGTTATGTTGATCCTAGATCTACAATATTAGATCATTGTGCCAATAAATTAGAGTGAAAAGATCTATTTCATCAGTATCCATCAAACCTAGAGCCAAATAAAGAATTCACATGGTGAACAAATAAATCAGGGGGAGAGAAACGCACAATAACAGTCAAGTGGAATGGACCTTGATTTATGTTCCTGTCGATCTCAGTTCAATTTCGTTAGAATGAAAATAGAGGAATAAAATATCATAAAGATAATTCTCCCAAAATAACCCTAAAAATATACCCATCCCACATAATGATCGAACCCAAGATCAATCTATTTTTTGATTGATTTACATTTATCATTGAAAATAATAATAGAGAAGAAATCCAAATAATAAAATGCCCTACCTAGATTTGGATAGATCACTGATGAAGAGTGGGGATACTCCATGATCATTGGAGAGATCCTTTAAATCTATTATGTTTTGGTCGTTGATCCATGATCTAGTCACCATTTGTCTGGGAGAAATCCTTCAATGTTCTCTCCAAAAGGTCTCCAACATCTCTAGGGTTATGTGGATAACCCCTAAATTCTATAAAAATAGTATATTTAAAGACTCTATAATAAATTTGTCGGTGAAAATAATTAAAATAATTTATTTAAATATTTTATTCATTTTTGTGTTGGCGATGACATTTCCACAAATGACCCAAACCGGCCAAGGTTAGGTTGCACCTAGAGTAAAACCTATGTTTTGAACTCAATGGTACCCACATATTTATAATTTGATCCTCCATTTAAAATTCATTTCACCTTTTTATTAACAATTTTCACTTGCTATTTAATGTATTTAATATATTTCAAACATTTATTCTGGGCACACCGGGCCTCAGAATCACACGTCGTCACAGCACCTAGTCTCGAAAATAATCCATACAATATCCAAGAATAATACATGGAAAATATGATTCATTAAACAATATTCTCCTATAATTACTTATTTAATACCTATAATTCAAAGTAATCCATTCTATATTATGTCTTTGAGATTGGAAATTATCTAGGGGGTTTGATTGAGAATTCAACCTCATGTTCTAGGGGAAGACTAGGAAATTCATTAGGAAATACATCATCATATTCCCACACAATAGTAATGTTCTCAATGTTGTATATCTCTTGATAATATGAGATAATACCCCCTTTATGATCAATACCATGGCCCATGTTATAAGATTTTCTTCTGAAGAAGTTGTAGGATCATCCTTGAATTGGTACGTGATAACTGGATGATTAGTGATATGAAAGTAGATTTCCCTTTCTTAGAAATTGATATGTGATTTATATAATGAAATCCAATCTATACCCATAATTATATAAAATTAAAAAACATTGATATTAACTATGTTTTTTGAAAGTATCTCCCCAAAAATCTTGATGGAAGAATATTTTTAAACCATAGTTACATTTAGTGTGCCAACATGTTTTTTAAGGATATATTGATATTTAAAGTTTCAAGAAGAGAATTCAAATTATTTGAAAACTTATAAGATATAAGAGAATGTGAAGATAGAGAATCAAAAAAAATATTCAAGGTCATAAAGAGTAGAATGAGTGTATCTTTCACTACTTTGTTATTGTGGTCTACCTTTAAAATAGTAATTACATATGCCCTCCCCTAATTATTTAGTTTAGGAGGATGCTGCTACCTATTCCCAATAATAACAATAAGTTTGGGGAATTTATTCACATAAATATCATATTCCTAGAATTTTAATCATTGAATAATCGGTGGATAATCAGGTGGGGCCTTGTTCTCATCAATGGTGTTATTTGGCCTTTTTCTATTACTTCAATAATCATGAGCTAGGTGTCCTACCCTACTACACTTGTAACTCTTCAGTGAACCATTAATGAAGTTACCGAGGTGTTTCCTCCCATATTTTTTACACGTGTATATTTGGAAATTATTACCCTAATGATACTATTAATTAGGGCTTTAGTGATTCTCTATCTTTAATTTCCTTTCTCTAGAATCACAGGGGACTCTGAATTCCATTTAAAATATAAGAATTTATAGAAAAATATACTCATAGCTACCAAATTACCTTTCATCTAGTGTATTATAAAGACTATTTTTTAATCCAAAAATGAATCGATCAATCTTTTTTTCATGTCAAGATATTGATTCTAAGGCATACCTTTCTAGCCTCTTGAAGTTCATCTCATAAGATCCAACTGACCCATCTCCATTGTATTTAAATTCATGGAATTCTATTTCCATCTTAGTATGAAGAGTTTGAGGGAAATATTTTGTGAATAATATTCCCTTTAAACTATCTCACTTCATATAATCAAATTATGACCTTGTCATTATATTCATAACAAGATCCCATCATTTTTTAGCCTCACCTTCTAGATAATAGATATCCAAAAAGATGTTCCCATACTCTGAGAATTGAAGGATAGAAAACATATCTTTCATCCAATTAATCCATTTCTTAGTAATAAATGGGTTTAAGGACCATTAAAGTATGGTGGAAGTTGATTCATAAAATATTAAATAAAAATATTATACCTCCTTGGTGAATTTTGGATCCCCACATTATTCATGTTTTTATTCATAAAATGATAGAGTTGAGTGAGTATTTCCATGGTATTTTGAACTCTAGTTCCCATCACATTTTGAAAATCACCACATTGTCCATTACATCAATCATTATCTCATTTATTTCTTATTCTCAACATATCCTTTATTGAGTAATGTTCATGGTGAGGAAACTTATATTACAAACATATAAAGAAGAAAACAATGATCATAGAAGAACTAACTCAAATATAATGAGTATATTCTTCCTTAACAACTCCCTATATTTCAATATATGTTATCTATTACTACTTCCCTACTATCTTTTACATAACCTTTCTAGTTATAATGATAAAGAAATACTTTATAATGGTTCATAAATAAAATATGAATTTACCTAACAATATCCCTCGAGAGTGACAAACTAAGTTCTCAGTAAGGTAATATTCACTATGTACCATCATGATGATTGAGATATAATAGACTAAATATTTTTTGGGTTATTACCCCTAATTAAATCTATAAAAAACATATTGGATTGTATTATCCATACAGGGATGTACTACTAATAAAATCACAAAATCCATATGTTACCAAAATATCATGATGTTATCATATACATGTGTTAGGTTCTTTTTTAAGTATTCTCATCCTAATCTCCAAAATAACTAGACCCTCCTCTAATAACAACTGATTCCATCCAAGATAAACATACTTAAATAATGAATTTATTACATGGTTTAATTATTACATCCTTAAATAGTCATATAACCCAAGGAAAAAAAGGTTTAGTTTCTAAGAGACTATAACCACAGAAACACTTATTTCATATATTGTGAAAATTTCATAATAAAATAAATCCACTCTTAGGCATTCCATGGGAAATAATCCTCCTCAATAACTGGGGAATGGAAAACATAATATGGGGTGAGATTAAATTCTCAGTAATGGTTAACATAACAAATTCATAATGGTTAAATCATAGACATATAGAAAACCATGAATAATGAAAAATATATAATTTAAAAGAATCATAAACCAATAAGTGTTAACCATAATCATGAAAATAGACATAACATCTCAAATGATATAAATTTTACCGTGGTATGAGAAAATAAAACAATAAGCAAATAACATGATCCATGAAAAATAGTAAATAGAGTTCCACAATCATATACATAGGATTTATTATCTTTGTGAAATTGGATTCCTCCCAACCCAATCACTCATAAAATTGTTATTTGATTTACACACCATCACACACACCCTTTTTGAATCTCGCTTCTAGTTTACTTTTTCATAAAACATTTATATCTCCTAATATATAAGCCTCTACCAACTATATTGGAGGTATATATAGGTGTCACCCATCTCATAATCTATACATTTTTGTGCCACTAAAAAATAATGATCACATCATAAAATAACCCGAAGAAATAAAATGGGTTTCATGAGATTTACAAATCATCACATAATGAACCCGTGGATATAAAATGGATTTCATAAAACATACAAAATAGAAATCATTCAATTTTCATAAATAACCCATGGAAATAAAATAGATTTATAAAACATCCAAAATTTATAAAATATCATCATGAAGAAAATAATTAGACATAAAAAACTTGATCACCCAAAATAATGACATAAAATAATATCATTAGATAAAAAATTAAAAATAATTCCACTAGAGATAAATTATTTTAAGATAATGAAAACAAATTATAAAGAAAAAAATTAAAAAACATTTTTTATTTTCCATTGTAAAATTCTTGGTTATGAGCCTTTATTATAAAGTATCTTTTTTTCAAGAAAAATAAAAATAAAACATTTAATCGAAATGGAATTTTTTCAAAAAAAATTTTCCTAAAAATTAAAAATATAACATAATTTAAATGCCAAAGTCTTGGAAAAATGATTATCGCATAATAAATTATATAACTTAAAGAAAGGTGTTTGAGTTACCGAGTCTCTTACCATTGCCCTTGACTTCCTTGGAAGTTATTTAACCTCCCATATAATAAAGATAAATATATTAATTTCCTATTTCAGAAAAGTATTCATATATATTCCTATTTATACTCTTAATTAATAACAATTATTTATATATATTATATTTTTGTAATCTATTTTCAACATCAGGTGTTAATAACTGCAATTTTTTCACCTGTTTAATAATCTTGATTTCATTACCCATCATTTAATACCAAGTTAATTATTGTTATATATTTTAAGATTAATTAATATATAATTAATATTTATTTAATATTTTCTTATTTATTTTCATATTTTTTTGGGTTATGTAATGTGAAAAGTGAATTGAAAATATATTATTTTAGTAATTTTTGAAAAACATAAAGTTACTTTTATAATAAGTAAAATAATTAATATAATATTTTAATAACCATATAATAATCATGATTTTATTAATATATTATAATTATATCAGTTTTTAAGTTCCAATAGTCATCCATAATCATATTTTATAGAATTTTCTACATAATTGGTTAAATTGGCCCAAACTTGAACAAGCTTTATCTCGATTGGCGAGTATGGTTAAAGTGGTGTTTATTTTGACATAATATCACTACAGCAGAAGTATAATGATATTATTTTGATATTTTTATGATTTTGAACCATATTTTAAGATTTTTCTATAATTAATGAAAATCAAGAAGAATAAAAAATATTAA
Organism: Viscum album; assembly: GCA_963277665.1. NCBI lineage: Eukaryota > Viridiplantae > Streptophyta > Magnoliopsida > Santalales > Viscaceae > Viscum > Viscum album. Next base: position 808,409,298 of record OY728138.1, on the reverse strand, counting down.
TCGTGGAGGTGGTAATTTGTGTGCATGCACGATTAGTATTCCCATTTCAAACGGTTTGAGACATGGTGAAGGCTGTTGGAAAAACTAGGTAAAATGCTCTGAAATGGGAATGAATTAGGGTATTAATAATTAAAATAAATATCTATTTTGGATCTTTTTTCATTTTTAACAATTATTATATTCTATATTTCTCTCTCTCCTTCGTATAATATATAATAAATGTAAATTAAAGCATTCATAGGACACAACAATTCTACTAGTTCACCATCACTAGGCTATGACTAAAGAGAATACAAAGGTAATGTAGGGATGTACCAAATCAAATAAAGTGAAATATTGTTACAATGTTTATAGTGGACTCATTTTCCCTCCGATTTTATAACCATTCTCAATTTAAAAGCTAATTACTCTCTATAAAAAAGTGAACACACTGCTCCTCAAGTAGAAAATTCTAACAATCGGATCTGATTTGATTAAAAAATTTCTATAACTTTATGTTATTCTTTCATCAATGTGATTACAACCACATTTTCATGAATCTTTTCCACTTAGATCATGTGACCCCTTAGTAAGAACCCTTTGCAAGTCCCTTTTCTGAGACCCCTCTCCAAGACTCGTCTATGAGACCTCTCGATGAAACCCCTCTACAAGACTCCTCCATAAGACTCCTCTACAAGAATCCACTATGAGACCTCTCCACAAGACTCCTCCATGATACTCCTCTATGATAATCCTCTATGAGACTCTTCTATAAGACCTATCCATGAGACACCTATGTGATACTGCTTTATGAGACCCCTTTGTAAGACCTTATATTCATACAAATTGCATGACTCTAGCATGTGGCCTTATCCAGATTACTTGGATTTTTTTATACCAATAGGTATCTCATTACTCAGTTCATGCATTCCTTCAAAATATACTTTCATGAGACTCCTCCTCGATACCCATTCATAATAATATTATCTAATCACGCATATTGCTTGATTTTTATGCATGACCTTGTTCTTATCATGTGAAATACTTTTATTCAAATCAAACCACTTAATAAAAAATATCTACCAATAAATTAAAGTTTAAGGGGTATTTATAGGCAAAAATCAAATTCCTTAACTCCAAAAATTGTGTTTATCCATACAGTTCACTGCCTTAGTAATGATCTTTATGCACTTCATGTGATAACTTTGTGTGATCACATGTTGCATGTCGCATTCACTTTTCATGATCACTTGTATTTTCTTTGATAATGTTGCATGATCCCATTATGTTATCAATTTAAATGATTTCATGATTCACTTAATCTCATAATGTGATCCAATCACAATAATATGATCAGATAAATTTTCTTCTAGAACTTTTAATGGCCTAATCATGAGATCCAAATATAATTAATCATGCTTCATGTGATTTTGAATGACCACAAAATGATTCATTTATTTCCATCCAATTTTTCTTCATGTTAATCATGTGATCTCTATTGGATCGTAATATATATGTAAATGTATATGATATGGAACAATACAAGAGGGAGTGTATTATAGGTTTAAAAACTCTATATTTAAACTCTTAAGAATGAACTTAGTTTAAGTGGTATTAAACTAATAAAATTCATATCCAGTACAAATGACCATACGGGTCTTGGATCTGATGGATATGATATGATGTAATAAAAATTAAAAACAATTGTATTTGAATTGAATATAATGATCAGAGTAATAAAAATTTAAATGATTCTACCATAAAATGTATAGAATATCTTAATACATAATGTAATGAATGAATCATAATTGAAACAATTACAATAGAAAATAATATGAATAGAAAGAAGAAAAAAATTATTCCATTTCTATTACAAATTGCAACAAAAATGTAAAGGTATTAAAATTATTTTATCCCAAAGAGTAGGGTATCCTTTAACCTAGGATAAAGTTATGTCTTACCACCACCCTGGTAATCCCTCGATACGATGATTAAAATGACTATCTTCGTATCCCCAGAAACCCTCGATTAAGAAGGTAGTAGACACCTCTATCTTTAAAACTCTTAGAAACCCTCAATACAATGATCATAATAAAGTCTTCCTATCCCTGGAATCCCCCGATCATTATCACAATGATCAGTCACACAAAGAAAAAAAAATCACTTATAGAAATACAAGAACTTGTAACAAGCCGTTCACATATTGTATCTTCATGGCTTTCGCAAGAAGCATAAGATAAGTCACACAGTCTCTCTCTGGAACTTGAAGATCCAAAAGTTATTTACTCTAGTTCAAATGACCTCTTATTTATGGGACTCAAGTTCCAATGGTCATATTTCCTCCAACAGTCATATTTCTCCGCAAAATTTGGAGGGACTAGGACACCTGGTATTACAGTGGTCAAAACAAAATAGAATGCACAACATTGTTTTAATTGGTATATAACTAACCCAATGACATCATTTTTGTTAGAAAAAAATAAGTACAGAAGTATGAAAGAATGAGTAAGATGAAATATAATGGCAATCATGTATCAGGTATTGTAGTAAGACATGATTTCAATGCATTACATGAGTACGATGCATAACTTGATTACGATGTATATTGTGATTACAATGCATATCATGGATACGATACATAACACGGTTACGATGCTTAACATGGATAAAATTAATATCGTGGTTATGATTCATATCATGGTTACAATTCATATCGTGGTTACAATACATAACATAGTTATAGTGCACAAAGTGATTACGATGTATAATCTGGTTACGATGAATGTGGTTATGATGCATAACATTAATACGTTACATGACCTGGTTATGATGCATGTGGTTATGATACAATACTTAACCTGGTAATGATGCATAATATGAATATGATATATATCCTGGTTGTGATGCACATGGTTATGATTGTAAAACAATTTATGTGGTTACGATCAGAATCAATATATATGATTACGATTGAAAACAAACAGTATATGATTATGATATATGTTATTATGATAAATTTTATTATGATTGTAGAACAATTGTATATTATTACGATAAGAAAAAACATATATGAAAAAAAATAAGTAATTTTTGATTTCCAAAACAAAAAGATCAATGAGAAAGTCGAAACACATTTTGAATCAACAATCTCCCCCTTTTTGGAAAGCACAAAACAAAATAAACATTAAAGACTTATCTCCCCCTGAGTTTAGTAACTCTTCCAAAAGTAATATTGAATATGACTAATTCCACCCTAGGATAAAAATATCACTAAGTATCATATTCTATTTAATTTTACTTGTGATTTCTCTCCCTTAATAATGTATTCACTGTTTTTCCTTTTTATGAAAGAAACTTATTCTTTTCTAAACTATTCTACCCCTTTGTGATTTTCTAAAAGAATAAGGGAAAACATTCATTTCCTATAAAGAGTTAGAGAAATAGAGTATTAAACAACAGATATTACTTAGAATGAAATAATATTTTATTACAAAAAGAGTTTAAAAAATTTTTCTTTCCCTTTTTATTTTTTCAAAAGGTTGAGCATAAAAAACTTCACCTTCTTGAACTATTTTCTATCCCCCATAAATTTGTCAAGATCTTCTTACTGAGCCTTAAACTTCACATCCTGTTCATAAATAATAATTTCTTATTTTTGGAGCCATTTTTTTAGAAGCCGATTAATTTCTTCCGGAGATTTAAGCATTGCTTCCTATGAATTGAAATCCTATATTATAACTTTGCAAGCCTTATCCAAAATTTCAACACTATTTGATATCAAAACAACCTCATTACATTCATTATCCAATTTTTCTTTTAGATGATCAATCTCTTCAGATTATATTCCTTTTAAGGTACCCATTCTTTGAAAGACTTCAAGTTTTTTATTCAAATCAACAACCAACTTTTGATAGATAGAATTGAGATCATTTACCCGATTCACCAATTCATCCTACTTGACCAGATGATTATTGAGACTGTCATCAATGTTTTACGGCCATTTGAAAACCTTATTACTAGCCTTACTTTTATTAATATCACATTCCTTTAATATCTTGAAATCATCTTCAAGATTCAGAAACCTTTCCATTAGAATCTTGATAGAGTCCATTCTTTCATTATAAATATTTGAAAGGATTTATAGCCTAGCTTCAATTTCTTGAATGAATGGTATCATCTTTTCCAATATATTGAAATCTTGTTCAATGTATTTAATTCCCTTAAAAGTGATTATCCTTTAGAATCTGTATCTTCAGTGTATTCTGTGATATCACTAAAATGAGTCTCATTAATGATAAAATGAGCTGGCTGATTCCAATTCCTATTGGATTCTTCTTCTTTTTCTGAAAACTGAATGAATTTCTTTGAAGAAGTCCTTTAGGAAACTTCCTTGGAAGGATGAGGATCCAGAGATGGAAATTTAAATGATAGAACTTATGAGGATTCATATAAATGGTTTCTCTTGTTTTCATCCTCTTCCCCTTCTACTTATTCTTGTTCTTGACCTTGTTCTTCTTCCCCTTATTATTCTTGTTCTTCTTCTTATTCATATTCTTGAATGAGACTTTGTGTGGACGATTGTTCAGATTCCTATTTATCTTTTCCTTTATTTTTTGGATCCAATTGATTCTGAATAGGTGGATCCTCTATTATAATACTGGTTTTTTGATTACTCATCTATTTTGAGAAAACTATCAATGTCAATATCTTGGGCCTTTCTATTCTTCATTCTCTTCTTCATTTCTTATTCTTTTAAAGTTTCTTCTAATTATATTTTTAGAGATAGAGCTTTATCTGGATCCAAACCATATTGAGGATCCCCTTATTTTCATTCTTCCTTCTTTTTCCTCCACTCTGTGGCAACCTCATCAGATACAGCCTTTTGTTTCTTTGACTTTTGCGGTTTGTAGTCTTAACTACCTTTATTTTACATGAAGATGATTTAGAGGGATTGGAATGTTTTTCACTACCTTCAACAACTTACTTTCCTTTCTCAGGTTCCAGATCTCTCTCAAACTATTTTGATTCAGGATTGAATCATAACTTAAGTCTCCTTATTATATCTTTACTTATGAGAGGCGCCTTGAAGGATGGAAGATATAAATTGATTGAAACATTGTATAAACTCAATAATTATTTTAAAAACAAACTTAAGATTGGGGGAAACATGATTATCTGAGATTTTATGGTACCGTATTTCAGCTTCTTAATCGTAAAGAAAATGAATTCCATTAAATTGAACTTCCTCATGTTCACAAAATAATCAATCACACAAACATCTGAAACATTCAAAGTTTCCTTATCACACTTTCTCAGTACTAAAAATTCTTTCATCCAGAGTGATATGAGTCGATTATCTCCTGATAAATGACTTACCTTTCTCTTGTCTTTATGAATCTCAAAAATATATTCTTCCAATTTTCTCTAATCAAAAGTCTCATAAACTTTTGGTAACTTGTGGGAAGGACATAGGGCATCACCCTCAGATGGAACACTTAGAAACATAGATGCTTTTTTATGGATGTTTTATACTTCTTATTGTACATTATAGATGAAATATAGAGACCTTTGTCTATCTAAATTGTTTTATAAAATTTTAACATCTCATCCTAAAACAAAAAATCATGATATGAATTTAGTCTTTCAACACAAATGGATTCTCACCCTTGGAAACTTATTATCCTTTTCAGAGAAGAATCAAAAGTCTCATAAAATTCTAGAGAGGTGATCCATTCACCTTGAAAGGTCATGGAAGAGAAATATTTTGGAGAAATTTTACTTGGATATGATGCAGTTGACTCAGACATGAATGACTAACTCAAACCCTAAAGATTTTTCTGGTTATAAAAGCTGAGTAGATCTATGATTACGAAAAATGAGGTAAAAACTAATTACGAACCTTACTGAATATATATAGAGGATTAGGACTTGAGAGAAAATCAGAGGAGTTCAATGTGGGATAAGTAGGGAGGGTTTCTTTAAAAAATAAATTGACGGTTATGATTTGATCTAAAAGATCCAATGGTTGAGAATGATTTCTAACTCTTGAGGTTTTAATTAGAATAAAATTGTATTCAGACTAAAACTGATTAAGAGTTAAAAGAAATAATTGAAAAAAAAACTATTTGAAAAACAAAATTAAGGTTTTAGAAATTGTACATGTCAGAGTATCAGGATAGATGTATTGGTTTTAGTTTATTGTTCGTATGATAATGATACAAACAATACAGAAAATCATATGACACCGATTAGAAATCAAAAATTGATAAAATAAAATTAATCTGGTACCAATAAAGCATTATAATATCGATAATCTGGTACCAATGGAATAATCCAATACTAATAATCTAGTAACGATGGAATAATCCAATACCAATAATCTAGTACCGATGGAATAATCCAATATTGATAATCTTGTACCAATAGAATAATCCAATACTGATAAAAAGTGAAAGTGATAAAATATGTAAAACTGATAAAAGTGAAATCTATATAAGTGAAACCAATAAAAGAAAAAATGATAAAGGTAAAACTAATAAAGGTAAAACTAATAAATTTAAAACTGGTAAAATGTAAAACTAATAAGTGAAACCAATAAAATGTAAAACTAATAAGTGAAACTGATAAAATTATGTATACTCCCCCTTTAAAAAGGAGTAACTTAATGTAAGGAGGTGAATTAAACAAGAAATATATGTGAATGATTACTTTACAGTGATCATTTCTAGTTTCTATTTAATGTATTCAAATATATTAGAAGATAATGGTTTTGTAAAAATATCAACAAGTTTTTCTTGCATTATGATGAATTATAAAATAATATCTTCTTTTTGTGTTTGATGTCTAAGAAAGTAATGCCTAATATCTATGTGTTTTGCACATGAGCGATGTGTAGGGTATTTACTAAGAGAAATGGAACTAGTATTATCACATAGTATTTTAGTTTTGGAAAAACTCATGCCATAGTTAGTGAGTGAGTGTTACATCCACAACACTTGAGCACAACAAATTCCAGCTGCTATATATTTAGCTTCAGCAATGGGAAGTGCTACTAAGTGTTACTTCTTTCATGACCAAGAAACTAAAGAATATTCTAATAAATGACATGTTCCAGATATAATTTTTTTATCTATTCAACAACCACCAAAGTCATCATCTGAAAAGATTATCAAAACAAAATCATTTCTAGAAGAATAGAATAGTCTGAAATCCATGGTTCCCTTTAAGTTGTTAAAAATTTTGTTCACTACTTTTAAATGAGATTCATTTGGATTAGATTCATATCTTGCACATACGAATACTAAAAACATTAAGTTTGGACAACTAGATTTTAAGTATAACAAGCTTCCTATCATACCTCTAAAAGATGTTTGATCTACTGGTTTCCTAGCTTTATCAAGATCAAGTGTATTTGAGGTACTTATTGGAGTTCTTAAACTCTCAGTGTTGTCATATACATACTTTTTAAGTAAATATTTGATATACTTATGTTGGGATATATAGGTTCCTTCTATTTTTTGAGATATTGGAAAACCTAAAAAGAATTTTAACTCACCCATCATACTCATTTAAAACTCATATTTCATTATATTCACAAAATAATCAGTTATATATTGTTGAGTTGATCCAAATATAATGTCATCAGTATAGATTTGAATAATAAAAATGTTTTTGTTTTCAATTTTTATGAAAAGAGTAAGATCTGCAATACCTTTTGCATAATTGTTTTGAAGAAAAAATCATGTAAGTCTATCATACCAAGCTTTAGGGGCTTGTTTAAGGCCATAAAACACTTTGGTATGTTTAAAAACATGATCATGATGTTTTGAGTCAACAAAACCAGGAAGTTGTTCTACAAAAAATTCTTCTTGTACAAAACCATTTAGAAAAGCACATTTTACATCCATTTAAAAAGGTTTTAAGTTAAAGAATGATGCAAAGTCTAATATAATTCTAATAGATTAAAATCTAGATACCATAGAATAGTTTTATTAATAGTCTATTCCCTCTCATTGATTATAGCCTTTAGCATCAATTCTTGCTTTATTTCTTAAAATGACTCTATTTTCATCACATCTGTTTCTGAACCCCCATTTTACACCAATTACAGTTGTTTCTTTAGCTCTTTCAAAAAAGGTCTATACTTGATTCCTTTCAAATTAATTTAGTTAATCTTGCATTTCTTTAATCCAATATTCATCACCAAAGGCCTCATTTGATGTTTTAGGTTCAAATTGAGATAGAAAAGAAAGATGTTATATTTCATTTCTTAAGGAATTTATAGTCATTATAGGTTTATTTACATCACCAATGATATTATCACTGGGATAAATCCTAATAAATAATTGATTTGGGTTTCGTAAAACCTGTTCATCAACATAAGATATAAAGTCTTCTGGGGTAAATATTTCAGAGACATTATCTTAAGTATTTCCCTTTTTAGAAGAGTTTTCAATCAAGGGTTGATAATCAGTTTGTGAAAACACATCTATTGATGTAGAAAGGATTTGTTTAAAAAAAAGGATAAGTTTCATCAAATTTAACATGCACTATTTACTCAACAGTACAAGAGTTTTTATTAAAAACTCTATAAGACTTAGAAGTAGTGGAACAACCTATAAATATTCCTTCATCATATTTGGGTGTGAATTTAAGTAGATTATCTTTAGTATTCAATATGAATACTTTGCATAAAAATACTCTAAAGTAAGAAATTTTTTTTTTTCATCCAGTCCACAATTCATATGGTGTTTTATTAATAAAAGTTCTAGTTAAAACTTGATTTATAGTATAACATGGAATACTTATAGCTTCAACCTAGAAATTCTTAGCAATTGAGTATTCATTCAACATGGTTCTTGTTATTTCCTAAATAATATGATTTCTTCTTTCAACAAAACCATTTTTGTAAGGGGTTATTAGAGCTAATAAGTTGTGAGTAATACCTTTCTTACTACAAAAAATTTTAAAATCTTAATTTTGAAATTCTCCACCACAATCACTTCGAATAGTTATCAGTGGTAGATTTTTCTCATTTTTAACTTGGCCTCTAAAATATTTGAAATAGAAAAAGGCTTCAAATTCATTTGTTAGGAAATAGACCAATGTGAATCTAGTGTAGTCATCAACTAAAACAAATACATAGTATTTTCCTCAAATACTTACATTTTGTGTAGGACCGAAAATATCCATATGAACTAACTATAATTCGTTATAAGTTGAAATGTAATTAATTGATTTAAATCTAGTTTTATATTGCTTTCCATGTTGAAAAGGATCACAGACTTTTGAAGTATCAATTTTAAGATCTTGTAAATCCTTAAAAAGTCTTTTATTTGAGAGTTTAAAAGGGTTACTTAGGTTACAGAGTTCTAACCTTCTATTCTATAACTAACATTGGTCTTTCATTTCACTTAATCAAGGTAATTCTTGGCTTCTAAGGTCTTCTAAGCTAAGTGTATATACATTCTCATGCCTATGGGAAGAAAGAATAAATTCATCCTTAGAATTGTGAACTAAACATTTATCATTCCTAAAATTCACAAGGTAACCATAATCACATAATTGACTTATGCTTATAAGGGTGTGATTAAGACCTTTAACAAACAAAAAATTTGAAATTAAAAATTTTCAAAAAAGAAAAATATTACCTATATCAATGGTATTTCATTGAGAATTATCTCCTAAATTCACTCTTCCATCTTTCATTTCAATGATATTTTCAAATAAATATTTATTTATAGTCATATGTCGATAATAACCACTATCCACGTACCAAATATTACTATTGTTGGTATACTTTTTGTTTTCTTGAAAAATAAACAATTAGTTTTTCAGAACCCAAACATGTTTGGATCTGGAAATGTAAGATAAATGAATTTTATCAATCCACATTTGTTTTTCAAAATAAGATTTATGTAATCCTAAAGATTAGTTTTTATTAAGATAATAATTTATTTCCCAATGTCCACCACATTGACATTTAGTGAAAAATGGAGCACTTTGGGGAACAAAATAGTTATGGATAAACCGGTTTTGAATGAGTATAACTAATTCTGAAACTATTCCTTAAAGGATGAATTTGAGAATAAATTTTTTCAAATTATTTCCTTCCAGTAGTGAAATTTGATAAAAGTTTCTTCAGAGAAAAAAAATAAGATTTAATCCTAATGACTAAATTATCATTCTCACGCAAAATTGTTTTGGAATTATTTTTAGTTTTAAAAACATTTTTATTTAAAAAAAGTTGTTAAAAGTCTCTAGAAAGTTTATCCTTCTCATAATTTACTTCCATAAGGTTTTTTGAAATATTTTAAAAATAAAGAGTTTTATTATCAAGATATTTTGAAATATTTGATACTTATTTTGTAAGAATATTTATTCTGGAGTTTTCCTTGTCAATCTTTTTATTGAGTTTGGAAGTCTCGTTTTCAAGTAATTTGGAAAATATGGATACTTATTTAAAAGAAGGTAAATTTTCCTCTACTGAGGAAGATTATTCATCCAAAGAGTAAGAATATTTCTCATTAGGGTAATTTTTATTTAAAGAAATATTTATAATAGATTCTTCATTGTGTACCTTAGCCATGAGACAATTATTTTCAATAGGTAGTTTGGCTATGAGTCCTATATTATTCTGACCAGAAGATTCATATTATGAATATTTTTCTAATTAATTACCACCAATTTCACTCCATTTATCATTTTCTTTCAATACTTTCTTTTTATTTGACTTGTAATATTTTTTCTTGATTTTTCAGAATGTTTACCCCTACCTTTTCTTTTAAGAAAAGTAAAATATGGTCTAATGTAACCTGCTCTTTTACATTTATAACAAGTTACTTCTGAGTATTTCTTGTCCTTTCTATATTTATTTTTGAATCTTTATAGAAAATATTTTATTCCAACAATCTTTTTCATTGTACGAGTAAGATTGGATAGTTCATTATCTGAATGATCACATTCACTAGATTCTGATATAATAATAGATTTCTTTTCTTTGGATGTTGTTACCCTTTCTAGTGTCTTGGCTTTAGATGTAGTAGTGAATACTACACTTCCATTACCATTATTATTCTTATTAAAATTTTCATCTCTTTTCATTCTTGTCTCATGTTGTAAGAGAGTACCAAATAATTCATCAAGAGTGATTTGAGTAACTTTCTTGTTCTCATCAATAACTGTCATTTTTTATTCCCATTCATTTGGAATTATATAAATTATATTATCCACAATAACTTCATAATCAATACTCTTTTCTCCCATGGATTGAAGGATATTGACAATTTTCATAAATCTTTGTTGAATCTTGCATACTGGTTTCCCATAGGGAAAAACAAAACCATGATATTTAGCTCGGAGCATAGATCTTCTTGTTTCTATAACATTAGATGTACCAAAATGTGTCACTTAAAATTTCTTCCAGATACAGTTGGCTACTTCGTATGAAGATATATGACAATATATATTCCTGGTCATAGAACATAACAAAATATTTTCTACCTTGTAATTTAGTTAATATTCTAGTTTCTATTGGCTAATGAAGGTTCTGACTTTTTTATCTGGTACTTTGTAATCTCCAATAATCATGACAATGTTTTCTACTCTAGTATTATTGAAAAAAGTCTTCATTTGATCTCTCCAGTACTTATAATAATTCCCATAAAAAAATAGGTGGTCTGGTTGGTTTTAGATAATCAATTGATCCAATATTCATCCCTACCATATTATAAAACAACACACTTTTCCAATCCACACCTTAGTGTAGTAAGTAATTATAAACAAAATATTTATAAAACAAATACAATTATATTACATAAATAAATAAATCATGTAATACAAATCAGTGTAAACCTCCTCTGATACCAATTGTTTGATCGTAATATAGATGTAAATGTATATGAGATGGCACAATACAAGAGGGGTGAATTTTATGTTTAAAAACTTTTTAGTTAAACACTTAATAAAGAACTTAGTTTATGAGGTCGTAAACTAATACAATTCAAAGCTAATACAATTCAAAGCCAATACAAATGACCATATGGGTCATGTATCTAATGGATATGATATGATGTAATACCACAAGTAATGAAAAAAAAAATTATTTTAATTGAATACAATGATCAGAGTAATACAAATGTAAATGATTTTACCATACATAATATAGAATCTCTTAATACAATATATAATGAATGAATCGTAATTGAAACAATTATAATAGAAAAAGAATATGAAAAGAATCAAGAAACAAAATGATTACATTTCTATTAAAAATTGCAGTAGAAATGTAAAGGTATTACAATTCTTTTATCCCAAAGAGTAGGGTATCCTTTCACCTAGGATAAAGGTTTGTCTTACCACCACCCTAGTAAGACCTCGATACAATGATTGTAATGACTATCTTCCTATACCCGGAAGCCCTCAATTAAGAAAGTAATCGGCACCTATATCTTTCAAACACTTGAAAGCCCTCAATATGATGATCAGAAGCATGTCTTCGTATCCCCAAAATCCCTCTATCTTTATCACAATGATCGGTCACACAATGAAAAACAAATCACTTATATAAATACAAGAACTTGGAACAAGTCATTCACATCTTGTATCTTCAAGGATTTCATACAAAGCATGAGAGAAGTCACACAATCTCTCTCTAGAACTTGAAGATCTAAAGGTTATTTTCTATGGTTCAAATGACCTCCTATTTATAGGCCTTAGGTTTCAACGGTCATGTTTCCTCCAATGGTTATATTTCTCTACAAAATTTGTAGGGACTTTGACACCTAGTATTATAATGGTCAAAACAAAAAATAATGCATGATATCATTTTTATTAGTATATAACTAACCCAAAGATATAATTTTTTTTAGAAAATAATAAGTACAAAAGTATAAAATAATGATTAAGATGAAATATAATGACAAGAAAGTATTTGGTATTGTAGTAAGACATGATTTCAATGCATTACATGAGTATGATGCATAACTTGATTATGATGTATATCGTTATTACGATGCATATAGTGGTTGCGATACATAACACGGTTACGATGCTTGACATGGATAAAATTCATATTGTGGTTATGATTCATATCGTGTTTGTGATACATAACATGGTTATGGTGTGTAAAGTGATTATGATGTATAACCTGGTTACGATGCATATGGATACGATGCATAACATGAATACATTACATGACCTGGTTATCATGCATGTGGTTATGATAAAATACTTAACCTAGTTATGATGCATAATATGAATACAATACACATCCTGGTTAAGATTCACATGGTTACGATTGTAAAGAAGTTTTTTTGGTTATGATCAGAAACAATATATGTGATTACGATTAAAAAAACAATATATGATTATGATATATGTGATTACGATAAATGTAATTATGATTGTAAAAAATAGTATATGATTATGATAATAAAATAACATATATACAAAACAAGAAGTAATTTTTGATTTCCAAAACAAAAAGATCAATGAGAAAGTTGAAAAAAAATTTGGATCAACAATATCTTCATAAGATCAACTAAAAATCATGTTAAATTCAAGTGATATAACTATGATATACACTGATAATCCTATACACTTCATGTGATCTCACTATGATATCCACTGACAATCATGTGTGTATCACGTGATCAGTTCAGATATTCATTTCAACTCTTCACACCTACATTGATATCCAACCTTCATCAAAAACATTTAACCTTATCAAAAATAGAATCAAACCAAAATCACTATCAAGAAAGATTTTTTTAAAAAAAATCTCCCCCTTTGGTTTTGATTCCAATACTTCAAAACATCAAGAACCAACTTGTTTATAGGTCATGCCCATGTGAAACCATTTACCTTCTACAACCAAAGATAGTGATAAATGAATTTATTAACACATAATATAAGCCAAAATGAGTCAATATTGTCATGAGAAACAATTATAGAATTAAATTTACATTGAAAAATCACTTCATTCTTAAACCAGCAACTGGTAACCTTCTTAACACGAAAAGATCAAATGATATTAGCATTCAATATCACTTATTATCCTATACATGTCAACTACTTGCATCCCAAAACCAAAGAATACACTTTTTCATGATTTAAATTATTTTAAATACCATCATTATAATCAATATATTTAAAACTTATTGTGTTTCATTGCCCCCTATCAACGTCTCTCCTTGTCTTGAACAAGACATTTTCTTCCCCATTTTCAATAAACCCAAAGGTCACTCCTTTGTATTCTGTAACATGTTATAGAGAAAATATAATTACATAGTGAAAAAAATCCTTAGGGAGAGGGGTCACCACATCCATATTTTTCATGTATGGAGAGTCTATTGAACTCCAAGAGCCAGTCTATATCGTTCAAACACTTTTTTGGGTAAAGCCTTCATCGGGATATCTAGAACATGTAGTTTAGTAGATTAATACTCCAACATTACAACACCATGCTCCACTTTCTCCTTGATAATTTGATTTTTTTTATTTCAATTTGATTTATCCTTGAGTGGTGTAGGGTATTTTTTCCTAATATTTTAGCACTTTAATTATTAAAATGAATTCTAATCGAAGGCTTCACTTCAAATCCCATACCTTCAATATCCTGCTTCATCCATAGTAAATGTATGTAAGCCTGAGTAGTAACAATGTATTAAGCTTCTAAGATGCTCAAAGAAATGAAATATTATTTCTTTCTCATCCAATAAATGCATATTCCACCATTATAGAGTTTTCCACTTGATGAATACTTTTAATAATCTTTTGAACCGACCCAATTGGTATATGTAAATCCTAGTAACTCTTACTGATATTTTCTATGATATAGTAAAATTAAATCCATAATTCGTTTAATATACTGATTTTTTACTGATCTGGATTTTACATGTATTATTTTTTGGTACTGTATGGATTATTTTCGAGACCAAGTGCTGAGACGGTGTGTGATTTTTAGCCTCAGTATGCCCAGAATAAATGTTTATAATATATTAAATATACTAAATATCACAAACATGATGTTTTCCTAAAAAATTGGAATAACTTATAAATTGAGTCCCATATTATAAATATAATGTCACTATTGAGTTCAAAATGTGGGTTTTACCCTAGGTGCAAATTAACCTTGGTCGGCGCAGGGTTTTTATGGAAAGGTCATCACGGGCGCAGAAATGAATAAAATAATTAAATAAATTATTTTTATTATATTTCTTTGACATATTTATTGGAGAGTATTTAATTATACTATTATGATAGAATTATAAGGTTATCCACATAACCTTGGACCTATTGGATAATACTTAGAGGGAGTGTTGGAGAATCTCTAGTAGGAAAATAGCAACCAGATCATGGATCAACGATCGACACACAATGGAATTGAAGGATCTCACCAAGGATCATAGCGCAACTCCATTTTTCATCTGTGATCAATCCATATTGAGGTAGGATATTTGTTTTGATTTGGATTCTTTTCTCATTCTTGATTTCTATGATGAACGTGAATCAGTCAACGAACAGATTAATCCATGGTTCAATCATCATGGAGGATGGGTTTATTTTTTAGGTTATTTTTTGAGAATTGTCTTTTTGATATCTGATTCTTCATTTGTCTTCCTAATAGAAAAGGATCAATATCGACATGGACATTGATCGAGGTTTATTCTACATGATTGTTCTTATGATTTTATCCCTAGATTCTTTGTTCATCACGGGCATCCTTCATTTGGATCGTGGTTTTACATATCCCAGTCAATCGATCATTATGCACCCATTTGTTGGTGCAATGATCCAATATTTTTAATATTGGATCAGCAAAATAAGATGGTGGTGCAATGATGGAAGTGTTGGTGAATCGGGCAGCTTTGGATACCTGATTTCGCATTCTTCATCATTCTTCAGCATACAATAATGAATGATGTGTAGATCTACTTTCAAAATGAATTTAAAGGCCAGAACTTGTTGATCATTGATGGTGACTTTTGGATGAGGCTTCCCCTTTATTTTCTAGGTGATGCATGGCTGGAAGGGTGGTCGTATCATTGGAGAATATGTGCATATTCTAAATTTGTAATTATGGAAAAATCCACACTACACAGTGTGTAATCTGGATCTACATGTTGTGTGGGATCCTCCAAGTGGTGGATAGGATTTCAAAGAAATTTAAGTATCAAATGATGTGTGACGTCTGTCACATGATGTGTGGTCTCTCCTTGGAGACTTTTCATGGACCTCAGAGGGAATGTGGACATAGGTTAGGGTATATGGGTTTGAGCATGCCATGTACTTCCCTATATAGACACGGTCTGGACCAAAGTACACAGGATAAGTCATGTAATGGTATACAGACATGGGTACATGGGCTAAGTCATGTACTGGAATATGGGTAGAGTACACAGTCAACCTACACTCCATGTACTTCAACATATACATAGACACAGGATTATACATTGGTTATTTACACGATAAGGAGTTGAGGTTAAGGGACACGACATGTAACCCTACTACATGTCGTGTACTTATTAAATGTTGGCTTGTATCTTTTATCCTCTATATCTTGGACAAGTTTTGTTAGGGAGTGTTCCCCTTATCCATTCCGTGAGAGTTATTATGGAATCATATCCTACTCCTAGGACAATGATCCCTTCAGTGGTACTTCTTCTATAGAGTCATTAGAATCCCTCTATGAGGCTTGGAGTGAGATCCTCTATTCATCTTTGTTCCCTAGGTGTATTTCTTGGTATCACTATGACCAACACTACATGGTCCATGATCCTCTACTTAGAAGTTTAATTCAGATTGAGTTTTCAGTATCACCCCATGCCATTGGTAGTGGTCCTCATTTGTGTATCGTATCTCTTTGGACTTTCAGTGTGTATGTATAATGGCGAGACCCAACAGGCATTACCTCTCGAACATACATCATCAATGTTATCAAACTCAGGATTTTGTTCTCCCGGATGAGTTCTTTGTGGATCCTTTGAGCTGGAATCCTGGGATGTCTTATTACGGTTGTGACTTACCTTTGAGATTGTGTGTCTTTATTGATTATATCTAGATATTATTATTATATATGTTGTAGAAATATATCTATGCATATCTGACTATATTATTTTATTGTATGCTTTATGTTTTTTGGGTTTCCTATTGGGTATTATTATACTCACTCCTACATGGTCTTTTCCCACATGTGTCATGTCTTGTGCAGATGATTGACCTTTTTACATATTCCTAGACGGACTAGGATCAGACAGTGCTTAGTGAGACCGAACAGACCGAGTTTTGTTCATGTGGTACTTTGAAAGTATTCCCAGTTTTATTTTTAGTCTGGACTTATTTTTAGACTCTTTGTGGTCATATTTTATTTGGCCCTATTTACTTTTCTTTACTTCCAGTTTTACTCTACTTTTTGGATTTAGATGTATGAATGCATTATTGTTCAGTTGATTTTACATTTCATTATTTTATAGGCTTAGAGATGTGTGTGTGTGTGTGTGTAAGTACTTAGTCTAAGGCCTCCCTTATTGGTGATATGTATTCTCGATGCTAGTAACTAGACCCAGGACTATTGGAGGTGATATTGGGGAGTCACAGCATGGTCCCCACTAGGATGGGTAATGATAGAGTAGTATTAGAGCAATTGGTTCTACCATAAGACCGAGATTCTATGAGATTGGTTTGGGGAAACAGATTTTAAGTGTTTCGAGATTGGATTTTAGACCATGGATTCTAGTGTTGGTGCGGTGGTCGACGTATCCATACACTAGGAGTCTAATTACCTACTTTTCAACTTGGTATATGAGAACATTAGTTGCAGGGAAAAATTGTGCATACATCATATAGGAATGGGTTTTAGTTTCCATTTCCTTATTGATTAGGATCTCCATATATACACATTAACCATGGTACATCTTGTTTATTTCAGGATTCTTTTGTGATGTATGCCAACTAATATTTTTCATGAGGATCACGTGGTTGATCCCCTCAGTGGTGAGGTGTCAATACAATGAATAATTACATATGTTCTACCTTTAGGTGGTGAACCAGTTATACCACCACCTATAGGGAAGAACATGTTACCTGTAGTACCAGCGGATGAGGTGTATAGGATGAGAGAACTTCACAAGATTCAGAGATAGAGACCCCTCAAGTTCCAAGGTGAGTCTGATCCATAGGTTGTTGAGGACTAGAATGAGGTGATGACCCAATTTTTTCATCTACTTAGGACACCAGTAGAGAATATGGTTGTCCTAGTAGTGAGCCTTCTTTATGGATCAGCAAGATGGTGGTGGGGTTTGGTTACCAAGAATTACAATGAGGAGTCTCTACCATGGTCAGAGTTTGAAAATATCTTCATAGAGGATTTATATCTAGCTATGATTAGCGATTTACGTATCCAGGAGATTTTACAGCTCTAGTAGGGAAGCATGACAGTAACTGAGTATTAATCAAGGTTTAACAACCTCTCCAGGTACTCAATGGATATGATTTTCGACCAGTTATTCAGGGATCAGGACTTCAAGTGAGGGATTTTTAGAGACATTTTAGGCTAGTATTATCCCTTTATGAATTCCTACATATCCTATGGTTCTAGAGTGAGCTTTGGTGATTGAGATTTTCTTGGATGAGCAAATACATACAGTGGTTTCCAGTAGCAGTAAAGCAGGAGTAGAGACCACGGTGGAAGGGAGCAGACATCAGTCTCAGGGACCAAGATGTGTGAGATGTTTCAGGAGGATGTCTTGGGATAGATGATATAAGGTCCAGGGCTTATAGGATATATCCAATCAGCTCAGGGAGAGGTGATTCTACTCATGTCATTATAGGGTACATCTTGTTTGAGATTGTCCGACCCACTATACAGCTAATAGAGAGACCATGGATGGGTCGCTATGGTAAAGGAAGTGGCTAGAGCAGGAAGGTTCATAAGGATAAAGATTTAGCAAAGGAGATGGTAGAGTAGTAGGAGGTGGTAGACACTTTGACATGTTAACACCACCACCCCTAGGTGGTTCACACCATGCTCAGAGAGTTGGAGTATAGGGTAAAGGATAGCTATAGGCGGTCGATGCTTATGACCCAGATTCTTTGAGAATAATACGAGGTATGATCTATTTATTTTATACCTTATCTATAGTACTGATAGACATAAGATCTATTCATTCCTTTATTTTTATATATCTTGTTTGAGACATGTATATTCTGGTTGAGTCCTTAGATCAACCTTTACACATGGAGAATCCTACTGTAGATAAATCAGCAATCACACACTTGTGCTAACAGTGTGACCTAACACTTATAGGTGAGAGTTTCTATTGGGATCTCTTTGTTGTAGTGATGAATACTTCTGACTTTATCTTAGGTATGGACTGATTATCCACAATTCGTGCCTAGATTTACTTTTTTTGATGGAGGATGTGGTGTTTCCACAGTGATGGGGCTAGGTTCTCCTTTTTTAGTGAAAAGGAAGCCCAGGAATCATGGGATAGACTCATGCATAGGAGGGTGAAGTTTACAACTCATCATTTGTTTATATTAACCCTTAGTGTAGTGGATGTTATGAGTTCCCAGTTTCTTATAGTGGTGGTGGAGTATAAGGATTTCTTACCTGAGGATGTTTTAGGCTTACCTTCCCACTAAGTTGAATACTTATACATTTATCTACACCCTAGCACTATTACAAATAGGGCTTATAATAGCACTAAAAACCTCCTTTAACAGCACTAAAAAGGTATTGTTAATCTCGGCGAAGATAAAGGGGGGTCTCCTTTATCAGCGCTAAAAATAGCACTAATAAAGGTATTCTTTATCAGTGCTATTTTCAGCACTGATAAATGTATAATATATCAGTTCTAAAAATAGCGCTGATAAACACTACCTTTATCAGCTCTATTTTGAGCGCTGATAAAAAATACCTTTATCAGTGCTCAAAATAATGCTGATATATTATCCATTTATCAGTGCTTAACTAGAGATTATAAAGGCCAAAGATCCTATGCAAAACCAAAACCTGCACAGATCCTGTACAGAACCTACACACATGACAGCACCTGCACACAGCACAAACAACACCCACACACAAATCACAGAAGAACAAAAATGCTACATACATTTACTTGAAATCATGAATACAAAACAACACACTACTATATAAATTTCAAACAATTTTTAATTTGGTTACAATTACAATTATCCAACAAAAAGTTAAAAAACATTGATGTTTCGTCCTTTTTTCATCCATTTGCTCTAAAAAATTTTCGTCCATGGTGGCGATTTCCAAATAAAGAATTCGAACTCAAGAAAAAGATTTCACCTACATAAGAAAACAAATATTATGTTAGTAATACAATAATGAAATAAATTAAACATTAATATGAAAGAATACAATAATAAAATTTCAATTGTTACCTGTTACAACATTTATTTTCATTAGTTCATAGGTCTAGGAGAGATGACTATAGAGTGAGAGTTCCTTCCCCATTGTGATGTGATAACCTAGGTAG
This sequence comes from Viscum album, assembly GCA_963277665.1. Classification (NCBI taxonomy): domain Eukaryota; kingdom Viridiplantae; phylum Streptophyta; class Magnoliopsida; order Santalales; family Viscaceae; genus Viscum; species Viscum album. The sequence continues at coordinate 808,388,812 of OY728138.1, read as the reverse complement.
GTAAATATTTGTGGGATGGTTTGTGGATTGTGGGGAATTTCATGAGGATTTCAGGCTATGATGACACATAAGGGACCCAAGAACATTCCCAAGATATATGCGCTCATGTTATTCTATATAAGAAATGAAAAACACTCATGAAACGGGACCCTTATTTACTCAGATTTCTAGAAAACTACCGAGATGCCTATATAGTAGAAGAGGACTCACTCTAGTAATACCTAGACGATGGTTTCATCCTTCTTTTAGATAATATTGGGGTATGTACATCCAATTAGATTCAAAAATAGATTCTATTCCAAAATAGATTGTATAAAAAGAGTGGTGGATACTAGGGGAGAAGTCCTTAAAAGGAAATGCACTAATGAATGCCTATAAAAGATAGCATAGAGAAAGAATCACCAGGACTCTTACACAATCGTTTCAGTACTCAGATCGGTGGGTAGGGAAATACCTCCATAGCTAGATACCTAGATAATATAAAGGGAAGCACTTAGCACACATACAGGATTCACCTCACTCTATTCCTTGCTAGCGGCATGATAGGGAGGACTTGGGGAGCTCAGTTGGGATCAGAGGGGAAATAACTCTTCTGGTAAACAAATAGTTATGGACTCATATATAATGCTCGTACTTATATTGATATTTCCCTTTGGAAGAGACTCCTTGTAAATATACTCGATCGGGATACCCAGCTAGAAAATGACTCCATTTATGCCTTTTGTAAGGCCTACCCCTTATAGAAGGAAGAGGTCTTTCAGCACCTGATTGTAGACCAACCATAGGAGGGTCTGAAGGATATAAACCTTTCTAATATTATTACAGGACATAAAAACAACCTAACCTAATGAGGATATAAAAAATTATATTTTCAATGTATAAGAAAGACCTTCAGGAACTATAAAAGAGAAGGAGACCAGAGGGAGGATGATAGGTTGTTGTTGTTGATCTCTTCTAGGTAGAAAAATACACAAAGACACTAGGCCTCGATATATTTAGGTTGTAATTAATGTATGTTTATGTTAAAAATAATATAATAATATGTGTTAAATAATGGGGTTGATAAATTGAATTATACTAGTGAGGCACAAAACATAAAATAACCAATTAACCAAGAGACACAATTAGGTCAATTCTCATACCTCATCCAGAAGTCCAATAAACTATTTTCAGTTCATACCAACCACAACTGAGTCCATGATCACATTTATTAATGTCCAACAACATTAAATTACATAATTAGTTAATTTTAACCAAAAAACCAGCATGGTATAATAGGCGCCAAACTCATCGTGTAATCCAACAAAGCCAGAATGCTGAGAAACTAGGTGTGATCCACTCCTGACGCACCCCTAATCCTAGAAAACACTAAATCCCCAATCTATATTACTAAATTTATGACAAATTAAGCCTAAAATTTTGAAAACCCATAAATAAATCTTCCAAAAAATATAATCTGCATCAAATAATAATTGATTACTAGTTTATGAAATTTTGAGACATGCTCTAAGAGTCATATATAAAAGTCCCATGAAGAACAATGATTTATCCATACTATGGTATAATAATTACACCTAGAAACCTAAAAATTGAATGCAAATATTTGAGCAAGAAGTTAGAGAAGCAAGGAAGATGTAGGAGAAGATACCACATTGATTCGAAATGACGAACTGTAACATCCCAAGTAAGTAATGAATAATAGATATTTTTATCTATGTCTATTAATGATTAAGATAGAGTTATAGAGGCTTAAAATGAAAATAAATACAATCTTATGCATGGAATACACTAATATTCTTAAAAGATTGTTTTACTGCCTTTTGATGGCAAACCATTTTTGAATCTATATTTTGACAATTTTATAAACTATTTTTGTCAAAATAAACTTATCCTTTATTATTGGGACATCAAAATTTACCTTGTGTGAATTTTTGGTATTTTTCTGACAATATTCATTTTTTTAATGAATAGTGAAAAATACTGCATTTTACATCAAAACTGCTTTTTAACCTAATTTATTTATATGATTAGATTATGTTTTGAATTGGTTTTGAAGTGAAATTAGAATATATTTTTACCATTTTATCCAATGGTGGTCATTGGAATCAATTTCACTTTGAAATTAGACTTAAACTGGTGTCAATCTTTTGATACTTATTGTTTTGTAAAAACACACTTTTTGCTCTGGCAGTGGGAATTAATTATTAAATTAATTAATGTGACTTATATGATTTGAATTTTGTAAAATATACTTCATTTTTGAATTCGGAATATCAAATATAGCTTAGGGTGAATTTTTGGTAATTTTCTAAAAAACTTCAATTTTTGATGAATAGTGAAACCACTAAGTGGTAATCAAGCAAACTGATTTTTCAGTTAAATGAAAGTTTACCACTAATGTGTATTGAATTTTGAAAATCCGACAAACATGGTTGTCATTAAGAAGTAAAATGTGGTTCAATGAGATTAAAATAATTTTTTGGTGAATAGTAACTTATTAAGTTTTTAATCGCGATTAGTGGTAATTAGTGTAGTTTAAGGTATAAATAATGCTTTAATAATATAAAATGACTTAGACACATGTCCCAACCTTATTTTTTGTGTAATGTCCGACCAAGACAAGCCATGGGTCAACTTGGGGACCCCATGGAGACATTTTGGTTGGGAAATGACATAAATAACTTTTTATTTAATGTAAAAGTAAAAATGACACAAACATAATATGTTTTACAAAAACAATTTTTACATGGGGTTATAAAGATCAGATATTTGATTATAAATAGTCATTGGAAAGCTAAAACGATTTCCTACATCATAGTATTTTTTTTATGATTTTTATACATTAAATAAATTAAATTATTTATGACATAATAATGATGGAGTGATGACATCATTATTTGACGATTTAAATAAAATGGAAAGACAATGTAAAATATATGAACTACACATGGCCAAAACCAATTGGATGAGTGGATTTAGAACCCTTATCACCTTATCCTCGAATTATATCAATGTGGGACCTTTTAAAACCGAAAAACATTTTCAAATAAAGTAATATTTCTTTACTTTCCAAAAGTGCCCCTCCTCTCCTCTTATAAAAGTCCCCCACATCTACCTCATTTCACACACTCCTCAAGCCTTTGGCTCGGCCAACCCCTGCCCATTTACTCTCTCCACATCCCTCTCCTCATCCTAGAGGATTCCCTTTGGGCAGAATCCTTTCAAAGGAATCCTTTAGGCTCAAATCAAAAGGAGTTGCACTTTTTAAGGTAATTCATTCTCTCATGTTCATTTGTTTTATTTTGCTTCTCCAACCCCCTAAACTCTTTTTATTTACTTCTTTTGTAACAACACCAGTATCTTCAATATACTAGGATGTTGTTATAAGATATATTTGAGCTACACACTCACACAACTACATCAAATGGTTAAAGAACATACGGTTTCTGTGGATGGCGAAATTCTGCCTCCCGAAATGATGATTGTTCAATACTCATTTAACACCTTCAAAGGTGGCCATTATGATGTCACTATTTTTATATATGATATATAATATGTTTATGGTTTCCTTAAGCTGCTGTTTTTTTTCATTTTGGGCATACATTTATGGTTTCCATTATGGGTAAACACGATATCTTCATTTTAGGAAGTGCGGACTACCGCCCCCTGAAAGTGATTTGATTCGTTAAATACCATATGTGGGACATATAAAGGATGGAACTATGATATTATATATGTTATTATACTGGAATTACAATATACTCTTATATCATTATGATTCCATTCTATAAAATACGAAATAGAAATGAAAGTAGCGTTCATGCGTACGTACGGCTTACCGTCTCCATGAACGGTGCATTTCATTTCTTACCTCTAAATGATTATGTAATATTATAAATGCATGTATGTACTGAATATATATGACATATATGATATCTACATCATGAATACCATTCTGGATATAATGAACCTTTGACCAAATTAACAACATGTAAGTGTAAGAAGTCTATTTTTGACTTAAGAACCAAATACCAACAAAATGAACATTTTTAACTTAACTGATTACATGATGTTAATAACATGGTATAAAAGGAATAATGAACTTGAAAAAGATTCATAATAAAGTAGAGATTAACTCAAGTTTATTATTCAGGAGATTAAAGAACAGTCGGGTCAAGTCGGATACGAGGTATGGGACTTCGTCTCAATCTCCTTTCATTGAGGCATATTTTATTTTATACACAACTTTCTTTTATACGGTGTATAAACCCCTTTGACTTTTACATTTATTCGAAAGGAATCTTTTTTATACGAAGCGTTTACTAAACGAAAAAAGGGAATGTTTTTTTCGTACGTATGCGGCGACAACGACTTCTCCGCCGTCGTGACCGTTATTTGAGTTTCGGCTTCCTCTACAAGCCATACCTTTTTCTTAAAAACGAAAAAAAATACCATGTTTTACTTTGGTATTGAAAATGGTTTTCATAATTTTTTTATTATATCAATGTGTTGTATTGATATCTCGTGATTGAAATGTGGAAATATTATGTTTCCTTTATGCATGTTTTATGTGATATGATTATGTTATGGTTCTTGGGAATTATTATGAAGACGGGTGGTTCCGTGATAAACTAAGGGCGGGTGAGCCCGTTATAGCTCTCCAATGCATTGGGTAACGCGAAGGAGTGAAACGTTAAGGTTTCTCCGAAGAGATTTTATAGAATATACTGTGATGGGTATTTCAAACGTAACTAAGAGGGTTACTCCCTACGTAAGAATGTTATGAATGCCTCAAGTTACCTTTATGTCTTATAATTTCTATGATTTATTCATGATTTTATGAGGTATGTTAAAGTGCCTATGTTTTATGGGTAAAGTATGATTTAATTCTTATGTATATATGAACTCATGTTTCCTTTCCATGTTTTTTTTTATAACCCATACTGAGTTTTTATGCTCATCCCAAGTTTTTGAAATGTTTTTCACAGGTCAAGGGAAAGGTACATGATAAGATGATAGAGTCAAGGATGTGTCAAGAAATAATCCATGATTTATTTTAAATGTGTTTCCATTGATGGGAATTAAGAATACTATCTTTATGTAACCACTTTGTTTATATGTGGAATGTAATGCAAGTTTTATGATCTAATTCTCTAAAACTCTAAACCCGAAAAGATCCTCAATGTGTAATCTTGTAATAACTCAAGATTAAGTAAGGTTTAAGGCTGGGGCCTTATATTTGGTATCAAAGGTCGGTTTAGATAACTTTAGGAGTTACAATTCTATTAAATGATTATCCAAAAATATTTTTTTTCGAAATGATATAGCATTTAAAGATTACCATGTTGCTTCATCTAAGAAATGTTTGTTCAGAATGGTTTTCCGCAGAGGAAACAGGGAAGCAGTGCTAGGAAGGCATACAGAAGGAAATAACCTTCTGAATCAGCATCCAGAAATGGTCGGAATTGGAACTGAACAGTTTGTTGCAGTAATGGCACAGTTGACTCAAGCGATAAATGGCGGTGGTATCCATGCACGAGATCAGCCAGAACAACCGCAGAGGAACATGTCAGTGGTGGAACATTTCATGAGGCAACATCCACCATCATTCAGAGGATCATCTGACCCTGTGCTAGCTGAAGGGTGGATTAAAGCACTGGAGAAGATTTTTGATGTCATGGGGTGTTCAGACAATCAAAAGGTTAGTCTTTCTATTTACCATTTGGAGGGTGAAGCAGATCAGTGGTGGTCTATGGTTAAAAATATCAGGGACGCCGATGAGATTGATGCTCTTGACTGGGATGAATTCAAAGGTATGTTTCTTGAGAAGTATTTTCCTAAGTCTGTTCGACTTAGGATGGAAAATCAATTCTTGGAATTGAGGCAAGAGGAAGACTCAGTGGCTGCCTATGAAGAAAGGTTTACTCGATTGGCAAGGTATGCTCCAAATTTTATCCGGGACCTTGATAGTAAAATCAATCGTTTCTACTTAGGATTAAAGCCAAAGTATCGAAGGGAATTAGCTTCTCGTGAGTTTAAAATTTATGAAAATCTTGTTCGATGTGCTGAGAAGGTGGAAATGGAGTTTTCCGATGACCAAGTTTTCTATAACAACCAGCAGAAGAAGAGACCGAGGTGGCAGGAGAAAGGTAAGAATTCTTCAAAAAAGTCTGATGGTAAGAGAACTAAGTTTCCAGTTTGTGATAAATGTGGCAAAAGGCATGCTGGGGAATGTCTTCTGAATTCTGGGAAGTTCTACCGATGTGGTAAGATGGGACATAAGGCTCGTGATTGCACTGAAAAGGATCAAGGTGAAGGTAAGAACAAATTTGATTTACAGTTAGTGAAATTTTATAAGTGCAATGAGATGGGTCACTATGCAAACGAGTGTCCGACAAGGAGATTGAGTGATGGGAAGCAGTTAGACTACAAGTAGAAAGGGGTGGTGAAATCCTTTGCAACTACTTCAGCAGATGTCGGGACATCAAATGAAGTTGTATCAGGTACTTTGTTTGTTTTTTCAGATTATGCCAGTGTGTTGTTTGATTCGGGGTCTACACATTCTTTCATCTCTGAAACCTTTTCTAGTAAAATGGGAATACCATCTCAAGAAATGACTCCTGAACTTTTGGTAAAAACACCTGGGGGAAGTGTCGAGGCAAAAAGAATTTATAAGAATCTTCCTATCCTTATCTGTGGAAAGAACCTACTTGCAAACCTTATTGTTCTACCTCTAGTAGAGTTTGATGTTATCCTGGGTATGGATTGGCTCTCTATTTACCATGCTAAGATTGAATGAAGAGCTAAAGAAGTTTCTTTTAAGAAAGACTTTCAGTTTGTTTATAAGAATGAACCCTTACTTTTGATAACATATCAAGAGGCTGAGAAACTTGTAAAAGATGGAAATGAATGTTACCTTGCACACGTCGTTGAAAATAAAGGAACTGTTCAGATTAATGATGTGCCAGTGGTAAATGAGTATCCTGATGTTTTTCCTAATGAGTTGCCTGGAATAATACCAGATCGGGGAGTTGAGTTTACTGTTGACTTAGTTCCGGATGCTAAGCCAATTTCAAAACCCCCTTATCGAATGTCACAAATTGAACTTTTAGATTTGAAGGAGAAATTGCAAGATTTATTAGAGAAAGGTTTCATTAGACCTAGCACATCACCATGGGGTTCTCCTGTTTTATTTGTTAAAAAGAAAGATGGTTCTATGAGACTTTTCATTGATTATAGAGCCTTGAATAATATCATTGTTAAGAACAAATATCATTTTCCTCATATCGATGATTTGTTTGATCAGCTCCAGGGAGCTCAGTTTTTTTCAAAGATTGACTTGAGATCGGGGTACCATCAGCTGAAGGTAAAGGAGGCAGATATTCCGAAGACCGCGTTCTGTACGAGATATGGCCATTATGAATTTGTAGTAATGCCTTTTGGGCTAACCAATGCACCTGCTGTATTCATGGACTTAATGAATAGAATTTTCCATGAATTCTTGGATAAGTTTGTGGTGGTTTTCATTGATGATATTTTGGTGTTTTCTAAAAGTAAAGAGGAGCATGAAAAACATTTAAGGGTTATCTTGAAAACCTTAAAAGAAAAGAAACTGTATGGTAAATTTAGCAAGTGTGAGTTTTGGTTGCAACAAATTTCTTTCCTTGGTCACATTGTTTCTAAAGATGGAATAACTGTTGATCCTGCAAAAACAAAAGTTGTGGAAGAATGGCCAAGACCCACAAATGTAACCGAGATTCGTAGCTTCCTTGGTTTGGCAGGCTATTACCGAAGGTTTGTTAGAAATTTTTCACGGTTATCTAGTCCAATGACTAAGCTAACTCGGAAGGGTGTTAAGTTTATCTGGACAAAAGAATGTGATGATTGTTTTAAGGAATTGAAAAGAAGATTGGTGAATGCTCCAGTTTTGGCACTACCTTCCAGGAATGGGGAGTTTTTTATATACAGTGATGCTTCATTGAAAGGACTTGGTTGCGTCCTAATGCAGAATGATCAGGTAATTGCTTATGCTTCACGACAATTGAAAACTCATGAGGTAAATTACCCTACACATGATTTGGAATTAGCTGCTGTTGTTTTTGCTTTAAAAATTTGGAGGCATCATTTGTATGGAGTAAAGTTTGAAATATATACCGATCACAAAAGTTTAAAGTATATATTCACTCAGAAAGAGTTAAACATGAGACAAAGGAGATGGCTGGAATTAATCAAGGATTATGATTGTACAATTCATTACCATCCGGGAAAAGAAAATAAAGTGGCTGATGCTTTGAGTCGAAAAAGTAATGCTTCATTAACAATGTTGCGTTTGGAACGTGATCCTTTGGTTAAGGATTTGATGAAATTTGGCATAGAAGTTGTTGGTGCAGGAAGTCATTCTGTTTTGTTTCAGGTATCAATGAGATCATCTCTATCAGATAGAATCAAGCAAGCACAGAAGAAAGATAGTGAGTTGCAGAAAAAGGTAGAGCTGGTTCAGAAAGGTAAGTTGCCTGAATTCAACATTGATAATGATTGCGTTTTGAGATTTGGGAAGAGATTGTGTGTGCCTTGTGATTCACAGTTGAAGAGAGAGTTGTTATGTGAATCTCATAGTTCTCCGTTTTCAGTTCATCCGGGCAGTACTAAGATGTATAGAGATCTGCGGGAGTATTACTAGTGGGATGGAATGAAAAGAGATATTGTTGATTTTACTGTGAAGTGTTTGACTTGTCAGTAGGTTAAAGTAGAGCGGCAGTTACCGAAAGGGATACTTCAGTCTTTACCAGTGCCAGAGTGGAAATGGGAGAATATATCCATGGACTTTGTTGTTGTATTACCGAAAACATCTCGAGGTAATAATGCAATCTGGGTTATTGTTGATCGTTTGACCAAATATGCTCATTTCCTTGCTATACGAGATACATTCTCTCTTGATCAACTTTCCCGTTTGTATCTTAAAGAGATAGTCAGATTACATGGAGTTCCTCTCTCCATTGTATCGGATCGTGATCCCAGGTTTACTTCTAACTTTTGGAAAGGCCTTCAGAAGTCGTTGGGTACTGAATTAAATTTTAGTACAGCTTTTCATCCTCAATCAGATGGGCAGTCAGAACGAACAATTCAGACATTGGAGGATATGCTACGAGCTTGTTCTATGGATTATCAGGGAAGTTGGGACCAACATCTTTCTTTGGTTGAGTTTTCATATAATAACAGTTTTCATTCCAGTATACATATGGCACCATTTCAGGCATTATATGGGAAGCGGTGTCGAACTCCAGCTTTCTGGGATGAAGTGGGTGAAAGGAAGTTGATGGGACCAGAATTGGTAGAAGAGATGGCAGAAAAAGTTCAGCTGATTCAGAAACACATGAGAACAGCTCAGAGAAGGCAGAAGAGTTATGCGGTTAACCGGAGGAAGGATCTATCTTTCGAGGTATGTGATCATGTTTTTCTCAAGGTTTCTCCTTGGAAAAGTGTGATGAGATTTGGTAAGAAAGGAAAGTTGAGTCCAAGGTTCATTGGACCATACGAAATTCTGGAGAGAGTTGGATCAGTTGCATACCGAGTGGCTTTACCTCCGATTTTATCTCAGGTACACAATGTTTTTCACATTTCGATGTTGAGAAAGTATATGCCAGATCCATCTCATGTTTTGAGTCCAGAGGTAGTTCAGATGGAAGAGAACCTATCTTATGAGGAACAACCGGTCCAGATTCTTGACCACAGGGAGCAAGTGTTACGGAATAAGGTGATTCACCAGGTAAAGGTTGTGTGGAAAAACCACATGATTGAAGAGGCAACATGGGAATCTGAAAATGCAATGAGGGATACGTACCCCCATTTATTCGATAAGTAAATAAATTGCGGGGACTCTATTTTCTAAAGGGGGGAAGGATGTAACATCCCAAGTAAGTAATGAATAATAGATATTTTTATCTATGTCTATTAATTATTAAGATAGTGTTATAGAGGCTTAAAATGAAAATAAATACAATCTTATACACGGAATACACTAATATTCTTAAAAGATTGTTTTACTGCCTTTTGATGGCAAACCATTTTTGAATCTATATTTTGACAATTTTATAAACTATTTTTGTCAAAATAAACTTATCCTTTATGATTGGGACATCAAAATTTACCTTGTGTGAATTTTTGGTATTTTTCTGACAATATTCATTTTTTTAATGAATAGTGAAAAATACTGCATTTTACATCAAAACTGCTTTTTAACCTAATTTATTTATATGATTAGATTATGTTTCGAATTGGTTTTGAAGTGAAATTAGAATATATTTTTACCATTTTATCTAATGGTGGTCATTGGAATCAATTTCACTTTGAAATTAGACTTAAACTGGTGTCAATCTTTTGATACTTATTGTTTTGTATAAACACGCTTTTTGCTCTGGCAGCGGGAATTAATTATTAAATTAATTAATGTGACTTATATGATTTGAATTTTGTAAAATAGACTTCATTTTTGAATTCGGAATATCAAATATATCTTAGGGTGAATTTTTGATAATTTTCTGAAAAACTTCAATTTTTGATGAATAGTGAAACCACTAAGTGGTAATCAAGCAAACTGATTTTTCAGTTAAATGAAAGTTTACCACTAATGTGTATTGAATTTTGAAAATCCAACATACATGGTTGTCATTAAGAAGTAAAATGTGGTTCAATGAGATTAAAATAATTTTTTGGTGAATAGTAACTTATTAAGTTTTTAATCGCGATTAGTGGTAATTAGTGTAGTTTAAGGTATAAATAATGCTTTAATAATATAAAATGACCTAGAAACATGTCCCAACCTTATTTTTTGTGTCATGGCAGACCAATACAAGCCATGGGTCAACTTGGGGACTCCATGGAGACATTTTGGTTGGGAAATGACATAAATAACTTTTTATTTAATGTAAAAGTAAAAATGACACAAACATAATATGTTTTACGAAAACAATTTTTACATGGGGTTATAAAGATCAGATATTTGATTATAAATGGTCATTGGAAAGATAAATAGATTTCCTACATCATAGTATTTTTTTATGATTTTTAGACATTAAATAAATTAAATTATTTATGACATAATAATGATGCAGCGATGACATCATTATTTGACGATTTAAATAAAATGGAAAGACAATGTAAAATCTATGAACTACACATGGACAAAACCAATTGGATGAGTGGATTTTGAACCCTTATCACCTTATCCACGAATTATATCAATGTGGGACCTTTTAAAACCGAAAAACATTTTCAAATAAAGTAATATTTCTTTACTTTCCAAAAGTGCCCCTCCTCTTCTCTTATAAAAGGCCCCCACCTCTACCTCATTTCACACACTCCTCAAGCCTTTGGCTCGGCCAAACCCTGCCCATTTACTCTCTCCACATCCCTCTCCTCATCCTAGAGGATTCCCTTTGGGAATAATCCTTTCAAAGGAAGCCTTTAGGCTCAAATCAAAAGGAGTTACACTTTTTAAGGTAATTCATTCTCTCATGTTCATTTGTTTTATTTTGCTTCTCCAACCCCCTAAACTCTTTTTATTTACTTATTTTGTAACAAAACCAGTATCTTCAATATACTAGGATGTTGTTATAAGATATATTTGAGCTACACACTCACACAACTACATCAAATGTTTAAAGAACATACGGTTTCCGTGGATGGCGAAATTCTGCCTCCCGAAACGATGATTGTTCAATACTCATTTAACACCTTCAAAGGTGGCCATTATGATGTCACTATTTTTATATATGATATATAATATGTTTATGTTTTCCTTAAGCTGCTGTTTTTTTTCATTTTGGGCATACCTTTATGGTTTCCACTATGGGTAAACACGATATCTTCATTTTAGGAAGTGCGGACTACCGCCCCCTGAAAGTGATTTGATTCGTTAAATACCATATGTGGGAAATATAAAGGATGGAACTATGATATTATATATGTTATTATACTGGAATTACAATATACTCTTATATCATTATGATTACATTCTATAAAATACTAAATAGAAATGAAAGTAGCGTTCATGCGTACGTACGGCTTACCGTCTCCATGAACGGTGCATTTCATTTCTTACCTCTAAATGATTATGTAATATTATAAATGCATGTATGTACTGGATATATATGACATATATGATATCTACATCATGAATACCATTCTGGATATAATGAACCTTTGACCAAATTAACAACATGTAAGTGTAAGAAGTCTATTTTTGACTTAAGAACCAAATACCGACAAAATGAACATTATTAACTTAACTGATTACATGATGTTCATAACATGGTATAAAAGGAATAATGAACTTGAAAAAGATTCATAATAAAGTAGAGATTAACTCAAGTTTATTATTCAGGAGATTAAAGAACGTTCGGGTCAAGTCGGATATGAGGTATGGGACTTCGTCTCAATCTCCTTTCATTGAGGCATATTTTATTTTATACACAACTTTCTTTTATACGGTGTATAAACCCCTTTGACTTTTACATTTATTCGAAAGGAATCTTTTTTATACGAAGTGTTTACTAAACGACAAAAGGGAATGTTTTTGTCGTACGTATGTGGCGACAACGACTTCTCCGCCGTCGTGACCGTTATTTGAGTTTCGGCTTCCTCTACAAGCCATACCTTTTTCTTAAAAACGAAAAAAAATACCATGTTTTACTTTGGTATTGAAAATGGTTTTCATAATGTTTTTATTATATCAATGTGTTGTATTGATATCTCATGATTGAAATGTGGAAATATTATGTTTCCTTTATGCATGTTTTATGTGATATGATTATGTTATGGTTCTTGGGCATTATTATGAAGACGGGTGGTTCCGTGATAAACTAAGGGCGGGTGAGCCCGTTATAGCTCTCCAATGCATTGGGTAACGCGAAGGAGTGAAACGTTAAGGTTTCTCCGAAGAGATTTTAGGGAATATACTGTGATGGGTATTCCAAACGTAACCAAGAGGTTTACTCCCTACGTAAGAATGTTATGAATGTCTCAAGTTACCTTTATGTCTTATGATTTCTATGATTTATTCATGATTTTATGAGGTATGTTAAAGTGCCTATGTTTTATGGGTAAAGTATGATTTCATTCTTATGTATATATGAACTCATGTTTCCTTTCCATGTTTTTTTATAACCCATACTGAGTTTTTAAGCTCATCCCAAGTTTTTGAAATGTTTTTCACAGGTCAAGGGAAAGGTACATGATAAGATGATAGAGTCAAGGATGTGTCAAGAAATAATCCATGTTTTATTTTAAATGTGTTTACATTGATGGGAATGAAGAATACTATCTTTATGTAACCACTTTGTTTATATGTGGAATGTAATGCAAGTTTTATGATCTAATTCTCTAAAACTCTAAACCCGAAAATATCCTCAATGTGTAATCTTGTAATAACTCAAGATTAAGTAAGGTTTAAGGCTGGGGCCTTATACGAACAACCAATAATCCACTCAGGTCTAAGGGGAATGAAGGAGGGGAATGGGGTTTGGCCACCCCCTAAGATCTTGGTGCCCAAACGAAGAAACCTGAGGAGGTTTATACTTTACAAACCTATCACCCACATAAAAATAAGTTTTAAATATTGTTACATGAAATGAACCAAGTGGTGACATCACTATTTTTTGGGTCCAAAACCATACTTCACCCCTTTTCCCCATTCACGACCATTATCACCCTATTAAATGCATTCATGTTGTGAATTACCCTTTCACACTATGAGTAGCCTAATGCTACTACATTTCAATAGAATGACTACCCAAATCATCCTTAATATCCTCCCAAAACCCAATGACATCCCTCTAGCCCCAATACATGTCTGAAACACTTATTAGAGACATTAAGACTCTTAATAACCCAACCCTAGACCTAGTTCAAAAAATGAAACCATCAATAAATGAAAATTCAATTTCCCTTGGTAATTTCTAACCCACAATGATGTGGGTCATTACACGCATGGGTTATAAACAAGCCTGTTCTTTTATCCATAGTTCTACAGAGTATCATGGCCACCTCACATTAAATATAATGCATGGGAAAACCAGTGAATGAAATTCAGTATCAAATTCAATTATTTTAAATAGGGTACTCAATTTCATATTCTAAAATCTGGTTCAATGTACACACATTACCCCTCAATCATAATTGGATTAAATAGATATTATTTAGTGACTTAGTTTATTTTAATGATCACTTCATCAACAAAAACTTGGGTGAGTGTTTATCCACACTCTAAGGCATAACATAATCATCTTGGCCAAGATTTTGTTTTGAATATTATTTCAAGAAACAATAGGATCATCTTGAAGGTCAACAACAGCAACCTATCATCCTCTCCTTCCATCAATAGGTGCTCAAATAGTTTTTTTACACTATGTAGGAGTTTAATGTCCTTTATTTCTATTGTGTCTATCTAAGTAGACAAGCCCTATGTAAGTACGGAGTGACATGGGTATCCCTATTAGGATATAATCTCCTAGGGGAAGAAACTCCATGAGATATTTAGGAAGTGAACCACCTCGATCATAATAAATGATTTATGATGGTTCAAACCTATTTCTTAAAGGGATAAAGGGTCTGGTCGATATATCCATACCTCTAGTCCCCCCCCTTCTCAAGTTGAACTGGAGTCACCTCCCCCTCACTGTGTTCCTCGAAGCGATCCCCTTCAGCAACCATCACCGGCCCTTCCAAGGCATTCACCCTACCAAAAATCGCCATAGTTCCCTAGTCATCCTCGACCAACTCTCTACTGACCTCCTCTCCTCCCTCTGATCAGCCACCACTGTAGGTTGAGCCTCCCTTCCACTTATTTCTGGTCTTTATTCCTCTAGAATAGGTACCGCCCTCGCACCAACCTTCAACGCCTTACTTAGGACATCTCCTTCTCCTCGAACAGAGCCAAGACCAGCCACAGCCTTCATTCTACAGTCCTCAACCAGTTGTCGTTCCAGGGCCCTCCCTTATTGCAAACTACCACTGAATGACCCAAGCGGTGACAAACAGAACAATAATCCATCCAGTCCTCATAAACCACCTGTTTTTGCACCTATAATCCTCCAATTGTAATCTATACGTGATAAAAAGGTATCCAGGAAGCATCCAATTCCACACAGCATGTAGTCGGGTTTTCTCCAGATTCTCAAATACTATCTCTGCATGTTGAATCTGATCCCTCTACTTTAATTTCAGAAATATTTATATTTAGCCCCTATAACTAACTGAAAATGGTGGATATAGACCATATTTTTTGTTTCCATCCATCATTTGTTGGAAAATGGATTTTGTTGATCCTCAGTGGTTTCGTCATTCACCCCATATACACTACACACCATCATGCCTTAATTCAATATTGATTTGTTCAAAGATCAATAATATGAATCCGAGGATAGAAAACATTGAGTAATAAATTAAGATTTCAATACATCAGAGCATTCTTAATCCACAATTGGTACATATCCATAGAAGGGATCGATCTTCTCAAAATATTTAATCAACAAGGGTGTAAAGATAAAATTTAATATTCTTACTCGAATATTGGATCATTTTTTATCAAAAATCATGTTATCTAATGATTGAAGGAAGTTATTGTGTTCATTTTATCTCGATCTTCTCTAATATGTCATTTATTCATCATCCAAGTTTATTCACCAAAGAAGGTTGGAGGATAATCAGTGATCATATATAGATAACATAAGTAGTATGAATTCACCTTATCCTATTTGTGTACAATCTTCCATCAGGTATGTTGACCATTCATTTCTAAACGCATCTATATCATCTTCTGAATATGAGTTTTTGCGACAGTCATGGTAGTATTGAAAAAATATAAATACACAAAGGATTAATAAATATTTTAAATGAACTCGTAATTATTTTTGAAAATACCTCATCAGGGATGCTAGTTTGTTGATGAAATATGATCTCTTTCATAAATTTACAAACATAATAACCACAGTCCTTTCCATTTGTTTGTTTTGGAAACTGCAGAAACATCGACAAAAATAAGTAATTTTTTTATATGTGTTTGGATAGTGCAATGTTATTATATATACCCGGATAATTTTCCAGTTGTAGATCTTACAGGCGTTCTTATCCTTAGGCCCTGGATTCATTCCATGCATTAGATGATATTGATGCACCGCCCTATCATAACAGAATCATCATTAAAATATAACATAAATTATTTAACTAGATGTTTATTTTTAAAATTTTGTATCTAGTGTATTACAAATTAACAAATGCTATCATGCATGGTCGGATTATTGGATATCCATGCATTGAATCCAGAAAATAAATCTTTAGAGTACCCAAATTGACTACAATCAGCATCCAATGGTTCCTAAAAATAAAAAAAGGAAATAAGTAAAGAAAGAAATGAAAATATAGTTTATATGATTAAATTGTAGATTTTTACCCCTACATCGTTGGTATTAAAAAGAGTCTGTCATCCATAATTTTTTTTTCAAACAATTTGAGCAGGGATGACATTATTGTAGCCTCTTTATCAAAATCTATTTCGTCTTTTGAAGAGGTGATGTGAGGACTAACGAGACCAAATTTTTTTCATGGGGAAATCCCTTCAATTGTTTTTCATATATACACCTACAACAAATATAAAATGTATTTAGTCATAATTATCAGAGTATATCAGCTTTTGTAAAATTAAATCATGAAAACATAACTCATGTATACATTTACAACTGAGGTTCCTAGCCATTCATACTTGAGGAGTTCATTTACATTTTCAACACTAATGAAATCTGATGTTTCCTCTCCATACATATTTTTTTCAAAATCAATTGTGTGAGTATTGTCATCTTTCAACTTTGTATCCAAATGAGCCTGCAATGATATTAATTGTGGATATAGAACGGGAGGGTGAAGGTGCTCTCAGTAGACCGTTTCAATCGGTTAGTTGATCCTTGATATAGTTTTGAGCTGATATTTCATTTCACCCCACAGTCTTTGTCATTCTGTAATAACATTCATCAGTTCAGACTTTTTTTCATTAAATTTTAAAGGTCCATCTTGAAAAATCAATTGTAAATGGAAACCTTTTTGTCGACATGTTTTTTTACAAGAACTATCAGCTATACGATGAATGTTCCAATAGCTTGTTCAACCATATGAATGTCATCATCATCATTTGGAATAGGTAGCTAGGTACTCGGATCATTAGCTACGTTAATTGACACTCTGAGATGATATTTTGGAAGTTGTCTGTTGTGTAGCATGTCGTTTTTCATATTGAACATCGTAGCCCTCGCTACAAGGTGATAGGTGGGAGTTGATAGATTTAAATCATAGTCATTTTCACCCTGTAGAATATTAGTATAGGAAAGGTATCATTGTCTATGTAAATCAAATTTCACAGAAACAATTATTAAAACATTGATTACCTTATCTAAGTCGGGTTTTTTAGGGGAATGGCTCGCCTCAAAGCTGGTGGGGGTGGGGAGGGATCGTCACGCATGGGTTGTTGTTGAGTTGTTTCTTCTCTTTGCCTCTCCCCCATCAATTTTTATATCATCTCTCTCTGGTATTGTAATTCTTCTTGAAAAAAGATAATTGTTCTTGAAGCTTTTTTATTTTTTCACTTTGATCCTACGCTTGTTTTTGTTTTTGAAAATATGTTCGGGGTGTCACCCCAAAACCCGCACCTTTGACGCGGCCATACTGTTCTGGCTACTTCAAGGCTGCTGAAAGTATGTCTGCATCTGATGTAGTTGTTGTTGATTCTTATGACTATGTCAGATAGAAAATATATAAAAATAAGTAGTTATTGTAATTTAATAGAGATTTAAAGAAAATCAAATTTATATTATGTCATACTTACACATGTTTCCCACACTTTTTTGTGTGTTTTCATCTATCAGTATTTCCTCTTTATTTACACAATCCTCCTTCTATAGCACATGGAGTGGGATGGATATGGATTTCAATCTCGATTCATCAATCTTCATATAAACAGAGAAACATGGTTATGGTGTTGTTTTATGTCACATACAAGTAGTACGGTAGATTTAAAAGACTTACCAATTTTTTCTCAAGTGTAGCATACCCCATCCTTGCTTTACGGTAAGGGTACGCGAGTTATATTACGCGTTTTTTATTTTCAGCACTCAGTTGTTATTTCATAAATAAAAAATTGTCAATCTGATTGATTAATACAAGTAAATGTCAAACAACGTATTGCCCCACACAATGTACTTGAAAATTCTGCTCCCCACGACGGTTTCTAAACGCATCCCACGCTCCTTGGGATATCAAGTGTGCGTAAAGAGGAGGTGGGTGCGGCTTGAGTTTCCCTTCTGCATCTTTAAGATGATATTTTATTAAAATTTTGCGGAAACCTTGATGAATCCTCCCTGCAAATCTTAATATATATTCCTTGTGCGAGGAATCTACTATAAATGCACTCTGTAATGGATGATGAAGAGTAAGTCAATGTTTTGGTATTTTATTTTTTTAATAAATTAAAAAAAATGATATCATAATGTTACCGTAATCTCTTCCCACATTAGTGTCTTCAGCCTGGTGACAACATGGTGTCACGACTGTACATCAATTGGAACGTGTTTCCAAGTGACGATTCCAATGTAGCTACTAAAGATGGCTCTATTGGGGTTAACATGTTGGCCTCGCTTATTCCATCCCACCTCAAATGTGATGCATTTTGCTTTTACCTTAAGGATTTTGGCTAACACTGTCAAACTACGACGCTCTTGTTTTTTTCTTGCGCTTTTAGGGTTTCATTTCCTACCATTTCCTCAAAAGTATCATAAATATGTTCCCCCAAAGAGCTAGCATTAGCACTGGGACCAGCAGCAATAGGTTGAGAAACCTGTTGTACCTCAGCATTGGGACCAGCAACAACAGGTTGAGAAACCTATTGTTGCTCTGCACTGGGGCCACCAGCATCTGGTTAAGAAACCTGTTGTTTCTCTGAAGTGGGACCACGAGCTACTGGTTGAGAAACATGTTGTTGCTCTACACTAGGACCACCAGCAGGTGGTTGAGAGACCTTTTGTGCCTCGGGATTGGGTGCATCAGCAGGTGCAGAAGTCATTATCTATAGAAGTGGTTTGTCATTTAATTTAGATTACATAAAAGCATCAGTGGACAGATAATAACATAATGTAACACAATGTATATTACAATAAAAAAATAACCTGATTATTGTACTCTATTTTTTTTTTCTTTAAAGGCTGAAGAGATTTGACTCCTCTATCAACTATGTAAATCCCTTCATTGTGGTCTCCTATGACATACAAAACGCCGTCTACATTGGGACCACTACGAAATGATTGTGAAGTCCCTATAAAAGGTTCAACCTCCATTGAACTTTCATCTGACCTTTCAGTTGTTTTGGTCGATAACAGAACAATTGACCAATTTCGGTTTGCGGGGTCTGGAACATAAAATACTTGTACTGCATGTGATGCCATTATAAATGGTTCGTCTTTCTCCCCTTCCTTACTGAAATCAACTTTCACGAATCCTAATTCATCTATTTTAACATCACTCCTATTATCAACCCACTTTCATTGAAAAATAGGCACTTTGAATTTCGTATAATCCAACTCCCATATTCGTTTGTTGATGCCAAAGTATGACATATTCTCATAAATTGTATTTTTGTCCTTAGCACCAGAAACATGCATCGCCTCAGCCACAAGTGTAACCTCACTATTCTACATGGTACTGTCTTCATCATGTTCATTAGTATATAATGTATAACCATTAACTGCATAATAACTGTAAGATAATACGTACACACTTGCTCCTCTGGCTAGCCATCGAAGTCGTTCTGAAATTGAGTCCGGATTTTCATCTAACTGCTTAAAAATATTTTCTCAAAACCATCCTATAAACTGTCGATTATGTGTATCTGATATCCATTTTTCATCCCTAGAAGGATTCAAACACCTAATAATTTCTTTGTGGGTTTGAACATATGGGTCAACGTCGAAACTGTTATGCAAAACATAAAGGTGGGCATGCTCCTGATCTGTAATATTGATTGTGACAACCTCTCTTCTAGAAATTCCTTCACCCTCAATCTGTTTAGTGTGATGAGATTTTGGTAGGCCAATGATTTCCACACCAGACAGGTATTTGGTACAAAATTCAACGGCTTCCTCAACAATATATTGCTCCTCAATACAACCCTCTGGCCGACTTTGGTTTTTGACATACCCTTTCAAAATCTTCATATATAGTTCAATGGGGTACATCCATCTATAATGTATAATACCACATAGCCTAATCTCTCTCACCAAATGAACCATTAAATGAACCATTATATCAAAAAATTTCGGTGGGAAGAACATTTCCAATTCACATAATATGACAGAAATTTCTCTTTCCATAGTTGGCAATTTTGTCAGGTCTATAACTTTTCTGCATATATATTTGAAGAAGAAACAAAGCTTCGTTAATGTATGGTGGACATTCTTGGGAAAAATTCAATGTAAAGCTATAGGAATTAGATCTTTCATCAAAACATGGAAGTCATATGATTTCAGAACCTTTAATTTTAAATCTCCCATTGACACGATGTTCTTGATATTTGATGAATACCCCTCTGGAACCTTTACATCATTCAATAAGTTTCAAAACTAATATCTCTCCTGCCTGGAAAGAGTGTAAGCAGCAGGAGGAAGAAATTTTCGTTTTTCACCCTTCACTGGTGCCAACTCTTCTCGTATTCCCATCTCAACCATGTCCAATCTAGACTTAATTACATCCTTTGTTTTTTCAGGTGCATTTAGCAACGTTCCGATGACACTATCACATACATTTTTTTCAACATGCATAACATCAAACAAATGTATGACATACAAACAATTCCAGTATGGTAATTCAAAAAAACTGATCTCTTTTTCCAACTATTTTTTGTAAGGTTTTTCGAAAACGGTTTACCAAAATTAGTGTCCAAATATTTTACTTTCCCAAATAATTGATCACCTATTAATGGAGATGGTGTTTTACGTTCTTATGAACTTCCGTCGAATGATTTCATCCAAGATCGGTACTTATGTCATCAGGGTAGAAATATGTGATGTTCTAGAAACACGGTTTTTTGATGAATGTTTCAACCTAATTGACTATGTACCTTGTTCGCAAACAGGACACCCTTGAGTTCCTTTAATGCTATATCCTGACAAATTTCCATAAGTAGGAAATTCATTTATCATCACGTACAACATTTCTTTCAATGTGAAATATTCATTTTTGTAAGCATCATACAACATAACACCTGAATCCCACAATATTTTCAAATCCTCGATCAATGGGGCCAAATAAACATCAATATCATTGCCTGGTTGTTTTGGTCCTGATATAAGCATAGATAACATGATGTATTTTAGTTTCATGCATAACCACGGTGGTAAGTTATAGTTTACCAACATAATCGGCCATGTACTGTGACTGCTGCTTCAAAAACCAAAAGGATTCACCCCATCTGTAGATAACGCCAGACGAAGGTTTCTCGGCTCATTCCCAAATTCAAGATACTCATGATCAATTATCTTCCACTAAGGAGAGTCTGTCGGGGGACGTAGTTTCCCATATTTAATTCTTGTATCTGCATTCCATGTCAATTGTCTTACAGTCTCCTCACTTCCATATAGGTGCCTAAACCTAAGAATGATTGGAAAGTACCATACAACTTTCGTAGGACTAGAATCATCTTTCTTGTATCGAGAAGCACCACACTTTGGGAATTCTTTAAGTGATTTTTGGTCATTACAAAACAATATACAGTCATTCAGGCAGGCATGTATTATTTCATAGATCATACCCATCAATCGTAGCATTCGTTTGGCATCGTATGTTTGGCTTGGGAGTTCATTATCTTCTAGGAGCATGTCATTCTGGAGAGAAATTAGTTTTTAAAACTGGCGTCACTCCACCCATTGCCTGCTTTCAAATTATACAACATCAATATGGTTGACAATGCTGTATATTTAGTGCAACCATCATACAATGGCGTTTTTGCACAACTCTTTAACCTCTCAAACAATTTTGGGCAATCACGAAGTTTATCTTGAACTGTCCTTGTCATTTCCTAAATACGATCTTCATCATCATTCACATCTGTAATCACACCCTCCATACGATCATATTCACTATTCACGCTTCTAATCATATCATATGATCTATAAAATGTCGTGTTATCTAAGCCACTACCTACATTCGTTTTTTCCCCGTGTTTATTCCAACATGTATAACTTCGATCTATTCTGTGACAGATCAGGTGTTCTTCCAACTCCTCTGGACTAATTTTTCTTGAATAACAACAGCGTAAACATGGAAAAAGGATTTCAGAAGGGTCACATGCATGATCTTCTGCAAACTTGATAAACTCTTTCACGCCATCTTCATACTCTTTTGTCAATCGATTGGCATTCATCCATTATTTATTCATATTCATCGTCTTTATGGGTTCGATCTCAAACTTGCCTAATAATATGTTTTAATTAATCATGTAGCATTTTTTGGGTTTTATAAAAACAAATCATGGTACAAATGCCTCTAAACTCATGTGAAATCCATATACATGGTGTGTCCAGTAGGGTGAACATCGTGTATGGATAAGATACCTGATTTAATCTGACATATATCAAATTTATTCCAAGTTAGTCTTACAAAGACTGAATGATGCCTTTGAAAATACATGACATATAGAACAACTTGAGCTAAAGTCATGTACTTTAGATACATATTGAGTCACCTCACCAGCTATGCATCACATTTTTGTGGAATACACGGTGTGTAGTCTTTACATGACCACCAGGGGTGTATAGTCCATACACATCAAGTTTCTATGGTATCTATACATGGTGTGAGTGAAGTAAAACACATGTCATATGGTTCTACCATTATTTCATGGCATGTACATGGTTTCATGCTGAAGTATATATCTTGGAGATACATTGTGTGTGACCTAGGTTCACATGACATATAACATTTAAAATGAAACTTATTCCAAGTTTGAGTCATAAGATTAGTCATGTGGTGTAAATTTTGGAGATAAATGTTGTGTGGCATTAAAATCTATATGAAATCCATGTATGGTGAAGCATGTTCCATTTAACAAGACTACATACCATGTATTTTAAAGTGACTCATAGAGTCCTCTAGAAGTGGTTTTATAGGATTCAATGGAATTGCACTAGTAACAAAGTGGTGGTGCCATTGAAATGGGTAGATTTTAGATTGATATTTAATGGTGGAAGAACTACAACATGGAAAACAAATGTCATATCAATCATTCCAACAACCGCAACACCATACAAAAACACAATTGTGATCACAATCTCAACACCATACAAACCAAACAATCACAATTTTAGATTTTACAAATCATCCCTTATTCAATTTTGTTTGTTAATTCAAGGTTTATCACAGAAGTTTTATCATCCTGGGGTGTTCATTCATAAGTAAAGTATAAGTAAATTACCAATTTTTATATTCCAATGTTCAACAAGAACCAACCAACATTCAATTCATTTAGTGCGCAAACAAGTACCACCAACGGCCACGATTTTCAGCGGGGCGTTTAGCCCGTACATTTCACATTATAACCATCAATATCAAATAGTAATAACATGTGAACAAGAGGAAAACAATGGTTAATAGGAGAAAACTTTCCACGACAGTGTCGTTAAGCACACGACATAGGTGTGTTCGTGGCAGAAGAGTGGCGCACAGCAGAGGATATTTCCAACTGAAAAGAAAACATAAAATAGGGGAAACACCTGAGAATAAAATAATCTAAAACCGACTACACCATTTACCACATCCCACAAACCCCAATAACCCACTAAAACCGAAATCAACCCACACCATGGTTAAACACACCTTAAGATAACAAGAAATTATAGAACCCACCTTCGATAGAACGAGTTCAACAGACTTTTAAAATATAAAATATGAACATACAATGGGTAAGCCCTTACCAATAGGTCCTCTTTACTAGGTATAATCCCCAAGTTTATTCTAGATAGTATATCCCAAATGAGTAATCCCTGATCAATCCTATGTTATCACACCTTTCATGACATGCCCTATCCTAATGATGTTCATTATTAAGAACACCACAATCCCACCCTGATAGTGGTTGTTATCCTTAGATGATGGAATGTCCCAACCAAATTGTTTGACATAATTAGATAACACATCACCCTTGCATGAAATTCTCCCACCTCATCCTATATCTGATGGATTCTTGACCCATGCATGTTCTACAGGTAATTCAATAGCGTAAAAAATATACACTATATAAAGGAATAATATGGAATATCAAGAATAGTTCACAAGGGGATATAAACTAACCATTAGATCATATATAAAGAACGAGTTTCAAGGTCTACTCACACTCTTGCAAGCAATAACATCATGAAAGGGAATCAAGCGTAAACCATTACATTAACATTAAAGGAACTCACAAAATAACCAATTGGAAAAAAATAAACTCCCATCAACCCTGACATACTAGTCCGGTCAAGCTCAACCATCAACATCCTATTCATCACATCATCATAAAAAGATAGATTCACTAATAAAACCTAAGAAAAAATAATATCGAATAAACATATTAAACCATCAAATATTCATCTTCTCATTAAACCCAATCATAGGTGAAAACTACAAAAGCTTAGAAAAATTGTTGACATACATCATAATGGTCCTATTATCCTGTTCGACTTTCCCAATATCCATATCCTTTTCCATCACTAAAAATTGTTGAAGGGTTTTTTTCTTTTGAAAATAAATCTATGATCCTACCACTCAAATCCCACATGATACTTTTTCATAACAACTGAATCCCACCATCTACTGTTAGGGTCTTCTAACATGAAGGGTGGAAATTTCACCTTAAGAAAATCTTGAATCTACAAGTACTCATACAAAAGCTTTAACATTCTACAAAAATACACATTAATTTGAGGATCATTATAATCGTGTAAATAGTGTCTTCTGGAAGAGTAACTCATAGTAAATATTCCAAGATTCATCCCTTCAATGTTCCAAAATTGGTGACTCATTGTGAAGGTGTGAAGTTGCTTATACCTATGTTTAGACAACATAGAAAATAATCTCAATAAGATGATGGTCCATATGATTACTATCCCATTGTGTGACATCAAAATATTATTCACAGAGCATATTCATGGGTCTTCATATAGGAATGATGCAAAACAACATTAGAAAAATCATTGATGACATCAAAATATTACTCTGATTAACAACTCAGACTAGAGAAATGGTAAAATAAATCACATTACATAACAAAACCAGATTTGGATTATTAATCTATCAAAGTAAAAAATAATGTAAATTTATAAAATTATATCATATTATTTCTACAGTTTCCTTTCCTAAACCACCCTATTCAATTAAGGATCATTATTATGAAACCTGTATAAATAGTTGCTAAAAATTACCTCATATTCCCCCACAAGATATCCAAAATTGTGTACTAACTTTAATGTAAGATGATGAACCTACACCTCTATTACAAATTCGTCACAAAATAGCTCTAATACCCTGGTTCCTATATACCTGAGTTGGAAATAACAAATCCTTGTGGGTTTCACAAAGTGTTCCATAACCAATTACATAATAAAAAACCAAATCAAACGTTCAATTAAAGCGGTAGAAAAAAAATTACCTGAAAATGAATATCAATAATGGTAGCAGCGGCGGCGGAGGCAGTGCCGGAGGCGGAGGCGGAGGCGGCGGAGGCCGAGGCAGCGGCGGCAGCAGAGGCAGCAGTGGTCGCGATAGCGGGGGCAGAGGTAGCAGAGGCAGCGGCAGAGGCAGTGGTAGTCGCGGCAGTGGGGGTGGGGGTGGAGGCGGCGGCGGTGGTGGAGGAGGAGGAGGATGAGGAGGATGAGGACAAGGAGGAGGAGGATGAGGTCACGACAGACGAGGGGCCTAGTTCAGATTCCGTGAAATCTTGACCGCGTGTGAGCGAGGAGGGCCTGTTATGGTTATTAAATAAAAATTGATGGAACCTTTATCAGCGCTCATTAAAAGAACTGATAAAGGTATGTTTTATCAGCGCTAAAATAAAAGCGCTGATAAATGTTACCTTTTATCAGTGCTAAAAAAATCACTGATAAATGGTACACCTTTATCAGCGCTTATTTTATCCCTGATAAATGTAACATTTATCAGTGCTTTTAGCTAGCGCTGATAAAATCATACCCCTTTATCAGCGCTTTCTGTTTAGCGCTGATAAAGGGCAGCGCTTCCCTTTCCTTGTTTTATGGTAGTGTAGGTGGGAACTAATATATGTGTTTTCATATTGTATGGATCTTGTATAGCTTTGCGAGATGATGGTGCAATTGGAGAACTTGTAGAGGAAGGGATTTGTTAGACCTAGTGTTTCACCCTAGGTGACCATAGTTTTGTTCATAAAGAAGGTGGACGGATTCTTGAGGTTATGTATGGACTATAGGCTCTTCAACCAGGTGAGGTTGAAGAACAAATATCCACTACTAAGGATTAATGACTTATTTGATCAGTTGAGAGGTTCTCAAAGCTTAACCTCAAATCAGGTTATCACTAGTTATGAGTATAGGACAAGTATATATCAAAGGTAGAATTCAAATGTCTTTATGGGCACTATGAGTATTTGGTTTTTTTTAAACAAACGGAGGCATGAATTGGTCACCCAATTCATGCCCCAAGGAAATTTATTAAATCAAAAGGGTTACAATACAACCTCGAGGTGCAAAGAGTTCACACCAACAAAAAGTTTAAGAGCAGAACATGAGATATATCAAGGAAAATCATTCACCTCATGCCAAAAGAATAGAAAACCTGTGAAAGCCCCAGGTCCTCAATGAGAGTCATTAGGAGGTAATGTCTGTAGTACTTTTTCCTTGCCCAGCATCATTGGCAGCAGCACATCCGATGTCAACTTCAAGGATTTTGAGGCTCTCCCCCAATACTGCTCCACTTTGATAGCTTTCTGTTCGCATATTTCCAGCAACCCGTGCATCTATATTTGTTTTAAAACAATCAAATGTATCTCCAAAGGTGGATCTTGCAATATGCAGTTCATCCAAAATTCAAAGAGTTTTCCTATTGGAAAAAATAGAATAGTCTGATCCCTCCTCCCCTACAGTCAGCATAAACAGATAATAACACATAAAATTCAACAAATAGAGTAATCAAAAGTCTGGATCCTCTAGTAAGCAGTCCAGTCCAGATCAAAAACTTCCAAACAGAGAAATAAATACACCAATTTTCGCATATCTTCCTTTCCATAGCTATCAAACAGATAGGAGACTTTCTGGTCAAACCAAAGAATCAGTATACTTGAATCTAGCACTTTAAGCAGGGAGAAGAAGTCTTCAAAATCAACCAGAGTCCAGACAAGAACAAGCTAGAAGTCTAAAAAGTCAAGATCGTGTGATTGAAGACATAAGAAACCTCTAGAGGGTGGAAAACAGTTCACCAAACCACATAAACATGGTGCAAATAGCAGTATACCAACACAGATATTAAAAAAAGACATCGTGGAAAACTCTGAAACAGAAGAAAAATCCATCAACTGATCATGATAGAACAATCATAATACAGTCAAAATCAGCAAGCACCAGTATAAACAAGAGCATCTACAGCAATCAAAGAGTAACAAAGCCTGCAATGTAGAGGCCAAAAAAACCTCAAAGGTGAATTAAGGAGTTTTTTTAAACTTCCTCTTCAATTTTTCATTGAATATATCCTGCTTAACGGCAAGGTAATTATTCTTTGAGATCTCCCCATTTTGAAAATATTTATATAAGATTTCATCTTAGATATTCTCCGAATATTCAGGGTCTTGGCAGCAAGGTGCATCCTGCTTTTCTACCCCTCCATGCTGCTGTGGGACCTCAACATGTTGAGATATGTCAGGGGCTGAAATCACTTCAAGTGACATCTCATTGAGAGTTTTAACTTGAGTAGATTCATTAGTTTCCCTTCTAGGAGGATCAATAGAAACTTCCCTTCTTGAGACGTCCAAGGGTCGATTAACAATAGTTCTTTCAACTTGGGAATAATCCCTACGTTTCCTCGTTTTTTTGGGATTAGGGGTAATGAACCCATCAGCATCCACTATTGGCTTTTTACCTTTCCTAGCCATGGTTCTCAGATAATCTTCCTCAATGTGAGTAGATTTGTCTTCCTATTAATTTGTTGAATCATTACTTTCAGAAGAATTTCCCCCCTCATTATCAGTATCCTCTTGAGTATCATCATTCATTTGCACATTCGACACTACCTCAAGAGGAGGAGAGGGGCTGTGAGGAAAACTAGCAACCGCAACTATGGGTGAAGTCTCTTTGGTAAGATGCTCACCTTTTTTCATAGAAATATTTTCTTGATCCCTCCTAGGAATAAAAATGTCCCTAGGTGCTGATGTCTCATTAGAAGTCCTAGGGACATCCGTGGTTATTGTCAAGGTGCCACCAACAGTCCCAGCTTTAAGAGCATCGGAGATCTTTTTGAACCAGATTTTTCCACCCAAACTAGTTTGCCACGAGGTTGAGGGGGTTCCAATATGTGAGACTCACATTCCGCTATCAAATGACCAATTTTGTAACATCACTTACAGTAGGGAGGGACATTTTCAAAAACCAATTCTTGAATAAACCCTTTCTCACCATTTTGAAGCCAGAATCGGTATGGAAAATCACGGGAGATGTCAACCTCAGTGCAAATCCTTGCTACTGAGGGTCGAGAAAGATTTAAGGTAGCAGAGTCTAATCTAATCGGAGTTCCAAAAATACTATAAATTTCCTTAAGAGCACGTTGTTTGAACAAATGCAGGGGTAAGCCTGGGAACCCGATCCAGATAGGAACAATAGGAGGCTCTGACCCAATTTCAAAATCTGGAGACCACTTAAATACCTTCATTGTGGACCCCCCAAAGGACCAGGAGCCTCGAATCCAAAATCTATAATAATCTTAATCTGAGGTAAATTGAAACACGACATGCAGAGAATTCAGAAGCCCAATGTGAAAGTTTGTAAATCCAATATTCTCAAGGTTTTTGCGTAAAAAGGACATAGAAGGGAGATTTTTGATAAAGTGACCTACAAGAACAAAACGGAGGTCCGAAGAGAGATCCAGTACCTCATCTTTGGAGAAATCAATTGTCAATAGACCTCTGTGTCTATATGATTTTGGAGCAAGATTGCCAGAGGCCTTCGAGTCTGCACAAGGAACTCTACCCGCGACCACATCTGCGAACGTTCTCTCATCTTGGAACCCTTGATCTTCGATTTTAGGGTTTTATTTCCTTTCACCCGAGAGCAGCATCGCGCCTCCCATACACTTTAGTTTATCACTATGAGTATTTGGTGGTTCTCTTTGGCATGAAGAACTCCCCATTAGTGTTCATGGGACTCATGAACTATATCTTTTGACCTTTCTTAGACCGATTTTTGGTAGTATTCATCAACGATATTCTTGTGTACTTAGTGTCCGAGGAGGAGCACACGAGACACTTGAGAATTGTTCTAGACATACTCTGAAATTACTTACTTTACATAAATCTCTTTTAAGTTCCAATTCTAGATTCAAATGAACCACTTTCTAGACTATGTTATATTAGAAAATGGAGTAGAAGTGGACTCGACCAAGGTTGAGGGAGTGTTATTTTATGAGATACCCAAGACAGTGATGGAGGTGTAGAGCTTCCTTGGGATGATAGGATATTTCCATAGATTCATACCTGATTTCTCCAGGATATCAACACCCATAACATCTTTGACTCAAAAGGGGGAACCTTTCATGTAGACAAAGATGTGACAATAGACTTTTAAAATTTGAGATACATATTGACGGGTGCTCCCATCTTGATATTTCAAGAGGAGGGTGTCGAGTATGTAGTGTTCTGTAATGCATCGGGAACCGAACTTGTTTGTTTTCTAATGTAGAGGTAGTTGGTGATTTTCTATTGTTCATTCCAATTGAGACCATATGAGTATAACTACATAAATCATGATCTTGAGTTAGCAGGGGTAGCCTTTTCACTAAATATGGGGTGACACTGCCTAATGGGTGATTAGTTTATTATCTATTCTGATCAAAAGAGTCTCAAGTAAATCTTCTCTCAGAAGGATCTTAACTTGAGACAGATTTGATGGCTATATTTCCTCCAGGATTATAACTTTGAGATTGTTTATACTCTTGGGAAGGGTAATGTGGTAGTATATTCTCCCAGGATGAGATCTTGTTCACAGTTACTAAATGATGTGTCAGAGTAGTTGGCCTCATTGTAGTTATCCTTTATAGATAGAGATAGAATAGATTACCTCCATTCGATGGTTGTCACCCATACGCTCTTGTAGCGTGTCTGGGAGGCATGACTAGGGGATACCAACTGTGATACCCTATGTATTCAAATATCCACTGGACATGCTTCGGATGTATTTTCTAAAGGTGGGATCATTTTTTTCTTTTTAGAGAACACATGATGGTACCAGTGACATTACAAGAGGAGAATCTGATAGAGTTTCATACATCTATTTTTGCAGTACATCCAACTGTAGAAAATATGTATTGGGATCTCCAATGTTAGTTTTGGTGGATAGGGATAAAGAAAGTATTTATAGAGTATCTCTCTTGATGCCTTACTTGTCAGTAAGTAAATTCTAAGCACCAAGTTCTTGTGCGTTCAACTTAACCTATTGAAGTGCCATAGTGGAAGTGGGATGGGATATTCATAGACTTCATGAATATCTTAACACATACATCCATGGGACATGATTCTATTTGGATTATCATAGACCAACTCACCAAGTTAGCCTAATTCTTAGTAATTTGATAGCATAGTTCAGTAGAGAGCTTGGGAAACCTCTATGTGAAGTATATAGTATGACTACATGGAGTACCATCAATGATCATTTCTGATTATGATGCTCTCTACACATCCTGGTTGTATAAGGGATTGTAGGAGTCATTTGGGTCTCAGTTATGACTGAGCATGGCCTTCCACCCCCAAATAGTCAGACTGAGTGGACCATTCAAGTTCTAGAGGACATGTTGCAGGATTTCATGTTATACTTTGATCATAGTTGGGAGGATCACCTACCACTGGTGGAGTTTTTTTACAACAACAGTTACCATTCCACCATCGATATGGCACTATTTGTGGCTTTTTACAGACAACCCCATAGGTCACCACTTTTTTGGACTGAACTAGGAGAGTCAGCACTTTATGGTACCATATTTGTTGCGAGCAACTACTGAGAAGGTTTAGATCATCCAGGAGCAGATGAATATTGCACAGATCCATCATAAGTCTTGTGAAAAAAACTACATAGGCCTTTATAGTTTTAGTAGGGAGGCCATGTGTTCTTGTGAATTTCACCTCGATGTAGAATACATAGATTTGTTCGGGGTGGATAGATATCTTTGAGATTCATTAGCCCTTTCTAGATACTTTTTAGAGTTATCAAGGTTGAATACTTCTTAGTGCTACCTCCATTGTTAGATCAGGTACATATCATTTTCCATGTGTCACAGCTAAGGAGGTACGTGCATGATCCATCACATGTTATCGATTGGGGAAAGCTGGACATCAAGGATGGATCTACCTTTGTTTAGTACCCAGTAGATATCGAGGATCAACGATAGAGGATCCTTAATGGTTGATCGATTCCCTTAGTGTGTGTATGGTGGTAGCATGAGAATCTCTAGGAGAGCACATGGGAGTGGGTGGTTCATATTCATGCTCAGTACCCACATCTCTTTGTGTATCCCTTGTTTTAGATTTTCAGGGACATAAATCCCAAAGGTGGGGATAATGTAGTGACTTATATTTTCAATGTATTATTTTTTGATATTGTATGGATTCTTTTTGAGACTAGAAACTAAGAAAGCATGTGATTCTGAGGCTCGGTGTGCCCAGAATAAATGTTTGAAATATATTAAATATATTAAATAGAACTCACACACAGGTTTCCTAGAAAATTTAAATAACTTCTAAATAGAGGACTGGTTCAGAAATATGAGGGGTCCATTGATTTTAGAATTAGGGTTTTACCCTAGTTATGGATTAACTTTTGTCGGCACAGGGAATTTGTGGAAAATTCATCACAGGCATGAAAATGAATTTAATAATTAAATAAATTATTTTAATTCCATTTAGTTGACATAGTTATTGGAGAGTATTTGAGTAGGTTTTTATGATATAATTAAAGGTTTAGATTTGTAGCCTTGTATCCATTGGAGAACCCTTTGAGAGAGAGTTGGAGAATCTCTCTCGGTCGAATGACAACCAGATCATAGATCGATGATCAATGCACAAAGTAATCAAAGAATCTCACCAATGATCACAGTGTAGCACCATACTTTTTTTGTGATCAATCCATCATGAGGTAGGATGTTTTTTATTTGGATTATTTTCCCATTCATAATTTTTATGATGAACGTGAATCAACAAATGAACAGATTGACCCGTGGTTCGATCATCATGCGGGATGGGTTTATTTTCATAGTTATTTTGATAGAATTATCTTTGTAATATATGATTATTCATTTGTCTTTATAATATAAATAGATCAATATTGACATGAACATTGATTGAGGTTTGTTCCTATTGATTGTTATTGTGCTTTTCACCCCTGATTCTTTGTTCATTGCAGGCATTCTTTGTTTGTCCTGTGGTTCAGCATATCCCAATAAATCAATAATTACACACCTATTTATTGGTGCAACAATACAATATTTTAGATCTAAGATTGGAATGACATGAATGTGGTGTGAAAATGAAAGTAGTGGCGAATCAGATGACTTTGGATACCTGATTTTGTATTCTTTTTCCTTTTTCAGAATGCAATGAATAATGACGTGTAGATCCATTTTTTGAACATATTTGAAGGACATAACTTATTGATATTCAATAGTGAGGCTCAAATAAGGATTCCCTCTGATTTTTTGGGAAAGGCATGGTCGAAAGGATGATTAGAGCATCGAATAAGATGCACAAATTCTAGATCCATAATTCTAGAAAAATCATCACTACACAACCTATAATCCAGATCTACATGTCATGTGGGCCCATCCTGGCGGTGGATAGGGTTTTGGAGGAATTTAAGTATCACATGATGGTGTGACCCCAATCATATGGTGTGTGTTATCTCCTTGGCGACTCAGCATGTACTTTGGAGGGTACACCGACACGAGTTGGGGTACATAGGTTGGAGCACATCGTTTACTCCCCTACATAGACATGGCCTAGACCAGAGTACATGAGCTAAGCCGTGTAATGGTAAAATGGAATGAGTAAATGACCTAATCCATATACTATCACATGTGTAGATTACATGGTCATCTTACACCCCATGTACTCCTACACAGACACAGACACAGGATGAGACACGGGTTGTTTACATGGGCAGGACTCAGGGTCAAGGGACACAGTGTGTAACCCTACTACACATTGTATACTCCTTAAATATTAGCTTGGATCTATTTTCCAATATATATTGGAAAATTTTAGTTAGGGTGTGTTCCCCTTATCCATTCCCTAAGGGTTAGTATGGAATCATCTGCTACTCCTGGGGTATCAATCCCTTTATCAGGACTTCTTGGATAGATTCATTGGAATCCCTCAGTGACGGTCGGAGTGAGATCCTCTATTCATCTTCATGCCCTATATGGAGTTCTTAGTATCATTGTGTCCAACACTATGAGGTATCTGATCCTATGATTAGAAGGTTAATCTAGATTGAGTTTTTGGTATGAACCCATGGCCTTGGGAGTGATCCTCATCTATGTATTATATATCTTCGGACATTTAGCATGTACTTTTAATGGTGAGACCCAATGAGAATAACCTCTTGAACAGACATCATCAATGTTGTTAGGATCAGGAGTTTCTTATCCCGGATGAGTGCTTTGTGGATCCTTCAAACTGGAATCCTTGGATGGCTTATTATGGGTTTGACTTACCTTTGATATTGTGTGTCTTTATTGAGTATATCTAGATATTCATGGTATATGTGTTGTAGACATATACATGTCTAGAGATGAATGTATTATTTTGTTGTATGCTTTGTGGTTTTAGGGTGTCCTACTGGGTATTGTTATATTCACCCATGCATGGGATTTTCCTGAATGTGTCGTATCTTTTGAAGACGATCAACCTTTTTAAATAGTCATAGATGGACTAGGAACATATGGTTCTTAGTGATACTAGAAATACTAATGTTTTTTCCTGGGATACTTTGATAGTATTTATAGTTTTTTCAGTTTTTACTTGTTTTTAAACTCTTTTTGGTGGGCCTGCATTTGTCCTTATTTACTTTCCTTTACTTCTTATTGTACTCTGGTTGTGGGATTTAGATGTATGCATGCTTGTTTGTTAAGTTATTTTTATATTTCAGAATTGTATAGGATTGTATAAGTGTGCATGTGTACATGTACTTAGGCTAAGTCCTCCCATGTTAGTGATATGTCTTCTCAGTGCTAATCTCCAGCAACTGGCCTATTAGAGGTGGGCTTAAGGAGTCGCATAATGGTCCCCAATAGGATGGTTTGTGACAGAAGTATTCTTTTTACTACAAGTAAGTGTCTTTATTTTGGAATTACTATAAAATCATGCTTCCTGGAATGTATCAAAAACAATATCATGTCATGTTACTATTAAGTACAAAAAAATCCAATTATATTTTGGTATTTTGTGATATTGACTGATTTTCCTTCATCAACCCTTGATAATTTCATCCCAGTAGAAAATAGAGTTTTAATTTCTTGGAAATTTTCTATCCCAAATCTCCTTATAACC
The DNA here is from genome assembly GCA_963277665.1 of Viscum album. NCBI lineage: Eukaryota > Viridiplantae > Streptophyta > Magnoliopsida > Santalales > Viscaceae > Viscum > Viscum album. The sequence continues at coordinate 808,353,975 of OY728138.1, read as the reverse complement.
TCCATGGAATATTTTTATTGAGAAATGAATTTTCCATGTCTTCCTCATGTTAGCTATAAACAAAGGAAAAATTTTATCTTTCCAATCATTGATATTTTGAGATCATATTTCATTAATTCTATAAAATGTTTACACTATTATTCATATGATCCACCAAATATTATGCCATAAACATATACCAACACATAATCCATTGATTACTCTCATTTCTTACATTGATATTATAATAAAATCCACCACACTGAAAACTGAGCTTCTTCAAATACTCATCAAGTCATGAATATCATGCTCTTGGTATCTTCTTAAACTCGTATAATGAGTTATTTAACTAAAATACTATGTTCTCATATTCATGAATGAGAGAACCATTGGGTTATTCAATATAAACTTCTTCTTCCAGAACTTGATTCAAAAATTTTGTCTTAATATAAACTCATCCACTACATTTTCTTCCTAGAAATATTCTATAGTGAGCTTTTTCATGGACTTGAATGCCACCTCTTTATACTTCCCTTTTTCCATAGCCACATTATCATAATTTATCATCCCATATGCTACAAGATTATTATTTAAGTTATTCACTGTTATATCCTTTGGATATTTATCCACCAATACAGAGACATTTGGATTGAATCAAGGTGGAATTCTTCTCAATATGTTTTTAATGGTCTTTAAATCATTGATATTTCTTCAAGACTTCACATTTCTTCCATAGCAACATTCACTTGATCAAATAATGTATCTTTATAATCATTGGGGTTCATTCTTAGGTCCTCATATTTATTCCAGAGTGCCTTCAATTTATCTTCAATAACTTTTTAATCACCTTTTTATATATTTAAAGACTTTTCCCGCATGTAATGTGATTACTTACATTAAATCACCTTCATGAATATTATTTTGGATAATTCCTTACCTAAGGAATTTATTATATTGGAATCTACATATAATTATCTTTGATCTTCTTTTAATAATGTTCCATTTCCATACCAACTGTAATACCATGCATTTATAATGTAAACACATCTATACCTAACAATCAAAAGTATTTTTGCATCTAATTCTTCCATATCCAAAAAAAATTCCATTAATGTTCGGAATCCCTTTATAATTAAAAAATTCCATTACTTCTATTGAGATAGTAACTCTAACATTAACCCTTTCCTCTAATACCAATTTTTAGTCTAACTAGGTAAAATACCCTAGGATTTGGGATGAATCAGGGTATGATAGATTAAGAAAACTAACTCTTTTAAATATTACTTCACATTTAAAACAAAACTTTATTATCTATCTTCTTCTCATAACACAAAATGAATGTAATTTAAAGCATGCATAGGACACATCAATTTTACTTGGTTAACCCTCACTGGAATACATCAAATGATTATAAAAATTAAACTTTTCAATGTACCAAATCCATTAAAGAACACTACTTTACAAGGTTCTAAGTAAGATCATTATCCCTCATCATTTACAAAAAATCATAATTCAAAATCTCACTACCCTCCCCTCTAAATTGATTTCACTGCTTCCCCGGTATAAAATTTTCACAATGAGTTCTAATTTTATTCACACTTTTTTGTATTTTTATGGTCTCATTTATTAAATGTGATTACAACACCCATTGTGTGAAAATTTTCCTCTTGTAGTGTGTGACCCTTGGGAAAGAACCCTTCATAAGACCCCTCCTTGAGAAACCTCTATGGGAACCCTCCATGCGCCCTCTCAGCAAGGTGCCTCTATAAAGACCCTCTATGAGGATCCTATATGAGGATCCTCTATGAAATCACTCCATGATACTCCACTATGATACTCCTCCATGATATTACTCCATGAGAATCCTCCATAATACTTCTCCACATGACTCATCTTCAAGACCTCTCCACAAGACCCCTTCACAAGACCTTCTTCTACTAACATGAATCACATGAATATGGTGTGATACCATGTTTAGGGTATGCAGATCATGTGATACCAAAAGTTATACCTATTTTCAATTCATACATCTCTTCATAACATACCATAGTAATACTCCTATGTGATACCCCTTCACAAGACTTTATTTTGATTATGAGAATCATGTGATTCCAGTACAAGACCTTTTTATATACACAAAAAATAATTTTCTTCAAATCAAACCACATAAGAAAACTTCTCTTAATCTTAAGGAATATTTAAAGGGAATTTATAGGCATAAAAACACCACAATAAATCTGAAAATCATGTTTATTCATTTGTTTCACCACACCAAAAATAGGATTTAAAATCTTATCCTTATTACTTATCATGATCACCTGATTCATGTCTCAATAAATTCTCATGATCATCTTTATTGTCCTTGATTTGGTCATGTGATACCATCATGTGATCAATTGATATACATGTGTTCTTTGTGTGATCCCATCATTAGATCTAATCAAAATAATTTGGTCAGTGAAATTGTCTTCTAGTGCTTTACATGATCACAACATGAGATCCAAAGTTAATCGTTCATGATTCTCATGATTTAAAAGGACGACAAGAAGACTTCATGATTTCCACACTCATTTTATTCATTTTATTCACATGATCTCTTCGTGAGGTCAATTAATAATCATGTTCACTTCACATGATCTCACTTAGATATCCACATATGCTCAGGAACCCTCCATGTGATCTCACCACAAGATCTATTAATAATCATGTTCACTTCACATGAAAATTTTAGTCAATATCACAAACTCTTCATGACTCCTTTGGTAATTATCCTTTTTCTACAACATCAAACCTTGTTAATAAATATAATCAATCCAAAAGCACCATCAAGATGGATTTTTTTCAACAAAGATGAAAATTAAATTAATATTTCATGATCATAGTAATATGATATAAATATTACTTATTCCTCATTTCCACTATTAATACTAGCCAGAAAAATCAGTAATGGAAAACAAATTATGTTACTTTTTGGGGGTGGTAGTTCACACAACACACTAACAATGTTATTTTTGTTATAAGTGGGTGGAAATAAATAAATAAGGGTTATACTACTAGTATTAAAACATTTAAGTGTGACAATGATACTAAATTTTTCATATTATTATGGTGACAAGATATTTGGAAGATTAATATTATAAAGAAAATCTTAATAGGAGATAACATTTATGTTAGAGACTTGATTTTTCCGTTGGAAGTTCCCTTGAAATTAAAGGCCTTAGGCTAAGTATGAGTAACCAGGAGGATATTTTTGTATGAGAGGGTTATAGGGAGATTAAGTAGATATATTTTTATGGAGAAATTCTAATTATAGGTTTGGAATTTAAGGTTGGTAGTGGTATACATTTATAAGGGGAGAAAGGGGGATCTTTTGGAAACACTTGTAATTTTTCAATAATTACATCACACAATTCCAATTTTAATAGATACAAAGTTTCAAAATTATTAACTATTTGGTGTATTTGGGTCATTAAAGGCCCAAAAAATTTACACACTTGTTTTAAACATGTTATATATTTTTTAACATTAATTTTTCACATTTTACATTTTTACTTTTAAACCATGTAACTTTTTTTAACTATGTGAGTTCATGTATTATTAAACATATAACATAACCCATATAAAAAAATTTGGGTGTGATAGAAAAAAATTAACATATATTTAATCCAAATAAATTTTTAAATACTATAAAATTTCATTTTAAATTAAAATTTATAGTGTGTAAAAAACACTTTTAGTAAGAAAAGACATTTTGACCATTATAGATTGTTAATGTTATTTAGTATTGATTACCAAATAAAAGGGTGTTAATATATTTATAAATGTGTTTATAAATAATATTATATTCATTATATAAAGTATTTAAATTTAATTTATTCGATATAAATTCCTTGATATTTATAGAATAATAATTTGAAAATAATTGTTTCACCATTAACAAGAAAATTAACATTAATCATAAAATTGTCCATATTAAATTTTATTAACATTATTATCCAAAATATATGAATATATTTATCAAAATTAACTTTCTATGTATAGGTAAATTAATCAAAATGACAATAGATGTAACGACCAAAAATCCACATTTTAAAAAAAAATATTTTTAAACAAAAACGATTTATGATTAGGATAGAATTATAAATTAAATTGATTCAAATGAACTTAAAATAATTATTATAATTTAAAAAATATTTATTTAACAATAAACTAAATAAAAACTTCATTTCATTAAGTTATAATTAACTAAAAAATAGTCCAGAAATAGTTTTCATTTAATCGCTATATAAACTTCCCAAATGTTGCGCATAGGTTTGTAATTTTGAAGTATTATTATAAACTGATTTAACATAATTTATTATGTATAATTTTAAAGTAATTTTTTTCTAAATATTTCTATGTATTAATATTATGAAATAATTTCATAAAAGTGATGGAATTAATGAAATTTATATTTTAACTGTTCACCTGAAATTTAACTATTTCCAACAAATATAAAAAAATTAATCCTAATATAATATGACTATGATATATCCAAAAATTATATTTATTTTTAAAATTCACATTCTAATGTTTATAATATTAAAATTATAATAAAATTGTTAAATATCTTATGTTAACTATTCTTTTTAAATTAGCGCTAATCTTATATATATCGAACCTAGAAAATATTCATTTTATAAAATACATTTTAATCATATGGAAATAGTTTATTAGTTTCTTATTTGTACTAATTTTTTCAATATTTAAGATGAATAAATTTATTTATACATATTTCATTATACTATTACTACTTTTTATGCCTTCTAATTTTACATCTACCTTATATCTATCAATATTAATTTTGTTTCAGTGATTCGTGTGGAAAAATTCATCCAGCATTGTAATTAATTAAGGAAACAACTCAGGTCATTACATCACATACTATGTGTAATTTATGAGGGTTCTTGGAGTAGATTGTTTTGTATGCATGTTTAAAATAACATTTATAACTAGTATTGTTCCAATTGTTTGTTTAACATGTAAACATATTTTGGGATGTTTCCATTTTTATATGGATTTCCATTGACACCTATGGTCATGTTGAATTATTATGGGTTTCTATTCTTAAATTTTTTTTCATGGTTGGTGAAACAACCTCCCAGATTCATTTCAATAAACTCATGAAATTTATGTTAGCCTTTAGAAATAGATAAGTACGGTTATGATATTATAATTTCCTAGACCAATGTTGTTCAAGTAATCATAATTTGGTCATTAAAACTTAGTATTAGAGTATTTTTTATGGTTATGATGGATTTTTTTATTTTTTTTTATAAATAGAAGTTAAGATTTTTGGATGTTGGGGTGCACCACATTCATGTCTATCCAATAAGTAAATGGTGGAAAGTAGAGTTACCAAGGTTTTAGTTGTGTGTTATATAGGAATTATAGGTATGGTTGTGGTGCTATTTTAACTATTTCAAAATATTATTTGGGAAAATTTTGTAATGAAGTTATTGGGATTGACCGAGATCCACTAGTAGCTAGGGTTCATGCATCATGTGGTCTAGTAGCCTAGTTATACCCATGAATTTATTCTATATGGTTGTTATTATCATATGTGGATATCATAAATTATCTAAATAGAAGTTAATAATTCCTCAAAATATTCTTAAATCCATTATTATGAATTATGTAATTAATTATTGTCCCCACTATATGTGTATGTGTCAAAGAATATTATTTTATTCATATTTGGAAATATAGTGTAACATTTTCATAAAATTTAACATTCATAGAACATCCCATGTATTTGTTTAGTATTCAATTTGTGATAATATTAATTGTATAACAATTACTATTTTATTCTGGGAATGATAACTATATTTTGATCAGTATTTTTTGTTTAGAATGTTGGATTTTTCCTTCTTAGTATCCTACTATTGAGAATATTTCAAGTAGGAAAATTATATTTGAGCTGTACAAACTATTTTGATATTTTCATAGAATATTATACTTAGTTTCCATGTTATAGATATTATAACTCATGAGTTTTTTATTAAAAAAATCTTTATATTTATAGGTGTGAAAATCTATTTTATAAATAAAGGTTTAAATGGAAAGTTGATTTTTAAAAAGTGATGATACATATAAAATGGGTATTATTTGTAATATAAAATTGGGAATTTTTTTTCATAAATGAAACATGTATAAAAAGATTCAATTGAGGAATTAAGACTTTTTAGAAAAGGAATAAGAATAATTTTACATTTTTTAAAGTGAAATTGGGATGGTGTTTTGTAATTTTGACATAAAAACTAGATTGGTTTTGAAATTATAATGTTTTGAGAAATAGATATGACTTTTTATTTGAGAAGTGTAATTTTTTAGTAGTAAAACTCATTTGATAAATATAGGCTATAATAAATTTAAATGAATTTATAGTTTGGATGTCTATGAAAGCTAGGAAGTACTTATGGTGGGGAGCATATATGGATGAGATTATTTTTTTAGTGATGTTTTAATTTTTTTTGTGAATTTTCAAAGACCATTAATTTTTAATATTTTTAGTAAGTTGTCATGACCCGTCCTCGGGGCCCGTGTCGTGACTACCCCAAGCCCACCTTCCATAGGCCAGGGGCTGGCGACTAGCACCAAAGGCGTAAATCCCAAAAAAAAGGGGAAGGCATTGCCTTTACGAAATGAAATAACACACAAACAGAGTACAAACAGAGTACAAACAGAAGCTACACTAAGTAAAGCAGTATAACAAATGTGCTGAAAGTACGAGGGGCTGGAAATACAAGCCCAAAAGAAAGATACAGCTACAACTAAAAGTAAAGTACAACTCAAAGGACAACAGCTGAAAGGTGAAAAGTAGCTTCTGGATCGTCCTCCGGGTGCCTACCTGAAGGGTAGGTACAGATATCCTCCTCATCACTCCATGTATGACTGTCTCCTCCAGGTACCGACTTGGCGTTAGATCCACATCTGAGTACCGACTCGTCGTGAGATCCACCTCCGGGTACCGACTCGTCGTGAGATCCACCTCCGGGTACCGACTCGTCGTGAGATCCACCTCCGAGTACCGTCCAGCTCTACAAGCCTCAACCACGATCAGTGATGTCCATCGTCTATGACCAACACAACGAGGTGCAGGAAAATCTTGTGCAGGGGTGAGTATACGATCCTCAGTAGGTACCCCGAGACCCTCAAGGTCTCACTAAATCCAACAAGGATAATCACAAAGAAATTTCTCAACAGATAACCCTTACTTAGATATAAGCACATACTTATACCTAACTTACCAAGTAAACCATCTCAACCACGAGGTATCACAAAAATATGAAGTCGACGGATAACCACTACTTAGGTATATGCCCATACATATATGTAAGTTATCTAGTAACCCATCTCAATCACAAGGAAAACACAAAGGTCAATGATTCAGCTCAAACCAGGATTTTCATTATTGAAACTGTCACTGCTGAAGAGCTCCGTCTCTGAAGAGTACAGTGATCTTGTCACGACTCTGAGGTACTACTCACTAACCTAAGACTACTGAGGCACTCCTCCTGTCGAGTACCGCGGGTCAGCCACCTCACAAAGTAGTGTTCTTCCGCCATGGGTCTTCCACCTCACACAGTAGTGCTCCCCCTCATAGCCTATAGAGGTACTCCTCTTGTCAAGTACCGCAGGTCTGCCACCTCACAAAGTAGTGCTCCTCCACCATGGGTCTGCCGTCTCACAAAGTAGTTCTCCCCACTGGTCTATGCAAGTCACTCCAAATCAAATCGGACAAGCAATCATCAGGTCTCAGCCAGCGACACGGTCTTCGTACTCCGTATGCTCGTCTTTGGGAGGGTCTGCTCCACGAGCTACAGTTCAATACTCCAAGTATCACAAATTCCCACGAAGAAGTATCTCAAAGGACCGCCTTGTCATAGGGGTCTCAACGCAGCAGACGGCGCGTCAATCGGACGTCCGGTCTTTGAGTTATTAGCCTTTTCGTCCCAGGGGCCCGGTTGGTTTCGTGTATGAACCAACCCGACCGTATCTCAACTGTACCCTGAACTCACATATGGTATAATCATAGGGACCATTTCTCAATGTGATCACCAACGTCGCTGACGGTTCGTCAAACGGACGTTCGGTCTGAAAGTTATCGACTTTTCCGTTCCAGGGGGCCGGTTGGATTTCGGGTACAATCCAACTCGGCCATACTCCAACTGCGTCCAAACCTCAAGTGATGTATACCAAAAGATCCGTCCCACCAAAAGGAATCCAACAAAGTCGACGGAACGTCATTCAGACGTCCGGAACTCAAGCTATAAGTGTTTCCGCTTCGAGTGCCCGGTTGGTTTCGGGTTCGAACCAACCCGTTCATACCCAAAGTTCTCTGAAACCTTGATTGTAATATATCAAAACGACCGTCTTGATCCAAGTATCGCGTCTCAACTGACAGTGTGCCAATTGGAGGTCCATAGCCCAAGTTATGGGAGTTTGAACTAATCTGCCTGCTTTTAGGGGGGTTTGGGCCCGGACCAACCCGGCCCAAGACCCCCTGGGTCGGCCCGAACCGGGTCGACCCGACCCGGGTCCGTGTCCAGCCCACTTGGGCACGGCCTGGCCCAGCGGCGCGGCCCGGCCCAGCGGGCGCGGCCCGGCCCAGCGGCTGGGCGCCCTGGCCCAGCGCGAGCGGCCCGGCTCGGTTGGGCGCTCGGTCTACGACCGAACAGCATGAAGGGGGGGGGCGCTGCCCCCTCGCCTTGTAACGGTGCCCCCACGTAGGGGGGACCACCTTTCCACCACCGGGGGTTACGACCCCCAGAATTCTGAACGGCCGGCCCGGTTGGCCGGCCAGTGCAGCCGCCGCGGGACCCCACGATCCCGCCCCCCAAGCACTAGTGGCCGGTTTATCCAGCCGCTTACAGGTCTTCCACCATGGCCAAAGGGCCACGGAACTTGATGATTCGGCGGACGGGGAGTCCGGTCTCCCCCTGTCGATGACCGCCGCGGCCTTAGGCCATGGCCCTTCTTCGACCGGCGCCACGCGTCGGCGCCGCGCCCCTCCGCCGTGACCCCTGCTCCAGCTGCGGCCTCTTTCAGCCTTAACGGTGCCACTCTCCTTCGCCGCGGTTCCCTCATTTCTGTGCGGTGCGATGACACCGCACCGTATCCGTTCCAATCAACAATGAAGGACAATAGTAAAAAGGGAGGAGGGTCGGCCGTGTTTGTGCGGTCCGGCCCCCTCCTGTTAATCGATAGCAAGCGGCTAAAAGATTAACGATGAACGCCCAAATATTCACGAACATAAAATCAAACCCCTACCTCTTGCTCGTCGCTCGTTGGCGGAGTCGCAAAAGGAAGATGATGAAGACCGTCGTTCGTCGCGTCCGCCACACGTCCCCAATTCCGAGCTGCGTCGGTTCGTTGACAATGTTGCGGAGGATAGGTTTCTGGGGAAGGAAGGTCGAAGAAGAATCGCGTGGAAGATCGTCGTTGGCATTCTTCACGTTCTTCGTTGGAGAGGATATGATTTCCCCAAGTGTTGGGCGTCGCAATACTTTACCAGCGCTTCGTCGCTTGGTGAAGTCGTCCCAAAACCTTATCCCAAGCTCCCTATATATAGGAGAGGGGGAGAGGTATGTAACCATCATGGAATTTATGACGGTTCATTTATTTGGAACCTTCCTAAATTCCAACGATGCGGTTACTTAATTTAAAAAGGGGGTCGGGTGAATTAAATTGTGTTGGCGCAATTTAAGAGGTGCGTTGGCACTACTTAAGAGTGGAGGATGCCAAGAAGTTTCCCCCACATAGCCTGCGTCAAAACATATGGCACGAATCAATTTTATGTTGACACATAAAATTAATTGACAGCAATTAATTTCACGTCGACACATAAAATTAAATCACAGAAATTAATTTTTACGTCGACCCATAAAATTAAATGACAACAATTAATTTTACGTCAACTCATAAAATTAAGTGAGAGCAATTAATTTTATGTCGACACATAAAATTAACTGACAACAATTAATTTTACGTCGACCCATAAAATTAATTGAGTGCAATTAATTTTACGTCGACATATAAAATTAATTGGTGGGGGGTTTGAGAGGTTTCCTCTCCCTCCCCATTAAATGGGGGGTTAGGGTGTGACGGTTCCACCACCAACTCCCAAGTGGAGCTTCTAACCACTTTATCCGCACTGCATGTGTTTAACAAAATAAAATAAATTATTCACTTATTTTATTTTATTAACTCATGTAAGACCCCAAAAACTAACTTTCATACCCGATCATCCGCCATTGTGGTGAAAGTCTTCTTAAGAAAATATTATCAGTCACCCTCTACCCCTAAACGTCGCTCGTACGTTTACTGAACGTACCCGAAAAAAGTTCGGAAAATTATTATCAGTCGCCCTCGACCCACTGCGGTCAAGGTTAGGCTCTGCCTAGGAGAAACACGCCCCAACGAACTCAACGGTACTCTCATATTTTCAATTAGAGTTACCGTTTAGAAGTTATGAATTTTACAATAAAATAATTGTCACTTAATTATTTTATTTACGGCCAAAAACTAACTTTCTCAGGTGGCTTGCGCCGGCCAAAGATAGTATCTGCTTAAAGGAAGCATAACCTCATGAGTTCAGCGGTGGTCTCGGATTTTTAATCCGAGTTACCGTTTGTGAGTTATAAGCATTTGAAAAATAAAATAACTTATTTAATTATTTTATTTATGGTTATGTCATTTTCGGGTTTTCTCACAGGAGGCATGCGCCGACTAAACTTAAGTCATGCCTAGGGTAAACCCGCCATCCTGAGCAGAACGGTGTCCCCAGATTTCTGATCCGAGTAACTGTTTAAGAGTTATTCCACTTTTTCAGGAAAACTGCTTACGCGCTTTAATTTAAGCTTAACAAAACTTCAGAAAATTATTCCAGGCACACCAGGCCTCAGAATCATGTGTCGTCAGAAACTGCGTACTCGTAAAATTCCAAAGAATTTAAAAAAATCTCTTAAAATTTACGGGTCTTTACATAAGTAGTCAAATTTACTAATTTTTTAGTTTTTTAAGAATATAGATTATTATTTTGAAAGTATTTTTCACTCTTTTATCGGCAACCTATTTTGGGTATTGGAATCAATATCATTTTTGGGACACCACACATTGGATATGTGATGTTGATTTGGGATGATTTTGGTATTTTGGGGAAATTATTAGTCTACCTATTGAATATTGGAATCACATGGGGCTCAATGACATTGTGATTTATTTTGGGGTTTTGAATTGGATGGATGATAATACTGTGAGAAAAATATTGATGTTTTAATTAGAAATTGAATTTTTATAGATGTAGTGGATTTTGGAAGGATAATTTGAACTTCATTTTTGGGTAAATTTACATTTTTAGATGAGTAATGATTTAAATTTTTAAGGTTGAAACTTTTTATAGAGGTAATAGTGATAGAATATTTTTATTTATGGGTATAATTAAATGTCACATCTAGAGAATTGATCAACCAGAATATGGGGTTATTTGAATATTTGTTCTAAATGAGCATTCATTTTTCAATTTGGAATTTAGTTTAGGATTTTTAAGTATTGGGATATAGTAATAGTTTTTTCTAAACATGGTTTATAGTTTAATTGGTGAGTCATGGGTCTTGGTAATCTAGAGATAGGTTCAACCTATATCATTTGGCTGCAGATGAAACTGGTCACCCGGTGGTTTCTCACCATGTACTTATTAGGATTTTCTATGTAGTTGGGAACCATGTGATTTCACTGGATACCTGATAGGCCTAGGTTGAATTTGGTATTATTAGAGGCCATTTTGATCATTTTATTAGATTTATTTTTCAATTATTCATCTTCTTATTAGGATGATCTTATCCTAGCTTCTTAAGGGGTCTTTTAGGGCTCCCCCTTGGTCTTCATTTTCCCTTCTACTTGCCTAAGTCTTCATTATGAATTCAAGATGATTTATATTACTAAATATATGTTAAATATCCTATTTCTCAAATTTATACTCTTTATTATCCTATTAAAAATAAATTAATTCTTTGGATATTGATTATTTGATTAATTCCAAAATATCATGGTTTAATTCAAACAATTCATTGAGTTATCTACTTCTCATACTTAAAGGAAGCTCTTGTTCATCAATTTAGTTATGTTCATAATTGTTTTTAGGAAGATAAAATGGTTTTATTTTGAAGATAATATTTCTTAATATTGTAATTTTTGGGGAATTTGGTTAGGTTATTTTGTGTTTCTTTAGATTTATTTAATTTTTATTTGTTTTTAGAAGTCGTTTATTTATTTTTCATTATATATTATCTTTATTTCCTTATGGTGATTGGTTTATTAAAGTTAATTTTTTATGGGTTCTTAGTTTATGGTTTTTAAGTGTTTCTCAAGGGTAATTTAAGTTAATAATTCTCACTACATGTTATGGTTGGGGGTTATATTCTCTTTTTTGAATTTCTAGTCCATGATTAGGGAATATTTGCCACTATTTTCTCTAAAGTTATTAATAAATATAAAATAATATTTTGAAATATACGAGTTTATGTTTTCTCACCATATTTTACTATATTATGACAAGTATTTTTATTAAAATTTTAAATGATATTATAAAATAGTCTCAAAATCATTCTTTAAGCTAATTATTGGTGGTTTATAAATAAATTGGTTTTTAGGCTATGGTTATGAAATACATCCTTGTTTACATTAAGTATTATACCTATGGTACTTAATAAATTTTTTTATTCATGTTTTATTTCATTACATATAATATTTCATGTATTAAAGAACCTTCCTCATTTTTAATATCTAATTCCAATATAATTTTAAAATTCTACCACAGATTGAATTATTGTAATATTATTTATGAGTAGAATTATATAAATAGTGTTTGGAAAGCTATTATATCATATATTCATAGTTTAAATATGTTTCAACCCTAAAATTATGGCTTGATAATCTCAATTATTTCTATTTAGGAATATGATTATGTGTCTTTAATATGATTTCAAAATTTTTTCACTACGTTAAACCTTTTCTAAATGAGTTATAAGTTAATGATCCAAACATTATTATGGTTAATAGTTGCATCAATAATGAGGTGACAACTAAGATCATTGGGTGGAAGGGAGTGACTCAGCTTCTAGAAATTCTTGGTTTCCAGAACCATGTCATCATCAAGACAAAATGTAATGTTCTGAAATTCTAAATAAATTATTCTTATTCTTAAAGTAATATGTTTCATATTGGTTTAGTTATATTCCTAAACTCTTATAGAATAATTTAATTTTTTGAATAAAATTAAAGGGTGTGTTTTTCAAAAATTAAAAATATATTTTTCCAAACAATGATCCTCAATTTAGTGGAAAGGTATATTTTTTAGAACCATAATTTATAATTAATATTTCTCTTGAAATAATCATCTTATAAAGAACAAATTTTATATATGAATAACTTATTTTGAAAAAAAAATTACTCTGAAATGGATATATCATGTAGACATGAGTTTTGAAAATGGTGTCAAGTAATCTCTTACTTAGTTTATCCCTAGTGCACACTTGTGACTTCATTGGGTTAACTAGTTCCTAGATTAGTAAGAAGTCAATAAGATAATAAAAATCGATCATACCATTGTTGATATTTGATATCTATGACTCTCTTATTATGAAAATTTATTTGTTATTTTCTTTGAATATTTCATGTATACATATTTGGAACATTTGATATAGTTTTCATTGAATGTGAAATATTTATTCCATAAAAACTGTAATATGGAGACATTCAATTATATTATAATAGCTAGTGTAGCATGGAGAAGCTTTTTCTCATCCTGATATATATATATATATATATATATATCATGTATATTTATTTATTTAGGTCAAGTGTACCACTATGATAGATGACCTATTGTTTGAATTTTTTATTTCTTTGGGTGAGATGGAATATTTAAAACCCCATAAATAAGTATTCATTTTCTTTCACCAAGTTAATTTTTTTGTTTATTATATTTAATATAAATAAGGGTAGAAAATAAATTTTATAATATATGAATAAAATTAAGAACACATTGTTTTTTTGTAATAGTATATTATAATAGATGTTCCTAAAACCAAGTATTAAATAGTGTTTATTATTGCATACAACAGATGATTACATCCATTAATAGTGTATAAAATAAAATGGGACAATAAATTCAAATGAATAATATTTTAAAACTAGAAAAACCAATAGATTATCTCTACCATATATAATCATCCTTGGAAGAAAAAACATATAATTACAAAAAAATCCTAAATAGGAAAAACATTTTGAAAAATACTAAATAAAAATTATTGGAATTATAATTTATTTTTTTAATATAGAATAAAAGTAATTTAAAAAGGTAATGGAGGTAATATGGGTGTTGTTTTACCATTTTGAGTGACTATATAGACATCTGGTGTAATACCTATAAAGATATTACCGTATTCAAATTACAATGTTATAGTTGATATAGATAAAATTTATATATAAGTTAAATATATATATATATATATTAAATAAATTATTTCAAAAAAATAAATGTTTTTTGTTTATTATAAAATTATTTAGATTCATTTTTGAAAATTCAATTTATTTTATAAATGTTGTTTTTAAAAATTATCCATTTTTTCTAAATTTACCACTTTTAAAGAGTTATTTCAATAAATTAGATAAATAAATTACAAGTAATAATTAGTAATATAATTAAATTTCATCCATTAAATAATAAAGGATTTATAATTAATAAAAATTTAATGTTTCATCATTAAAAAACATGTTTTATTTAAAAATTTATATATATTATATGTCATTAAAATTTATTATATATGGATTGTGAAATTTAATGAAATTATTTATTTATATATAAACATGTAAATAAATATTTATAAAATTATGTATAATTATTTATATATTATGATAATATCATTTATTTTTTAAAATAAACTTTTCTAAACAAATTATGCATTATGAATTTTTCTTTTAAAAATCTAAATTTTTTATAATTGATTGGTGACTATAATAAAATTTATTATTGATATGTATATATAAATAGATCAACTTGCATATAATGACTAGTAATTTATATTAAGTTAGAATTATAAAAAATTATGTTTTCAATAAGGAAATGTTTTTCTATATATCTTATGTTTTTTATTAAAATTTAAACTTTTCATATGTAGAATTTGATTGAGAAAAAATTGTTTCAAAATTTGGAATCATCACCTCAAAATTATTTAAAATGGTTCATATTATATTTTTTGTAAACAAATATTTACCATATTAAATAATTAAATGAATAATAAAAATGGTAAAAATGGGATAAATTATCTTGGATCAAATTTTGTGTAATTAATTTTATATATAGATTTTCAAGATGTCCATTTTTAGATTTGGTATTCATTTAAAAAAATTAACCAACAATTTTTACTTAACTCACAACACAATCATGGGATTCCTTCTTTACCCTTCACATAACTCAAGTTTCTAAAAATAATGTCCCTTGTTTTCTCCAATAAATTGTGCCCCACTATACCACTTTGAAATAAATTTTATTCATCAATTCATTCTTTATTACCTACTAAAATCCTATATCTTTAGGGATTATTAAATTTTCAGTTTCATATATTCCTAATAAAGTGGCCTATGACATTCATTCGGAAGGAAGACATTGCAAGATGTATTGATTCCATCAAAGTGAGTAATGATTTTTTTATGTCCCATTCACATATATTTTTCATATATGCACTTAAAAACCAAACATTGTGTGTATTTATATAGCATAAAATTTCTAAATTTATTTCCCTATGAATCCTCCCTCAATTTTTTTTCCCCATTTCTTCTGAGGATACCCTAATTCCAACAAAATCAAAAAGGCTTCCAAGGGAAGATATAATTTATTCTTTATATGTGATGACTTATTATTTTTCCTATTCTTATCTCATATTAATCCGAATATTCTAAAATAAAATTTGAAACATTAATAACATCTTGATAATATGATTATAATTTTTGAATAATTAAAAAAATCACATTATAATCATACTCATCCTTTGATTGAAGCATGTTATTATTTTGGTCAGTTTGACCGCCTATATGAAAAAATCAATAACTTTTAATCATCAGTGGTCATAATAAAATATTATTGGTCAGATATGATGTTAATAAGGTGATAATATTATTTACTAGATTCTGGAATATAAATATTAATATTTAACTCATTATTAATATAACACCTTATGTTCATTAAATAATACCAAACCATATGGGTTTTGGATTTCATCTTCACAAATTGTATCCCAAAAACCAATATAGGGATGGTGGAGTTTAATAAATAATTTGAGAAATAATGAACTATTAATTCAATTATTTTTTACATTATGAACTCTTGAATAAGGTATGATGACCAAGACCACTACACCAAAATAGAAAATAAACTATTAGAATTATTACAGAATTCTAATCAATATCCTCAAAAAATAAGTAATAAAAAGTTAATAAATAAATATAAATTAGTAACTAAATTTTTATAAATTTTAATATGGTTATTAAATATATGACTAATGATTTTAATATTATTATATTTTATGATATATTACATCTAAGAAATCAGGAATCCAAGGAAAGAATTTCTCTTATCAATTTCATTTCACTATGATAAACTATATATTCCACATTTATTGTATTTTTTTTGTATATATTTCCTAAAAGTTAAAATTTATCATATTTTTCATCTAATTTGTTGGTTTTTAAAATACATAACATGTTTCCTCCTTCAAAATCTTTTTATTCAATAATGAAAAAAGTCATAATGGTTTTCTTTCCAATATCATTTTGAAAATGAAATAGACTATATTTAAATATCAACTATGGGAAGTTATAAGTTTTTTCTATCCAAATCACAACATATTTTCTTCTTACTTGATTTTTTGTCTTTATTTTTTCATCCAATTATTTCCCTACTTATTAAATCATAATTCATCCAAAATGATGCCTCTAAGCGGAAATGAACTTATCACTTCTTTTTTATCAAGAATAACATTATTCTATCTCTATGTTTTTAATATTTTTTTTATTTATTTCTTTATCCCTACTTATATTTTTTCCTATGTTTACTTTATATTGACTTTAAATTTATCTTACCAAAGTGAGAAAGGAATATTTTAACACTATTATTAAACATTTTCTTCATAGTTTCTCTCATCAATAGTATTCTTTAGTCTTCTTTAAGACGATTCCTTTAAAAAAAATTATGGTTCTTAAAATAAATTTTAATTCATGGTCTCATTATTTTCTAAAACCATTGATCTAATAATTACTACCATTTATTAATAGGTTTTTTCAAAAATATATAGGATATTTATTAATTTTTTCCCAAAAAAAATCTAATGGTCATCTAATTTTTATTTAATCTATGAAAATATCCATCAATGTTTCTTATATTTCACCAATGGTATATTTTAATGAAATCATCCAATTCCTTTCTTTAAATGATTTATTTATTCCTTATGGAAGTACTCATTAAAATCATTTAATTCTCATGGGTTTTTTTTGGTTAATGTAGATTAATGAATCTCATTATTTTTATATGGAAAATATATGAATAGTTCTTCGTTATATAATGGGTGGACTTAAAATTTATATAGAATTAAAATATATTGGATAATTATTTCTATCTCATTGTATGATGTGTTCTTGGAACTAGGATGTAAACACAATCCACTATAATTATGAGAATAGAGAGTATGATTAATATAATTTGTTTATAAGAATAAAGAGTGAACATAATACACTATGGGATGATGGTTTTGGCAGTGATCCATGACATAAGAAATGATTTTTTATTCTTATATATGTGTCACATACCCATTTTATGTTCCCATAGCTTGTAGTTATTATTTCATGTTCCCATATTCATATTCAATGGTATATGTTATGTATTCATTATGATAGTTTTACGGTTTAATATTCTTATTTCATTTTCTATATTATTATTTTTTCATTATGAAAAACTATTATGATATATTATTATTTTTTATATTTTATTTATCTCATATTCATGTTTTCTCACTTGTTTAATATCAAATCCTTTATAACTCATTGACATGTTTTTTCTAATTTGTTGTTTGGGATAACTCTTTTCTTATGTTTCTTATTTCCCCAAAAGCATATATAGAGGAATATATCTAGGAAGAAAACATTTGGAGATAATTTTTTTAGAGGTGTTCATCCTTTATTAATTAATAAGTCACTTATGCAGTTAATTTTCATAAACACTAAACATTTTAACCCAAATTCTATGTTTTAGTATTGATATGATATTTAAAATGATTTATTTTTTTGGATCATCTCATTTTGTATATGTATATGTGTGTAATGTTTTTAATTATTAAACCATATCTATGAGTATAGGTTTGGGTAATTTCAGTTGGAATTTGAGTAGGGTTTGTTTATTTTTAGGAATTATTTTATAAAGAATACGAGGTTAATCATAAAACAAAATATATTAAACCTATAGTGATTTCCATAGGTTGTACCAAAATTTATATTGAAAGAGATTTATGTTTCATATATTTAAATAAATGTGTCATAGAATAAAATGTCTTAGGATTTGTTTTTCATATTTATATGTTCATTTAAACAAATTTTGATGGATATTATCATCAAAATTTTGGTTTTAGAATGTAGTTGAAAACATGATCATGAAAATAAAGCTATGAAAGGTATGTCCCTTGAAACACTTAAGTCTTATAACCAAAAAAGGAACCATCTTTGGTATAAATAGATAAGAGAAATGAAAAACTAAAAATATTCCTATTATAAGGTAAAAGATTAGTCTCCAACTATTTTCCAGGATGGTGAGGTATTTATTTACAGGGGGATTTAAGACCCCATGTTTAAGTTTGAATTTTTATTCCCCTAATTAAATATTTTATTAATTATAATGATTAGATACTTATGTAATAAAATCTTCTAATATATAAATTAAAATAACATCACTTTGTTTACTAAGTACAATACATTATAATAAATATGCATGGAACCAAGTATTACATACCAATGAATTTTATAATCCATGAATGATTACATCCCTTAAAATTGGATAAAATAAAATGAGATAGTAAGAAATAATATTTTTTATAATTAAAAAATCCACTAGATCATCTTCACCCTTGATAATGAAGGTTAGTTAAACTAAGCCAATAGTGAGAAAAATTATTTGGAATTGAGAGAGGATTTTTTTTAAAATCCTAGATGTAAACTATAAAAATTATAAGTTTAATTTCTAAATAATGGAATGAATTTATATAATTCAGTTGGGGAATACATGATTTTTTACCATTTTAAAGTTGTATATAAACATTGGTTATGATACTAATAAATATATTACTAATTCAGAATTATTGCAAGGTATTTGATATAAAAAAATTATTTGGATACCAAAAAGTATAAATATTTATATTATAAAAAATAAATTCACATTAAATAAATGATTTTAGAATAGATTTAAACTATACTATTTCATTTATGGAAATAAAATTTATTATAATTTTTTTATGAATTATTCATTATTTGAAATTATTTACTTTTAATAAGTGATTTAAATAAATTTATATGATAAACTATAAGTAATTATTTTTAATATAATAAATTAACATAAAATTAATAATAATTTAATTATAATGAATAAAAAATTAATTGTTCATGGTCACATAAATATGTATTATTTAAAAAAATATTTTCATTTACTATATTCAGTAAACGATAAATTTCTCATTTAAAGATTATGAAATTTAATGAAATATATTATTTATAAATAAATAAAAACATAAATATATT
Source organism: Viscum album (assembly GCA_963277665.1). Lineage (NCBI taxonomy): Eukaryota > Viridiplantae > Streptophyta > Magnoliopsida > Santalales > Viscaceae > Viscum > Viscum album. Next base: position 808,334,118 of record OY728138.1, on the reverse strand, counting down.
ATTAATTGTTTAGAAATGAAGAAAAGATCGTTTAATATTTAAAAAGACACCAATCTAAAAATAATTTATTCATTGTGGTTTTTTATTTTTACAAGATTAATATATTGTAATTATTTAACGATTATAAAAAAATAATTTTTAAATGTATATAAAAATATATTAACTCTAATTTGTTGATTATTAATTGATATGAATTAAGAATAAGAAAACAAATTGATTATGAACTTATTTTTCTAGAATAATTTTTTTCTATATATCTAATGTTTTAATTTTAAAGTGAAATTTTGCATGCATATGATTTTAATGAGATTAAATTGAGTATAAATTTTTAATTATCACCTAAAAAATATCTAGTATATGTCATATTATATTTTTATAAAAATATAATTTACCATTGAAAATAATTAAATGAAGTTAAAAGAGTTAAAATGGGTGTAAATTAACTTGTATCTAATTTTTTAAACAATAAATTTGATATTTACATATTATGAAAATATTTTGATAGCTAGGGGAGTCTTCCATAACATTAAAAAAAACTTTTTTTACCTAAATCACCTTCATACTGTGATATTTCTTATTTTCCCCTCGCCCAACTTATGTTTCAAAGAAAATATCACTCATTTTCAAAAGTAAAAGGATCTCTTCTCCACCATATCCAAACAAATTATATCCATTATTTTTCTATTTATACCCCACCCAAAATAAAATCTAACATAATATTTCATTTTTGTTAGATTCTAGTCTCAATATTTAGTCTTAAGTATTTAATTCTAAAGGAAGAAGTTTCTAGAATGAGTGATTCCATCAAAGAAACCAGTTCTTTTACCTTTCTTTCATTTTTGTTTTTCATTTCCAATATTCAAAAACATGAATATTGTTTATTTTAATAACTATAATCTTCCATAATTCCTTCCTTATGAATCATATCTCATGTTTTTATCCTATTCTATTAAGAGTATTCCCCAAATCCTTTAAATTCTGGATTGCTTCCAGGAGAAGATGTAATTTATTCTTTGTTAGTAATGCCATATTATCCTTCATTTTAATTTTTATTCTTCCTATAAATCTTCCCAATTTTTATTTATAAAATAATTATAATATAAATAATTAAATTATACTTGTGTAATAATGGTTCTTTAAAAACATAATTTTACAATCATACTCTCACATTAATTATATATTTTTCTTATTTTGGTCGGTTTAACCACCTACATAGAAAATGATATAAGATTTTATAATTTAAGGTTATAAAAACTTGATTACTAAAAATATATGATATTAGCAAGAATATAATTTTTTTATGATTTTTTAATTGAAATAATGAATTTAACTAATTATTAATATATCACTTTATGTTCAATAAAAACATCATAAACCATAGTGTTACAAATTTCATCATTTAAAATTATACTAGAAACTCCAATAGAATTAACATGGAACATTATAAATAATTATGAAACTAATATTATAATACCATTAATATTATATAGATTATTAACTCAAGAATAAGAAATGATGACAGAGATTTCCATATCACAAATGAAAAAAGGACCAATAAAAAATACTAACTACTGAAGATCAATATAAAGTAAAAAATAAAAAATAATGATGTAATGAATGTATATAAAATAATAATATAAATGTTAATAAATATGAATAATTTTATTAAATTTACTACTAATGAGTATATGTTTTTTATACAGGATATTAGATTAAATCCATGTAAGTGGGAATACAAGGTAAGAATTTCTTATCTCAATTTCCATTCATTGAGCTAAGCTCGACATTCACAACTTATTTTATTTTATGGGGTTAATATACTACCTAAGTCATGAAATTTAAAATTAATTTATATAATTAATGTGATTTAAAAATCCATTACATACTCTTTCTTTTAGAGACATTTGATTCAAACATTACCAAAGTCGCATGGGATTTTCTTTCAATCCAACATTGAAATTGAGACTGACTACGTATAAATTTAAATTGGGTGAAATTTTATTATATTTTAGTCTAAAACCCCATATATTTCATTATCATGTGTTTATTTTTTATTTCTACTTGTTTTCTTAACATTTTGACTCTCATTTATTCATAAATCGCTAGAAATGATCATTATAAGTTGGGTTGACCTTATATATTCTTTTCTTTCAGCTTACCTTATCATCCATGCCTATATTTTCATATTTTTTTAGTTTTCCTTACCTATATTTGTTTTATTTTTTAGGTAATTTCTCAATTACTTATACTTTCTTTTAATATAATTTTATAGAATCTTTTAACTCACTTCTTTAACCATTTTTGAAGAGTGATTTCTCCCACCATTTTCTTTAGTATTCATTAAAAATTATACTTTTTATTTTTTTATATATTATTAAAAACATTTTTTTATTTTACTTTTCGCTATTTTCTAAAATCATTTATTTATAAATTATTCTGATATTTTAAATGATTTCGTCAATAATGTAAAAAGATTTTTGTTTTTATTTTCTAAACAATTTGTAATTTTTATCTAATAATTTTTTTATTATATGATGGGAGTTTTTAGAATTATATATTCCTCTAATGCATTGGGAAATGATTTATATCTCATGAGATTACATTTTTATAGTAATTGATAGTAAACCCAATCAACTATGTTAATAAGGATTAAACCCGATTCATTATGATATGATTATTCTATAAGTCATCCTTGAAATAATTAATGATTTTATATGCTTAAGAATATACTACACACCCATGTTATGTTTCCATTTCTCATGATTATTGTTTCATGTTTCCATATTCCTATATCATGGTATATGTTAAGGATTCATAATAATTCTTTTTGTGTTCTACGTTCATATGTCATGTCCCATGTTATTTTATGATTCCTTATGATCAATACTTTCAATTAGGTATTAATCACTTTGTGTATTTTCTCACAAGTTTATGATCTTCTCTTTTATTAACCTTTGATACACCCATTTTTTAATTGATATCATTTACTTAATATTTTTACTATTTTCATAGATAATTATGAAAAAATATTTCTAGGAATAAATCATGTGTTAATAATTTTGTGGTATATGTTAATGATTTATTATGTAATATGTAATTTATAAAGATTATATCTAAATATAATAAACCATTGGGTTCTTGCTGTATATTTTAATAATGTAATGTTATATAAAATGATTTATGATATTTTCAAACATCTCATATAGTATTAGATTCTATGTGTAAAGTTATTATTTAAAGAACAATATCTAAGAGTGAGAGTCTAAGGTGCTTTAGAATATGTCTGTGTGTGTGTGTGATTTTCTATAGTTATTGATAAGGAACTCTCTATTCTAGTGAACATGTTGAAGGCATTGAAAGGTTTTTAAATACCCAACCACATAGGCAATGTTCATTACTTACATGGGATGTGCTATAAGATTTCTCTTACCCATTATAACCATTCCCTAGTTTCTTATTACAATCTGTAAGACTAACCATAATGTCTAGACTAGATAGGTATACCTCTATACCCCATGATGGGTCACTAGACCCCAATTTCATTCCACACAACTTTTATTATGTGTGTGTGAATAATTAAGTACCTATGTATGATTTCATCACTAAAATGGGGATAGTTAGGATTAGTGATACATCACTTTTATGATTTATTCTCTTTTGAATAAACCTTTTTTATTAGTTAATATCTTGTTCCAATCATTCTTATTATCTTAATCTTACCATATTAAGGTAAGTGAAAGAATAGAAAAGTGTGAGAGTATTTTAACTATTTGGCATCAATGTGAGATCCTACTCACTGATGGGTTTAGTTGTTATCTCAAGATCCACATTTCCACTAGTAAACACAAGTATATAAAATCATAAGATATCTCATGAAAATAATGATATGAAATATACAGTAATTCCAGGTCATGTGTGAATGTAGTAGTTTAATATCTCCTTAAAATACCATTTCATCTCTAAATGGTACCTTTCTTCAATGTCCCACCAGTTGAGCTATGTCCTAAAAATCTCCTTCAGTCTCCCAATCATTATTTTATACTATCTCTCACTAGTGTGTGAGTGGTCCTCCATAATTTATTAATAATATTTATTTAACATCTTTTTTTCATGGAATAAATTTTTTTCCTTATTCTAATTAATATTGCATAGCCAAATAACCAATATAATAAGGGTTCTAAGTATTTATCATAGTTCTTCTTCCACTAATCCTTTGATTCACATGATTCCCTTTGATGAAGTCAACTTCACACTTCCTCTATACACATATATACACCAATAGTATTAGTAATATCATATTTTTAGTTATCATATTATTCATCTCTTGAATTTTTTTATTCACATTATTTCCTAAATATTATTTTCATAATAAAATATAAAAACTCCTTAATTTTAAATGATATTCAGTCTCCTAATATTTTAAACTCATTAAATCTAACTAAAAATCATATTAAAGTCTCTAAAAAGGAATTAGGATATCATTTTGCGTGATAATTAAATATTAAAACCTACTTATCTATAAAATTCAAAGCAGTCTTCATGTGTTCATGGTATTACACATCATCTTAAATATTAAGCCACCATGACCATAAGAAAGGCATGAATGTGTCTTATCATTTTTCATAAGGAAACACCTCATCAAAAATTCCAAATACAATGATTTGGTATCCATAGTCTTTTAAATTTTTAACAATGATTTTTTTACACATAATGAAATGGATGAAATTCTATCTTAGAAACCCAATGTCATCCATGATTCAAATTCCACTTCTTTATGTGGTATAGAAAACACCTTTAAGATATATATACTTTTTAATCTTAACTGAGATTCATGTTTTGATCATCATCCCCATAATGTAAATGAAGCTTCAATAGATCATATCTTGATTAAAAATTCAACTATGAAATTAAGATGTTTTAATAATTTAAGAACACTTTGAGTATCATCTGATACAATGTCCAAAAAATATTCTCATGTTTTTTAGTTCATAGATTTCTATAAATTTTCTTAACTATTAAATTCATACCATTTTAATAGGTAGATCATTTAATAAAACATCAAAAAAATTATCTCTTTACCAATATTGAAGGTGGAAACTGATTTTTTTAAGACATCAAAGTCCTTAAATATACCTATGAATGTTTTATATTTCTCTTTACTTTGTTAATTTCTAGAAAACAAAAAAAAATTATTAAAAAAACAAGTGAATATATTATAAAATCATCCCAAAGTCTTAAAACGTTTCATGGAGAATTTAAAACTCATCTAAAAGTATTATGAAACATGAATATTCTTACAAAATTGAATAATTGTTTTATGAATTTTAGAGACATATCCATATTTTTAGCTCTATCTACCAAAGTCCTTTAAACCATATAAAGTTTTAGTTCCCCTTTTTAATGAAAGTTTTTTAATTTCAAAATGAATTTTATATTTTGATTTTTATGGATAGGTCATTTTGAGTACCTGGGTTTGAAATGAGATTATGAGATTAAAGAGTCTCAATTTTATATTTTGAGATGAGGAGTGGGTAGTGGGTGGAGTCACGGGGTCTCAGGTATAAGGCCCCAGCCTTAAACCTTACTTAATCTTGAGTTATTACAAGATTACACATTGAGGATCTTTTCGGGTTTAGAGTTTTAGAGAATTAGATCATAAAACTTTCATTACATTTCACATATAAACAAAGTGGTTACATAAAGATAGTATTCTTCATTCCCATCAATGGAAACATATTTAAAATAAAAGATGGATTATTTCTTAACACTTCCTTGACACTATCATCATATCATGTACCTTTCCCTTGACCTGTGAAAAACATTTCAAAAAAACTTGGGATGAGCATAAAAAGCTCAATAAGGGATATAAAAATATGGAAAGGAAACATGGGTAGATATATACATAATAATGAAATCATACCTTACCCATAAAACATATTCACTTTAACATACCTCATCAAATCATGAATAAATCATAGAAATCATAAGACATAAAGGTAACTTGAGGCATTCATAACATTCTTACGTAGGGAGTAACCCTCTTGGTTACGTTTGGAATACCCATCACAGTATATTCCCTAAATCTCTTCGGAGAAACCTTAACGTTACACTCCTTCGCGTTACCTAATGCATTGGAGAGCTATATCAGGCTCACCCGCCCTTAGTTTATCACGGAACCACCCGTCTTCATAATAATGCCCAAGAACCTCAACATAATCGTATCACATAGAACATGCATAAAGGAAACATAACATTTCCACCTTTCAATCACAAGATATCAATACAACACATTGATATAAAAACATTATGAAAACCATTTTCAATACCAAAATAAAAGAAAAGTAAAACATGGTATTTATTTTTCTTTTAAAAAAAAGTATGGCTTGTAGAGGAAGCCGAAACTCAAATAATGGTCACGGCGGCAGAGAAGTCGTTGTCACCGCATACGTACGAAAAAAACATTCCCTTTTGTTTTTTAGTAAATGCTTCGTATAAAAAATATTCCTTTTGAATAAACTTAAAAGTCAAAGGGGTTTATACACCATATAAAAGAAGGTTGTGTATAAAACAAAATATGCCTCAATGAAAGGAGATTGAGACGAAGTCCCATACCTCGGGTCCGACTTGACTCGATCCTTCTTTAATGTCCTGAATAATAAACTTGAGTTAATTTCTACTTGCTTAAGAACCTTTTTAAAGTTCATTATTCCTTTTATATCACTTATTTACATGTCATGAACACTATGTAATTATCTAAGTTAATAACGGTCGTTTTAACGATCATTGGTACTTGAGTCAAAAATAAACCCTTTATAATTACAATTTTTTCATGTATCTATTATATCTAGAATGTTATTCATGATTTAGATATCATATATGTCATATATATCCAGTACATGCATGAATTTATAATATTACATAATCATTTAGAGGTAAGAAATGAAATGCACCGTTCATGGAGACAGTAAGCCGTACGTACGCATGAACGCTACTTTCATTTATATTTCATATCTTATAGAGTGGAATCATAATTATATAAAGGTATATTATAATTCCAGTATAATATCATATATAATATCAAAGTTCCATCCTTTATACATCCCACATATGGTATTTAACGAATCAAATCACTTTGAGGGGGAGGTAGTCCACACTTCCTTAAATGAAGATATCGCATTTACCCATAATGGAAACCATAAAGGTATACCCAAAAAGAAAAAAACAAAAGATTAAGGAAAACATAAACATATTATATATCATATATAAATATAGTGACATCTTAATGGCCACCTTTAAAGGTGTTAAAAGAATGTTGAACAATCATCGTTTCGGGAGGCATAAATTCACCATCCACGGAAACAGTATGTTCGTTAACCATTAGATGTAGGTGTGTGTAAGTGTAGCTCGAATACATATTATAACAACATCCTATTATATTGAGGATACTGGATTTGTTACAAAAGAAAAGAATAAAAAGAGTTTAGGGGGTTGTAGAAGCAAAATAAAACAAAAGGACTCAAAAGAAGACATTACCTTAAAATCGGGTAACTCCCTTTGGTTTGAGATCAAAGGCTTCCTTGGGAAAACTTCTGCCCCAATTGAGGCTTCAAGGAGTAAGAGAGGGATGTGTAGAGATAGAATGGGCAGGGTTTGGCCGAGCCAAAGGCTTTGGGAGTGTGGGTAAGGAGGTAGAGGTGGGGGCCTTTTATAAGAGGAGAGGAGGGGCACTCTTGGAAAGTAAAGATAAGTTACTTTATTTTAAAATGAGTTTCGGATTCAAAAGGACCCAAATTGATATAATTCTAAGATAAGGTGATAAGGGTTCTAAATACAATCATCCAATTGGTTTTTTACTTGTGTAGGTCTTAGATTTTACATTATCTTTCCATTTTATTTAAATCGTTAAATAATGAGGTCATCGCTGCATCATCATGATGTCATAAATAATTTAATTTATTTAATGTCTAAAAATTATAAAAAAAATACTATGATGTAGGAAATATTTTTATATTTCTAATGAATATTTATAGTCAAAAATCTGACTTGTATAACCCCATATAAAAAAACTTTTAGTAACATAACTCATGTTTGTGTCATTTTTACTTTAACATTAAATAAAAAGTTATTTATGTCATTTCCCAATCAAAGTGGCTCCATGGGGTCCCCAAGTTGACCCATGGCTTGTCTTGGTCGGCCATGACACATCCAATGAGGTTAGGACATGTTTCAAGCTCATCTCGTACTATTAAAACATTATTTTTACCTTAAACTACACTAATTACCACTAATCGCGATTAAGAACTTAATAAGTTACTATTCACAAAAAAAATTATTTTAATCCCATTGAACCAAATTTTACTTCTTAATGACAACCATGTATGTCGGATTTTTGAAATTCAAAACACAATGATGGCAAAATTTCATTTAAACGGAAAAAATCAGTTTTTATAAGTACCACTTAGTGGTTTCACTATTCATCAAAAATTGAAGTTTTTCAGAAAATTACCAAAAATTCACCCTAAGATATATTTGATATTCCGAATTCAAAAATGATTTATATTTTACAAAATTCAAAACATATAATTCACATTAATTAATTTAATAATTAATTCCCGATGTCATGACAAATAGCGTGTTTTTATGAAGCAATAAGTATCAAAAGATTGACACCAGTTTAAGTCCAATTTAAAAGTGAAATTGATTCCAATGACCACAATTGGATTAAATGGTAAAAATATATTATAATTCCACTTCAAAAACAATTCAAAAGATAATCTAATCATATAAATAAATTATATTAAAAAGCAGTTTTGATGTAAAATGCAGTATTTTTCACTATTCATTAAAAAATGAACATTGTCAGAAAAATACCAAAAATTTATCCAATGTAAAATTCAATGTCCCAATCATAATGAATATTTCTATTTTTACAAATATATATTATAAAATTGTCAAAATATTGATTTAAAAAAAGGTTTGCCATCAAAAGGCAATAAAACAATCTTTTAAGAATATTAGTGTATTCCATGCTTAAGATTGGATTTATTTTCATTTTAAGCCTCTAAAACACTATATAATTCATTAATAGACATAGATAAAAATATCTATTATTCATTACTTACTTGGGATTTTACATCCTTCCCCCCTTTAGAAAATTACGTCCCCGCAATTTATTTACTTATCAAATAAATGGGGGTACTTATCCCTCATTGCATTTTCAGATTCTCATGTTGCCTCTTCCATCATGTGGTTTTTCCACAAAACCTTTACCTGCTTAATCACCTTATTCCGTAACACTTGCTCCCTGTGGTCAAGAATCTGGACTGGTTGTTCCTCATAAGATAGGTTCTCTTCCAGCTGAACTACCTCTCGACTCAAAACATGAGATGGATCTGGCATATACTTTCTCAACATCGAAACGTGAAAAACATTGTGTACCTAAGATAAACTCGGAGGTAAAGCCACCTGGTATGCAACTGATCCAACTCTCTCCAGAATTTCATATGGTCCAATAAACCTTGGACTCAGCTTTCCTTTCTTACCAAATCTCATCACACTTTTCCAAGGATAAAACTTGAGAAAAACATGATCACCTACCTCGAAAGATAGATCCTTCCTCCGGTTATCCGCATAACTCTTCTGCCTGCTCTAAGCTGTTCTCATGTGCTTCTGAATCAGCTGAACTTTTTATGCCATCTCTTCTACCAATTCTGGTCCCATCAACTTCCTTTCACCCACTTCATCCCAGAAAGCTGGAGTTCGACACCGCTTCCCATATAATGCCTGAAATGGTGTCATCTGTATACTGGAATGAAAACTGTTATTATATGAAAATTCAACCAAAGAAAGATGTTGGTCCCAACTTCCCTGATAATCCATAGAGCAAGAACGTAGCATATCCTCCAATGTCTGAATTGTTCGTTCTGATTGCCCATCTGATTGAGGATGAAAATCTGTACTAAAATTTAATTCAGTACCCAACGACTTCTGAAGTCCTTTCCAAAAGTTAGAAGTGAACCTGGGATCATGATCAGATACAATGGAGAGAGGAACTCCATGTAACCTGACTATCTCTTTAAGATACAAACGGGAAAGTTGATCTAGGGAAAAAGTATCTCGTATAGTAAGGAAATGAGCAGATTTGGTCAAGCGATCAACAATAACCCAGATTGCATTATTACCTCGAGATGTCTTTGGTAATCCCACAACAAAGTCCATGGACATATTCTCCCATTTCCACTCTGGAACCGGTAAAGGATGAAGCATCCCTTTCGGTAACTGTCGCTCTGCTTTAACCTGCTGACAATTCAAACACTTCACAGTAAAATCAGCAATATCTCTTTTCATTCCATCCCACCAGTAATACTCCCTCAGATCTCTATACATCTTAGTACTGCCAGGATGAACTGAAAACGGAGAACTATGAGCTTCACATAACAACACTCTCTTCAACTGTGAATCACAAGGCACACACAATCTCTTCCCAAATCTCAAAACGCAATCATTATCAATGTTGAATTCAGGCAACTTACCTTTCTGAACCAGCTCTACCTTTTTCTGCAACTCATTGTCTTGCTTATGTGCTTGCTTGATTCTATCTGATAGAGATGATCTCACGGATACCTGAAACAAAACAGAATAACTTCCTGCACCCACAACTTCTATGCCAAAGTTCATCAAATCTTTAACCAAAGGATCATGTTCCAAATGCAACATTGCTAATGAAGCATTACTTTTTCGACTCAAAGCATCAACCACTTTATTTGATTTTCCCGGATGGTAATTAATTGTACAATCATAATCCTTGATTAATTCTAGCCATCTCCTTTGTCTCATGTTAAATTCTTTCTGAGTGAATATATACTTTAAACTTTTGTGATCGGTATATATTTCACACTTTACTCCATACAAATGATGCCTCCAAATTTTTAAAGCAAAAACAACAGCAGCTAATTCCAAATCATGTGTAGGGTAATTTACCTCATGAGTTTTCAACTGTCGTGAAGCATAAGCAATTACCTGATCATTCTGCATTAGGATGCAACCAAGTCCTTTCAATGAAGCATCACTGTAGATAACAAACTCACCATTCCTGGGAGGTAGTGCCAAAACTGGAGCATTCACCAATCTTCTTTTCAATTCCTGAAAACAATCATCACATTCTTTTGTCCAGATAAACTTAACACCCTTCCGAGTTAGCTTAGTCATTGGACTAAATAACCGTGAAAAATTTCTAACAAACCTTCGGTAATATCCTGCCAAACCAAAGAAGCTACGAATCTCAGTTACATTTGTGGGTCTTGGCCAGTCTTCCACAACTTTTGTTTTTGCAGGATCAATAGTTATCCAATATTTAGAAACAATGTGACCAAGGAAAGAAATTTGTTGCAACCAAAACTCACACTTTCTGAATTTCCCATACAATTTATTTTCTTTTAAGGTTTGCAAGATAACCCTTAAATGTCTTTCATGCTCTTCTTTACTTTTAGAAAACACCAAAATATCATCAATAAAAACCACCACAAACTTATCCAAGAACTCATGGAAAATTCTATTCATTAAGTCCATGAATACAGCAGGTGCATTGGTTAGCCCAAAAGGCATTACTACAAATTCATAGTGGCCATATCTTGTACGGAACGCGGTCTTCGGAACATCTTCTTCCTTTACCTTCAGCTGATGGTACCCCGATCTCAAGTCAGTCTTTGAAAAATACTGAGCTCCCTGGAGCTGATCAAACAAATCATCAATATGAGGCAAAGGATATTTGTTCTTAATAGTGATATTATTCAAGGCTCTATAATCAATGCAAAGTCTCATTGAACCATCTTTCTTTTTAACAAACAAGACAGGAGAACCCCATGGTGATGTGCTAGGTCGAATGAAACCTTTCTCTAATAAATCTTGCAATTGATCCTTTAACTCTAAAAGTTCAATTTGAGCCATTCGATAAGGGGGTTTTGAAATTGGCTTAGCATCAGGAACTAAGTCAACAATAAATTCAACTTCCCGATCTGGTATTATTCCAGGCAACTCATTAGCAAAAAACATCATGATACTCATTTACCACTGGCACATCATTAATCTGAACAGTTCCTTTATTTTCAATGATGTGTGCAAGGTAACATTCATTTCCATATTTTACAAGTTTCTCGACCTCTTGATAAGTTATCAACAGTAAGGGTTCATTCTTGTACACAAACTGAAAGTCTTTCTGAAAAGAAACTTCTTTAGCTCTACAGTCAATCTTAGCATGGTAAATAGAGAGCCAATCCATACCCAGGATAACATCAAACTCTACTAGAGGTAGAACAATAAGGTTTTCAAGTAGGTTCTTTCCATAGATAAGGATAGGAAGATTCTAATAAATTCTTTTTGCCTCAACATTCCCCCCAGGTGTTTTTACCAAAAGTTCAGGAGTCATTTCTTGAGATGGTATTCCCATTTTACTAGAAAAGGTTTCAGAGATGAAATAATGTGTAGACCCCGAATCAAACAACACACTGGCATAATCTGAAAAAACAAAAAAGTACCTGATAAAACTTCATTTGATGGCCCGACATCTGCTGAAGTAGTTTCAAAGGATTTCACCACCCCTTTCTGCTTGTAGTCTAACTTCTTCCCATCACTCAAGCTCTTTGTCGGACACTCATTTGCATAGTGACCCATCTCATTGCACTTAAAACATTTCACTAACTGTAAATCAAATCTGGTCTTACCTTCACCTTGATCCTTTTTAGTGAAATCACGAGCCTTAGGTCCCATCTTACCACATCGGTAGCACTTTCCAGAATTCAGAAGACATTCCCCAGCATGCCTTTTGCCACATTTATCACAAACTGGAAACTTAGTTTTCTTACCATCAGACTTTTTTGAAGAATTCTTACCTTTCTCCTGCCACCTCGGTCTCTTCTTCTGTTGGTTGTTAAAGAACACTTGATCATCGGCAAACTCCATTTCCACCTTCTCAGCACATCGAACAAGCTTTTCATAACTTTTAAACTCACGAGAAGCTAATGCCCTTCGATATTTTGGCTTTAATCCTGAGTAAAAATGATTGATTTTACTATCAAGGTCTTGGATAAAATTTGGAGCATACCTTGCCAATCGAGTGAACCTTTCTTCATAGGTAGCCACTGAGTCTTCCTCTTGCCTCAATTCCAAGAATTGCTTTTCCATCCTAAGTCAAATAGCCTTAGGAAAATAATTCTCAAGAAACATACCTTTGAATTCATCCCAGTCAAGAGCATCAATCTCATCGGCGTCCCTGATATTTTTAACCATAGACCACCACTGATCTGCCTCACCCTCCAAACGGTAAATAGAAAGACTAACCTTTTGATTGTCTGAACACCCCATGACATCAAAAATATTCTCCAGTGATTTAATCCACCCTTCAGCTATCACAGGGTCAGATGATCCTCTGAATGATGGGGGATGTTGCCTCATGAAATGTTCCACCACTGACATGTTCCTCTACAGTTGATCTGTCTGATCTCGTGTATGGATACCACCGCCATTTATCGCTTGAGTCAACTACGCCATTACTGCAACAAACTATTCAGTTCCAACTCTGACCATCTCAGGATGCTGATTCGGAAGGTTATTTCCTTCTGTATGCCTTCCTAGCACTGATTCCCTGTTTCCTCTGCGGAAAACCATTCTGAACAAACATGTCTTAGATGAAGCAACATGGTAATCTTCAAATGTTATATCATTTCAAAAAAAAATATTTTTGGATAATCATTTAATATAATTATAACTCCTAAAGTTATCTAAACCGACCTTTGATACCAACTATAATGCCCCAGTATAAAACCTTACTTAATCTTGAGTTATTACAAGATTACACATTGAGGATCTTTTTGGGTTTAGAGTTTTAGAGAATTAGATCATAAAACTTGAATTACATTCCACATATAAACAAAGTGGTTACATAAAGATGGTATTCTTAATTCCCATCAATGGAAACATATTTAAAATAAAACATGGATTATTTCTTGACACTTCCTTGACACTATCATCATATCATGTACCTTTCCCTTGACCTGTGAAAAACATTTCAAAAAAACTTGGGATGAGCATAAAAAGCTCAATAAGGGATATAAAAATATGGAAAGGAAACATGGGTACATATATACATAATAATGAAATCATACTTTACCCATAAAACATATGCACTTTAACATACCTCATCAAATCATGAATAAATCATAGAAATCATAAGACATAAAGGTAACTTGAGGCATTCATAACATTCTTACGTAGGGAGTAACCCTCTTGGTTATGTTTGGAATACCCATCACAGTATATTCCCTAAATCTCTTCGGAGAAACCTTAACGTTACACTCCTTCACGTTACCCAATACATTGGAGAGCTATATCGGGCTCACCCTCCCTTAGTTTATCACGGAACCACCCGTCTTCATAATAATTCCTAAGAACCTCAACATAATCGTATCACATAGAACATGCATAAAGGAAACATAACATTTCCACCTTTCAATCACAAGATATCAATACAACACATTGATATAAAAACATTATGAAAACCATTTTCAATACTAAAATAAAAGAAAAGTAAAACATGGTATTTATTTTTCTTTTAAAAAAAATTATGGCTTGTAGAGGAAGACGAAACTCAAATAATGGTCACGGCGGCGGAGAAGTCGTTGTCGCCGCATACGTACGAAAAAAACATTCCCTTTTTTCGTTTAGTAAACGCTTCGTATAAAAAAGATTCCTTTTGAATAAATGTAAAAGTCAAAGGGGTTTATACACCATATAAAATAAGGTTGTGTATAAAACAAAATATGCCTCAATGAAAGGAGATTGAGACGAAGTCCCATACCTCGGGTCCGACTTGACTCGATCGTTCTTTAATATCCTGAATAATAAACTTGAGTTAATTTCTACTTGCTTAAGAACCTTTTTCAAGTTCATTATTCTTTTTATATCACTTATTTCCATGTCATGAACACTATGTAATTATCTAAGTTAATAACAGTCGTTTTAATGATCATTGGTACTTGAGTCAAAAATAAACCCTTTATAATTACAAGTTGTTCATGTATCCATTATATCCAGAATGGTATTCATGATGTAGATATCATATATGTCATATATATACAGTACATTCATGCATTTATAATATTACATAATCATTTAGAGGTAAGAAATGAAATGCACCGTTCATGGAAACGGTAAGCCGTACGTACGCATGAACGCTACTTTCATTTCTATTTCGTATTTTATAGAATGGAATCATAATGATATAAAGGTATATTATAATTCCAGTATAATATCATATATAATATCATAGTTCCATCCTTTATACGTCCCACATATGGTATTTAACAAATCAAATCACTTTGAGGGGGCGTTAGTCCGCACTTCCTTAAATGAAGATATCGTGTTTACCCATAATGGAAACCATAAAGGTATACCCAAAAAGAAAAAAACAGAAGCTTAAGGAAAACATAAACATATTATATATCATATATAAATATAGTGACATCTTAATGGCCACCTTTGAAGGTGTTAAAATAATGTTGAACAATCATCGTTTCGGGAGGCATAAATTCACCATCCACGGAAACAGTATGTTCGTTAACCATTAGATGTAGGTGTGTGTAAGTGTAGCTCGAATCCATATTATAAAAACATCCTAGTATATTGATTATACTGTAGTTGTTACAAAATAAAATAATAAAAAGATTTTAGGGGGTTGGAGAAGCAAAATAAAACAAAAGGACTCAAAAGAAGACATTACCTTAAAATCGGGTAACTCCCTTTGGTTTGAGCTCAAAGGCTTCCTTGGGAAGACTTCTGCCCAAAGTGAGGCTTAAAGGAGTAAGAGATGGATGTGGAGAGACAAAATGGGCAGGATTTGGCCGAGCCAAAGGCTTTGGGAGTGTGGGTAAGGAGGTGGAGGTGGGGGCCTTTTATAAGAGGAGAGGAGGGGCACTCTTGGAAAGTAAAGATAAGTTACTTTATTTTAAAATGAGTTTCGGATTCAAAAGGTCCCAAATTGATATAATTCTAAGCTAAGGTGATAAGGGTTAGAAATAAACTCATCCAATTGGTTTTGGCCATGTGTAGGTCTTAGATTTTACATTATCTTTCCATTTTATTTAAATCGTTAAATAATGAGGTCATCACTGCATCATCATGATGTCATAAATAATTTAATTTATTTAATGTCTAAAAATTATAAAAAAAATACTATGATATAGGAAATATTTTTATATTTCTAATGAATATTTATAGTCAAAAATATTACTTGTATAACCCCATATAAAAATTGTTTTAGTAACATAACTCATGTTTGTGTCATTTTTACTTTAACATTAAATAAAAAGTTATTTATGTCATTTCCCAACCAAAGTGGCTCCATGGGGTCCCCAAGTTGACCCATGGCTTGTCTTGGTCGGCCATGACACATCCAATGAGGGTAGGACATGTGTCAATCTCATCTCATACTATTAAAACATTATTTTTACCTTAAACTACACTAATTACCACTAATCGCGATTAAGAACTTAATAAGTTACTATTCACCAAAAAATTATTTTAATCCCATTGAACCACATTTTACTTCTTAATTACAACCATGTATGTCGGATTTTTGAAATTCAAAACAAAATGATGGCAAATTTTCATTTAAACGAAAAAAATCAGTTTTTATAAGTACCACTTTGTGGTTTCACTATTCATCAAAAATTGAAGTTTTTCAGAAAATTACCAAAAATTCACCCTAAGATATATTTGATATTCCTAATTGAAAAATGATGTATATTTTAAAAAATTAAAAACATATAAGTCACATTAATTAATTTAATAATTAATTCCCGTTGTCATGACAAATAGCGTGTTTTTATGAAACAATAAGTATCAAAAGATTGACACCAGTTTAAGTCCAATTTCAAAGTGAAATTGATTCTAATGACCACCATTGGATTAAATGGTTAAAATATATTCTAATTCCACTTCAAAACCAATTCAAAAGATAATCTAATCATATAAATAAATTATATTAAAAATCAGTTTTGATGTAAAATGTAGTATTTTTCACTATTCATTAAAAAATGAACATTGTCAGAAAAATACCAAAAATTTATCCAATGTAAAATTAAATGTCCCAATAATAATGAATATGTTTATTTTGACAAATATAGATTATAAAATTGTCAAAATATTGATTTAAAAAAAGGTTTGTCATCAAAAGGCAGTAAAATAATCTTTTAAGAATATTAGTGTATTCCATGCTTAAGATTGGATTTATTTTCATTTTAAGCCTCTAAAACACTATATAATTCATTAATAGACATAGATAAAAATATCTATTATTCATTACTTACTTGGGATGTTACATCAGGAGATCCCCATGAGGGTCTAGAGTGGTTATTGTAACCTAGGTATGGAAAAAAATTGATGAGATGGTACAAACCACTAGTTGGACAGTGGTATTTTCTTGGGTAAAATTACATACCCCCCCCCCCCGAGTTTAAGATGGTAAACCCATCTTATTTTCCTTTAGTTTTATTTATGTGGTCATCCCTCCCCATTGATCCCTTCCCTTATTTCCCAATGATTATGGGGTATTTTTTAGGATGTTTCATGGAATATAATGGTACAACTCCCCATCACTTTATCTTCTCCTCTTACCTTCTTATTCACACTAATTTTGAATTGGTTTATATTAGTTTCAAATTTTTGATTTCACTGGAACCTGATGAAATTGTTCATTTCAGCCAGAGTTATTATGCATCCTTGGTAGAGGGAGTCCCGTGATGACATTTGTTGTCTTATGTTCCTTGAATCATCAATTATATATCTCTATGTATATTTTTAAATTTTTTTATTTAAATTAAATTAAATAAATTGTAGAAATATTTTCAGCACTTATAGGTTTATCCCGGGTTGGTGTTAGGGGTTCAATGCAGACCACCTATGGGTTGTTGGATTCAGTTCCATCACATCATGGTGACATGGTGCGGTTTAATTTATTCTTCTATTTTGTTTTGAATTGAGTTTCTAATTTCATTTGATTTTAATTAATTATTTCATTCATGTGGTATGAGATGGGATAATGGGAGGTTTGTGTGGGTTCAATTGAGAATGGGAAGACCTTGGTAGGCCTTAGAAGAGCTAATGAACCCTATAATTGTTATATAAAACCCTAAATTTAATGTATGTGGTCAAATTTATTATCCCTATGGTTTTTATCCTTATTATTACATGTCATGTTCTATTTGGGGATCACCACTTTGGGGGGACCACCCCCTTGTATTAAGATAAGGTATTTAGTTAAATGAATTGGTCTCTTTTAAATAAAAGTGAATAACTAAAATAATTGTCCTTGGTCTGAATAATGAATCAAGAGTCATGTAAACACTTGTTTATTCACTCATTTTCTTCATCCATTAATGGTCATGGTTATAACCATTTATTGAGTTATCCTTGACACCATCACTACTAAGGGGTTCCCTTTAATTTAAATTGGAATGGTCATGACCTAGTATCCCTTCATGTGATTCTTAGGAACCACTAAGAGGAGGTGTGAGTTAACGTATTATGATAGTCCTAAGTGGATGAAATTTGAACCTAAGTAATGCCTTATATCATATGGGTTCAAGGATATCACATTTTAGGAAGTTATTTCCCCTCTAAGATATGTTTAGCCAAGGTAGTTAGACCATATGTTAAATGGACATGGGCTAGTTGAGTGGTAAAACCTAGTGAAACCTTAATAACCAAGATGGATTATGGTTCATCTCTTTGATTGTGGATTATGTGGTTAACGACATGTTTTCGGTAAGGTTGTGAATCCTATTAATGATATCAAGGAACATGCCTTCCTCCGATCATTAGGCATTGACCCGAGACCTAGTTCGAGATTGAGAACCCATGTAAGTGTACCTCTACTATGTTTTAACCTAGGTGAATATCAGGGGAGCCTCATTGAAATACTAACCATGATCAAGTTCATGTGAATTCGGTAGTGATGGTTGTGGGAGTCATATTTGGACCAAAACTAACATGTAATACTGATAGGGCTATAGAGACGATGATAGGCATATGCATTTGGTCATCCCTTATTGTATTTTTATTTGGATTTTTCTTTATGATTATTGACATGTGATTTCCCAGGATTCGTGTGAATCATACGTTGGGTCTAGCACTAAATTTATTACCCAATATGCCCAAGAATAACCTATTAAGATCAATGAGACAATGGGATTCTAGGGTTTTTTGAGTTTTAGCCTCATAGAATTTTATGGGTAGATTCCTAGTTTGACTATTATCTAGTGGATATGGTTGTTTCAGTCATGGATTCCTAGATGTAGTACCTAGGATCCATCATCATAGTAATAGGTTATCATGAATACTTGAATTCCCATTATTCTTATAATTCCTTCAATAAATTGAGACAATTTTCAATGTTCAGGATCCTGGGATTAGAATGGAAATATAACTAGACCATTGTGACTTCCTGGTACCCATAGGATCTGAATGTCAGTATGAGGTGTTTAGTGGTTGTATATCCTTAGGTATATATGTTTTATATTTCAATGGTGAGTGTTGGATCGACTTGATCAATTCCTAATATACCCCTAGGATCAGGTGGATGCACCTGAGATTATTTAGCTAAGGAGTTATGATATATTGGATATATAAGAAATTAATAATGAGATTAAGAAGGGTGTTCCATTTGATTTCATGGGTTACCAATGCTTGGATGTATATGATTTCTTAGGGCCATCCCTCCTTAGAATCATACATTGGTATGACATTAAGAACATTAGATATTACCATGGGGTTCAGCCAAAGGGCCTAGGGATGGGAGATTCCTGGTGATTATCCATTATTTGTTACTCATCATAATGGTGGTGTGAACATGGGGACCCCATGTTATGAACAGTTGTCTCCCTATGGTTATGCTAATGCCCAAAGACACTTCGAAACTAGATGAAGTAGGTATAGTTGATCAGAGTCATGAATCTGAGGAATAAAAATGGTTATTGGCTTAGACCAAGTTATATGTGCAGGACCAAAAGTTGGTGATGATATTGTGGTTGGAATGGTCCATGTTATGTGTACATATACATTCAGGCATCTATTTTATGTATTTAAGTTCCAAAGTATTTAATAACAACTGAGAAGGGGGGTTCAATCAGTTGTTCACTTTTTGTAAGTTTTAAAACTTTTAGAAAATTAACCCCTACAACCTATTAAGATTTATTTCCTTATAAAATTTAAGTAAATATTCATGCATGAAAAAGTAGGAAAGTAATTAAAACACACAATATTTATAAGATTTTCCCTCAGTGTGAGAACCTACATCCTTCCCATAGTTATTCATGTGAGTCTATGTAAATCTACTATTAAAAAGAAGTGAATAAAACTTGTACCAACTCCCATTAGAGACCTTCTATATCTAGATTGGAAATATTATACTGACTCTCATTAGTTTAAAATGTTTAATTATAAAAAAAATTGATCCAAACAAAATATTAAAAAAAAATTTTGAAACTTCTCCATAATTTTTCGGTCTGAATCCTCAGTTTGATTTGGATGGATCTGATTTTCTCAACCCAATGAGTCCAGATCTGATTCTATCAATACAATATATCTTGATCTAATTCTATTAATATGATGAGTTTGGATCTGATTCTCTCAATATGATGAGTATGGATCCTATTATTTCAATATAATTGATTCAATACAATGAACTTATTCTCAATCTAAAAAACTCAAACTCTGCTCAAATACTCAATATGATGTACCTTAGTCTGATTGACTCAATCCAATTGACTGAATGTGATATTCCCAATATGATTTTTCTTAATCTGGTAAATAAACATTCAGTTGTATGATCCTCCTCACGAGATCTCTATCTGGAAATGAATCTCACTTGATTTCTTCAATGCTCCACCTTTTCCCCTTGCATGAAAATTCTACTTGAACAAATGATCTGAGGAAGTATTTATAGGAAACTCATAAAACAAAAGTGGGGAACTTGAAAACTTTCCCCACTTCCTCAAATCTCAAAAACTCTAAAAATATTTTGCATTTAAACTTCAAATTTGACTTCTTCAAACCACCTTAAATTTCTCTAAGATTTATTCAAAATTAAATTTCAAGTTTGACCTCTTTAACTCTTAATAAAACTTCTAGAATTTTATTTTTGATTCTTCATTATAATCAGATTATTACAAATATATTTTCTTCTCAAAGTCAATCCAATTTCCATTTCTTTCTCTAAGTATGTCCAATTTCTATTTCCTTTTCAGAGTCAATCTGATTTCTGTTTCCTTTCATTGAATCTAAATCCGGTATCTTTTTAGTGAATATGATTTCTTTATTCATTGAATCTTAATTCTATTTATTTCTCAATGAATTCAATTTTTTTTCTTTCTTAGTGAATCTAAATTCTCATTACGATGGAATTCCCATTATGATGTTGTTGGTCAGAGTAGATTACTCAAGAGGGGGGTGAATTGAGTGTCTATAAAAATTTATTTTAAAAATTGGTTCTTTGAAAATTCCCAATTAAAAATATAGTCTAAGTCAGTTTGTAGTGAATTTATAAGAGTCTTGAATGTTCAGTTAATTTCTCGAAAGATTGATTAGTTCTAAGCTATATTAATTTAAATATTAATACAACTTTTGAAACTAACCTACTAGTTTAAAATAATTATAAACACTTGCTAAAATAACTATCAAATTTCAATTTAGTTTTTTAAAATTTTGATAAAACAGAATAAAACTAAAGAGTAAAACACATCAGAAATAAACAAGAGGTTCAGTATCAAGATGAGACTTAGTCCTCTCCACTTGGTGATCACCTGCCACCAATTAGTTTAAATTAATAAAAAGTTTTATCCACACCCTGGATTGGGGTTCACAATATCACACAAGGCTATCCAGGTCACACTTGACCTCTACCATAGTTATTTGTGGTAAAAACAACAAATAGGTCACACTAGACCTCTTCCACTATTCTATGTGGGATACAAAGAGTAAAATAGAGAGTGAGTTTGAGGATATCAAGTATCCTATAATTATGCATAGGAGTCAGTGTGTGTGTAACAGAAAGATACACACACTACTCAAAAATGTAAATAAAAGAACACAATAGAGATAAAAATGTAGAATAAGGTTTAGAAGTCTCTATGTGTTATGCAGTGAAGCTCTGGACTCATTTGATGTAGTGAAAATGAAGTTTAAGTCTTTTTATGAAAGTTAGCTCTAAAACAGAGTATCGTAGTCTAGATTCGAGCTATAGGTATGGGTGTGCAGGTATGTTATTCTTATTATTGAGATACAGATGTTAGTTTTCAATTTAGTGTTTAGCTTGATTGATATTTCCTTGTGTTCTTCTGTTCTTGAGATCATAGTAGTTGTATGAGAGTTGATGTTCTTCAGTATGTATCCCTTACAAGAATTCATGACCACACTTAGCTCACAGTGTTCTATTTATTCTTTATTTTTAATAAAAATCCTTCTTATTTTCAAGGGCCGATAGATAGAATGTACATTCCACGTGCATCGGCTCATCGTACTTCGTACTATCTGCCAAAATTCCAACAGACAACATTAAATAATTTCAAAAACATTAATTTTTCTAAATATTACTATTAGATATAAATTTTAGTTAATAAATTAAAAATATTTTATATGACTATCTGTGAGTTATAAGTATCAGTGTCTCTTTGGCATCGGTTTGTCAGTATTGGTGAATCTGGGTGTCAGTGTCTCCTTTAATTGGTGAGACAGATGAACTAATGGTGACTCATATCAATGGTGAGTCCTTCCTTCTGTCAGTGAGATAGTTCAGCCAACGGTGACTCATTTTAACTAACAGTGAGTCCTTTCATCGGCATCATCATGCAACGGTAGGTCACTTAAACTAACAGTAAGTTGTCTGTGTCAGTAGCATGTGAAATGGTGAGTCTTTTTTCTGTTGGTTTCATGTCCAATGGTGATTCTTTTTCAACAGTGTCAAATTCACACGCTTCTTATTTGATCTTTCTATCAGTAAGACATATGTCTGGCAGTGAGTCATATACCTTTCAGTGTCAATGACTCATACATAGAAAATTTTAGATGTTCTGTCTATCTTGTAATTCAACAAAGTTATAAACTGGTAATCCTCATAATGATAAACATAGATAATCAATTAAAATCTTGTTTAGACTTAATCACACATAAATAGTTATATGAATGAAATGATCTGATATTCAAGATAATTTTTTTTCATAATATAGGATATAACATAAAATAATATATATTTTAATATATGACATGATTTGTTATAATTAAAACCTTTATAGTTATAGATAGTAGACAACAACATCTATATGCCAATAATCTCCCCTTTTTTGATAAACACAAATCATGGAATTATTGAATCTCATAAAGGTCTATCACTATTAATAATGCTTAACAAAATTTCTCCTCCTTTTGGGATTAGAAAAAATTGATAGGAGAAAAGAACATGAAAAATAGTAAAGTAGAAACAATGAAATAGAATTCATAAACTGATTACACCAAAAAAGAATACATACAATGACTCAGCCCTATCAAATTAAAATCAGTACAGGCTGTAGGATAGGATCAAGTGGTGGGATCAAGGGGATTCTTCCCCTTATTAGAAGGATCAATAGAAGTTTTATCAAGAGGGTTAGGCTGAGAAGCAGGAGGGTCTAAAGTTATTTTGAGAGGTGGAAGTGGCACTCCTGTATGAACTATAGAAGCAAGGGTAGGTATGTGTTGACAAAGAACCCAAGATGGAATAGTTTCTATAATGATTAGTCGGATGTGAGATAAGGCCTAAGAAACTGAAATTTGAGGTTGAGCAGGAATAGAACCAATAGGGACAAGTGTTGCAGCAGGAGGTACCATAATGAATTCACTTTGGACATGAAGATATGGTTTCAACATCTTAATGAATTCTTCAATGATCTAGGCACCATATTTCATAGATTTTTCAAAATCATATTTGTTTTCTATAAACTTATCCAATAAAGGATTAAATTCTCTGAGTTTCTGAATCTAGTCCTTAAAGGCCTTAGTAATTGGAGGAAGAGTAAGAGTTGTGGACAAATACTTAAACAAGCTATTCATTTGGTGCTTTGTGATGAGTTTGGAGGAATACTCATTAATCCTCTTATTCAACTCTTCCTGAGTCTATGAAGCACTCCTTGTATAATACATCACATGATCTTGCACTTTATCTAAAGTATCCTCAACTTTGGTTATACTTGCAGTCAAAACTTGTCCCTCTTCTTTCAACACTAAACTAATAGTAGAAAGATCGGCAGATTGTGAGGACTGAGCAAGTGGAGAAGAACTTGAAGATAGTGAAGAGGAGGTGAGATCCTAAACTTCTTTTCTTATCTTGTCAAACTCAAGAGCTTTAAAATGAGAAACAAGTTTCTCAAGACCTTTCATGGAATTTTTCATTGTATTCATATACTATATGGTCAATTCATTGATCCCAGTTGTCAAATTCTTCATATAATTTCTGATCTTGGTATTTATTATTGAAATTGTCTCTGCAATTGTGATTAGATTTGGATAAATCTCTTTTATCACCATATTTGAAACAGAAGCAGCATCATCTTGAGACAGACTAGTTGAGGCAGGAAAAGAAATAGAAGCATCGTCATGCTTTAAACCATCAACCACAGATCTGATTGCTTTCAAATTCTCAGTCAACTTAGTATTTTGTCTCCTAGATTTATCAGTCTGATACCTCATTTGAGATTGCACTTAGTGTATTATGGAGGCACATATCTCTTCTTTAAATTTCTCAAAATCATCTTTAGTGACATGGTCACTAGAAGTGGTCTCATCCACTGGTTCCTTTGCAGCAAGGGAAAAAATTTCATCATTAGAATATTCATAATCCAATCCCAAGGATACATAACCAGTTTTCCTTATCCATTCAGCAAGAATATCATAATCCAAAGGAGAAATAGTATCAAGACTTACTCTTCCTATTTAATGCTCTTCGTTAGCTTGATAAATTGGTCCTTGAGGCTCCCCATCAGTGTTAGTGATTTTTGCAGATAGCTCCCCCTCAGTCAAGGTTTCTTGGATAGGTTACTTTTCCTTAAGTAGAGTTCTTTTCCTAGTATAAACAACCTGAAAATAGGTTCATTTGGAGAAAAAATTTCTTCTTGAGCAGCACCCTCAATAGAGAAACCAGTATTAGCTTCAGCAACTTCCATACTCACAGCATCTAGATTTTCATCAGGGTGACCATAGTCACTTTCACTTTTACTTTCATTGCTTTCTTCATTTTTACCATCTTCATTCTGCTCATCTTTGACTTGATCATATTCTTCTTCCCTTCCTAATTCTGAGCCATTTTCACCACTACCAACTCCTTCCTATTCATCTTCTTTTTTATATTATTATTCATTGGATTCACTTACATACTCTACACCACCTTCAAATTCATTTTCTTCACTACTAGAAGATTTGAGAATAGGATCATGAGAGGGTAAATCTAGAGGTGGACTTGTCAGTCCAATAGAGACTCTTTTTGATACTCCAGTAGTGTTTGGGTCACTTTTATCATCAACTGGTGATACCACATCTCTAATAAGGGTAGCAAGATCCTCTTCCTCATCTGAAGAATATGTTACTTATTCATTTGGACCGAGACCAAGATCCACTAGATCCCTTGGTCTAACTGAATGGTCTATGGGATTGAAATTCTCATACAATCTATCTTTATCACCAACCCATTCTTTCTTCCAAGGGTTTCAATTTATTTTCATTATTTTACAGATGTCATAGCTTAAGCAGATTCCACTGCATTCACTAACTACCACATCCTTAGCTTTATTTACACAGCCTTTCTCCTTCAGCATAGCTGAAATCATTCTTGAATAGAAGAGAGAATTGGACTTACACCCAGGTTTTATCATCTCATTGATGTGAACCATTAGATATCTACATAGATTCCATTTAACACATTTCTGAAGAAAATAAACCAAGTATACATCTTGATACTTGAGAGAAGAAAAGTTCCATTTCCTAGGAAAAATATGATTCTGAATAAACTTGAAAAGAATTCTATATTCACCATTCAATTCTAAGCTGATGGGTCTCCTATGCTCTTCATTTCTAGTTAACTATTTCAGAGCAGTCTCATAGTAGAAGAATTCACTTTCAGGAGGAGAAGTACCTTGATAATCATCAAAACTTCCTTCATGAGGTACCTTAAGACATTCATCCCAATGCCTTGAAGAGAATGAGATTCTCTTCCCTTTCACAATAGACTTCATCCATGAAACATCACTTCCTTCCAGAAAAAGTTCCATATTCATATAAAACTCATAAACCATCTTTGGATAAAAGACTCTATCATTATTTACGAACCATTCAAGCCATACTTGATCTTTCAGCACTTTTAAAAACAAATATTTTCTCTCTAAGAGCCATTCTACCAAAACTTCCTTCTCCAAAGTTACAACACAGTTTACCATACTAGGATTTGTAAGACCTAATGATTTTTTTGATTCCCCTTTTTGTTTTTTGGATACACAAGACTCACCCTCTTCCAGATCTCGCTTTACTCATGCCATTCCGATTAGTTTAGTTCATAGGTCAAAAGGTGAAAGGTCAGGAGCAGAGAAAGAGAAAGGTGGAAGAGAGAGAGTATTGGTAAAGGGAGTAGAGTGGATCAATTCAAATTTATATCATTTAGGGATTTTAAGATTTTAAAATCACAAAATTGTGAACCGGGTTCACTGGAATTAATGAAACGTTATCATTTTGATAAAAACATAAAATGTATAAAAGTGATGAGTCATCGATGTTGGAATAGCAGAACTTGTAAAACACTAATGGTTTCAGCATAACAATGGTGTTGGCATGACAATGGTGTCGGCGTGAAAATGATGACAGTATGACAATGGTGTCAACATGAAAATGGTGTCAGCATGACAACAGTGTCAACATGATAATGGTGTCAGCATGAAACCTTTACAAAAAAAGATTAAAGGATAGGCAAACACAAGGTCTTACTATTTGATCATTTCTAACTCATGTCTGATTTAATTTATTCTTTCAGAGTTCAATGGCATAGTGAATATATCAGCAAGATGATATTCAGTGCCATAAATTCTAAAGTAATATCACCCTTTTGATAATTATCTCTCAAAAGGTAATGTCTTACATCAATATGTTTTGTTCTAGAGTGAGAAACTGGGTTCTTAGAAATGTTAATAGCACCTGTGTTGTCACATTTTATAGGTACATGTCTAAATTGATATCCATAGTCTAGAAGAGTGTGTTTTATCCAGAAAATCTGTGCACAATATCTACCAGCAGCTTTGTATTCAGATTTGGTAGTAGATAATGCAATGGAATTTTGTTTATTACTACACCATGAAACCAAATATTTTCCTAAAATGTGGCATGTCACATAGGTGTACTTTCTATCTAACTTGCATCCACCAAAATCAGCATCATAATAAGTCACTATTTCAAACGATTGTCCTTTGGGGTAAAACAAGCCTAAATTGATAGTATGTTTGAGGTATTTGAAAATTATTTTAACAAAATTCAAGTGAGATTCATTGGTATTATCTTAAAAATGGGCACACATACACATACTAAACATTATATCTAGACTACTAGCAGTCAAGTAGAGCAAGATTCCAATCATTCCTATGTAAGTGGTTTGATCAACAGATTTATCATCTTCATCAAGATCCAACTTAAAAGTAGTACTCATGGGAGTGTCACTACTTTTAATGTTATCAAATAAAAATCTTTTTAAAAGATCTTTTGTATACTTTCTTTGATTTAAACTGATACCTTTTTTATTTTGAAAATTTTGAAATCCAAGAAAGAATTCGAGTTCACCCATTAAACTCATTTCAAATTCATTTTGCATCATTTTAGAAAATTCAATACATAAATAATTTCTTGAATATCCAAAAATAATATCATCAACATAGATTTTTACTACTAAAACATCTTTAGACATTTTCCTTATAAAAAGAGTAGGATCATCAATTCCTTCTTTAAAACCTTTTGAAATAAGAAAATTACTTAATCTATCATACCAATATCTTATAGCTTGTTTTAAACCATATAAAGATTTTTTCAATTTGAAAATATGATTTTTGAAAATGAGGGTTTTTAAAACCAGAGGGTTGTTCAAAAAAACATCCTCAACTATATATCCATTTAGGAATGCACTTTTAACATCCATTTGATTCAATTCGAAATTAAGATGGGCAGCATAAGCAAGCAGGATTCTGATATCTTAAAGTCTAGCAACAGGTGAAAAAGTTTCATCATAGTCAATTCCTTCCTCTAGACTATAACCTTATACAACTAATCTAGCTTTGTTTCTAAGAATATTACCAGCTTTATATACTTTATTTCTAAACACCCACTTAGTTCCTATGGTAAATGTGTATTTGGTTCTATCCACAAGTTTCCAAACTTTATTTCTTTCAAATTGATTAAGTTGTTATTTCATATCCATCACCCAAAATTCATCTTTAATTGCATCATTGATGCTTTTAGGTTCAAGCTGTGATAAGAAAACTTTATGTTCAACATAATTTCTAAGAGAAGCTCTAGTTTTTGTTCCTTTATCTAAGTCTCCAACAACAACATCTAGAGGATGGTTATTGAGAGTTCTAGTTAGTCTAAAAAATATAGGTATAGTTATTTTAGGTTTATCTATAGGTCCATGTTCTAAATAATTTCCATAATTGTTTTATTGCATAGATTTCTTGACATAAGGATTATATGATTTTTCATTTATGTCTAGATTTGATATATCATCTTTAAGGTTGTCTAAAGAGGTTTTAGGTGCATGTGGATCTGTTTCATCAAATTTTATATGCACAGATTATTCCACACACTTGGTTCTTTTATTAAATACTCTATAGGATTTACTATAGGTTGAGTAACCTAGGAAGATTCCTTCATCACTCTTGGATGTGAATTTTTCAAGATTATCCTTTGTATTAAGAATATATATTTGTAACCAAAAACTTTGAAATAACTAACTTTGGGTTTTCTATTGGTCCATAACTCATAAGAAGTCTTCTTGGGTATAGGTATAATTATGACTCTATTAATTATGTAACAAGTTGTATTCACAACCTTAGCCCAAAATTAAACATGTAAATCATATTCATTAAGAAATGTTCTAGAAATTTCTTGCAGGGTCCTATTTCTTCTTTCTACAAATCCATTTTGTTGAGGTGTCCTAGGGGCAGAGAAGTTGTGACTATAGCCATTGTGTGAGAAATAAGATTCAAAGTCTTTATTTTCAAACTCATGGCCATGATCACTTATTAGATATTTAATTCTAATTCCACTAAGATTTTCTATAGTTTTAACATGCTTGGTGAAGTAAGTGAATGCTTCACTTTTGTGAGCTAAGAAATAAGTCCAAGTATACATAGAATAGTCATCCACAAGAACATATACATAGTGCTTCCCATTTAAACTAGAAACTCAAGATGGTCCAAACAAATCCATGTGAACCAAATCTAAAGGTTGAGAAGTTGAAACTTCTTTCTTTGATTTGAAAGATATCTTGTATTGTTTTCCCTTTTGATAAGGATTATAGACTTTTTCATTTGGAAACTCAAGTTTGGGTAGATCTTTGACTAGGCATTTTCCAGTAATCTTTCTAAGAGAGTGTACATTACAGTGCACTAATCTTCTATGCCAAATCCAAGACTCTTTATAAAAGGTACTTAAACAAGAAACATTTTGAGAGGCTAAATAATCTAAATTAAAAGAATATACATTTTCATTTCTAAAAGTAGAAAATACTAATTCATATTTAGAGTTAAAAACATTGAAAGCATCATTTTCAAACTTAACATGAAATACATCATCACATAATTGCAAAATACTGAGAATATTATACTTTAATCCATCAACAAAAAGTACTTTAGAAATTAAAACTGAGTTAGAGTTACCAATATGGCCTAGGCCAATGATTTTTTCTTTACCGTTGTCACAAAATGTGACATTTCCTCCATCAATTTTGATGAGATGCTTAAATATTGAGTAATCTATTTTCATGTGTCTTGAACATCCACTGTTCAAGTACCATTGAATCTTGTAAGATCTCTTCAGATAGATTTCCTACAGAATAATAAAACAAAAATAGATTTTGGTACCCATACTTGTTTGGGTCCAGTGACATTAGTAATCAATGATTTATGTACCCATATTTTCCTTATGGGTTTCCTATAATCATTATGAAACATATTTAAAAAATAAACTCTATTTGGTCCAGAAAAACTAGAGGCGGTAAAATATTTTTCAGAACTGGTACTAGTAACAGGGGTTTGATTTTTATGTAAATGAACATATTTTCCAGATTTAGTTATAAAATATGTTTTAGATAAGTTTCTCTGTCCATGTTGATATCCAATACCATAATTGTACTTAGGATCTATCTTTTTACCAAGCATTTGAGTAAGAGTGTCTTTCCCATTGGTAAACTTTTCTAAATCTTTCTTCAATTTCTCATTAGACATTTTTAATTCATTTTTTTCTTTAAAATGTTGATCATTCTTTTCTTTTTTAGTAATAAGTTTTGATTTAATAGTTACAGTAAGAGCATGATGTTTCTTTAAAGATTTATACTTATCCTTTAGTTCATTACATGTCTCTTCTAGCATGTTACAGTATTTAAATAGTTCATCATTTGTCATATTCTTAGACTCACTTTCATTTTCAGAATAATAATAATTGTGTGTAGGTGAATCTAAGGTTTCCTCAGATGTGTTTGTCATAAAACACATATTTTTTATGCCATCTTTCTCATCATGAGATGATGTTGATTCACTGGGGCTATCCTCAGAGGCACTCTAGGTGGCATTCATATCTTTCTTATATTTTCTATATTTATTCTCATACTTCTTTTTATATTTTAGATTGGGATAGTTAGCTTTTACATGTACTCTCCTCTTGAATTCATATCATACTATATCATTAGACTTGTCATTTTTTCCAATCCTTATTCTCACTTCCCTTTTGATCATATTTTCCTTTATAGTTGGTATTTTTTAAAAAACTTTTTCTTTCTATAAAATTTTCTATATCTCCTGGCCAACTAAGCCATCTCTCCATCACTATAATATGTGGATTCATTAGTATCGGAGCTTTCAATAGAGGCTAAAACCTTCTCTTTTTACTTATTCTTAGAGGTAGTAGTCTTAAATGCCACAGATTTTCTTTTGGGTTCATCTTCCTCTTCCTTGTTAACTTTCAACTCTTCTTTGTACATCATCAGCTTTACAATGAGTTCTTTAATAGGTAATTTTCTGATTTCACATGATTCTCTAATTGAGACAGAGGTTCCTCTCCATATATCAGGTAATCATCTGAGAATCCTCATGATTTTTTCTTTAGCCGTAACATCTTTTCTAAGAGATATCATAGTGTTGACTATTTCATTGAACCTAAAATACATATCAGAAATTTTTTCATTAGGATTCATATTAAAGTTATCATATTTAATACTATATGTGTTAAGTCTCATTTCCTTAACACTAGAAGTTCCTTCATGTGAAACAGACAAAGTATCCCAAATTTCATGGGTTGTTTTACATGTAGAAATTATGTTAAATTCATCATCTCCTAAAGAGTAGTATAAGGCATTCATGGATTTAAAATTATTGTTATAAGAAGTCTTAGTTGGGTCATCCCAATTATTTCTAGCAGTAGTAGTAATATTATACTCATCAATAATTGGAGACCAAATTTCAAAACCCGTACTTTCTAAATGCATTTTCATTTTATGTTTCCATTGGGCATAATTAGTTCCATTAAAGAATGGAGTTTTGTTGGTAGCAGCATCTTCCAGTCTATTTTCCATAATAATGGAATATTATTAAAGAGTTAGAAATTTAGAACTAATAGAAATTTATAGATCTTTAAAGTACAACTAAAATCATATTTGAAATAAAAAAATTTAAAACAGATCCTTAATAAGAATAAACTCCTTTGATAACAAATTTTATTCAGAGTAGATTACTCAAGAGGGGGGTGAATTGAGTATCCATAAAAATATCAATTAAAAATTGTTTCTTCAAAAATTACCAATTAATAGTATAGTCCAAGTCAGTTTGTAGTGAATTTATAAGATTCTTGAATGTTTAGTTAATTTCTAAAAAGATTGATTAGTTCTCAACTATATTAATCAAAAGATTAATATAACTTTTGAATCTAACCTACTAATTCAAAATAGTTATAAACATTTTATAAACTAACTATCAAAGTTCAATTTAGTTTTATGAAATTGTGATAAAATAGAGTAAAACTAAATATTAAAACATAGCAAAAATAAACAATAGGTTCAGTATCAAGTTGAGACTTATTCCTCTCCACATGGTGATCACCTGCCACTAAGAAGTTTAAATTAATAAATAGTTTGATTCACACCTTGGATAGGGGTTTACAACACCACACAAGGCTGTCCAGGTCACACTTGACCTCTACCACAATTATTCATGGGAAAAACAACAAACAGGTCACACTTGACCTCTTCCATTATTCTACGTGGGATACAAAGAGTAAAATAGAGAGTGAGTTTGAGGATATCAAGTATCCTCTAGTTATGCACAAGATTCAGTGTGTGTGTGTTTGTAACATACAGATACACACACTGCTCAAAAATGTAAACAAAAGAACACAAAAGATCTAAAGATGTAGAATAAGGTTTAGAAGTCTCGGTGTGTTATGTATTGAAGCTATGGACTTGTTTGATGTAGTGAAAATGAATTTTGAGTCCTCTTATAAATGTCGGCTCCAAAACAGAGTATTTTAGTCTAGCTTCGAGCTATAGGTATGGGTGTGAAGGTATGTGCTTCTTCTTCTTTAGATGATGAAGTGATTTTTCAAATCGGTGTTCATATTGATTGATATTTCCTTGTGTTCTTCTATTTTTGAAATCATCGTAGTGGTATGAGAGTTGATGTTCTTCAGTATGTCTCCCTTTCAAGTATGTATGACCACACTCAGCTCGTTGTGTTCTATCTGTTCTTTATTTTTTAAAATCCTTCTTATTTTCAAGGGTCGAAAGATAGCATGTGCATTAAATGTGCACCGACTCATCTTACTTCATAATGTTTTCCAAAATTCCTATAGACAACATTAAATAATGTCAGAAACATTAATTTTTATAAATATGACCATTAGATATAAATTTTAATTAATAAATTAAAAATAGTTTTTATGACTATTGGTGAGTCATAAGTATCGATGTCTTATTGGCATCGGTCTGTCAGCATCAGTGACTCTGGGTGTCAGTGTCTCCTTTCATCAATGAGACAGATGAACTAATAGTGACTCATATCAACAGTGAGTACTTCTTTCTGTTGGTGAGACATTTAAGCCAATAATGACTCATTTTAACTGACGTTGAGTCCTTACATCAATAGCATCATGCAACGGTAGGTCACTTGAACTAACAGTAAGTCGTATACATTGATATCATGTGCAACGGTTATTCTTTTGTCTATCGGTGACATGTTCAATGGTGTTAGCTTCACATACTTAGAAAATATGCATGTTTGATCTGTCTTTCAGTAAGACATGTGTCTGATAGTGATTCATCTGCCTATTGGTGCCAGTGACTTATACTTAGAAAATTTTATATGTTCTTTATGTATTATAATTCAACAAAGTTAGAAACTATTAATCCTCATAATTACAGATAGATGATCAATTAAAATATTATTTAGACTTAAGCACACATAAATAGTTATATGAATGAAATGATCTGATATTCAAGATAATGTTTTTTCATAATGTAGGATTTAACATAAAATAAGATATATATTAATATATGACATGATTTTTGATAATTAAAACATTTATAGTTAGAGATCATGGCCAAAAACATCTATGGGCCAATAGATGTAATTCCTCACTCTTCAATTTTTAATTTCTTCAAACCTCTCCACCATTTCTTCAAAAAGATTTTATCATGAAAGTTTTCATGATTTATGAGAACTTTATGATTATAAAATCATCATCTTTTTTTGTTTTAGAAAGTGTGAAAAAAATTTACTCTTGACTTCACATTCTTCTTTCAAAACTCTTCAGCAACAATACGACTTCTTCAAACAAAAAATTATATCTCAGTAACTTCATTCTTTCTCGGATTACTGAAAAAAAACTTCCAGGAAAAAATAATTTCTACCTTTGATTCTTCTGGATCCAATTATATAAATCTGATGCAGATGGATTTGATGGTTTGAGTTTGGTGTTTCTTATTTTGTTGCAGCTTAATACAAAAACCTGGGTCCAGAAACTTATGTCTGGAAAATAACCTCATTATAATGGACTCGGTCTGATTTCTGAATAACAAAAACATTCTTTAACAAAAAGGTTAGTTGTCAACAAATAAAAAAACTTTGTTAAAAACAATTTATCAGAAAGGTTCTTCAATATCTCCATTCTGATTTTTTGACAACCCTTGTAAACAAATTTTCCGACTCTCAAATTTTTTTCACAACTCAAATTTTGTAAACAACTCAAATTTTTGACTTTTATCAAAACATTTCCTTTCTCAAAATAGAGTTTCCTAACACCACACTATTAGATAAAGTAATTTTTTTGAAGGAATTTCATCCCTTAGTGGTAAGTAATTTTTTGTGTCCAGGTAAAAATAAACTCCCCCTAACTTTTATATTTTCCTCTCTCACTTTTATTTTTTCTCTCACTTTTCTTTTTATATCCCCCATTCTATAATAACCACATCTTCATATTCATAAAATAATGATAAGTAAAACTTATTACAAAGAAAAAAGTTTTTAATTTATCTCCCCCTTTGTCAACATAATCCAATGTATGGTGGGGGTACTTCCATATGAGGTTTATGAAGATATGGGATAAAGATGAACATGAAGTTTCAGCCTTAATTTCACAAACCTTTCTTTCATAATTTCTTTTGTAAATATATCAACAATCTAGTACTTTGTTGAAATGTATTCCAACAAAACATCTTCAATGGAAACTTTATCCTATATAAAGTGAAAATTTATATCAATGTGTTTTGATCTTTAATGTTGGAAAGGATTCTTAGAAAGATCAATTGTACTCTGATTATCACAAAGTGTCTTCAATGGTTTAGAAAATTTTACTTTCAAATATTCTAGCTAAACTTTCATCCACAACATTTGAGTACAAGCTTCAGTAGCTACAACATATTTAGATTCAATTGTGCTCAAAGTTACTAAACTTTGTTTCTTACTATGCCAACTCACACAAAATTAACCCAATAAAAATATTCCTCCTAAGATTGATTTTCTATCATTACAATCTTCATCCCAATCGACATTAGTATAACCATGGGACTTTATCTTGCTATTTATTTTGTATAACAACCCATGTGAAGTTTTTACTTTGAAATATCTCATAATTCTTGTTGCTACCAACATATGTGATTCTTTCGGATTAATTTGATACCTGGCACAGAAATTCACAACATAAACAATATCAAGTCTTGAGGTTATAAGGTAAATAAGACTACTTATAATCTTCTGAAAATATTTCTGATTCAAATTTTTTTTGGATTCATCTTTACTCAACTTTGTGCTCACTAAAATAGGAGTTGAAACTTCTTTGGATTCTGCAATTCAAAAATTCTTTAAAAATTCTCTAGCATACTTTTCTTGGGATAATAAAATGTATTTTTTTTCTTTTGTTGAACTTGTAATCCAAAGAAGAAATTTAATTCTCCCAACATTGACATTTCAAAATTCTTCTTCATTTCTTCATAATTTTTTTAAAAACATCTTATCTATCCCTAGAAAAAATTATTTCATCCACATAAACAATTATAATTAGATCTCCATAATAAATATATTTAAAATATAAGTTTCTATCAACTTTTCCTTTAGAAAATTTCAACATTCGCAAACAATTATCAATATTATAATACCATGAACATGGTTCTTATTTCATCCCATACAAAGATTTATTTAATTTATAAACTTTGTTTTCATCCTCATCAAGTAGAAACCCACAAGGTTGTTCAATGTAAATTTCTTCCTCAATCTCACCATTTAAGAAATATTAATTTATATCCATCTAATAAACTTTGTAATTTTGATGAGCATCCACTGTAAGAAACATTCGAATAGTTTATAGCCTTGTAATAGGGGAAAAGGTTTCATCAAAATCCACACCTTCCACCAGTGCATATCCTTTACAAACAAGTCTTTCTTTGTTTCTTGAAACTTCTCCATGCTCATTCAATATGTTTCTATAAACTCAATTTGTTTCTATAACATTTTTATTTATTGGACTTGGAACAAGTTCCCATGTTTCATTCTTCTCAATCTGATCCAACTCCTCATTCATAGCATCCTCCTATTCTTTATGTTGAATATCCTCTGAAACTGATTCTGGTTCAACTTTTGAGATAAGTGAATTATAATTTTCTAATCTCAACTTTATTATGGTCTGAACTAAAATCTTCTGATTCCTAATAATGTTATCAGATTCAATATTTTTTTGTAAGGTATTAAATTTCAATGTTTTTTCCCAAATGGAGTTTCCTCATCACATGAATCTTATGAATCTTGATAAGGATGTTTTGAATTACTTCCACTATTGTTGGAATTATCCATTTTATCCTCCTTAGAATTCTTAAAAACTTTTGTTAAGGAAATTTTATTTTAAATTACATTCATATCATATAAGTCCATTAACTTTTGTAAACAATTTTTCCAACATTTGTAACTTCTTCTATTTGGTGAATATCCCATAAAAGTTCCTTCCTCAACTTTCTCATCAAACTTTCCCAAATCTGGATTTTTGATTTTTAGCAAAAATGGATTCCAAAAACATTGAAGTATTTAAATGAAGTTTTTTTTATACCACATTTCATAAGGAGTCATGTTAGTTTTTGTCTCAACAAGAATCTATTTTGAACATGTTCCGTAGTATTAACAGCTTCTCTCCAATAGAATTTTGAAATTTTGTATTCTTCTAACATACTTCTTCTCATTTCCACCAAGATTATATTATTTATTTATGCTACTATATTTTGTTGTGGAATATAGGGAAAACTATACTGATGTTTGATACCATTATTTCTTAGACAAGTTTCAAAATTATTGCTTTTGAATTTGATACCATTATCTATTCTCAAAATTTTTATGGAAACCACTATTTCCTTCTCAACATCTTTTCTGAAGAATTTGAACATTCAATCACCTCTGATTTGTGCTTCATAAACATCATGTTTTTCATCTGAGTGGAATAATCAATAAAGGTGATAAATTATAAATATCCTTTTATTGATTAATGTCTCATCAGCCCACATAAATTAGAATAAACACGCTCAAGTGGTCTGGTATATTGAATCTCGATTCTCTTATGAATTTTGTTAGTCATATTTCTTTTCTAGGAAGTAATAAAAATATCTTCATCTCTTCTTTTAAATTATGGAAAATTTCAAATAGAATCAAATTTAGAAAGTTTATTTAGGTTTTTTTTCAAGGTGGTCAAGTCTTCAGTGCCAAAAAAATTTTCATCTTTAGCACTCAAGTAATAGGATTTTTTGAATTCTCATATTTGAAAGAGATTCTCATTGGTTCTTTCTCCGTTTGTAATAAATTTTCCATATTTCACACTTTTTATGATATAAAAATATTTTCTAAAAACAACTCATTTTCCGTCATAAAAAAATTGTCTTACACTAAGTAAGTTATTGTTTATCCAATCAACAAAGAAAATATCCTTAGATTTCAACTTTTTGTCTTCAATCTCAATCATTTCAATTCCTTTGATTTTTAAGGATCTATCGTTACTAAAGGTAATTTCTCCTCCATCATGACTTTAAACATGTTTTAATATTTTCATATCACCTATCATATGTGAATAACAACAACTATCAAGTATCCATTGTTTTTTTATTTTACTTTCTTTCAAAGTTGTCTCAACAACAAAATCTCTTTCCTCAACCTTATTCTTTTCAGCTTTCTTTTCTTTTCTATCATAAGAAACTTGTTCTAGAATGCGTTTCATACATATTTCAGCATGATGAACAGCCTAATCACATATTCTACAAACTTCTTCTAGACATTCAAATTGATTTTTTGTTCAAAAGTTTATAACATCTTGAGAATTCACTTTTTCAACTTTTTGTAAGCTAGGAAAGTTACTCATTCTAATTCCACTATTTCTCCCATTTTTCTCAAATATTATTCTAGGTAGAGATAAGTTGTGCCAAAAATTATATTCTATATTCCCATAGATTCCAAAAAACCAGCAATAGCCATCAAATCTTGGTTTTCTATTTAATAAATATCTTTCCTTGTAGAAACCTTATTGAGGTTGATAATTTCTTCCAAATCTAACATAATGAGGATGTGGACCATCTTTTCTTTTGAGTGAGTTTTCTAATTTTTATGATTTTATAGGTTTCTCACATCCTTTCTCCACCCAAGATTTCCCAATACTTTTTCCTGGACCTAAAATTTTAAAATAATCAGATGAAACATTATTTTTGGTAAGAGAATATTTCACCAGATTCTCATATTGAGCCTTATCAGTAACTTTAGAACTCTTAGTTTTACTTTCAAATCTTTTTTAAAGTTTTCATTCATCTTTCTCAAGTTACTTTTAGACTCAATAAGTTTTGATTGAAACTTGTTAACTTATTATTCCTTAACTTATAGATTCTTACTAAGATCTATAATCATCTTTCCTTGTTCAACAATTCTAAGTTTGAAACTTAAAATATCCTCAATGTATTCTTCATCCTACTTGATCACATATTTTCTTCCATCAGCAACTTCTTCACAATATTTCTCCATAATGCTTATTTATTTCTTAAAAGTTTTTTTTATAAAGACATGAAATAAGTTCTATTCTAATTTGATACTCTATATAAGATTCTTCACCACCTTCTTCACTCTATGAGGAATATTTTCTTTTCTCAACTTTTCTAATGAAGGTTATGAATCTTTATGAACATTCATCTTTAGAAGAATTTTTTTCATTTGATTTTGATTCAACTTTCTTACTCAACATACTTCTTTTGTATCCAGTAAACTTATTCCTATATTTTTTTGGAAGAATTTTTTTCTTTATCATTTTTTCCACTTCTTCCATTGATGTTTTTCATCAGAATCATCTTGATATTCTCCAACTTTCTTCTTGGGGAAATTCATAGAAAAGTCTCTAATTCCACCACACTCAAAACATTTGAGATGAAGTTTACCTCCATATTCTCCTATCCATATCTAATAGTTTTTTGACATAAGAGGCATAATATTATCATTAAACTCATCATCTTCATTTTCTTCAAACTCACAAGGATCAACTTCTTCAACATCTTGTATTTTCATATTTCTTATAGCTTCAAAATCTATTTCATCTTTCATCTTCTTTTTAATCATTGGAGATTTCATCATTTCATAAGGAACAAGAAATTTATGCAATTTATTAAGAGATAAATCATCTTTATCTTCTAAAGAAGAAATTTTAGAATCAAATCTATTCGAAAAGTTTCTCATAAGTTTATTCACAATTGTAGAATCTTCCAAGACATCTCTGAATCCTCTGATGTTGCAAAAAAATTTATTTACTCAGGTGAAGTATTCATCAATTGTTTCTTCATATCTCATTTTGATGTCTTCATACTTACTATGCCAAATTTGTAGTTTTGATTCCTTAACTTTAGTATTCCCTTTAAAAATACTTTCCATCTTGTCCCACATAATTTTTGAATTATTGAGACCCATCACCTTCTGATAAACATTCTCTGATAAGAACATAAAGATTGCATTTCTAGCCTTTCTATCAACTTTTGTATTTCTCTTATCAGCAAACTTCATAGGATCATCTTTCTCAATAGGTGGAAAACCAATAGTAGCAGCATCAACAACTTCCAATCCAAGAGATATAAGGTAAGGAATCATCCTTTTTTTCATCCATAATAATTTTTCCATCAAATGTAGGAATTCCACTTTTTTGAAAGAATTGATATTATCCATGATGAGGATTTAATAAGGGGGTCTTCCCTCTGATACCAGTTGAAGTTCCAAAGGATCTAATAACAACTGAGAAGGGGGGTTGAATCAGTTGTTCACTTTTTATAAGTTTCAATACTTTTAGAAACTTAACCTCTGAAACCTATTAAGATTTATTTCCTTATTAACTTTAAGTAAATGCTCATGCATGCAAAAGTAGAAAAGCAAGTAAAACACACCAGATTTACAAGGTTCATCTTTAATGTGAGAACCTACATCCTTGTCATATTCTCTCTCATGGGTCTATGGAAATCCACTATTATGAAGAAGTGAATACAACTTGTGTTAGTACTATAGCAGTACTTTAGTAGGAACTGTAGCAGTATTTGTGCGGGTACTGTAGTAGGTATTGTTCGGTATTGTAGCAGTTGAGACTATTCACCTTGGACCACCGGTTTGGGCTTGGAGTCCTTAAGGCCTTCAGGAAAACCAGGACTTTAGGTCAGTAAGGCTTTCAGGCCACCTTTAAAGCCTTTGGGCCACCTCAAGGCCTTCAGGTCCACCTGATTTGCAGATGCCCAATTAGATTCTACAAGAAACCAGCTCCAATAGAGGATTCAAGAGTAGAATACATTCACTAGGGCAAGGTTTATGGATTTGTAAGAATGAGAGGGTATGAAATTTTCATTGGTATCAGGTCTGTGCATCACTACACAAGACATCTAGTCGAACAGTCATGCAAAGTTGGAGAGATGGTCACGATACAGATATTGGGAAGGGGCGGTTTCAAGTAGTCATTATCTGTATGATTTCCTTAAAACCTATGGGTCCTGTAATGTCTCCAAGCCTATGAGAAATGAAATATCTAAAGCCTACGAGCCTTGTAAGGGTTCCCCCTCATCCTTTGAAAGGGGGGTTATCCAAAAATCAATAAAAAAGAAGGCCTTTGGGCCATTCAGGTAGAATATAACTTGTGTCAACTCCCGTTAGACACCTTCTATCTCCCGATAGGAAAGATTATACTGACTCCCATCAGTTTACAATGTTTTCTTATAAAATAATTGATCCAAACAAAAGAATAAATATTGTTGAAAATGCTCCACAATTGCTCAGTCTGAATCCTCAGTTCGATTTGGATGGATCTGATTTTCTCAATCCTATGAGTTTGGATTAGATTCTCTCAATATAATCTATCTGGATCTGATTCTATCAATATGACGAGTCTGGATCTGATTCTCTCAAAACGATGATTTTGAATGTCATTCTCTCAATATGATGAGTCTGAATCTGATTATCTCAATATGATGAAATTAATATAATGAACTCATTCTCAATATATAAGACTCAAACTCTGCTCAAATATTTAATATGATGTACCTCAGTTTGATTGAATCTATCCTATTGACTGAATATGATCTTCTCAA
Source organism: Viscum album (assembly GCA_963277665.1). NCBI lineage: Eukaryota > Viridiplantae > Streptophyta > Magnoliopsida > Santalales > Viscaceae > Viscum > Viscum album. The sequence goes on along the minus strand of OY728138.1, from coordinate 808,292,690 downwards.
TACGATTTTGATCAATCCAGTAAATAAACATTCAGTTGTATGATCCTCCTCATGAGATATGTGTATGGTAATTACTTTCACTTGATTTCTTCAGTGCTCCGCCGTTTCAACTTGCATGAAAGTTCTACTTGAATGAGTGATCCGAGCAAGTATTTATAGGCAACTCAGAAAACAAAAGCGAGAAACTTGAAAACTTTCCCGCTTCCTCAAATCTCAAAAACTCTGAAAATATCTCGCATTTAAACTTCAACATTTACTTCTTCAAACTTCCTTAAATTTCTATGAGATTTAAGAAAAATTGAATTTCAAGTTTGGCCTCTTTAACTCTTAATAAAACTTATAGAATTTTCTTTTTGAGTCTTCTTCGTAATCAGTTTATTATGAATTTGTTTCCTTCTCAGAGTCATTCGGATTTATGTTTCCTTCTCAGAGTCAGTCTGATTTATGTTTCCTTTTCAGAGTCAGTCCGATTTCCCTTTCCTTTTAACTGAATTTAAATTCTGTATCTTTTTCAGTGAATCCAATTTCTATATTCAGTGAATCTTAATTCTATTTCTTTCTCAGTGAATCTGATTTCTTTTTCTTTCTTAGTGAATTTGAATTCTTATTACGATGGAATTCCAATTATGATGGAATTACTCACTCTGTGATTTTTAATTTCTTAAAACCTCTCCACCATTTCTTCAAAATCTTTTATCATGAAATTATTCATGATTTGTTAGAACTTAATGATCAGAAAATAATCATCTTATTTTGTTTTAGAACGTATCAAAACTTTTTAACTCCTGACTTCGCATTCTTCTTTCAAAACTCTTCAGCAACAATACGACTTCTTCAACCAGCAATTTCTGTCTTAGAAACTTCATTCTTTCTTTGATTACGGAAAAGGAAAACTTCCAGAAAACAATAAATTATACCTTTTATTCTTCTAGATCCGATTATATGAATATGATGTAGATGAATCTGATGATCTGAGTCAGGTGATTCTTAGTCTGGTGCAGCTCAATATGAAAACCTAGGTCCAAAAACTTGTGTTCGGAAAACAACCTCATTACGATGGACTGGGTCTGATTCCTAAATAACAAAAACATTCTTTAACAAAAAGGTTAGTTGTCAACAAATATAAAAACTTTGTTAGAAACAATTTATCAAAAAGGTTCTTTATGTAAGTATTGTTAGGGGTTTATATTTTTTTATGTTATTATATTTACTAATTTTTTATAGTTGAGCATGTCACATGCGCCTATCACATAAAATTTTATTTAGTATGTGACAGCATTGGTGCTACCCTATTGGGTTATGTATTCACACTCTACTCAGACCACTATTGCATGTGGGTACCTAAAAAACTCTCACGTGGTTTTTACAGGCACATGATAAGACGGGGCTCGCGATCAAGTTTAGGATCGTCTTGTTGGTTGGCTCAGGTGCTTAGGAGATTGGGATGAGGTATTCATAGAGCCTTGATGTCTTTATTGTAAATTCAAGAATGACCAGACAAGTTGTTTAATACATTTCATTTTGTTATAGAAGGTCTTAATTTACTACTTTTGTTGATCATTTTATTTATGATATGGGTGACACTTGGTTGTTTCCACTATTATTCTTTACCCTAATGTGAATGGTGTGGTCTCCCCATGGTACCTCCTTAGACCACCTCTACTAGTCAGAAGGTTCTAGAATTCGTGGAGGCACACCTGAGATCATGTGGCGGTCAAACCCAGTTACTGTTTAGAGTGAGTTGAGATGGGGTATTACAGAGGTCTTATGAAATCATTATAAACTTAATAATTTTATAGTTCTAGCACTAAATTTCTGAACTAATTCATATAAGATATGATCCACTTTGATTAAACTAAGTTCCTTCTCAACAACATCAAATCCACTCAAAACATCATCCAATAAAAATTTATAAGTAAACACAACAGTATTGAAACACAATATATTTTGGATGGATTTTTAATAGTTTTAACTAGATTTTTCACCTCTTTGTTTATCATCTACAATCCCCCCTTTATCTAGCTACTCAAAATTAACTTTCAATTTGTTTTAATTATTTGATTTATCATTTGTTAGTACTATACATTGAATCATTAAAAAATAGCTCAGAAATCATCACAAGTAAGGTAATCTTTCCAAGAACTTATCTATCTAGATGTTTCAAGCAGCACAATATCTTTTTCTCATATTTGTATTTTCAGCAACATGTCATTGTAATTAATTGACATTCCTCTATAAAACACAATTGAAAACTAGTACACCTGCATGTTCATCAATCCATATGGGTTCTTTAATCACCACCTTTGGATTTGTAGTCAATTCCAATTTCAACTCTAATGTCAATGTCATTCTTCTCCCCACTTATTGATAATAAATTAAAAAGATGTAAATTTAATGGATAGTATTCTCATCTAATATTCATGATTCTATCATAATTTCAATAAAATATTATTTTCACTATTTGGTAAAAAGTTAGAATATTTGAAAGATGTATTTCACCACATCTACTAACTATACTAATCCTGGAATTTCCACCCTCCACGTGTCCCTGCATTATGCATCCATGTCCCATTTCTCTAACGTGTCAATCCACCATATTTCCACATACCTCCTCCACACGGTTTCAATTTTTTTCCCCTCCGTGTACCTACATCACTCCCACAATTCCTTTCGCAGATATGCACGCGGGTCTTGACCTAGCTGTCCAGCGTACTCCCGCCTTCGCCTTCCACGCAATCAAGTTCTGCAACCCGTCCATATCTGATCACCATGTACCTATTACAGCTTCAACTTCCCCACATATCCCCTCTGAGAACCTTCTCTAGAAGTCGACTATACTATCGACGTTTTATGCATATCCGGGCCGCAATCATCTCATATATACTCCCGACCTAGGGTTCCCGAAAAATCCCCGATCTGTCCTCATCTACTTCCATCATGTCTTCAAGTGCGACGTACTCACACTTCGTCTTCTTCACTGCACTGACTACATCAAATTCAACCATCATGTTGAAATGCATAGTCGTACAACCAAATTTCTTGACTGGTTCGTGATTTCCTCTCAACCACATCACACTTCGTCCAGGTGATCTTCCAAAAACTTCAATCACTCGTATTATCTTTGCATAAATTCCATGCTTGCTAATTGTCATAACTTACATCCCATACGTTTGCACCTGCCATAAATTTTCTTATTATAGGCTAGTATTAACATGATTAAAAGGTTTCCGAATTAAATGGAAGTATCCTTCCCATCTCGACATCCTTCCTTCTGTTTGTCTTCCTGGCCGCATCATCTACGCTGCACTAGTATGAATTGATCTTCGTAATGGAGAGGCTTAATCCTTTAAACCGCAAATATGGTATCAATTAAATTCATTAATTGTTCGTGTTTAGTTTACATATTTTTAAAATTCATTAACGATTTCAATAAAAACTCTTCTACAATGGTTTCTTGTGCAAAATTAGTTGCAACTTATTGTGATCTAATTTCGGTGAAGCATGTTGATATCCAACTGCATATTTAGTTGTCTGAATTGACAATACAAGCTTCCCAATATAAAAAACCACTAAAGCTTGCTATTGTTATTTGTTTTGGGATTTTTTCAACTACAACTTCATTATCCATGAGGATATACACATGCATATCTGGTTAGCTGATACTAGAACATCTACATTAAACATAAATGTATATTGTTGTCTGTTAAATCATGCTTCATCTTTTCATTTATTATGTAATATTTGAGACTGTTACGTCCTTTTTTCATTATAAGCTCTTACTGCACACCTTGATTGTAATCTATAAAGACAAAAAAAACAAACATGAATTCTCCATCGAACTCTAAAGATGCAAGGATGCAACAGAGGCTACTAATGAAGGAACGACAGGCAGTTTGTGAGTTGTGTATTAAGTACCCTTGAAAATGTTCTATTATGATTACTGTCCTTTGTTTAATTGTTTCACTCATTACACTTGCAACATGATCAGTAATGACAAGTACTAGATACTATTCTATTCCATCTACCAACCATTTTGTTCCTCATTCGAGTGAATCAGTATCAGTAGCTGGCATCACATGTGCGGTCACACACATGCCATTATTGTCTATATGTATAAATGGTTAGCTTTTTGCATTAACCTGCAGCATATTTGCGATGTTTCATAGTACATTTCATACTAACTGAAACCATACATACTTACTTACTTCTATTACAGAGCCTGAGCACTTGTCTGCTTGATCAAATACAAACATGTATTGCAAGGATGCAACGGAACCGATTTGTGAGTTATCTGCTCCGTCAAACTCTAAAAACGCAAGGATGCAACGAAGGATACTTATGAAGGAACAACAGACAGTTTGTGAGTTTTCTATTATATACCCTTGAAAATGATCTATTATTTTTACAAACCTATATACAGTATCAATAATCACTACACTTGCAACATGATCAGTGTCGACAACTACTACAGACCATCCTATGTCATCTGCCAACCATTTTAGTACTCAATCAAGTAAATCAGTATCAGTAGGTGGAATCACACATGGAGTCACACGAATTCCATTATCATATTTATGTTTAAATGGTTAGTTTAGTTCACATTAACCTATAGCATGTTTGAAATGTTCCTCAGAACAATTCATACTAACTGGAATCTTTCATACTAATTTACTTGTATTACAGATGTTGGGCAGTTGTCTACTCGATCGAATACAAACTTGAATTCCCCATATAACTGTACCGATGCAAGGGTACAGCGCAGACTGCTGATGATGAAACTACATAATGATGGTTAGTTTCCGAATGTCGTCACTGAAAATTAATGTACTTATTAACAATCTATTTTTCTCTACAGAAATTGATGCTGCCAAAGCTACAGTGGCGACATCCACTGTAAATTATTATCTGGCATCTAATAGCTTGTCTGAATCCCCTAACAATGAACTTCTACCAACAATTACGAACACAAATGAAGTCACAGGAATTCCATTAAAATTACATTTGCAAACCATTGAACGACACGCTACATTTCACAGTACCACAAATTATTAATAACTAAGTTATTAATTGTGCACAGTGCCAGAACCATCTGCAACTACGTCAACGATATCTGATGGATCTAACAAACGAAAACAACGATTTACTACCTTGACAGAATCTCCAATACCTTTCTGTAAGAAGAATAACTACTAAATTCCATGCACATATTTTATCTCCTACAACAAATGAAGACCCCTAATAACATTTCATTCATCATTTTGTGCATCTTTAATGGATGAAGAAAATACTCTACCTGATTCATCAGCTGATACCTCAACATAGTAAGAATGAATATTGTTTATACATATTAATATACCTTTGATTTCAGATATACTTCTTATTCTGACCTATACAAATAAATGATGCATAACTCCTTCTGCAGAAGGGAACTACAATTCTTTATCCATTATAGGTATGATGTAAAATATATGTTGACACGCAAACATATATATACCACTGTATATTCTACATAGCAGTTAGTTGTCTTCTATTATTGCTTTTAGGTTCATGAAACCATTCAATTCTTCGAGAAACAATCATAGGAAATAGTTCCAAGTCTCAAAAAAACAGAAGTGCTGACATAAATGGTGCAGTAAACTGTAGAGCTAATGAAATGTACATGTTTCACCACTAACGTTACAGAGTTATTTAACATTACATCCAGTCTAAAATTACATACCGCTTGCTGCTACAGGAGTGTCATGAGAATAGGACATTGCTGAGGAAACAGGTTCATCTACTAACTAGACTTGCAGTAGCGGTTCATTAATACTAAATCGTCATCTCTGTTGTTGAGTTCCGCTTTATAATAACATTTTCTACATTGAAATTTTGTTCAATCAGGTTATTATGATATTGGAGAGCCTTCTAACATATGTCAACATTGTTGAGATTTTTTTTATTTGCTGAGAGAAACAAGAAATTTAGAAATAGACAGAACCAACGTTTTTCTCTATGCTTCTCAATGGGAAAGGTTTCTTTAGACTTACTACCAGAATGTCCCAAATACCTGAGGAAGCTGGTATTTGATCGTACTTCTGCTGAAGCCCGATTATTCCAAGAACACATCCATATTTACAACTCGATGTTTTCATTCACCTAAATGGGTGGAAAGGTAGATGGGTCATTCAATAATGGTCAAGCTCCATGTATAAGAAAATTACATGGACAAAACTACCATCGCATAGGCAGTTTATGTCCATCTAATGGTCATCCTATGAGGTTCGCACAGCTGTACGTCTACGATACCGCACATGAGTGTCAGAATAGAATTCGTGGAATGAGGTATCCATTATACTCAATTATTTGTACTAAGTTAACAAAATGTTCACCATTTTATATTAACATTACCAATTTCTCCAGATTTGACGAGAGAAATGAACAATCTACTATTAGCTACAATATTGTCCAGAACCTACAACATATGCTTCATGAGAACAACACTTTGGCTCGAGAATTTATAAATACAAGGGACGTGCTTAATAGTAAAGAGGTTCCAAATTTAAAGATACGACTCCTTAAAAGAATAAAAACACATCCTGCTACATATAACCTTCCGAATACTTCAGAAATAGCAATGCTGATAGTCGTTGATATTGAGGATCTCAACCATGAACGTGAAATCATCCTTCAAACCAAAAGTGGTGATTTACAGCGAATTGATGAGTTTCACCCACTGTATCTTCCGTTGCAGTATCCTTTTATTTTCACAGGTGGTCAGGATGGATATTACGACAATGTCTTACATCGTTCTACTCAATTCACTACAAGTACTACATTCAAAAAGGTAACAATGAGAGAGTACTTTGCATTCCACTTGCAATTCTGTGACAATGATTCATCGATCTTACTACATTCTATAAGATTACTCCAACAGTTTATAGTTGATGCTTATACAATGATTGAGTCTCAAAGACTATCATTCATTCGCTTCAATCAAAAGAAACTGAGGGTTGAACTATACAATGGGTTACAAGATGCATTTCTTCGAGGTGACCGTGAAGGGACATCATGCGAGAAGCGTATCGTATTACCTTATTCTTTTATGGGTGGACTAAGTTATATGATCTAGAATTACCAAGATGCTATGTCGATATGTAATTGGGACAGGTATCCAGATTTGTTTTTAACATTTACATGTAACCCAATGTGGCCTGAAATAACTCGATTTATTAGAAATCGACACCTCCGACCACCAGACTACCCGCAAATATTATCTCGAGTTTTCAATATTAAATTTGATCGTCTAATGAAAGATTTAAGATAAGGTTGTTTTTTGGGAAGTCACGGGCATGTAACTATTATTTTACTTTCTCGTAATTTCACTTCCTTTTTACATAAATTGTTATCTTCTACTAATTGTAAAAATATTAACCTACCATGCAGTTGTTCGAACCATGGAGTTTCAAAAATGAGGCTTTCCCCACGTGCACATCCTTCTATTTCTCAGTCATGAAAATAAAGTTCACACTCCAGTAGAAATAAACAAAATTGTACATACTGAAATTCCAAATGGTAAAGACTACCCAAGACTACACAGAGCTGTTAAGAATTTTATGATCCACGGCCCATGCGGTTATTCCCACCGTACTTCACCCTGTATGAGAAATGGAAAATGTTCCAAATTTTTTCCAAAGAAATTTGTTGGGCATACCACTATTGATGATGATGGTTATGTTCTCTATCGCAGAAGGGATGATGGAATAACAGTTCTAAAAAATGGAATCCCTTTGGATAATCAGTATTTCGTACCATACAATCTTGTTTTTCTATTAAATTATCAAGATCATATTAATATTGAAGTCTTCAATTAGTCGTCTTCCATCAAATATTTTTTTAAATATATTAACAAAGGAAATTATCGTGTAACAGCAGCACTCTATAAAAGCAACAACAGTGGATTCTCAGAAAAAAAATGTGGATGAAATTAAAATTTACTATGATTGTCAATACATATCTCCTTGTGAGGCCTCTTGGAGGATATTTTCTTATGATATCCATTACAGATATCCACCAGTTGAGAGGTTAGGTTTCCATATACTAGGAGAACATTCTATAACCTACAAAGACACATATAATATTGTTGATGTCTTAAATCACAATAACATCAAAGAAACAAGGTTCACCTCTTGGTTTCAAGAAAATTCAGACTACCCAGAGGCTAGGGCACTAACTTTTGCATAATTCCCAACTAAGTTTGTTTATCACTCAAATGACAAGAAATGGAATCCTCAAAGGCAGGGGTTTTCTATTGGCAGGCTTTACTATGTTCCTCAAACAACCGGAGAGCTATTTTACCTACGGATACTTCTAACAAAAATCAAAGGTCCTACATCATATGAAGATATCAAAACAGTGAACTCTGTTACTCATGGCACATTTAGAGAGGCCTGTTGTGCTTTGGGACTACTAGTAGATGATGCAGAATTTATTGAAGCTATAAAGGAGGTTTCAACTTGGGGAATGGGACATTATGTACGTAGGCTCTTTGCAAGCATGTTTTTTACCAATAACATTTCATGTCCAGACATTTTTTGGCAGCAAACTTGTCCCATTCTAGCTGAAGACATTTTATATGACCAAAGACAGAGGCTACAGATCCAAGGTCTGAATGTGTTTGTCAGCTTATATTTTCAAACGAGTTGCATATAACTGTTTTCTATTCTGTCATCTTTATTATGATATTCAGAAATATAGTTTCATAAAATTAAGTACAAAATTCAGTGATATTAGTTTATTAAATAATACTTACAGGTTGTTCTGTTGTTTATGTGTACTTTGTGCTATCTAATTAGTTATTAGTCCACCGATATGAATGTATATTTTACAAAATATAATTATGTAGATTCGCTGAAAGAAGTTTCTTTTTTCCTACTCTAATACCATGTTTTTCATTTTACTATATTTGACACTCACTGAACATCAGATACATATGTATGCTCTGCTTGAAATAGAGTAGATTTTAATAAGAAATATTCAGAAATAGGATAACTTCAAATAAACACATAAAAAGTGGACTCCAAACCACCATCAACTGATTTCACTGATCTACATATTCATAAATAAGATAACTTAAAATAAACACATAAAAAGTGGACTGTAGGTATGACTTGCAGTACTTATCCGTTTTTTAAAACACATTTTCTGCAGTTATTAATGTTTCAAACAGCCTGTTTTAAACTATCAAATCCACTATTATTTCTACCTAAACTATAGTTTAGTAAGACACTGTTATGAAATTTTAAAATCAACAAACAGATAATCCATTTTCTGTTTAATAATATGTATTTAATAGTTTATGTTTATTGTAATATATACATTAATACTGATGGATTTTGTGGTTAAAACAGATGGTTATTTCTTTAAAATAGATTCTTATTTTCTTTAATAAATAATTTTTAATAATTTCTGTTAACTAAAAAATGTTTAACATTTTTTTTATACCATTTCTGTTTACTAAAATCTGTTTAGTGTAATTAAAAATGAATATTATGTTTAATAATTTATCAACATGATGGGAAAATGATATACATTAACACAGATGGTTATTCTGTTTAATATTTTGTGTTTAATTTGTGTTTATTAATTTTTGTTCAATTTCAGTTTTAATAATTTCTATTTAATTAAATTATAAACATTAAAACAGATGAATATTTGCTTAAAATAGATGCATTTTAATAAGTTTCTTTCTTCCTACTCTAATACCATGTTTTTCATTGAAATAAGTTTCTTTTTTCCTACTCTAATACCATGTTTTTCATTTTACTATATTTGAAATTCACTGAACATCAGATACATATGTATGATCTGCTTGAAATAGAGCAGATATTATGAAGCAATGGAACATCTCTTCGATTTTAGCCTCCCATGCCAGTACCAGATTCCACAATTCATAGTCGTGTGAATCATTTAGTTGCAGAGGAACTACATTACAATAGAGAATTACTACGAAGTGAGTACAGAACTTCACAGACTTTGCTTACCAATGAATAGATTGAGGTGATGGATGTCATTTTGTCTTCTATATCTACAAATTCTGGTGGATTCTTCTTCTTGCACGAATATGGGGGCATAGGTAAAACATTCATATGGAAAACCCTGACATCATTTCTTCGGTCTGAGGGCTCTATTTTACTTTCGGTCACTTCGAGTGTAATTACATCCTTAATGATTCCAGGCGGACGCACTGCACATTCTAAATTTCGTATTCCAATCAACATTACTGAACTGTCTGTTTGCAATATTCAACAAGGAAGTGATTTAGTAGAACTTCTACATTCTACAAAGCTGATTATTTGGGATGAGGCTTCTGTGGTTCATAAATACTACTTTGAGGCTATATACCACACTCTTAGAGATATAATGATAAAAAAAAATGAAAATGCAATAAATTTACCATTCGGAAGTCTGACAGTTGTATTGGGTGGATATTTCAAACAAATATTACCTGTAATACTAGGTGGTAACAGAAATGACATTGTATTTGCAAGTATTAAGTCATCGTATATTTGGCAACACTATCGGGTATTAACTCTAACAAATAACATGAGATTGATTTCCTCTACATCCACCGATGTTTCAAATGAGGTCCATCAATTTGAAAAATGGACTTTGGATATTGGCGAAGGATGAGTTGGAGAACCTAATGATGGTGAAGCGATCTTCCAAATTCCATCTGCATATATTCTTAACTACACTTCAAATTCAATGATTGCCATTGTAGAGCATACTTATCCTGGTTTCATTGAGAAATACAGTGACGTCTCCTATCTGAAAGAGTGTTCCATTCTAGCTCCAACCCATGATGTTTTTCAAGAAGTAAATGATTACATGATGTCTCTCACAAACTATGAAAATATATACTACTTCAGCTCTGATTCAGTTTGCAATGCAAGTTTTGATACAGATAGGGCAGAAAACATATACACCTCTAAGATGTTAAATGGTATAAACGTCTCCGGTCTGGCTGCCCACAAGATTTCTCTAAATATTGGTGTCCCCATTATGTTACTAAGAAATGTAGATCAATATGTTGCTTTATGTAACGACACCTGTATGGTAGTTACACACTTAGGTGATCATGTCATCGGAGCAAAGGTTTTGACTGGTTGTCAATCAGGGTAGTCGGCATTCATCCCAAGACTAACTATGACACACTCTGACATTATATGGCCTTTAAAATTACATAGAATACAATATCCTTTGACAGTTTCTTATGAAATGACTATTAATAAAAGTCAAGGTCAATCATTGTCTTTTGTTGGGTTATATCTCTGCAAACCTGTGTTCTCTCATGGTCAACTATATGTTGCGGTTTCTAGGGTCACATCTCCGAGTGGTTTAAAAATTATTGTGGATGATAATAATAACACATCATCTCATTACACACATAATATTGTGTACAAAGAAATATTTGATAACCTGTCATGGGTACCGTTTTAAATAACGTGTCATATTTTTTATAGCTGTTTGAATTTAGAATGTGTACTTCAATAAGTGTGAAACTGCTTGATATCTTTCTTTTTTCAGCAATATTTAAATTAGTACAGATTGAACAGATAATGTCCATATCAATTACCCCTTTGAATGTGATTACCCCAGAGGATGATGAGACACTAAGGATAGAGGTTCATGTTTTAAACATGTGGTGAAATTTGTTTCCAAACTACTCTAACGCAGTTGTTTCTATAGATTTAATACTTACTGATAAAGAGGTCAGCATACATTACATGAATATTTTCAATTTCTTTCATTTTTTTCCTTTAATGCTTTAAAAATCTGTCAGTATATATATATTCTGTCTATGTCCTATGTGACAACCTATTTGAATCTCTTGTCCTACGGTTTTACATTGTATCACAAGGGAATCAAAATTCAGTGTACAATCACTACCCGCCATCTTATCTCAAAGTACAAAAATCTCTTGCGTGAAGGCCTCTGTTATATTATACAAAACTTCCAAATAGAATCAAACCATGACAGTTACATGGGATGTAGACATTCCTGTAGACTAATGTTCACATCAAAAACGTATGTTCATCCATGTGAGACAGAAATTCCTCTTTTCAGTTTTGATTTTACATCATTCGATGATATTATTCAAATAAAGGTTCCAGAAGAGCATTTAATAGGTACGTCAAAAAGAACCTACATCATGTTAAAGTTTTATGTAGAAAAGTTTAATAAATTAAACATTATAGTATTTCAAACCTAGACCTTATTGTAATAATGTTATGTATATTTCTGTCATATATCTTATAGAAATAATTGGACTACTACGATACACTAAACTAGTGGAATCTATGGGTCCTTCAAATCGGAGGATGCAGATTACTCTACAGGATGACAGGTCAATATTCCTGTAAATTTATAATTTCACAAATGCAAATAGTCAATATTCATTCATTTTCTTACTTTATTTTAATACAGAGGTTCGCAAATAACATGTAGTTTATGGGGTGAGTTTGTACATGAAATGACGGAGTACTTGGAAAATAACAAACAGTCATCTACAATTATGATATTACAACTCGTCTGGGTGAAGTGGTTGAGCAGTATGTTTTCTATCTACATTATATATTTTTGTAGTTTGTAATTCTTTCATAAATTATGTTGCATGAACACCTAACTCTATAATTATGCTTTCTTTGACTTCATTATCCTTTCAAATTCTATTATTTTCACAACTACAAATAATGCAATGAAGATACTTTACAATCTTCATATTCCTGAAGCAGACAACTTAAGAAGCAGGTATCATTATATGTAATTTTTTTGACTATTTTAACAAGTTTAATCTCTGTGCAACCCAATAGTAATACACAAGTGTTCTTATTAATTATCTTCATGAATTTCATTCTAAAATTACCAGGTCTGGGTTGGTAATAACAACACAGTTGCACAACCCACCCCCTACTATTGCCAGCCCCTCTACAACAGTCTTGTATTGGAGTAATAAGAAAACAATATCAGATGTAAAAAACTGTAACGAGGTAACTAAATCATCCTTATTTTCAGAAATTCAATATGTTGTATTATGAACTCTTGATGAAATCCCTATAGTAATGATATTGTTATTATGCACTCACTCTACCGCAGCCTACACGATGCTTAATATCAGCTACAGTACTAAAATTTCAAAGTACTCATGGTTGGTTTTTCAATTCATGTAACTTCTGCATGAAGAAAGTACATATTTTAGAAGACAAAATTTTGTGTCACAATTGAAAATTGTCTCCTAACAGTACTACTCCCAGATTTCATATTTTTTATTTTTTAAAATACTTATTGTCACTATGTTGTTATCATGCAGATAAAAGCAAATTATTTAATAACGCTGACCATGTAAACCCAATATTTAATGCAACAGATTCAGAGTGCAACTAATGGTTACTGATAGCATAGACTCATGTTCAGTTGTTTTATTTGACAAACAAGTCATTCAGTTCTTACATAAAACAGCTGCAGAATTGAGAACTTATATGATACAAGTACGAATAACTTCTTCTATGACCTCAAAAATTTTATGACATATTTTTCCTCACAGTGCTTATCTTTTTTAATTTAGGATGATGATGAGTATGGTTTTCCTCCATAGTTGAACATTTTCAAATAAAAAAAGTGCTACTATCAGTTGACGTGACCGATTACAATATTCAAAACCATCATCATTCATTTGAACAAAACAGCTTTAAAGTACTATTTATCAGTGATAATTACAACTATATTAGCAGCTTCACAGACAGCTTTGAACAGAATAAGGTATTATAGTATTTCATTTTTTATTTTCCAAATATAACTTAAAATTACATAACTATACTTTTGGGATTTATTAAACTCTATAGGGTCCTCAAAGTAGTGGGTCTTCACAACTTAGTAGTGGCATTGAATTTATCAAGGTACAATGTGCTTCATTTTATTTTCATTTTTCTTAAATAATAGACATAATGTTACTATAATTTTCCTTCCAACCTTGCATAATAGGATCATCAAACTGGTAGGTCTTCTCCATCAAGTTCAAAAACTGCCAATAGGTTTGATGTTTGTACGTCTAATCGTTTATCTACTCAGGTATGTAACAGTCATCATATCTGAATAATAACTTATTTCATTTTCTGTAACAATACATGCATGATTAGTGTTGAGTTTCAATGATTTTAATATACATGATGTAAAATTCTTTAAATCTGTTGTTGTCTGCTATTAACAATCACATATGTTCTGCATTGATTTCAACTTCAACAAGTAGCTTTAAATTCTACTAACTATATTCTCTATGTAGAAAAACCTTTCACAAGAATTTGATACGGAGGATGACATGCAACATGGTCTTCAGAGTAGTCGAGATAGTTTAGGTACAATTACTCATTGTACTCAACAAGAAAGGTGAATGAAGGCTGATTTGAACAAGAAAAATGAGAAATTAGATTGACATTTTATGCTCTACTATCTAGGTAATAATACTTAGTGGTTGTTTAATTGGTTTTCATTCATTTGATTTCAAACCTTAAGTGCAACACACAATGATCTGCAGATTTTTGTATTTGAAATTTCTCATGGAGGACGTTTTAGTATAAATTATCTGTAGGTTTATTATAAAATTAACATGCTAGATGATTTTCATGCAGGACGCTTATAATGCTGGACGGTTTTCATGACATGCTGGACATACTTCATGAATTACACTTTTGTATGAGTTTTCATTGCTCGATTATTTGTCATTATGATGGACGTTACTCAATGTGGAATAGGATAATGGTGGAGGTTTTTAATGCTAGACATTGTAATGCATTATTTTTTGTTTCTATTACTGACAGTAGATGCTGTTAAAAACTAGGCTATATATTTTGTATTTGGTTTTCCAGGGATATTGTAGGTTTCTTGTATGGATGTTATGCATAGAATCACATTTTCTCCCCCTGTACTCATCATTAAATGTTTACTGTGTTGTTTCACTTTTATCTAATTGTTTTACGAGATATCATGAATACGACAATAGGAATAGGTAATGACTACCTGTTGTGACAACCGGGTCCCGGTGACAGCACAGACACCCCGCCTTAACATGGTCGTCGGGTTCTGGCCCACCAGGTACCCCCAGTTGCCCCGCAGACACGTGGGGCCCACCCCAGGGTCCACCCACATGCCTGAACGGGTCATCTGACTAATGACAGTCCCCACAGGCCAACACGTGTCCTTTCTAGTGTGCTTTGTCCTCACTCACACACATCCTGGGAAACTTCCTAGAATGTCACTCATCCTGATCATTACTCCAGGCCAAGCACGCTTAACTGTGGAGTTCTAACCAAGTAGGCTCCCGAAAAGGAAGGTGCACCTTGTTGACATGAGTCATATCATTTAGTCATTTGACCCTTTATCATTTGGGGATGTTACAATCACCCCCCCTTTAGGGCACAAGGTCCTCGTTGTGGGCCTTACATCTCAACCCAGGCAGTGCGCTGCACTTAAGGCTGGGAACCTCCCTCTGATACCAAATGTGACAACCGGGTCCCGGTGACAGCACAGACACCCCGCCTTAACATGGTCATCGGGTTCTGGCCCACCAGGTACCCCCAGTTTCCCCGCAGACACGTGGGGCCCACCCCAGGGTTCACCCACGTGTCTGAACGGGTCATCTGACTAATGACAGTCCCCACAGGCCAACACATGTCCTTTCTAGTGTGCTTTGTCCTCACTCACACACATCCTGAGAAACTTCCCAGAAGGTCACCCATCCTGATCACTACTCCAGGCCAAGCACGCTTAACTGTGGAGTTCTAACCAGGTAGGCTCCCGAAAAGGAAGGTGCACCTTGTTGACATGAGTCATATCATTTAGTCATTTGACCCTTTATCATTTGGGGATGTTACAATCACCCCCCTTTTAGGGCACAACGCCCTCGTCGTGGGCCCTACATCTCAACCCAGGCAGTGCGCTGCACTTAAGGCTGGGAACCTCCCTCTGATACCAAATGTGACAACCGGGTCCCGGTGACAGCACAGACAACCCGCCTTAACATGGTCGTCGGGTTCTGGCCCACCAGGTACCCCCAGTTGCCCCGCAGACACGTGGGGCCCACCCCAGGGTCCACCCCAGGGTCCACCCACGTGCCTGAACGGGTCATCTGACTAATGACAGTCCCCACAGGCCAACACATGTCCTTTCTAGTGTGCTTTGTCTTCACTCACACACATCCTGGGAAACAGAAGGTCACCCATCCTGATCACTACTCCAGGTCAAGCACGCTTAACTGTGGAGTTCTAACCAGGTAGGCTCCCGAAAAGGAAGGTACACCTCGTTGACATGAGTCATATCATTTAGTCATTTGACCATTTATCATTGAGGGATGTTACAATCACCCCCCCCCCCTTTAGGGCACAACGCCCTCGTTGTGGGGCCTACATCTCAACCCAGGCAGTGCGCTGCACTTAAGGCTGGGAACCTCCCTCTGATACCAAATGTGACAACCGGGTCCCGGTGACAGCACAGACAACCCGCCTTAACATGGTCGTCGGGTTCTGGCCCACCAGGTACCCCCAGTTGCCCCGTAGACACGTGGGGCCCACCCCAGGGTCCACCCCAGGGTCCACCCACGTGCCTGAACGGGTCATCTGACTAATGACAGTCCCCACAGGCCAACACATGTCCTTTCTAGTGTGCTTTGTCTTCACTCACACACATCCTAGGAAACTTCCCAGAAGGTCACCCATCCTGATCACTACTCCAGGCCAAGCACGCTTAACTGTGGAGTTCTAACCAGGTAGGCTCCCGAAAAGGAAGGTACACCTTGTTGACATGAGTCATATCATTTAGTCATTTGACCCTTTATCATTGAGGGATGTTACAATCACCCCCCCCCCCCCCTTTAGGGCACAACGCCCTCGTTGTGGGGCCTACATCTCAACCCAGGCAGTGCGCTGCACTTAAGGCTGGGAACCTCCCTCTGATACCAAATGTGACAACCGGGTCCCGGTGACAGCACAGACGACCCGCCTTAACATGGTCGTCGGGTTCTGGCCCACCAGGTACCCCCAGTTGCCCCGCAGACACGTGGGGCCCACCCCAGGGTCCACCCCAGGGTCCACCCACGTGCCTGAACGGGTCATCTGACTAATGACAGTCCCCACAGGCCAACACATGTCCTTTCTAGTGTGCTTTGTCTTCACTCACACACATCCTGGGAAACTTCCCAGAAGGTCACCCATCCTGATCACTACTCCAGGCCAAGCACGCTTAACTGTGGAGTTCTAACTAGGTAGGCTCCCGAAAAGGAAGGTGCACCTTGTTGACATGAGTCATATCATTTAGTCATTTGACCCTTTATCATTGGGGGATGTTACAATCACCCCCCCTTTAGGGCACAACGCCCTCGTTGTGGGGCCTACATGTCAACCCAGGCAGTGCGCTGCACTTAAGGCTGGGAACCTCCCTCTGATACCAAATGTGACAACCGGGTCCCGGTGACAGCACAGACACCCCACCTTAACATGGTCGTCGGGTTCTGGCCCACCAGGTACCCCCAGTTGCCCCGCAGACACGTGGGGCCCACCCCAGGGTCCACCCACGTACCTGAACGGGTCATCTGACTAATGACAGTCCCTACAGGCCAACACATGTCCTTTCTAGTGTGTTTTGTCCTCACTCACACACATCCTGGGAAACTTCCCAGAAGGTCACCCATCCTGATCACTACTCCAGGCCAAGCACGCTTAACTGTGGAGTTCTAACCAGGTAGGCTCCTGAAAAGAAAGGTGCACCTTGTTGACATGAGTCATATCATTTAGTCATTTGACCCTTTATCATTGGGGGATGTTACAATCACCCCCCCTTTAGGGCACAACGCCCTCGTTGTGGGGCCTACATCTCAACCCAGGCAGTGCGCTGCACTTAAGGCTGGGAACCTCCCTCTGATACCAAATGTGACAACCGGGTCCCGGTGACAGCACAAACACCCCACCTTAACATGGTCGTCGGGTTCTGGCCCACCAGGTACCCCCAGTTGCCCCGCAGACACGTGGGGCCCACCCCAGGGTCCACCCACGTACCTGAACGGGTCATCTGACTAATGACAGTCCCCACAGGCCAACACATGTCCTTTCTAGTGTGTTTTGTCCTCACTCACACACATCCTGGGAAACTTCCCAGAAGGTCACCCATCCTGATCACTACTCCAGGCCAAGCACGCTTAACTGTGGAATTCTAACCAGGTAGGCTCCCGAAAAGGAAGGTGCACCTTGTTGACATGAATCATATCATTTAGTCATTTGACCCTTTATCATTGGGGGATGTTACAATCACCCCCCTTT
The DNA here is from genome assembly GCA_963277665.1 of Viscum album. NCBI lineage: Eukaryota > Viridiplantae > Streptophyta > Magnoliopsida > Santalales > Viscaceae > Viscum > Viscum album. The sequence goes on along the minus strand of OY728138.1, from coordinate 808,274,346 downwards.
AGGGCACAACGCCCTCGTTGTGGGGCCTACATCTCAACCTAGGCAGTGCGCTGCACTTAAGGCTGGGAACCTCCCTCTGATACCAAATGTGACAACCGGGTCCCGGTGACAGCACAGACACCCCACCTTAACATGGTCGTCGGGTTCTGGCCCACCAGGTACCCCCAGTTGCCCCGCAGACACGTGGGGCCCACCCCAGGGTCCACCCACGTGCCTGAACGGGTCATCTGACTAATGACAGTCCCCACAGGCCAACACATGTCCTTTCTAGTGTGTTTTGTCCTCACTCACACACATCCTGGAAAACTTCCCAGAAGGTCACCCATCCTGATCACTACTCCAGGCCAAGCACGCTTAACTGTGGAGTTCTAACCAGGTAGGCTCCCGAAAAGGAAGGTGCACCTTGTTGACATGAGTCATATCATTTAGTCATTTGACCCTTTATCATTTGGGGATGTTACAATCACCCCCCTTTAGGGCACAACGCCCTCGTTGTGGGCCCTACATCTCAACCCAGGCAGTGTGTTGCACTTAAGGATGGGAACCTCCCTCTGATACCAAATGTGACAACCGGGTCCTGGTGACAGCACAGACACCCCGCCTTAACATGGTCGTCGGGTTCTGGCCCACCAGGTACCCCCAGTTGCCCCGCATACACGTGGGGCCCACCCCAGGGTCCACCCACGTGCCTGAACGGGTCATCTGACTAATGACAGTCCCCACAGGCCAACACATGTCCTTTCTAGTGTGCTTTGTCCTCACTCACACACATCCTGGAAAACTTCCCAAAAGGTCACCCATCCTGATCACTACTCCAGGCCAAGCACGCTTAACTGTGGAGTTCTAACCAGGTAGGCTCCCAAATGTGACAACCGGGTCCCGGTGACAGCACAGACACCCCGCCTTAACATGGTCGTCGGGTTCTGGCCCACCAGGTACCCCCAGTTGCCCCGCAGACACGTGAGGCCCACCCCAGGGTCCACCCACGTGCCTGAACGGGTCATCTGACTAATGACAGTCCTCACAGGCCAACACATGTCCTTTCTAGTGTGTTTTGTCCCCACTCACACACATCCTAGGAAACTTCCCAGACGGTCACCCATCCTGATCACTACTCCAGGCCAAGCACGCTTAACTATGAAGTTCTAACCAGGTAGGCTCCCGAAAAGGAAGGTGCACCTTGTTGACATGAGTCATATCATTTAGTCATTTGACCCTTTATCATTTGGGGATGTTACACCTGTATTGTGTTGTAAAGCTGGGAAGTGAACCTTTGTTCCGACACTCATCTTCTTGAAGGTAATTTCTGCATTAATGTTTTTGAATTCAGTATGCAAATTCAATACACTGGCATTTCTGTTTCATTAAATTCGTATGAAGTATTTGATACTTTTGTAATTTTTTGTTCATTTCTCATCTGCTTGCGAAACTAAAATATGACCTCTAGCAGAACATCATATGGATCAATGAAAAACCCATGGACACCTCGAATGACATTTTGGTCATGAAATTCTATCCAAGGTATGATATATATCTTCACCCCTGCAGTATGTTATCTTATGTTTCCAATTTCTGAATCTCTGAAAAACTCAATATGGATACAATATACCACTGTTAGTACAACTTAACATGTTATAATACCTCTTGAATGGGTTTGCATTATGTCTCACCCCTTCAGTTAACATTACATACTGCATATTTTTTTGATCTTCGTATTCATGTTAACTGTATGGTATAATAACATACATATGTGGAATAAAACTTTTCATTCTCCATATGTATATGTGTTAATAAAACCCCATATAATAATTGTGTGTGCGTTTTATATTGTATTCCTTTTGTATATGTGTTCGAATCCATTTTCATTGTTTATTTATGCTCCATTTTCCAGTCTTGCCGACTTGAAATCACAATTATAGAAACATGATTAACATGATCTTCTCTCGACTATTATGTGTTTCTATTCACTTTCATTATATTGAACCAGTTATTGGTGGCCATGTGAATTATATATCTTCCCAATTATGTGGGAATACAATGTATATGTGTTTTAACTATATATATGTTTTAACTGTTATTGACTTAAAACTCCATTTTATCTCTTGAGAAGGTTAGCAAGGCCCATAGTGGGACATTTATGGATCTCTATGCCTTTGCAACCCCATATGGTGTAACATAGGATTCCTATTTCCTAAGTCAGGTGCATACTCATGAGTTTGATTGGGAAAAAAGAGCAGAGCTTGAATATTGTGGGTTTTCATTTTATTTGTTTTTTAAATACTTCAATCTTCTGATTTTTTTGAAGTCTATTTCTTAAGGTCTCATTCTCTCTGGAATCAGGTGAAACAAAGGGGGGTCTCAATATTTATCATATAATAAGGGATGTTTGGAACTATTACTGTATTGTCGGATGTCCTCCTTTATTTTAAAATACTAGATGGGGAGAGGATGCAAATATTGGATTCCTTGAGTGGGTGCTATATATGACACTCTCCCTACACTTATTCACAAATTTGGGGTATCAACTTGCAATGATGGATATTGAGGTTCAGCAGTCTGGATCTCTTAAGCACTGGAGTGGGTGCTACATATGAACTGATGCTATATTTTCTCCCATTTTTCTGCTATGTTTTCATATTAAAGTCCTTCAGCTTGATTGAAGAACTCTTCCCTTCATTCACATTCAAATTTTTTGGGGTAAGAAATCATTATTTCTGAAGGTGGGACATGAGGATTATTTCCCAGACGAGCGATGGTGATGGCACTTTCTATATTTAGCTTTTGAGAATCCAAATTAGAAATTTAATCTATCTTTGTAATTATTTTCTATTTGTTGGGCAGTTTTTTGGTTGTGATCAATGTCGTTTGTGATATTGCATTTTCACTGATTATACTGTGCATCTGTTTGTCCCTTTTAATTTATTTTCTTTCCTTTAGTTATTTTAGTATTTAATAACATTTCCTTTCTGTTTTCTGGGTAGGAAAAAAACAGGACAGCACTCCACCCACCTCCTGAAGATCGAATCATATTGTTGTTGGAAGCATAACCAAATATCCAGGTTTGTGTTTCTAAATTGTTTTCAATGTTTTTTATGTTTTCGACCTTCCTCATTAAAGTGTATGAGAGACATTTCCCCTTTAATGTGTTGATTTCTCTAAAAGACATTTAATGTGCAGGGTTCAAGTAACTGTTATCAAAGATGTGATTTAGTGCTCTTTGTAATGGACATTTGTGAGACTATTCAGGTAAATATCTCATTGGTTGGTGCACTCCACTACTAATGTTGTTCCAATTTAAAAAACTAATCGAAAAAATCTTATTGCACTTGACATTTATAATAAGTGCTCCCATACAATTTTATTTTCAGAATTTCTAATTGAAGATGTGTGTTTTTACCATTTATTTAAATGATTTTATTCTGAATAAGGTTCACATGAAGATGAGAGATGGGGCGTGGTGTCTATATGGTCAGGAGTGGGCGGTCGCAAGCAACAACCACCAGTACGTAGTATGCCAGAGGACCAGGTATTCAATCAAATACCAAGTCTCTTGACATTTAGTGAACAACCAGATTCAATTATTCTTCATCTATTTTTTATTCAATTACACGTTGTTAAGTATTATGTAGTGGATGTTGAATATCTATTTTCATGTATTTAATTTATTCAATAGCGTCCTCTGTTTCATCTTTGTCTCTGATCTATTTGTCAACTAATTGAATGATGTATTCATATTCTATTCCCTCTTTTTTCATTTTCAGACAACATTACTTCCTAATTATAATTTATTCAACATATGTTTTCTTCGTAAAGTTTCTAAATATTAATCACTTATTAAAATAAAAACCATTAATTGAATACTCCCTGCAATATCACTTTAGTTCGCCAAATGTATAGTAAGTGTCGTTCTTTCCTCGTTGCCCTCTGTAGCAAGCCTATCGTTGTTCGCTCAAACCCTTACGACCTGTGGCTGCGCAACACTGATCTGTTCTCCGAATTTGTGAAATCTCTCTCTTTCAGAGTATTCCTGGTGGTTTCCTTCTTCGAGGAAACCATAAAGGATCTGGCCTTTGATTTCCCTTGGACCCTTGTAGGTAAGTTCCAATCTGGTCGGCCGACGATGGGTGTTATCAAGAAAACGTCGGAGCCAGTAGGTTTTGCAAATTTTTCTGTCGGACTCCAGGACTAGATGCGTATATTTATCAACTTCCCGGTCGAGGACTCCTTTTACTGGGGCGGTGGGAGAGGCGAGCGCGGGAGACTTAGCGTTTCCCACCCATGGCAGCTTCCATTCGTCATGCATCCAGCCCTGTTCCTCTTCGGCCCCGTTCCCTCGACCACTCTTGTATGAAAGGTGATCGGTTTTGCTTCAGTTCTTCCTTTGCAGCGTCATGTGCTTGTAAGAATTTTTATGTAAGGTACCCTTCGAATAGATCAGCAATTTCAAAATTAGAAAATAATCCTGCTCCAAACAGCATTGCTTCCAGAAAGGAGTTTGGTGGGTCAAATCATAATCCGAAATTGATCATCTGGAATCAACATTCCAAATGCATCCTTGTGAGATCTGAACTTGCTGGAACTGGAGCTCCGAATGCTGCATATCCACTATCAGAATTCCAGCTGGTTCCAAACATCAGAGGAATATGTTTTTATGCAATCACCGCCCTCACATCATTGTTTCTGATCATGCCGATGATCTTGGCCCATCCCTTAGTACTTTTACTGGATCGATCTCGAAGGCAATTTCACCACTTCATAGCCAAACTCTGGGCAACTTTAACCCTGGCTTTGTTCTGCAAGGTTGAATTTGTGGGTTTGCAAAATCTGCCGGCACCCGACACCCCCGCTGTGTATGTTTCAAACCACCAGAGCTTTCTAGACATATATATTCTTCTAACACTCGGGAGAAGCTTCAAGTTTATTAGCAAAACAGCAATTTTCCTCTTTCCGGTTGTCGGTTGGGCCATGCTTATGATGGGCGTTGTCCCTTTGAAACGAATGGACGGCAAGAGTCAGTTGGAATGTTTGAAGCGATGCATGGATTTAGTTAAGAAGGGGGCGTCTGTGTTTTTCTTCCCAGAGGGAACACGGAGTAGAGATGGTAAATTAGGTTTTTTCAAGAAAGGTGCGTTTAGTGTTGCGGCAAAGACGAGAGTGCCGGTGGTTCCAATTACACTTCTGGGAACCGGCAAAGTCATGCCTGCAGGAATGGAAGGCACACTGAAAGCCGGACCATTGAAAGTTGTCATACACCAACCGATCAAGGGAATTGATGCCGGCGTGCTTTGCAATGGAGCAAGGGGCGTGATTGCTGAATCACTTCATCAAGTTTAAGAGATCTAGGTATGTGTTCTGCCATTTCTGATTTACCAAGATTTTGTTATCTCTTGATTTTGGTTGTACACGATGGATGTTGTGCCTGCTCATCTATATGATAACATTGATAATGATGTGTAGTTAGCCAAATGTATGTATATGTGGGAAGATCCAATATAGAATACAAGAATGAATAACCCATTCAAAAAATCTATTGATAATTTTTTTTTCTTTATGTGATACCACTCCAAAATAACTCTTCATTAAAGATGTTAAATTAACTCATCAATAACTTTTTATCACACACTCATATTTGACAAATAAAACAATAATTTATTAAGAAAAATTGTTTCTCAAACGTAGATTTTATTTCTCTCATCAACCATCACTCCACCTTTCTATTCATATTTCATATGATCTAAGCAAGGAAAGAAATTGTGGTTTTCCCACCCTAACTTTAGGTTATTTATAGGCAATCAATATTTCTAATTTGTAGGAAATAACCCACAACTAATATCATATTCTTGTCTTCTCCCTCTCAAAGGTTTCACTCACTTCATCATCATGGTTTATTTTCATTTGCAGCACTTCATGATATAAACATATTTTTGTTGTTTAACGGCTGATAACTGCACTCATTTATCTACACCATAAAACATTTACTCTAATTTCTTACATGTTAGGGAAAATAAACAAAATAAATTTGGGAATATTGATAAGATTACTTGATTCATAGTGAATACAGTAGTGTTGAGATTTTCCTCACAGACAAGACTCTAAAGTCTCTATAACTTCTCCATTTTGGGAACACTTCATGCTTCCTTTCAAAAATTTCTGATCATATGTTCTCATACGAAGCATTATGGTCTTTCTCTTTTTAACCAACTCCTTATGTGGGATATTTTTCTAAGCATGGGACATAAGGGCAAAAGAAATTTCTAGTACTAAATTTCTTTACTTTAGAATCATTTTATGTGAAGGTTGGATAGTCATACAATCCTTGGCATCGTAGAAATTTCCCAAGCATCTCCCACACAACCTCTCATTAATTCTAAAATTATCAATTTTTTCGGTCTAAAAAAAACTTCATCTTTGCTTTCTTATCAATACTCTTCCCTGCTATAAGATGAAACACCTTTTTACTTATTTTCATCTTTCCTTATTGTCAAGAGAAGCACTAACCAGAATGTCCTTGTTTCTTTTCTTTCCATCGATCCTATATAACTTTAAAAATTTATAGGGTATGTGTAGGGAGTGTGGTCATTAAATATTTAGCATAGTCACCTTGTTTCTCACATCATCCATTAGTTCTTTACAATTATAAAATTAATTTTGTATGGACATACGTATTTATTTTTCTGAAATAAACATCCACTTCCTAAGGTTTCTCCTCTACCCCATTGATCTGCCCCTTACTTTTCTAGAGTTCCTCTTACTAGGTTTATATCGCTTCTAAGGGGATTATATTTTATACCATAATAGATAGTCTTTCTATAGAAAATATCCACAACACCAACAATAACCTTTGAAACTTCATATTTCATAATATTGATTGGTTTGTCGATGGAAATCTAATTGCTATCCAGATTCACTCCTAACTTTAACATGCCATTCACTTGGAATATTTTCCCTTCTTGAATGTTCTATACTTGATAAAGATGTATTTTTTTTTTATGATTTCTTTCAAGATATACACTTCCATTTTTACCATTAAAATATGTACTACTAGATAAAAAAATTCAGGTTCACTAAAAAAAAAGGAACATCTAGTAAAATTTATTTAGTGCTCATCCTCTTAGAAGCTTTGGATGATTCAGCATGAACATCTAGAGCTTTTTTATAATTTGTTCTGATCAACTTCAATGTGTTTTTGTCTTTATTATACCATGACTATGCCTCATCAAATTTTTCTACTTTTTCATAAATGTTTACTTTAATTTCATTGAGCATTTTATCTGGTTCTGTAATCTTCACCATGAAATTATTAATTTCATCAATGACATCTTTTTCGACCACATCATTATTTTTTCTCTCCTTTTAAAGTTGCTTGTCACTTTTCTTGATCTTGGTGTTTTACTTAAGATAGACTACCAGTTCATATCTCAATATATACTAATTCAAGTTTTCTTCTTTTTCCCCATCATGACACGACGTGTCTTCATGATTTTTAACCTAAGCTATGAAGGTTTTATGATTCTGAGAGGTACCACTCTCTTTTGAATAACTTCATGTTCATCAGTTTTCATCATCTTCTCTGGATATAAACTTTCTTGTAAACTTTCTTGAAAACTACTTATTTCCATTTTCATCCATTTTAGTTTTTTCTAAACAATTTATAGAGAATTTTGTATCATTATGAATACTCTCAATTCCGTCATATTAGATATTTGGATAGTTAATTATAAAAAGTATGATTCCCCCGTAACTAAAACTTTTAAGAGGGATCATACCTTTGTATTTTCTTCTCCCACTTCTTGAGTTTTAGAAAATATGAGACATCGTTCTGTTATGTTTTCTATCACTTCCTGCACCATCATCTGAATCTATGATCGGTTTGTCATTTTTATCTTTTATCTTTCGTCCTCATCTCATTAGAAAACCAGTATGGTGTACTTCATCCAAAAATAATTCATCTCTACCATCCAATGAATAAACATTTTCATCTGATATCTGTGGGATGTTTCTTGTTAATTTTATTACAATAGTTGAATCTTACAATGTCTCTTCAAAACATGTGAGGTTTTTAATCTAAATCACTATAGTAGAGTAATAATCAATATTTTATTCATTATCCATCCTCAAATCTTCAAAATTACCCCTCTAAATCAACAACATTTCTTCTTTGACTTTTATATTACCCTAAAAAATACTCTCAGTTTTATCGCAAATTTCATTAGTAGATTGAAATACCAACACTAATGCATAGACTATCGAAATGGGATATAATTATAGCATTTATATTCCGTCCACCTTCATATTCCATTTATCCTTGAATATCATGGGAGCATCTTTCTCCCTAGGTTAAATCACCTAGTGGCTTCATCTACAACATCAATCCAATGTGGGAGATGGTAAGGGATCACCATATTCCTTCATCCATGATAATTATTAACTTCCAATATTAGAACTTCTATACTATTTACTAATGGTTATCCATCATCAATATCAGTTAAGGGTGGATCATTATGGGGAAACTAGTTTAGCTCCAATACCACTTGAAATTCCAATGTGCGGTCATATCGCTGAAAGGGGGAGGGGACGAATTAGTTGTACCTCACTTATGAATTCATATCCTTCAAATAAACCTCTTTAAAAGGTTATTATCATGATGCCTTCATTATTTTTCATCTCACCACTTCCTGTATGCAAGTAAATGAAATCACAGAAAAGAACATGAGTATTTACAATGTTTGGCCTCAATATGAGAGATTACTACATATTTAGTTTGATTATTGTCTTGAGATTGGGATTTCCATTGGGAAAAAATTCACTAAAATTAAATGTAATCATGAGAAAAACATGGTAGGAAAACTCTCGAAATGATAAATCATAATTTAATGCAGTGGACATTATCTCCTGAAAATCCATTTCATCTCCTTATGGGACCTTTATACTAGCATCCCACCTATTGATCAATCTCTAGAACAACTCCTTTAGTCTCTGTGTCAATTTTTTATACTGGCTGCCACCAATGTGCATGTGGTCTTCTATAAACTATTATGAATAGGAATTCGACTTCATCTATCCATAGAGAAAATATTTGGCCTTGTTCTTCTTAATGAACACATGTCCATATCTTTTGTTGAATCATGTTTATAGGAAGTTGAAAATTTTATTCTTCCTCATCAATAAATCCACTGAAATATCAACATATGTATTGTATTACACATCATCTTCATTGCTAAGGTGCCATGACCTTAACCATGGAATAGATGTGTATTTCTGTTTTTCATAGGGAAACATTCCTCCTAAAATTCTAAATACCAAGATACGGTTTTCATAGATTACTCATTTTCTGACCATGATTTTTACTATGATTAGTGAAATGAATAAAATGCCATTTCATCACATCCAATCCTTCCTCTATTCTCACTCTACTACTTCTAGTGATGCATAAAAATCCTTTGTGGTGCTGATCCTTCATAGTCCTTACATAATATTGTGAATTGATCATCATTCACATGATGTGAGGAGGCTTCCATATATCTTATCCTAAGTTAAAATAAAACTTAGAAGTTTGGTTGTTCAAATCAAGGAAGAACACTTTGAGCATCATTAAATTGAATTTCTAGAAACATATTCTAGTGTTTTTCATTTAACAAAAAAATCTCATTTTTTATAAAATTTAAACTTACTATTTCAGTAGGTATGTCATTTGGTAAGACTTCTAAATTTCCATTCCTTGGGAGATGTTCAATTTGGAAAATGGCTTCCATATGACTTCAAAGTATTAAGATGCACCTTTAAAATTCCAAGGGCTTTCATGCCTTTTTCAATTTTATACAAAAATGAAAAGTCCTATAAAATTCATGTAAATGTATTGTGAACTATTCTCAAAGTCATATGAACTTTCCTAACGACTTACATGTTGCACCAAATAATATAAGGTAGAAAACCTACAAGATTGGGGTTGAATTATATTTTAAAAACAACATAAAATATTCTAGAACCGTCTATTTTTATGTTGATATGAAATAAAATATTCTGAATATGTTAAAACATAACACAATATAAATGTAAAGGCAATAGAAATTAATTGCATAAAAAATTTGATAACATTTAATGATTTTAATAAATACAAAAAGAGCAAGGTATTAAAATAACGAATATTGTATAGAATAATTATTCCAATACACCTATAAAGAATATTTTAAAACAAACTCACTTTAACAATAAGTGGTAAGGAAGTTTGTAAAAATAACTTTACATATCTAGAATTTTCTAACTATCGGCGTGTCTTCTTATATTTAGAATCACTCGACTTAAATCCGTTTAAAGGTTATTTTTCTTCCTTTTTGTGGAATTCCTTTATCAAAACGATCAAAAATAGCTTTGTATTCTAATCCTTTGAAACCCACGACCACATATGCTCAGACCTAGATTTTTCTTACTATCCCCAAAATCTCTCAACCAAAACAATTGAAAAAACAACAATCCCAAGAAAAACTAAAATCTTTTTTTAAGATGGACCTCATACAATGGTATATCTTAGTGAAAATGCTCAAAAGAATTCAACTGATAAAAAACACTCCAATGATAACAAGCAATTACACAACTTCAAAATGATCAGAATCATTTAATGTATCAAGTAATGTATCCGTCTCTACAAAATTATGGCTTAATGTATGCTTCATTATAACAAACTTCATCATTAGAATTATACTTTCTTCAAAATTAGTGGTAACAACATCAGAAGAAGCCTCATTATCTTCTGATAAATTCATCAAAAAATCACATCTTCTGACATAGCTATTCATACACCATTATAGTTCTTGTATATCTGTTGAATGTAATATATAGTGAAATGACATATTAATATATTTTAATATAATTTTCTATGGAATTTTAATAATCTGAAATTCAATTATATAAATAAAAGAAAACTAGAATAAAATATAAAGTTAAATCATATTCTTATAAAGTTTACTGTTATTCCCAAAAAAAATATGCAAGTGAGTCATTGACTTGACAATATTCACCTTTTTCAAAAACACAAGACATATTGGAAAAAATTACATGTTGCACTGAATTTTAAAATAAAAATCCCTACATGTTCTGATGAAGTAAACTTCTTCCTCTCTTTCATATAATATTCAAAAGAATTTTTTAGATGCAAATAAGATACGTTGATAGAAAATTTAGGCTCCTTTTTATTTCTTCTATATTGTTTAAATAAATATCAACCTTACTCATTTCACCTCCTTTTACAAAAAAATTTACACAACAAAATATCCCTCTTTGTAAAAGGATAAGGAATAAATTTTGTCCCCGTTAAAGTATTTTCTAAATTTCAATTTATCTAGATTTTCTCCCCCTTAAGAGAAAAACTTATAGTCCTTCACAATTCATAAAATTCTCATTTTTTGTAAAGTTTCATCCTCATAATGATTTTTAAAATCAAACAGTGAAGTTGAAAAAAACATTAAAACAAGTGAAGATTAAAAAAATAGAAAACCCCCTTGTATGAATATATTTCCCCCTTAAATTGAAAATTCATGCATATGGAATAAAATTTCAATCAAATGATTAGAAGATATAGTTTATCAAATTGAACTTTCTAGAAGATATCTTTGGATACATAGATGATTGTCCTCTTTCGATGATGGTTCCGATAATAATGTTCATCTAGAAATTTCTTATATTTCATTATGTTGAAGTTATTTTTCTATCAATATAGAAAATAAAATTTCCATTTTCATCCATGGAATAATTCATAGGAGATTTGGTTGGAATCAATTAAATTAAAGGTTAATTTTAACAAATTAAATTGAACTTAAAACATATTTTAAGATAGATAAAAATCAAACCAAAGTAATTTTAGAAAGTGAAATATGTATTCCCTATTTATTGAGTAATTTTTCAATGTCATGAGATAGGTTAAAGAGGATGTGAATTGATGATTATTTTAAGTTGAACATTCTCATTTTTATATATGTTATAATCTATTGAAATTTGACTGTTTTGTAAAAAATATCAGCAAGGTGAATTTTTGTTTTCATAATGTCAAGAACAATCTCTTCTTCTTTTTTGTTAAGAAATTTATGGATATGGAGTCTTATATTTATGTTATTTTCACTTGATTCATGTTTTGGGTTCCTATACAATGTAATAGTACTCTTATTATCTTAAAGAATTAGAGTTTGAGTCAGACTAAAACCAAAAGCATTGGGTGTGTGTTGCTTCCATAAACCTTGTTCAAAATAATTTTCAGCTTTTACATATTCAACTTTAGTAGCGGAGATTCAAGTATATGGATTCTTCTTGCAAGACCAGGAAATTAAATCTTCTCCTAGGATGTGACATGTTGGAGATGCACAGTTTTTATCAAACCTACAACCTTCAAAGTATACATCCTGGTGGCTTTTATATAAAAAATCATTTCCATAAGAATGGAACAAACAATATTATGAGGCATCTTTAATGTAAAAAAAATATTTCATTTATTTAAGATGTGATTCAATAATATTTTCTTGAAGTTCAACACATAAACTTACTCGAATCATTATATTCAGTCAATAATTCATTTTATATAACAAAATTATAATCACACATCTATGAATTTTTTAAATTTCCTGGTTTTCTGAATTCATCAATACCCCATTTGATAGATGTTTCAATAAGAGCACTTATAAATAAAGCATTGTCAAAACCAAAATGTTTGATTTAGTCTGTGATATATTTTGTATGTGTTTAAATATTTCTATCTAGTTTTTATAGATTTTAAAACCTAAAAAAAATTAATTTCACCCATCACGATCATTTGAAACTCATTTTTCACAAGTCCTAAAATATCATTTAAAGGGATTTTTTAGTTGAACCAACAAAAATTTCATAAACAAAAATTAGAATTACTATGGTATCATTGAAAACCATTTTTATAAAGGAGATGTATTGGTATTAAACTTAAAAGTATTATTAAAAAAATATTGTAATTCTATTATACCAAGAACATGGGTCTTGTTTTAGTTTATAGAGTGATTTAGAACATTTGAATACATGTTCTGAAAATTTAGCACCTTCAAAACCAACAGGTGACTCGAAATAAACTTCCTTCTAAATAAATAAATTTATAAAAATCCTCATAAATTTCATCTGAAATAATGTAAAACTTAGATTTATAGTAAAGTCGATTAAATTACAAATAGAATCAAGTCTAACTACCATTATAAATATTTAACCATAGTGTATGCCTTATTCTATATAATAACCTTTAGAAAAAAGTATTTCCTTATTAACTATTATAGTTCCATTTTAGTCACACTTGTTTTTAGAAACCCATTTTATTCCAACCACAAGATGTTATTTAGGAAACTCAACTAAATTCTTGATGTGATTTTATTTGAATTGATTTATCTCTTCCTAAACATCCCTTATATAACATTCATCACCCAGAGAATCATCTTCTATTTTCAGTTCGAATTTGGATAGGAATGCCTGATGCTAATGATGATTTCTTAACAAAGATTTAGTTTTTGTTAGTTTTCTTATATCTCCAATGACAATGTATGTGTGACGACTCCTTAAGATCAACTAGTTTATTGGTAAAATAAAAATTTGATCCTCAAATATTGGGTGTACATATTCTATTGAAATATTTTTCAGATATTGAAAATCTTCTAAAGTTATTTATAGAGGGTTTACTGCTGGTGGTTGTGAATGAGCTTCCAATAAATAAGTCAGAGGATTTTTAAAAATATCATATTGGGGATTAACTTCCAAACCTTTTACAGAAATAAGAGGTCCAGTTTTGTCAATTTTATATGAACTGTTTCATCAAAAATAGTTGTTAGTTAACACTCTAAAATCCTTACTAGTTGTAGAATAGCCAAGAAAAATTCTCTCAGCACCCTTAGGATCAAATTTACAAAGTAGATGATTAATATTCATGAACAATACTTTACACCCAATGACACTAAAGTATATAATTTTTCACTTCCTTCTAGTCCACAACTCATAAGGGGTTTTATTATGAAACAGAAAAAGTAAAACTTTATTTATAGTATAGAAAGTATTACCCCCTACCACTGCTCAAAAATGTCAAATAACAAAATAATCACTTAGAAAAGTTTGAGTAGTTTCTTGAATAATTATTTTTCTTATTTTAACTACACCATTTTGTTTTGGAGTCCTTGGGGCCAAATAAATTATGAATCAAAATTTTAATACTCTAAAAAGTTTAAAAATTATATATTAAAAACTTTCCATGATGATCGCTCCTAACATTAATCTAAGGTAGGTTTTTCTCATTTTTATCTAAATCCTAAAATGTTTTGAAATGATTAAGTTCTTTTGATTTTTGCTGAGAAAATTTACCTCTATAAATCTAGTACAATCATAAACCAAGACATATATATATTTTTTCCTCTAATGCTAAAAAAAATTAGGATCAAATAAATCTATGCGCAGTAAATTTAAAGCATCAGTATTTGAGACAACAATTTAAAGTTTGAAACATGACATATGGTACCTACCAAATTGACAAGGATTATAGATTCTAGTACTATTATACTTGATTTCTAATAAATATCTAATGTATCCTTTCCTATAATGTATATATAATTTCCAAAAGATAAAATATCCTAATCTTATAGGCCAAAATCAAGATAAATTTTCAATTACACTCAAATAAGGTAAATTTATTTGTCTTAACCCTTCTAAGTCAAGTATATAAACATTCACATATCTATCAGAAAATGAAATTTAAGTACCTTCTGGATATTGAATAGTACATTATTCATTCTTAAATTCACTAGGTAACCCTCGTCACATGGTTAACTAATGCTTATTAGGTTTTGTTTAATACCTAAAACATACAAAACATTAGAAATTAATGTTTTTTAGGAAAATATAAATAACTGATTTTGATGATTTCTCCTTGCATATTTTTTCTATTAGTGGTCATCCTTTATTAAACTTTTTAGATCCTAGAAGTTGTACATGTCCTCAGGCATAGGTTGAGAACAAAAACTTTCAATGTACCATTTATTACGGCTGATAGTACTCATCCTCTTTTCCTGAAAACAATAAATAAATGTTCTTGGTACCCAAACATTCTTGGGTCATGTTACATTAGAAGACATAATTTTAGGAATCCATATCTTCCAAACTCATCTACATTGAAAAGATTCTAGTTCTTTGGAAATAAATTATCTATGAAAAATAAATATCTAAACTTGGTTTCAAGAATAATGTTATTCCTAGTGACCTCCATGTTGACATTTAGTGCAAAATGGTGCACTTTTAGATACAAAATAATTTGATTCAAAATGTTATTTAAAAAATGTAAATCCTATATCATTAGATTCTCTAGAGGATATTAGTTGATTATTAATTTTTTTAAATCACCCTAATTGGTTGTAATGTTCAACAAGTGTTTCTTTCAACTATTAACGTTGGATTTAATCTTAAAAACTAAATTAAGATAAAATGAATTTGAATTTGAATTAAAATTTGAATCTAATTACAATGAATGTATATAAATTTCATAAGTTATCATTGAAATTGTTTTATTAGCTTTAATAATAATTTTCTCTACACAATCATAGTTACATTTCAATTATTATTTTCAAACACCATAAGGCTTACATATCAAACCATTTCCTCCAATATGGGAATGCTATCTTCATTATCCATTGAATTTATGTTTTTATTATTTGTTTCTTCATCAAATAAAGTGGAATAATCATCATCATTTCAATAATAAAATTTATAGTCTAGAGTTAATTTTTTTAATTATTCCATGGTTACCATTTCCTCCATAATAATTTTATTTATTTTATTATTTGTGTGCATAAACTAATGAAAACTCTATGAAGTATTGTAAGGATGTTGAAAGGGTGTCAAGAAATATGCAATGAGAAGGGGATTACTTTGAGCCCATGGCATAAAGATTAAAATTCAAATAAAAAGTAATTATTGAATTGGTATTTGGAAATAAAGTAAGTCAAGATTGAGCATGAGTGGAGATTTCAGAATATTATAGATTTTCTAGAGTCTAGTTACTATTAGAAAGCCCACATGCGAGGAGTGAAAGTAATTGGGGGAGAACTGCTCAAGTCACCTGAGAATGAAGTTTTATGATGGTACATGGAACATGGCAGACATGGAGCTTTTACCAAGTGATGACAGTGAAAACGCATTGGCGTGGCATGCAAAAATTTTCTATTTAGAGAGGGGGATCACATATGAGAGGAAGATCCTTCATCCATGGGGGGGGGGGTGCTTCCAAAAACCATCATTCACCGAGGGGAGCACACAAAATGTAAGGGAAAACATAGCCTATTTCTATTTTTCTTTTTTCAAGATGCGTTCATTTATTATTTTCATTGTTTCCATTCTTAGCATGAGTAGCTATATAATTTAGGGAATAGTATTGGTATGGTTTGAATCTATAAAATGTTCAGCTTTTAAATTCCATGGTTTTTTAATTGCTTTATTAAGATCATATATCTCATTTCCATTCTCAATGAGCATCAATTTTATGCTATTCTATAGACCGACGAATGCTGATAGTGATGGATTTACCTTTGAATTTTAACCAAAATAGTGATAATAGAAAAGGTTAAAGTTCACTTTTCCATTAAGAATCAATTCAATTCCTAAGTGATAATTGAAGAATTATTTCTAAATAAATATCAATGAGTTGTTTCGTACACCGATGCAAGTGCTCAATGGATCAACACCTTTTCTCAAACACTTTCACAATTGTGGAACTCTTAAGTAAAAACATAAAATCTATAAATCAATTCACATCAGTTTTATTTCCCTTATTTCAATTTTTGATTGTCTCTCACTCTATATCATTGTTCTCACTATATCCATTTTCATTTGGCACTTTATTCTCACACATTTCATCTCATCTTCACCATTTCACTTCCCCCTTTTTGTTTTTCTTTTGATTTTTGGTTTTTCTAGTTTTCTTTCTTACTTTCACACACCATTTTCCTTACATGTTGAATCAAAACCCTCCTCACCATCATACTAGTTTTATGTAGTAAGTAGGGTTTTATAAATAATTAATTTGCATGAATCCCCAAAGAATTTTCTATCAAATTTTGGTGTCGTTTTCAGGGAGGGAAAATGTGACAAAGTCAAAACAAAAACATAAAAAAATTATATAAAAAACATAAAAAAACCACAAAACCTTGAAATCAAAAAAATAAAAAACATTAAAAATGTCCAAAAAATTCTGAAATTTGTTTGGTGAGTCATGTATGCACACAAGGTCTTATAAGTCAGAGCTTGAAACTCCAATTTCTGAAATTAGTAAACACAATTTTGTTCTTATAAAATAAAAGAAAATTGAAATGAAGAATTTTCAAAACTTATATTTAGGAAGAGTTGAGAATCAAAACATCAATATACTACAACCCATGGATCTTACCCCTGAGAGACCTAGACTTATGGAGTTTTAAATACCAATAGTGCAAAGTAATCCATCTTACATCAAGTTGCCCATAGGTCTAGGAACAATGGAATTAAACAATCTCATATTTCACAGCTTCCATCATTTAATGGCCTCCATGTAGAAGATTCCCTTGATTTTATTAAATACTTTTATGGTTATGTCCAAAAATTGCCTCTATGAGGTCTGAGTGAGGAGGAGTTGAGGTTGAGAGTTTTTTCGTTCTTTCTTAAGGGTGAGTCTATGAATTGGTTCTAAAACACATATGAAAAAATATTTGAAACATGGGATAAAGTGTTTAATGAATTTGTATCCAAATTATACCCTAGAAACACCACCATAGATGTGATGCACAATATCATTAAATTTTTCTAATATTAGGGATAGTTGTTTCACAAGGCATGAGATAGTTTTAGAAGACTTCTCCAAAAAATTCCCAACCATCAATTAGATCCTCACCTTTTTATGGATACTTTTTACAGTGTTCTCACCCCTTATAACTAGAATCTAGTTGACCATTTCTGTGGGGGTGACTGTTGGTTCTGAGCATAGTGGAAATGTGCGGAGGTGGGTGATATATTAAAATTTCTTTTAATAATCTTTACTCGAAACTAAGATCAAAGATCTCGAACTTCAAATTTATAGTTAATTTATTTAATATTTTAAGAAACAAATACCTGGGCATAGGAACTTTATTTGTTGGTGAATGTTAATCATCCGAAAGGACCCTTTCATATTATCTTCACTGGGCTGTGAGGATCCAAGGACTGAATCCCTCTAGCGGTGATCCATATGTGATCTAATAATCTTTGAGCAACACAACTCGATCTTTGAGTGCAAGTGTGATGAGTTGAATGTCTTGCATTGTTCGTTCTTGATCTCTCATTCATCGGTCTTGAAGAAATCTATCTTTCACTTCTCATTCTTGAGAGGGAGAGAGAATGAGGAGTTGAGAGGGAATTCTTTTTTCACAACAATTCTCTATTATCAATTTTTGAATACACTACACAATAGATATAAACATCTATTTATAGAGTTAGGATTTAAGTTAAAATATTATTTAATTGCATACCATCCATTAAATTACATTTATTACCTTTAATAAACCCCATTCCACATAATAATAATTATATTATTATTATCCTGTGTCACATGCCAACTTGTGCAATAAAAAATATTATGTAACAATCCTATTAATTAATAGTTGTCATCAGACTTAGTCTTGGTCCATTCAAACTCCTATATCATTTATTGAACAATTGAATAAATATTTTATTCATAAATAAATATTTTATTCATAAATAAATATTTTATTCACATCTAGAGAATAGATATTTATTAAAATATTTAATAAAAAATGAATATTTTATTCACATGTCAGTGAATAAATATTTATTTAATTTATGCGATCAATATAACTTGAATAAAATTATTCCTTAGACTTGAGAATAATATTTATTATATTAATTAAACTCAAATAGAATTTAATCAAGATCAGCAGAAACACTTAGTGTGTGACCCTCTAGGATTCTTTCTCATTGGCATTAGGCATACTTATCTAAAGTCTAAGATTACTACCTAGCAATGAGTCAAGGAACCCAAGAGAAAGAACTTAATGTTGCAACATCGAAAAACACATACAAATGTTCACTGTGTAATATAATCCTTTTTTCACAATATCTCATCAAGTAGGTTGCATAATCGTGTCACCAACCTATATGATCAATATATCTTTCTTTGACTACTTGAAATAAACACATTGTTACACCCTGACCATGGAATTTAATGTGAATTTTCTATTTTAATCAAAGGGACAAGATATCATCATCCATAAATATATAAGGGATAAATCCTTTCTTGAATTATTCATTAATGGCATGTCACTCATGACGCACCCAACGTATCCAACTTCGCCATGAATTTTTATCATCATGGTTTATGAAATACATCTAGGTACGTGAGTTGTAACATATATTAATAATAATCTTAAATTCTAAGGACAATCACACACACTCATAGATATGAATATTCGATGACACAAAAACATGCAGAATTCCTACTGGATGGTATGCTATCATAATCTCTCATCTTAGATATTACCAACTGTAAACTTCATGAGAAGAAATCTCATCTTCTTACGAGTACTCACACCTGACAGTCTATATCGCACATCAAAGTTCTCATCATAGCGGGGAACCATTATGACCTTATCAATGTGAAACATACTCTAGGATATTATTACATTAGAGTCATGCAGAAAAACAAAAAATATGTAATAAAAAGTTTTATTAACATTCAATACATCGAATATTCATTTAATCAAAGTGAAAATAGTTGGTCCTAAGACACCAAATCCAACAAACTCCAATTTGGACTAGATCCAACTACCTAAAACCTTCAGTCTGCTAGACCTCACATGATAGTCATGTTTTTTCTGAGTTAGGGATTTAGTCAAGGGGTCTACCACATTGTCTTCCATTGAAATACTACTCATTGTAGCTTTACCTCTCTGAGAAAAATCCCTTAAGAGATGATACTTCCGAAGTATGTGCTTCATTCGCTGATGCAACCTTAACTCTTTTTCAAGAGCCACCACTACAGTATTATCACAATAGAGTGTGATAAGATCTTTACTACTAGGTACCACATCAAGCTCTTGTTTGAAGTTGCACATCCATACTGTTTCTCTATCTGCCTCAAAATCCGTAATATACTCAGACTCTGCTGTAAAATCTGCAACCACAACCTGCTTTGAGCTCTTCTAGATCATAACACCTCTATTCAAAGTGAAGATGTATCCCGTTTGTGACTTCATGTCATCTTGATCAATTTAGAAACTATAATCTGCATATTCTTTGATGACTAGTTCCTCATCTCCTCTATAAACCAGGAGTATATCCTTAGTAAACCTCAGATACTCAAGGATAGTCTTAACTACCATCCAATAGAGATCACCTGAACCAACTTGATATCTTCCTACCACACTTAATGTGTAGGAGACATCTATTATATTACATAGCATAACATACATGAATGACCTAATTGCTTATGTGTATGGAATCCTTGTCATTCTATTTCTTTACTTATGTGTTTGAGGACACATTTTCCTAGAAAGATGAATTCCATGTGATGCTGGAAACAATCCCATATTATACTGTTCCATACTAAATCACTTCAGTATCTTATCAATGTATGTACTTTGATTTAGGCCAAAATATCTCTTGGATCTATCATGATAGATCTTGATCCCAAGAATATATGCTTCCTCACCCAAGTCCTTCATAGAGAAGCATTTATTTAACCATGACATACAGACTATAATACTAGTATTTCATTTTCAATGAATAATATGTCATCAACATATACTATTAATAAAATGACTGCATCCCCATTAAACCATTTATAGACACATGACTCACATTCATTCTTTATGAAACCAAATTCCATTATGGCCTCATCAAAATGAATGTTCCATGACCCAAATACTTTCTTTAATCCATAAATGGATCTTTTTAAATTACATACCTTTTTGGAATCTTTTGGAGTCAAAAACCCTTCAGGTTGTGTCATATAGACATCTTCCTGAAAGTTCCATTAAGGAAGACTATTTTGACATCCATTTTCCAAATCTCATAATCACAGAAAACCATAATAGAAAGTATAATTCTGATGGATTTCAGCATTGTAATCGGTGAAAAAGTTTCATCGCAGTCAATTCCTTGATGCTGTTTAAACCCTTTTACATCTAGCCACACCTTATATGTATTGACTTATCCTTCCATATCCATTTTCTTCTTGAATACCCATTTTCATCCAATGAGATTTACATCTACTAGAGGGTCTACCAAAATACATACTTGGTTTTGATACATGGAATCCATTTCATAATTCATGTATTCTTGCCACTTGGCAACATTTTATGCCACTTACTACTTCTTTGTAGGTTAGATGATCATTATTATCCATTAATAATGTATCACCATCATCAGTGACTAGAAAACCATATCGTTCTAGTTCTCTAACCTCTCTAGTAATCCTATGCAGTAATTGTGTCTTTGGAATAATTTCTTCTTCCAAAGGGCTTTGTGGAATTTGTTCCTGTGCTAACTCTTGTGTATCTTGATCCTGGACTTCATTGAAGTCTATCTCACTCCCACTATATATTTTAGAGATAAGATCCTCCTCAAGAAATGTGAGACGTCTATCAACCACAACCTTTTTGTCTGAAGGATTGTATAGGCAGTATCCCTTTTTTTCTCTAGGATATCATATAATGATACACTTTGTGCCTCAGAGTGTAAACTTGTTACCTAAATAGGCCTTAAAAATGCTTCTCAACCCCACACATGTAAGTAAGATAACACATGTTTCTTTCCATTCCATAATTCATATGGTATACTGTATTTTTCTTTAGTTGGCACAAAGTTTAGTATGTATGTTGTTCTTTGTAATGTGTATCCCCAAAAGGATAATGGAAGACTCACATGACTCATCATTGATCCCACCATGTCCAATATGGTGTCATTACTCCTTTTACTTACACCATTCCACTGAGGCGTATAAGGAGGAGTGATTTGAGATAAAATCCCAAACTTCTGTACATAATCAATGAAGTCTTGATTAAGACATTCTCCACCAAGATCTGAGAAAATTTTCTTAATTTTCTTACCAAAATGGTTCTAAACTTCATTCTTGTATTCCTTGAATTTATCAAAAGAATCCAACTTGTACCTCCTTAATTAGACATATCTATATCTACTAAAATCATTAATAAAAGTTATAAAGTATGAGTACCCACCCCTTGTTTCAATAGGAAATGTTCCACACACAATGGTATGAACTAATTCAAGAAGCTCTTTATCCCTTTCACCTTTCCCACTAAATGTATCTTTGGTTATTTTCCTTGTAAATATGTGTTACATACACCAAGTGGTTTTAGTTAAAAAGAATTTAAATATTCATCTTGATGTAATTTATTCAAGTGATTTTTATTTACATGAACTAGTCGGTGATGCCATAGTTGGGTGTGGTATGAGTCATGTGAAGTAACTTCATTATCGATTTCCATTATTTGGTTCTTATAATCTAACACATAAAGACCATTATCTAAATGCGCCTTACCATAAAAAATACTATATTTATAAAAGAAGTAACATTTATTCCCAAATTTAAAAATAAATCCATATGTATCAGGTTTGGATACAAAAATAATGTTTTTGGTAATTAAAGGAACCTAATAAAAACCATTTAAAACCAAGATAATTCTAATCGACATTGTGAGGTGGTAGTCCCCAATAGTTATAACAATAAGTTTAGCTCCATTGGCTACTTGAAGACCGACCTCTCCTCGACCAATATTTTTGAATATACTTGGTTCCTGTATTTGAATACATATGTGAGTACCAAAAGCTATATATAATACCCAATTTATAGAAATAGATAAATTGCACTAGATAACAAACACACCTGAAGCTTCCCCTAGCTTCCTAGGCTAGGTGCAGTTTTTCTTCCAGTGGCTCTTCTTGCCACATGAGAAATAGACAACATCCTATTCCATTTATTCCCATTTGATCTTCCTCTTATTGGAAGGGTGTAAAGAAGATTTGGGATTAAAGATCTTTTCTCTCCCTTTCCATTTGTTCACCATAAGTATATAAGGTTTTTCATGATTTATATCCTTATCTACTTAGAGAAGAAGAGTAAGAAGATCTGGAAGAGACTTATCAATGTTGTTCAAATTAAAATTCACATCAAAAATAGGGAATCCATGAGGGAGTGTCATAACCCCCTCCCCACAAGGTGTACCCCTCCTAGGCCAGAAATGTGAGAAGGGAGACAGTGACCCCCAAGTCCCACCTCCAGTAGGCTCCGGGTTGGTGACTAGCACCAAAGGTATAATAACCACGCAAATGGGAGGCATTACCCTCTAAGAGAACACATGTGAAAGAGAGAGATAAGACATACACCAACCAACTCCAACTCAAATTGAAATATAAAATAAAACCCAATTACACATATGTAATGTCACGAAAAACTACTACAACAGGAAGGGAAAACTGTAAGTACCAAAGGAAAGTAAAAACAACAACAACCACAAATCCTAAATAGCTCCTGTAACCCCAAGCTATTAGTAACCAACCTGATATCAAAACTACTCCAAGTGACCTGAAAAACATTTTAGATATACTTAGGGTGATTATAACATTATACTCAATATGATCCTCCCCAGATCCTCTCATTCAAAAGTAAAGAAATCATGTTAAAGTACAGTGAAAAAAAAGTGAAACTAACTCATCACCTAAACATATATACTAAGTTACCAGCCTCACCACGGATACTATCATCAAGTATCGCATACAAGAGTATATAATATAATAAAGAATATCAAGGGTACCCCACTGCTACTTCCCCACTGGTTTACTGCTTTTCCCCAATGTCGTACGTCCTAAGCTTCTCTCTCTAAAAAGCCTTGCCCACAGACACCTGAGTGAAGCACCACAACATGAACCTCATGCAACAAAACCACTACGTCCATGTAACCAAGGTAACCTGGTAGTTTCTGGGATCCACCATAGCTTGCATAACGTGTATCATATGTCGGGAATTATACCTCCAACCATTACAACCCATACACCGAGTAAGGATCCTCAAGACATCACAACCTATACACGTTACACCTATAGTAGTCCATAGGAAATTATATCTAGAATATATGTGTGTGAATAACCACAAGCCTTTACAACCCTCTACACATATATGAGAAAAACTAACTGTTGTGCCTACCAGCAAAAGTAACTACCAAGAGAAGAGAGTAGGTCCAAAGGGGGTAGTCAGTTATCCATCCTCCCACCAGAATGTTGGGGAAAACACCCCCTCGGGCTCAGAACCCCTGGGGTGTTAATTTTAATAACTGATGGGGTAGAGTAGCATATGAAAACATAAAAATTATAGAATATACTATAGCTCAGAACCACACTATGGGCATAACCTAGTATTAGACTCAACTGCAGCTAACGTCTCTCAGACTCCTGGATTCCATTGCTAAGACTAGGTATCCTATAAGCACCCAACCATTTAAAGAGCTTTATTACATTACTTCATTCCATTTTTATCACCTGCACTTTATGTAATTAATTCTTTAAACATTAATTGATGATTAACAATTCTACATTACATTTCATTACCATCACACCAAAGTTTCATGCCCTATAGGCATAACCAAACCAAGTCCACAGATTCTTAGAAATATTACCTCAGCATTACATCCCATCAAGCTCCAACCCCATGGGTTAACCTCATTTATTCAATCATTTATTAACATCATTATTACTTTCCCATATTCCCAAGCATTCTAGAAAAACATTCTAAGCTACTAAACACAAGGGGGATCAACACAGTGAGTAGTTTAACTACCCGTCAAGTCTTTGACACCTATACCAGGAGCGTAGACTCATCTTCCCTCAAGAAGCTAAATAGGGAAATCACATGGCATACCCCGCGTGTCTTAGCCCCTTTTTAGAAGGAGGGTAAGAAAGACCAGCTGCCTTGAGTAGTGGGGAAAGTAAATTAGATAAACAACCAACAAGATCCTGCAAGCATCCAACATTTATACCCAACCCGTTTCATCACCTCTGGTGTCCTCCCTGACACCCACAAGCATAAACTAATGCATCTTTCCACTCTAGGCGTCAACTGATGCCACAACCAATGGGCCTCCCTACCCCCACATATCACAACAACCATCCAGGCTCACATCACAACACAAGAAGTAGGAAAAAAACATCATATCAACTGGGCTCTTGGCCCTTAAATAAGGCATCCATAATTCATACATAATGAGAACTCATGATTCAAAAGCACATGGCACTCAGCCTTACAAGAAAGAGGGTAATTCATAACCCTACCATACATTATCTTTTATCAAACAGCTGGTTCTTTAATCCATCTATAATCAAACAATTTATTATTTGTAGGTTCCAACTACGGGAAACCTAAACAATAAGCAATCAAAAATTAACTAAATAGTTAATTGACATGCTTTTAATTCATTATCAATAAGCATCAACATGCATCTGTCTCATCAATTAGTTCAATCAAACATGCTTACTACAACAATAACCAGATTCATTTACATGCCTCTCTATCTTTGACAACTAATTACAATTAATCCCATTTTACACTCTTTACAAATTTCTATCAAGAACAATATACTAAACAAGGCAAGCATAGATATCACACTATCCAGCAAAACAATACCAATTTATTTATCTGATTTAAATAGTTATTATGTCAATTCCATTGTGATCCAATGGGACGAATCATGCTAAATCTATGATTTCATGTAAAATAATAGATAAGAAACGAATCCCCCACCTCAAAAGGTTCTTGAAGTTTTTTATACAAGAACGATCCACACAATGAATTGAGATTGCCTCCCCCGCGACAACTGCATCCACCCAAGGATGTCACAACATGATCGCACTAACCGAAACCCAAGAAAACTCCATTAGAAACATAGAGATAACATTCCATAACATGGAAAGGAGAAATGAGAGAAGAATGATTGAAGAAAACAGAATAAAATAGGTAGATCATACCTTCTATCAATGATGGATCGACACCTGCTGCTTGCACCCAAAATAGGGGGTGCTCATGCAGTAGGAAGAAACTTCAAGGGGAAACGATCTAAGGATTAAGGTTTGATCACACCAATACTATGGGAATAAGGAAAGTTTCGAGTGTCTCACACCAGTGAACAATAAAGTAGAACAAGGGAGGAAGATATCTTATCCCTTTAGAACATTTAATGAAGCAGCAGTTTAAGATATGATAGATTTTCCATTAAAACCAGGTCACATTAAACCATGTGGTTTGACCAAGTAAAGGAATCCCAAGCCTTAGAAAAATTAATATAGGAGTTATGGGCTTTGAATCGACCTTAAATCCCTTATAACAAGGCCTTAAATGTGTTTTTCATCAATGAAAATGATAAAGGATCGGAACTGTAGGAAGATGGAAACACTGTACACCTACCGATGGATGGAAACACTGTACACCTACGGATGGATGGAAAAACTGTACACCTACCGATGCCAACAGTGAAAATGACTCACCAAAGCCAACATTACAAATGACTCACCGACACCGAAAGTACAAATGACTCATCGATGCCGACAGTACAAATGAATCACCAATGTCGATGGTACATATGACTCATTGAAGCCGACAATACAAATGAATCTCCGACACCGATAGTACAAATGACTCATTGATGCTGACAGTGTTCACATTTGTCTCACTGATGAAACTGTTCACTTCTATCTCACTGATGATAGTGTTCACATCTGTCTCACTGATGACACTGTTCACATCTGTCTCACCGATGACACTGTTCACATCTGTCTCACTGATGAAACCATTCACATTTGTCTCATCGATGACACTGTTCACATCTGTCTCACAGATGACACTATTTCCATCTGTCTCACTGATGAAACTATTCACATTTGTCTCACTAATGACACTATTCACATCTCTCTCACCGATGACACTGTTCAAAAAACTGGAAACACTGTTCACATAACTAGAAATTTGGAAAAGTGTTGGGGATACGTCACCTTGACCTCCCATAACAATCTCAAATACCAGATTTCAGTAATGGAATGGACCGGAGAGGTCTGGGCCATTACATCAGATACCTATCAAACCATTCTCATCCTCAAAATTTCAAAACAAACCTAAAAGGAAACATAAAAGGGGTCCGAACAACCACTCCTCGAGATACCTATCAAAATACAAAAAGGCACAAGAAGCAGGAAAAGAAATCCATCTCATAAACACAAAAGGTCTACAACCACAAAGCGAGCATCGTTACATTAAAAGAGTTAAACATAAAAAAACTCAGGGTACTGAGCATGTATCATAGACTCATGTTCCCATGTACTCTCCTCTATGCCACCCTGTCACCACAAGACACAAACCAAAGGAAAGAATGCCTGCACAACACCTTATCCTTGAGGTCCTGGATCTCCACAGGCTGCTCCTTGAAGGTCACATCATCTTTAACATCGATCTCTCCCCAATCAATGACATGAGATTCATCATGAGAATAATTATAGAGTTGTGACACATGAAAAACATTGTGTATCTAGATCATCTATGAGGGAAGTAATACTTGATATGCCATGACTCCAATATGAGCCAACACCTCAAAAGGATCGACAAACTAGGGAGACAACTTACTCCCATGACCAAACCTTCACTACCCATGATGGGGATTCACCATAAAAAAAACGTGATCCCCAAAATCAAACTCTAAAGGTCTCCTCCTTTAATCATCATATGATTTTTGATGATCCTACGCTGCCTTCATCCTCCCACAAATCACCTGAACCATCTCTATTGTATTATGCACTAGTTCTAGTCTGAGAATTGCTGACTCTCCAACCCCAGTCCAACACAACGAAGAATGGTAAGGTCAGCCATAAAAGGATTCAAAAGACACCATAATGATGGTGGAGTGAAATATATTATTGTAAGAAAACTCCACCAAAGTTAAGTGACTCATCCAAAAACCTATAAAATCCAGGACATAAGAGTGTAACATGTCTTCAAGAGTCTGGATGGTCCACTCTATCTGATCGTCTGTCTACAAATGAAAATCAGTGCTAAGGCATAGCTGAGAACTGAAATCATGTTGGAGACCTCTCCACACCCTAATGGTAAAATAAGGATCTCGATCAGAAATGATCTTTCTTGGGAATCTGTGGATTCTCACCACCTCCTCTAGATACTACCTCAAAAAAACTTCCACTAAGATCGATTCCTTGATCGCTATAAAGTGGGATAATTTCGTTAAACGATCCAATACTACCCAAATAGGATCATGGCCTCCATGATATCAAGGTAAAACAGTAACAAAGTACATTTATATGTCCTCCCACTTCCACTGAGGAATATCTAAATGCTGAAGCAAATCACTGGGGACACGGTGCTCGACCTTCACCTTCTGGCAGACCAAACATCGAGACACAAAATCTGCAATTTCATGCTTCATCCCAGGCCACCAAAACCGACTCCTCAAGGCTCGGTACATATTTTTCATGCCATGATGCACCACTAAAGGAAAAATACAGAACCCTCTAAGAACTATCTCACACATCACCAAAGGAATGAAAATCCTTCCCTGATATAACACTCGGTGTTGTTTATCCTCATACCAACCATTAGGGGATTCACCACAAACAACTCGGTATCTCTAGATCTCCACCTATAGATCCCCCAACTGGGACTCTTCTAACTGCTGCACTATAGATGACTGCAACGTTATCTAAAAAATACAACCTCTGCCCCCAAATTCTCCCATATTGAGATATAATGCTGAAAGTTCTTCCATCACTCTCCAGGAATCACCAAATTCATGAAATGCATCATTACGTAACTTCCTACTCAGCACATCAGCTAAAAAATTTCCCTTTCTTGGTATATATGATATTTTGAAGTCGTATTCCTATAAGAACTCCATCCACTGATGCTACTGCAAGTTCAAGTCATGCTGGGAGAAAACATACCTCATGATCTTATGATCGGTGAAAACCACAAAGTGCTCTCCAATGAGGTAATGTCGCCACAAATTCAGAGAAAACAACACTTCTACCAACTCATGATCATGGGTGGCATTGTTATATTCATGGAGACACAACTGCTAAGACCCATAAGAAATGACCGACATCTGCTGCATCAGAACACAACCTAACCCCAGATGTGAAACATCACAACAAACATCAAACTAAACTCCCTCTGATGAAAAAAAATAACGGGAGAAATGACCAACTTATCCTTTAGATACTCAAAAGATTCCTAACACCGATCAGTCCACACGAATGCCAGATCCTTCCTAGTCAATGTTGTTAGAGGAGTCACAACTCGAGAGAAATTGGCTACGAACCTCCTGTAGTAGCCTGAGAGACCAAGGAAAATTATCACATATACCACTATCTTAGGGAGAGCCCAAGACACAACTGATTCTATCTTCAATGGATCTATAACTAATCCATGATAGGATACCACATTACCCAAGAAACAAACTTCTCAAGCCCAAAACTCACACTTTGATAACTTCCCAAATATTTGTTGTTGAAGAAGAACTCCCAAAATGGCGTGCAGATGCTCTGCATGCTCCTCCTCAGATGTGGAGTACACAAGGATGTCATCGATGAAAACCACCATGAACTTATCTAGGAACTCACAAAACATGGAGTTCATCAATCCCATGAACACAGCTGGAGAATTCATCACACTGAACGACATTACAATGAACTCATAATTCCCATGATGAAAACGGAAAGTAGTTTTCAGGATATCCTCATCCTTCACATGCATCTAATGATATCATGAACGAAATTAGATCTTTGAGAACCAACTTTCACCCTTCAGTTGATTGAATAAATCATCAATCCATGGAATAGGATAGTGATTCTTCATGGCCACTTTGTTTAAGCGACGATAATTGATACACAATCACAAACTTCTATCAGCCTTATTCATGAACAAAACTAGTGTGCCCCAAAATGACACACTTGTTCGAAAAAAAACACATTGTAATAGACCATAAAGATATATACACAGCTCCTGTAACACAGAAGGGGCCATCCTATATAGAGACATAGAGATAGGAGATGCTCTTAGCTGTAGCTCGATCCCAAACTCGATCTCTCATCGAGGGGGTAATGCTACAACCTCTTATGGAAATACATCAGGGTACTCTTCTATGACCATAGGAAATTCCAACTACCAAACCTCTATATAACTAATAATCATCTCATACATCAAGGAAGACAAGGACAAAACATGCCTCTGACCCATCTGAGGGTCTCGCTTGCCAATAAATACTGCTGGCTCTCTATCATCATCGAAGAACAACACCTGCCTTCAGAATAAATATACAATATCATGCACCAAATACAACCAATACATGCCGAGTATGACATCATATGGTTGTATCCGTAAACATAGGAAATCTCCCCAAGAGCAGTGCTACCCCAACACTAGCTCAAAGTCTCTACATACTTCAGACAAGTCATCTTGACCTCCAACTGGCGTAGTCAATGCCAAGGTCACTGGAAGCCTCTCTAACTCATGTCCTAAAGCATGGGAAAGGGAAGGTGATATAAAGGAGTGTGTCTATCTTGAATCAAACAAGACATACACTCAAGTAGAAAACAATCAAAGGGTACCTCGAATGTCATTTAGATCACCTGGCGTTGACAACGCTAAATCATGAAGCTAACTACGACCTCCTCTGCGACCTCTCTAACCTTGATGAAGACCACCAACATGGACACACTCTACTCTCTAAGGATGGGGAGAATCATGGGGATTCCCTCTGCCTACCCCATATTCTCTCTACTGATCCAAATCTAGTGCAACCTACTGCTGCTGCCTTGGATGGAATCGCCTCAACAGAGGAACCTAGAGTGGAATACCTAGTGCACGATGACTACTCTGAAAGGTCTGGTACTCTAGCTGCTGATAACCTCAACCTATATAATAAAAACAAGCACCTGATACATTGGAATAAGCCTGAGAGCCTCCCCCCCAGAGAAATGAGATGCTGAGGGTTGGGACATACCCCCACCCGAATGGAAACTCTTCTGCCCTGAAAACTAGGAACTCCAGACCATAGCTCTGCTTCATGAGGAATCACAATGACTCCCCTATCATGACAATCCAGTTTTAGAAAATTTCCTCTCAATGACCTCTTCCCTCACCAGTACCTCAAGATATGTCTTCAGCATAAATGGGGTAACCTGGTGTTGGATCTTTGGATGCACAGACTCCTCAAAATGCCTCACCCTGACCTCCTCATATGGAAATTGGTCCAAAGAATATCATAAAAGGTTCCTGAAATATATTCCAAACTCTCGCATGCCCAAGCTCCCTAGTTGAAGGGTAAGTAGATCCTGGTGACTGAACGTTTTCGTGGTCGAAGAAAGAAACTTGGCTCTGAACTTGACTCAGAACTCCTCCCACAAGATCACCAACTCCTCATGATCCCCAAGGAACAAGAACCACCATTTCCTCACTACCCCACACAACATAATCATAAAAAAAGACACCCAGTGTTCCTTATGATCATAGATCAAATTTAAGGCTATCTCAACCTCCTATAACCAGTCTTCTGTGATTGTATTTGAAATGAATCCCTTGTACTTTAGCAGACTCTAGCATTGATACTCTAGAAGTTTCCTCGTCTAAGTGTCGTCATCATTAACCTCTACCCTATGATAATATCCTGGCATAGCCTGCTAAACATATTCTACACAAACCTGATAAGGACATCGACCTGGATCCATACCTACAAAATAACAAACAGTGAGATCTCCTAAACCTAGAATATAGAAGTCTCAAAATTAATTATTTAATTGTTTTATTTTATTCATTTTAGGTTAACCTATCCCAAGTTTTACCCATTCAAACAGAGGCACAAGAAGAATGATTCATGATCCTTTCCTAGGTCTCTACCCTGCAACTAGTATCACCTCATTTAGTATCCACTGTAAACTTAAAGGTTCGTGTATCAGATCACAGGGGGCCCTAAACGTCTATGTCTCAACTGGTCTCCAGTTTTTACAACACATTCTAAACTTGACTGACACCATTTCCCTACCAACCCATGAAACCTCACCTATGCCTAACATCATACTCCATCCTATCCCTCAACCAGACCTTTGATACCACTCTATCATGACCCCCTCCCTGCAAGGTGTACCCCTCCTGGGCCAGCAATGTGAGAAGGGAGATAGTGACCCCCGAGTCTCGCCTCTAGTAGGCCTCAGGTTGAAAACTATCACCGAGGGTATAATAACCATACAAATGGGAGACATTACCCTCTAAGAGAACACAAGCGAAAGAGAGAGATAAGACAAACACCATCCAACTCAAACTCAAATTGAAAAAAAACCCAAGTACACATATGTAATGTCATGAAAAAACAACTACAACATGAAGGGAAAACTGTAAGTACCAAAGGAAAGTAAAAATAGTAGAGACCATGAAGCCTGAATAAACCCTATAACCCCAACCTAGTAGTATCCATCCTTATCTCCAATATGCTCCAAGTGACCTGAAATATAGTTTAGATATACATAGGTTGAGTATAACAGTATACTCAGTAGGATCCTTCCCAGAGCCTCTCATGAAAAAATTAAAGAAAGAATGCTAAATCACAGTGAATAACAAGTGAAACTAACTCATCAACTAAATAGGTATACTAAGTTCCCAGACTTACCACAGATACTCTAAAAAAGTATCACATACAAGAGTATATAATATAATAAATAATATCAAGGGCACCCTGCTACTACTTCTCCACTGGTTTTTTTCTTTTCCCCAACATTGCACGTCCTAAGCATCTCTCTCCAAAAAGTATTTCTCATAGACACCTGGGCTAAGCACCACAACATGCAAATCATGCAAAAAAACCACTACATCCACTTAACCAAGGTAAACTGGTAGTTTTCAGGAGCCACCATAGCTCGTATAACATGTATCATACATCAGACATTATACCTGAAGCCATTATAGCCCATACACTGAGTAAGGATCCTCAATCATTCACAACCTATACATGTTACACCTATAGTAGTCCATTGGAAACTATATCTAGAATATATGTGTGTGAATAACCACAATACATTAAATTCCTCTATATACATATATGGGGAAAACTAACCGTTGTGCCTACCAGCACAAGTAACTACCAATAGAAGTGAGTGGGGCCAAAGGGGGTAGTCAGTCATCTATCCTCCTACCAGAATGTTGGGGAAAACACCCCCCAGGGATCAGAATTCTTGAGGTGTTAGTTTCCATAATTGACGGGGTGGAGTAGCATATAAAAACATAAAAAGTACAAAATATAATATAGCTTACAACCACACTATGGTCATAACCTAGTCTTAGACTCAACTACAGCTAATGTATCCCAAAATCCCGACCGCCACTCCTAAGACTAGGTATCCTATAAGCACACAACCATTTAAAGAGCCTTATTACATTACTTCATTACCTTTTTATTAGTTTCAATTTACGTTAATTAACTATTTAAACATTAATTGACCATTAATAATTACACATTATATTTCATTAGCATCACACCAAAGTTTCATGCCCTCTACGCATAACCAAACCAAGTCCAAAGCTTCTCAGAAATATTACCTCAGCATTGCATCCCAACAAGCTCCAACACCATGGGTTAACCTCATTTATTCAATAATTTATTAACAATATTATTACTTTCCCATTTTCCCAGGCATTCTAGAAAAAACATTCCAAGCTACTAAACACAAGTGGGATCAATACGGTGAGTATATTAACTACCCATAAAGTTTTTTCCACCTATATAAAGAGAATAGACCCATCCTCCCTCGAGAAGCTAAACAAGGAAAACACGTGGCATACCCTGCGTTTCTTCACCCCTTTTTGGAAGGAGGGTAAGAAAGACCTGCTGCCTTGAGCAGTGGGTAAAGTAAAGTAGATAAATTACCAAAAAGATTCATCAAACATCGAGCATTCATACCCAACCCGTTTCATCACCTATGGTGTCCTCCCCAACACTCACATGCATAAACTGATGCATCTTTCCACTCTAGATGTAAAATGCTACCACAACCAATGGGCCTCCCTGACCCCACATATCACAACAACCATCCATGATCACATCACAAAACAAGTAGCAAGAAACAAAAATCATATCAACCGGGGTCTTGGACCTTAAATAAGGCATACAACCTTCATACATAATGATCACTCATGGATCAAAAGCACAAGGCACTCAACCTTACAAGCAAGAGGGTAACTCATAACCCTACTAGGCATTACCTTTTATAAAATATCCAGTTCTTTAATCTATCTATAATTAACTGATTTATTAATTTTAGGTTCCAAATATGGGAAAACTAAATAGTAAGCTATAAAAAAATAACTAAATAGTTAATTGACATGCTTTTAATTCATTATCTACAGGCATCAACATGCATCTGGCTCATCAATTAGTTCAATCAAACATGCTTACTGCAACAACAACTAGATTCATTTACATGCCTCTTTATCTTTGGAAAATAATTACAATTAATCCCAGTTTACATTCTTTACCAATTTACATCAGGAACGACATGATAAACAAGGCAAGCATAGATATCACACTATCCAGCAAAACAAGAGACAATAACATATGATCGATACCAATTTATTTACTCGGTTTAAATATTTATTATTTCAATTCCATTGTGATCCAGTGGGATGAATCATGATAAATCTACAATTGCACGTAAAAGAATATATAATAAATGAACCCACTACCTCAAAAGGTTCTTGACGTTCTTTATACGAGAATGATCCACACAATGGATTATTCTCACCTCCCCTGTGACAATTGTATCCACCCAAGGATGTTGCGGCACGAATGCACCAACTGAAAACCATGAAAACTCCATTAGAATCATGGAGATCACATTCCATAACATGAAAAGGGAAAACGAGAGAAGAAGGATCAAAGAAAACACAAGAATAGAGGTAGATCATACCTTCTATCGATGATGGATTGACACTTACTGCTTGCACCAGAATAGGGGGTTCGCATGCAGCAGGAAGAAAATTCAAGGGGAAACAATCCAAAGATTAAAGTTCAATCACACCAATCCTATGAGAATAAAGAAAGGTTCAAGCATCTCGCACCAGGGAACAAGAAGGTTGAATAAGAGAGGAAGATATATCATCCCTTTAGAATATTTAATGGAGTATTGGTTTAAGATACACTATATTTTACATTTAAACAGGATCACATTAAACCATGCAGTTTTACCAAGTAAAGAAATCCCGAGCCTTAGGAAAATTAATATAGGAGTTATGGGCTTTGAATCGGCCTTAAATCCCTTAAAAAAAGGCCTTGAATGCATTTTCATCAACAGAAATGCTAAAGGAGAAAAACTGTAGGAAGTTGGAAACACTGTACACCTACCGATGGCTGGAAACACTATACACCTATCGATGCCGACAATACAAATAACTCACCAATGCCGACAATACAAATTAATCACCAATGCCGACAATAAAAATTACTCACTGACGCTGACAGTACAAATGACTCACCAACGCTGACAGTACAAATGACTCACTAACGCAGACAGTGTTCATGTCTGCCTCACCGATGACACTGTTCACATATTTCTCACCGATGACACTGTTCACATCTATCTCACCGATGACACTGTTCACATCTATATCACCGATGACACTGCTCACATTAGTCTCACTGATGACACTACTCACATATATCTCACCGATGACATTGTTCACATCTGTCTCACCAATGACACTTTTCACATATGTCTCACTGATGACATTGTTCACAAAATTGGAAACACTTTTCACAGAACTGGAAATTTGGAAAAGTGTTGGGGATAAGTCACCTTTACCTCCTAGAACATCTCAAACACCATATTTTAGCAAAATAATGGACCGGAGAGGCATGGGACATTACAGGGAGTGATTCCAGAATGAGTTTGGTGCCCATTTCTTTATGGAGTTTAAACCCCAGAACCTCTAATCGCTCAATGTATCCAATGAACTTGACTACGTGAGGCCCAGATAAGAAACCCTCTCCAATATTTCTCTAAAAGTTCACGTTAGAAATCTCAAACCATTACTATCTAGCTCTCTCATGGTAAAGACCATGGAGGTTCTCAATCATGCTATACACATCCATATTTTCATGAGACTTCATTAGTTCACTAAACATCTATGAAAGCATCAAACATTGAACATTAACCATATCACTCAAATGTTTTTAATAGACAAGAAACTCTTTATCACTTGCCTCTTTAGCAATAAGACCATACATTGAGGATTCTAGGACATAAGATTTATGTTCATTGCATAACAAAACCCGAAGGCATTTAAACCACTCTTGGAAGTTACTAACCACCAGTTGGTTATATTTATCCAATATCGATCATAGGGATAGTGTGGATGATTAACTTTTCATTTTATTCTACAGTTAAAAAGATCATATTATTAGTACTTTTCTTGATTATAAAATAAGTGAGATATAATAAATTAAATTTTATTTATTTATCTATTAAATATACCACTATTTTATCAAGTCTAAATAACCCTCACCATTAAACTCAGAATGTCTAGTTTCTTTAATATTATAGTGTCAAGGATCCCCATTACTTTTCTTAATGATCCAGAATTTGTCCATGAAAACCATGATACAATAATCTGGTAGGCGATCTTTCCAATTGCAGACTTGTAGCTCCTTGATCCGATGAGTGGATTCCCCTATCCTGAAATACTGACTTGGAATTCCTGAACACTTACCTTCAATTTTTTTTGAACCAACATTACCTATTAAACTCAATACAAATTTTGTTAAGTAAACCCAAAACTCTCATGATAACTCTTCAATAAAAGTAAGTGTCCAGACTTTGTCCATGTACTACACTTAGTTCTATGGTTTCATTCTCAATCAAGTAATGGAAGGAATAGATTGACTTAATATTTAATTAAGGAATTTTAATTTATTATAAATAAATTTTATCTTGTTTTATCCTTTAAACATATTGTTAATATTAAATGGATGTTACTTAATTAATTAATCATGTTGGATAAAACATTTACACACAATTCATTTATTTAATTTCTATATTTTCACATTAATTCATTTATTTATGTGAGCACGGTCTTTTATCCATAAAATAAATAATTGCATAGACAAAAATAAATAAATAATCAAATGAACCATTCACGAGCTTTATCTAATGGCTGATTTAATGATCCGATATTAAACCAACCTTTGACTTAGGAGAAATAAATCCTATTGTTAGTATTGGCATGAGTTACAACATTCCACCTATCCATCTGTGTATCACCTAGGTTGGCATCATTATGATTCCGTCTTGAACTACCTCCATGTGCCTTGAGATGCCCCATTAATTACTAATATTTATTGCTCACACGCAGGTGAGGGGAACCAAAGGGTTGTTTAAGGGGGTTATATAAAAATCCTTAGACACATAGGTTCTACATAATAATGAAGGGAGGGATGATTAACATGCCATCATTTAATTTAATATTAATTAATTGAAAACTCATGCAATAAATTAAATTAAAACATACAACACATACACAGGTCTTTTTCAAGCTCATGAACAATCATACATGCAACAAATATGCAAAAGTAAACGATTAGCATTCATTTATTTATTCATTCTTTTATTATTTAAGATAAACAAACTTTTATTAATTAATTAATAAATAAATTAATTATTTCTCTTTCATCTTAATGGTCATACGATCATATTTGGAGATACCCATCATTAATGGAATTCAGGGAAAATAAATGGGAGAACCAATAATGAAATATTAATTATAATAAATTAATTGAGCATTTAAAATTATTTAAAACCATTATTAAATTATCAAACACACAAAGGGGTTTCAATTAATAAATTATGTTTTTAATGCTGTAATTTTCAAATTTAATGTAATTTTAATATTTTCCATTAATGGGAGACTACACGACATGTACATGCAACTATATATAATGTACCCCGATTTCCATATATCAAAGTCACATGCCTGAGGCTTCGGTGTGTTAAATAAATCAGACTACATTGTGTGTACATGCTAGCTACACACCCTGTATCTTCTTGTCCTGTGCTAGGTTGGCCCGGTCAACATATGGTGTGCAATAAAAAAATCACATGTAATTAATTGATCATCACATCTAGATACAATACGCATGGGTATACAATGTATGCTCCGACCACATGCCATGTAACCTAGTTTTACCAACCAATGATTTGGAACTTCCAAATGGGATCTCTGGTCATTATTCATTTGTTCTTAAACCTTTATGAAAAAGAAACACTGAACAGACATGATTAATATGTTGATAATATGTTAATTCAAATATGATTAAAGAACGAATAACATGAAATGAAAATCTAACCACAATTGTGCATAGATCAACAATCAAATAAATAATTATAAATTTAAATGTGACCACTCTGATACCACTTATTGGTTCTGGGCACAATGGAAGCATGCAGAGCTGGGGAATATATTAAAATTCCTTTTAATAATCATTTCCTGAAACTAAGAGTGAGGTTTTTTTACGTCAAATTTATAATTAAATTATTTAATATTTGAAGAAACAAATATCCATGCTTTGGAATTTTCATTTTTGTTGAATGTTTATTGTCCGAAAGGACCCTTTCTCATTATCTTTGTTGCACTGTGATTATAAAAGGATAGAATTCCTTTAACGGTGATCCATACATGCTCCTATGATCTCTGAGCAACACCACTCAATCTCTGAGTGCTAGTATGATGAGTCAAATGTCTTGTACTGTTCATTCTTGATCAATCATTATTTGGTCTTAAAGAAATCTCACTTTTACTTCTCGTTCTTGAGAGGTAGAAAGAATGAGGATTTCATAGAGAATTCATTATGCGCAACAATTCTATATTCTCAATTTTTGGATACACTACACAATAGGCATAGTTGTCTATTTATAGTGTTAGGATTTAAGTTAAAATATTATTTAATTTCATACCAGTCATTAAATAACATTTATTACCTTTAATAAAACCCATGCCACATAATAATAATTATATTATTATTATTTTTTGGTGCACACCAACTTGCGCAATAACAAATATTATATAACGGTCTTGTTAATAAATATTTGTCACTGGACTCGATCTTGGTCTATTCTAACTCCTCTATCATTTATTGAAAATCCAAAAAAATATTTTATTCATAAATATTTTTTTTATTCACATCTAGATAATAAATATTTATTAAAATATTCAATAAATAAAATAAATATTTTATTTACATATTGGGAATAAATATTTATTTCATTTAAGCAATCAATATAACTTGAATAAAATTATTCCTCGAACATGAGAATAATATTTATTCCATTAATTAAACTCAAATAGAACTTAATATAGATCAATGGAAAAACTTAGTGTGTGACCCTGTAGGATTATTTCTTGTTGGAATTAGGTGGACTTTCCTAAAGTCTAAGATTACTGTCTAGCAATGGGTCAAGGCACACAAGAGAAAGAACTTAGTATCAAAACATTGACAACCATGTACGAATGCTCACTCTATAATATAATCCATTTGTCACAATATCTCATAAAGAAGGTTTCATAACCATGTCACCAACCTATATGCTCGATATGTCTTTCTTTGACTATCTGAAATAAACACATTGTTACACCATGGCCATGTAATTTAATGTCGTAGTTCTATTCCAATCAACGGTCTGAGATATCAGCTTCCATAAATATGGAAGGGACAAATCCTTCCTTAAATTATTCATTGATGAAATTTTACTCATGAATCACCCAATATATCCAACTTCTCCATGAACTATTATCATCATGTTTTATAAAATACATATAAGTACACGAGTTGTAACATGCATTAATAATAATCTTAAATTCTAAGGACTATCACACATGCTCATAGATAAGAATATCTGATGAAAATAAAACATGAAAAATTCCTATTGGTGAGTTTGTTCTCATAATCTTTCATCTTGGAGATTACCAAGTGTTAAATTCATGAGAAGAAGCCTCATATACTTATGATTACTCACACCTGACAGTCCATGTACTATGTGTCACATCATAGTACATTATCCAACCATATAATATTATTTGAGAATATCTTCATAGAACATCAAGTTTCTTATCATAACAAGGAGCTACTATGACCTTATCAATGTGATATATACTCTAGGATATTATTACATGATATTCATGCAGAATAAAAAAAATATGAAATAAGAATTTTTATTAATATTCAATACATCAAATATTCATGTAATCAAAGTAAAAATAGTTGGTTCTAGGACACCAACTCCAATAGCGACCTCACTAATTCTAATGATGATGATATTAAGAATTTTTTTGATAAATTATCCCAAAATTCCCAATAAAAGTGTACTAGGAAAATTACCATACATAGGGATAAAACTAATACTCAAGATTCTATTTATAATGAAAAGGTTTTAATGAAGCAATATTGTCATTGTGGGATGTTTGTCCACACTCTGAAAATTTTTCCTAACTTTTAATTCCCTATCCACTCTGAGGAAAGTGACTAGTTTGTGGATTATAGGGCTTGGAATCAGTGTGCTCAAGATCCCTTATCCAATCAATAAAATTATGGATATAAAAAACACCCTAACCTATCTTGGATAGAACAAGTTGTGATTAAACAATATCCTGCCCCAAATTACCAGCCACAACCTAGAATTTTTAATTCAAATAAATATGAGGATGAATCTTTAAATTCCCAAGGGGAGCATAAGGGAATATTATAGCATGTGTTAAGTGATATTGGTTCATTAAAAAAGGATATGTATTCTATAATTCACAACATTAAAATTCAAATGAGATAGATGGCTAGAGACATAGGTGGAAGAGATAAAGGATGGTTTCCCAACATAACTAAATCAAATCCAAGAGAGAATGTTATGTAAGTAACAACCAAGTCATACCATAAAATTTAATAACTTGTTAGGGAATAGTCTAAGGATGAATAAATTGAAGTTCAATATGAAATTGGAACTATAAAACTGGAAAATCCTAAATCTAGATATCTGGAATTATTTAAAGAAACTAAGAAAAATGTTGAAAATTCACATGAAAAAGTCCAAGAATAAAGGAAAATGAAAGGGGAGTTAATCAAATAATGAAAAAAGAAGTTAAGGTTTGAGGATGAGGATAAAAATCCACCTTTTTTAAACAATTATCCTTTACCATATATTTTTTTTACAAAGGCTCAAAAAAAAAACAATGAACTTGATTACCTAAAATTTATTTAAAAATTTATGAGCTTAAATGTTAACATTAACTTTTTAGAGCTTTGAACAAAATCCCTTCATAATTAAAATTTATAAAGATTTTCTTAACTAACAAGAGGTA
Organism: Viscum album; assembly: GCA_963277665.1. Classification (NCBI taxonomy): domain Eukaryota; kingdom Viridiplantae; phylum Streptophyta; class Magnoliopsida; order Santalales; family Viscaceae; genus Viscum; species Viscum album. The sequence goes on along the minus strand of OY728138.1, from coordinate 808,232,894 downwards.
TTGGGGTGAGAGATCTACAAAAAATTCGAATATGGAGTATAGTAACATAGTCCAAAATAACATCTCCCCAAAGTTGAAAGACCCCAGTAGTTTTTCCATATCTTATAAAATTGGTATAAGTGAGAAGATTAGGTGCGTGTGTGATCTGGGATCTATAATTAACCTTATGACCTACTCCATACTCAAAAATTTGGGCCTTCAAGAGTTGAAACCAACTTTATTGTCACTATAGTTTGTTTAAAGGTCACTTTCCTACCCATATGGAAGGATGGATGACTTTTTAGTTAGCATAGGGAAACAATATTTTACCATTAAATTATTTATACTAAATATGTATTATAATAAAATATTTTCAATCATTGTATGTAGTATATTTTTAGCCACTATTGGGACTATCATCGATGTCTCAAAGGGTAAGCTTACCCTCTAAGCTGGTGAGGTCCAAGAGGTATTTCAAGTTTACAAAGAGTCTCCACTTAAGGAGAGATATGAGTTGATTGATTCTACAGATGAGGTGTTTATAGATGATATTAGAAAGGAAAATCATCATCTATTTGATGATTTTATCACTAAGTCTCTTAGTGAACATTTTGAGGTAAATCTTGTTGAATCTGAGTCTAAGAACTGTAAAATTTATGGATAATTGAGAGTCAAATTAGGAAATATATTTCTCAAAAACTATGAAGTGATCCTTCCTAGACCAATCTATCTTGATGATATTTTTTATCAATTTGTTCAAAGTTTACAACTCTCCCATGAGCCCCTACCAGAAACTACTTCCTGATCCTACCAACCAAAGGAGAAAGAGTCTTTTTGGTGATTATTTTTATACCGAAACTTAAATTTATGAGGTTGAGGTTAAGTATAAAATCTATTATATTCCTACTGGATTTGGAGATAAATTTTCTCAATATTTTAAGTGTGAGATAGAGGAGTTTCTAAACATTTTACCAAACATGGACAACGATTCTTCCCTTGCTTCTTTTCTCCACTTAGACGATGTAATTTTTTTTCCATGAGTTTGAGATATTATTATAAGAGCTTGATGATTCTACCACCACCTCAACTAAGGAATTTAACTATGAAATTCACTCTAAAACTGATAGTGATCCACCCATAAAAACTAATATTTATTTTTTTTGATCTTGAGAAACTCATAAGTGTGGGGGGAAACATGAGGGATCTCTTTTGGAGTGATGTTGGTCATATTGGATATCATACCAATCTATTTATAGATTTACTTAATTATTTGAGTAATTTTATATATTTTTAATCTATTTATGGAAGGATTCTTAGTCCCCAAGTGATTTAATTTATGACAAGTATACATCAGGATGATGAGTTACAAAAGGTTTTGTGTGAACTTTCTGAATATTCACAAGGAAATACTGAGGGAACATCTAATGATGAATCATACCCATCAAATGACCATGGTTAAAATACATTAATAGAATAGTGACTGGAAGAAGACTTTAAATTAATCACTGTATAGAAGACAAACCATGATTTTATTGTTTTTCAATTTTTCTTTTCTTTTTTAAATAAATAATCCTCGCACGGTTGTGTGGCTGCTAAGATTGGTGAACTGTATTTGCTTGAAATTCATTGTCATATTCTCACTCATGACTTATATCTTCTCATTTAAATATTTTTTTACAAGTTACCATTTGGAGAAGATAGTGTGTGGTTGGTGGAGTAACCATGAGAAGTTAACATGGTTGGTTGTAAAAACTATTTATCTTCAGTATAATCATTTGGAACTTTAATTCTATAATGAGCTTCTAGTTGTAAAAAAATGGATAAAAATTCATTTAACTATAAAACTATTTTTTATTCTACATGGTAATTATGATCTTTTGATATTGTAGGAACTTTAATATGTACCTAGATATTTGTTTTTTATTGTAGGGTGGTTACAAAATTATTTTTAACCAAAGAAATCAGTTCCTACATACCAATAGATTATTTCTTAAATTATGTTTCTCAATTATATCATTCAAATCTCTACTCATTCATATTTTGTGTTGTTGAAAATTAAGTATGGTGGCACCCCTTTTATTTTAATTTTACTTTTGATACTCTTTTTTCTTAGATAGGTGTGAGGCTTGCTTATATATAATGTGTTAAAAATCATTTTTGAATCAAATTTTTCACCTAGATAACAACCTTTTTAATTAATTTTTATTCAAATTCTATATCCTGATTATTTATCTTGCTTTTGTTTGAGATGATTTTTCATAATATTTTGTTTGTGTATAAAAAATTAAAATCATGATATAATAAAAAAATTTGGTTTAGTAGAAAACATTTTATTATCTTCCCTATCACCCCTTAAAAAGACTTTTTCTGTGATTCATTATTAATTTTTTTTGAAAAAACTATTTAATTGTGCCTCCCACATTGATATTAAATAATGAGGACATTGGTGAGTTTTAAGTGTGAGGGAGGGGTCTTAATTGTACCACAATTTCCTTAATTATAACCCATTAAAACTACTATTTTTTTTTCAAAATTCCCCCTATGTGAATCAATATAGGTTATTTGTAAGTAGAATTATATTAAAAAACCATAAAAAAAATATTTTTGAAAAAATTCACATTTGTTTCCTGCCTAGGTGAATCTTTCTTTCTAAGTTGATGGGTTTAAATAATTCTAAAATTATTGTAATAATTCAATTTATAAATGGTGTTACACTATGTTTTGATGGATATTTTTTAGGAATAGAGAAAGGGAGAAAGTTAGGATATATTTTTGAGGAATTGAGATTATAAATTGAGAAAACTAGAAATTTGTACTCAAACCTAGGTGATTTTTTTGAACAAACACCTCAAAAAACCATATCAAATGATAATCATTTAAATCCTTTGTAATTGGATTAAATTGGAAAATTGGGATCCCATTGTGAATATATGAGATTATAGGCTTTGGGTGTGTGTGTAATCCCTTTATACACATCAAATAAGTGATTTTTCACAGTGCTCTATGCATATATGGCTAGGTAAGAATTATAAAAAAGTACCTAATTGTCAAAAATGATCTCATTAAGGTGATGAAAATTTTGTACCCAATTGAAGTAGGTAACAACTAACTTAGTTTATAATCATTTGAGTTGTATCAATGAAGTGAAAAATGGAACATCATTTTTTTGGAACCTAGGGTAGAGTGATAATTAATAGTGTCTCTTGTTAAAGTGTTAATTCAACTTCTTTCTAACATGTTTTAATCCTGGAAATAGAACTCGATTTGAAAAGGAAATGAGGTAGTGAGTGACATTTTCATTGGAGGCATGGTTATTTCGTGATTTAGAGGTATTTTTTTATCTCCTTTGATTTTGGAGTAATTTTGAACCTAAGTAGGATGTCATTTCTTTTTAAGAGTATTTTTAAATAAGTAAAATTCATGAAATTTTCCAAGAGTGAAATTGATTAAGCGTGGGGGAGTTTGATATATCCTTTTTATCTCTTATTCCACCACATCAATCATTATAATTAACTATATTTTTATTATTAAAATAATTTATTTTGTTGAATAATTGGAAATTTTTGATAATTAGGTTTTAAATAATTAAAAATATTAATTCTATATTACAATATTTATTTAATTGATAAATTTATTGTTCACCAATACACTATTTAAACTCATTATATTTTATCAATTAGTTGTATGATTAAAATTACTAACTATCATTATTTTTATTTTTTTCCCATTTTCTATTTTTCATTATAATAATTCTAATTAACTATTTTCATTCTTTAATATATTTATTTTTATTCCAATTTTATTTTAAAATATGATAATACATTTTGGAATTTTTAATTTTTTTTTAAGTATTAAATAAATAAATTTATTCATTGTTAATTTTTATTTGTAATTTATCAATTTTTTTTGCTGTTATAATTTTATTTCTTTTATGTATTTGTAATTTGAATTGAATTTGTTAGTTTTTTTTTCTCGAGTATCAACCATTGATACTGTTAGGGTGCGATTGGTGTCTACTACCTCCATGCTACAATGGTAGCATGCTTCTATAATTTCCTTGTCTTAGTAGTAGCACATAGCTATTGATATCCACCTTCCTGCTACCATGGCTCCATCTATCTACCTCTGCCCTTCTCTTTTACCATCAGAAATAGAGCATCCACAACTCCTTAATCTAACACTGCTCCATCTTCACACCCTTCCACTAGTAGATCTTTAATCTACCATTCCACTATCCCACTTCCATCCACATCCATGACTCATGCTTTCGTCACCCTTGTTTCACCAGGTTCCACTACCAACCTCCCTCTTGCTACCAGTCCAAAATAATTCCATTCTTCTACCAATCCATATACCACCCATCCCATTATCTTATATAGAAACCCATATACTATCTGCCTCTACCTCTCTTACTATTGGAACAACATGAATGCCCTTCCAATCTCCACATCTGCAGTTCCTGGAAACATCAAACCATAGATCAAATCCACACCTGGATATTCAAAAAATCTGAACCCATTTATCTCTGTTGAGTGAGGATGGTGCCCTGACCGACCACCATGATCTCCAACCACCATGATTCATCGATGTTGTTGAGCAGCCTATTGAAGCCCCACTGAATCTGTCGCCTTCTTCTAAATCCAAAATCAAGTTGTGCCTGCCCGACAACCCTCATATGATGAATCTGAACATCTTTCAAGTTTTTTTTTCACCATCAAGTGAAGAAAATGAAGACATCAATAGCCCCTAAACCACTGGTGATGAAGAATTCATTACTCCTAAGACAAACTCCACCCCCCGATTCACCACTAGTCGATCCGAGATCCACTGTCGTGTGAGAGAATCCACGAACAAGCCCTCCGATAAAGAACCCACAATTAATGTAAATAAGAGTAATAAATAAATAAATAAATAAATGATAATAATAATATATAATAATTATATGTATAATAATAAATATATTAACTATAATAATATTATTAATATGTATAATTACAATAATAATAATTATATATATAAGATCATTGACACTCTGTTTTGTCACATGAATGAAAAGGTGTCATGAAAATATTTTAAAGAGAAGAGAAGAAGAGAAATGAAGAGGTCCAAGGGTCATAAACCCCACCAATTTCCCTTCTTGTAGGTACCCCTACGTAGCATAGGCGTGCAGGGTACCTACGCATTGGATGCATGCCTGGCTTATGCATCATCTAGCACAACCAACCATCATAAAACACCTGATAGAAATAATCCCTTCACCCAGGGTCACATAGTTGCCTATAAATAACACCATGGGGTCTTCATTTGTATGAATGAAATTTTCAGAAGTTCTCCTGATGCTATGATCTCCCTAGTCCTTCATCCAAGCCCTCTGAATCCTTCTAGGTATTCCTATAAAACATAAAGAGGAGGAAATCAAAGGGGCAGTGAAATTAAAGTCCTCCCAGTGTTTAAAATACATAACACATGCATGAGGCATCCTCTACCCCTAGTTGATGAACACTGGCATGAGTCCCCCTTCCCAAATAAGGGATCGACATGATTCAATTTCAGGAACACCTATGGAAACCCTTGAATGCTTGAGCAAAGTCTCACCCAAGTGTTGTTTCCCAGGTGGTCCATTTCCCAAGGTACCATCACCTCTCCCAGCTTCACCTAAGAAAATCACCCCCTATGAGAGCCTTCATTAGCTTGACCAAGCCTACCTGTTCATCCCCTCCCTCGGCTCTCCATGGCCTTTAGTCGGTGTGACCCACTCTAATCAATCCCTCTTCCAAGCCATTAATAGAAGGGCCTCTCTTCCTTTGGATCCCTTATCTGAGATGAACCAAGTTGATACCTTCATAAAATCATATAGACTTGAAAAACCATGAAGAGGGGCACACCAGCATGTCTCCTTCTTGGATTTTCATTCCTATGGTCAGAGTTTTACCACACTTTTCTTACCTAATGGCTAGGGTCCTCAAGGTGCATGTGGATTTGAATTCATATGGTCACGAGGACCCAAACCCTAGGGATGGTTTTAGGGAGTTCCCGGTTTGAGGAATATGGGATGGAACCATGTTCTCCCCTTGTTATCTCAAATACCTGGAGCCTCTGGTTCCAAGTATGGAGGGAGAGGGTAATTATCATACCACAATTCACTGTTTCATTTTCACCCTTACACCATTGTATTAAACCAGATTTGTATTGTAAATTAAAAATATAATAAAAAAATAAACTTCATATTTGATTCAATAATTTTGTTTTTATCACCGTTAAAAAGGTCAATGTTACTTATTTTGATAATTTCATTGAAGGTGGAGGTGATTTGGAGGACCCATGATGAAGTCCAAGAAAAATGGGTCAAACTGCGCAGGATCTAAGCACACCAGTGGATTAATCCACACACTGTTACTATAATGTACTTCTAAATGGGCTTAAATTTTGTGGGATGGTCCAAAATTTAATAGTATACATTTCATCTCAAGAAACCCAATACCGATTCGGCTTCTATAATCCTCATCCTAACTGATCTGTCCATGCCACCGAATCTGCACAAAGTCAAAAGTGGCATTCTGTAATATGTCCATATCTCAAGATGTGATTGTCCAAATGATGCCAAACTTTCGGTGGTGATATTCAGTAAATGTTTATAAAACTTTACAGTTTTTTCAAAAGTTATATTCTTTTTTCTAGTATCAAAAACCATTCTCAAAGTGGTTTATCAAAATATGGGTGCCCAAAACCACTTCCCATTTTAGCTATAAAAAGGCACCTTGGGAACCCCATTTGGGAGTTCAAAATAGAAGTAAATCTCTACAATTTTGGAGTCCTAGAGGAGTCTCCTAATCATCCTATAAGTTATGGAGGCCCCTATCCTCATAGGGGGATCAATAATGAAGAAGGAGTTCCACCTGGGCTTCCTCCACCTCCTGATGTCGAGCTAAATGGTGGGTGATCATTGCAAGGGATCTACACACTTGAAGAGGGAGTTATGGCACCTTATATTCTACTGGTTTTGTGTAATTTGTGTGTGAATTATTTCACTTATGTTTAATCCTTATATAATTCTTCTCTGAATGCATTGATTTGGCTTAATTAAGTGAAACATTTCTCATTTCAATACCAATTGGGTTGAGATTCAAGTGGGAATTTTGGGTTGTTCCGATTGGACAACACAAGCATACTCTTTCTCTCACACATACATGATATTTCAGTATGCTTTGGTAGACCTCACTCTATACTTAATTTCCAAACCTTGACAACATGATTATTGTGTCAAGGGGTGGTTCTTTGTGCATCATTTTAAGAGTAAAGAGGGGAACCAAGATCTTGGTCATCCCTCAACCAAATGATTACAACAAAACCTAATAAAAAATTGAGAACAATGAACTCTTCAAGTGCTATAGTAACTTAGTAATGAACACTTATTTATCTCATATTTTTCAAAATCCACTTTTTATTTAAACTTTACACCTCTTTACGTTAAGTTACTTTCTTAAAATTGTTTACAAAATCACCCCCTTTTAGAACTTTTTATTAAGAATGCATACTCTAAACCTATTAAAACTCCTTGAGAGATGACCTAAGGTCTTCTATATGCTTAAAATATACTATAAATCATAATCAATTTGACGTTTCATGACAGCGCATTCAAATTTTGGTGCCATTTTTGGGGAGTGCTTTGGTTTTAGTGCGTGTTTTTGATAATATTTTTTTAATTTTTGTGAATATTTATTTGTTTTATCTTCTACCTTTGCATATAATTTTGTGTTATGATTTATTTCTTGTGTAGGTTATGTTCATGATACGTTCTACTATGGGAGACTTACCACCTTTCGAATCCGAACTGGAGAGGATCCCACATTAGCGACATCGTGATGCACAAGACAACTCTTTGAGGGAGGGCACACCACAACTTGAGACTTTTCTAAACCCCTCTTCTTTTAGATTCAAATTAGAACCTGAAATTAACGTGTATAAAATGGATTAAAACAATCAAACACTAAAATAAAAAACCTCTCCTGATGTTGATATCCAACCCATATATATTAAAATACAAGGCGAGGCACCCAATTTTGAACTGAAATCCAGTCTAATTCACTTATTACCGATATTTCATGGACTTTCTAGAGAAGATATGCATAAACACTTATAATAATTTCATACACTATGTTTTAATTAAAAACCTTATAATGTGGATTAAGAAAAATTAAAGCTCAAATCATTCCCATTTTCATTAGAAGACACTACAAAAGTCTGGATTTACTATGTTAATTCACCAATTAGAGGCTAGGCAGACATGAAATGCCTTTTTCTTGAAAAATATTTCCTAGCCTATCGAACTGAAACTATAAGGAAAGAAATCTGTGGTATAAGGTACTCACAAGGGGAAACATTACATGAATATTGGGAACACTTTAAAAGTTTATGTTCAGGCTGTCCACACCACCAAATAAGTGATCAACTTTTAATTCAGTATTTTTATGAAGGTTTAATTCATATTGATTGAAATATGATTGATGTTCCTACAGGTGGTGTGATAGTTGATAAGATCCCAATTACTACAAGAACCCCAATTGATATCATGGTACAAAACACTCAATAATTCGGTTCAAGGTATAGTGTATCCATTCGCGGTGTCCATGAGGTGAAAAGTGCTAAATTCAAGAAGAAGGTGGACATGTAGTTCGAAGAGGTAAGTACCCTTATTTGAAAAATTTCTCTTTCCTAAAGGAAATCTCAATCTCCTCCTCCCATCCATCATGGTATATGTTCTTCTGACACCCACTACTCTGACCAATGTCCCCAATTAAGAGAAACTTCTGAGATTTATGAGACAATATTTCTAGGCCACCCCTATAACCAACCCTTTATCCAAGACCCTTACTATCCATCCAACCCTAGGTGGAAGGAAAACTAAACCTATAGTCAAGTGGGGTATTCAAACCAACCTCAACAACAATGGAACCAACTGGGACAGAGTATTCATCCACCACCACCACCCATAAATCCCCAACCACAACAAAGGCCTTTCCAACAAACCCCTCCAAAACCCGAGTCTAACTTAGAAGACATGATGAAACAAATGGTTTCCAACAATCTCCAATTCCAAAAAACTACCCAAGCTGCTATACAAGACCTAAAAACCCAATTAGGCTAACTTAACAACTCTATGGGGGAAATCTAGAGCCATGGGTTAGGTAAACTACCTTCTCAACCAGTAGTTAACCCCATGGATAAGGGAAATGTTAGTTCCATCACCCTTCAGAGTGGAACAAAGCTTAAAAGCCAAATGACCCCTCCACTAGAGTCATCACCTCATAAGGAAACCACCATCCCAACCACTGGAAATGCTCAAAATGAGGTAGAACTTTGTCCTAAGAGAATCCCTTCCAAATAAAAGAGTGTGTTTATTGATGAGTCACCTAGCCCAACCACTCATCTTCCATTTAACCAAAGGTCCAAACAACCTATAAAGAAAAAATAAAACTAATCTTAATAAATAAATATTGGAAACTTTCAAAAAAGTGTAGGTTAAAATCCCCTTGATTGATGTCGTGAAGAAAATTCCATGATACACTAAGTTTCTAAAGGAGATTTGTACACACCGAAGGTGACTTCGAGGTGATGAGTAGGTGAGATTGGGGAGGAATGTTTCAACATTGATAGATCCATCACTTCCCACTAAGTGCAATGATCCTGGAGCATTCTCAATTCTGTGCACCATAGGGGAGTATTCTTTTTCTAACACTATGATTGATTTAGGTGATTCTATAAATGTAATGCCTCACTCCATTAAATCTACATTTCAGGTTGGGGAACTAAAGCCCACTAGAATTTTTGTTCAACTAGCTAACTGGTGTACCACACACCCCTCTGGTGTGTTAGAGGATGTTATTGTGAGGGTTTAAAATTTAATTTTTACTGCTGATTTTTATTTTCTTAAAATGAAAGATGATAGGATGAATGGACATGCCCCAATAATATTGGGGAGACCTTTATTGAAAACAACCAAAACCATAATTAATTTCCATAATGGAACATTATATATGGAGTTTGGTGGTGACAATTTCCACTTCAACATCCTTGATGCCATGAAACACCCCTAAGAAGAACATTCCTCTCTCTCTCTCTATTAATTATATTGATGTACTTCCTTCCCTTGAAAAAAATTCATTTCATTCCCCTAATCCCCTTTCTGAGTTTTCATCATTGATTGAAATTTTAGGTAATGAAGCATGCATTGATTGTTGTAGTGGTCTAGAAAAGTGTCATGCATGTTTATTAATTGGTAATTTCTTGAACCCTGAGGATCCAATGACCATTGATGATACTGATAAGCTTGTAAAAGCTCATTCCTCATCTGGGGATGATACCATCGAGCAGTTACATGAGATCAATGAACTCCCACTTTTACACTCACTCCCATCAATCCAAAACCCCCTGAACCAGAACTAAAAAAACTACCTCCATATTTAAAATATTTATATCTTGAGAATGTAAACAAGGTTCCTATAATCATTGCTAGTTCACTCCCTACCAATAATGAATTATGACTACTTGAACTTTTGATGGAGTATAAAAAATCTTTGGGATGAAAACTTGTTGAAATTCCTGGTATTAACCCATAAATTTTCACACATAATATTTTATTAAATGATGAGGCTAAACCAGTGAGGAAGGAACAACGTCGATTGAAAAAAAACCTCTTAGAAGTTGTGAAAAAGGAGGTAACGAAATTATTGGCTGCTAGAATTATTTACCCCATATTTGACAGCCAATGGGTTAGTCCCGTTCAAGTAGTTCCTAAAAAATATGGCCTTATTTTAATTAAAAATGAAAATTATGAATTGGTTCTAACTCGTGTGCAGAATAATTGGCATGTATTTATAGACTATCGCTGACTAAATCAAAACACTAGGAAGAACCATTTCCCATTTCCATTCATTTACCAAATGTTAGAGAGGCTAGCGGGTAAGTCCCATTATTATTTCCTTGATGGGTATTCTGGATACTTTTAGATCCGTATTTCCCCTAAGGATCAGAAAAAGAAAACCCTCACTCACCCCTTTGGAAAATTTTCATATTGGAGGATTCCATTTGGTCAGTGCAATGCTCCAAGTACTTTCTAGCGATGCATAGTTAGTATTTTTTTTGGATTACCTGGAGAATTTCATGGAAGTATTCATGGATGATTTCACTATTTATGGATCCTATTTTGATGAATGTTTGAGTAGTCTTGGTTTAGTCCTACGTCGCTTTATTGAAAATAATCTTGTATTAAATTATGATAAATGCCATTTCATGGTGTGATAAGGTATAGTTTTGGGAAATGTCATTTATGGGGATGGTATCCAAGTAGATAAATAAAATGTGGATGTCATTTATTCCTTACCATTACCTAAAAATGTTCATGATTTGAGGTATTTCCTAGTTCATGCTAGATTTTACTGTTGTTTCATTCATGAATTTAGAAAAAATGCACTCCCCCTCTCCCGATTGCTCCAAAAAGAAAAGGAATTTTTTTTTGATAATGAATGTGAGTAAGCTTTTAATAAGTTAAAATGGAGTATCACATCACAACCAATAATCCAACCACCTCAGTGGGATTTACCATTTGAGCTCATGTGTGATGCCTCTAACTATGAAGTTGGGGCAGTCTTATCACAAAGGGTCGATCGAGCTCCACATGTCATTGCCTATGCCTCACGTACACTGGACCTTGCCTAGGAAAACTACACCATAACTGATTTTTTTATTTTCATTTTGTTTGAATTGGATAAATTCAGGTCGTATCTTTTAGGGTCCAAAGTCATCGTGTTCTCAGACCATGAAGCCCTCCGGTATCTCTTTAAGTTACCGAAATCCATACCACATCTCATTTGTTGGATGCTCCTCCTTCAGAAACTCAATTTAGAAATTAGAGATACAAAAGGAGTGGAGAATGTGGTGGCTGACCATATCAGTAGGATTAACCCATACTTAGACATTGAATCATCCCCCTATATTCCTATAAATGATATATTTCTCAATGATTAATTTTACCGAGTGTAATATGATATTCCTTGGTATGCCAAAATTGTGAATTATTTGGTAGCATATTGCATTCCTATGGATTTAATCAAAAACCAAGATAGTTGTCTAAAACATGAGTCTCATTGGTACATTTGGGATGAAAACTACCTATGGTGAACATGTAGTGATAAATTCCTTAGGTATTGTGTTCCCAATAGCGAGTTTCAGTCTATCCTTAGATTCTTTCACACTCTTGCTTGTGGGAGCCACTCTGGTCCCCAACGGACTTCTCACAAAGTCCTTGATTCTGGTATCTTTTGGACAACACTTTTTTGGGATGCCCATGATTTTTGTAAATCTTGTCCTCGTTGTCAAAGAATGGGTAATGTCGATAAAAGAAATGAAATGACACAACAACCATTTCTCTTTCATGAAATTTTTGATGTTTGGGGTATTGAATTTATGGGGCCATTTCCCAATTCCTTTGGCAACTTGTACATTCTTTTGGTAGTTGATTACGTGTCAAAATGGGTAGAGATATGAGCTACAAAGATTGATAATTCTAAGTCAATTGTATAATTTTTAAGAACCCAAATATTATATAGGTTTGGATTACCTAGGTTCATCATTAGTGACCAGGGTTCTCATTTCTATAACTGAAAAATGAAATCAATTTTGTGTCGGTATGTGGTCGGTCATCGAGTGTCTACTGCTTATCACCCATAATCCAATGGCCAAGACCAGGTGTAAAATCGAGCAGTATAACAGATTCTTGAAAAAATGGTTCAAACTAATAGAAAATAATGGAGTCTTAGACTCAACGATTCCTTATAGGCTTACCGTACTAATTTAAAAACACCCTTTGGAATTTCACCATATCTGCTAGTTTTTGGGAAGAGTTTTCACCTCCCAATTGAGATTAAACACCGGGCCTACTGGGCCATCAAACAATGCAATTATAATCTTTCTGGTGTAGGTGATCAAAGGAAGTTGCAGATTCATGAGTTGTAGGAAATGAGAAGAGATTCATATGAGAGATCCTGGATTTATAAGAAGCGAACCAAGGCTACCCACGACCGTCTAATCCTTCATCATTAGTTCCACATTGAGCAGAAGGTCCTACTTTACAATTCAAGGCTAAAGTTATATCCAGGTAATCTTCATTCCCGCTGGTTTGGACCATACACTATTACTAATGTCTCTCCATTTGGTGTTGTTCAGGTTCAAAATGAAGAAACCAAACAATCCTTCATTGTCAATGGGAATCAGCTGAAGCACTTCCATGAAGCCATTTTAGAGTCCTTGATGGAGGAAATCCAAGTTCAAGAAACAGTATATGAATTACACCCAAAAAGTTTTATCCTTCCTTCTCACATTATCTTTACTACAGTGAGGAAATTTCACACACTAGGTGTGGGGGGATGGGTATATTCCTGGGTTAGTTAGGAATTTTCATCCTCTTTCTTCTTTTTCTCTTTTTAGCTTATTGAATTGTATTTTTACTTTCCCCCATTCCCTCAACATCCCCTTTGTGTAATAATATTATTTTTTTATTCCCACTTCATCATGAATAATGATGCTCATTTAATCATAGAAGTTATTGAAAATGCACGTGGAATGTTCGTATTTCATGTTGTTTTAACATTCAAAAAAATTATGATGAAATGTGAATTTTAGAAAGAATTAAATACTATGGTGTGAATTTATTTAGAAATTTGGTTCTTTGTAGATGATATAAATGGTTGTATCATTTTGAAACCTTTGAGATGAATGGTACCCTTTTTTGTGAATAGTTTAAGGGAAAATTGTTTCACTTAATCTCTCCACACATCTTTTCACCCAACCATGAAGTGTGAAAATTTCTTACTTAATGGAAGGTAAATATAAGTTAGGTTGATTTTTATCTACTTTACAAAATAATTTTTCCATACGTTCATTCCTTATCTGATCTATTTCATTACTGTTCTAGATTGACCTATGCGTGTGTACCTATTATTTGACTGTTGTACACCCTAAAAAATAAAAATAAAAAGGGTTGTATATTGGGTAGTTCAAAAACCACCTTTCCTCAACCTTTGATCTTGTTATAACTATTACATTTAGAGTCATGATGAGATCAAGTATGGGTTGGGAGAAGAGTGTGAGATTTTCTCCAAGTGCAACTTTTGAAAAAAATAAATAAATGACGGGAGTGATGAAATGTGAAACATATGGGGATATCTAGGTCAGAAGCTTATGATTTGACTTATGGGAATGCTTAACTGAGTGGGTCTTAAAATTGGATTTCAAAGGATATGGGGAAAGTTTGGTGGAAAGGATCTTATAAGTAGACAATTATTAAAATAACTTATATTTACTCAATAGAAAATGGAAAGAATAGCATGAAATGGTTTTTACACACACATGTGGAGAATTAGTGACATGATTAACTTTTAAATTATTTTCATTGATTGGTATCATGCATCTCTTGGAATTTCATTTGGATACAATTTTTGAGACACATTTTTCCATGATCACTGAGAATAACTCCTCAGTGTGAGTTTTTCTTTGATCACATTTCCATCAGGAATTAAATTTTCATTGAATGTTAAATCTTTATAAAGTTGGAAATATCTACATGCATAATTTCTGGAAATATGACTCTACCCAGGAGTGCAAATATTTAGGTGTGGGGGTGTGATCGTACCACAATTCACTATTTCATTTTTACCTTTACACTAATGTATTAAACTGAACTTCTATTATAAATTAAAAATATAATAACAAAATAAAATTCATGTTTGATTAAATTATTATTTTTATCACTGTTAATTAGGTAAATATTACTTTTTTGATAATTTCATTGAAGGTGGAGGTGATTTGGAGGACCCATGATGAATTCCAAGAAAAATGGGTCAAACTATGAAGGATCAAAGCACACCGGTGGATTAATACACACACTTCTACTAGAAAGTACTTCCAAATGTGCTGAATTTTTTTTAGGTCTAGAATTTAAGTTTCTACATTTCATCTCAAGGAACCCAATCCTGATTCGGGTTCCATGGGGCCCATCCTAACTGATCTATCCAAGCCACTGAATCTGCACAAAGTCAAAAGTGGCGTTCTGTAATATGTCCATATATCGAGATGTGATTTTACAAATGATTCCAATATTTCGACGATGATATTCAGTAAGTGGGGATACAACTTTTAAGTTTTGTCAAAAGGTTGATTTGACTGTCTGGTAGCCTAAAACCATTCTACAAGTGGTTTATCAAAATCTGGGTACCCAAAACCACTTCCCATTTTGGATATAAAAAAGCACCTTGGGCACCCCATTTGGGAGTTCGAACCAGAAGTGAAGTTATGCTATTTTGGAGTCCTATAGGAGTATCCTCATCATACTAGAAGTTTTTTAGGCTCCTATCCTCATAGGGGGATCAATAATGAAGAAGGAGTTCCACTCGAGCATCCTCCTCCCAATGTTGAGCTAAACGGTGGGTGATCATTGCGAGAGAGATACACACTTGAAGAGGGAGTTTCAGCACCTTTTATTCTACTAGTTTTGTGTAATTTGTGTTTGAATTAGTTCACTTATTTTTAATCTTTATATTATTCTTCTATGAATGCATTGATTTGGTTTAATTAAGTGAAACATTTCTCATTTCAATACCGATTGGGTTGAGATTCAAGTGGGAATTTTGAGTTTTTCTGATTGGAAAAAACAAGCATCCTATTTCTCACACACATACATGAGATTTCAGTATGCTTTGGTAGACCTCAATCTATACTTAAGGTCCAAACCTTTACAACATGACTGTTGTGTCAAGGGGTGGTTCTTTGTGCATCATTTTAAGAGGAAAGAGAGGAACCAAGATCTTGGTCATCCCTCAACCAAAGGATTAAAACAAAACCTAATAACCAATTGAGAACAATGAACTCTTCAAGTGCTATAGTATCTTTGAAATTATCACTTATTTATCTCATATTTTTTAAAATCCACTCTTTCTTTCAACTTTACAACTCTTTACGTTAAGTTACTTTCTTAAAATTGTTTACAAAATCACCCCCTTTCAGTACTTTTTATTAAAAATGCATACTCTAAACCTATTAACGCTCCTTGAGAGATGACCTAAGGTATTCCCTATAATTTAAATCAACATTAAAATCATAATCAATTTGACATGTCAGGAAAGTGTGTTCAGGTAACACTTGCTTTTCCTTTTTACATGGAATTATATTCTACTCCCTTAGTGTGGAACCAATTTTAGGGCACCACTCCTAGAGTAATCCCACAGCCTTTCTTATAGGAGGTTACGCTCATGCTCCTCCTCACCCCCTTGGCTAATAGGTTAGAGAGGGGATGGACAGCAGAGTCCTATCCTCTATATCTTGTACCCTTGGCCTCTTCCACCAGTAGAGGAGGAGAAGTGTGTGGTATGCTAGATATTTTACTTCCTCTTTTCTATCACATTAAAGCATGACTCATCCTGACTCCCGTGGACACAAAAGATATCCACAATAATAGAATATACATGGTTAGATTTGTGTTTTGGAAAAGAAATTTCTTTTGGATATTCCTCTTGTCTTCCTTCTGAGTGCCTCTCTAGGTGTGATTCATCAAGTCCATGCATCCAACCCTGGGGTAAAATTAGATTGTGTGGCTTCTCAGATTATCTTTTTCCTCTTGTTTCTCTCATTGAAAATTACTCACATGGGCATAGAGGTTGACGATGGTCATGAAACCCACATAATCTCAAACTTAACGGGCCTCATTCCAAGTGTAATCCCCATCCAATCAAAGGGACCCATTCTAAGTGTAATCCCCAACTAATCAAAGGTCCTAATTCTAACTGTAAGACCCAACCAATCAATGGGAATCATTCTCAGGAGTAAGCCCCAAACCAAACTAATACCTAGGAATCCTCATCAATAGTAAGGCCCAATCATAACCCCTATTCACAAAGTCAACCTTAGTATGTAACCCCTAAAGTATTGAACTATGAGAACTCTAATTCTTATTATAACCATGATAAATAAGATGCCTACCTAAGGTCTAAGATCAATGGGAATACTTCACAGAAGTAAGCCCCAAAAGAAACCAATATATGTTCATATTTCCCAGGATTAATCCCCAACCAAATCCCTCAAATCATCAATGGAATACTCCTCAATAATAAGCCCCAAAATCTAACCTTTGTGCCTCCTCCTCAAGTGTATGCCTCGAAAAAGCCTACAAATCACCATGAGTCAATACATTACTCATGGAACCTTCAACAAGGAATAATTATTAGGAATAACCCCAAATTAATCCTCTAATAGGTCCATAATCCCCTATGGGAAAAATATAAGGGCTTCCATATGTGTGATTCCTCATGACCAAACTATGTGGGCTTTGATTCTTGTCCAAATGGGTTACGTTGGAATCCTCCCTGAGGATCAAACCCAACACCGCAAATCAAACCTATTATCTCTAGTCCACATTCACAGTAGGGTCTTATTCAACTTGGGAATCTACATTATTTCCAAGTTCCTCAGGCCACTTCAGTATAAATCCCACACCAAATATTGACTAGGCACCTTCTGCCTAGACATCTTAAAAACAAGATGTTAAACTGCACAGTTAGGTCCTTATCACATGACCTTAAAAGGTATGATGTTCCCCATTAAGAAACTCTGAACTATGTGGGTTTTTATTCATTTCACAAGGATGTGTAGGAAGACTATTCATGGGTTCGATCCCAACATCAAAACAACTCTTGTATCCCTAGATGATTACATGCTCTAGATCGCCCCACCGTGTGGCTAGAAAACTAGCATTGTTGTAATAACAACCAAAGAATCTCTACTCATTATATAAAATGATACCATTAGTGTAGAACCTCAGATACATATAGATACCTCTATTTATGAAGAACCTCATATACATACAGATGATTATAAACTCCATACATGATAATAATTGATTGTTAATTCAGGGGTGACCCACATCATACTTGGAAATTAATAAAGGATTCATGAAAAAATATTAAATATATAAGAGGGTCCCAAAGTAAGAAACAATTCCCCAAAAAAGGTTGCGATGAGCCCAAAATCCCATCCTCTTGACCAAAGTGAGTTCTTAAGAATCTTTGAAAAAACTCCCCAATGAGCACTTGACTTTGGAAAGCAGGTCCCTCATGGATATAGAACCATTGGGTGTTTATGGTTCCACAAACAAATGTATTAGGAACCACTTAGAAGTAGTGATCGTGACATGAATTATTTCACAAAACTCAACCCCCTACAATCAACAGTCGAATGCCCAGATCCTGAGGGAAACAAAAAATGGTGAACCTGATGCAAATCCTTTACCAAGATGATAGTGTCACCCATTTTTCAGACCCCATTCACTTTATAAAGGAGGGATATACAAGAAAATAAATTATGCACGTGTTAATTAAAATTATAATCTTCTTTGAAAGGTTTTTATTATTTTTGTTTATCATACATACATGCACTTCCTTTTAGAATTACCCTTAGTCCAATGGCGTCCTTCCAGATTCCACAAACATATGCCATAGCTACTTCTCAAGCCCAGTCTTCGTCCACCCATAGGATTCCATCACCAACCCAAAATCTTAAAAACTGGGGCTCTAACTCCTTAGTCTGAGAGTACTATCATAATGGTGCAATACTGACCCAGAGGCTGCTAGATAGGTCCTCCAGCTCGTGAATCCCCACCTATCAACTGGTCAGTGACAACAGGTGGTCCTGAATCAGACGACACAAACCGCCGTCTTTAACCATTTGGGTGCCTATCCCTAAAATGTTTTAACCAATCCCTTCCTTATCCGAGGGAGGTGGATCAAGAGTCCACATACGACCTCATCCAGAAGACACATAGGTCCATCTCAAGGGCTCCTACTAACAGTCACCGCCACCAATGTTATGCGGTAGTGAACCCTCAACATGATTAGAGTGCTTTCCTAAACTATCTGAACTAGATAATTTAGACTCTGTCATGAAAGATGTCCCATTGGGGGAAGAAACTAGTCAATAGGGAGTAGATACAACCCTCTCTACCTCCTTAGAATCACACCAACACAATTTGGTGAAAAACTGTGAGCCAGAACATAAACCAGCCTACCTTAATTTAGCTGGAAAACAGACACATCTAGAAACACCCAAGGAAGCCCACCATTCAAATTTGGTGGAAAATTGCGGGCAGGAACACACACCTTTCCACATTAATCAAGCCTATCAATAGACTCATCTGACAACACTCGAAGAATCCATCCATCCTAGTTTGGAGACAAACCCTAAGCAGACACACACACCTTCCTGTAC
Source organism: Viscum album (assembly GCA_963277665.1). NCBI lineage: Eukaryota > Viridiplantae > Streptophyta > Magnoliopsida > Santalales > Viscaceae > Viscum > Viscum album. The sequence goes on along the minus strand of OY728138.1, from coordinate 808,213,607 downwards.
CCACCAAGCATGCTAGAATACTAATCTAGAAGTAATAAAAGAATCCATCCAACCAAGTTTGGTGACAAAATAAAATCCAAAGCACACACCTACCGGTATTCATCAAGCTTTCCAATAGTTTTTTCTGATAACTGTAGGTTCCGGGCGTAGTGGAAGCACGTTGGTGGGTTTTCCCAACTTTAATTTTAACGTTTAAACAACGTTCAATATGAGATCCATCATGATGTAAAACACTGAATCTTTGGAATGGAATGAATAAAGAAAAACTTAAGATGGAATCCCGGAACCACAGAGATAAGATCATCATATATTGGTTATAATTAATTTAATTATATCACAAGAATTACCTTGGTGGAATTCTTTCTTTGTTGATGTCTCTAGTCACGATCCTGTGATCCATCATTGCATTGTAGAATCCAAATGTAGGATTAATCTAGAGGTGATCCACATGTGTGCCACGTATCCCCAGACGTCGCTGAAGGGATCTCCGGGTGCTATCACGAAAGAACCTTCGCTTGTGATTTCCGCCTTCGATCGCCTTAGTCTCTCAATCTTGAGAGCGTTCTTGGAGGAAGGAGTTCTTTCATCCTTGAAATAATTCTCCAGAATTGTTGTGCACAAAGATTGAGGAAAAGTGTTGGGGTTGTGAGGATATTTATAATCAGGTTTGAGGTTATAGAGTTATGACAATAAATAAACACGTTATGCATTTTATTTATTTCATTAACTCTTATTGAAAACCCCCATGTCGAATTATTAATTCCTTGACATGCGCCCACGCTGATTATAATAAATATCATTTAATAAAATAATATTATATCCTCAAAATCTCAACTGGAAAAACTACACGGCGTGTAATCATTAACACACGGTGTGTATATTTAATATACACGGTGTGTAATTTTATTTTCCACTTTCCTTTATCTCCTCCACAAAATTTATTAGTCCTTAAGTAATGACTATTTATTTATTAAATAAATGTAACTGCATTACTCTCTAATAAATGTATTATTTTGCCCAAAATATATTATCTCAAATAACTAGTGTCGAAATAAATGCAATCAGGAATCCTTAAATAATTATTAAACCACTGTCGGGAATAATATTTATTCAACTTATTAAATTAATATTTAATTGAGATACATGGACACACTTAGTGTGTGACCCTCTAGGCCCCTTTCTCAGTGGCATTAGGCGGAGCCTGCCTAAAGTCCAAGGTCAGTGTCTAGAAACATGCCAAGGCACCCATATAGAAAGAAGTTAATGCCGCAATGACGTGTCACCTCATACGAACACTTACCGTGTAATATAATCCCTTTGTCTCAATATCTCTAATCAAGCGGGTTTCATGCTAGTGCCATCAACCCATGTGCTCGATTATTCTTTCTTTGACTTCCCGGAATTGAACTCGCCTATACTTTACCATGGCCATGGATTTATTTAGGCTATATAAATTCCATCAAAGGGCCTGAGATATCTACTTATGTTATGGAACATAAGGGATAAACCCTTTCTCGAATTATCTATTAATGCAGTATTACTCATGACGCACCCAACATATCCTACCTTGCTGTGAACAGTGTGTCATCACAGTTTTTGTCAATAAATCTAAGTACGCGAGTTGTAATACCCATTAATAGTAATATTAAAGTCTAATGACCAATACACACGTCTGAATATAGGAACATCCAATGACACTATGAAATGTGGATTTCCTACGGGCGGGCCTCATTCTCATAATATCCTCTTGGATATTACCAAGGGAGCACACCATGAGAAGGTGCCTCAAATTTTTATGAGTCCTCATCCCTAATGACCTGTATTATTTGTGCCCCTCAAATAATTTTATCCATCCATGGAACATATATTCAAGAACAGTGTTATGACACTTCTGGGTTCTCATCATAGCAGGGATCCGCTATGACCCTTTAATGCAACAGCTGTCCTTAGGAAATTATCACATGAATTGTCACACAGAAGAAAAATTAAGATGTGATAAGGCTTTTATTAATGAATAAAGTACAAAGTAGTTGGTTCTAGGCCACCAAATCCAACAAACTCCCACTTGGACTAGAGCCAACTGCTAACAACCTTTAACCCGCTAGCTCTCACATGATATTCATGCTTCTGCTGAGAAAGGCCTTTAGTCATGGGGTCTGCTACGTTCTCTTCCGTGGACACTCTGCTCACTGCAACTTCACCCCTTTGATAGAAATACTTCAAGAGGTGATAATTACAGAGTATGTTCTTTGTACGTTGGTGTGACCTTGGTTCTTTTTCAAGAGACACCGCTGTAGTATTATCACAATACAATGTAATGGGATCTTTACTGCTAGGCACCACATCAAACTCTTGGACAAAGTTCCGAATCCATATGGCTTCCTTGGATGCATCAGAAGACGCTATATATTCAGACTCCACTATAGAATTGACGACAATTGGCTACTTTGAACTCTTCCATCTCACAACTCCTCCATTAAGACAGAAAACATATCTAGATTGCAACTTCAGATCGTTCTGATCTGTCTGAAAACCAGCATCAGCATACCCTCTGATGACAAGCTCCTCGTCTCCTCCATACACCAGGAACATATCCTTAGTTCTTCTCAGATACTTAAGGATAGTCTTAATAGCAGTCCAATGCTATTCTCCTGTATCTGCTTGATATCTTCCTACCATGCTCAGTGCATAGGCAACATCAAGCCTGGTACATAACATGGCATACATGATGGATCCTATAGCTGAAGCGTATGAGATCTTACTCATTATATCTTTCTCTTATTGTGTCTAAGGACACATTTTCTTATAAAGATGTAAGCTATGTGACACTGTAACTAATACCCTCTTGGATTGTTCCATACTAAATCTCTTTAGTATCTGGTCAATGTATGTACTCTGACTTAGTCCAAGAAGCCTCTTGGATGTATCACGAATGATCTTGATCCCTAGAATGTAGGCTGCTTCACCCAAGTCCTTCATGGAGAAACACTTGTTCAACCAGTCCTTAACTGACTGTAAGACTGGTATGTCATTTCCAATAAGCAATATGTCGTCAACATATACTACTAGGATAACGATCACATTCCCATTAAACCTATTATAAACACATGGCTCACATTCATTCTTAATGAACCCAAATTACTTTATGTCTTCATCAAATCGAATGTTACATGACCTGGATGATTACTTTAATCCATAAATGGATTTCTGTAACTTAAAAACTCGTTTGGCTTCACCTGGTGTCACAAAACCTTCTGGTTGTGTCATATAGAAATCTTCCTGAAGGTTCCCATTAAGGAATGTTGTTTTGACATCCATCTTCCAAACCTCATAGTCATGGTAAGCTGCTATGGCAAGTATGATTCTTATGGATTTAAACATGGAAACTGGTGAGAAGGTTTCATCATAGTCAATTCCTTGATGCTGTCTGAACCCTTTAGCTACTAGACTTGATTTACAGGTGCTAACTTGACCTTCCATGTCCATCTTTCTCTTGAATACCCATTTTCATCCAATAGGCTTTACATCAACTGGCTCATCGACCAAAACCCAAACTTGGTTCTGATACATAGAATCCATCTCAGAATTCAAAGCTTCTACCCATCTTTCAGCTTCTGAGTTTTCTATTGCTTCCTTGTAGGATAAAGGTTCATCATTGTCTAACAATAATGATTCACCATCCTCGGTGACTAGGAAACCAAATCTCTCTGGTTCTCTTACCACTCTTGATCTCCTACGCAGTACTTGTGTTTCTGGAACCTCTTCTATAGGGACCTGTGGAACTTGTTCCTGTACCAACTCCTGTGTATCTTGAGCATCAACTTCGTTGAAGTCAATCTTACTCCCACTATCCTTCTTGAGGATGTGATCCCTCTCAAGAAAGACGGATTGTCTGGCGACATTCACTTTCTTGTCTGAAGGGTTATATAGGTAATATCCATTTGTTTCCTTGGGATATCCTATAAAGATACACCTTGTACCCCGGGGTGCTACTTTGTTTCCTGAGGAGGCCTTAACAAATGCCTCACATCCCCATACACGTGTGTGCTACAAAATGGGTTTCTTTACATTCTATAGCTTAGAGGGAATTCCATTTCCCACCTTAGTTGGTACTCGGTTTAATTTTTATGCTGTAGTTTGTAATGCATATCCCCAAAAGGATAATGGAAGATCCGCATGACTCATCATTGACCTCACCATGTCCAACAAGGTGCGGTTCCTCCTTTCACTAACACCATTCCACTATGGTGTATAAGGAGGAGTGAGCTGAGATAGAATCCCAAACTCCTGTAGAAGATCGATTAACTATTGGTTCAGATATTCTCCACTTCGATCCGATCGAAGTTTCTTTATCTTCTTACCAAGCTGATTCTCTACTTCATTATTGAATTCCTTAAATTTCTCTAAGGCCTCTAACTTATACCTCATTAATTAGACATAGCCATATCTACTCAAATCATCAGTAAAAGTAATGAATTAAGAATATCCACCTATAGCTTCTACTGGAAATGGTCCACACACATTCGTGTGTACCAATTCTAGAAGCTCTGTGGCCCTTTCACCCTATCCAACAAAAGGCGTTTTGATCATTTTTCCTTGTAAACAAGCATGACATCTATCAAGTGGTTTTAGCTCAGTAGAGTCTAAATAGCCATCTTGGCAGAGCTTTGTCAAGCACTTCTTGTTCACATGACCGAGACGGTGATTCCACAACTGGGTGATTTATGAGTCATGTGAGTTTGTTTCCTTATCGATTTCCAACACTTGGTTTTCATAATTTAATACATACAAACCATTATTTAAATGTTCCATACCATAACATACATTGTTCTTATAAAAGAGACAACACTTATTTCCAAATTTGAAAACAAATCCATCCATATCCAAACAAGATACAAAAATTATGTTCTTGGTAACACTAGGGACATAATAACAATTATGTAAAACCAAAATCATTCAGTCGACAGTGAGAGGTGGTAATCGCCAATGGCCAATGTAGCCAGCCTTGCGCCATTGGCAGCTCGAAGATCCACCTCTCATTTGGAAATATTTCTAAATCTACTTGGTTCCTACATTTGAATACAGATGTGAGCCCCACAAGTTGTATCTAATGCCCAATGTGTAGAAATAGAAAGATTACACTTGATAACAAATGCACCTTTAGCGTCCCCATGCTTCTGAGTGCAGTTCCTCTTCCAGTGGCCTTGCTTAAAACATATAAAACACACCGCCTCCCATTCCTTTCCTTGCCTATGGATATTCCCCTTCTTGGAAGGATGGTTATCAGGGGCTTCAGACCGTTTATAAGTCTTTGGCCCCTTTAACTTGTCCTTCCTTTTCCTATTCACCATAAGGACTGCGGGTTTGTCACGTCCCATGTCCTTATCTACCTGGAGAATCAAGGTCAGAAGTTCTGATAGACTCTTCTCATTGTTGCTCATGTTGTAGTTGACAATAAAGCTAGAGAAGGTCTTGGGCAATGATGATAGGATGAGATATGTACGCAACTCATCCGGGAATTTAATCCCTAAGATGTCCAGAAATTCAATGTAGCCAATAATCTTGACTACAGAGGCCCATCTGGCACAAAATCTCCAAGCTTAGTTGTAAAATAATCATTGGAGATCTCATACCTCTCCTGTATCTCCTTCTCTTGGTAGAGATCCTTAAGGTGAGACATCATGCTATACGCTTCCATGTTTTCATGTTGCTTAAAGAGATCATTGGACATGGATGATAGAATGAAACACTGGACATATGTGGCATAATCCATGTGTTTCATATAGAGAGATAATTCCTCATAACTGGCCTCTTTCCCAAGCACAACTGGAATAGGTTCTTCCAGCACATACAATTTCCTTTCGTGGCGAAGGATGATACGCAAACGCCTCTGCCACTCTTGGAAATTGGTGCCGGTGAGAAGGTTTTCCTTATCGAGTATGATTCGAAATGATATTTTTAAAGTAATTCTCTTGCCGTTTCTACAAATTAAGATGAGAAAAGGTTTAGTACTTTATTAAAAAACTGAGACAAATAAATTAATTAATACTTATTAGTCTCCCACTATTTTATCAAAATTCAATAGCCCTCACCATTGACTTTGGAATATTCTGTTGCCTGAATATTCTAGTGGAAAGGATCCATATTTCCCTTCGCATTACCCCAACTAGGGTTGGTCAAGAAACTTGAAGGGTTTTGGGTAGGCATTCCAAATGCCAACTGCATTAACTCGCAGCTCCTTGATCTGCTGAGTGGACTCCCCAATCCTGAAATCCTTTTATTTTGGATTTCCTCAACCTTTGCCTCTTGATCACACCAAGTCCTGTTGTGGTAGTCAACCCTTGATGCGAACCAAGTCAAGTCAACCCAAAACCTTGAATTATAATTCCCTCATAATTGAAAGCACCCCAACTAGGGTTGGTCAAGCACTTTGAACTATGGTTCGATTCTAACCAAGATTATGGAAGGCTATACCGACTTAATATTTCTTTTGAGGTATTTTATCCTTATACGTAAATTTCCATTTTTATTATATTTGATTACGTGCTTATTAATATTAAGTGGGATATACTTAAGTGATTAACCATGTCTAAGATAATATTTATGCATAACCCGGTTTTTATTTTAGTTCCATCTTGCATGCTTGTTTAATTCATTAATTGTGTGATCGTGACAACACACCCACAATAAATAAACCACGAAACTAAAAGAAATAAAATAAATGGTATGATCATGAGCTTTTATATTGGTTAGTTTATCTAGAGGTTGATAAACTAACCCATGACCTAGGAGATAAACACCTTGAACCTTTAGGGTTCGTGTTTACAGCTTTCCACCTGTCCACCTTTGTATCTCCTTGGATTGGTTTCGCCTTTTCTCCTGACTTGTGAAACCTCCACTAGCTTGGGATCTCCATCCATTACATATGCATTTATCTTACACGCAGGTGAGGGGTAAAATGAGATTTTTACATAAAGGAATCCTTGGGCGCGCAGGCCCTACATATTAATGAAGAGAAGGCTCGTAAGCCAACAAATTTAAATAAATAAATTAAAATAAACCATTCACATACAAAGGTCTTGGTCTAGCTCATGATCATCCATACATGCAACGATATTTATGCATAAATAAAACTAGCATTAAATTATTTAATTGTTCTTTCTTAAGAAAAATCACGCTTGAATCAATTAATTATCTTTTAATTAATCAATAATTTTATCTTAAATCCTTTTCTGAATTTCCTTGAGATTCTCATCTATCATAATTTTAAAAAAATAAATTCATTTAAAATTATCCTTGTACGTAACTTGTACCTTGGAGGAAACCCGGTGAATTCCCATTTATTACGTAGATGTTAAATTAAACACATATATATAAAACACCTATCACGTGTTGTGCCTCAGCTTTACGCCTGTACTATGGTACACATCTCAAGGGTTTGTATAATATAATAATAAATTTTAATAAATCTGCGTTATTTGGGTGAGTACATGGTGTGTAGTTCGGACTACACGGCGTGTACTTTTCTTCAATGTCCACCCGAAGTACACGCCCGAGGACATGGCGTGTTAATGTACTTCAGAAATTTTTGGAGTACACGACATGTACAGTGGGACACACGCCATGTAGTTTCCACGTTACACGGTTTCCAGCTGGTCAAGCCATGTACGGGGTACACGGTCTAACCCTAACCCGAAGGGAATACACGTCGTGTTCTGTTGGACCACATGGCGTGTAATCTGGAAACTATGTGCCACCTGTTTTTGGTCAACACACAGTGTTATAAATGACTTAGATAGGATAAATACACGGCCTGATTTGGCAGACCAGTCCAATGCATGAACTTAGACTACACAACATGTACTTCCGAATACACACCGTGTATTCTCGTGTCGTACGGCCAGGAAAGTTTGGCTCCTCCGGATGAGATCCTCTATTTTATTTTAATCAAAAATTAAAAGAAAAGGCCATTTCTGTATGGTGAACGAGAAATGATAGAGGAGGAATAGATCTTGAGATTCAGATTTAAAGAACGATTAACTTGAATTGAAACAACTAAATTATTTAATGCGTAGATCACCAACGAAAAACTAAATAATTATAATCAACGATATGACCCCTTTGATACCACTTGTAGGTTCCGGGCATAGCGGAAGCATGTTGGTGGGTTTTCCCAACTTTCATTTTAATTTTTAAACAATGTTCAATCCGAGATCCGTCACGATGTAAAACGCTGAATCTTTGGAATGGAACGAAGAACGAAAAACTTAAGAGGGAATCCCGGAACCACAGAGATAGGATCATCATATGTTGGTTATAATTAATTTAATTATATCACAAGAATTTCCTTGGTGGAATTCTTTCTTTGTTGATGTCTCCGGTCACGATCCTTTGATCCGTAGTTGCGTCGTAGAATCCAAGTGTTGGATTCCTCTAGCGGTGATCCACACATGTTCCATGTATCTCCGGATGTTTCCGAATGGATCTCTGGGTGCTAGCATCGAAGAACCTTTGCTTGTGATGTCTGCCTTCGATCTCCTTGGTCTCTCTATCTTGAGAGCATTCTTGGAGGAAGGAGTTCTTTCAGCCTTGAAATAATTCTCCAAAATTGTTGTGCACAACGATTGAGGAAAAGTGTTGGTGTTGTGAGGATATTTATAATCGGGTTTGAGGTTATAGAGTTATGATAATAAATAAACGCGTTATGCGTTTTATTTATTTCATTAACTCTTATTGAAAACCCCCATGTCGAATTATTAATTCCTTGACATGCGCCCATGCTGATTATAATAAATATCATTTAAAAAAACAATATTATATCCTCAAAATCCCAACTGGAAAAACTACACGGCGTGTAATCATTAATACACGGCGTGTACTTTTATTTTCCACTTTCCTTTATTTCCTCCACCACATTTATTAGTCCTTAAGTAATGAATATTTATTTCTTAAATAAATGTTACTGCATTACTCGATAATAAATGTATTATTTCACCCACAATATATTCTCTCGAATAACTAGTGTCGAAATAAATGCAATCAGGCATCCTTAAATAATTATTAAACCAATGTCAGGAATAATATTTATTTAACTTGTTAAATTAATATTTAACTGACATACATGGACACACTTAGTGTGTGACCCTCTAGGCCCCTTTCTCAGTGGCATTAGGCGGAGCCTACCTAAAGTCCAAGGTTAGTATCTAGAATCATGCCAAGGCACCCATAGAGAAAGAAGTTAATGCCACAATGACGTGTCACCTCATACAAACACTTACTGTGTAATATAATCCCTTTGTCTTGATATCACTAATAAAGCGGGTTGCATGCTAGTGCCATCAACCCATGTGCTCAATTATTCTTTCTTTGACTTCCCAGAATTGAACTCGCCCATAATTTACCATGGACATAGATTTATTTAGGCTATATCAATTCCATCAAAGGGCCTGAGATATTTACTTTTGTTATGGAACAGAAGGGACAAATACTTTCTCGCATTATCTATTAATGCAATATTACTCATGATGCACCCAACGTATCCTACCTCGCTATGAACAGTGTTTCATCATAGTTTTCATCAATACATATAAGTGCGCGATTTGTAATACCCATTAATAATAATCTTAAAGTCTAAGGACCAATACACACCTCCATATATAGGAACATCCAATGACACTATGAAATGTGGATTTCCTACTGGTGGGCCTCGTTCTCATAATATCCTCTTAGATATTACCAAGGGCGCACACCATGAGAAGGTGCCTCAAAGTTTTATGAGTCCTCAACCCTAATGACCTGTATTATTTATTCCCCTCAAATAATATCATCCGGCCATAGAACATATATTCAAGAACAGTGTTATGGAACTTCTAGGTTCTCATCATAGCAGGGATCCGCTATGACCCTTTAATGCAACAGCTATCCTTAGGACATTATCACATGAATTGTCACGTATAAGAACAATCAAGATGTGATAAGGCTTTTATTAATGAATAAAGTACAAATTAGTTGGTTCTAGGCCACCAACTCCAACAATAACGTCTGGAAAAGTCATTCGGAAAGTCCCGGTGAAAAATGGAGGGTAGACCCAACTATCTACCCCACACATGAGTATCGTTAATACCCACATATTGGAAAGGGATGATATGAGAAATCTCATATACCTAATCCAGCTACATAATGGGCATTTATCCCCATTCTGATCACTGAAGTCACCAATAATATCCTGACTATGGTGAAAGGACATATGAAAATACCTGCCCACATCCTATAGACTTTCCAGGACATCATAATGGAGATGATAGTAGTTCTTAAGGGACATATGCACAGTTCCATCCACACAAGTGGGGTGGCTCATCAACATGTCACCCCAGCGAAGACACACACCTCTTCTCCCATCCAGGAGGGTCATGGGGAAACCCCCATACTATACGAACAACTAGATCCAGAACATACACTCACTCCAACTGTAATTAATCATCCTATCCTAATGGCCACTCCAAGGAAGGCACAAAAACCTACTCATGAAGACCACTCACCCTATAAAGTGTCTCCAGTTACTTGAAAGAAGGCATCTAATAAGAATCCTCACAAAAGATAATTGGAAAATGAAGGTCCGATCTATAATCCAGCTTTTCTTAATGCTGGAGTTCTTGAATCCATTAGATGCTTATATGTGGAAGCTCAAGATATTATTCCCCTATAACCAAATTAAAGGATTAGTAACAGTAATTTTTAAGGTCTTTTCTTGAGACGTCACCCTGAAGGCTTGCTTCATGACCATGATATGATCAATCTCGAGAGCCCATCTTCTGATGAGAGCCATAAAATCCCTTCACATTTCTAGAAGATCAAGGATAAATAGGGTATTACCTTTACTATAATACAACATGGTTTTCCTCCCCATGATGGCATTCATTATGAAATTTCTCTCTGTAATAGTGTTTCACATCATCAAAAGGGTCCCCCCCCCTTTGAAATATAGTGATGAGAAATACCTCCTACCATGAGACACTTGATAAAAAAAGTCCAGTCATGTTTGATTCCTTGCCATTGACAAGTGAGATTATTTCTCAATCAAAAGACAACCCAAGGCAATGATCATTCTCTAAACCACCCTTGAGCCATCATCATTCCAAAATGATAGAGGATATTCATACCAATCTCACTTCCTATGATAAAATAGTAAGAAATAGCCCACTCTGATTGAACCAAGTAGAGGATCCTCTATAGAAATAAAATATTACATGCTAAACATAAGGAAATATCTATCTAAAGATGAAATACCAGTCATGTTTTAGCCTTTATCTACACTCAATACAACATTACAACTATTGAAAGATTTTGTGCATGAAATCTATATCATTATATGAAAAAATCTCTATCAATTGAAAGAAAATATATTTCTCTATGATGTGTATCAAAGTAATATCAAGGTAATAGAATGGTTTCAATGAAAAATTGACATGGAAGCTCTCCTAGATTCATTACATCCAAAGATCAAGAAACATAAAGGGGCCTTTCAATGAGCATTCCTCAGTGAATTAATGAGATTGTGACAGCTGATCGCTGATACCCTATCTGTTGTTCATATCATAGGAAGAGGTGCACATGGAGCATTAAATTTCACTATGATCACTAACCAATAAATCCCACTGAAGGTTTAAACATGAAATGTTATAGCTTCAGAACATCTTAAACAAACTTCATAACTGAAGACATGCCCAAAAAAAAAACAGGCCCCAACCAACTCTCACCAATGTTGGTGTAGAAGAGAGCATAATATTGAGAGCCTTTTGCATCAGGAATCTGTGAATATTGAGAAATCCTACCATTTATATGAATTCCGTCATCATATAATGAAAATGTTAGAAACAATGCAACGATCTTTAGAAATGGTTGATCCAAGTGCATACAAAATGATGCACCCTGCCCATGTTCAGACAAAACACCATAAAATCATAAGGGTAGTTACGATAGTATAATCCATGGTAGAGCATGAGAAACCCCAGTCTGTAGGGATGGGAGCATTCTTAACCCAACCCTTGAGGTCAATAAACCAGGCCTGAAGGGTTGTGAAAGTGGAATGGGAATAGCACCAACCCTCAGGGCTATAGGGGGGGGGGGATTTTTCACCTCAACAACTTCCTACTTAGTAGATATTATCCTTTTACCAATTAGGTAAAGTGACATTGTGTGGATACTTAGATTTCATCCCATTATGTGATATAGTACCCTCATTAGGGATGCACACAAATGAACTTTATGGAGATTCCCTTCAGATTACTATTCTCCAAATGGTTCCCAGAGAATCAGTGAAGGAGAGAACAAAGATATATAGAGGGAATAGAATAATACAATCTCATAAAGGCACTAAAAAAGTACCTACAACACATTATGCATCAGTGAATGTCATCAACACCTCCCTTGAAAACCCTATAGGACATGAGGCCAACTTAGAGGATGAGCTAGAGGAAGAAATTATGGTTCAAAATGTGGTACACACTAAAAAAATTGGAAGAGGTGTGTATACCTGAAACCAGAAACTTTCCATGAATTTGTGAAATCCCTCAAACAATCCATTATTACTTCCTTGAAAAGTTCCCAATAAGAAAAAATGTAAGGGTCAAATTGTACCTCACCTACCTTTTAGAGAGGCCAAATCCCTTTCACTTGAGGAAATATTTTCTCAGCAAGAGGAAGATATGAAAGAATTGAGAAGACTCAATGAAAAATTACTCTGAGGTAGATTTCCTACTGGATATGTTCTGCAAGAATATCCTCAAATCACACTTCTAGCTAGTGCACCTCAACAAAGAGGGTTTTCCACAATAACTGAAGCATATCTAGAACATTCGACCAATATGAGATACCAACCACCAATATAATTGGACCCAGTAGTAGCAGATCGATAATTTCCTCTATTGGTAGAACAACCAGAGTAGGGTTAGACACATATTTATAGGCCTTCCCCTATAGGTTACCCATCACATATACTAAAAGTGCTTCCATCGATGGCCCTACTAGGCACTACACTCGTTCAATATTTAGCTTATCTAGACATTTCTTGAATTCTTATGAAAACTATTAAATCACTAATGGATCAATTAGAAGACATGAAAGAATGATGTGTGTTAAAATTACTAGAGAAAACACCTTACCCCTAATGCATAGATCTGACTCTTCCCTCACTAAACTTTGGGAATCCCACATTTCCGATTTTTAATGGCTCAGGAGATCTAGAGAATCATTTGATTCATTTTTTCTCATGTTGTAATCCCATGATGGGGAACCCTGAGTAGCAGGAGGTAGTGAAACTAAAGTGATTCATGCAATCACTATAGGTACCATCTTTTTTATGGTACAATAGCTTGCAGTCCCAGTCAATTACAGGATGGGAAGACCTATTCCATAAGTTTCACTTCTAGTTCAGCTCGATAATGCATAAGATGATGGTCTTTTACCTCTCCAATGGTAAGTAGTGGGAGAATGAAAGAGTCTTATATTTCATTTCTCAATAGAAAGGATTGACATACTCCTTAAACCTACCACTCCCTCAAGAGTACTTTACGCCCATCTGTTTAGTGAATATTCATGATGAGTTATGCATGGAACTTATCCCTATGAAATATATAAGAGGGTTTCAGGACATTGTTATGATCATTAAAATAGTGGAAGATTTCATCACAGAGATGAAATTGAAGTCCTAAGCTATCCCATTGACTCAAGGAAAGAGATAAGGTAAAGTAGAGGCTACTATAGTTACACTTAAGCAAGACCTTGTGCCTGATCCCACTCCAAATCCGGCACCATATCATGTTTCCCCACCTCCCAATCATCAGCAACAAAGACTGCCTCTTTAGGACGATCAAAGATAATAGAGGCAAAAATAGTTTTAAGGGATTAAAAAAAAGGTCTATTCTTTTCAAAATGACTACATCCCTAGAAACTTAATATAGGAATTTCAAAAACAACTTGGTCAAGTTGGAAAAGCCTATGAATCCAAGAAAATAAGGTGAAGAAGATATCCCAAATTATTTCCCCTTCCATCAAGTACTGGGGAATCACATCCAGGATTGTTTTATTTTCAAATTCCTCCTACAAAAGATTGTAGACTTAGGTTAAGTGAAGTTGAAAAAATTTCATACTTAGGTTTTGTATGTTTCTTCCACTAATCTAGAAGAGTAAAGTGAATGTCAAGAAGTTATGAGTACGAGTATGCATAATTTCAGTGACTGGATGGTCAAAAAAATGGTCAACTAAACTCATTATATTCTCCGAGCATAGATGAAACAACCAACCATGCCTTTAACCACTTCTGCTACAACACATCCCACTTCATCGACAACTAAGTCCTCTAAAAGGCAATCCTCAAAAAATTGACATGGTCGGAAGGGTAAGAAGAAAATGAAAAAATATGAGCTCGTGTCAAGGAAAAAGTTAGCCTTGAACCCACCAGAATTCATGCTAAAGGTCCTAGAAACACAGGTGAAGCCCCACCAAATAGTATAGTAGGGATCTACCCACCAAAGTGAATCTTCATTAGACGAGGATTTTATTTTCAGATCCATTAATGTCATTCACTTAATGGATCCCTTCTCGAACGATGAGCATGAATATGAAACCAAATTCTCTATACTTGATCGGAGAACTAGGGGAAGAGGCTATCGGGGTCGATGATACAATTAAAGATGCAGTTGTGTTAGGAGTCACTACTTTGACCTCACCTCTTCTCGAACACTCTATGCAGTCGAAACTTGTGGGAGAGCTCTCCAGTGAGCTCGGTAGGAACATGGAAATTCTCCCATACATGATAGGGTCTTCCCTAACACAATCATCCTAGAAGGTTTATTAGAGGATATGTCATAACCTAATCAACCTTGGTGTGCATCCAGACCTAGTTGACCTAATATATTAGGGGCAGAATCACCTTCAGCCTCTATTCTAAGGGACCATCCGTCTACATCAGAAACATCGGTTACCAATGCACCTGTGAAAGAAATACCCACATTAGGAAACACAAACCTTTGGACAAAAAATATGATGTTTTGAAGAAATTATCCTTGGTTCCAGTTAATATTTCATTATTGGATGCTTTGAGATTATCAAAATACCTCTGAGAATCACTTGTATAGGCCTTGTCAAGCCCTAAAGAATTTAAAGTTGAGGTTTCTTGTGCTGAAGTGTATAGTTCAGAGAATGATCTCGTATAATTCCACACAATCATCTCTTTCACTGAATATGATGAGGATGTAATTATACAAGGGTACACCAGACCCTTATATATATCTGGTAGGATAAATGACATTGATATCTGATGATCCTTCATTGAAAATGACTCAATATTCAACCTCATTTCGATCTGAACGATTCATTAATTAGGATTAAATTAATCTCAATTGCCCCCCTCCACCATAATGTTACAAGGTTATGAAAATAATAATAATAATACTCTTGGTAAAATCAATCTCAGAACTGAGTTTAGGGATCTTATGTCTAACTCAGAATTAATGGTTGTCAAGCAGGATACAACCTTCAATGTTCTATTGGGAAGACCTTGTATATATCAGCAAGTGGATATTCCCTCTTTATACCACCAATTCCTCAAATATTTTATCAATGGTAAAATTTTGAAATTGAATATAGATAAAGACTATTTAAAATCTTACGAGTCACAATACATTGACACATGATTCTATCATAAGGAAGGGAAATAGTCCATGGCTGATAATGTCACTCAGATCAATGCCCCGAATGGTTTGAAGATGATTCCAATAAACCCTTTCAGCAATATTGGTTCATATTACATGCTTACTATAAATCAAGTCTAAGGTGTGGGCCTACATTCAAGTTCACATTCATCATCTTTTATGATGTTAGTCATAAAAACTGGACCCAATAGTGCAGAAGATGTTGTCAACTCTCCAAATAGTGATGAAATCCTAGATGAAAGTGCCTTCATTCCATCCTCAAAGCTCCAAAAAATCCCTTTTATGTTATCTGTTCTATAAGAATCCATCTTATCAATAGAAAAGAAAAAATCTACTCATTTTTAGTCCCTCATCTCCCCTTTGGGGCTCTAAAAGGACCTACACCAACAATTGAGCCAAAAATGGTTGCTTTATCTTCCAAATGTCCAACTGAATACTCATCCTCTAACTCTGAGAATCTAACTTCATCACCTACTTCTAAAATAATGGTGTAAGAGGTGAGAAATAATAAAGATGAAGAGGATGAGGACCTTATAGATTCCCCTCTATAATTTTGGGAAGGAACCTCCACCACTATGGACAAACTAAGGGAAATAAATCTGGGTATAGATGAAGTTCCACAAAAAACTCTGATCAAAGTGGCCATGATTTCAAAAGAATAATAGGTATATACTTTTGTCCTGAAGAAACATAAGGATGTGTTTTCCATTAATTACACAAAGATTTTAGGACTTGATCCTGAGGTATCCACCCATCACTTGGATTTTCCATAAGACCACTAGGGATATAAATAGGAAGCCAGATGGACCCACCCAACTCACACCTCCAAAATTGAGGCTGAAGTGGATAAGACCATCAAGACTGATTTCATTTGCGAAGTGAAATATCTGAAATTGATATCCAATATTTTCCTAATTAATAAGAATAATGAGAAAATTATATTTTTCATTGACTTTAGAGATCTCAACTGGCATTGTCCCAAAGAGGATTTCTCAGTTCCAATAAAAAAACTCATGATTAATGTAATGAATCATTATCAATACCTCTCCTCCATGGATATATATTTAGGTTATAAAAAAATCTGGATGGCCCCATAATATAAAGGACCCACTGCATTCAGGTCTCTTTAGGGAGTATTCTGCTATCAAGTAATTCTATTTGGCTTGAAGAAAGATGATGCCACAAACCAGCGTGCTATGAATCACATATTGAAACAATTTTTGGGGAAGTTCGTTGAATAATATGTTTATGACCTAGTTGTTAAGTCCTAAAAACGTTCTAATCACCTATATTAATAGAAAATCATCTTCAATAAGCTAATATAGCATAGCCTGAAGATGAACCCATTAAAATTTTCTTTCGGGGTAACCTCAGAAACATTTCTCAGCTTCTTCATATGCCATCACGCCATCAAAGTTTATCCTAAGAAAAAAATATATCCTTAGAATGTCACCTCCATAGAAAATTAAAGAGTTTAGAGGGCATCAAGGACACTTTTCCTATATTCAGTGTTTTATAGCCTATCTTGCAGGTAAATTTTTTCCCTTCACCAAATTAATGAAGAATGGGGTCACATATCAGTGGACAAGTGACTATTAAGAATCACTTTACAACATAAAGAAATACCTATTGATCCCACCAGTATTAATGCCTCCCATTTAAGAAAAACCACCCATTCTATATATAAAAACTCTAGAGCAATCACTAGGTTCCTTCCTTATGAAAAATAATGAAATTGGGAATGAAAAAAATCTTTATTATCTCAGTAAAACCATGATCAATACTGAGACTCATTATTCTGATATCAGGAAGAGATGCCTAGGGTTAATCTTCATAGTTTAGAAATTGAGGCACTACCTACAACACCATTATGTCTAATTGTTCTCTCATAATAACAATATGAAATATACCCTGAGTCAACCTATGTTGAAAGGACTTCTAGAATGGTGGGAGGTTACCCTACAATAGTTCAATATATAGTTCATGCCTTAGAAAGTAGTAAAAGGCTTGGCCTTGGTAGATATCCTTGCAGAACACCCATATACAGAAACAATGTCGTTGAATACTGAAATTCCTGATTAAGAGACATTTTCTATTCAAGAAAACCCCAAAATGTGGGAAATGTATTTTTATGGAACGTCCTGGATCCCAATAGGGAAGAGAATACAAATTCATAAGCTCAAAAAAGTTGGGGTTAGTGATTGATCTTATCTCCTCAACAAAGGCAGTTTTACCTTACTCTTTCAAATTATCAGAGGGCTATACAAATAATGAGGGAGAATATCAGGCCCTCATTATAGGCCTAGAACTGCCACTCCAAATACCTGTGAATAACTTAGAGGTGAAAGGGGACTCAAAGTTGGTAATAAAACATATCAATGAGGATTATTCCAATCAGAAATAAAGAGATAATCCATTTTCTTGATTATATCTGAGGTATAATGTCATAATTGCCCTAAAATCCAATATTAACTCATGTACCATGATAAAAAAATGCCAAAAAAGATGCATTAAAAAATACAACTACAATATTGGCAGATCCAAACTGATATGAGACAGTCATTAACATTTCCCACCACAAAATAAAATCACCTTTTATTCAAATTAGAACAGAAGAGATCAATGAAGTTAGTCCCATCCTTGATCCATATGGACCTACCACTAGGTGGATGATTCTAATCATGGACTACCTTCAAGATGGAGTAATACCACTGGATAGAGCTGGGAAAGAGAATATTTGACGATGATCAGTTAACTTCACTCTTTATAATGGCCCAAATCACCAAAAAATCCTTTACAAATGAGGCTTTGATGGAGTCATTCTTATATGTGTTGATAGAGAAGAGCCTAATTCCATCATGAAACAAGTACAATCAAGATACTACAGTTTCCACTAGTCAATATACAATATTTACAATAAAATATAAAGGCTTGGGTACTACTATCCCACTATGAAACATGATTTCACAGAATTCACCATGAAATTTCATTCCTACCAAGTACATGAAATCATCATCCATCAACCCCTGGAGTTTCCATATACAACCAAACACTCCTAGCCATTTTCCATATGGGTAATGGATTTTGTGGGTCTATACCCTCTAGCTATGGCCAAGCAGTTCAAATAAATCCTGACTGCTACTGATTTCTTCTCTAAATGTGCTGAGACAATACCCCTCAAAGAATTCGAGTCCAAAATCATTGTTTAATTTTTAAAAACTATCATTATTACTAGATTTAGTGTCCCTAACACAATATTTACAGGTAATGGAACCAATTTCTATTACACTGAGGTGGAAAATCTATATCATTAATATAATGTCAATTTCAACCATTCATACCACTGTCATGTAGTGGCTAATGGATAGATAACATCCTTTAACAACACCCTCTCGAATATACTCCAAAATATGGTGGAAAATGATAAAAAGTATTATCATGAAAATATCTTTCATGACTTATAGCCTTACCAAACTTTAACTCATATTTCCACACAGGTGACCCCATACTCATTAGTATATGGAACAGAAGAAGTACTGCCCATTGAGGTTCAATTACCATCACTATGTATTTCTATATGAGACCAATTATCTACAGATGACCAATCCCAAAAACGACTGGATGAATTATAGTGTCTGGGTGAAAAAATAGTGTACACCTTGAATCACTTGGAAGTCGATCAAAATCAGATAGCATGAGCCTTTAAGAAGAAGGTCCACCTCCATCCATTCCTCCAAGGAGAATTGGTACTGGTCATTAGGACTCCAATGATGCCAGGAAATAAGCCTCTAAATCTTGAGCCGAAGTGGGAGGGACCTTACTCCAAACAAAATTCCCACTCTAACGAATCTTAATCCTTAATCTCAATGAATGGAGAGCTCATTATGACTCCAACAAATATAAGGTTATCGAAGAATTATTTCATGTAATCACATGAAAAAGCTTCCTCGTTGTAGGAAATTAAACTGCATATCACCACATAATGTCCCAGCTACAATACGTTAAACTACGTAGTTGGTATTTCTTTCATGACCTTAAAAGGAAAGACATAATTTCTATGACACATGATGTTAAACTGTATGACATCATTGTCTTCGTCACATGATGATAAACTGAATGACATATGGTCCAATTCATATGACCCAAAACCACAAAACACCATTTTTACTCACAATATGACATTAAACTACATGATGGACATCTCTTTTATTTGACATTAAGAAACCACCAAAATACCATGATTTGACACTCCTCGAGTTCCCTCAAACATGGGCCTCCATCTCTGGTGTAATTCCAAATCACATCCCTCTAACCCCTAAGCGGCTTGATATTCACTCTTAGCCAGACATGAGGAAGAAAGGATGGGAATATCCCATGCATAGGATCCACTCACATCATTTCCACTCTATAGTGGCACTTGGGACCCTTTATAGGTATAATCCCCAACATTATCACATCCTCATTGCATGACGATAAACTGTGCAAACATTTCCAGAACAACATTTTTCTTGATTCTCATTCCAATGAGATACATAGTGACAGATGGGTCTCCAATCCTGGGTCCTATGACAATTAAACAAAAAAGGTCCCTTACTCCCTGTGTACGAATTCAAACCTACACAGGGAACATTTTCTTAGAACTATGTGTGGCTTGATTCTCATTCTAATGAGATACATAGTGAAACCCAGATCTCTAATACTAGGCCAAGCTATGAAAACCCTCCTTCACTCCCTATGTATTTGGGTCAGAAATACATAGGTAACATGCTAAAGAACTATGTACGAATTGATTCTTTCTCCAATAAGATACATAGTGATGCCCAGATCTCTAATATCGGGTCTAGCTATAACACTACGAAACCCCCCTTCACTCCTTATGTGTATGGGTCAGACCTACATAGGGAACATGTTCAAGAACTATATGTGACTTGATTATGATTCCAATGAGGTATGTAGTGACACCCAGATCTCCTATCCCGGGCCAAGACACAATAAAAAATTAGCCCCCTTTTACCATGTTAAAGCCTGATTGATGTGGGGAACAATTTTCATCAACTTTATATGGATTTATTCTTCATCCAATGAGATACATAGTGATGCTCAAATCTTCAATCTCAGGTCTAGCCACAAAAAATAAATATCCTCTATTCCCTGTGTATGGGTCATACCAACGTAGAGAACCATTCAAGAACTATGTATTGATTGATTCTCATTATAATGAGATACATAGTGATGCCTAGACTTCATTTATTAGGCCAAACCATCATTATAGAAAATATCAAATCCCCCTTTCCCCATGTAAAAACCTAATTAATGTGGGGAACAATTTTTTAAGAACTACGCATGTCTTGATTCTTGCTCCAGTAAGACACATAGTGACACTCGGGTCCTCTACCCTAGTCCAACTGGAACCTTCCACTATTTATCACATTGGTTCATCTTTATCCTCACTACATGATGTTAAATTTCATGGAATTTAAGAACTATGTATGGCTTGATTCTCATTCCAATGAGATATGTATTGATTCCTGGGTCCTATCTCCTCATCCATCTAGAACCTTCCTTTATTTTTTTTCATGGTGTAATCACCCACATCCTTACTGAAAGATGTTAAACTGCATGACCAACATCCTCACCACATTATGTTAAATTTCATGAGATTTTAAGAACTAAATATGGATTTATTCTCATACTAATGAGATTTTTATCGATGCCTAGATCATACATCCTCACCCAACAACAATAAAAAATATAAATGTCCCTATCCTTCACTTGTGTTGCCATCGTGTCATGGAAGAATCTTCCACCACTTCTTGTTTCTCACACTGAGTATAGATCACATGGGATTAGAAGTTTTGATAAAAGAGTTCCCTACATGAGAAAGTCATATCAATTTGTGTTTGTATTATCATGGTCCCGGTTGAAATACCTTAGAAGGCACACCAAATTTCCTCATCACATGATGATAAAATACACAATTTCCTCAAGAACTATGTGTGTCTTGATTCTCATTCCAATAAAATATGTAGTGATGCCCAAATCTTCAATCGTGGACCCATCCACGACATAATATGGGAAATTCACCCACTCTCTTATTTATGAGTTAAATCTACATAAGAGGATTCAATATGGTGCCTCACCCCATGAGTGATCCCTTATTTCAAAAAACCCCATTTTCTCCACATGTGAGTTCAATCGTTATGGGAAATAATTTATTTTGAACTATGTGTGGCTTGATTCTTGTTTTAACAAGATACATAGTAAAACATGGGTATTATACCTTGGTCCAACCACAATATTCCATTATTTTTCATGTTGAGTCACATTCATCCTTACCGCATGACTTGAAACTGCATGTTGGATGTCCTTACTACATGAAGTTAAATAGTAATGGATAATGTTCTTGACACATGAATTTAAACTACACGGTACCTCTATAAATATGCATGTCTTTATCCTCATTTTAGTGAGATACGTAGTGACACCTAAGCCTCATGTCCTAGTCCCAACCATGGGGTAAGGAGAAATTCCCCCACTCTTTTAAATAAACAAAGACCTATATAGGAGATTTTAAAGTGGGTCCCCTCATTAGGGGGTCCACCAAAGAAATAGAGTTGTTCCCCTTCTATTTATGAGTGAGATATATGTAAGGGACTCTACACATCATGAAAAATATTGGTTAGGATGCTTCATTTATACATTAGAAAATATCCCTTCCACACACCATACTTCTAATCTTGGATACTTTTAGATCTTCATAATATTTCTCAAACTTCCAGTGATAAAATGTCTGATACTTGAGGAATCCTTTGGAAGACTATGTTGTAACACCACCCAAATATATTTATATAAAGTAGCCAAGAAATGGGGTTTTTAGCTAGATTTTTTCACTATTGACTATGATTTAATACTCACCAGTTGTATTTTCATAAAACAACCCACAAAATGGGTTTGTTAATCAGTGGTAACTTCACCCATGGGAGAAGCCTCTTCTATCATCGTAAACTTTGATGAAAATATGTTAGAACCTGTGATTCATATTAAGTATGTGGTCATCACTCATATATTTTTCCCATATCCATAGTCCTGATCTAATAACCCCCAAGACAATGGTTTAAAATTTTCCTCCTCATGTCTGAAGTATGCTGGAATGACCATTGGCCTGATAAGGCCACATATCACCTATTGTTTCCATGATTTTATAGTCCTAGTCGTATGACCTAAAATACAGACTCTATATTTTATGCACTTGGGTTAGAATTTCATAGAGAACCTATTCCCCTGATTATTTGGAAATTTTTTCTTGAAATGATTCTTTTTGTATTTAGGTACTTTCCGTACGCATGTCATACTTTGTGCCTGGGGAAATCAGAATCTCCAAAAACTTCCATAATCTTTTAGCGATAGAATGTCAGAATTCCTAAGGGATTATTTTTTTGACTATACTGTAACATTCCCCATATGGATCTTCATAAAAGTATCCTACAAAACAGGTTTTTCATAAAAAGGATGCCACTATTGACTATACTGTAACATGTCCCATCTACCATCGCATAAAACAGTCCAGAAAATATGCTTTTCAATCAACAGTAACTTCTCAGGTGATACCTCCTCTATTTCCATACACCCTTTTCCCATACCACTCTTCAGATATGGAGATCCCTAGATTAAAAATTATAACATTTTATCCCCTCACCTGAATATAGTAGAACATTCCCATATAGATTACTAAGAATTCGAGAATCTTCAATCTTTCTATAGAAGATAAAGACCTAAAATTATATCCCCCTAATGTCCTTTTTGTTTGAATTTAAACTGTATAGCATAATGTCCTTACTATATTACTTCAAGCTACATAGTATAATGTCATTGTTGTATGGATTTAAACTGTAGAACATAACATCCTCATCATAAGACGTTAAACTGTACAACAACATACTCACTGTAAGACGTTAAAATACACTGTCAATTCCCTTGTCACATGACATTAAACTACATGATACTTTAACCTTTTTCATAAAGGGTAATTTTACCTGACATTAACCATTTAACAAAATATACCATTCTTCACAAGATCCAAGTTCATGTAGGAGAAATTTCCCATTTATGTCCAATTCTAATACAAATATTCCCTTCATTCTCAGACACCTTCCTTTGAAAAAACCACCCAATGGGTTTTTGAAATATGAATATTCATAAACTTCTATTATCAGTGATATAATGTCATAATTCCTGAGAACTCCTTTTCTTGAATTTTCTGTAACATGCCCCAGTTGTCTTTACATAGGCTGCTCACAAATTTTAGATCCTGTTAGACAAAGGATTCCATTATTCAACTATGCAGTAACATGAATCGGTTGGATTTGTATAAAACAGCCCACAAAGCGAGTCTTTTAACTAGTGGTAACATAGTCCTCAAGAGAGACATAATCTATTCTTGAATATCAAGTTTTATATTCTAAAACCACAAAAATCATTGCTCAAGATTCCCCATTAGGTATCCAAATAATGTCCTAACATTCTCATCCCATTGGCTTTGTTTGGGTCATATTTTCAAAATTTACGGTCAAAGATGTTCGACCTAAAACACCAATCTCATTAGTATGGCATTCATGAATTTAAAATTCTATCAAAAAGAGACATAGTACTCACTAGATCGAAAACCCACAAAGGGAACTATGTAAAAAAGTCATGTCTTAACTTGTTAGACCTACGATTTTTATGGTTTAGGAAAGAATCAAGCAATACAAAGATAAAAGGTGCAAAAATTATTAGGTTGAAAACCCAAAAGAGATTTCAAATAAAAATCCAAGTCTCACCTACTAAGTCTCCTTTATATTTAGTTTAGTAAAAAAACCATGATGACGGAATAAAAAGACACAAAGTTTGTAGGGTTGTCTGTATGACCCTAGCAACAGTCAAACTTTCTCGCTAGGCCCTACAACTTAGGAAAATGTTAGAGAATCTTCCCATCTCTATCACTATGGTTGTGACTAGTTGACGTAAATATATTTTTATATGAAAATTAGTTTCAATGTTACGTTATTATTGTAGAAAGGAAAAAGTAATGAAGAAATATATGATTAGAAAAAAAAATTATTTTTATTTATGAAACAAGATAAAACCAAAGGAGCATCCACAAAAATGAAATCTCTCTATCACTTTTTTACAAGAGACTGTCAGCATAAATATTCATTTTTCGAAAAAACTCCCAAACTCCATCATTCATCCATAGAATCCTAACCAACTAAAAGAATTCAATCTCATCATCCTAGTTAAGTGATTCTACTAAATCCACAATAGAAACTCACCCTTTAGTTTGGGCACCATATAATTAATAGTAGAGTTATATAAGACCCCCTTGAGTGGAATCTAATTCCTTATAAAGTTGCGATACTTGAATGGTTTTATCATTAATCCATTGTTTACATTCCACCAACTTTTTGGTATGGTTGGCCTCTTCTTGGGATAATACATCCTAGAGATCATGAGTGTTGATGAGAAGATTTTCCTTTATGAGGTCCTATTTAATATCATTCCATCACTACATTTTGAAAATTATATTCTTCATAGAATCATGAATTAGGTGGTAATAAAATCATTCGTATCCCAGCATAACAAATATGAACAAAAGTCGATGGATTTGTGAAGGTAAGTCTTCAAGATGCATCTTAGAGATTATTTTCTAGATATCCTATGATAACCATGATGTGTGATAGGAAGAGAATTATATAGCTCCAAATCTGACTTATATCAACTTTAGGAGGGATAAATTTTCTCCGGGATTAGTTCACTTATTAAGGTACCCTGCGCCACTCCCTATTGGTCAATAACGACTTATTGTCCTGGTATTGACTTCAATCGTGTAGAACATCCACCCTCAGACCCAACCACAAAAGTTGATGGTACTGGACAGTGGGAAAGACCCATAATTATCCTCAAAAGGATAATGAAAAAAGTAAATAGGGGATAATTAATGTATTCGATGACACTCACCCAGAAACAAGTTAGCAACTAGGGTGTCTTCCTCCCTAGCATCCCCGACCTTAGTAATTTGAACTAGAACCTATTGCTGAGAATAACTCTCTTGATTCCACCTATAATTATCCAAGAAGTATTAGGAATATTTCTCATTTCAATATTCACTTGAGTTAGTTCCCCTCAATGGTGGGATTGGGATGGACTTTGATGTATTTTTCATGCACCATCACTGTAAGATTTTCCTCGGATGGAGATGTTCATTCCAACCAGTCATGATCAGATAATCAGACATAAAAAGATTAGTTGTACAAAAAATAAAGACTCACATCCCTTCAATTCACTATTATGTTCCTAAAATTATTCTAAAGTATTAATAAGATTAATATGTTCCATAATTTCATCAATGATCATGCCAATATTTATCATGGAATGTATTGATGTCCTAATCCCCATGGTAATCTCATCTATGGAGATGCTCAGAATATTTAGCTCAGGACCCGGTACATCATCCTCTTACAATGACTTGAGACCCTAAACATCTTCCTCAGTGACAACCATAGGGTCATCACCAACCATCACTGGGTCCTACAACATATGAGATAAACTAGAAATATCATAGGAATAAAATTAATAAATCTGTATATGACACCTTATGATGTACCTATGAAATTACTAGAATCATCTTCCTCCTCTACATTAGTAGGGACAGTGATAGGAGCATGTGATGTATCCTCAACCCTCAACCCTTCTTCTATCAAGGGATATGACACACTAACATGGATCCATTCTTGGTTCAGAGTTCCCTCTTTAGTTCTTAGAGGCTCATTTATAATCCCATTGAGAGAAGATAAGGAAAGAGATTCTGCAATCCAAAGAGGGTTAAAAATTTTTACTGGATAAAGAAAATGTTAATGATATCATGGAGACCTATCATCACTGATGAGGCACTTGGACAAGGATTTTATTCTCTGAAATTACTTCCTTATTGATAAAGGATTTCTTACACCAACCTCCTCAAAGATAGGTATAAGAGGGGGAAATATAGTTCCCCCCACTATCTTAGCCTCTATTTCTTGAAATCCTAGGGATATATCTCCCCGTTCAGGAGATGATTCATCAATATTGAGCAGGGTGCTAGTTGGGACATATTTTGATGATAGAGCCTTAGTTGATTCCCCCTTGGTCCTTTGCAAATAAAAATAAACTCCCCCTTAGCAATAACACTTTGTTCCAAATAAATACTTATCCACGTGTACAAAAATCATGAGAGACATGTCTTTGAAGGTACACTAGACTTGGTCTTGTATCCCCATTTTTCATACTCCCCCTTTTCCAAAGTTGTCCATAATGTACCAAAAGTGCTCCTATTCTCCATCTTGGGACACCAAGTTGGACGCTTTCAAGTCGGGACATCCCCCTCTAGCTACAGGAATGTACTCATCCACACATTAGGATGGATATACCCATTTAGGCGGGGGTATTCATTCATAATATAATGAGATATCTTTAGTAGATCATGCGCTAGAGGTGGATCCCTTTCAGAATCATCCCATGTCTCCCTTGGAGGGTTAAAATCTTTATAAATATCTTCATGAATAATAACCTCATAGATCTTATGATCACCCCACAAGCTGATACCAACTTTTCTGCGCATCAGATGGAAATAGTTAGTCAGCAGACTCCCTCAACTTAACATCTTAGGAATGAATTCAACATTATTTTATACATAATTCTTCCCTACCCAAAGGAATTCATAGATTTGGAAATCCTGTAGCTTCTTTTTGAATCTTGCATAGGTCTGGAACACCCAGAATGCCCAAATCTAAGCAGTATTAACACCCACTCCCAGGTTGAAGTCTCAGTCTTTCCTTTAACCCTTTTAATGATCTATATAGGAATCATAAAAGATGGACAAATAACAATGTGGATTTTATTTAGTTGTGTGAGGATTCAGATCCAGAGAACATTGGCTATGGTGCATGGCACAAGCTTTGGATGATGTCTCGACATTGATATATTCACCCATGATTGAAACATTGGAAGTAGTGAAATTTATGTATCCTTGAAACCAATAGAGAAGAGTATAATTATTCTAAGATAGTATGAAGAACTATTTTAAATTTCCATGGCTATAAAGTAGCAGATAACTACTCTCGGGGAAGTTGCAGTAAAATTTCTTCAGATTTCCCACCAGATCAGGTAGAGTAGTATCATAAGTGTCATAATAATCATGTCCTATAGTTTTAATTATCTAATAAATGTGATTCTTAGCTTGATCATAAGAAACATTGGTATTCCGAGTAACCATTTAACATGAAATGAAGCATCAAGTTTTTTGATTAAATAAAAGTTCATTCCAAAAAATTACAAAAATGGAGAAAATTTGTAAAATGCATGAACTCCCACTAGTTCCTCACGTAGGGCCATCGCTCAAGGTACCCTCTCAAGTTGCTCACCTAGGTTTATAAATCTCATAGATGGATACACACCTTATCTATGAAAATTATTATTTAATAAATAATATTAAGCGGGAGGTCTTCACGGGAAGCTAGTGCAATGATACTGAAGATCTGAAGCATGAGGACTATCCATTGAAATAGTGACCATATTTATGGAAAAAGTCACCCCTACGTGAAACCCACCTACACACCCCTCATATATGAATGAATTAGGTATAAAACCTCTTTGAATGACTAGAGTAGATGAACTCTTCAATCCATTCAACCTTTTCATCCCTTTACCTCAGGATGAGACCCTATTCTTCCGATCAGATCTCATCCTGAGGGGGGGGATTTTTTTTACACTCTATTTTTTCACATGGATGAAAATGTGTTGAAGGAAAATATATTAAAGGAAATATAATCAGATAAAGGATGAATTCAAAGGGTCATAAACCCCACCAAAATCCCTTCACATAGGTACCCCTAAGCAGTGTTGACACGCAGGGTACCTACACATTGGCCTGCGTGGCTGGCTTACGTATCCGCTAGCGTGACCAACTAGTGTAGCACACTTAATAAAAATAGACCCTTCAACCAAGTTACCATATTTTCATATAAATAGTACCTTGGGGTTTTAATTTTTATGTATTTTTTTCTGAAAGGCTTCCCGATGCTCTGCTCACTCTAGTTCTTCACCCAATCCCTCCAAAACATTCTAAGTATTCCTCTAAAACTTGAAGAGGAGGAAATAAAATGGGAGTAGTGAAATTAAATTCCTCCCAGGGTTTAAAATACATAAAACCTATGTAAGTAATCCCACTAGTTGACAAACACTATTGCGATGCCACCTTCTCGAACCAGGGACCTGTGCGAGCCACTTTCACGAACACTTACGGAAACCCTTGAATGATTGATAAAAGTATCTTCCTAGTGTAGTTTCCTAGATGTTCCATAACCTAAGGTACCATCACCTCAACTAGGTACACTTGAGAAAATCACCCCTACATGATCCTTCCTTGTCTTTCCCAAGCCTACCTATACAACCCCTCCCTCGGCTCACCTAGCCATCATCCTATTCAATCCACCCTTCTTAGGACCTCTTCCAAGCTATAAATGGTAGAACCTCTCTTCATTTGGGTCCCTTTTATAAGAGGGACCAAGTTAAAACCTTTACCAAATCCTCAGGACTTGAAAAACCATGAAGAGGGGCATAATAGACTGTCTTCTACTTGGATTTTCATTTCTATGGTCAGAGGTTTCCCGCACTTTTCCAACCTGATGATCAGGGTCCTCAGGGTGCATGTGGATTTTCATTCCTATAGCCACAAGGACCCCAAACCTAGGGATAGTGTTAGGGAGATCCTGATCTCAGGAACAAGGGATAGAACCATATTCTCCCCTTGTTAACTTTAATACCCAGAGCTTCCAGTTATATGCTAGGAGGGAGAGGGTAATGCTTGAGTTTTCTTTTGACATGTAATTAGATTATACACCCTTGTTATAGAACCAATTTTAGAGAATCCACCATGGAGTAATTTCATAGCCTTTATTTTCGGAGTTTTCACTCCTACTCCTCCTCGCCCACTTGGATACTAGGTTAGAGAGGGGATGGTCACTATTGTACTCTCATCTCTCTCGCATACCATTGGCCTCATCCACCAGTAGATGAAGAGAAGTGTGTGGTATGCCAGATCTTTGAATTCATCTTGTCCATCACATTCAAGAATGAATCATTCTGACTCATGTGGATATAGATTTTATCTACAATCACAGAATCCACATGATCAAGTGCATTTTTTAATGAAGATCTTTCTTTTGAATCTTCCTCTTTCTTTCTTTCAGAGTGCCTCCCTAAGAGTTAGTCATCAAGGCCATGTATCCAACCCCAGGGTAAAATTAGATTGTGTGGATTCTTAGATATTCCATTTCATATTGTTTATCACATCAATAATGACTCACATTGGCTTAGAGTTTGACGAAATTCATGACACCCACATAATCTGAAACTTTATGAGCCTTATTCCAAGTGCAAGACCCAACCAATCACAGGGCCTCATTCTAAGTGTAATCCCCAACAAATAAAAGGGCCTCATTTCAAGTGTAAGACCTAACCAATAAATGAGAATCCTTCTCCAGAGTAAACCTAAACTAAACCAATACTTGGGAATCATCCTCAGGAGAAATTCATAATCATAACCCCTATTCACAAAGGCAACATTAGCTTGTAAGTCCTGAATTATTGAACTACGAGAACTCTAATTCATGCTATAACTAGGATATGTAGAATGCCTACCTAAGGACTGAGATCAATGGGTGTCCTTCTTAAGATAAATCCACAAAACAAAACAATCTATGGGAATCATTATCAAGATTAATACCCAACCAAATCCACCAAATAATCAAGGTAATCCTCCTTGGTAATAAGCCCTGAAATCTAATCTTTTAGCCTCCTCCTCTAATGTAATCCCTAAACAAGCCTCCAAATAACCATGAGTTGATACCTCACTCATGGCCCCTTCCACTGGTCATCCTTATCAAGAAAAATTCCCAACTTAATCCTCTCAAAGTTCCATAATCCCCTACAAGACAAATCTAAGGGCTTCTATAGGAATGGGTCTACATGATCGAACTACGCAAACTTTGATTCTCATCCAAATGGGATACACAGGAATCTTCCTTGAGGTTAAAACCCAACACCCCAAATCAACCCTATTTTCTCTAGGCCACATTCCTAGTAGGGACTTATTCAACCTAAGAATCTACATTCTTTCTAGGTTCCTCAAGCTGCTTTGGTATAAGTCCCACACTAAACTTTGACTATGAACCTTCCTCCAAGAGGTCCTAGAAACATGATGTTAAATAGCCTGATTAGGTCCTTATCACATGATTTTAAAAGGTATGATGTTCCCCATTAATAAAAAACGAAATAAATGTGTTCTAATTCCTTTCACAAGGATACGTAGGAATATCATTCATGAGTTCAATCCCAACATCAAAAGAACTCCCATCTCCCTGGATGATGACAAACTCTAGAGCACCTCATTGTGTGGCTAGAAAATTAGCATCATCTTAATAATGACTGAAGAATATCTAATAAGTATATAAGAGGATACCATTAATGGAGAAACTAAAATACATATAAATGTATCCTTTGATGAAGAACCTAGAATATATAAAAATTATTCTTAACTCCATACATGATAATAATTGATTATTAATTTAGGGGTGACCCACATAATACCTAGAAATTAATAAATATTCACGAAAATATCTTAAATCTATAAGAGAGTCCCGAAATAGGAAATAATTCCCCCCCAAATCATGTGATGAGCCCGAACACCCATCCTCTTGAACAATGTGAGTTCTTAAGAACCATTGGTAAAACTCCCCAATGAGTTCCTGCCATTGGAAAATAGGTCCCTTGTGGATATAAAACCATTGGGTGTTTCCAGTTCCATGAACAAACCCATAATAAACTATTTGGAAGTAGTGAATGTGACTTGAATGATTACAAAAAACTCAACCCCCTGCAATCAACCATTGAACACATGAATCCCGAGGGAAATAAATATATAATAATAACAAAAACAATAATAAGTATTTATATATATGTTTATATATATATATATACCTATACTACTACTAATAATAAGTTAAAATAAATATATATCACACACACACACACATATATATATTTTAATAATAATAATAATTTTATATATTTAATTTTTTGTGGTCATAAACTAATAGAAACTCTATGAATTACTACAAGGATATGGGAAGGGTGTTGAGAAATGTTCAATGCGTGAGGGATTACTCTAATCCCATGATGTAATGATTAAAAATCAAATAAAGAGAAATTATTCAACTAGGATTTGGAAATAAATGAATTTAATATCAAGTATGAGCATAGATTCTAGAATATTCCATAGTTTTCTAGAGATCAATTTCTATTTTATGTGGGGTAGAAAGCCCATGTGTGTGGAGAACAAGCAGTTGGGGGATAATTTATCATGTTACCTGAGGATGAGGTTTTATAGTGATGTACATTACCTGTGGTAGACATGGATCTTTTACCAAGTAGTGACCATAAGCATGAATTGGAGAGGCATGAAAAATATTTTTGGTAAGAGAGGGGGATCACATCTGAGAGAAGGATCCCTGATTCGAGGAGGGATACTTCCAAAAACCATAATTCATCGAGAGGAGCACACATATAGAAAGAGAAAACATATCCTTTTTATGTTTTTATGTTTTCAAGATGCTTTGATTGATAATTTTTGTTTTTCACATTCTTAGCATGAGTAGCTAGATAATTTAGGGAAACATGTTAGTATAATTTGAATCTATAATATTTTATGATTTGAAATTCCATGATTTTATAAGCCCATAGATCTCATTTTCATTATTAATGAGAATCAATTTTATGCTATTCTATGGAGCGATAGGTGAAGATAATAATCACCCTTCTATTGAATTTTAATCAAAGTAATGATAAAAGAAAAGTTTAACATTATATATTCCATCAAGAATCATTTTATTTCATAAGTGATGATTTAAAGATAATTTAAAAGGAAATATAAATGATCTATGTTTTACACTTAAGTCAGATCTTAGTGGATAAACACCTTTTCTCAAACAATTTTACAATTATGGAACTATTATGTGTGACAAAAAATTCAATAAATCATTTTATATAAGTATGATCTACCTAATGTAATTTTATGATTGTATCTCACTCTATGTCATTTTCTCACTTAATCCATTTTTATTTCACACTTTGTTCTCACAAAATTCATCTCATCTTCATAATTTCAAAGTTCCATTTTTGTTTTTTTGGTTACTAACACACACCATTATCCTTCCATATGGAATTGAAACCCCACTCACCATCATACTAGTGGTATGTATTAAGTAGGGTTATATAAATAATTAATTTTCACAAATTCCTAAATATTTTCATGACAAATAACTTTCGTACATAGAATAAACAACCAATATAATCTTCCTTTTCTCTTTTTCAACCTCTCTCTTCAATATGATATTATATTAAATTATAATACCATTCAAGTCATCCAGACTTACCTTAGTCAAATGTTTAGTGTAATTGATATCGATTTCTTTGACTCCCACTCCATTGAAAAAATATCAGTAATTTTTTCAATAAGATGATATTCAATTAATTATTTCTCAACTAAAGATATTAAACTATTATCAATAGTAATAAAACCTTAATATATTTTGGTCACTGTTTTAAAAGATTTAAAATAAAAAGATTGATACTATTATCTCATTAATGATCCTAATGTTTATAAAACTATAGAAGAACCAAAAAATGTAACCAATAACTTTTTCCAAATTTATATTAGTGTCTCACAGAAGATGTTTTACTATATATGTTTCTAGTCATCAAAAACAACAATTTATGACACACTTTATGATTTTCCTAATATTCTATACATTATTTATGATAAAATAAACAATATAATTCTCTATAACATAAAATAAAGCTTTCATTAAATGAATTTTATAAATAAATAAATTAATAAAAAATGTATCGATCCTTTCCCTCTAAAAATAAAAATGTATTCCATCAAAAATAGACTCTCTTTTAGCATTTAAGTTTTATAGTGATCCAACTCAAAATCCTTCCATTTCAAAAACAAGAGAATCTTTATTCTACAAAAAAATATTATTATAAATAAAACATAGATAATATCATGTAAAAAGTCATAAAATTATAATATTAATGGTTTTAAGAATAAAAAAAATTTGATACCAAATATTGGTATTAGTAAAAATGAGTTGATTATAACAACCAAGTTGAAATAATCTATGATAAAAAGTGTTTTAAAAAATAATATAGGGAATAAAATATACAAAATGGGAGTGAATTTTATTTAAAAAAACTTAAAATTTTCTTGAACCCTTGGTTTTTAAATTTATTGTGAATATGATCATCCTATCACATTGCAAAACAATATATTATAATTTTAAAATAATAAAAATTGATACTATCACAAAATCAAAAAGATATGAAAAAGTTAAAAAATATAGATAAATAATATTATTAAAACATTTCATAGAGTGACAAATAATCACTTGAACACTCCTAACCAAGATATTGTAAAACAAACTCATTTTGACCAAAAGTTATAAGGATGTATAGAAACCTAACATTATCTGCCTCTGATTTTATACCTATCAGAAGTTGCATTATCCTATCCCTAGAATCCATTGACTTCAACCCATTAGAAGAAATTATATCTTTTTAACCTCAAAATACCTTAATCAGAATGATCATAAACACAATGATTATAAGATAAACTATGATATTTTATAAGAAAAATCTCATACAAGGGAATATATTAGAAATAATACTCAGAAAGGAAATTTTACACCAATCGAAATCAGTTTCATGGAAACAATAAATTAAATATATTCAAAATAATAAAAAGCATTCAAATAATTAAGTAATTTATCCTTATCAACAATTATGTTTCTTTATTTATAAAAATATTCATAAAAAACTCCAATGTCTAAATTCCCTTTTCTTTGAGATTAGTTATAACAACATTGGAATAAACTTCATCATATTTCAATAAACTCAGCAAAAAATAGCATCTTATGATAGAGTTATTACTACACCATTACCATGTTTTTACATTCAAAGAATGTAATATACCATGATACTTAAAATCACTAGATTTTAATATTAAGTTCTTCAAAGTATATTTTATTTAAAATTCAGTTCTACCATAAAATACAAATACAACTAGTCATCAAGATAAATCATATTAATATAAGGTGTTTTATGGATATAGAAATAAGATAAGTAGGTTAGTAAATGAATCAACTTTAAAAACTCATCTCAATGTATTTTGAAATATGAGGAGTCTTGAAAAATTAGATCAATTTCATATGAATTACAGGTACATAGCCATATTATAAAATCCAGCTACCAAATCATTATGACTTACCTAATGTCTAATGAGATCTTTGTGGACAAATTCATTTATCATCTTCATTAAATAGTATAAAAAATCCTTCATATAACTTCAAAAACACTTTGATTTGACATAGGGTCTTCAAAACAACATCAAATCAAGTATAATTATCATTGAGTATATCTTTATAACTTAACACAAAATATTTTAATAATAGTTAATTTTTTATTATTTACCAATAATTTCAACAAGTTTTGGATCCTTTTAATTTTATGTCCTTAATATTCCCTTTATCTTGATACTAAAATATACTTAAATACTCATAAAGTCATTGAATTAATCTTTGATAAATAGTTTACATTAAATCATTACAATCTATCCTATTAATAATATCATATAAAGGAACCTATTCAAATAAATATTCTTGAGATACATCACAACTTCCTTTGCATATTTTTATTTTACAAGAACATTACCATTAATACATTTTGACCTTACATTATATAATCCAATTGAAAAAAATACAACTTTAGGTTTATCAAACCATATAGTTTATTCACAAAATTGAACTTGTCTATGTTATCTATATGTACATTGACAACCAAATGCTTGGTATTTCCATAGATTATCATCTCATATTTTGAGGTGAGGCTCTAAGAATTTATGATATCATGGATTATCTTAATATAGGGAGTTATTAGTTTTAGTAGAGTTCATTATTTTATAAACACATAATTTTCATAGACATTACATATTAATATATTAATAATCATTACATATCATAATGATCCATAGAAAAATCGTACATGTATATTATCTTTGGAAACATGGATACAAAATTAGATCATAAGTGAACTACATAATCTACCACTAAGTTTATCATAACTAGAACCCTTATTATA
The DNA here is from genome assembly GCA_963277665.1 of Viscum album. Classification (NCBI taxonomy): domain Eukaryota; kingdom Viridiplantae; phylum Streptophyta; class Magnoliopsida; order Santalales; family Viscaceae; genus Viscum; species Viscum album. The sequence continues at coordinate 808,177,626 of OY728138.1, read as the reverse complement.
CATATCATACTTAAAATCTTACTTCATAACTGAGGATAGGAAATATAAGAAATGGTGATCTCATATTCTCATAAAGTTTAAACAAGGGAGATATCAACATAAAATGAGAATAAGGGTATGATAACATGAGAATATAATTTTAAAACTACACCATGTATATCATAGATAATAAACATGAGTCCTAAGATAAATCTTGGTAGTTTATAAGACATGAATCATAAAATAAATCAAATAATATAATCCATGAGAGCATAATATTATCACAATATATAAATTTGTGGCATACACATAATAATGTAAAATCATTTCTTTAATAGTAATGGCTCATCAATAATAATATAATAGCCGAATGAAATCACTCCCCAAACCATCATAATAGTCAAGGTTCACACTCAAGACTATAAAAGTGGACATAGTACCTTATAGAATTGGGTTCACTCTCTATTTTTCCTTATTATATAATGAGATATCAATTTTTACCTAATACATTGGAGTTTTATATAATATAGGTCCCACTTATCATATAATGGAAATCATACATTTTTGTATAACGAGATAATAAAAAATTAATCATAGAATAATCCATAGAAATGAAATAGGTTTTCTAATTATTTCATCTTGTCATAACTCAAGGAAAAGAAATGGATTTCATAAATATATCAATTCATCATATTATAAACCATGTAAACAGAAGAATATTTATAAAAATAGTCATCATAATCATAAAACACCAAGAGAAATAATAGGTATGGTATCATTGGATAAAATACACATAAAATAATAAGTATAATTAATATTTTTTGTCATTGTTGAATAAAAACATCATTAAAATATTTTCAAAAAAAATTCTTAAGGAAAATACCCTTTACACTTTTAAAATCACTTTTTAAAATACAAAAAATTATAAAATATTAAACCAAACATTTTATTTTAAAATAAATTTGGAAACTTGTAAAGTAAGTTTTAAGTCATTCGTTATTCATGTCAAAGGGAAATAATTTTCTTATTATACACATTAAAATAAATATTCCTTTCACATTTTTAGTTAAAAAACCAAAACGTAAATCATTAAGAAAATGACAAGGAGATTCATTTTAAACCATTGTTTAAAAAGTAAAAAAAGGGTAAAAATAAATTTAAAAATAATTAGAGAATATTAAAAAAAATTCTTTAAAACATTTTTAGAAAATATATACATGGAAGATAAATATCATATAATTTTTGTGATAATCAATCAAATAAGTGATCATGGGTGAAAAATGTAAATCAACACAAAAAATTGAAAATACAGTATAATAAAATAATATTTAATTTAAAAAATAATCATATAATAACATATTTTATGAACTAAAAGTATAACCCAATGAATTGAAATTGAGTTGAGAAAATTTTTACCATATGTTTGAACTTCCTTCATACACATTATACCCTCTTCTTCAAACAAAATCTTTATATTTGCACAAAAATCCTTCATAGGAGTGTTTTATAATCAATACAAGTACTTTAGGATGTGGTATGGTAATCGAGGATGATATTTTTTTTTATTTTTTGGCTGAAAGATAAGGTTATTTAAGTATGTATATGATAGGGGAGTGGGTTCCCTTTTATAAGTGAGAAGGAGTGGCATTTTTGTAAATATACAAAATAGTTCAATAATGGGATGTCTCTTTATAGCCATGTGCCTAAAAAATTGTTAAATAATAGAGTGCGGGAAAGATATTTTCGATCCAAAACTCCACCACTAAAATAAATACATTTTTTAAACATGTTAATATCTTAACCTCTATGTTTACATACTTTTACCATTTTAGTTTTCACCATGGTAACTATTATTTTAAGGTAATTTATCCTTTAAGCCTAATAATAAAATGAAACTTATTAGATAATTTGGAACCAATTATTATAATTATGAAATAAAATTTATCAAATAAATATACAATGTGTGTGGAAAATTAATATTAACATATGTGCATGTAATGTGAAAAAACCCTATTTTAACCAAAACCACAATAGTTAATTTTTACTATTAAAGGGTAATAATTTTAATTATAAGGTGAAAATTGGATCTTAAATGGATAGAGGATTAAATTTTGTATCATATAATAATAACCTCATCCTATTTAAATATTTTTATGATTTTTAATTAACTAATATAATATTATTTTCATAAAATATTATTAATGTCATTTGTAAAACTATCCATTTAATTTGAATTTGAAGACTTCCCTAACATCTTATAATTATCAGTAAATTTTTTAGAACATAATAATTAATTCAAAATATATTACTTTTAAAAATTTTAAAATAATTAATTTGGTTTTTATTTTGATTAAATAATTATTATGTTGGTATTACATAAGAATTTAAGTTAATTATTTCATTACTAAATACTATAAATAAATTACGATGAAAAATAAAAAATATATATCTATAAAATTAGTATTTATAATTGAACATTCCTCTTTTTTATCCATATCTGGCCACATAAGATATTTTAAAAGTAATAGAGTGACATTTTTTCCTTTATATAAATTAGTATAAAAGTCATAATCATGGCCATGTGGATCCAAAATGGGAAAATTATAATAATTATATGATATAGGGTAAAAATATGGCTGTATAATAAAAATTATATATGTTTATAGGTCATTATAACCATTATATATTTATTTTAACCCCCGGTAAACATGTTTTACCCTTAATAGTGGTAACATATTTTTGCTATTTTTGTTGTTCATTATGAAAAAAAATTAAGTTGAACTTATTAAATAATATTAAAAAATGATGATTAAAAATAAGTAATTAATTTTAAAAAATTAAATTCATATAAGTGGTATAATTTAATTTAAAATTTAACTTGTAAGCGCAACATAAAGTGGTTTTCCAAAAAAACAATTTTAATGGAAAAGTTTAATTTACATGAACTTTATGAGTAGTAATATTCATTAAATGAATTTAAATTGATATATATAGATATATAATATATAAATATAAATTAATTAATTTATTTCATTCCCCAGTATGGGTTATAATAATTAATTAAAATGGATAAAATTTATGCGTATAAAAATAGTCTTCTGAAAACTGTGTTTTTAAGTATAAAAATAAACTTATACCAAAATCATAAAAATTAACGATTAAAATAAAATTAATTAGTTTAATATAAATAAAATTTATCATATATATATATATATATATATATATATATATCTTTAATAACAAATCCAAAATATATTGGTATGTGATTTAATGAAAATAAATAACAGTATATGAAAAATAAGTAATTTTCACTATTCACTAAAAAATCAATCATTTCAAAAAAATCCCAAAATTTCATCCTAAGTTAATTTTGATATGTTGATTTCAAAAAATATGTTGATTTTTATAAAATTAAACTTCTGAAATATTCCTAAGATAATTATAATGTTTCCGAAAAAAAAAATTTTTTTTGAAGAGAACCCATTTTTGAAGAATAAAATGAATTTACTAAAATTTGAGTTATTATTTACTAAGTATTTATCAATAAATGTATATTTAGTAGGGGATTTATATATATTTTATAAATCTATTAATCCTATTCATTCTCACTAATTTGACGGTTAGGTTATAAGGGTCATATTTGAATAATAATATTTCATGGTTCGTTTAGGTTTGGTGTTATATATTGTATACGCTATCAAATATAGTTTTCATTTCAAAACAAATATCAAGGCATTACATTATCCCCCCTTTAATAAATTAAATCCTCACAATTTTAACATTTTTTTTGGTAATAAAATGTATTCGATATGAAAATTACTTTATTGGAATCCCATATCATACAAAGGGCTAATAAAACTTCCTTTTGATTAGAGAGAAAGGGAAGTACAAAATTCATATAGAATAACACATAACTAGGTTTCCAAGTAAGTAAACATAAGTGGGAAGTGATAATATGAACATATAAGAAAATATTAATTCCAAAATAATGATGGTGAGTGAAAAGATAATTGATGGAAAGAAAGTGATCGATCACTAGAAAGTTAGAGACCAAAAAACCGTAAACCAAAGAGGTGTGAAAAGAAGAATCGATTCATAAAAAATGAAGTTAATAGGATATTTTATTCATTTAAACATAATTTTCCAAATTTTGAGGACTTCATTTACCATTTAGATGAATAATATAAATAAATACACTTACTTGATAACTATAATTTCATATTTTAATCAATTCCCACCATAATCTCAACTTTTACTCCAAACAATGAGTATTCAAGATGAATTTTTCATTCCTAAAACCTTAAAAATAAAATTCTAATGAATCACATACTCCAAAAAATAATATTAAGTCTTTCCTCATATGTTTATACATTATTGAAAACCAAAATGGTAAAAAAAATTAAGATAATTCTCAAAATGAACAAACCTTTATATGAATAAATACAAAACTAATCTCCAAATTTTCAACAATAACAACCAAATTTAAATTTAGACCATTCAATAAATAACTAACCTAAAAATTCATCAAAAATATTTCCAACCAAGTGTAAAACCAAAAAATGGAAGATCTTGATCACATATTCTTCTGATTTTAATGTAATATATATTTCTAATCAACGTTAGTCTCTCATAAAGTCATATAACTAAAAATATATATGAATTAATCATACAATATCCAAAATATGTTAATCATTTCCATGAATAACCTTAATCACCATAAAGTGGCATCAAAATTATATATTATTCAAAATATATTTCAACTTTTATTAATAATGTAAAATCCCATCATATAATGTTCCCCAAAATCAATATAATCTTTACTTTTCACATTATAAAAAAAAATAAATTTCATAATAACCAATACATAAAGTTTTCCAGTAGAAGGTGTTGCACTCTTATTTCCCTTCGGTTGGGGGTTCATTCCCTGTAGCATTTCCAGATTTGATAGTTTTTCCTTCTTAGAAAAACTATATTAATATAGTTCTATAAAATCCCTAGAAATATGTTTAATATATGTAAAAATAACATTAATAATCAAAGATCATATAAACCCTAAAGGTTATAAATACCTTTAAACATTTTAAAAGAGAATTATTCCTCAAATAATACTTCATTTTAAACCAAAGGGTTACATATACTTTATCCCAATAAAAAATTCTTCCCAAAATTTCATTAACCACATTAAAATATCATCGATTAAATCTATAAAAGTGATGTTTAAGACTTAGAACATTTGGTTAACATTAAAATCATAAAACCACGATGGTATACATAAATCTTAATTTAATCTTACATGAAGACATATATGCTTCAAAATCAACATAATCCTTAGATACTTCATGATTCTTATAACCAAAATATAATTGGTAAAAATAATTGTGCAATATAATTCTTGAATCCCAATTCATAAATACTTTGACCCATTCACTTCAATGATGGGTATAAAATAGTTCCTTTATTGGTTTAGGAGATAACCTTTATTAAATCAAATAATTCCCATGTTAGCCACACATAAGATATTGAACACATTGAAATTTTTTCACTCTATGTATTTAATTTCCACAATGAAAACGTTTTACCTTTCCTTTGAGACATTCCCTGGGGTTTCTCTTTTAATATTTCTAACATTAAAGAAATTTATTCTTCTTTCCTCTATGGTTTACATTATGCGATCTCTTAGTAAACTCTATTATTCTCTTATTTGGTGAGTATGAGAGTTTTTTAAGGTGAAATTAGTTATGATAATATAATGATAGCTAATTAGGTGTAATCACAACATCTTTTACATTAGTAATCATCCCAGTACTCATAATCACTATATTGTCCATCAAATTCAGTGTTGACATGATTTATCCTTGTTATAGCCATTGACTAAAACAAAATAGTATATTATGATCAATAATAATCATAGTGGAAAACCACATAATAATTTATAGGATGTCTAAATTATGATACCTTAATTTGAATCTAAGGAACATTAAGTTCAACCTAGGTCATCCATAATCATTATATATTTAAATCCTTTATGATGGTTCATAAATAAAATATGAATTAACCTAATCATATCCCCAACGAGTGTCACACTGGGTGCGTAGTAAGGGAACACTCACAGTGCATCAAAATGATGGTTGATATATTCTCGAATAACTATTTTTGGAGTTATTACTCCAAGATGAATCTGTGAAAAATCCACATCCACTTGTAGTATCTAGATATGGATTTTTTCCTAGTAAAAAGAAACTCCATTATTTAACATAACATGGGATGTTCTCATATACTTAGGATAATATTAAGGGTTCTAAATATTTTTTTTTTCATCTTAGTTTACAAATGTTAACTAAACTTATATTAGATACCAACTATAGTGACCTATAATTTTCAAAGATATTTCATCTTAATAGATGAATAATAATTATATATCATAGCAACCCAAGCCATAATCATATAGGTGTAGTATCTTTGGAAACTTCGATACATAAATAACAAGATCATAAGTAAACTATATAATCTCCAACTAAGTTTTTGAATACTATAACCCTTTTTGGATATATCATTATATGGAACATCCTTAAAAAATTACTTAATCTTGAGTTAAATCAATAATTAAAATTGATAATACTTCCAGGTTTAGAGTTTTAGAGAATTAGGCCATAACTATTACATTACATCTAAAATATTACAAAGTAGACACTTCTACTTAGTATCAATTTTTTCATAAAATAAAAACTCTTAAAAGAAAAAAGAATTATTTTCTTGATATAAATATTATTTAATTCTTCATTTCTCTTACCCTTCCTTATACCCTATGAAAAACATTTCAAAAACTTGGAATGAGCATAAAAATCTCAGTAAGGGTTATAAAATAAATAAAGAAAACATAGCCCATCAATACACACAAAAAATAATCTCTTTAACATAACTCATGAAATCATAAGATTTATGAATAACACATAGAAATCCTAAATCATAAAGGTTACTTGTGGCATCCATATCATACTTATATTGTATCTTTCACAGCTATATAGGGAGTTACATTTGGAATACCCATCACAATATATTCCCTAAATCTCTTAGGAGAAACATCAATGTTTACCTCCATCATGGTACCCAATGAATTGGAGAGCTATCTCAGGCTCACCTGCCCTAGGTTTATCACAAAACTACCCGTATATTTAAACAATTCCCAAGAACCATAACATAATCATAACACATGAACAAGCACAAAGGAAAGAAAAAATTTCCACATTGCAATAACAATATAAAATTTAAATATATTGGCATAATAAATCCATTATAAAAACCATTTTCAATACCAAAATACATAAAAATGGTATATGGTAGATGGTAGATGGTATTTATTTTTCTCTTAAAAACACTACGTCTTGTAGAGGAATCCAAAAATCAAATAATTCTCGCAGTGGCGGAAAGGTCATTGTCACCACATACATTAAAAAGAAACATTAACTTTGTCATTTAGTAAAATGATACATAGAAAAAATATACCCTTTGAATGAAAATAAAATTAAAATGGGTTTATACACCATATAAAAGAAATTTGTCTATAAATCAAAGTATGCCTCAAAGAAAAGGGATTGAGACGAAGTCCCTTACCTCGTGTCTGAATTGACTCGTTCGTTCTTTAATTTCATGAATAATAAACTTAACTTAATTTCTACTTGATTAATAACATTTTTCAAGTTTATTATTCCTTTTTTATCACTTATTACCTTTCTATAATAATTAGTTAATTATTCAAGTTCATATCGGTCTTTTTGTCGATGTTCAATACTTGAGTCAAAATGAACTTGTTATAATTACAAATTGTCCATGTGGTCAAAATTACATTATCTCCAGAATGATATTAATGATTTAGATATCATATATATCATATATATCCAGTATATATGTATTTATAATATTCTATATCATTTGGATATAAAAAATGAAATGCACCATTCATGGAGATGGTAAGTCGTACGTATGCATGAATGCTACTTTAATTTCTTTTTCATATTAAAAGGAATGAAAATCAAATGATACATAAGTATATTATAATTAAATTATAATATATATGTTATATATGTTACGTATGTTCATTAATTTAATCCTTTATACATTCCATATATAGCATGAACAAGTCATATCACTTTGAGGGGGAGATAGTCCGTACTTCCTCAAATGAAATTATCGTATTTATACAACATGAAAAGTATAAATGTATGTTTTAAATGAGAATTAAAGAAGAATAAAGATAAAATAAATATCATTAATATCATATATAATTATAGTTTCATCATAATGTCTACCATGAGAGATGGTAGGATAATATTGAACAATCATCGTTTCGTGAGGCAGTAGTTCGCCGTCCATAGAAACAGTATGTTTTATACCCATTAGATAGAGTTGAATGTAAGTGTTGTTAGAATAATTCATATAAAAACATCCTAGTATATTTAGGATACTCTTTTTGTTATGTAATAAAATAAAAATAATAGAATATAGAGTTAATAAGTAGTATAATGGAAAGGAATTTTAGAGAAGACACTGCCTCTTAAAACGTGTAACTCTCTTTGATTTGAACCAAAAGGGTTTCTTGAATTTTCTTATTTCTATGGAAAATATTCTAGGAGGAATAGGGAGATTTTGGGAGCTTCTTTAAGTATATTTTGGATGATCCAAGGGTCTTGAGATGTGTGTGTAATGGGTTAGAGGTGGTGGGCTTTTATAGGAGAGAGGAGGGGCTCTTTAGAAAAGTTTGAAAGTATTATTTTATTATAAAATTATTTTCGGTTTCAAAAGGTCCCAAACTAATTAAATTTAAATATAAGATTAATATAAGTCAATTTAAAATTATCCAATAATAATTGGATAGGTTTTGGATATTTTTTAATCCTTATCTTTTTTATTTAACCCCTTTTTACTCTTACCGTTTTATCAAGCATTTAACACTTGGAGAATCAAAATATTTACCAAAACATGAAGAATATCCAAATAAAGAGTCATAAATAAACTTTGAGACTTATGATAAATATTTTGATGAATCTTATATTTTTTTTTTTAATTTTATAATATTTAATAAAATATTCATATTTTAAAATATGAATTATGTCAATTTTGACACTATTCATATCATGGCTTTTTGAAAATCCATAACAAGTTGATTTATTAGAAAAAACATCATTAATACAAATATAACATGTAACAATCATCCATAAAATTCATGGATGACATAAAAATAACCAAATTAATTTTATTTTAACATTTATAATATCATTTATTTGAATGCTTTATTAATGAAGCAATCACTACATCATTATGGTGTCATAATTAAATTTATTTATTTAATGTATAAAAATTATTAATAAAATAACATGATTTATGAAACATTTGTATCTTTATAATGACTATTTATATTATAAAATATCACATATATAACCCCATATAAAAATTATTTTACTAAAAGATATATGTTTTTGTTACATTTTCCTTAAACAATAAATTAATTTTTATAAAATGTCATTTTCAATTACAAGTGGATCCATGGGGTCCCAAAATCGACCCAAGAATTACAGTGGTCAGAAATGTATCATAAAATAGGATTATTACACATTTTAGTGTAGTTTTATATTATTATAATATTATTTTTTACCCTTATTTTCCAAATTTACCCTTTAACCATGTCAAATAAAATATTTACTGAAGTTACTATTCATAATGTCTAAAAACAAAAGTTACCTATTTACACAATTTGGACCTCATTATTCCAAATATGGAATCCATTTTTCCAAATTCAAAACACAGAATTTGTAGAAATTAATTTAAAATTTATTCCCGTTTTCAAAACAAAAAAGCGAGTTTTTAAGAAATAATAACTATCAAGAGATTGACATTTGTTTATGTCTAATTAAAAAGTGAAATTAATTACAATGACCAAAATTGGATTAAATTTTAAAAACATAATATAATTACACTTTAAAACAAATTAAAAATAATAATCTAACCATATAAATAGATTAGATGAAAAGACAATTTTGACTTAAAATGCAGTATTTTTCACTATTCATTAAAAAACTGAACTTTATCAAAAAAATACCAAAAATTTAAAAAAAGTAAATTTTTATGTCTTTATTCTAAATAAGAAGTTTATTTTTTCAAATATAATATATAAAAGTGACAAAAACTATATTTAAAAAGGGTTCACCATCAAAAGGTGGTAAAACTACCTTTTAAAAATATTATAGTATTTATGCTTAAAATTGGATTCATCCTCGTTTTAAGCCGTTAAATTTTATTGGGTAAATGTAAAAACATTTAACAAATTTGTTTAATCATAATATAGTTAGTTCTGTTCATTCTCGCCAGTACAACAACTAAGTGTAAACTACCATTTAAAATAATAATATTATATTTTTTTAGTATGAATCAGCATTGTGTGCAACATATGATTTCAGAGAAACTGATTATTGCGTGTCGGGTATGCCATCGAACATATCATCCCCTTTAAAGTAAAGTTAATTTTTAATTCACAAATATTAATAAATATAAAAATTTCATATTCTTTATTTACCTAGGATGTTACATCCTTCCTCCCTTTTGGGAATTGCATCCCCACAATTCTATTCACTTATCTATTAAGTGAGAGTATTTATCCCTCATAGCATTTTTAGATTCCCATGTTGCCTCTTCAACCATATGGTTTTTTCCAAAAAACCTTTACCTGTTGAATTACCTTATTCTGTAACACTTTATCACCATGGTCAAGAATCTTTACTGGTTGTTCCCCATAAGAAAGATTCTCTTCCAACTGAACTACCTATAGACTCAAAACATGAGATAGATCTGGCATATACTTTCTCAATATTGAAACATTAAAAAAATTGTGTACCTGAGATACAATTGGAGGTAAATCCAATCTATAGGTAATTGATCCAACATTCTCTGGGATTTCATAGGGTCCAATGAACCTCAGACTCAATTTTCCCATCTTACCAAAAAACATCACAGTTATCCATGAAGAAACATTGAGAAAGATATGACCACCTACCTCAAAAAAATATCCTTCCTTTGGTTATCTTCATAAATTTTCTGCCTACTTTGTGCTGTTCTCATGTGCTTCTGAATCGACTGAAATTGTTATACCATCTCTTCTACCAATTCTGGTCCCATCAACTTCCTTTCACCTACTTTATCTCAAAAAGCTGGAGTTCGACACTGTTTTCCATATAATGCCTCAAAGGGTGCCATCTGTAATTGGAATAAAAAATTTTATTATAAGAAAATTCAACCAAAGAAAGATATTGGTCCCAAATTCCCTGGTAATCCATTGAGAAAGAACGTAGCTTATCTTCAAATGTATGAATTTTTAGTTCTGATTGCCCATCTGATTGTGGATGAAAAGTTGTACTAAAATTTAATTCAGTAACCAATGACTTCTGAAGGCCCTTCAAAAAGTTATAAGTGAACCTGAGATCATGATTAGATACAATAGAGAGGGGAAATCCATGTAACCTGACTATATCTTTAACATACAACTGAGAAAGTTGATCTAGAGACAGAGTGTCTCGAACAGGAAGGATATGAGAAGATTTAGTCAATCAATCAACAATAAAACAAATTTCATTATTACCCCTAGATTTCTTTGGTAATACCACAATTAAGTCAATGGATATATTTTCCCATTTCCACTCTGGCACCGGTAAAGGATGAAGCATCCCTTTTGGTAATTGTTTCTCTGCTTTACCCTGTTGACAAGTCAAACACTTCACAGTAAACTCAACAATATCTCTTTTCATTCCATCCCACTAGTAACACTATCAAAGATCTCTGTACATTTTAGTACTTCCAGGATAAACTAAAAATGGTGAACTATGAGCTTCACATAATAAATCTTTCTTCAACTGGGAATCATAGTGCACACATAATCTCTTTACAAACCTCAAAAAAAAGTCTTTATCAATGTTAAATTCAGGTAAGTTACCCTTCTGAACAAATTCTACCTTTTTCTGCAACTCACTGTTATCTTTCCACACTTTTCTTTATTCTATCTGCTAGGGATGATTATACTGAATCCTGAAAAAATAGAGGAATTTCTTACACCAAAAACTTTTATTCCAAAGTTCATCAAATCGTTAATCAAAGGATCTTTTTCCAAATGTATCACGGTTAATGTAGCATTACTCTTTCATCTCAAAGCATAAACCACATTATTTTCCTTTCCTAGAAGGTAATGGATCATGCAATCATAATCCATGATTAATTCTAACCATATCCTCTGTCTAATTTTTAATTCCTTATAAGTAAATATATACTTTAAAATTTTGTGATCAATATATATTTCAAACTTTACTCCATAAAAATGATGCCTCCAATTTTTTAAAGTAAAAAAATAGCAGTTAATTCAAAATCATGTGTAGGGTAATTTAACTCACGAGGTTTCAAATAACATGAAGCATAAACAATTAACTAATCATTCTGTATAAGGACACAACCAAGTACTTCAATGAAGCATCACTGTAGATAATAAATTCACCATCTCTGGAAGGTAATGCCAAAATTGGAGAATTCACTAATATTATTTTTAATTTCTGAAAACAATCATCACATTCTTTTGTCCAAATGAACTTAACACCTTTTCGAGTTAACTTAGTCAGTAGGATAGATAACCGTGAAAAATCTTCAATAAACCTTTGGTAATAGCCTACCAAACCAAGAAAACTATAGATCTCAGTTATATTTGTGGGTCTTAGCCATTCTTCAACAACTGTTTTTAGTATGATCAATAGTTATGACATTTTTTTGAAACAATGTGACCAAGGAATGAAATTTGTTGTAACCAAAACTCACATTTTCTGAATTTCCCATACAATTTATTTTATTTTAATGTTTACAATACAACCCTTAAATGACATTCATACTCCTCTTTACTTTTAGAATATACCAAAATGTCATCAATAAACACAACCACAAACATATCCAAGAACTCACAGAAAATTCTTTTCATAAGATCTATGAATACAACAGGTGCATTGGTTAACCCAAAAGGCATAACTAAAAATTCATAATGGATATATCTAGTATGAAACTCGGTCTTTTTGAACATTTTCTTCCATTAATTTCAACTGATGGTGCTCCGATATCAAGTCAATCTTCAAAAAATACTGAGCTCCCTAGAGCTGATCAAACAAGTCATCTATATGAGCCAAAGGATACTTGTTCTTAAGAGTGATGTTATTCAGGGCTCTATAATCAATGAAAAGTCTTATTGAACCATATTTCTTTTTAACAAACAAGATAGGAGAACCCCATAGTGATGTTCTAGGTCTTATGAAACCTTTATCTAATAACTCATGCAATTGATTCTTTAACTTGAAAAGTTCAATTTGATCCATTTGATAAGGGGTTTTTGAAATTGGCTTAACATCAGGAACTAAGTCAACTGTAAATTCAACTTCTTGTTCAGGTATTATACTATGAAACTCATCAAGAAAAACATTAAGATTCTCATTTACCACTAAGACATCATTAATTTGAACAGTTTTTTTTTTATTTTTAACAATACTTGCAAGGTAACATTCGTTTCCATCTTTTACTAGTTTCTCATATTCCTGATATGTTATCAAAAGTAAGGGTTCATTCTTGTACACAAACTGAAATTATTTTTTGAAAAGAAACCTCTTTAGATCTACAGTCAATATTAGCATGATAAAAAGAAATCCAATCCATACCCAAAACAACATCAAACTCTACTAGAGGCAAAACAATAAAGTTTGCAGGTATATTCTTTCTATACACAAGTACATAAAAGTTCTTATAATTTCTTTTTGTCTCAATATTTCCTCCCAACATTTTTACCATAAGTTCTAGATTCATATCTTGAGATGGGACTCCCAATTTACTAAAAAATTTCTTAGAAATGAAAGAATGTGTAAACCCTGAATCAAACGACACATTTGAATAATATGAACTACAAACAATGTACCTAATTCTACTTCATTTGATGGCCCAAAATCAGTTGAAGTAGTTATAAAGGATTTCAACACCCCCTTCTTCTTATATTCCACCTTATTTCCTTTAGTTGAGTTCTTTTTTGGACACTTATTTTCATAAATACCCATTTCATTATGCTTAAAACATTTTACTAACTGTAAATCAGATTTTTTCTTACCATTACCCTAATCTTTTCAGTGTAATTATGATCCATATATCCTATTTTACCACATTGGAAGCACTTACCAAAATTCAGAAGGCATTCCCCAGTGTGATTTTTACCACAATTTTTACAAACTATAAACATAAGTTTCTTACCATCAAACTTTTTTGAATAGTTCTTCCCTTTCATCTGCCACCTCGACCTCTTATTCTGTTGTTTTTCAAATAACACCTAATCATAGAAAAACTCCATTTCCACATTCTCCGCACATGGAACAAGTTTTTCATAACTTTTTAACTCACAAGAATCTAAATCCCTTCGATAATTTGGCTTTAATCCTGAGTAAAAATGATTGATTTTACTATCAAGATCTCATATAAAATTTGAAGCATACCTTGTCAGTCGAGTGAATTTTTCTTCATAAGTATCAACTGAGTCATCCTCTTGCCTCAATTCTAGGATTTTTTCCATCCTATGTCAAACCAGCTTAGGGAAATAGTTCTCAATAAACATACCTTTTAATTCATTCTAATAAATAGCATCAATATCCTCACTATTATTGATGTTTTTAACCATCGACCACCACTGATCAGGTTCACCTTCAAAATGGTAAACAACAAGACTAACCTTTTGATGTTCTAAACACCCAATGACATAAAAAATCTTTTACAGTGATTTAATCCACCCTTCAGCTAGCACATGGTCAGATGATCCTATGAATAACGAGGGATGTTGCCTCATAAAATGCTCTACTATAGATATGTTCCACTGGGGTTGATCTGGATGATCTTGTGTATGTATTCACCACCATTTATAACCCGATTTAATTGTGCCATCACTACAACAAACTGTTCAGTTCTAATTCTAACCATCTCATGTTGCTGATTTGAAAGGTTATTTTCCTCTTGATGTCGTCACATCATAGGTTCCCTGTTTCCTCTGCGGAAAACCATTCTGAACACATAAATATCTTAGGTGAAGCAACATGGTAATCTGTAAATGCTATATCATTAAATATTACCATAAATTAATTTATGTATATTAATTTAACAATATCCTAACTCCTAAAGTTTTCTAAACTGACCTTTGATACCAACTATAAGGCCCCAACCTTAAAACATTTCTTAATCTTGAGTTAAATCAGGAATTAACAATGAGGATATTTTCAAGTTTAGATATTTATAGAATTAGACCATAACTATTACATTACATATAAAATATTAAAAAGTATAGAATTATACTCAGTATCCATTTTTTTCATAAAATAGAAACTCTTAAAATAAAACAAGAATTTTTTTCTTGATATAAATCTTCTTTAATTCTTCCTTTCTCTTAACCTTCCTTATATCCTATGAAAAAATTTCAAAATCGTGGGATGAGCATAAAAAGCTCAATAAGGGTTATAAAATAAAGAAATAAAATATTAGTCCATCAATACATAAAAATATAATCTCTTTAACATACCTTATGAAATCATAATATTTATTTGTTACACATAGAAATCAAAAATCATAAAGATAACTTGTGGCATCCATATCATACTTACATTGTAGCTTTCATAGCTACACAGGAATTTACGTTTAGAATACCCATCACAGTATATTCCCTAAATATATTATGAGAAAAATTAACGTTTACCTCCGTCACATTTCCCAATGCATTGGAGATCTATCTCAAGCTCACCTGCCCTAGGTTTATCACGAAACCACCAGTATATGTAAACAATTCCTGAGAACTATAACATAATCATAACACATGAACAAGCACAAAAGAAAGATAACATTTTAATATTTCAATCACAATATAACATTTCCATATATTGACACAATAAATCCATTCTCAAAACCATTTTCAATACTAAAATTCATAAAAAGGGTATATGATATTTATTTTCCTTTTAAAAACACTATAACTTATAGAGGAAGCTGAAAATTAAATAATGCTCGCGAAAACAGAAAGGTTGTTGTCACCGTGTACGTTAAAAAGACACATTCCCTTTTTTTTAGTAAAATGCTATGTAGAAAAAAGATTTCCTTTGAATGAAATTAAAATTCAAATGGGTTTATAAACCTTATAAAGAAAAATTGTGTATAAATCAAAGTATACCTCAAAGAAAAGGGATTGATACGAAGTCCCTTACCACGTGTCTGACTTGACTCGTTCATTATTTAATTTACTAAATAATAAAATTAAGATAATTTATATGTGATTTAGAACATTTTTAAATTTTATTTTTCCTTTTTTATCACTTATTACATTTATATAACAATTATTTAATTATTTAAGTTCGTATCGGTCTTTTTGTCGATATTCGGTACTTGAGACAAAATGAACGTGTTATAATTACAAATTATCCATGTGTTTAAAAGTACATTATCTCAAGAATAATATTCATGATTTAGATATCATATATATCATATATATCCAATATATATGTATTTATAATAGTAAATATCATTTGGATATAAGAAATTAAATGCACCGTTCATGGAGACGGTAAGCCGTATGTACGGATGAACACCACATTCATTTCTTTTTCATATTTAAAGGAATGAAAAATAAATGATAAAAAGGTATATTATAATTACAGTATAATATATATGTTATATATGTTACATAATTTCATTAATTACATCCTTTATACATTCCATGTATAGCATGAACGATTCATATCACTTTGAGGGGGCAGTAGTCTGCACTTCCTCAAATGAAATTATCGTATTTATTAATGAAAAGAATAAAGGTATGTTCTAATTGAGAATTAGATAAGAATATAGATAAAATAAATATCATAAATATCATATATAATTATAGTTCCATCATAATGTCCACCATGAGAGTTGGTATGAGAATATTGAAAAATCATCATTTCGTGAGGTAGTGGTTCGCCGTCCACAGAAACAATATGTTCTATTCCCATTAGACGAAGATGTGTGTAAGTGAAGTTAGAATAAATCTCCTAAAAACATAATAGTACATTGAGGATATTTTTTTGTTATTTAATCAAATAAAAATAATAGAATAGGGAGTGAAGAAGTTGAATAATGGAAAGGAATTTTAGATAAGATGCTACGTCTTAAAACGTGTAACTCTCTTTGATTTGAGGCAATAGGATTTCTTGAATTTCTTTATTCCTAAGAAAAATATTCTATGAGGAATAGGGGGATGTTTGAAGCTTCTTGGAGTAGATTTTGGATGATCCAAGGGTCTTGAGAGGTGTGAGTAATAGATTAGAGGTGGTTTCCTTTTATAAGAGAGAGGAGGGGCTCTTTAGAAAAACTTGCAAGTGTTATTTTATTATAAAATTATTTTCGTTTTCAAAAATCAAAAAACTCATTAAATTATAAGATAAAATAAATATATGTCTAAAAAAAATCATCCAATAATAATTGGACAGGTTTTGGATATTTTATAATCCTTATTGTTTTTATTTAACTCCTTTTTACTCTTACCATTTTATCAAGTATTTAACACTTTGAGAATCAAAATAGTTACCAAAAAATCAAAAATATCAAAATAAAGAGTCATTAATAAAATTTGAGACTTATTATAACTATTTTTTTTAATATTATATTTTTTGTAATTTTAAAAATTTAATAAAACATTTTATATTTTGAAATAAGAATTATGTCAATTTTGACACTATTCATATCATTACTTTTTAAAAATTAATAACAACTTGATTGATTCGAAAAAACTTCATTAATACAAATATAACATGTTACTATCGTCCATAAAATTCATGGATGAAATCAAAATAACCAAATTACATTTATTTTATCATTTATAATATCATTTATTTGAATCCTTTATTAATGAAGCAATCACTGCATCATCATTGTGTCATAATTAAATTAATTTATTTAATGTATAAAAATTATAAATAAAATACCATGATATATGAAATATTTTTATATTTATAATTACTATTTATAGTATAAAATATCACTTATATAACACCATATAAAAATTTATTTACTAAAAGATATATAATTATGTTACATTTTCCTTAACTTTAAATTAATTTTTATAAAATTTTATTTTCACATAAAAGTGGCACCATGGGGTCCCAAAATTGACCCAAGGATTCCCATGAGTGGAAATTTATAATCAAATAGTATTAGGACACATGTTAGGGTAGTTTTATATTATTATAATATTATTTTTTACCCTTATTTACCAAATTTGTTTTTAACCATGGTAAATAAAATATTTAGTGAAGTTACTATTCATAATGTCTAAAAATAAAAGTTACATATTTAAAAAATTTGGACCTCCTGATTCCAAATATGGAATTCATTTTCCCAAATTTAAAACATATAATTTTTATAAATTTATTTAAAATTAATTCCAGTTGTCAAAACCAAAAAGCGTGTTTTTAAGAAATAATAAATATCAAAAGATTAACATGTGCTTATGTCTAATTAAAAAGTGAAATTACTTTAAATGACCAAAATTGAATTAAATGGTAAAAACATAATCTAATTAAACTTTAAAACCAATTAAAAATATAATCTAACCATATAAATAAATTATATGAAAATACTGTTTTGACTTAAAATGTTGTATTTTTCACTATTTATTAAAAAAATGAACTTTATCAGTAAAATACCAAAAATTTACCCAACGTAAATTTTAATGTTCTGATTCTAAATAATAAGTTTATTTTTTCAAAAGGAACATATAAAAGTGACAAAAACTAGATTTAAAAAAGTTTCTCCTTTAAAAGGTGGTAAAACTACCTTTTAAAAATATTAGAGTATTTATGCTTAAAATTGAATTCATTATCATTTTAAGACTCTAAATTTTATTGGATAAATGTAAAAAATTTAAAAAACATGTCTAATCATAATACAGTTAGTTTTTTTCATCCTTTCCTATACAATGTCTAAGCGTTAACTATCATTTAAAATAATAATATTATATTATTATTTTTGTCAGTATAACTCATCATTGCGTGGAACATAAGATTTCAGAGAAACCCATTGTTGTGTGTCACGTATGATAATGAACATACCATCCCATTTAAAGTAAAATTAATATTTAATTCACAAATTTTAATAAATATGAAAATTTCATATTCTTTATTTACCTAGGATGTTACAATCATATTTAATACCTTTCTTCATAACCTGTGGAAATTAAGCATAATAATGGGTGAGCTCAGATTCTCAGAAAGTTTAAATAGGTATATATCAAAATAACATGGGTATAAGGGTATCCTAACATGTGATTTGTTTTTGAAAACCATACCTTAAATATCATAGATCATAAGTACGAGTCATGGAATAAATATAAGATGTTCATAATACAAGAATAATAATGAAAATAAAATAACATAAGCTATGAGAACATAACATTGAAATAAAACAATGATTTGTGGTACACACATAAGAATATAAAATCATTTCCTTAGTAATCAAGTAATATTTACAATACTATCATAGTGTAATGAGTTCACTCCCCAAACAATCATAGTAGTCAATGTTTATTCCCAAGACTATCATAGTGGATAAAGTCCCTTACAGAATTAGGTTTACTCCCCATTTAAGTCTTATTTTTCTTATGAGAAATAAATCTTCACCTAATATATTGGAAGGATATATAATTTTTTTCCTACCCATAACATAATAAAAATTACATATATATATGTGCCATAAGATATTTAAATATTCATCATAGCATAACCCACTGAAAGTAAATGTGTTTCATAAGAATTTCATCATAGAATAAGCCCTGGAAAAGAAATGGGTTTCATAAATATTTCATCAATTCATTATAATATAACCCATGTAAAAGGAATGAGTTTAATAAACATGTTATCCTAAAAATTATAAAACATCAAAATAAAGAACTTGGATGGTATCATTGGATCATATGTCTATAAGAGCATAAATACAATCAAGGATTTTTATCATTGATTAATATAAATACCATTAAAATATCATTAAAAACATTTTTAAGGAAAAAAACTTTGCACTATGAAAATAAATTTTTAAAATATAAAAATTTCCAAAATATTAATGAAAAAAATTTCATTTAATTTTTTTGGAAACCTGTAAAAGAATATTTAAATCACTGAGTGGTCATGTGGGTGGTAAATTCTATTCATTTTATACTTGTTAAAAGAAATATTCCTTTTACATTTTTTCTAAAATGTAAAAAGTAACTCTTCTAGAAAATGATAAGAAGATTCCCTTAAAACCATGGTGAAACAAGTAAAAAAAGGGTAAAAATGACTATAAAAAAACATTGGAGAATAGTAAAAAACATTATTTAAAATGTTTTTAGAAAAAATAGACATGGTAGAATTATTTTGTGATCGAAAAGATAAATAAGGCCTATTTACCTTAAAAAAATTCTTTTGTACTCTTGATTACATAAAGATGAAAAAATGAAAAGAAATAATTTATTTTCCATAAATAACTATAGGATAATAAAAGTAATGAGTTTCTTGAGGTATATATTATAATATTTCATCATAAAAAATACCAATAAATAAAATTATTGTTACGTAAAACCCTTAACACTTTGGTAACTTTTGAATTGTAATCCCCATGAAATAAAGAAGCTTAAATGGATATGTATATCCCATAATCTTCAATAGAATAATCATAAAACATATTCTTGGGTAGTATACACAACACGCAAAATAAACAAGTTGTGAATATAGAATGTTTCATACAAAAATAAAAGTGAGATGAAAATCCATTACTAAGATAATATCATTGGATTGATAATCAATCAATGAAGTGATTACATGTAACAAATGTAATTACACAAAAACTGGAAATGAAACACATTAAAACCAGTGGTCATTTGAAACAAAATTATATCATTAAATAGTAAATAAATAATATATATAACTCAATGAATGGAAATTGTGTTAATAAACCCCTTACCTCAAGTATTGACTTCCTTCATAGGCATTTTACCCTCTTCTTTTTCAGATAACCTCTAAAGGTTTGCAGAAAAAACCATCCTAGGAGGGTTTTATAATCAAACCAATTCCTCTAGGATGTGGTAAGGTAATTAAGTAAGGTATTTGGGCAATTATTTTCCAAATAAAAAGGTTTTTTTAAGTGTATATAGAAGAGGATACCCTTTTATAAGTGAGAAGGAGTGGAATTCTTGTAAATATAAAAACTATTCAATAATAGGAAGTCAATCTCAAGCCATGTGCCTCCAAAAGTTATAATTAATGGAGCGACGAAAAGATATGTTCTAGATAGAACTCCACCAAAAAATAGAGTCATGTTTTGAAACATGTTATTCCCTTAACCTCTAAGTTTACTTACTTTTACAATTTTAGTTGTCACCAAGGTAACTAATTTTTTTTACTTAGGAATGTTATCCTTTAATAACAAAAATAAAATAAGACTAATTAGATAATTTGGACCCCTAATTAAAAATATGAAATCTAGTTTATCAAATAAAGATATTATGTGTGTGGAAAATTAATTTTAACACATGTGAATATAACACGCAAAACCATGTTTCAACTTCAACCATGATAATTAATTTTTAATTTTTGAAGTGTAATAATTTTACTTTTTAGGTAAAAATTATAGCGTAATAGACAGAGGTTACATTTTATAACATATAGTATTCACCTTTCCATCTTTAAATATTTTATTACTTTTAAATAGTTTATTTTTCATTAAATATTTTTAATGTAATTTTTTACACTATTCATTTAATTTGACATTAAATACACCAAAAAAGGTGGAATTAAATATAATACATTAAAAAATCTCTAAAATTTTATAATAATATAATTTTTTTAGAATATAATAATTTATTCCAATTATAATACTTTTAATATTTTTAAAATCATTTATTTTATTTTTCTTTTAATAATAATGATTACTATGTCTGCGTTGTGTAAGAATTTGTGGTAATTATTTAATCACAAAATATTTGAAATAGATTGCCATGAAAAATAAAAAATATTTATACTTAAAATGATTATTTAAAACTAAACATACCTCCACATTTCCTTATGTGGACAGATAATATATTTTTAAGAGTAAGAGAGCGACGTTTCATCCTTTTCCTTAATTAAATTATTATAAAGATCACAATCCATGTCATATGGTTCCAAAATGGAAAATTTATTATACATATATAAGATAGGGTTTAAATATGATAAAAAATAGATATTATACAATTTTTTAGGACATTATTACCATCGTCTATTTTGTTTGACCCCTGATAAACATGTTCAACCCTTAAGTGTTGTAATAAATTTTACTGTTTTTTACTATTCATTATGAACAAGAATTTAGTTAAACTTATTACCTAATATTAATTAATCTAATTAAAAATATAGAATCCATTTTATCAAATTAAATTCATATATTTGGATGAATTAAGTATAAAATTAAACTTGCAAGCAGGATGGAAAGTGATTTTACAAAAAATGCATTTTTTAAAGAAAATGAGATTTCATATTAACTCTATGACTAGTAACATTAATTATATGAATTTAAATTCATATAGATATATTTATAATCAATAAATTTATTTTAAATACTTTATCATTATTGGTTATTTATTTAATTAAAATGGATAAACATTATGAAATTAAAAATGATTTTTAGAAAACTGTGCTTTCAAGCAAAAAAATAAACTTATACCAAAATCATAAAAATTACTGATTATAATGAAATTAATTATATTATTATAAATAAAATGGTTCATATATCACTTTAATACAAAATAATAAAATACATTGGGACTTTATTTTATGGAAATAAATGATAGTATTTGAAGAATATGTAATTTTCACTATTTATTAAAAAATCAATCATTTTAGAAAAATCCTAAAATTTTACCCTAAGTTAATTTTGAAATGGTGATTTAAAAATTTATTTTCATTTTTTAAAATTTAAATTTATAAATTTTCTATAAATTTATTATAATATTTTCTCACAAAAAGTAATAAAATCCATTTTTGAAGAAAACATGTTTTCGAAGAATAAAATGACTGTAATAAAATTTGAATGGTTATTTATGAAGAATTTATCAATACAATTATATTGAGTGGGACCATTATATATATTTTATGAAGTATTTAATCCTATTCATACTAGTCAATTTAATTACTTGGTTATAATGGTCATATTTAAATAATAATATTTCATGGATTGTTTAGGCTCGGTGTTTCATGTCGTATACGCTATGAAACATAGTTTTATTTTTAAACATATCTCATGTTATTACAGGTTTAGGATTTTTTATACTACTAATATACTTCTGTACATTGATTTTTTATTACAAAAACTCATTTTTGGCACCTATATAAATGTTTAGACATGTACATCCTTACATTTGGTTATTAACCATTCTATTTGGACACGTTTTTAGTTCCCTACTATATATGTTTAAATAACCAGATTTTATGGACACTGTAGTGGAAATGTAGCTTCATATCATATAGTTTAGTCACCTCATTATCAATAGGATATTTCTTACTTGGATAGTCTCGAGAGGCATGGGTGGATCCTTTTATAGTCCTTCAGGTTCTTCTAGATATGATTTACATGGTCTTTTCATTATTATTCCCTCATGTTTCCCATAGTTAAATCCTTCTCTCCACGGTCCTTAATGTTGTGTTTTTTTTTCCTTATTTCCATATAGGGTTATTATATATTTCTAAAACTTTGAGAACATTTATATTTCTCATGAATGAGATTTTTATGTGTGTATGTTTCATATAATGGTTACATATTTTATTATACCCATAGTTTAATGAGTGGGTATAAAAATTGTGGTATTCTACCTTTTGTGTTTCATATCAATTGAGCCATATGGTCATGCTGAATTATACATGGGTCTCTAACCTTAAATTTTTTCTTATAGGGAAAACCACATATCACTTGAGTTTTATTATACCTTTAGAAATTACACCAACCTCTTGTGACTATGAGATGTTTCTGAGGTCTTAAAGTGGCTTATCCTAGTGCTATTCAGGAAATATGGTCATGGTCATTAGAATAATGATCCGATGTGTAACATAAAAAATTAAAATTTCATGTTTAATGAATCTATTTTTATATACTACTATTATTTCCACATTTACCATATAAATTAGAAATATTTCCCAGCATTCTATCATAATGATTTATTGGCCATTAGAATAATGATCCAAAATATAACATAAAAATAAAAAAGTCATGTTTAATGAATAAATTATCATGTCCATTAGAATAATGATCCAATATATTACATGATAAATGAAAACATCAGGTTAATTTTATCATTTATCATATACCATTAGTAATTTTACACTTACCATATAAATTAGAAATGTATCTTAGAATTTTATAAGAATTATTTATTAGACTTTTCTATTCCCAAATCATTCAAAACACGAAACCCTTGATTATTAAATAATATGAATAATTTATGTTTTCTTAGGAAAATATGTACATAGATATAAATATCATGACACATATTATTGTATGTAGACCCATAGGCATACACTTAAATTATGATTATTGGTACATCATAAATAGTTCTAATGAATTCAAATTATATAGTCAAAACATTCAAAAAATGTGTTAGTTTTAAACATATGAAATATACTATGATTTTAAAGATAAATATTATTATCATCATGATTAAATAATTAAAATTATCTAAAAAAAGAGATGGGGATACATTAACTATGAGACTTCTATTTATCTAACATAGTGTACTATTACATAAAACACACTACATGTAACATCCTACCCTAAACCCATTTTTTTGGGAAGAAGAAGACGTGATACTAACTTCAGGTGATATCCCATGGACAAAAAAGGTGAGAAATAATTGTAATGGGGTTTACTAACACACGGAGGATGTCTTGCCTTTATATAATCAATTAGAAACACACAACAGAGAGGAGACATAACATGATGTATAAAAATGAACCAATAAAACTCAATATCCAAAAAAATAAGAAATATTAGATTAATAGTATAAAAAATGAAAAATAGGGAACATCAATTTCAATGACATGTAAGACTCTTGGTACCAAGGTGAAACCACTCTAAATAGCAAGACTCTACCAAATACCAACATCTATCTCCCATAATCCATGATCATAATATCAAATCTCTCTACTAGTCATGTATGAAACCTTCCCCTTAACAATAATATGATGAAAAATTTCTCTATATAAAAAAAATGTTCATATATTTAGGGTGAGTGTATAAAATCAATAGGCACTCAACTCTGAAATTCAGAGACATTCCACTAAGACAAGAATAAGTTAGAACAATTTATATAAAATCACAATAATTATATCAAAACAGTTGATATCAAAATATAAAAATAAAAAAAAAATCAATTATTAAACATATTTTACAAATAAGAATTTCAATAACAATGTATCTATTATTTAGTCTGGGAATTACCACTCCGAACACCCTCATACACACACATGCATGAATCCAAGATAAAATTACAATACTCATGAAGAGTAACTCATCTTATTTTCAAAGTTTTTACAAGGTCTTATACCAATATTCCCAATCAGAATACACATCCAAGTATAAATACAACATATCCCTACATAATATAGTCATGTACACATGCCAACCCTTATATTCCATGTTCTATTTTAAAAATTACTCCATTATTCTTTCAAACATTTTATAAAAAACATAGTGATCATTAACAAAAAACCATTCTTTTAAAGTAATCAAATGAAAGTAATTTCTCTTATATGGATTTAATATGATTTTCTATAATAAATCATAAGAAATTCACCTTTTGATACCAAAGACTTAAAGATCTAGAAAAAGGGGATAAATTGAGAATCCACCTATATAAAATGGTTTATTATCTTGAAGAAACACTTATTATTCTACATAGATTTGTTTACACCATCAATTCTTTTAAAGAATCAAAAATCCCTCTTATCAACACACAATTCAAAACAAATATCTAGGTATAAAGCATCTAATCTGTATTTTTTATTCAGAGAAAACTAAGTAATATAGAATATGGTTAAATAGAATAAATTAATTGATTCTCTAGATCTAATACACAAATATCCATTAAAATTAACTTCAGAATGAATAGAAAAAAAATAAAAACACATATATAAGGCCTTTGGCTTAAGACCCTAGGATAAAGAAATAAGAATGAGGGTTTTAGGAGAGTATTTCAGTTTTAAAACAATTATTTGGATTTAAATATTTTTGTATCATGTTAAAGGAGAACAATTTGATAAATTGGGTTTCAAAAATATTGGAGAAACTATCTAAAACCCCCCATCTCTCATGGTTGGTCACACAATTTGGTAATCTATGAAAAACTATGCAATATTCCTCTGTCCCATGTCACACAGTTACCTGAGAAAATTTAGATAGTTTTCACTAAGTGTGCACCAACCATGATTCTTCCAAACACCTTAAAAAAAGAACAAAAACACCCATAAAATTTATGATACAAATCCTAAAAAAACCATGGATAAAAAAACATAAAAAGGGATACTAACCTCAAACTTTAGGTGTTACATTCTAACCACCATTGGGATTTCCATCCCCAAAAAAATATAAAAGAGCATTATCAATACTTAAGGCCATGCCACCAGTCCAAGATAAAAGTTTGTCACCTCCAAAATTATTTGGATATTTATCTATGATAACATAATAGACATATCAAATTTACTCATTGACCTAGAATGGTCTTATCAATCCCGACCAAAGATATGAAAGACAATGAAAATTTATTACAACTTTAAACTCAAGAGAGACATGAGAAAAAATATCGTATGACCAAAAGACAAATCAGCTACTAAACATAAAAAGATAAGAGAATTATCATCACTATAATGGATATATAAATGATGATAAACAACCAAAAAAATATACTGATATGAGCAAGAAACATGAATGGTTCCATCCATAAAAAAAAACTTTTTTCAATTACCCAAGTGACCACTTTATAACCCCAATAAAATGATAATAACACTTTATCCTTTAATATTTATAGTAAAATAAAGTAAAATAAATCCAAAGACACATAAATTTATATAGGCAATAATAATATGTTTCAAATAGGTATATATGAAGCCTCTAAAATAAATTATAAACCCATTAATGCTTTAAAAAAATCAGGAGATCCTTCCATGAAATATAAAAACTCAACACACCATTCATCCCATACCAAATATTACATCACCTAATCCCAATATAGAAGGTAACATCCTGTACCCATAACAACTCAAATTCCAAGTTTCACACATTAATCATAAAATTTCAAAGAAAACTAGGTTTAATTCACATATTATGAGAATTATAACATGATGTGAAGTTAATAATTCTTGAACATACCCCACTAACCGACATTCACAGTACTATCCCCCGAATAAAACTAAAAAAATGTCAATTTACGGAGTAAGACACATGTAATATTGATAAAATAATTATTTTAAATATAATGGATTATATAGACTATGATAATTTATTCCACTTTTCTAGTGGTATAGGTAATGGTCACTTCATGCCCACCAGTTGGTGTTCATAATCTTTTACCATGTATACCTTTCTAATACTTGAATGAAAAATCCAATTAAGACAATCCTAATTAAAGGAGGAACCAAAATTGGTTCAAAAAATTAAATAGAAAAAAATTATCCTTGGTCAAATCATCAATATATTCCAACTATTTAGATTTATATTAAATGTAGGATAATTAAAATCTTACCACTAAACATATTTGGAATTGGTCACCTTATTTATTATTTAAAACCATCTAAAAAAATCCAGGGAATCATCATGGTTCATACGAATGATGTAAATGCTAGTGATTAACCCCATGAATCATTCCTAGAATATGGTTTCACTAATCTGACACAAAAAAACTTGTGAACTAAGATGTTAAGTAACCCATTTATCATGAACTTTGAGATCTAATCATATCAACCCCTGGTGAGATCAAACATTGAGAAGACATAAGCAAGGAACTAAAAATAACCCATTAAGCATAGAGGGTAAGTTTCCTTGATATATCATAAAATTATACTATTCAATCATACTAAGAAAATAGATTACACATTTCTAAATCTATAAAAAATACCATATACATACCTATACCTTGGAAAACATCAAATGGGGCTACACATCCTGAACCTATTTATAATAAACCAAACCAAAATGAGAAAGTAAACTGAGGTGGGTGTAACATTCATGAATTTCAGGGTTTATTTTTATTGTTTATCAAGACTTGGGTTGACTTTTATTTATTTTTTGAGGCATATTAGATGTGTTGGGGACCGGGTATCAAAATTACAAGAAAGAAGTGGACGGACCGGTAGTATTGAAAATCTTAGTGGTCTATTAGTTAGTTGTTACAGAACCACTGGCTAGATATTTTCCTATATAGGAGACTTTAATTTCTATATATCCCATCAGCTAGCTTGAGGATACATCCAAAATTCAATGAGGCCCATTGGATCACCTATGGGTCCCAAATTTTTCTATAATTAAGGGAGTTTCCATATTTTCACTATAAGGAGTCATTTGGTTATCTATTTCTTTAGGATGGACCCCCATTCATCTATAATAATCCTTGGATCTCTCTTCTAGTGGATTGTGAACTCTCCTTCCCCTATCTTTATAAATTCATGTCTGGATCAATATATTAACACCCTAAGGGTATGTTTAATAAATTAAATCATGAATCCTATCATTATCATGATATTCATCACATATAAAAGATATATTGGGTATATCTATAAATATTATAATGGTCTATGGTATAATTCATGTTTTAGAAATGGATAGGTGCTAAAACAAGAGAAATATCATCTCTCTATAAATTGATTCTAGGTATTTTGGTGATGAATATTCTCGTTGGGTAAAAGTAATATAATTATAACCCTTTTTGTGACCACCTTATTGAATCTCAATCTAGAATCCATTTTTGAAGAAATATGATTTTTTATTTGGAACCTTAGCATGAAATATTGTTCTAGTTAGTGTTCGAGCATTATTTGGGTGATTAATATTGGTGCCTAATGTTGTTAGAAATCAATGAAATTGTGGTAGAAAGTTCCTTAACATATAGGTATCTTTTAAATATTTTTTATTAATATTTATGGCATGTGAATGCATGTCTATCCTTTGATACTTATTCTTGATAATGATCGCATGTGCATTATTGTGCTGCATGTGATACCATGCTCGATATAGATCACATTTGTGTGTGCTTTTATGTGGTTATTGAGACTCATGCATGGTATGTTATATTTATTACAATATGTGTTATGACCTATTCTATGTGAATGTATGGCTTAATGAGGTTTTCCCTTCTGGTAGAAAGTAATAAGTGGACTGCCATTGCTTGGTAAAGAATAAGATGGGTGCATGTACAACATGTGAAAATGAAAATAATGGACTTAGACATAGGGTAGGGGTAAAAAATCCTTGAGTCATACCCTAAGGTAGTGGGTAGATATGATGGCCTTCTGGCCTAGCCCCATATAGAGATAGGGTCTAATGGTCTTGTGGCCTGACCTATGATTGAAATGAGTTATGATGGCCTTTTGGCCAAACCCATGATAGATATGGGGGAAAATAGACTTATGTCCTAGCCTGAGGCTTTTTGACCATGTGGATACTTATTGATATATAATACCCTTATGTTCAACCCATGATCATGATTTTTTTTCTTTCCTTACAATATAGATCCAAAGAATGTATGTTAAAGGTTCATGGAGTCTTGGTTGGTTTATGATATCTTGGTACATGATTGATTGTTTCATTCTCCTGCATAATAAAATTATCATGGAATACACCTCTTATTATTGTTTACATATGTTTAAGGACACATTAATGTTGTCTAACTAGGTCTATACCCACACCCTATATAGGGATATCGGTGCTTGTGTAAACTTCATGATCAGGGATCCCTGGAAGTGTAGGGTCCCTACTGAAGGTAGATTAGGAGATATAGCTTAGTGTTTTGAGGTAGTTTAGGAGTGGACACTAGATAAATTTAGTAGGGTATTTATTTATTTCTTGTTTATTCTATTGATACATTGGTTTGATTGGACTCATTGGGGGTCCTTGGTTTATTACATTGATTGACTCGATGAAACCTGACCTACCTTCTAATATAGAACTTATTATTATTTAAATCCTATATAGATTTTTGTGTTATTATTTCTATATTTTTATGAATTTTATGTATAGATATAAATAATATGGGTATAGTCTCACCACTATATCATTAGGACCCTCATTGTTAGTTAAAAACATCTTGTGTGTGAGGAGGAATGTATGAGGTCTTATAGCACTTTGTAATTATCCTAGTGATTTGTCTTAGGGTGTTATAAAATTGAATCAGAGTATGTTTTATTAAACTTTTATTCTTGGTTATATTTTTGAACATGGTAGTAGGAGTTTGGTTGTGTGGAACATGGGTAGTGTAATATCATCTGTTCATGACCATCTCATATGTAATAAACCTCCAACTTACTAGTGTTGAGAATAATTTTATAGTTGTGGATTTACATTTTCATGTTGATTTGGAGTATAATATGTTGTTAGAGTTTATGGTATTTGAGTGTATTTATGAATCATAATTAGGAACATAAAATTACATGTCATATATAACTATATCATTCTATTCATGGTAGTTCATTTAATTAAATTTCTTGATTTTTTCTTCTATGATATACTATGTTGAAATTTATATTACTTGAATTTAAGAATAATTTTTGTTGTTGTATATGTATGGAATTAACTAACATATAGCTACAGAGAACTTTTCTTGAGCCTTATGTAGTGCTAGGAGTGTTATGCCTTATAGTCGTGGGTTTCCTCCAAGGATCAATCTTTCTATATAAATATCATGTGTGTGCCTATAAATATCTTTGAATTTTACCTTATGTAAACAACTATAGGTGATATAGAAAATCATTTGGAATTATAGATAATGATTCCTAGAAGATATTTGATGATATTGGTGGTGGAATCTCACTAGAATTCTCCCACTAGGGAGGATGCTCCTATTGCACCACTAGATCATCAAGAGAATGAAACTGAGCATGCTCTTATACATACTCTGGTGGTTCAGGTGGTATAATTACACAATCCTTTAGTCTTCCACATAGTGTCAATTTAAGGTGAAGGAGTTCCTAGGATAATAATTTATTATGCCTAATACTTTCATCTCTAGCATCATTTATCCTTCTAAGAAAATACAGGTCCTTGGGATGTAGGTGATTAGATTTAAATAATTAATGTGATTTCAAATCTAGTAGATAATCTAGAGGACTGATGAGTAAAGATAGATTCTTTCATGCTTCAGGGTACCACTTGGAGATGGTGTGGAGTCATGAACTAGGCTGGTGGGTGTGAGGGTCTTACATGAGTGACCATAAAAGACATTTTCTTGGAGGAGTTTTTCCTAGACATGTTGAATTTGGATCACACATAATAGTTTATAGATCATCAGTAGGTGTTGATTTTAGTTCCTACTTACTCTACTCATTTCAAGGAGTTTCTTTACTTTTCTCCCTTCATGGTCAGGAATAATCCATATAAGTCTAGGAAGTTTTATATTTCCATTTATCTAGAACTAGGCTATCTAGTTAGGCTCCATTATCAGATGATATATATAGAGGTGTGTCATAAGGACTTGATGATCAAAAAATGGTCAATATAAGGGAATATTTGAAGGTCTTCTTTCATCACTTAGTGGATCAAATGTAAAAATTCATAGTACTATAGTTGGTTCCTCTTCTAGTAGTAAGAACATGATGATCTAGGAGTTATAGGAGGGTATTAGTAGATTATCAGTGAAGTGAAGGTTTTATTCAACCCCCTCTATAATAGGAGGATGTTCTTAGGGTTTAAACTATAGAAAAAGTGGGCATTATCATGATTTTTTCCTAGTAATTCAGAAAAAATGTTGTTAGTGTAGAAAGATTGGGCATCTTCAATAGTGGTTTTCAAGGGAGTTGTAGAAAATATCCCACATCGGTGTAGGATAGACATGGATTGTAACCCATGGATCACTTCAGGGACCCCAATAGCGGATTTAGACCCCACAGACTTTGAAAACCCAGGTGATCTATGCATGTCAAGGGTAGGGTTGAAGAGATTAGTTAGGTTGAGTTTATACACTGGAACGGGTCCCAAATAATGGTGGAGAGGGACCATCAACTATTTGAGGTACTATCTTGATCACATATATCCTCCCTCCTACCTTTTTTGATATAGGATCTTCCCATTCATTTATATTTGTACATATTTTTTGTCATGATTTTTCAATAAATTTATCTTCTATGATGTTATCTCTTAACACACCCTTAAGGAAAAAAGTGTTTCATCTATAGATATGTCTATAATATCACATAGTAGATGTGGATATGGAAATATATGGTATTTAATGATTCTTTAAATGATTATATTTAATGAGATATTTGTCATGGACAATCTAACTAGTTATCATGCTCACAACAATGGCGACAAGAAATAAGTATACTTTTACACACCTTAGGGAGAAAAGTTTTTTATGACTAGAGAATAGGATGTTAAAGAAATTAGAATGGGTCTATACCTGAGTAATTATGGTGCTATCATGACATAGGTAGAAGGCATAGTTCATGTAGTGGGTGAGTTGGT
This sequence comes from Viscum album, assembly GCA_963277665.1. Classification (NCBI taxonomy): domain Eukaryota; kingdom Viridiplantae; phylum Streptophyta; class Magnoliopsida; order Santalales; family Viscaceae; genus Viscum; species Viscum album. Next base: position 808,144,866 of record OY728138.1, on the reverse strand, counting down.
AGCTCTTATATCAGGATTTCTTCCCTGATGAATTTCCAGGGCTTCCTTATGATAGGGGGTATATTTTAACACTGAACTCATATTGGGGGGGATCAAATTATATCATTTACTATATATAATATGGAAATATTTTATTAGAAATAACTTATAGTGGAACTCAAGGATTTTTAAGTGATGAGATTTATTAGACCAAGCACATATTACTAGGGTGCTCCATAGTTGTTTGCAAAGAAGGTATATGGTAGTATTTGTTTTTTTGTAGACTATAAGAATTTGAACTAGGTTACCATGAATAATAGGTACCCATTACAGAGGATAAAATACTTTTTTGATTAATTTTTTAGAGCATGATGGTTCTCTGAGATTTATTTATGATTAGAATACCACTAGCTTTGGGCCAAAGAGGAAGATATTCCAAAGACAACATTAAACAAGAGTATATATGAACTATATTAGTGTCTTTTCATTACATTTAGGTTAAAAATGCACTAGTTGTGTTCATGGATCTCATGAACAAGATCTTTCATCCATATCTTGACAACTTTGTTGTGGTGTTCATTTGATGAAATCATCATACACTCATAGACCTAAGAGATGCATACTAGACACTTGGATATTCCATTGAGTACACTTTGAGAGAATTTTCTCTATTCCATTCTCTTAAAGTGTCACTTATGGATATAGGAGGAATGTTTTATAGGGTATGTAATATCTTAAGAGGGAATTTATATGGAATCAGATAAGGTAAAGGTTGTGATATCCTAGGACCACCTTAGAAATTTGTTAGAGATCATTAGTTTTCATAGGATGGTAAGATACAACCAATGGTTAATTTAGTACTTCTACCATATTAATGTTACTATGAGTGGGATTAATAGGAATGGGTAATGGTTTAGTGGACAAATTAGTGTGAATAGGCCTTTTTGGTGTTGTGTAGAAGATTGATGAAAACTCCAATCTTGATATTTATTGAACCTAGGATTATATATTTGTTTTTTTATTATTCAATAAGTGATAGTTTAGAAGTTTTACATATGGAAAAAGATATAGTGGTTTCTTATTGTTATCTTTATCTATTAACCCATGAGTAGAACTGCATGATGCATGACTCAGAGATGGAATTTTTGGTCTATTATCTGATGTGTTGGACCCATTATCTATTTAGTGAAAGATTTTTATTACACATAGACCACGAGTGATTTTTATAAATATTCACTTAGTGGGACTTGAATATTAAGTAGAGTAATTAGGTGTAGTGTCTACATATTTTTGACTTTGATATGGATAATGCTTCGAGTGAAGTTAATATCGTCATAGATGTTACTGGTTGGGAAAAATTATATCCTAGGGAGAGACCTTTAGATGATGAATGGTAGTAGATAACCTTGTTGGCTAAGTATTTGGGGGATGCATTTATGGAATGACGGGTAATGAATTATTATTATTTAATTTTCATATCTAAATTGGTGGAACATATATAGGAAATCCATGAATCAAATCCCAAATTCTTATTAATACAAGAAATGTTGCTAGGAAGTGACCAATGTCTAGGATGCTTATTGGATAATGACCACATAATATATGTTCATGACAAAGTATTGGTTCTCTCTTATATAAAGGAAGATCATATAAGGGAATAACATTAATCTAAGTGATTAGTATACCTAGGTTTGATGTAGATGTATTGGGACATCATGAAACACTTATGGTGGTTGGGAATGAAGATAAATATAGAAGAATTCATCTCTTATTACATTACCTTTCAGAGAATTAAGGAGGAGAATCAGAGACTAGGATGATTGCTTCAACCACTTCCTCTTCTTTTTTGGAAGTGGGAGTAATTGAGGATGTATTTTTTTTATGTGGTTATCCAAGAAATCAAGAATTTTAGATGTTCTATGTGTGATAGTTTCTTGGCAGAAGAAGGTGTCACATTTCTCATCAATATGAGAGACTCACTCTATAGATGAGTTAGGGAATTTTTTTCTAGGAGATTATATGACCCTATGTAGTTCCGTATATAATTGGTTCTAACAAAGATGCATGTTTTATTTCATTGTTATGGAAAGGCATGTAAAAGTACATGGATACTCTATTAAATATGAGTAATACATATCATCTATAGACTGATGGAATTTAAGAAAGGAAGATCCAAATGTTTGATGATATTATTGGGGAATGCATTAAATATTTTAGTGGAGAATGGGATGATTCAATATTTTTGGTCGGAGTGGACACTCAAGAGGGGGGGGGGGGGTGAAGTGAGTTCCAATAAAAATTTCTGTTAAAAATATTTCTATTAAAATCCCCAATTTATAAAACAAGTTAAACTATAGTGAATTTGTAAAACTGTTAAAGTTCAATTAGGTTCTCAAAGATGGATTAGGTCTTTAATCAGAAGATTAAATTAGCTTTTGAAACTAATATACTGATTTACAATAGTTACAAACACCTACTAGATTAACTATCAAAGTAACTTGAAAATAGTTTTGTATTTCAAAGTAATTAGTAGTGTAATATATAGTATACTTTAAACATAATATAAGAATGCACAATAGATATAACCAAGAGGTTCAGTCTCAAGCCAAGACTTAGTCCTCTCAAATTTATATATAAATTTGATCCACACCCTGGATCGGGGTTAACAACAGTTTACAAACTGTCCAGGTACTCAGAAATCTACCACAGTTATTCATGGGAAAACAACTCAACATCACATAGGCTTTCCAGGTCTCACTTGACCTCTACCAATATCCACAGTGGGAAACACAAGAGATAAAATAGATGTGAGTGAGGATTTAGAAATACTCCAGTTCAGAACAGGAGACAGTGTGTGTGTAAAATATACAGAGTACACACACTGCTTGAAAAGTAAATAATGAATCACTTAGAGAGAGTAGATAAGAGTTTAGAATTCTCTAGTGATTAGCAGTGCATCTCTAGACTCCTTGGATTCAGCAGAAATGCGTCTGAGTCCTTCTCTGTTTTTTCTGTTAAAAAACAGAGTGTTATGGTTCATCTTGGTGTTCTTCACAAGTGAATATGTTCTGTACTTCATGTGTTCTTCAGTAGTGTCAGATTGCATGTATGAGACAATGCTCTCTTTGAAGATCTTGCAATCTCTTCTTCGTGGTCGTGCTCAAGATTGGTGTTCTATTCAGTACAATGCACTCGTGTTTCCTACTCACGTGCGTATGTTCCCCTCTTTCTCTACTGTAGTTCAATATTACTTATATTCCATGAGCTCTGGCAATAGAATGATTTCCTTTTTATAGTTACGAGGTACGGTTTCCTGACAGCCCAACAAATATCATTAAATATCATTAATTTCATTAAAAACATCAAATATGACCGTTAGAAATATTTAAATAATATTGAAAAAAAGGTTAAGAAACAGTGTCACAGTAGTTATGGAAACAGTGTTGTCCTTCACGGTGTGTCCTTCACGGTGTGTCCTTCACAGTGTCTTTCTCACGGTGTGTACTTCACGGTGTCTGCGTCACGGTGTATGACTCACGGTGCCTTGAAGACTGTGTCTTGCTAAAGCATCACGGTGTCTCGTGGTCACGGTGTCTCATTGGTCACGGTGTTTGAGACTTGGGCTTCACTATGTTTGCTTCAGTGTTTCTATTCATAGTGTCTGTTTCTTTCTCATAGTGTCTGACTTACTATGTCAAGCTTCACAGTGTCTTGTACTTAGACAAATAACTGTATTTAGACTTAAATAGTAATATGCATAAAACGGATTGAGCTTAACCATTATAAAGTATAAGATAACTTGAAACATAAATACACATGAGTAATAAGATATGTGATATTTGTTATCAGTAATAAGATCTGTGAATAGTAATGAGATTTGTAAATATCAAGGAGATTTGTAAATAGTAATGAGATTTGTGATCATTAAAACATGATTAATACATGAGGAGTCCAACAATATCCCCCTTTTTGGTGATCAAAAATCATGTACAGGTAAAGTATAAGTGAGATGAAACTATAGAGAATATAACATATAGAAAAAAATATTATAGAATAACACATAACTTTTTATCCCCCTTTTGGGATCATCAAAAAGTAAACAGAATAGAGGGAAAACAGTGAATATGTCATTAAAAGTGTTCAGAATACAAAATACAGTAGAAATACAAAAATCAAAGACATCCCCATCAAAAAAAATTAGGCACTGGTCTTGTTCATGGATTGGTCATCTCTTTTCCTTTATCAGTAGTAGAGGATGAAGGCATAGAAGTGGTATACAAGGAAGGAAAAGGGAGACCTTCAAATATAGAGGGAGCCAAGGAGGGGGTAGTAGCAGATCGAGTCTGTGGCTGATAAAAAATGACTGTCCTAATCTAAGAAAGAGCTTGGCTAACTGACATGGTAGTGGAGGCTAAGGCAGGCAGTCCAGGTCTGAGTGGAGCAGCTGTAGGAGCAACAATAGCTGTGCTCTGGACATGAAGGTAGGTCTTCAGAAGATTGATGAGATCTATAATAATTTCTCCTCCATACTGCATTGCCTTTTCAAAATCATCTTTATTCTCTATGAATTTGTCCAACAGTCTGGTGAACTCAGTAGGCTTCTGAACTTGAGTTTTGAAATCCCGAGTCACATGAGGTATCCTCAAATTTTACACAAGATAATTAAAGTGACTTGTCATATCAGATTTGGAGAAAATCCAATTGAGATAGAAATCTTTCTTATTGGTGATATCCTATTGAGCATCATTGGAAATTTTAGAATGAATTCAAACTAGGTCAAGCACTTTATCATTGTTATTTACAACTTCAGATAAAGGAGCCAAATCAAAACCACTGAAGGCATTCTGAATTTCTTCCTTGATTAAAGATCTGAGCAGAGAATCATCCAAAGAAGGAGTAGACGATTGACCGGAGTAAGGAGAATCCTTTACAGCTATGGTTAGATCTTTGAGTTGTTTCAATACCTTTTGAAGACAACCAATGTATTCATCAGTCATCTTATTCAGGTTCTCCACAAGTTCTCTCATGCGTTGCAACATCTTTGTGTGCCTTTCGCCAATCTTTTCATAAAAAGATAACAGATAGGGATGCATTTTGGACAAAATGTCTCGAGTAATTTTGGAAACAATAGGTTCAAGAGAAGAAGCAACAGGTGCAGGAGTAGGAGCAGGCTCTGATCTGGAGTGCATTTCTTGCTGGAGGTTTTCAACCATACCTTTCAAAGTTGCAACATCAGCACTAAGCAACTTATTTTCAACTCTTACTTCTTGAATTTCATGGATCATCATGGGTTGAATATGCATAATAATATTTTCCAAAAGAATCGAGGCATCTTCCTGACTTAGTTGAGTCACATGACAAGGTTGAGAGGAAATAATTTTCTCAACTCCAGCTAAGATAGTATCTCCAAAAACGTTCAAATCTTCTTTACTGACAAAATATTACTGATTAGGTAAGGTTTTGGGTGAAGGTGGAGGTACAGGTGCTAGTTCTAGTTCTGGTTGAGGTTTAGATTCAGTTTTAGGTTCAGGTTCAGGGTGTGTGACCGACTTCAATTGAAACCAAGAAGAAAGGTCAATCCCAGATGCAGTCACTTGTTGTGATTCACTCACATCATAGAAGCTGGGGAATTCATATCGAGTATACATAGAGTATGACTCAGTTGGTGGAGATGCATCATCAGGCTCTGCTTCATCAATCTCAAGATTTTGAGGTTCCTCCCCCTCAAAATGTGCTTCCATTTCAGATTCTTGAGGCTCAAAAACTGGGTTAAAGATTTATAGGATCATCTCTAATCTCCTCAGACATTTCATGCCTTTCCAACTGAAAGGAAATTTCCATCCTCTCTTCAGCAGAGGGTATGTACTTAGGAACAGACTGTTCCATAGGAAGGTCTTCCAAAGTAGCTTCTTGGATAACAGGGAGTTCTTTTTGAGTTGCTTCTTACACAGGAGGGAGTTTTTCTACTACAGGATCTGTCATGGATTGCTGCTCTGATTATATTACTACATATTCTCTTATAGCCTCATTTTGGGATTCTTGGTTAACATCATCTCTTGGGGTAGGAGGTTCTTCTTCTTCAAGCACAACAGAAGGAACAACAATCCTTTCCTTTTCAACAACAACTTCTTCCCTTGATACTTCCACAGGAACAACAGCAGGGACAACAGTCCTTTATTTCTCAACAAGAGATGCTTCCTTATGAGGTACTTTAGCTACCTATTCCTCTTCTTCTTCATATTTTGAGTACTCATCCACTTCATCTGGTTCCAAACTAGGATTAGTAATACCCTTCAACCTTGTTGGATAATCCATAGGATTATACTTCTCATACAACTTGTCATTATCTTCAACCCCCTACTTCTTCCAGGGGTTCCAATTTATCTTCATCCTTCTGATGGTAGGTTTGGATAAGTAGAACTAAAAATCCATAATAAATTCTTCATTTTGTCTAACTAATCCTTTGGCAGCTAGCATAGTTGAAATCATCCTTGATTAAAACAGGGAAGTAGACTTGGATGTGACCTTAATCAATTAACACATATGGTGGATGATATATTTTCATAGATTTATCTTATGGCCATTATTCATCAGATGAATCATAAAGACATACTGATACTTTAAGACAACAAAGTCTCCTTTCCTTAGACTGATTAAATTTTGAACAAACTTGAACAACAGCCTAGTCTCACCATCCAGTTCTGCTGCTATGGCCCTTCTCTTGGTTCCATTTCCAGTTAATATTTCTAGATCATTCTCTAGGTAAAATATGTCGGATATAGGAGGGAGATATCTTTGATAATCCTCAAAAATTCCTTCATGGGAATCCTTAGGTATGCAGCCCATAACCTCGACGAGAATGATCATTTCTAACCATTGATCCAGCTTGTTACCATATAGCTTTCTCCGGCCACAAAAGAAAATTTTACATACTGATAGAACTAAGATACCAACCTTGGGTAAATAGGCCTATCTTTTCTAGAGAACCATTCAATCCATCCTTGTTCTCTTAATACTTTCAAGACTAACAACTTTCTGGATAAAAGACACTCATGGCAGACTTCCTTCTCAGGTACAACAATACAGCTTACTAGGTTTGGATTTAGAGGTCCTTCAGGTGCAAGCTTCGGTGCTATCTTCTTCTTCTTTGAGCTTCGCTTCTCAGGGGTAGATGAAGGTGGATTCTTCATCCTTGGAATTCACGGAAGGTTCGGGTGAGATAAAAGGAGATAAGTTTTTCAAGGTAGAGAGGGTTCAAGATAAGGTACGAGTGAAGAATTGAGTGAAACTCTTATGTTTTATCATTTGGGAATGTCAAACGTCATAAAAATAAAAAAGTGGGAAAGGAAATAGTGGTGGAAAAAAATTACCGTGATACGAGTTAAGATAAATGCATAAAGAATTTTCACGGTGAGACCGTGAGTAGTTGTTACAGTGCGATGGAAAAATCTTTTCACAGTGAGATAGTCAATGTCATCATGGTGAGACAGTGAATGGTATGCTCAGTCATGGTGAGATAGTGAGTAAACTATTCTGTCACGGTGAGACAGTGACAGACCATGAGCACTAAGTGTTAATTGTGAGACCGTAAGCATGAGACAGTAACCGAGAAACAGTGAGCATGAAACAGTAAAGTAATTTAGCAAAATATTAAACAGTAAGGCCAATAAGATATCTATTTATGATTGATCATGCCAAGATCATGTATGATGTAATCTAATCTCTCAGAATTTAATGGTTTAGTGAATATATCAGCAAGTTGATATTCAGTACCAATTAATTCCAAAGTGATATCTCCTTTTTGATAATGATCCCTTAAAAAGTGATGTCTTACATCAATATATTTTGTCCTATAATGTGAAACAGGATTTTTTGAAATGTTAATAGCACTTGTGTTGTCACAATTTATTGGTACATATCTGAATTGATATCCATAGTCTAGTAAAGTGTGTTTCATCAACAAAATTTTTTCACAAAAACTTCCAGCAGCTATGTATTCAGCTTCTGCAGTAGATAATGCAAAATAATTTTGTTTTTTACTACACCATGATACTAGTGACTTGCTTAAAAGGTGACATGTTCCAGAGGTTATTTTTCTATCTAACTTACATCCAGCAAAATCAGCATCAGAATAACTAATTAGTTCAAATGATTTTCCTTTTGGATAGAACAGTCCTAGATTGGGAGTATGCTTGAGGTATTTGAAAATTCTTTTTACAGCATTCAAATGTGATTATTTAGGGTTTTATTGAAATCAAGCACACATACACACACTAAATATAATGTCATGACGTCTAGCAGTTAAGTATATTATACTTCCATTCATTCCTCTATAAGTGGTTTGATAAATAGATTTACCATCTTCATCAAGATCCAACTTACAGGTGGTACTCATGGGAGTGTCACTACTTTTAGTTCTATCCAATCCAAAACGTTTTAAAAGATATCTCGTGTGATTACTTTGAGTCAAAACAATTCCATCATTATTTTGAAATATTTGAAATCTAAGAAAGAATTTTAGTTCACCCATTAAACTCATTTCAAATTCGTTTTGCATCATTTTAGAAAAATCAGTACATAATGAATTTTTTGAAGATCCAAAAATAATATCATCTACATAGATTTGAACAACTAAAACATCATTAGAAATTATTTTTATAAAAAGAGTAGGATCAGCTATTCCTTTTTTAAAACCTTTAGAAATAAGAAAAGTACTTAATCTGTCATACCAAGCTCTTGGAGCTTGATTTAAACCATATATAGCTTTTGATAATTTGAAAATATGATTTGGAAATTGAGGGTTTGTAAATCCTGGGGGTTGTTCAACAAAAACATCCTCAACTATATACCCATTTAATAATGCACTCTTGACATCCATTTTATATAGTTTGAAATTTAGATGTGAAGCATAAGCAAGTAGAATTCTAATGGCTTCAAGTCTTGCTACTAGAGAAAAAGTCTCCTCATAGTCAATTCCTTCTTCTTGACTATAGCCACATGCAACTAATCTAGCCTTGTTTCTGACTATATTTCCAACTTCATCTAATTTATTTCTAAACACCCATTTAGTGCTTATGGTGAAAGTGTCCTTAGGTCTTTCCAATAATTCCCAGACTTTGTTTCTTTCAAATTGGTTAAGTTCTTCTTGCATAGCCATTACCCAAAATTCATCATTGATAGCATCATCAATGTTTTTAGGTTCAAGCTATGACAAGAAGGCTTGATGTTCAACCTGATTTCCAAGAGAAGCTCTAGTCTGTGTCCCTCTATCAATATTACCAACAAAAAAATCTAAAGGATGATTCTTTAGAATTCTAGTTGATTTAGTAAAGGTAGGACTATAAATTTCATGTTCTTCTCTAGGTTCGGGTTCATTAGGATTAGATTCTGAAATATTTCTAGAACTGGTTGTCTTTACAACAGGTTCATTGATCTTATCATTAAGGTTCAGAATAGAAAAATCTTCTTCAAGATTTTAAAGAGAAGGCTTAGGTTCATGTGGATCATTTTCATCAAATTTTATGTGAACAGATTCTTCCACACACTTGGTTCTTTTATTAAAAACTCTATAGGATTTGATAGTTATAGAATATCCTAAAAATATTCCTTCATCACTTTTGGATGCAAATTTTTCAAGATTATCCTTGGTATTTAGAATAAAGACTTTGCAACCAAAGAATCTAAAGTAACTAACTTTAGGTTTCCTATTGTTCCACAACTCATAAGGGGTATTCTTGAGAACTGGTCTTATCAAGACTCTATTGATGATATAACATGCTGTATTTATAGATTCAGCCCAAAAGTAAATAGGTAGGTCATACTCATTGAGCATTGTCCTTTCAATTTCTTGCAGGGTTCTATTTCTTCTTTATACTAAACCATTTTGCTGAGGTGTCCTAGGGGAAGAAAAGTTATGACAATAGCCATTGTGTGAGAAATAAGATTCAAACTCCTGATTTTCAAACTCACGGCCGTGATCATTTCTCAAGGTCTTAATCTTAAGTTCACTAAGGTTCTCTATAGACTTGGAGTATTTAATAAAGTACAAACAAGCTTCACTTTTGTAAGATAATAAGTATGCCCAAGTATATCTAGAAAAGTCATCTACTAAGACATAGACATAGTGCTTCCCATTTAAACTAGAAACTCTAGAAGGTCCAAACAAGTCTATGTGAACCAACTCGAGAGGTTGAGAAGTTGAAATTTCTTTCTTTGATTTAAAAGAAACTTTATGTTTCTTTCCCTTTTGATTGGGATTACAACTTTGTCATTTGGAAACTCCAGTTTGGGTAAGTCTCTAACTAAGTTTTTCCTAGTCAGTTTTCTAAGTGAATGTATATTTCAGTGTCCTAATCTTCTATGCCAAAGCCAAGATTCTTTATGAAAAGAATTTAAACAGGTAATATTTTGTTTAGCTAAATAATTTAAATCAACTTCATATACATTTTCATTTCTCAAAGCAGAAAATACTAAAACATTTTTAGAATTAAAAACATTACAAGAATAATTTTCAAACTTTACATTAAAGCCACCATCACATAACTGAGAAATACTTAATAAGTTGTATTTCAATCCATCAACAAATAAAACTTTAGAAATTAAAATAGAGTTAGTGTTACTAATTTGGCCTAGTTCGATGATCTTTCATTTAGAATTATCACCAAATATGACATAGCCTCCATAAAACTTTATTAATATTTTAAAGCATGAGTAATCTACAGACATGTGCCTTGAACATCCAATGTCCAAGTACCATGTTTTCCTATAGGAACTCTTTAAGTAGGTCTCCTGCAAAACAGGTTTAGATATAGAATGATTTTGGTACCCAGATTTTCTTGGGTCCAGACAGGTTAGCAATCAAAGCTTTAGGTATCCAAATTTGACTTATGGGTCTCATATAATTAATGGATTCAATATATTTTGACAAATAAACTCTATTTGATCTATAAATTTTTGAGTAACTAGTTGAGGCATATGAATTTACAGAACTTGAACTAGTAGAATTTTGTCCAGATTTTGGAATAAATCTATTTTTAGTAAACTGTCTTTGTCTAGGTTGGTATCACAAACCAGTAGTATAATTTGGTGCCACTTTTTTACCTAGAATTTGAGTTAGAGTGTTCTTTCCATTTGTGAACTTTTATAAGTCCTTTCTCAGTTTCTCATTAGACATTTTCAGTTCATTATTTTCTTTTAACAGTTGAGCATTCTTTTCCTTTTCAATCTCAAGGGCAGATTTAACAGTGCTAGATAAAGAATGTTGTTTCTTTAAAGTTTTGTACTTGTCCTTAAGTTTATTACATGTTTCTTATAACGTATTACAATATTCAAATAGTTCCTCACTAGACATGTTTTCAGATTTAGATTCAGTTTCAGTTTCAGAATAATAATCATTCAGCATAAGGGAAACATGTACCTCATAAGTATTGGTCATGAAACACATGTTGGAATGATTCTTTTGAAAATCAGAAACTTCAGATTCACTTGTGCTGTCTTCTGAAGCACTCCAAGTTTCTTTCATTGCTTTCTTATACTTACTGTCCTTGTAGTCATGTTTCTTCTTGAACTTTAGTTTTGGACATTCAGCTTTTATGTGACCTTTTCTTTTACATTCATAGCGAACAACTTCATCACTCTTATCATCTTTCTTCCAATCCTTCTTCCAATGACTTTTGTTGTCATATTTACCTTTTTAGTTTTATTTTCTAAATAATTTCTTCTTCCTATAGAATTTCATAAATCTTATGGCTATTTGAGCCATCTCAGCATCACTATCAGATTCTGAACTTTCACTTGTTTAGATTTCAGTAAGTATGTGAACTTTCTCCTTGTCCTTTCTCTTTGAGGCAGTAGAATTAAATACCACTGACTTCCTTTTAGGTTCATAATCTTCTTCCTTATTCACCTTGATTTCTTCCTCATACATCATAATATTACCAATTAGCTCTTTGACAAGCATAGCACCAATGTCACATGAATCTCTTATTGAAACAGATGTGCCTCTCCATCGGTCTGGCAGACATCTTAATATTCTCATACTTTGTTCCTTTGCAGGAACAACCTTTCCAAGGGAGCTCATAGTGTTGAAAATCTCATTGAACCAGAGATACATTTTAGAGATAGGTTCATCAGTCTTCATTTTAAAATTATCATATTTAATAGTATAAGTGTTCAATCTAATTTCTTTAACATTGGTTGTTCCTTCATGAGAAACACCCAAAGTATCCCATATTTCAAAAGCATTTTTTTAAGAATATATTATGTTAAAATCTTCATCTCCTAAAGCATAATATAGGGCATTCATTTATTTACAGTTATTATTGTAAGCTACTTTAGTAGGTTCATCACAAGTAGTTATTTTAGTTTCTGGAATCTTATATTGAGTTTCTATAGAAGTCCAGATATCAAATCCCATACTCTCTAAGTGAATTTTCATTTTAAGCTTCCACTGGGCATAGTTTGTACCATTAAAGAAAGGTGGCCTATTGGTAGCAGCACCTTCTAGTCTGTTGTCTATAGCTATATTTTAGAAAATATATTTAAAGAGATAAAATTTAGAACTAACAGAAATTTAAGATCTTTAAGGATTCAACTAAAATCACAGTTGAAAAAAACAGAAGGTTTTGAAATCCTTTAACAAAAACAATCCTCTGATACCAAATTTTGGTCGGAGTGGACACTCAAGAGGGGGGGGGGGGGTGAATTGAGTTCCAATAAAAAATTTGTTAAAAATATTCCTATTAAAATCCCCAATTTATAAAACAAGTTAAACTGTAGTGAATTTGTAAAACTGTTAAAGTTCAATTAGGTTCTCAAAGATTTATTAGGTCTTAGTTAATTTAATCAGAAGATTAAATTAGCTTTTGAAACTAATCTACTGATTTACAATAGTTAAAAACAATTTCTAGATTAACTATCAAAGTAACTTGAAAATAGTTTTGTATTTCAAATTAATTAGCAGTGGAATATATAGTATACTTTAAACTTAATATAAGAATGCACAACAGATATAACCAAGAGGTTCAGTCTCAAGCTGATATTTAGACTTCTCAAATTTATATATAAATTTGATCCACACACTGGATTGGGGTTAACAACATTTTACAAACTGTCGAGGTACTCAGACCTCTACCATAATTATTTGTGGGAAAACAACTCAACAACACATAGACTTTCCAGGTCTCACTTGACCTCTACCACTATCCACAATGGGAAAAACAAGAGATAAAACAGATGTGAGTGAGGATTTAGAAATCCTCCAGTTCAGCACAGGAGACAGTGTGTGTGTGTAAAATATACAGAGTACACACACTACTCAAAAAGTAAATAATGAATCACTTAGAGAGAGTAGATAAGAGTTTAGAATGATCTAGTGATTAGCCGTGCAGCTCTGGACTCCTTGGATTTAGCATAAATGCGTCTAAGTCCTTCTTTGGTTTTTCTGTTAAAAAATAGAGTGTCATGGTTCATCTTAGTGTTCTTTATAAGTGAAGATGTTCTGTACTTCGTGTGTTCTTTAGTAGTGTCAAATTGCATGTATGAGACAATTCTCTCTTTGAAGATATTGTAATATCTTCTTCATGGTCGTGCTCAAGATTGGTGTTCTATTGAGTACAGTATACTCGTGTTTCTTTCTCACATGCGCATGTTCCTCTATTTCTCTACTGCAGCTCAATCTTCCTTATATTCCACAATCTCTGGGAATAGAATGATTTCCTTTTCATAGGTATGAGGTACGGTTTCCTGACAGGACAACAACTATCATTAAATATCATTAATTTCATTAAAAACATCAAATATGACCGTTAGAAATATTTAAATAATATTGGGAAAAAATTTAAGAAATGGAGTCACAGTAGTTATGAAAACGGTGTCTCCTTAACAGTATGTCCTTCATGGTGTGTCCTTCATGGTGTGTCCTTCACGGTATTTTGCTCAAAGTGTGTCCTTCACGGTGTGTCCTTCACGGTGTCTGTGTCATGGTGTCTGACTCACGGTGCCTTGAAGACTATGTCTTTCTAAAGCGTCATGATGTCTCATGGTCACAGTGTGTCATTGGTCACGGTGTCTGAGAATTGGTCTTCACGGTGTTTTCTTTAGTGTTTCTATTCACGGTGTCTGTTTCTTGCTCACAATGTCTGACTTACTGTGTCAAGCTTCACAGTGTCTTGTACTTATACAAATAATTGTATTTAGACTTAAACAGTAATATGCATAAAATGGATTGAGCTTAACTATTATAAAGTATAAGATAACTTGAAACATAAATACACATGAGTAATAAGATATGTGAGATTTGTGATCATTAATAAGATTTGTGAATAGTAATGAGATTTGTAGATATCAAGGAGATTTGTAAACAATAAGAAGATTTGTGATCATTAAAACATGATCAATACATGAGGAGTACAACAAATATCCTTGGTGGAGTTCACATAAAGTAATAATTTGTAGTCTTTGATTCAAATGGAACCTTTTTTGGCTATTTATGGTTAACCATGTCTCTCACCACTATATTGTAATGATGAAGGTGAGGCAGTGGTTGTTGGGTTGAGTATGGTGAAGGAGACCTCCATGAGGTTGTAGTTGGCTAAGATGCGATTGGTTACAACTCAGATTAGAAAATGGACCTTTATTGACTGAAGGATATGGTCGATGGGGGTTTTTTGTGGTAGGTCATGTTTTCTTATAGATGTTACCTTAGTTGGGGAATCATCCTTTGTAGAGGCAAGGGAGGAGAGAACTGTGGTTTGTGGGACCTTTTTATATCATCCATCATATTGGAACAATGGTTTACTAATTGGAACACACACCATGGTATTGAGTATTGAATAACCTATTCCATGTTTCTCTACATCAGAGGTACATGCCTAATACTCTGCATGTGATCAATGGAGGGGAAGTTGAGTTTAATCTAGATTCATCATTTTTGATAGATTGATATGGATTATGGACCAGAGCGAGAATGTGTTGAGGGGGGAAACAACACCACTTGGTTGAGTTCTATCACATCAAGGAAAAATTCAAGATGAGACCTAGGAGTGAGAGTCAAATGTTGTAGAGAAATATCCCAAGTTGTTCAAGGATGACTTTTAGAGACACTTCGTGAAGATGAAAAGTCATTGTAGGGGATGATATATAAAATTATTGAAATTAAAGGTAGGACTTTATTTTGTTTTGGTAGGACACAAGTTCTCAGTTTTTTAGTTTTAGTGGTGTGTTGGAAGTTTTAAGGATTGAGTATCAAAATTCCTAGAAGGAAATGGTTGAAACAGAAACATTAAAGCTTCTGGAGGGACATAGGCTAGTCGGTATAAAACCTTTGGAAAACCAGTGGTCTATCTAAGAGATTTTCATTTCTAAAGATACCAAAATACATATAGTGGAAAGTAAAGAATCTCTAGGATCTTCTTGGAGCCATCATCTAGCTGGATAGCCTCCACTAGCTAGCTGGTGGTGCTCATATAGCCCATTCAATAAAGGTGTTTCCGTATTTTCACTATACATTATCTTTTTGTCATTTTCTCCATAATATCAATCCCCATTCGACAAAAAATACCCTATAATCTACCTTCTAGTGGTTTGGGATATCTCCTTTCCCTCCCTTTGAAGTTTCATGGTTGGATCAATCATTTAAATCCCTGTAATGTCTTAAACCAGGTGCCACACATCGGTGCCTCGAGCTGGCCTATCACACGACCTCAAGCACAACTCCCCATACGTAAGAGGCTTATAACTAATATAGAGGGTCTAATATAGATCATGGGGATACTATACCATCCTTATAAAAGTATCACAATAGAAGAAATAAAAAATAATAACCAAATGATATAACAATCACCAAAACAACACTAGAATCACATCAGAACCAAAACTGGAAATACAATAACCAAAACTAAATAGTAGATATGTCATGTCCAATGTGCATCCAATGTCAATATGAAAACTCAAAATAAATAAAGACACTGAAAAATCTAAAACAGGTCCTGACACCAAGTCTGGTTCCCTCTTCCATGCTCCTTCCCATATCAACCATCTAACATGGGCCCCTTTCCCTTGACATGTCCCGAAATCATGAAATAGATTCGGGTAGTGATCAGAAAGACTAAGTAGAGTGTGAGTAAAACTCAATAGGACACCACCAATGATATTTAAAATAATATCCAGTCAATAATAGTGTATGTAGTTGTGTAAATAATAAACACAAGCAATAAGGTAAACAATTTACATATATCCAATTATTCTTTATTTAACCACATAAACCCCCGAGTTCCCAAGGACACATGAACTCTCAATACCTAATTCGACCCATGCTAGAGTCTGAATCATATAACATATTCAATTAAAAATTCATTATAAAACATGGTATTTCATTATCCACTTCATTTCAATTCATTATCATGACCAATTGGAACCATTGTCCAATGATAACATCTTGAGCCTAGATCTCTATGCCTAGGAACACTATAGAAAATTAAAGTATTAGTCCCTATCCCACACCCATATATAAAATTATCACTATGGGAATTTGAAACAACTATCCCTATCCCACACACATTTATCAATTTATTATTAATATTTTTAAGCAGCATTCCCTATCCCACACATGTTTATCAATCTATCATTATGGTATTTTGATGCACCAGACCATGCCCCACACACAAATATCACACAATCACATGTTTCACAATATAACATGTATCAAAATATCACATGTATCACAATATCACATAAATCAAGGTTAATTAACATTAATCCTCTCATCACATTTCACAATCACAGTAATCCATTAATTAATAGAAAAATTAATTAATTCAATTCAATCAATTGCACAATCACAAAAATACCATTAATTAATTAAAAAAATAATTAATCCAATTCAATAAATTTCATAATCACAAAAATTAAATTAACTAATTCAATAATAAATTAAACCAATTAAATAAATTTCAAAATCACAAAAGATTCCATTAATTAATTCACCAATTAATTATTTAATTCCTCAATCCCAACATCCCATTAATCAATTCCTTAATTAATTAATTCAATTTTACAATCACTTAGTTAATTAATTAACCCAATTAACTAATTAAATTTGATGAATTAAATTGAAAAATTATCAATATAAATTCTTCAATTACATATATGTAATTGAAATCAAGACTTTGGGATTTGAATAATAGACCACCTACCTCAAATAGTTGATGAGTGATTTTCTATTGGAAAATTCCCCAAATTGAAGTAGAAAGGTCAAACCCCTGACAAAGAACACGATCTTGACTAAAATCCTAGATACAAGATCAAAAGTATCTTGATCCACCAAACCTATATCAGAATCTCATATCAACAAGGAAAAACACCCTTTCAAAGGATGGGAGAATAATGGGAAAGAGGGAGGAAACCACACAGGATAATAATCTCTTATTGGTAGAGGTTAAAATCTTCGATCCAGACTTTGAATCATTAAGAATTGAGGTTAGAATCCATATTAATACATTTGATGGCCTAAAAAATTGAGAGGAATCAGTTGGGATTGAGTTTGGGTTGATTTAGGGTGATTTATGGGGGTTTAAGTATTTTAAATCTAATTTTCTGAGGGTTAAATTCCTATATGCACAGTTTCCTGTATGGGGTGCACGAATTCCCCAAACCATGTTCCTAATTAAATAGGGACACATGGTTACTTCTAAGAGGGAACACAGTTTGAAAAACTGTGTGACAACCGTGAAATCCCCCTCTGTCTTGGGTTGCACAGTTTGCTGGGGCAGGGAACACGATTAGAGAAAACCATGCACTAACTGTGCACTACTCAAAAACCATCCAAAAAATTCCAATTTTAACCCAAATGAACCCATCATAAAACCCAAAAAAAATTACTCAAAACAAGGCTAAAGAGTACCTATAAACAAGCTTGATACATCTCTAGAAAGGTCGGGTTCTTACAATCTTCCAAACTTATAACAACTGATCCTTAAGATTTACTCCCAAGCCACTCTAAGATCCTAAGCCTAAACTATTGGGAAACTAATCATGTATATCCACTTCTATATCCCATGTTTCCTCCTGAACACACCCATGTTTCCACAACACGTGAACTATCATCATAGTCCTTCCCTGCAACACTTTATCACTGCGATCCAACACATGTATTAGATGATCCTCAAAGGACACATCTATCTCAAGATCAACATCATCCACATAGATCACATGAAAAGGGTCATGATTATATAATCTAATCTTCAACACATGAATAACATAATTTATATCATTGTATCTATGTGGAATATCCAATCAGTATCCCACCAGCCCAATTCTCTCCACAACCTCAAATAGTCTAATAAACCTGGGCGTTATCTTTCCCTACCTCTATATCATGTGGTGACCCAGTCAAGGTGAAACCTGAAGGAATAAAAAATCACCTTATATAAACTCTAGGGGCCATCAATTTCTATTAACACACAACTTCTATCTACTCTGATTTATATCCATATGCTTCCAAAATAGCTGAACTTACTCCAATGTCTCCTGCATGAGACTCAGCCCCAACAACTCTAACTCACTTGCCTCCATTCATCATAGAGGTGATTTTAATGGCCTACCATAAAGAGCCTCATACGGTGACATATGAATAGTTACTTGATAACTATTGTTATAGGTGAACTCTACCAAAGATATGTGCTTCTCCCAAGACCCACAAAAGTCTAGGACACATGCTCGAAGCATCTCCTAAAGCACTTGTATAATAACTTCTGACTGCCCATTTGTATGTGGGTGGAATGAAATACTCAATAAAACCTATATACTAAGCGCCTTCTATATTAAATTTCATAATAATGAAGTAAAATTTGATTCATGATCTAAAAATATAGTCTATGGCACCCCATCTAGATATACTACCTCTCAAACATAAAAACCTCCCAACTGATTCACTGAGAAAGTTTCTCATATGGGTAAGAAACATGTCACCTTTATTAAATGGTCCATAATCAACCAAATAGAGTCATTCATTTGGAAAGTAATTGGGAGACCCACCAAAAATTCCATGGTAACATTATCCCAATTCCATTCCAAAATGGACAATGGTTATTATAAACCACCAATCTATTGATGCTCGACCTTCACCTATTGAGAGGTGTAACATCGTGTCATAAACCATGATATCTTCTTTTTCATACCCATTGACCAAAACTGTCAGCGTAGTTTAGAGTACATTTTGGTCACACCTAGATACACCACCCACTTCGAGGCAAGAAACTCAAGAATCAGTTCCACCTACATGCTTGTATGCACAACAACGAAACCTCTCACATAGATGATCTCATTTTAATATATAATCAAATATGAAGGTGACTCCCCACCTTAAAGGATTTACCTCAAGGCCAAACATTCTAGATCCCCATAATTTATATCTTTGATCCATATCAAGAGTATATAATCCACTGAATATGATACAAGATTCATCTGCTCTTGAATCTCTCGAACCACAACATATATCTTGTAACACCCGAATGTTTTTTTATGAAATATTTTCTTTAAATAATTTTTATTCTATAGTATCTTTCATTTCTCACAATCACGAGTTTAAAAAAACTTGAAATTCCCTTATTATAAAATTACCTTTATAGCCTAGCCGTTAGGATAACGAGAATAATTATAACTAACTTATGAAAATGCATTGTGATTTCATTTGGCTATCAATGAAAAATATAAATAAATTAGATAATTGTATTTTTGAGTGAATTATTTTTGGTAATGAAATTAAAGATATATATATATATATATGTGTGTGTGTGTTATATACTTAATAAAATATTTTTGATATTCATCAAATGGATGTTTTAGCTATAGGGTATGAATAAAACCTTATTTGATGTATAAAAACCTATTTATTTTTAAAGTTTAATTTTAAACCTTTGAATAAATAACCACTATTAAATTAATATTTTGACACATTAATAATTTTTATATGAAAACATAAACATGTTATTTTTAAGCAGGATATAAAAATTTACTTTGGATAAATTTCTTATATTTTTCTGATAACTTTCATGTTTTGATGAATAGTAAAAATATGCTAAATTTTAATTGAAAACAACTTTTTCCATTGAGATAATTTATATAGTTAAATTATAATATTGAATGGTTTTAAAGTATAAATATAATATATTTTTATCATTGAATATAATTCATGTTACTATCATTAATTTTACATTGAATTCATAGGTAAAAACATTTCAATGTTTTGCAATGTTTTAACTAAAAAAACACTTTCCCTCATTCCGACAATGAGATTGATTTTAAATTAATTACAGAAAATTTTATGTTTTGAATTTTTAAAAATGGACTCTATATTTTAAATCATTAGATCCAAATTATGTTAATAGGTTACTTTTATTTTTGGGCATTATGAATAGTAACTTTGGTAATTATTTTTATTACCTTGGTTAAAGGTAAATCAGGTAATTAAAGGTAAAAATAATATTATAAAATTACCTTAACATCTATAAAAATTCAATTGGTTGACTAAATTCTACCCTTATCATTTATTGTTAAAAATTGAATCAATTAATGTCCACTTACCTATGAATATGATATGAATGTAATAAAAACTAATGAATGTGAAAAAATGTCACAATATCATTTTATATAAGTATAATAATTTTAATATATGGATAACTAGGAGATAATATTTACTATAGATAGTATCTGGAAATCTAAAAAAATTACCTACATCATAGAAATTTATTTATAATTTTTAGATATTAAATAATTACCATTAATGATGACACAATATTGATGTAAAAATTATTTTATTAATAGAAATATCAAATGAATGGTTTTAAAAATATTAAAAGAAATAAAATATGAACTAATTAATGCGATCTACAAATTTTATAGGTGACTATGATAGGTTAAGAGTATATTTAATATTTTGGTTCTAATTTAACTTCTCTGTGGATTTTTTTTGAAGTCAAATAAATAAATACTGTCAAAATTGACACTATTGATATTTTATTAAAATAAAATTTTATTAAATTATTTAAAAAAAATTAAAAATTAAAAATAAAAATTATAAGATCTAAAATTTCATAAAATATCAATTTATGCTCAATTAATAGCATATAAGTAAATATTTATAACCATTAAATATTTAGAATGTTATTACCACAATTAAAATTAAACAGAATAACTAAGTGTCAATTAAATAGATATGGTTTAAATTGACAAAATAACTTGTCTAAAATTTATTGGTTTATGATATTACTACCATATCTCATCTTATATTAGAAATTGGGACATTTTTGAGGTTTTTGGATAGGGTTTTATTTTATTATATATTATTATTTATGGAGTTTCCAAAAGTGCCCCTCACCCTCAATTATAAAAGGTGACCTCCTCCCTCACATATTAACTTCATTTTAAGCCTTCAAAATTGGCCATACCCTGAAAAAGTTTCTTCTATATTCCCCTATTTTCATTATATAAGTTCTGGTCATCTTCAAAGACCAACTCTAGTGCTCTAAGAAGAGATTTAGAGGAAGCACTTCAAGGAAGAGGTAATCTCTTCTGCCGATTATTTCAAAATTCTTTCTTCTTATACTTACTATTCATTAGTTTTTTCATTATAAAGTAATAACATAAGTATCTCTAATATACTTATATTTTATTATAAATATTAAACATCCATATTTCACCTTATATCTATCCTACGAAAAATGAAATCACCACGCATACGTACGTATGGTTTACCATCTCCACGCTATGGTGTAATCTTTTTTTCACCACAAAATTACTTGGATGGGTATAATGATGGAAATAATAACTATATATGATTATTATAACATGATACTAATTATTAAATATCATACACCATCCAATTTAATACCATTCAATAATTTTGGGAATGGTATCATTGCTCGTGCGTACGTACAACCTACCGTCTCCACGATGTGATGCGATTCATTCTACACGATCTTCATTAAACCATGATTATATACATGATTTTAATGAATAAATATGTTATATATTATACTAATATCATTATATAAATTATTTAACTATAACCTAAGAAGTGTAACATGAACTTATCCGACAAATCTTTCATAAGAACATAAAGCAGTCAATATCTGAATAACGAGTGACAATGAAATTTTACTAAAAAACGGATGATAATTTAATCATATAGGATATCAAAAAAAATGATAATGATTCTGGGGTAAATAAATTATTTAAATCATTATATATTAGGTTCAGATACATACAAATGATATCATACCTAAGATAAGGGATAACATTGCAAATCTCATTTTTATCTGAGATTGTTTATTCGTAAGTATTTATTGGGGTATATTTATCATCCACATCCATGTTTCATAAATATGTATTTCATAATAATATTTATATCCTTCTATAATTTTTTAAATTAAATTTTACCCATTGGTTAATTTTTACTAAATGATATGAATGCAATCCTTTTTCATTTTCGATACAAGGCACATTTTGACTTTTCCGACAAAAGTAAGAGAAGAATGTTTTTTTTAACTTATAAGGCAAGAATGGATTTTCGAACTTTCATAATGACTTATTTACTTGAATCTTATACTAAAATCTTACAAGTTTATTTTCACATAAAATTATTTCTTCTAAAATTGTGTGTCATTTTGAGGAAGGAAAACGTTTTTAAAGAAGAAAGTATATTTTCCTCAAGAATTAATTTTAAGTGTTTTCTAAATTTTTTTTCCATATAATATGAAACTATTTAAATAGGGTTATATTTTTAACCCTATTATCAATATGATTTTATTGTGTGTTATTTATGAAATCTATTTGTTTTATATCAATTATGATGGAATGATGTTTAGGAAACCCATTTTATTTCATGGGTTATTCTATGGTGAATGTTTTTATGTTTTTGTGTAACACATAAGAATGGTTTCATTATGAGATGGGTCTAACTTATATCTCCCTACAATGAATTGGGTAAAGATTTATATCTCATGAGATATACATGACTGGAATGGACAGTAAATATGATTCAATAATATAAGGCTGGAACGAGGAGTGAACTCAGTTCAGTAATGGATATTGTAAACTATGATGGTCTTGACAATGAGCCTTGACTAATATGAAATGATTTTCTATGCTTATGTGTGTATGTCACGATATTTCATGTCTTATGTTATGAATATTTAGATTACATTGCACTTTTATGATTTATCCCATGACATGATAATATGACCTTTCACATGAAGGATAAGATTTTCAAATGTTATGTTCTTATGATTATGATATGATTGATATTTACCTTGTTTACACTTACTGAGAATTTTAGCTCACCCTTTCATATGTTTCCTTTCCATAGGTTATGAGTAAAGTTATTAAGTATGATATGTCAAAAAGGAGTTTAGTTATGAATAAATAAGCAGGTGAAAATGTGGATGTTTTATGAACTAGTTGTTTATGTTTCCCAATTTATAAAGACACTAAACCTATACGGTTTTGGAGTAGTTTTTGTTATGTTATGTAATAAACATTATTTAATGTTGAAGTAATATTTATATATAAATTATGGGCCATTGTAGTTGGTATTAGAGAAAAGGTATAGTTAACCTTTGAAAACTAAGGTGAGAAAGCCTTAGTAAGAACCCTAAGGATATGTCTAAGTATTGGATAGAATCCTAGTGTTTTAGAAATGAACATGAATAACCTAGGATAAAACCTAAAGTTTCTTAAATTGAAATGTTATTCTTGAATATGTGGTTTTACTATTATGATTAGTGTTAATCACACTATGATTCCTGGTTTTAGTCAATGGATGGAACCCGATGGAATCACATTAATGTTGTATGCGATGAGAAATGAAATGATTGTCCTCCTGAGCAACCAAATGTTATGGGAGATGGAATGAAAAATCTTGTACCCATGCTCACACAACTTTATCAATCTATGAATCATGCCAAACTTCAAAATGATCAAAGGAGGGAGAAAAATTATATTGAATCCTTCATGAGGCAGTGTTCACCTTCATTCAGCGGGTCTTCTGATCCATTAATGTTTAAACAATATATCAGTACCACTGAAAAGATATTTTCATTTCTAAAATGTTCTGAACATGATAGTCATCTTACAAGTATATTGTTTGTAAGGTGAAGTTTATAAATGGTGGAATATTTTCAAGAATATGAGGCAAAAAGATAAAATTGAGTCCATGGAATGGGGAGAGTTCAAGAACAAATTTTTCAATAAGGGCTTTCCTCATATTCTTCAAACATAGATGGAGAAGAAGTTCATTAAACTTAAGAAAAAGTATAATGAATATTTTGGTACCTACAAAGCAAATTTTACAAGACTTGCAAGGTATGCTTCTAGAATTATTATCCAAACTTAGAGTAAAACTGATTGATTCTTTAGTGGCTTTAAAATAGGCCTTTGAAGGGCATTAGCCATAAGGATCTTCAATAGCTATGAGGAAATTGTTTGATGTGCTATCAAGGTTGAAATATAGATTGGAGTAACCCATCAGTCATATGGGATTGATAATAAGAGAAAAATGGAATTAAAAGGAAAATATAAAGACCACACTAAAAAGAAGATGAGTTTTCCCTTATGCTCAAAGTGTGGAAAGAAACATGGAGGGAATTATCTTAAAGTGTCTATTAAATTTTTTAAGTGTGAAAAATAGGGTCATCGGGAAATTGAATGCCAAAGTGACGAGAAAAAGATTTCTAATGATGCAATCAAATAAATGGTTACACAGAATTCACCTTCTACACTTCAAGCTTACAAGTCCAAGGAAAATGTGAATTATTCCAATAAATGACCTAATCCAAGGGTTATTGATGATGATCGATGTCAATAAAATATTAAGTCCAAATACAAAGGAAAGTCACATGAAACCACTATCGGTGAAGTGGAGTAGGATAATGAAGTGGTGAAAGGTACACTTACTATCCACTCTAAAGTAGTAAATGTTTTATTTGATTCTATATCCACCCACTCTTTTATTTTTGAAGAATTTTCTAAGGGTATCACCATATTACCTCAACAATTAGATGTTGAGTTAGTTGTGACAACTCTTAATGGAACAACAGTCACATCAAATGTTTATAATTATTCTCTGGTTAAAGTTTGTGGGAAAGTGCTTCTTGAAAATATTATAATCCTTCATATAGTTGAAATTAATGTGATTATTGGCATGGATTGGATTTATCTATATGGATCTCATATCAATTTCCAAGGAAGGGAAGTCACATTTCATATTCCAGATCAATCTATGATCATCTACCAATGCAAGGATGAATATAAGCTTCTAGTAGAACTTTCTTCCATATTATGGATCTTGATTACTATAAATAAAGGTTATTTATCTCAAATTTCTTTTCACAATTAAGAATAAATCTATTGTATGGGAGTTTGATGATGCCTTTCCAGAGTAATTTTTAGGTCTTCCATCAAATTGTGAAGTTAAGTTTTTAATATAATTCATACCGGGTGCTATGCCTATTTCAAAGATACCTTATAGAATGGCCTTAATTGAGTTGTAGGAATTGAAAAAGCAACTCCAAGAGAATCTTGATAAGGAATTCATAATCCCTATTGCATCACCTTGGGGAGCACCTGTTCTGTTTGTTAATAAGAAAGATGAATCAATGAGACTCTACATTGATTATCTAGAACTTAAAAATATCACTATCAAGAAAAAATATTTGTTTCCCCGCATTAATGACTTATTTGACCAACTACGCAAATCTCAATACTTTTCCAAGATTGATCATTGTTTAGGATATCATCAATTAAGGTTAAAAAAGGAGGATATACCAAAAATGGCATTCCATACAAGCTATGGACACTATGAATTTATAGTGATGCCTTTTGGTCTTATTAATTCCACTACTATCTTCATGGATCTAATGAATAGAGTGTTTATAGACTATCTTGATTAGTTTTTGGTAGTTTTTATAGACAATATTCTTATCTATTCAAAGAGAAAGGAAGAACATAAAGATCATTTGATAATTGTACTAAAGACCCTGAGAAAGGAGAAGATTTATGAAAAATTTACCAAGTGTGAATTTTGGATTCATAAATTTTCATTTTTAGGTGACATAATCTCAAGATATGGGATATATGTGGATCTAGAAAAAACAGAGGTTATTGAAAGATGGTCAGGGCCAACAATGGTAACTGAGATATAAAGTTTTCTTGGTTTGGATGGATATTATCAATGTTTTGTGGAAGATTTTTCACAATTTTCTAATCCACTCAACAAGTTGACTCAGAAAGGAGTTAAGTTCGTTTGTATGGAGGAATGTGAAAATAATTTCAAAGAGCTAAAAATAAGGTTAGCCAGTGCACCTGTGATCACACTGCCTTGTAGTGGATAATGGGTTGTGATCTAGAGTGATGGATCTAAGAAGAGGATGGGATGTGTTCTCATGAAAAATTACATGTTGATAATTTATGACTCACAACAGTTGAAAATTCATGAGCAAAATTACCCAACTCATGATTTAGAGTTAGCTGTAGTAATATTTGAATTAAAGATATGGAGGAATTGTCTTTATGGTCAAAAGTGTGATATTTATACTAATCATAAAAGTTTAAAGTATATTTTCCCACAAAAGGAGATGAATATACACAAAAAAAATATGGTTGGAGTTTATTAAATATTAAGACTTCTCAATACATTACCACCTTGGAAAAGCGAACAATGTGGTAGATACTTTGAGTCGAAAAGACCATGCTATCTTATTAATGACGAGGATCACTAAAGATCCAATATTTATGTATTTACAAATGATGGATCTGAAAATTTTAATGTAAGGGGAGAAATATTATCTTTCTCAAATGAATGTTCAACCATCTATACAAGTTAAGATTAAGGATGCGTAGAAGGAAGATGTAGAGTTACAAAAGAAGGTGAGAAATGTTCCTAACTTCAACCTTGATTGTGATAAAATAATAAGATTCATAAACTGGGTTTGTATTCCTCCCATACCAGAATTAAAGAAGGAGGTATTGGATGAGGATCATATTTATTCATTCTCTATTCACCCTGGAAGCACAAAGATGTATAGGGACCTAAAATAGTACTTCTGGTGGGATGGAATGAAAAGAGATGTCACTAAATATGTCTCTCAATGCTTGGTTTTTCAGAAAGTTAAGGCGGAGAGATAGAAGTCTAAGGGGATGTTACAATCATTACCCATACCATAGTGGAAATGAGAAAACATAACTATGTGATTTATCATTGGAATTTATAAAACATCTAAAAGAAATAATTCCATCTGGGTTATAGTTGATCGCCTTATGAAGTCGGCACAATTTATTTCTATTAGAAAGTATTTCTCTCTTGATCATCTTTCCATGATATATATAAAGGAAATGGTAAGATTGCATGGAGTATCACTTTCCATTATATCCGATCAGGATCTAAGGTTTACCTAGAAGTTCTAGAGAAGTCTTCAGCATGCTTTGGATACAGAGATAGGTTTCATCAATTCTTATCATCCTCATATATACAGTCAATTTAAGAGGAAAATTAAAACTCTAGAAGAGTTGTTGAGATCTTAATCTATGGATTTAAAAGGTGGTTGGGATCAACACCCAATATTGGTGGAATTTTCTTACAATAATGGATTTCACTCTGGTATTTAGATATATTCTTATAAAGCACTATATGAAAATAATTTAAGAACTCCAACTTGCTGGGATGAAGTTGGGGAAATAAAGGTATTAGGACCTGATCATGTTGATGAAATGGCATAAAATGTTAAATATATTCAACAACACATAATATAAATTCAGAGTCGACAAAAAAATTATGCTGACAACTGAATAAAGGACCTATAGTTTTAAGTGGGTTATAAGGTGTTTCAATGAATATCTCCCTAGAAGAGAGTAATTAGATTTGGAAAGAAGGGAAAGATGAGCCCTAGGTATATCGGTCCTTTTGAAATTCTGGATCGTGTTAGGAATGTAGCTTATCTATTGGAACTTCCACCAAATCTCTCTCAAGTTCCAGATGTGTTCTATGTATCTCTACTGATAAAGTACATACCTGATCCTTCACATGTACTAATCTCAGAAGTCATATTGCTGGAGAAAGATCTTTCTTATGAAGAACAATTGATAGAGATTCTGGATCGTAGTGAAAAATTTCTAAAAAACAAGACCACTTTATTGGTTAAACTTTTATAGAGTAACTACTAATTTAAAGAGGCTACATAGTAATTTGAGGATATGATTAGGGAGAGTTATCCTCATCTGTTTATTTCTATGTGATTAATTTTGAGGGAAAAATATAGTTTAAGGGGGGTAGAATGTAACACCCAGATGTTTTTTATAAAATATTTTCTTTAAATAATGTTTATTCTTCATTATCTTTAGTTGTACACAATCGTGCGTTTAAACGAACTGCAAGTCTCCCTTATTATAAAATTAGCATTATAGCCCAGCCATTAGGATAACAGGAATAATTATAACTAAATTATGAAAATACATTGTGAATTCATTTGGCTATCAATGAAAAATATAAATCAATTAGATAATTGTATTTTTGAGTGAATTTTTTTTGGTAATGAAATTAATGATATATATATGTGTTATATACTTAATAAAATATTTTTTATATTCATCCAGTGGATGTTTTAGCTATAGGGTATGAATAAAACCCTATTTGATGTATAGAAACCTATTTTTTTAAGTTTAATTTTAAACATTTGAATAGAGAACCCCTATTAAATTAATATTTTGACACATTAATAATTTTTATATGAAAACATAAACATGTTATTTTTAAGCAGGATATAAAAATTTACTTTGGATAAATTTCTGATATTTTTCTGATCACTTTCATGTTTTGATGAATAGTAAAAATATGCTAAATTTTAATTGAAAACAACTTTTTCCATTGAGATAATTTATATATTTAAATTATAATATTGAATGAGTTTAAAGTATAAATATAATATATTTTTATCATTCAATATAATTCATGTTACTAGCATTAATTTTTCATTGAATTCATAGGTAAAAACATTTCAATCTTTTGCAATGTTTTAATTATAAAAACACTTTCTCTCATTACAACAACAAGATTGATTTTAAATTAATTACAAAAAAAAAATTATGTTTTGAATTTTTAAAAATAGACTCTATATTTTAAATCATTAGGTCCAAATTATGTTAATAGGTTACTTTTATTTTTAGGAATTATGAATAGTAACTTTGGTAATTATTTTTGTTTCCATGGTTAAAGGTAAATCATGTAATTAAAGGTAAAATTATTAATATAAAATTATCTTAACATCTTTAAAAATCCAATTGGATGACTAAATTAGACCCTTATCCTTTACTGTTCAATATCGAATCACTTGAAGGCCACTTACCTATGAATATGACATGAATGTAATAAAAACTAATGAATGTGACAAAATGTCACAATATCATTTTATATAAGTATAATAATTTTAATATATGGATAACTTAGAGATAATATTGACTATAGATAGTATCTAGAAATATAAAAGAATTACCTACATCATATAAATTTATTTATAATTTTTAGATATTAAATAATTACCATTAATGATGACACAATAGTGATGTAAAAATTATTTTATTAATAGAAATATCAAATGAATGGTTTTAAAAATATTAAAAGAAATAACATATGAACTAATTAATGGGATCCAAAAATTTTCTAGGTGAGTATGAAAGGTTAGGAGTATATTTAATATTTTTTTCCTAATTTAACTTCTCTCTGGATTTTTTTTGAAGTCAAATAAATAAATACTGTCAAAATTGAAACTATTGATATTTTATAAAAATAACATTTTATTAAATTATTTAAAAATAAAAAGAAATATTTAAAAATTAAAACGTGATAATTATAATTTCTCAAATGTCATAAAATATATATTTATGGTAAATTAACACCATATAAGTAAATATTTATAACCATTAAGTATTTAGAATGTTATTACCAAAATTAGAATTAAATAGAACCACTAAGTGTCAATTAAAAAGTTATTGTTTAAATTGAAAGAATAACTTGTCCAAAATTTATTTGTTGATTATATTACAACCCTATATCATATTATATTAAAAATTGGGATACTTTTTAGGTTTTTGGATAGGGTTTTATTTTATTATAAATTATTATTTATGGAGTTTCCAAAAGTGCCCCTCACCTCATTTTTAAAAGGGAACCTCCTCCCTCACCTTTTCACTTCATTTTGAGCCTTCAAGCTCGTCCATAACCTTCCATGTTTTCTTATAAACTATTCTATTTTCATTCCAGAGGTTCTTTTCATCTTCAAAGACCAAATCTAGTGATCTAAGAATTGATTTTGAGGAAGCATGTCAAGGAAGAATTAATCTCTTCTATCAATTATTTCAAACATCTTTCTTCTTCTACTTAATATTCATTAGTTTTTTCATTATAAATTAATAACATAAGTTTCAATCATATAATGATATTTTATTATAAATATTAAAAAACAATATTTCACCTTCTATCCATCCTAGGAAAAAAGAAATCACCGCGCATGCGTACGTACGACTTACTGTCTCTATGCTATGGTGTAATATGTTTTTCACCACCACCTTACTTGGATGGGTATAATTATGGAAATAATAACTATATATTATTACTATAACATGATACTAATTCTTAAATATCATACTCCATCCACTTCAATACCATTCGATAATTTTGGGAATGATATCATCGCTCATACGTATATACAACTTACCGTCTTCACGATGTGATGCGATTCATTCTACATGATCTTCATTAATCCATGACTGTATACATGAATTTAATGAATGAATATGATATATATTGTACTAATATCATTATGTAAATGATTTAACTATAAAATAATAAGTGGAACATGAACATATCCAACAAATCTTGCATAAGAACATAAAGCAGTCAATATCCGAATAACGAGTGACAATGAAATGTTACTAACAAACAGATGATAATATAATCATATATGATATCATAAAAACAATTATTATTCTAAATTAATTCAATAACATTATTTAAATCATTATACATTAGGTTCAGATACATATTAAGGATATCATACCTAAGGTAAGCGATAACTTTGAAAATCTCATTTTTATCCGAGATTGTTTATTTGTAAGTTTTTACTAGGGTATATTTATCATCCAAATACATATTTCCTAAATATGTATTTCAAAATATTCTTTATATCCTTCTATAAGTTTTTTATTTCAATTTTATCCATTGTTTAATTTTTACTAAATGGTATGAATGGAATCTTTTGTCATTTTCGGTGTAAGGTACTTTTTGACTTTTCCGAAAAAAGTACGCGAATAATGTTTTTTTAACTTATATGGCATGTAAGGATTTTTATGATTTTATAATTCCTTTTTTCCTTAAAGATTACCCTACAATATTAAAAGGTTATTTTCACATAAAATGGTTTATTCTAAAATTTTGAGTCATTTTGAGGAAGGAAAATTATTTTGAAGAAGAAATGATATTTTATTCAGGAATTAATTTAAAGTGTTTTCTAAAAATTATTTTCCATCTAAGACAACAATCTTTAAATAGGGTTATATTTCTAACCCTATTATTACTATGATTTTATTGTGTTTTATTCAAGAAATCCATTTGTTTTATATCAATTATGATGGAATGATGTTTAAGAAATCCATTTTATTTCATGCGTTATGCTATGGTGAATGTTTTTTTTTTGTTTTAGGAAAAACGTAAGAATGGTTTAATTATGTGATGGGTGGGAACTATATCTACCTTCAATTAATTGGGTAAAGATTTATATCTCATGAGATATACATTAATGGAATGACAAGTAAATCTGGTTCAGTAATACAGTGTTGGAACGAGGAGTAAATTCGGTTCAGTAATGTAATTTGTCCACTATGATGGTATTAGTAATGAACCATGACTAATATGAAGTGATTTTATATGCTTATGTATGTATTACATAGAATTTCATGTCTTTTTTTATTAATATTGGGATTATATTCCACTTTTATGATTTATCCCATGACATGATATTATGATCTTTCATATGCATGATAAGATTTTCAAATGTTATGTTCTTATGATTATGTTATGATTGATATTTACCTTTTTTACCCAAAATGAGCATTTGAGCACACCCATTCATATGTTTCTTTTACCCGAGTCATGAAGAAGGATATTAAGTAATATATGTCAAAAGGAGTCTATTTATGAAGAAATAAGTAGAAGAAATTTTGGATGTTTTATGAACCAGTTTTTTATGTTTCCTAGTATCTATATATACTAAACCTATATGGTCCTAGCATGGTTTTTTATGTTATGTAATAAATATTATTCAATATTGAAGTAATATCTATATGTAAATATGGTCCTTTATATATCTTATCCAGTAACGTCACCATCTTCCACTCAACACTACACTCTTAAATTGCATGAGTATGATTTTTCCTACTTGAAGCATCAACAACAATATTCCCCTTCCCAATCATATATGCTAGCTCAAAATAAAATGACTGTATATACTCCACCCACCTCCATTTTCAAAGATTCAAATCCCATTGTAAAAATATATACTTAATGATATTATAATCCATGTACATAGTAGGCTTCATTCCCAACTAAAAATTCTTTCAACACATCAAGCTATAAACCACAATTGATAATTTGAGGCCATGAGTAGGGTAGTTCTGTTCATGTGGCCTCAACTGCTGAGACCCATACAACACAAATCAATCTCCATGCATTAACAAAGCTCCAAGACTAATCTTAGAAGCATCAAAAAACACAATATACTCCTCACTTGGCTTGGGTTGGATTAATATTGGTGTTGTATTCAAGTGCTTATTCAACTTTTGAAAATCATTCTCACATACTCTAGAGCATTAAAACTTTATCCCATTCTTGGTAAATCTCTAAAGTGTATCTACAAATTGGGAAAAGTCCGGGATGAACCTATAATAATATTACTCTAATATTAGAAAACTATATATATCAAATATGTTCTTGGGTTTCTCCCAAGATTCAAATGTCTGAACCATCTTTAGGTCACTAACACACCTTCCTCTGAGATGATGCGACCCAAGAAGTGTACCTGATCAATCCAAAACTGACACATTAATAGATTGACATATAACTGATGCTCTCTTAGTGTAATCAAGATTATTTCATGATATTGGGAATGATCATCATGAGTCTTAGAGTAAACCTATATTTCATCCAAAAATACAACAACAAGTTGATCCTGGTAAAAATGGAAAATTATGTTCGTCAATGTCATAAACACTGCTGGTGCATTCGTCAGCCTAAACGAGATCATGAAAAACTCATACAGAACATAATTACTTCTGAAAGTAGTCCTTGGTATATCATATGGATTAATTATTAGCTAATGATACCCTGATCTCAGGTCAATCTTGAAGAAAATTCAATTCCCCCTCAACTGGTCAAAAAGATCATTGATACACAAAAGAGGATACTGGCTATTCACATTCATCTGATTTAACTTCTAAGAATCAACACACAAGCACAAGGTCATGTCATCCTTCTTTGAAAAGAATACTAGAGAACTCTAATAAGATGTACTGAGTCGGATAAACCCCTTATCCATAAAATCTTTAAGTTGAGGCTTAAACTCTTGAAGCTCTATTATCCACATTCTTTATGGTGGAATAGAAACTGGATCAGCCCCCAACATGAGATAAATCGTTATTTACACATATCTCTTAGGTGTAAGCCCTTTTAATTATTTAAGAAACACATCATTAAACCTATCCACTATGGGTGGAATGATATTATGTATTATACCCCCATTATCAAACAATAGACTAGCAACCTAGGTAGTGAGCTCCCCTAGTTTCTGGTGAATTAGCCCTATATAGCCTGCCTAGATATCCCAATCTCTATGGTGAATGTAATTTTAACCCTTAGGATATGTGAAAGTCACTCTACTCAAATAACTATCTATGTGGGATTAGTATGCTACTTAATAATCTATACCCAAAATTAGGTCAAAACCTAACATGTTAAGGATGAAAAGATCCCAAAGAAAATGATACTCTCCAACCTTGAAAAACAAAACTTGCATAGATAGATGTCCCTCGACTGTACTTCTAATGGTGTATCTATCATCATAACCTCACTCATAACCTCCACATCCAGGATCAAAGAATTCACAAGTTCTGTAGATATAAATGAATGATAGGTACATTTATCAAATAAGGTAATAAAAAGTTTATAGGATACAAGAATAGTACCTCTAACTATCAATGGTACAACCTCGTTATCCACAAGTGTAGGCTGAGCTACATGTAAATACCCTTACCCTCTCTCCTATGATGCAGTCTGAATCCCCTAAGCATCACCACAATATTGGTATGGTTGATATTTTATAGAATCACCATTTCCACTACATATACCACCACAACCAATAGATTTATAGCTGCTAGATAGATATGGTATAGAAGACCCCCTTCCCATTATCTAGTTTTTTCTAGATCTTCCATCATCACCTATCTTCAATGGGTTCTTATAGAACCTCTATATATGTCTCATCCTACCACAAGATCGACACTCTACTGGTGGTTGGGGGAACTGTCTACAGAAGTGACACAACCTACCACAATGGTGATAGATCACCCAGGTAAGGTCTTGTGTAACTGACCCTTCCCCCTGGCTACTCCTCTTACTATCACCCTAGATAAATCTTTTATAACGATAATTCCTACCCTCAAAATTCATACCTCCTTCTCCTCCTATAGAAACAACATGTCCTACACTGGAATCCTACTTTAGGTTCTCCTCTTCTATGAGATCCTGATCTAATACCTCAATATAATTCTTTAACCTAAATATGTTCACCTAGGACATAATTTCAAATTTAAGACAGTCCTGAAAACACCTTGTTATAGCTATCTCATCCCCTTACAACATTGGAGAATAGTGATTCAATTCAGCAAAGCATCCAGTATAGTCCATCACAGACATACTCTCCTGAGTCAACTGTATGAATTCAGCTTCCCTCTCCAGTATCAGTGTATATAGATAAAAGTGCTAGAAGAACTTCTCCAAAAAGTCCTTCCATGCCATACCATTAGCCTGTCCGGTCCGAGTCTAAACATCCCACTAGCGCTTCGCAGATCCTCATAACATATAAGCTACCAAATTTACCATATTCTCAATAGGAGTCTCTAAATGATCAAGTATATTCTGTATGAACTCAATCCCAAACTCTATTTCCTCAAATCCACCCTATCTTGTAAACATTGGAGTGTTGTGAAACTGAAAATCCCATTTTAGATTGAACATACTTATAATAACCCGATCTATGTCTCTCTTTATAAAATATATAAATAGA
This sequence comes from Viscum album, assembly GCA_963277665.1. Classification (NCBI taxonomy): domain Eukaryota; kingdom Viridiplantae; phylum Streptophyta; class Magnoliopsida; order Santalales; family Viscaceae; genus Viscum; species Viscum album. Next base: position 808,109,509 of record OY728138.1, on the reverse strand, counting down.
GAAAATTTCTCGAGGAACTACTATCCCACTTCCTCACCCGACACTATCGGTGCCTCAGGTTTCAATACTGGAGGGTCATCTCTATATATATCCTCCTATTTTCCTCTCAACAAGTGTCGTCATGGAGGCATACCTCTAAAATTTCAAACTAACGTCTAAGGAAACAAAACACAACATAAGAACATTTTCGTAAGAGGAATTCAAAATAAAACATAATAAGTCATTTCCCCAAACCCAACCACATGTTAAAAACCAAGCTTCTATCACTACCCTTATCCATCCTACATCTGGGTCATGGTTAGAAAATATTAAAATTATTATCATCATTACAGTTTCTCAATAGACACCCATTTATTCACATATTGAATCATTTACAATTATCAATTTTATATTTGGAATATTTTCCCATTTAAGTCAAAAATAAAGGAAATTTTTTTCAATTTCAACAACCTTACCCAAAATTCATTTTCCCATTCATGCCTAAAAATGATGCATATCACAATATATTCTCGAGTGACTAGAATGATGCATGCATACTAAACTATTGTTCCATAGTGGGACATGATCCAAATCTTATAAAAACTCATAAACAATAATAAAATCACACAAAAAGTTCATAAATCGAGGTGAAATAACATCAACTGTATTCAACACATATCAATAACAACAATCCCACCCTGGGTACTTGGCTTTTACCCTCGTACATAGGTTAAAAACTCCCATGCATGAGCTCTTGACCAAGGTCTGACTCACCCAATTCTCTTATTTACCTTTCCAAAATAAAAATACAAAAATAAATAAAGTAAAACCATCTATGATACCACTTTGTAATGTATTGACCCAAGTTCCACACATCAGTACCGCGAGCCAGTCAGTCACATGACCTCAAGAACTCCTCCCATTACACTATAGGCTTACAACTAGTAGAGAGGGTATAATATCAAATGAGGAGACTATAACCTATTTATCAAATTAGAACAACAACAAAAATAAATAATAATAACCAAATGATATAATCATCACCATAAAAAATTATAATCCCATGATAAAAAAAACAAAAAATACAATATCCAAAACAAAACATTAGATATGTCATTCCAAATGTGTGTTCAATGTCAATATGAAAAACTGAAAATAAATAAAGAAACTGAAAGCTCCCAATTGAGTCTTGACACCAAGTCTAGTTCCCTCATCCTTTCTCCATCCCATATTATCCATCTAATATAGGGAACTTTCCCTTAACCTATCCTGAAATCATGAAATTTATTCAGGCACTGATCAGGACGCCCGAGTAGGTTGTGAGTACAACTCAGTAGGCCACCACCAATGAGGTCTAAAATATTATACTATAAATAATAATGTATAAAATTTTATAAAGAATAAATAAAATACGTAAAGTAAATATTTTACATATATCAAATTATTCTTTATTTAACCACATAAACCCTTGGGTTCTTAAGGACACCTGAAATCTCGATACTTGCTTCAGCCCATGCCGAATTCTGAACCATATCACATATTCAATTCACAATTCATTATAACACATAGTATTTCATTATCCATTTCATTTCAATTCATTATCATGGCCAATTGGAACCATAGTATAATGCCTACATCTTGGTCCTAGATCACCATGCCTAGGACCACTATGGGATTTTGAAGCAGCATTCCCTATCCCATATTCATATATCAATTTATCAATATGGGATTTTGAAATAGTAGTCTGTGTCCCACACATGTTTATCAATTTATCACTATGGGATTTTTAAGTAGCAATCCCATTACCACACACATTTATCAATCTATCACTATGGAATTTTGATGCAGTAGACCATCCCCCACACACGAATATCACACAATCAAATGTTTCACAATATAATATGTATCACAATATCACCTGTATCACAATATCACATCAATTTAGGTTAATAAACATTAATCCTCTTATCATAGTTTATAATCAAAATAATCCAATAATTAATTCTCAAAATAATTAATCTAGTTGAATTAATTGGACAATCACAAAAATACCATTAATTAATTCAACAATTAATTAATCCAATTCAATAAATTTCACAATCACAATTATTAAATTAATTAATTCAATAATAAATTAACCCAATTAAATCAATTTCACAATCACAATAATTCCATTAATTAATACACCAATTAATTAATTAATTTCACAATCCCAACATTCCATTAATTAATTCATCAATTAATTAATCCAAATACAAAATCCGTTAGATAATTAATTTTCCAAATTAATTAATTAAATTCACATAATTCAATTGATAAATACTAAATATAAATTCTATAATTCTATATATATAATTGAAATCAATACTTGGGTATTTGAATAATATACCACCTACCTAAAATTATTGACGAGCGATCTCCCAATAAAAAATTCTTCAAATTGAAGCAGAAAGGTCAAACCCCTGATAAAGAACGAGATCTTGAATCAAATCCTAAAAACAAATAAATAAAATCATGTTCCACCAAACCTAGATCTAGATCTCATTTGAATAGGGGAAAACACCCCTTCAAAGGATGGGATAAGAATGAGAAAGTGGGAGGGAACTACATAGGATATGAATCTCTCACCAAGAGAGGTGTGGATCTTCAATATAGAATTTTAATTACCAATAACATAGGTTGGAATCCCTATGAATTCATCCAAGAGCCACGAAAAATGGTAGGAATGGGTTAGGGCTGAGTAGGGATCGATTTTGGGTGATTTTATGGGGTTTGGGTATTTTAAATCTAATTTTCAAGGGATTAAATTTTAATATGAATGATTTCCTATATGAGGTGCAATATTTATCCTAACCATGCACCTAACCATGTTCCTACTTCTATTTAGATTAATGTTTACTTATAATATGGCACAAACTTTGAAAAACCATGTACCAACCATGAAATCCCCCCTCTCTTGGGTTGTACGATTTGCTGGGGTAGGGTGCACGGTTTTGGAAAACTGTGCACCAACCTCGCACTACCCAAAACCCTTAAAAAATGTCCAGTTTTTTCCAAAATACACCCAAGATAAACCCCAAAAAGAATTACTCAAAAAGGAAAATGATTACCTATAAATAAGCTCAAGACATCTCCCAAAAAGTATGAGTTATTACCCTCATAATGGAATGTTTTATCTATTCTAGTCTGAATTATCTCCTTATCTTGAGATGAATCACATACCCATGAAATGGCTTCAATATATATGGATCCTATCATGATATAATAGAGAATTATTATTTTAGTGATGGATAACAGTACATATATAGATATTTTTCATCATGCACTTGATCGATTGTAGATCCATTGGTGACGGTGTTTCTCATTTGGAAATACTAATAAAATTCTCACCTTTTTTATCCATTTCTTTAAAATCATTATAGAATATATTTTTTGATGCATTAGGAGAGGTTATAGGGATACTTGGTATGTGAGATTAATTTGGTTGGTGTGTGAGTGTATCTCGGGTGACCACTCTTAGTGTCTAGTGAAGTTTGACATCAATGCGCTTGAGGTTGGAAGTTTTTTACCATATAGGGCCCTTATAAAAAGTTATTTCCTTGATATTTATCACATGTGTGTGCCTGTATAGCCTATAATATCCATTATTGAAAATGATTACATGTGCATGCATGTGTAACTCGTATACCCATACATGATATTGATCACATGTGTGTGTGTGCTGTTATGTCATAATGGTTAATAGAAATAGACATGAGGGTGGTTAATTATCATTTCATAAAATTATAAAAGTTAATAAAAATAATTGTGTAACTTGGTGGTTTACAAAAATTAAATAAATATTTATTAATTAAATAATAATATAGTAGATTTTTGAATATTCTATTGAGAATATTAAAGATATAAATACAAGAAATATGTATGGTAGTTTATTAAAAAATTGACCTATTTTACTCTTCACACCTCGGACATTGAAATATTGAACCCACTAATATATTATGGAGAACTTAAAAAGGGAACTTCCTAAACCCAAAATTTTACAGTGGGATAAATTCCAACCCAGGACTTCTACACTAGAGTGGACCTAAACCTTACAATACTTTTGCGGGAGTATACCAAACCTTGACTTTTCTAGAAGGAGCATCCCAAAACCTATGTGTAAAATTTTTTAGTCAAGTAAATACAAACAAGAAAAAAAATTTATATAAGGTAGTATAACTAAATATTTTTGGTCAATTAGTTGAACAAAATATAACCTTTTAAGGTAGTGTGCACTAGTGTATGAATGATTTATGTTCTAACTTCTACTAGGAAAAAAAGATAAAAACAATGAGATAAATATATATATAAGTATAAATATTGTTGTTGATGAAACATTTGAGGAATGATTTTTGAAATGATCCAAAATTTTACTTCATACACTCTATAAAAGGTAGAGTTTATCTCTTATAGTTGAATGACATCAAATATTATTTATCCATCCTTGAGAGTTCTTCAAAATATGAAACAGTTTAGCACAACATCACTTTCACAATCATAACATCCACACTATCACAACCATCCCACTTTCTATGCATGTATCGACACCTTAAAATAAGAATAAGACAACACATCCAAGAGATGCATTATGAAATTAAAATTCAATAAAACAATAATAATATAGAATTAAAAAGGAGGGAAAGTTATAGAAACTAAATATCAATAATTATATATTTTGAATTTAAAACTAGTTAAACAATTTAAACTCATTTTAAATAACCTATTTAATGAGATCAAATCAATTACAAAATAACATGTCATATATATCCATGAATTTTATAGAGTTTCATTTTATAATATAAAAATTTTAAATTTAAAATTTCATTCCATATTTAAAAATGAGATAATATAAAACTATAAATAAATTTCATTAAAAACTAGAAAAAGTTGGAAAACTTTAGTATAATTAAAAATTAATTTTGAAAAAATAAAAATAAGAAAATGAACTCAAAATAATAAAATCAAAACATTTTGAGTTTCATGGTGTATTCATATACATGAATGAGGAACAAAATTAATCTTATATAAATATATTTAAAACACTATAAAAACACTTCACATAGGTTTATAAAATTAATATTAATTTATAAAATAATAATAATAATTTAAACATTTGTAATAATAATACAAGAAATGAAAATACTATAAATATCATGAAATATATTAAACTATAATTTCAAGTACTAAAATCTAGATATATGTAAGTTATCAAGCATGTGTAAGGGTAAAATGAAATTTTAACATACATCATAAAGGTGAAATGTTATTTACATAGGGTTTGTAAGGGTAACATTAATTTTATATACCTTACATAAAGGTAAACCAAACATTCCAAACAATACGTAAAGGTAAGACTAAAATTTCACAGGTTGCTTAAAGATAGATAAACATGTTGTGTAAGGGTAAATCCGATTTCATATATGTTTTGTAAGAGTAAGAAGAGATTATACATAAGGGTAATATTCATTTTCTATATATTGTGTAAGGTTAACACAAGAGTTTCATAAGGGTAATAAATACTTATGTATGGGTAACGTGAAATTTACATATGCTATATAAAGGTAAAAAAATATTGTGTAAGGGTAAAAAACAAATCATAAAGGCTATGTAAGGTAACAATAAGAGTTTTTTAAGTGCAAAACCCAATTTTTTTTCATTATTTAGGGATACAATTAGCCTTGTGTAAAATTAAAGAAAATTGAAATCAACTTACTCATTGGTATAACAAAGAGTTGAGTAAGGGTAAGAGAAAAGTGTCGAAAGATGTGTAAGGATAAAGAATAATTAACCCATGTTACTTAAGGGTAAATAAAAACATTATAAAAATAATCATTCACCAAATTTAATAGAAAATAAATATAAATAATAATGAGAATAATTGATAAATAATTAAATAAAAATTAAAATACAAAAAACAAAAAAAACATTTATTAAGAAATAGATCATAAAGGCACTGTAAGGGTATAAGATAAGTTGTGTAAGGGTAGAATAAAATTTCCATGCACTATGTAGGGGTAAAATAAACTATTCATAAAAGGTAACAAAAAATTAAAACAACTTATGTAAGGGTTAAACAATGTGTTTTTTAAGGGTAAGAGAAATGTGCCAAACCACCCATAAAGGTAAAGAATAATTAACACATGTAATGTAAGGGTAAATAAAAACATTAGAAAATTAAATTTTCACCTAATTTAAGAAAACCAAAATATATATAATCAATAATATGAATAACATGAATAAATTATGAATGATTAATGAAAAATTAAAATTTAATAAAAATAAAATTATATTTATTCAAAATTTTAAATTTTTAGATGTTGAAATTATCAAAACATAAAATAATTAAAGTGTCAAAGATCCACTCCAATATATTGTTCTAGATAATCCTTGATAAGTTGTGTTTTTTAATATATGTGTTATTCCCTATTGTGTGTGAATGTATGGTGTGTAGAGTTTTTTTCTTCTAGTAACAAGTGGCATGTTGACCATTATGGGTTGTTTTCCACTAGAGGGGGAGTATGTATAGCATGCGATGATTATAATGAAAAACCTAGATATAGGGTTGTGGTAAACCGACCTTGAGGCATGAATCAAGGAAATGGTTGGATTTTATTACCTTATGGCCCAACCTGAGGCAGAGATGTGGTGCAATAACTTTGTTGATAGACCCATGATAGAGATGGGGTATGATGGTCTGATGGAATAACACATTATAAGGACATAGAATTCTAGCCTTGCATCATGACACAGGTATTTTTAGACATGAGGCTACTCAGAGATATACTATTTCTTTATGGTGGACCCATGATTATGAATTTCAATATAAATTTCCTTATAGGATAGTGATGAAGATTAAATGATCGAGATTCATGGAAACTTTGTTAGTATATGATCACTTGGTACATGATTAATTATTTATTACTTTTTCATTTACTTATTATCATGAAATAAACCACTTATATATTTTATCTTATGCTTAAGTATACTTTTTTCCAAGTGGGATTATACCTACAAATCATATGGGAATTTCAATCCAAATGTATAACTCATGATCAAGGATCCAAGGAAGGGAATTGACAAAATGTTAAGTAACTGGGGAGATAGATATTAGTGTTCACAGGTGGCACCAAAATTGACTCTGGATTAATGTTGTAGTTTTTTTTATTTATTTTATGTTTCTTTTGATTATACTTTGTTTGGACTACCACATTGGTGGTCCATAGTTTATTACATTATATGACTCTGTGATACCTGAAATGAGAGATAATATAGAACTTAATATTTATTAGATCAATTATTCCTTTTGGGTTATTATTCTTTCCTTTTTTTCTGATGTTTGGATATTTATACAAAGGGTATAGTCTCTCCACAACAATCTTAGGCCCTTGCTACTCGTCTAAAACCTATTTCATATGGGGAGGAATGAATGAAGTCATGTAACACTTCATCCTAGATCCTATGATTTGTCTTTCAGTTTTATAGTTGGTTCACTGATTTTCACAACAAGAACCACAATTAATAGATTTCAACTGGTGAATGACAAGATATAGAGCACAAATCTACCATTAAGATTATGATACTTCCAAAATTTAATCCCATTCCTAAGGAAAATGGTGAATATTTTCATCAAATATTGTAAGAGTGACTCTCCCAGCCTAGTAATCCATATGAAATTGAATTATAGGACCCACTATATTATATAAATTGCAGAAATAACACTTTTAATATAGTTAATATTAGTAAAAAAATCCTATGTCAACGGTAATTGAACATGGTGACCAATATAGATCCTAGAGTTTCTTGCTACCCACTTGATATCATGATGATCATCCTATGATTCATTATTTTCCATAAACACTTATTTATTCTACACATATTATGTATATCACTAAAAAATAATAATGAATTTAATCCACAAAATTGTAAGAAGAAAAATAACAGGAACCATAAGGATATAAACCTCAATAAACATAACATGTACCAAAACTACACCAGGGGAGTATTCTAAACATCTTATTTAGGCCTCATACCTCAATACTTGCCATTCTAGAAAGTTACCATAATGTTCCCATTCACCCATTCACCATGTCATAACAGTACCAAAAATAAATTGAAAAATTTATGCATTTCTAAAATAGTGAAAATGTTCCCAATAAACATTTTTAATTTTAGTGAAACATAGTTAATTAAGCTCTTTAAATCATTAATAGGGTACTAATACTAGTAAAATCATTTTGAAATACTTTTATGAAAGTAATTTGAAAACTAGCATGAAAAAATTACACCATTTTAATCAAAACATGAGAAAAATTAGGCAATTTTATAATTCAATTCAATAAAAGGTTTTTAACTATTTTCCCTCAAATTCCATTCAAAGAAGTGATTTAATAAAAAGTCTTTAAATATTTTATACATAAAAAAATACTATAAAGTTTTTATGAAACATTCCATAATTCCTTTTTGTAAAACATACATTAATCATTCAAAATAGTTGTAAAACTAAAATTCTTATTGATAGTCCTCATTTGAAAAAAAATATATTGATCAGGAAAGCATCAAATTATTAACCAAATCACTTGTAAACTAAGAAAAAATCCTGAAAAAGTGAATAATTATGACTTCAAGTTAATGAAAACTACATTTCATTATAGTGCTAGAATGACCAATTTTAGTATTCAATCATTATCCAGAAACCAAATAAGTAGAAAGAATATTTATATTATTTACAAATATTTAGTGCATAATAGTATATTCACAACAAAAAGAAAAAATAATTGAGTGATAATTACACTGGTGACATTTTCATGACATTATGCTATGAAAATATTTTATTAAAAATAATTTATCACCCAATATGCATGATCAATAATTTAAACATAACTAAAATCTGATGTTAATATGTTATTGATTTTCAACATGTTATTAATATTAATAAATAATTTGAATATAAATAATAGTTACTTCCTGTTCTAAAAGTCTTATCCATGTGAAATTATTTCCATCTAAGAAGAAAGAAGATCACTATGAAACGTATTGCACTGTCAGATTTCATTCCATTTTATTAAAAGTATAAACATCTTATCATAAATTTTTTCTATTAATTAGGAGTTCTCAACTAATGAAAAATTAAAAAAGAGAAAATGATATATTAAAATTTTAGCGTGTATTTTGTTACAATCACCTAAAATTCATAAGAATCACAAAAAATATTAAACAATACAAAAAGCAATACCTTTTTAATATATATCAATTTTTGTTTTACATCTATTCTACTCGTTATTCTAAAAAATATTTCCTTATAAATTATATAAATTAAAACATGCTATTCCTTTTAACATATTATGTTATTAACCAAGTAAATGGCCCTTCAATGTTCTGGAATAATCTTTATCTCATCGTGATTGATATGAAGCACAATTTCAAATCATCAAATGTAAATCAACATATCATATGTCATGAAAATTTTAAGATAAAAGGATAAAAATGGGTATGAAGTTGTGTGTAAAAGTTATCTATTTTATTAGCATATTAGTAATAATTTAATAGATAAATATGTGAACATAATATTATTCTTTCAATACTCATTATAAAATTATTAACATTGTCTAAAAATATAATGGATTTAAATGACCATTTCCTCCATTACTTCCCATTAGAGACATTACTATTTTAAGTTCCAATTATACATCACATTTATATTCCTTTAACAATAAAAAATAAGGCAGGAATAAACATAGTAAATTCTTTTAAGAATAAGTACACAACCCAAAGGAAAACTACACTAACCATGTTCTAGAAACCAGTTCCATGCAACTCTCAGTTTCATCAAAAAACATGATCTCCCATTTCCATAACCAATGTTATCTTATCACTATTTTCTAGGGTATAACCCAAAAAATATTAGTGATAAGTCCCTTTACTAGTGCATGATACACAACTCTCATTGTCTAAACCTCTGGTGATGAGATGAAAAATTTTATAGAGGTTCTTAACAACACATGTCATACCTAAATCTCTTTGGTAATATGAATTTAAACATAAATAGTTTACCTATTCCTTTTTATGATATATATATAAATTTATTACATGTACTATCTCTAAGTATACCATCTTTACTAATGGAAAGACCAAGCTGATACCATTTGTAGCATCACACCCTTAATCCATTGTCTTGGGAAGAGGCAGATCCATAGAATCGTTTTATCCATTTTTCTAACCCTATCTCTCTCCCTGATTCCCGATTATTTCTTTAAGCCCGAGGGTTCTAGATCTTCTCTTTGGTGATCCTCAGATCTTGATTTTGTTACCGGAGTTCTCTGAAGCTTCGAGTCTTCTGGATATGACCCTTGTGTGTCATTTAATTAATCTAGGACCCTCGGTTGATGAATTTGATCATTTAATTTTTGGTAATTGGGACCTGCAAGATCAAACAGTTTTGGGTATTCTTGATAAATTACACTTGATGATTAATTTTGCATCGGAAGAAGATATGATATATTCTTGGTCCAGGTCTCCCCGCATATGCAACCGATGAAAGTTATTTCTCCTTCACTAATCGTTTGATATTTACATAAACTGGGAAACATCCTCCATCGCGACATGGGAAAGTTCCCTCATCTTCCCTTGACTTTTCAAAATCTAGAAATTATTCATATGATGGGGAATATGGTGGGTCGACTTCTTTGTTATGATTGTTGCACATCATCCGCGAGTCATCCAATCAGTCTGTGATTTTGTGTTGAGGTGGATGTCTCAAAGGCACCGGTTGTGTGGGTATGGATTACAGTTGGAGAGGAATTTAAGTGGAAGAAAGCTATTTTTTTTTGAATTTCGGGTTGATTATTACTCAATCTGATATTTTTTGGGTCATCTATCCTCTAACTTTTAGGGTGGAGTCATGAATAGGAGGCCCTCTAGTTAGGGGAAGAGGCTTGGAAAGGCCTCTAGTCAGGGGAAAATTATTTCTGTGGATTATAGGCTTTGAAGAACCTATGGTTTTGTGGACATGGGTGGACTAGTGTTGTAGAAACCTACACGAATTTCTTATTCATATATGATAGTAACTTTAGTGTTTGATAGGCCTAAAAAGGATCTTCACTCAGCTAGCTTGCTAGGGGATGGTTTGAATAAAGTTACTTTCAAGGATGTAACTAGACTTGGAGGTGTTGATGGCTTGGAAGGTCCTTCAGGTGTCAATGAGGTTGCAGGGGATTCTCTCAATCAATATGTCACTAATAATCAGAATGGGAAGCTACTTTTGATCAGCATGACACTATCAAGGAGGATGATGGCCTACTCAAAGTTGATTATGTTGGGTATAAGGAGAGTGAAAAGATTTTGAATCCAAGCAGTGAAACTATTGTGAATGAGACAACCTGTGATGGGAAGGACAATGGTGAAGATACTCTATGTCTGGCTGTTGAGGATACTAATACACATACCCAATTCACGGGATGTGGTTTTTTATAGCTAGTAGGTTCGAATGCGCATGTGCAGCATTCATATGGTAATCATGATATTGATTCACGATCCATTAAATTCCATGATGAGATTCAGAAATTGTATAACTCTTTGAAGGTCTCTGATAAATGTGAAAATGTTACTAATGATGACAAGAAGATGAGAAGCAATACCCCTTAAACTCTGAGTTACAATAAAGTCACTTTCAAAGATTTTGTTGAACACAGGAAGCCAAGGGTGGCTGATACTGCTCCCCCGAAGAGAATTCCTATGAAAGATTACTCTAATGTTCCAAAAACTATGTCCACATGGTCCTCTTCAAAGGCCAAGAATGAAACTGATTCCATGTGAGGGAGTTCAAACAATTATTTGGAAAAGCAAAGGCTCTAATAGATGTATTCCGTGATCTTAAAGCAATACAAAAACTCATAGTCTAAATGGGAATCAGTGGATGATGGTGCAAATTATGATTATGGTTATGGTGATGATGTTGATCCCTATGACTTGTAGCTTTTTTGGGTATGATTTTTTTAACACTTCCTATTTCTTATAATGATTGAAATTTACTTTTTTGAATAAAATTTGGGGGGGGGTATGCTTGCTTGATCTTGAACCTTTTCTAGTATGAGGGTTATTTTTCCCTTAAAAAATAAACTATAAATAAAAAATGTGAGGAATAACCTGATATAATAATGTAAAGTGGTACAAATAAATATCCAAATACTACAAAATATCATAGTATAAGTAAAAAAATAAAAAATAGGGAACCAAAATTTGAAATAAATGAAAGACACTTAATACCAATTTGTAAATTCTCCTGATTCGGAGACTTAAGATACTCTGATGATCCATCTCATACCATATATGATTGTATTATCCTAATGCTCCACTAATAAATTATGAAAACTTCCCCTTAACTATGACATGAAAAACAATGTTGACATATACACTAAAGTTTATATACAAGGTGGTGAGTATATAAAATCTATATGAAATCTACTTAGAGCTTACCAAATATTCCACTAAGATAAAAATAAGTTATAACAATTTAAATAATATATAAATAATGATATAAAAATAGTTTATATCAAAAGTAAAAAATAACAAGCTTACTACTATCAAATATATTTAAAAAATCATAATTTTAATATAAGTGTATATGTTCTTCCTCTTAGAATGCTTATTCCACATACACACACACATATATATTATTGAATCCAAGATGATAATTCCAAACCACATGAGCAGTAATATATACTTCATACTATGTCATCACAAGGTTTTTCACTTTCATGCCCATTTGGAATAGGTATCCAAGTCTAAATCCAAAAATTCCCCTCACAATGAAATTATAAACACACTCTAACCATTTTATTCCATGTACTCTTTTACAAATTTCTTTAGAAAACCATTATTGTTTCAACCATTTTATCAAACACATAGTGATCATTAACCAAAATCATTCATTTAAATCCATCAAAAGAAATGGGTTTCTCAAATAAGAATTTAATAATATTTTCTATATTAAGTCTAATGAAATTCATTTTAAAAACTCAGACATTCCAGTTCTAGAAAAATAAGAGAGAGTGTGAAACCACCTAACTCAAATAGTTTTCATTATTGAAAAAATGAAAAATGTTCATGGTAGACCTAGGTTTCTCCTTTACGTCAAAGAATCACAAATCCAACTCTTCAAAACCTGATCCAAACCATATATCCATGTATAAATGATCTAATCTACGGTTTTTATAATAAGGAAGTAAATATATTTATAACAATAAGTAGAAATGGGAGGCATGTAATTATTCTCATGATCAAACATACTATGGCCCCTTAAAATCATATATGGATTGAAGAGAAACACCAAAAAACCTAAAGGAGTCATTTTGATTGAAAACATTAGGAAATGGGGGAAAATGGTTTTAAGTGAATTTATATATTTAAAATAATTTTTTTGGATTTAATTATTTAGGTCGCATGGTTAGGCAACATGGATTAACAAACTATACACCAATTGTGTGGGTTCCACTATCTCAAAAACTCCATGTGTCCTAATTTGGATACAGAGTTTAATAAACCATTTTCTATCAAATTGGAATGCATTTTTCTCACATCACATAGTTACCTGGGGAAATACATATGGTATTTACTAATTGTAAACTAACTGTATGCCTTTTAAACACATTTCATAACACACTAAAAAATTCTAAAAACTTTCTAAGATGAAGTCCAACCAAACCACAACAAAAAAACACATAAAAGAGAATCACTAACCACAAACTAGGGGTCTATCACTATTCCAAAGTCATCCAATAAAATAGTATGTATAAATATATTAATAGTAATTCATTAAACATGGTTTAATTAATAATTTTTTAAACCATCTTAATACATTCTCAAGTTATTACCTTAAAAAATTACATTCAGTATACAAGTTATATCATATCTGTAAACTCTAAAGACTCTAAATTATTTATATATAAATAATTTTTAATTTTTTTTCTTTATAATTATTTCAGAATGAAAATAATATATGAAAATTATTTTTAATTAATATTGGTCCTAAATATCTCAAAGGAATTTTTTTTGTGTATTTGTTTCCTAAAAAATTGGAGGTAAATACTGAAATTTGATTATTGGTGATTGAATTTCATTTCCTAATAATTCATGAAGGTTCAACATTTTTTCCACAACAAAACTCATTTTAACTGATATTTAAATAAGGTTCACATCATTTGACTTACTACTTTTACCCTTACAAAAAATCCTAATAGATCTCATATACATAACGAGCTACTGACTTACCTTCCAAAGGCAAGTCGTCATTAGAGTTTCTTAATAATAATTATCAGAAGATCACATTGGTTGAGAGGATGGGAGGTCATACTCATCACTCCTTTTTTGGGGGGAATTATTACATACTTCAAGACTCTTTTATATATTTAATATATGTTTGTGAATCCTTCCCAAATACCCATTTGAGATATGTTACCCAAAAAAATGAATAGATGTCAAACTTCTATTAATGTAGGAGGGGGTTCTTACAATAAAACCATCTATATATATCAAAGTTTCTCTATCTTGTTACTTATTATTTCTTAACAATGGGGGAATACTTTTACTTTGAATCCGTATGACTGGGAACTCAGCTGTTTAATTTTTTTTCCTATGAGGAAATGGATATTTTAGTATTGGTATTGAACCTTAAAGAGTAATCATATGTATCCTATGATAACATGAATCAAAACCCACATAGTTAATTGATATATTTTAAGTTTGTTTGATAGGCCTACATCATACTGTTTAACATCAAGTTTCAAGGATGTATATGAGGGAATTTAAAAATTGGATATGGAGCTTGGGCCTTAGGAAGGTATCCTATGTATCCTATTCTTACCAGAAATAAAATTTCATGTAGTTTAGTTTGTTCCTAACCCATTTAAGTGTGAGGATAGATAATCACACCTATGAAGATTATTTCTCCAGAGTTTTAAAATATTGGAATATATTAGGCACTTACACCAAGTTGGATGTCCATGTATAGAGGCATTTGTATTATGTTTTTGGTATGACCATTGAAACTCTCTAATACCAAATGAGTCACACTAGATGTGAGAATCAAGAGATATCATATGACCAAACATGTCACAATGGATAAAAGATTTGATTTTGATAGGGCTTACACACAAAGGTTTTCCTAATATATGAGCGGGCCGTGTGCACCGAGGTAGAACTTATTAGGGTATTTTAATTATGATAATGGAATGATCATCACGTATCCCTAATACCACCTTAGTTAAACTCAGTGATATAAATGAGGGAGGGTAAGAGATTGAATTTAAAGTATATAGGTGTGGGGAATATTCATTGAAGCAACCCAATTGTTTGAATGGATCTTACACACTAAGGTTTCTATGATAGAATATGATTAGAAACATTTTGAAGGATAAGAATCCTGTAAGGAAAGGTTTTTTTATTCATTATATAGATATATGGCCTTAGAAATTCATCTTATGCATCCTATTTATGATAGGAATATGAGTCCTAGTAGTTCAATACTCTTCACCCACTGATGAGAAAGGAATCACGGTTGGGTATATAGTCATGATTAACCTATAAATTTGGGAGTTTTAGAGGAAAATTAAAGGAATATTTCCTTCATAAAATTATAAGGGATCAGAGAAGTTAAAATGAAACCCCTAGGGGGATCACATATTCATGAACCCCACATGATGGAAGCATGATCATTCACTTCACGTAATCCATTTGGTGTCACATGCTTTGCATGATCTATTTGGGGTCACAAAATTTACATGATCCATTTAGTGTCACATGAATGGAAAATGGTGCGAGGTTATACCCCTTGTGTAAGGGTTTTGAATCCATTTAGACATGCCAGGATAAGGGATAAGACACCACAAAAGATGGTATATCCTGAAACTTTTTCAATAGGGAAGGTGGTATCCTGCTTCATGTGGTCCCTTTGGATTCATGCGAATGGGTGTGGATGAGAGGGTATGAGATCACATGACTCGTAAAGGTTTAGGCAATCATATGTATTTTTCTTATGACCAAGAAGAATATTTATGACTATATTATTTTTACAAGATAAATAAGTTGTCTAATTATTGACCCTCATACTATTCATCTTTATTACTTTTATTAAGGTACTCACCAAACATAGGTGGATGACTCTAGCATTTATGTGATCACTATTCATTGAAATATTGGCTTCCGTATGTGTGTATTTTTTACTTCTTTTTCTATGGGGGTTATAGGAATCTTCAAATTTGTATCTATTCTTATTTATATGGTGATCAAGAAAAATACCTCAATTTAATTTGGTGGAAGGGGCATCCTCATAAGTTGGAAATGTATTATATGCTTCAAGTTATAAATCTAAGAGTTATTAGTGACATCCTCTCTTTATAACATTTTAAACAATGACCACATGAACATTTCATCATTACTAACCTCTTCAGTCACATAACCCTTTTGTGTGACTGGATTCTCAAGGCATTGATCATGGGAATTCGATGGGGAATCACTTGATGTTCATGATGGCCATACCCAATATACTTTTCATGATCAAGATGACATATTTGGAGGATATTTTAGGATCAAGATGACATGTTTGAATGAATTCATGAGATCAATCCAAAATTTATGAGGGCGTCCATAAGATTAGATTGAAATGTCCAAGGTTCTTCTGAAAATTAGGCTAGAATTTCCAAATTCCTTCATTTGATCAATGTAATAACCATGTTAAGTGCATAATACCATCATTTTAAATAAAATGATACTTCCATCATGTAAGTATTCCATCATTTATAACCTTTTTATCCTGAAATATATGGAATTTTTTCATTGGTTATCCAACAGGGTGTCTTCTAATCATGTTTGACATCTCTGAGGTCCTTCACATGATAAATGAACTGATCATGTGAAGCGTTTAAGACTATTGTTTAGTGTAACTTACATCACATAAGGATCCAATCATTTATATAATTTTTTCCTAAATTCTATGGAATTTTCCATTGATTTTAAACTAAGTATCCCCATGATTAATACGTACAATTATAAGGGTCTTCAAATGATTAGGCTGACATATCTAGGGGACTTCACATAATCAATGAAATCATCATATGAAACTTGTAATACCTCTATATAAACTAATTTATAGGGTTTTATTAACATTAATTCAAAGGGGGCATCATATGATTAGCCATAGATCATATATTGGTGAGAAACCCTTATCATAGATTGATCTCTTTGGTTTTCCTCAGATCATCACCTCATACTTTAAGAGTTATGCATTCATGAGCCCTTGAGGAGGTAACATGATTCCATGACCATAGTGAATGACCAAAACATGTGTCATATTATATAGAATCACTTTTATCATTTTCTTTTGTGGGGATAATGATACTCATACTTTGGGTATTTTTACTCCAAATTTCTAATGTCAATTTGGAAAAAATTAACCCCCCATAAAAGAAAAGTTCTTAGTAAGGAATGAGGACTCAATTATGGAGGAAATAAATGCCTTCTTGATCCCCTTGGGCTTCCACTGGTTATTTTCCTAGGAATTTTTTTCTACTTAGAAACCTTTTGTATTCCATGAGATTATTTATAAATAGGATCGTAGTGGTTTTTCCATCTCACTTGTGACTCTAAAGATTGGAGAGCTGCCAATTTTTTTTCTTTCTCATGTTTAATTCCCAATATTGCATCATACATCCTCATTGCAAGAACCATTCTAGTTTACCGATCTTGAGACCTAATAAAATAATGGATTTTTTGAAAAAAATTCTGAAACGAGCCTTCTAATTAATCTTCAGTAATTTACTTGAACTATGTTTCACATCCTAGATTGTGGGGTTTCTTCACATGATGAATTTGGACATCACACAATAACATAATTATTTATGTGATTTTTTCATCCTTCCTATGGCTATGTGATCACAATACTTGAAAAATATCATAATATTGTGAGAATTTATATAGGTCACATTATCCATGTGACTTTACATGGTTCATGCGATCATGAGACCCAGAATGGAACATTCGCTCTGCATGATACCATCCAATTCATGAATTTTTTATATTATCTTGTCCACCATTTTAAGATTCCATCTTTTCTCTATTTTATGGAATTTATTTATTATCCAACATGAATTTTAGATTGTGGTGTTCATCCAATATGGCCTACCATGGGGTTATAATCATTGGGAACCATAATTTCAATCCTCATAATCAGGTTTTGTCTGAAAATGGGATTCTAAATTGTATCCTTTCAATCAATATTTAGATCTATCCTCTATCACATAGACTACCTCTATACAACATTAGACTTCTGTATGATGTATCTATCCCTTTGACCAACCATAATCTACTAACTTTCTGGATGTCTTCTTCTATTTACTATATCTAGGTGGTTGTCTCCAACCATATCCAACTGATATTGGGTTCATTACAGGGGTCATACCACACATTGAAACACTCATATCTGAGCTTAGATAGTTGTAATATGGCTCATCAGCTAATTTCCTAGAGTTAATAAAATATATGTTTCTACTATTTAGATAACCTAAAAGGTGGATGTTGTTAGAAATGGGATCATCTCCATATCATCAATTTTTCTGATGAATTGGTGTGTCTATTCTAGGTTAGATAGAGCTGTCAATATTTTTTTGGTTAACTAAACACAATATACCTCTACGAGGTGATTTGGATTTCTTAAATCATTGTGTACCACCAACCAAACCTGCTTAGATATTTATTCAGTCATTAGTGTACTCGAACCAACACTTTTAATATAACTAATGGCACAGTTGGAATCATCCTATTGTACATTTATCATCTTGGGGGAATACTTCCTCTTGGGGAGATGTATGATTAATTCCTCCCTATCATGGATTTTTGGGATAACACTAAATATAATCCAACCTTGGAATGAGATATAATCACCATTGTGAAGAAGAGGATAAAGAAGGAGTGAAACCTATGCCCAATCATTTCTTTTAAGGATTGGATCAACAACTTTCTTTATCAAAGAGGTTCTCATCCAACTATTGTGAATTCTTATCGTTGTCCTTCACGACAAGTTTTTATTAGTATGGGGCTTATTGGTCCATTATAGAGGATAAATATTATGCTTTATAGGGATATTATGTGAGACCAGAGGTATCTCCAAGGATACAGTTAGTGGGATTTTTGGACAAGTTTTTAAAAGGATTGAATTTCCCTATTGGGGACACATGTCTTGGCATTCGGTTTGGTACATTAGTGATAATAGTTATAATGGAATAAGGGAAACCTTTCAACATAGTTATGTCAACTCTTACTCATCTTTATCATCTTATCAAACACATTCAACTAGGTAATTCACCTTACCACATTAGTGGCCCCTTACCATTTTTATTTGGATGCATAAGATATTACTTTAGCTATTATGGTTATTAAAATACCACTAAAACTCCTTGTTCTCGGATCCAACCTTGACTACTAAATGTCTCTAGGTTCTAGGAAATGTTGTTAAACATACATGATACTATCAACATGCTATGAAAACATAACTATTTTAATATCAGGCCATACCCCACCCCTTCTAGGATAACAGTTGATGATGAAATTGGTTCCCTTGATGAGAGGTCATATAAAGTTTCCTTATAATATTGTGTAATTACATACCATTTATAGGATTTAATCATCTATGAGCTATAAAATACTCAAAACATTTCTCTTAAATTTTGTTGCACTCTGCAAGTGTCTTCTCTCACTTTTACTGGTGTGTAAGGGGAGAGACATCTCAAGCGTATCTGTAAAATATTTCTAATACTGGATGGTGAGTATACCAATTCCAAGATTTCCTTTCCACCTATCGATGCTTCTACTTATCTTTCCTCAGACTATTCCTAAGAGTGTATTGAATTTTATCAAGCTATTTTACTAAGCTAACTAGTTTTATGGGTAGATACAACCTATTACTCGTTGAAATTCTTGTTCATGGCCTCATAAGAACTAGTTCAAGAATCAAGAAACCCTTTAAACAAATTTACTCACCAGAAAAAATATTTCTCTAGAAATGGTGATTTTTTCAAGAAAACTAGCCCCTCAATACCAATAGTTCATGATGTACTGATTGGTGGAGGATCAGATCATGTATTTGGTGAAGGGAGAGCAGTACAAGGCACACTTTTTACATCTCTATCGGTTATGTCAAGATTTCCTTTGAAGTATCTGATACTTGAATATATTTAAACCTTATATCCTCATTCAAATTAACCCTCTGAAATGGACACCAAGAGTAAAATTTCATGAAGACTAATTTTTCAAGAAATTCATGCCTTAATTATCAAGACTCCCTTAAAAGAAATTATTGATCAAAGGGAGAACCTATTCCATTTTTTTATAGCTCGAGGGTGGGTGAATTAAATTAGTAGAGATTATATGAAATAACACTGCAAAACATCATGTAATGGAAACAATTGTTCAAACATGACAAGGTGTTGCATGACATTGACAATGAAATTTTCTTGCTTCAATCCATGAGGGACGCCTTATAGGTGTTTGATAAAAATTATTATATATCCTCCTAGTTGTGTGATAGGATGATAAAATCGGACATACACACACTCACACACACAAATATATATAGTAAAATATGAAGAATTCATAGTTCACATGGAGGTTGATTTCTCAAAGGATTTTTCATTAATGATAACCACTCGAAAAGAAGATCAAGAGTATTATCCTCGATTTAGGATATCTACAAACTAGTGGTAGTGGAGGAAATGGGTCAGGAGACATGTTAGAATTCAATTTACACCTCTCACAAAACTATATACAATTTTAAAAACTCATAAGACCATTTTTTACAATAATAATGTCCTCCAAGTGAACCCAAACTTGAGCTCTAATTCCTGAAACATAAAATACATCTCAAAATAATTTCCTATGAACAATTACATGAATGATTAACAACATAAGATTTTTTATTGATGTATCAACATAAATCCTTCTGAGATTGTCTAGTACAAAAAGATTGTTTGGGTAAATTTACCCAAAATGAAATATGATAAAAATAATCCTAATCCATGGGCCTAGCAAGAATAGCTCACTTTTATATAAGGCTAGATAATATTCCCTACAAGATTTGTATCTCATATTTTTGCCCTAAATTTTTCCTGATCCATTGACATAGAGGCTTATCATGCATGGAATCACCTTTTTATTAGTCTCCTCTTTATAGGTTTTTAACCTAATATGTTTTTTTCCTTTTCCATCTCATAAGTGCTTAATGTTGCCCAGATCACATGGTGTGTCTGTCCAACGAACATAGACTCAACTTTTTCCCATGGTGACCTTAATGGGTTTTCAACCTAGTGAGAATTTATTCTCTTTGGATTGGAAATTTATAGTTTTTCATGTCATACAAATGAGGAGTTATTGTATTAGGTCTTATAGCTCTGACCTTATTTTAATGTAGTTTGGAATTGTCAAGCTCAATTTTTTTTTAATTTTAGGGTCTTCTTGATCATAAATTAATTTATTTTAGTTTATAATCATCTAGATAATAACTTATTTTGTTGTGGTTTAGGGAATTTTATCTCAGACCATGTTTTATTATATTTTAGGTTCTTCTAACTCAGACCTTCTTTTTTTGTAGTTTGGAGTCTTTTGGATCAAACCTTCTTTTTCTATAGTTTATGGTCTTAAATCTATGACTTCATTTTTTTGTTTAGGGTCTTCTATCTTGGACCTTATTTTGATTCAGTTGTTAAATACACAGAGGATGTATATTCATGAAGGGTTTTAACACCCTGTATCCAAATTAAAATTTATAGGATGAATATTCATGAATGGTTTTCACACCCAACATCCTTGCATCAAAGGTTCTTAGTAGATAGTGATGTAATGTTAGGGATATCGAATCCATATAGATATTTTAATTATGGGACATGTAATTAATGTCCAAAAGATTTTGAATTGAGGATGATGAGATGGGGCAAACACATTGAGGATGATCGAAAAACACTATGAGGTGTCAAGTTCCACTGTGATGTTACTAGGGCTCAAGAGGATTACAGGTGCTTTCTCACAAAGAAAAAAGGCCACTAGTTGATGGTTTAAGAAACATTATCCATGAGAATAAATGATATTGAATGTGTGGTCATATAGAGGGGACCTCATTATTTTCTAAGGGATGTGGAATAATTATTAAGATTAAAACTATTGGAATATGAAGTAGGATATGGAAGAACATTTATCCAAAGGGGGTTCTGGAACCCTAAGGATAGTTTTGTTTATGGTCATCAATATCGAGCCCTATACTACATAGTTTATGATCATTATATAGGGACTAATAAAAGGTTAGATAATTATATAAAATATTTTTTCTTTGAGAATGAGAATAATACTTGGTAACATAATGTCAAGGATGTCAAATCCACTTGAATAGTATGGTCACATGATTGGTAAATCATGGTTTGGAAATGTAAGGGCCAATACGAAATAGAGAATGGTGGGAATAGGTCAGAAATTGTATATCATGCATCTATATCAATAGCTCATGGATTTTTTAGGACCTTTCTTATAGGTCCAAAATATATTCTAGGTGAAAGATATAATGTATTGTGTTTTTCATTAGCAGATACTAATGGGGTACCTTCAGAGCATCCAGTACCTATTACAAGTACACTATAGGGATGTTCTAAGAGAAATGATTCAAGGATATCATATTACAAGAGATATATAAAAACTCAAATAATTGATGGGCATCAACTCATACTTCAATGAAATGAATGGGGTTTATGGAAATCACAATATTCAAGAAGAATTCAAGAACCCTAAATTTTGTTTTTCCACCTACTGAACATGTTATTGTGATGAGGGGATGTGATAAACCATTACTATAACTATTTTCTATACTAGATGGGTCAAGTGATAATGGTTAGGATTTTACAATGGCCTCAATATGGGCCCTATGATCTTTTTTACTTTTTATTTTCACTCTATCTTTTTTATAGACTCTACAGATGAAGATCCTAGCGACTAAAGACTTGAATTTTTTCTCAGGCCTCCCTTTACGAGTTTTCATCTTGAAAATTTTTACGTCTCTATCATTATAAGTGTATATAATTATTATTTATACCATCAAAGTCTATAGTTTAAGGTTGAACAACTTTGACCATGGTGAACCTAGTATCATGGGAGTGTTACACAAAAGCTTTATTGGGATTCCCAATATCAAGAGTACTCTAATAACTTTTTGAGATGGAGATGAGAATGAGGTAAATCATGGCTCAAGGTTATCATATCATGAGAGATGTAATGATACATTCATGTTGAGGATGATTGAAAACCACACAATAGTCACAAGATCCAATGTGATGTTGTCAGGTCTCATAAAGACCAGAAGGCCCTTCTCACAAGGCCAAAATGTAACAAACCAAACTTTTATCAATAGAATTTATACCTTAATATATTTATCTTATATGTTATAAAATACATTCATATCTTATTAATCCCAATAAAAACCTTATTTTTATAAAATAATAATTAAATAAGTGATATTCCTAGAAATTAAGGATCTTATACCAATAGAATAGTAACTTGACCCTTAGAATTGTAACATATCCATCAGGAATAGTAATATGGAAAATAGAATATTAACCTTACCTAATAAATTATAAATAAAATTTATCCATCTTATAAATTAAAATATGATATAATGATGTCAAAGTATAAGTACATACATGTTTTAAAAATGATAAATTAAGTGTTGGTATTTTTGTAAAACATGAATGTTTATTTCTAATTTTATAATTAATTTATTGATTTAAAATAGAATTTATTTTCATAAAATTGATTCATAAATTAATATTTTATATTCTTTTTATTATAATATAATTTTATGAGACCTTAATTAATTTCTCAAAGTTTCATAACATCAGTTATAATTTAAAAATCTGTATTTTTTGAATAAATGAAGATTTTAAATTAAAATATAATTTATCATATTTAAAAAATTATTTTTAAAAAATGGAGTCCATTTTTGAAATCATAATTTCTAAATTATTCATGGTTTATGTTTTGGTAATTTTCTGAAATACTTTGATTTACTGGTGAATAGTAAAAATACTATTTTGCACATAACCGATGTAACTTAAATTTCATCATTCATGATGTAGTAGTGACATTATTATACCTAGAACTTTAAATTTCGAAATTATATATTTAATTTAATAAATTATTTATTAAAAATCAATAAACTCATATTCAAAACCTAAAAAGAAAGTTCCAAAACCTAAAGTTAAAAGTGATTCTTTAATATAACAATTTTTCTTTCTTTCTACTTTATTTTTAACAAATTAATGAATTCTAATTATAAACATGTTTTAATGACTTAAAATAATTATATGATATTAATATATGATATATATTTTCAAAAATTTACTATTATAAGTCTAAAATTTTATATAATATTTTGTTTAATATTTTATTTAAAAAATACCTCTGCCAAGTATAAATAAACCCTCTTCCTTCCCTTGGAAAACCACTAATCCCTCCCATTAAAAAGCTTAATATATTCCAAAATAGTCCCTCTAAAGTTACTTATAATACTTAGGGATGTTATGGATCAATCCACTCTAATAACCAAGGGAGTTATAGTGCCGTGCAAGAGAAGCTACACCAAGGAAAGAGTAAGTCTCTATTAAATCTTCCCTCTATTTATCTTCTCCTTATTCTTTTACCAATTAATTTTTAAAAAATATACTCTAAAAATTAATTATGCAATAATTTAACATTGAATTAATTATTTTAACCTACTGAAAGTATCATATATATGATATACATATATAAATTTCTTACTCTCTTTTCCCACTCTTTCAACAACGTCCTGTTAAAGGTCGGTTAACCACATACAAAGACTTTTCCAAAAAATTATTATAATCAACTTCATGGATGAAAAATATGGATTATATATAACATAAAAATATTTAATTACATGTATTGTATGGTTATGAAATTAAGTATACTAATGTATAATTTTACATTTAACAAAATAGTTTAATTGAGGTAAAAGGGAAATTGTTTAATAAAAATATGATATCAAAATGAAACAATTTTATCAAAAACGTTATGAAATATAATCTGATGATTATTATTTATAAATTGTTTTATAAATGAATATAATTAAAATTTGGATCATTTTTTTAATAAATATAGGTTTTTTATGTAGGAGGTGAAAAAGTGACGCAATTAAGTGGGAATTATAGTAAGGGGCTTTATTGAACCCACATCCCTTTCTTTGGGTTATTCCTATTTCTTTCCAAATTTCAGTGTGGATGTTATTTTAATAACCCCCAAACATAATTTAATTGTCCTTAACTTTTAATTTCTAAGATATACATGATTCCAATTATATTTTATCACAAATGAAAATGTTTTTCCAAAACAACCCTTCTTTCCAAAAATAGATCTTCTCATGAGATTTTTTCTTCTTCACTAAATATTGATGATTATTATACCAAGAATGTTATTAACTATTTATTTTGGTAACCACAAATTTTATTAAAAAATATTCTATTTACTAAATGAAAACCATTACTTTATATCGTTTATTTTATATCTAAGATAAATATACATTCTATGTGGCATGCATGATAATGTAAATGTTATGATGTGATGGGTGAACCTAGAATTATATAGTGCATGTAAATTTTATGATTTTATGGGTTTACCTATAATTATATAGCACTCCAATTAATTGGGTAATGTGATGTATCTCATGAGAAAAAGTGAAATATGTGTGAACACAATGCAATCTTTGTTCATAACTATGTCTGGTATTTGACTACTAAGACATGACGTTTCATTTTTATGAATGAAAAAATTACAGTACTTTATCTAATGCTTCCGCTCATTATGATGATTATGATTTTATTATTTTTATTATCACCCCATGTTATATAGATCCATGTTCGTATCTATCCTCTTATTGGTCTTTTAGATCACCCCTTTATTTGATGTATATTTTCAAATGATTACTTGTACTAAGGAGAACATAAAGGCCACTAAGAAGATATTGAAGAAGGAATTAAATAAATTCTTATGTCTCATTATGTAAAATTTATTTACATTCATAATTTTCCCAAGATACTAAACCTTTAGGTCCTAGTTTTGTAACTATTTTATGTATTTTATCTATAAAATGATGTAATAATCATGTAAGAAAAATAGGGTCACTATAACTGGTATCAGAGCACAGTTTAGTTAATTTGGGAATTAGGATTAGAGAAACTTAGTGGAAAACCTTAGTTTGAGAATAATTACATAGGTATCCTATAATATATGTCCTTATAGTTAAGTTTAAAAATTAATAAATTATTTATTCATGACTTGTTGACTGATTTTGTGTTCAAACCTTTTCTATTTTAGGAAATGGTTGGAACTAGGGGAAATCGGGCCAAAAACTTGTGCAAGGGACAATTCAATGATCACCTAAAGGAAATCCCAAATTCCTTAGGAGGTGGTGTTAAAAATTTCATAGCGATGCTTACCCAGTTGTCTCGGGATATACACAATAACCTGAACAATGTGGAATACTTGCCTTCACCTAAGAGGGGTCAACTGGATATTGATCCTTTTATGTGTCAAAGAACACTGATGTTTATTGGATCCTCTGATCCACTGGTCGCAGAATAGTGGGTCAAATAAATATAGAATTTATTTTTGTACTTTATAGTTCTGAGATGGTAAAGGTGACTTTGTCCTTTTATCATTTAGATGGAGAGGTCGATCAATGGTGGTCATTGATTAAAAACACCAAGACAAAGGAATAAATTGAAGAGATGGAGTGGGAGGACTTCAAGATAATGTTTCCTAATAAGTATTTCCCTCTAACACTTCATAAAAAGATACATAGATAATTCATAGAGCTAAAGAAAAAGGACGGTGAATCTTTCATGGCCTATGAATAAAAGTTTAGAAGGCTTTCAAGGTATGCTTCATGTTTTGTTATCAACAGTGATAGAAAAATTGATGGATTCTTTAGTGGTTTAAAACCACACCTTTGAAAGGCTTTAGATATCCAAGACTTAGGGAGTTTTTAAGAAGTTGTTCAATTTGATCTCAAAGTGGAGATTAATTTTAAAGAATAGTCCCATGGCTATGGTGATAAGAAATGAAATATTGAGTTTCAAGCTAAGGGTATAATGAAAAAGGTGTAAAGAAAGCCTAACCACCCACATGTAAAAAAACATGGGAAGAAGCATCATGGGAACTGTCTCAAAGGGATGATGAAATGATATAATTGTGGGAGAGAAGGCCACCAAGATCATGAATTTTGAAGAGACATAAAGAATTTGACTGATAAGATTAGTAAATGAGAGAACCACCCATGGTTAAATTCTTTAACTATATGAAGCTAGGGCACTATGCAATCTAGTGCATTAAACATAGAGTTCTTGAGGGCAATCAGCATCATTAGCCACCAAATCCCAATAAGCAGGGGAAGGATTATGCCATCACTACTACTGAAGTGTATAAATAAAATGAAGTTACAAAAGGTACACTTACTATTCATTCAAAAATGACAAAAGTCTTATTTGATTCTGATTCTATGCATTAATTTATATCTTGAATGTTTTCTAGAGCTATTGATTTGAAACCCTAAAACATTGAAGTAGAGATATCCATAAAAACACATAGTTGTGTGATTTTTTCAACCCAAGTGTTGGAATCTTCTCCTATTGGCATATGTGTGAATATTCTTCTAGTGAACCTCGTGATTCTTCCCTTGGTGAAATTTAATGTTGTAATGGGAATAGATTAGATCTAATTATATCAAGTACACATCAACTATCAAGAAAATTAAATATATTTTTGTATACCTAAACATACCATGTTACTATAAAAATATAAGGAATACCATGGATTTCCTTTGGAATATCTCTCAATGGTGTGGGTGTTGATTCCGTATGACGAAGCATACCTCACTCAAATGGTAGAGTCAAATGAAGGTATCAATCTGGAGGAAACACCCTTGGTGAGGGAATAAAATGACGTATTTCCCTAAGAGTTACCTAGAATTCCCCTAGATCGCGAGGTAGAGTTATCAATAGAACTCATACCTGGATCTAATCCCATCGCAAAATGTCCCTTTTAGATGGCCTTGATCTAAATAGAAGAGTTAAAGAAGTAGATGCAAGATAACTTGGACAAATGGTTCATATGACCTAGCGCATCACCTTGGGGTGCACCAATGATCTTTTTCAAGAATAATTATAGATTAATGTGGATGTTTATTGATTATTGGGAACTACATAAGATCGCCATAAAGAACAAGTATCCTCTTCCAAGGATTTATGACTTGTTGTATCATCTATGAGGAGATCAATACTTGTCAAAGGTGAATATTCATTCTAGATATCATTAAATGAAGGTGAAGAAGGAATTTATTTAGAACACTACTTTCCGTACAAGGTATGGGCACTATGATATTCTAGTAATTCCCTTAGAATGTACTAATTCTCTTGAAACCTTCATGGATTTGATGAATAGAGTCTTTATACATTAACTTAACAAGTTTGTGGTAGTGTTTATCAAATATATTCTCATATAATCCAAGGGAAAGAAGGATTATGAAGAACATATAAGGATTGTGATGGAGAGATTAAGAAGGTATAAATTGTATTCCAGGTTTAGCAAGAGTGTTTTTTGGATACAGAAAGTCACATTCTTGGGACATGTGATCACAAGTGAGGGAATATTTGTGGAACCTTCAAAGATAATGGTAATTGAGGAATATTCTAGACCCACTAGTGTGAAAAAAATCTGAAGTTTTATTGGCTTAGCAGGGTACTACCGAAATTTTGTAAAAATTTATCATTCTTTTCAAGCTCACTAACCAAGTTAACAAAGAAAGGGGTAAAGCATGTGTAGACAAAATAATGTGAGAAAATATTTAAGGATCTAAAGAAGAGGTTGATCAATGAACCTATACTCACATTACCAACCAGTGGATAATTTTTTTTGGTATATAGTGATTATTCAAATAAATTATTGGGTTGTATACTCATGAAAAATGATAAAGTGTAAGTATAAACCTCACATATGCTGAAGATCCATGAGCATAACTACCTGATGCATGATCTAGAGTTAGCGGATGTGATTTGTTCCTTGAAAATATGGCGTCACTACCTCTATGGTGATAACTGTGACATATATACTGATAATAAGAGACTAAAGTATATATTCACACAAAAGGATCTCAAAATTATTCAAATAATATGGTTAAAGATAATCAAATACTATGATTTATATATTCACTATCATCTTGATAAGACGGACAAGGTAGCTGATGCTCTTAGAAAAAAAACCTAATACTCTATCCTTAATGCGGATTGAGAAAGACCCAATATTAATGTATATAAAAATGATGGATTTGAAAATAATAAATGTAGGGAATACATCCTACCTTTCCTAAATTATTTACCAACCATCTATCCATGAGAATATTAAAGAGGAACAAAGGGATGATCTGAAGTTACAAAAGAAGGTGAATGTAGTAAAGGAAGAGAAGATGCAAGAGCTCCATATAGATGATGATGGTGTGATTAAATTTGGAACATGGATTTATGTTCCTTCATCACTTGAGATGAAGATGGATCTATTATATAATGAACATTTCTCAAATTTCTCCATCCAGCTAGGAAGTACCAATATGTACCATGATATCTGAGAAAACTTCTAGTGGGAAAACATGAACAAGGAGATTGAAGAGTATATATTAAGGTGAATGGTATGTCATAAAGTTAAAGAAGAATGACAAAAGTACATAGAGATGATTTTTTTGAGAAATTTGAGCTCTTTGGCTCTTTATTTTGGTCAAATAAAGGTTACATTGGTCTAAAGGATAGCATTTTACATTTGTCAAAAAGAAAAATTGAAGACATGTCAAAAGGAATATTGATAGAGCATATGTTACCCTCTTCATAAACTCATTTATTTGTAATCCCATCTACTATATAGTTGGATTCACGATAAATATGAGTGATAATGTGATTCATAGAATGAAGCTTGTGTAGACAGTTCACCCATTTTGTCATTAACTTCTAGGAGAGATGGATTGAAACCATCATGATGGATTTCATAATATTGGTGGAGTCGCATTCAAACAAGATATTATACCAACCATTTTGAAATTTTAAATCAAATGATTTGATAAATTCCATCATCTTCGCTTCAAGGGAAGTGGCATGATCACATGGTTCATAAAGGCATTCCACAATATCACTATTAAAGTATCAGAAGATGGCCTCATACCCTACTAGACCCTATTTTCCCCTCGAGGCACCATCGATGTTTCATTTTATCCATCCATTAAAGGGTGTAATCTATTAGACCTCAAGGGTGCTAGATGGTTTGGGAAAATTACCTGTGAGTTTTAAATGTCTTAAAATAGTGAATTCACTATTCAAGTTATTGCAACAGTCAGCATGTAGTAAATTTTCATTCTATATTGCAGTCATAACTATAACCGGCATGTGATTTTTGTTGAATCTAGTTTTGGTGTGGATGGATTTGTTTTGGCCTGTCCATATTGCATGTAACAATTCAGCTCATTCTACTTTAAATAGGTTGGCAATCTATTTGGTGAACCAAAAATTCATAATGGATCATATAAAAAAATACAGTGAAATTACTTGTGGATATCACACTTTAAATAGATCCAAAACAAGTCTCTATATTGATGTAGTAGTTTTACAACTTAAGAATAGGTGATTCATGTCTTCACAATGCTGATGGAAGAGGACACATTTTGAGCACATTGAGATCCCAGTTCTCTATAGCTTTTCATCAACTAGAATTTTATTGAGTAATATTCTCCACAGTAGTGTGAAACATAAGGAATTTAACTACTTTTTATTGAATCCTTCAATTCATTTTCATCTCCACGTATCAGGTTCTTTTAAAAAACTTGAAATCCAAATGGTCATTTATGGACCTATCCCATATAACCATATCCTTCTGTTTGATAAACTCATGATTAGAAACAATGTCAATAATGTCATCAGGAATCAATTCAAGATTTTCCAATTGATCCTTGATCGATATATTTTGGTTAACTACAACATCCGAGGAGCTAACCTGATCAATGAGAGGCTCTACCATCCAATTTGATTGCCAAAAATTGAGGTAGGATCTTGCATCTATAGTTCAATGGGAGTGCTTATGATTTTACTAGAATACATCATTAAGAATAGTCCATATTGATGACTCGATGTATCTTGTTTTTCTTTTAAGGAGCTTTGAAAAAAATCATGATCTAAGGAAGTGAAGAGAATGCGATCTCTTATTGATAAGTTTCTACAAAAATGAGCCTATAGAGACTGGTTAAAAAGAGCCATATTTTTTATTCTGAGCCCACCTAAATCTTGAGGTATAAAAAATTGCTCTCAGGGGCCATTATGATATTCCTTTCCAACACACTCCCACTCCAAACAAATTTCCTCATCATAGAATTTATTTCTTTAATTACTATAGAGGGACATAAATATACCATGAAAGAGTAGACTGGCTTTGAAGTCACCACATGGTTGACCAAGAAAATACATCCAACCATCAAGAGGGATTTTCCTTTATAATATGAAAAAGTTCTTATGATATTGATCATTTCATTAGAGAAGTATGTAGAATGAGGCTTTCCACATAACATGGGAACTCCAAGGTAAAAAAAGGTAATGGATCCTTCTCTAATTCCCAAGTCGTTAATAATACATATCTTTCTTGCTGATGAGATTTTCTTTCCAAAATAGATAAAGGACTTCCTCCATTTAGTCTCATGGTCTGAGAAAATTTCATAGTGTGAGAGAGTGTTTTTTATTTTGTTGATATTCCTCCTGTATCTCTAAGTGAAAATGATAATTTCATTAGCAAAAAATAAATGAGAGGGAGAATAGGTACCTCTAACTACTCTGATAGTTTCAAATTATCCTATGTCAACCATATGAAGAAACAGTCAACTCATACAATCTTCTAAAATTGCAAAGATAATATCTCAGAGAGGGTCCCCTTGACCAAACCTCCTTGAGCATTTTAAATACCCTTCTGGGGATCCATTAATAAGAATGGATATATGGGAAGATCCCAAATTATTTTTGATCTAGTGTATAAACTTCATGCTGAAACCAAAGATTTTCATCACATTTTGTATGAAATTCCAATCCATTGTGTCAAAGGCCTTTTTGATGTTGAGTTTGAGTGCAATGTTATCCCACTGGGCTGATTTTAGGAGAAGTT
Source organism: Viscum album (assembly GCA_963277665.1). Classification (NCBI taxonomy): domain Eukaryota; kingdom Viridiplantae; phylum Streptophyta; class Magnoliopsida; order Santalales; family Viscaceae; genus Viscum; species Viscum album. The sequence goes on along the minus strand of OY728138.1, from coordinate 808,077,220 downwards.
TGACACATTATAAGAAAGTGAGAAAACAATCTTGGATACTTATTCCCTTCACAAACCCAAATTGATTCCAAGATATGATTTTTTCTAAGACTTGGGAGATCCTGTTGGCAATGATCTTTTTAATAATTTTATGAATTATGTTGACAAGAGCTACTGGACAAAACTGGATGATATTACTGGCATTCTCTACTTTGGGTATTAATGCAATAATTTTATCACTGAATCCTTTTGTAAATGTTACACCTTTTAAAAAAAATACTTGACGAGATTTTAGATGTATTTTTTAATAACATCCCAAAATAATTGGAAGAATGAGTTGGTGAATCCATCTAGTCCCAATGAGTTGTCTCTTTTGAGACAAAAAACAACTTCCTTGATTTCCATGTCAAGTGGCATAAATGTGAGCAAGGAGTTGTCCTCTCTAGATATCAACCTGGGAATTATGTTTTCCCTAAGCATCTCATCCCTTGGTGGAGATTGAAAAGATTCATATAGAAGGAAACAATATTATTGTAGAGTTCTTTCATTTCCTTCGAAATATGATCTCCATCCTTAAGAAATGAGGGATGGAGATTGTCCCTTCGAGTTCTTTGCAAAGAATTGAAATTGTTTGTATTTATATCTCCATCTGTGAGGCACTTAACTTTGAATAGATCCTTTTGAATTATTTCTTTGAGTGTGATGAGATGATGAAGTTTGGATAACATCTCTAGTTCAAGAACTTGATCCTCAGAGAAACTACTCATGGTAATTAATTTTTGAGTTTCATATAAAGAGCACTCAAGGGATTTTATTTTTGCATCAAGCGAGATGAACTTTGTTTTGATCCATTAATTTAGTTTAAACTTGAGTTCCTTGAGCTTTGAGATGCATTCCATGGGGCTGTCGCCACACTTATTTAAGGCCTAAGTCTCTTGCACCATTTTTGAGCAGTCTGAGAGCTCAGTCCAAGCAATGTTAAATTAGAGTGGTAGAGGTTGCCTCCTATCATTATCCAAAAGACTAACAAAGATGGGATGATGATCAGAATTGTGCTTTTCCAAGTTGACACATCTAATTTATTTCCATTTACTAAGCAAGGTATCATTGATAACTAGAATTTCAATTCTGCTGGCTCTCATTCCATTTAGGTGTTTCATGTACCAAGTGTACTTGGCCCAAATGATATTGATTTCTATTAGGATAGCTTCTTCAATAAATTCCCTGAAGTCCTTGATGGAATTAGATCTATATAATGGTCCCAATTTTTCACCCATGTGTAGGATATAATTAAATTCACCCATTACAATCCATGGTTCTATGATTATTCTGGAAAGATTTTTTATTTTCTCCCATAAATATCTCCTATCGATGTAGTTGATAAAATCATAGAAAATTGAGAAAATAATTTTTTGGCCAGAAATATCAAAAATATAGGTAATGACTTGGATGTATTCTTGGATAATGATAGGGTATTTAACCTTATTATAAATAAAGATCCAAATACAATCAAAGATAGATTCTAACAAAATAATACCTAGCTTGGAGTATCCCTTGTGGTTAAGAAGAGTTGATTGATCTGATGAAATAACTTTTGGATCATAGATGAAAATAACATAAGGTTTGTACCAACTTGCAAGGAGACCGAGGGAACCTTCTATTCTAGGGTTGGCTATTCCTTAGTAGTTCTAAAAGATTATATTCATTTGGTCTTTTATTTGGGGGTGATTCCCCCATTTTCTTTCATATCTATTGTCCTTTGTGATTTCTTGGTAGAAACCCCCACCTTAGTAGGGTTTGTAAAATTTTTTGCTTAATTGGGATTATTAGCATGTTGAGTTTGAGATTTGTTACTATCTTATTTCATGGGTGTTCTCAAAATATAATTTCCAGTTTGACCACCGGTTTCACTCTGACCCTACATCTTGGCCGAACCCCCTGTAACCTTCTTCGTGAGGTGAATTTTTTCATGAGTATCATCATACACTTTCTCTAATATTTGTATGGAGATACCATCACTGGTGCATCCATTATTTTCTTGGACATGAGGCACAAAAACCTCATCTTTATTTTCATGAATGGGATGTTTCATACTTATGATGACCATGAGATTTTTCCACCTAAATTGCCACTTCAAAGTGCTACTGTAAACATGTTATAGCCAGGGGTTCTATGACTTGAATTTATACTTAAATTTATAATGATACAAGATCAAGGAAAAACTATTCATTTTGAATCAATATAATAATAAAAATGATATCTAATGAGATTTCCAAGGAGTAGAGTTCAGAATCTCACTACATGTTCACATCAGGTTCACAGGTTTCATTTTCCAAATTTGCAACCTACTATGCCTCCTCCTTAATAAGAGCTTTCTATGAGGAACTTTTGGGAACTGATTTGTTATAAATTACTCCTTTAAAATTTTCAGGATCATCCTTTTTTTATAACTCATATAATTTCCTTTTCCCCCTAGAGACTTCCTTCAAAGAGTTGATGTTGGTTGTTGGGGCAACAATTTTCTTCCCTACTCGATAATTTTTAATCGCATGCCCTACCATCTTACATTTCTCACAAAAGGAAGTAGGGTTATTAAACTCATAATTTATTTCTTATTTGTTTTCATCTATAATAAGGGATACATGCATTGGTGGAGTTAGTTCCATTTTGATCTCAATTGACACTCTTGCATAAAGATCAAGATATCCACTGATAATGCACTGGTAAATCTTCAAAGATGTTCCAATGATAGATTCTAAGTCATTAAGAATTTTGGGGTGCCAGTAAATCCATGGTGTTTTGTGTATCCCAGTCCATACCTGAGCTAGAGAGTGCTTCTGCATAAAAGGGTTGAAATTGGCATCCCATTCTGAAATCATGAAAAAATCTAGTTTTAGGTTGAGGTTTTCATCACGCCAAACCATGTCAAGATCCTCATATTTCTATATAATGACATGAAAATATACCTTTACAATTTCGATAACCCCCCATTTAATGATGTTCCGATAGTGAGAGATTCCCCATTTTAGATCTGCATATGCCCAGGGTTTAACCCCCTTCTTATAAGAGACTCAACCTAATATCGAATACTTGCATTGGTCTCGCATTTGTTGGAGGGCATCAGGATTTTCAATCACAATGATAGATCCATCCCACAATTTCTTCAGAACTTGCAGCTTATTTCCAACAATATTCAAGGGGCCAACAAAGGCTTCATCAAAAGAAAGATATTTTGAAGGTTTCTGTAAGAATAAAAAATTTCCTCAGAAACATTGTGGGGAATCTTAAAAGATCATTTTTAGTCAGGGTTGAAAGATTCCTTGTTCAATTCATTCCTTAGAAGAAGGTTTCTTCATTATAACTTGTTTGTAGATTGGGTTCCAAAGGGATGATGTAACCATTTACTATACCCTTGTGGAAATGGGAAAATTTCACCATGGACTTCATCACTAGTCTCCCAAATACATCTAAAGGAAACAATGCCATATGGGTTTTGGTGGATCGACTCACCAATACTGCCCACTAAATTACTATTCAGGAATATCTACCATTCAAACAATTGCTAAGATATATGTGAAGGAAGTGGTTAAGTTGTATGGTGCACCATTTTTTAGAATCTCTGATCATTATCCAAGGTTCACATCTAAATTCTGGATAAGTGTTCAATATGATTTGAGTATTAAATTGAATTTCAGCACAAAAAATCACCACTATACTAATAGGAAATCTAAAAGGACTAGTCAAACTCTCAATAAAATTCCATGAGCATACTTAATGGAATTTAAAGGTGGATGAGATCACCATATTCTATTGGTTGAGTTCTCATACAAAAAAAATTTCCACTTGAGCATTTAGATGGCTGCATATGAACCTTTGTATGAAAAGCGATGCATAACTCCAACCTATTGGGATGAAATTAGAGAACAAAAGATTCTTGGAACTGATCTCTTATAAGAGATGGAAGAGATGGTTTATTCCATCCAGAAACATATCAAAACTACTCAGAGTCAGCAAATGAGTTATGTTAAAAACCGTCAAAGGGACTTGGATTTTGACTTTGAAGATAAATTCTTCCTTCTAATATCACCATGTAAGAGAGTCATGTTGTTTGTAAAGAAAGGTATGCTAATCCTAAGGTACATTATCCACTTTGAGATCCTTAATTTCATAGGATTGGTGGCCTATAAGCTTCTACTTACACTAAATTTCACTAAAATTCATGATGTGTTCCATTTATCTCTCCTGATGAAGTAGATACTTTACCCCTCACATGTACTGAACTCAAAGGTGGTACAACTAGAAGATGATCTCTCTCATGAGAAGTAGCTGAAAAAATTATGGACCAAAGATATAAGGTTACAAACAACAACAAAAACACCTTTTCAGAGTTTTGTGGAGGAACCATAAGTATGAAGAAGTGACTTGGGAATTGGGGGAAGCAATGAAAGAGAAATATGCTCACCTGTTTGGGTAAAACGAAATTTTAAGGGAGAAATTTCATAATCGGGGAGAATGTAATGGCCCAAACTTTTATCAACAGAATTTATCTCTTATTATAATTATCTTATATGGTATAAAACACATGAATATAATATATATCCCAATAAAAACTTTATTTTCATAAAATAATAGTTAAATAAGTGATATTTATAGAAATTAAGGATCCTATATCAATAGAATAATAACTTGACCCTTAGAATAGTAACATGACCAGTAGGAATAGTAGTCTGGAAAATAGAATATTTTCCTATCCTAATAAAGTATAAATAAAATGTATCCATATTATAAATAAAAATATGATAAAATTATATCAATATATAGATAAATAAATGTTTTAAAAATGATAAATTAAGTGTTGGTATTTTTTGTAAAACATAATCGTTTATTTATAATTTTATAATTAATTTAATGATTTAAAATAAAATTTATATTGATAAAATAGATTCTTAAATTAATATTTTTTTTATTTTGATTAAAAAATAATTTTATGAGACCTTAATTAAATTTTCAAAGTGTCATAAAATTAGTTATAATTTAAAAATCAGTATTTTTCGAATATTTGACGATTTTAATTAAATTTTTTTTTATCATATTTAGAAACTTATTTTCATAAAATGGAGACCATTTTGGAAATAATTATGTCTAAAATATTCAAGGGTTATTTTTTTGGTAATTTTCGGAAATACTTTGATTTTTAGATGAATAGTAAAAATACCATTTTTCACATAACCCGTGTAACTTAAATTTCATCATTCATGATGTATTAGTGAAATAATTATTTCTAGAACATAAATTTAGGCCATTATATATTTAATTTCATAAATTATTCATTAAAAACTAATAAACTCAATTTTAAAACCTAAAAGGAACTTTCCAAAATCTTAAGTCAAAAGTGATTCTTTAAAATAACAATTTTTCTTTCTTTCAACTTTATTTTTAATAAATTAATGGATTCGAAATATAAAGGTGATTTTATGTCTTAAACTCATTATATTATATTAATATATTATTTATACTATTAAAAAATTACTATTACAGGTCTAACCTTTGATATAATATTTTATTCAAAGAACAGGCTTCTCCTCAAGTATAAATAAACCCCTCCCTTCCTTTAAGAAGAAACTACTCCCACCCATTAAAAAGAATAATATATTCACAAATTTTCCCTCTCAAGCCCACTATAATACTTAGGGACAATCTAGAGGAATCCACTTCAATCACCAAGGGAGTTATAGTGTCATGCAATAGAAGCTACACCGAGGAAAGAGTAAGTCTCTATTAACTCTTCCCTATTTTCTTCTTATCCTTCTTATTTAACCAATTCATTTCAAAACCATGTACTCTAAAAATTAATTATTAATTAAGTTAAAATTAAATTAATGATTTTAACCTATTGAAATTATCATATATATGACACATATATAAATTTCTTACTCCCTTTTCATGCTCTTTTGACAACACTCTTTAAAGGTCCGTTAATGTAACACCCCAAGCTTCTACGGTACACTTCTCTTTGAATAATGTGATAGCGTGTGTTGTACGCAACACCGAGTTCTAACACACCATAACTAATCAAACTAGCCGTTATGAATAGTAATACCTACTTTTTGAAATTATATATATTTTATATTTGAAAATGGACTTCATTTTTGGATTCGGAATATTGAATTTAGCCTAAGGTGAAATTTTGGTACATTTCAGATAACTTTCATATTTTGATGAATAGTGAAAATTACTAAGTTTTAATTAAAAACAACTTTTTTAATCAAAATAATTAATAGTGATAAATTATGAATTTGAGTGGTTTTAAAGTATATTTAGAATATATTTTTACCATTTAATATAATGTTGGTCATTGGACATAATTTTACAATTAAACCGAACATAAACGAGTGTCAATCTTTTGATAGTTATTATCTCTTAAAAACACGCTTTTTGTTTTGACAGCGGGAATTAATTTTAAATTAATTTCTGCCACTTCTGTGTTTTGAATTTAGGAAAATGGATTCCATATTTGGAATCAGGATGTCCAAATTATGTAAATAGGTAACTTTTATTTTTACACATTTTGAATAATTACTGCGGTAAATATTTTATTTACCATGGTTAAAGGGTAAATCCGGTAAATAAGGGTTAAAAAAATAATATTATAATAATACAAAATTACCCTAGAACGTGTCCTAACCTTATTGGTGGACACATACCCGACCATGTGCATCCTTGGGTCAATTTGGGGACCCCTTGGAGCCACTTGTATGTGGTAGGGACACATTATATTAATAAAGTTAAAATAAAAATAAAAATGGCATAAGCTTACATCTTTTAGAAGAACAATTTTTACATAGGGTTATACATGTTGGATTTTCGATTATAAATATTCATTAGAAATATAAAAAGATTTCATACATAATGATGTTTTATTTATAATTTTTAGACATTAAATAATTTATTTTATTTATGACACAATGATGATGCAGTAATTACTAAAATAGTAGAAAATTAACATAATTGATATTATAAATACCCAAATAAATATAATATGAAACTTTTAATGAATTACACTAATTTTCTAGGATAATATGATATATTAGGATTGATTTAATTGACTTTGTTCGAAGTAATCAATCTGTTATGAGTTTCACAAAAATCAACTATTGAATAGTGTCAAAATTGACATAAAAGAGTTCTTAAAACAAATATTATATTATTAATTGATATTAAATTCCTAAAAATCTAAGGTTCGGCCAAGAGACTTATATTATGATAGGTTAATCATTAATGGACCACTTGGGGGTCGCTTGGATGTATATAGTAAGTTTATTAACCATATTATATAAAAATACAAAGAGACATTGTAAAAGTGAAACTAATTAACTTAGAGTTAATACTTAAAGATAAGGTTAATATAAGTACCCAAAACTGTCTAAATTCTATTGGATGAGTTGTTTTCGACCTATCCCTACCTCATCCTTTGAATAGTCAACTTTGGAGCCTTTGGAAACCGAATATGAATTTATTATAAATTAATATTTCTAACTTTTCCAAAAGTGCCCCTCACCCCTCTTATAAAAGGGCACTCCTCCTTCTCTTTTCCTCACACCTCTCAAGCCACTTGGCTCGTCCAAACTCTGCCCAACTAAGCTCCCCAAATCCCTCTCCTCCTCCTTGAAGCTTCCCCTTAGGCAGAAAGCATTTCAAGAAGTCCTTTGGTTCCAACCAAAGTGAGTTACCTAGATTAAAGGTAACGATTTCTCTTAAATTATTTTCATTTATTTTGCTTCTCCAACCCCCAAAATCTTTTTATTTCCTTTCTTTTGTAACAACACCAGTATCCTCAATATACTAGGATGTTGTTATAAGAAGTATTCAAACTACACATACACACAACTCCATCTAATGGATGATGAACATAATGTTTCTGTGGATGGCAAACTAACGCCTCACGAAACGATGATTGTTCAAATACATCTTACCGCCTCTCATGGTGGCCATTATGATGGAACTATAATTAAATATGATATTAATGATATATATTTTATATATAAGCTTCTGTAATTCCATTTTATTTCATACCATTATTCGTTTCATGTTGTATATACATACGATAATTTCATTTGAGGAAGTGCGGACTACCGCCCCCTTAAAATGATATGACTCGTTCATACCACACATGGAACGTATAAAGGATGGTGTTAATGAACTTAAGTAACATATATAAAATATTATATTATACTGGAATAGTAATATACCTATGTATCATTTGGATTTGATTCTTTTAAAATAAAAATTAAATGGAAGTAGCGTTCGTGCGTACGTACGGACTACCGTCTCCACGAACGCGATGAGATTCATTCTCCATCGTATCCATTCAAGTATAATTATCATTTAATGATTTAAAAATGATTTTTAAGGACTTGATATCATTCTGGATATGAATAAGATACAACAAACATGACTTATGTAACAAAACATATAAAGAAAATGAGTAAGTTAACACCCGAAACGGCGATAATACTAAGATATTATTATCAAATCAATATTAAAAGATCATATACGATATCATATTAATGTATATGATTCTTGTATAATTTAGTAACAATTATTTCACTATTATACAGGAGGTTAACCTACCCCAACCAAGGAAAATTACAAGGTAAGGGTTATTTCACAATCTCTTCATTATCCGAGGTTGTATTATATGTAATAATCTACTGGGATCTCTTTATCATCCACATCCATGTTTCTTTGAAATGTATTTCAAAACATTTTTACTATTTACAAGAATATGGGTTAAAGTCATTTATACCCTTGTTTGACTTTTTATAAGAGGTTTATAAAGGAATCTTTCCATCGTTTTCAAAACAAGGTCCTTTTTAACCTTTTCGACTGAATTGAGGTAAGAATGTTTTTTTTAACTTATACGGCGGGTGCGGTTATTTTCCGCCGTTATAAAATCGTCGAAGCTTTCCATACAAGCTTATAAGAATATTTTCAAAGAAAATGTTTTATTTTATATGGATCTTAAATGATTTCAAAATAAAAGGAGATACTTCTTTAAAAAGAATTTTGATTTCATCTATGTCAACATCCTTTGATGGATTTTAAGATTATTTGAAGTTGATTTATTATGATACAAAACTTCTATATTGTATTGAAGTTTTTGTGATATGTTTGACTGTGGATGTTCTATTTTTATACCATTCATAGTTTATGGTGAAATTATTGACATTTCGTATGCTAGTTTTAATACGAATGTTTATGTTATGTTTAAACCTTTTCATATGGGAATGAATTGGACTTAATAAGTGACGGGTGGAGCCCGCTATAGCTCCTCGATGCATCGGTAGGTCTCATGAGACAAACTAGTGTCTTGGCACAAGGCCTTGACAAAATCTTATTTGTAGTCTTGGCACGAGGCCTTGGCTATGTGGTTATGATAGTCTGGCATTATGCATTCCAACATTATGAATGTGGTTATTGATATTTCATGTGATTATTCGATTAGTAGAATATCCATGTGAACAAGTAAATGGCATTATTTCATTTTACTCTTGCCATACTATGTTGAAGTTCAATTTTAAAAGGCTTTTGTTTTAGTAATTCATTGCCTTAAATGTTTATGCTTATTTTGAATGTTCCGCTATATTGTTATCCTTACTGGGCATTTGAGCTCACCCCTTTTCTATGTTTTATTTTTCCCAGGTAGTGAAGAAGTAATTTATGAATGACTTGCAGGGATATTATGAGGGGTTAATAGTGTGGATATGAAGACTTTGTTGTTGTAGTAGTTTTTCACTTTGAAATGTAATGTAAAACTTTATGATTATATCTAGTGTTTCCAAGGCTACTAAACCAATCGGTCTTTCGGGTTTTGATCTTTCTTGTGATCATGCCAATGTTATGTAATTAATGCACCGACTCTGGGTAGCTAGGGTCGGGGCGTTACAGTTGGTATCAGAGGAAGTTTAGTACAAACCTTAGAAGCTAGATTTAGATAAACTCTGATTAGAGCATGTAGACCTAAGATGAACTTTGAGGATTAGTATAGAAGAACTTCCTAGAATTTTGGTATTGTAGAGATTTTGTGAGTTTTCCGAGCAATACATCCCTGTCTGGATACGAGCAGGTAGAGGCGGCTCTGGCACAGATGTACCTAGGGGTAAAACCCGAAAACACCGCTTTGAGCTAGACTCGAACGGGAACTGGTGCACGACAACGGGCCTTGCTGCACTCTTGGTTACGACACTCCCGGGGGATATGCTTATGATAACTCTCATTTTCTTTACAAATCATTTTGAAGGGATTATGAGTATATAAATCCTCAAAGAAAAAAAAATTCTTATGATTATGGATTATATCCATAAATAGTTCAATTTATGTTAAGTGTTTTATAAGTATGGGATTATGTATTTTGATTCATAAACTGATCTAGTTTATGCCATTGTTTAGAAATGGAGCCTAGTGGAAGAAATGGAAACCGTATCAATGCACGCACTCCATGTAGGGATTGCCCTCCTACTCAAGATAATTATAGTGGGGATGGTGATGCAACTGGTGCTGATCAGCTAATCACCATACTGGGACAACTTACTCAGGTTATGAATAATAACCTTACCCGTATGGAGCACCCTGATCCGCAGCGTGGAGGATCAATGTTAGATCGATTCATGAGGCAACAACCACCAACGTTCAATGGGAGTACAAATCCCTTAGTAGCTGAGCAATGGATAAATTCCCTAGAGAAAATATTTCAGGCTTTGGGGAGCAGTGAAAGGGAGAAAGTTATCATGGCAGTTTACCGCCTCACTGGAGATGCTGATCAATGGTGGTCATTGATTCAAAACATGAAGGAAGATGATGAAGTATCAAATATGGAATGGAGGGAGTTCAAAGATCTGTTTTTAGAAAAATACTTCCCTCGCGACCATCGAGCAGATATGGAAAGGCAATTTCTAAGTCTGAGACAGAAGGAGGATGAGAATGTCGCAAAGTATGAGGCTAACTTTACAAGGTTAGCGAGGTATGCTGGAGATTATATACGCAACCCAAGAAGTAAGATTAATCGTTTCTTTGATGGGTTAAAACCGTTTCTCCATCGAGCATTAGTCTCACAATCCTTTTCATCGTACGAAGACATTGTCTCATGTGCCATCAAGACCGAAAAGGAATTCTCTAAGTCTTATGACTTTAAAGCAAAGCAAGAGAAGAAGAGACCTGCTGAACAATCTGGGAATGGAAATAAGGGGAAGAAGGGAAAGGTTGAATATCCATCTTGTGGTAAATGCGGGAAGAAACATCCTGGTACTTGCTTGAAGGGAATGGGAGTCTGTTACAAGTGTGGTGAAAAAGGCCACCAAGCTCATGAATGCAAGGGGAAGAAGGAAGCTACCAACGTTCAGTGCTACAATTGCAGGGAGATGGGGCATTATGCAAATGCATGTCCTAAGCGTCAGGAGAACTTACCTCAGAAAAGGCCAAGGGATCAAGGCCAGGCTTATGTTATCACTACTGCTGAGGTAGAAGCTCTGAAAGACGTGGTGGCAGGTAATTTAATGGTTTCCTCAAGTTTAGAAAATGCATTATTTGATTCTGGATCATCGCATTGTTTCATATCTTCCCAGTTTGCTAAGAAAATTAGATATTTCCAATTTGATTTAATAAGGGAGTTGTCAGTTAAAACTCCTAAGGGAAGTATCGTTGCAACAAAGTTTTGTGAATCAGTCCCCATTAGAGCACATAAATTTTCTTTATCTGCTGATCTCATCGTCATACCTATGATTGAGTTTGATATAATCCTCGGTATGGACTGGCTTTCGGACTATGATGCGAAGATTTATTGTAAGAAGAAAGAGGTTACGATTCTTGATGATAATGATAAGGAACACCTTATTTTTAGAGCAGAATCGTCACCACCTAATTCTTATTTATATCCACCCTCAATAGCTCAACTAAATTCAATTATTGGGGAGGAAGAGAATGAAATAACTACGGGTGAGGAAAGGAATGTTCAAATAGAGGATGTACCTGTTGTGAAAAAATTTGTAGATGTATTTTCAGAAGATTTACCTGGACATCCTCCAGAACGAGAAGTTGAGTTTTCCATTGATTTGATTCCTGGATCAAGGCCTATATCGAAGACCCCTTATAGAATGGCCACTGTAGAATTAGTCAAACTAAAGAAACAACTAGAGGAACTGAGTAATAAGGGATTTATTCGCCCTAGTGTTTCTCCATGGGGAGCCCTTGTTCTTTTTGTTAAAAAGAAAGATGGATCTATGAGGTTATGTATCGACTATAGGGAGATCAATGCTATAACGATAAAGAATAAGTATCCCCTACCTCGTATTGATGATTTATTTGACCAACTGCATGGATCTCAATACTTTTCAAAGATTGACCTTCGATCTGGATACCATCAGTTGTGTGTGAAGAAGGAAGACATTCCGAAAACAGCATTTCGAACCAGGTACGGGCATTACGAGTTTACTGTAATGCCGTTTGGATTGACTAATGCACCCTCTGTATTCATGGATCTAATGAATAGAGTTTTCAAGGAGTATCTCGATGAATTTGTGGTGGTATTTATTGATGATATCTTGGTATACTCCAAAACCTACGAAGATCATGAAAATCACTTGCGCATTATCTTGAAGACTCTGAGGAGGCATGAATTATATGGGAAGTTTAGCAAGTGTGAATTCTGGATTCAGGAGATTTCTTTTCTTGGCCATATTGTCTCTAAAGATGGAATCTCTGTTGATCCTTCTAAGACCAAGGCAATCCAAGAATGGCCAGCACCTACGAGTATAACTGAGGTACGTAGTTTTATTGGTTTGGCAGGTTATTATCGACGTTTCGTCCAGAATTTTGCCCGATTGGCTAACCCATTAACGAAGCTCACACGTAAAGGGGTTAAATTTGTTTGGACAAAAGAGTGTGAAGAATGTTTCGAAGAACTGAAGAGAAGATTAGTCAATGCTCCTATATTGACTCTACCATCGGGGAATGATGGGTTCGTTATTTATAGTGATGCATCAAAGAAAGGACTTGGCTGTGTCCTTATGCAGAATGATAGAGTTATTGCCTATGCATCACGACAGTTGAAAATTCATGAACAAAACTATCCTACTCATGATCTTGAGTTAGCAGCTGTAATCTTTGCTTTGAAGATATGGAGGCACTACCTCTATGGTGAAAAATGTGAGATTTATACTGATCACAAGAGTTTGAAGTATATTTTCTCATAAAAAGAACTCAACATGAGGCAAAGGAGATGGCTTGAATTACTCAAGGATTATGATTGTACGATACACTACCACCCAGGGAAGGCAAACAAGGTGGCAGATGCTTTGAGTAGAAAATACCATGGAGTTTTGAACAATATGAGAATTGAAAAGGATCCAATTTTTATGGATCTAGTGAAGATGGACATGGGAATAACCAGGGAAGGTGAAACATCAATGCTTTTTCAAATGGTTGTCAAACCATCTTTACTAGAAAGGATTAAGAGTTCTCAGACCGATGATGAAGAATTTCAAAAGAAGATTAAAGCTGTGAATGATGGGAGATTGAGAGACTTTGTGTATGAAGATGGAATTTTGAAATTCGGGAAGAGACTTTGTGTTCCCAATATACCTGATCTAAAAAGGGAATTGCTGGATGATGCTCATAGTTCCAATTTCTCTATACACCCTGGGAGCACCAAAATGTATAGAGATTTGAAGGAACATTTTTGGTGGGACAACATGAAGAGGGAGATTGCTGATTTTGTGTCAAGATGTATGGTTTGTCAACAAGTGAAAGCTGGAAGGCAACAGCCTGGAGGAGTCATGCAACCTCTTCCCATACCGGAGTGGAAATGGGACAATGTTACGATGGACTTTGTCATGGGGCTACCAAAGACTCCTAGAAGGAACGATGCAATATGGGTTATTGTTGATCGTCTTACCAAGACAGCACATTTTCTTGCTATAAGAGAAGATCTACCCCTGGAACGTCTAGCAAGACTATATATTAATGAAGTTGTGAGACTTCATGGAGTACCCCTATCGATTGTTTCTGATCGTGATCCCCGTTTTACTTCAAGATTCTGGAAAAGTCTTCAGAAATCCCTGGATACTGAACTTCATTTGAGCACTGCTTACCACCCTCAGATAGACGGACAATCAGAACGGACTATTCAAACCTTAGAAGACATGTTGAGATCTTGCTCACTTGACTTTCAGGGTATGTGGGATCAATATTTACCTCTGGTAGAATTTTCCTATAATAATAGCTTCCATTCGAGTATTCAGATGGCACCATATGAAGCGTTATACGGAAAGAGATGTCGTACACCAACCTGTTGGGATGACGTTGGTGAAAGAAAACTTGTAGGCCCAGAACTGGTGGAGGAAACGGTGGAAAAGGTGAAAGTAATCCAAAATCACATCAAAGCAGCTCAAAGTAGGCAGAAGAGCTATGCCGATAATCGAAGGAAGGATTTGGAATTTCAAGTCGGTGATCATGTTTTCCTGAAGGTATCTCCGTGGAAGGGAGTCATACGTTTTGGTAAGAAAGGTAAATTGAGTCCCAGGTACATCGGACCTTTCGAAATTCTAGAACGAATTGGGGTTGTAGCTTACCGATTGGCAATGCCGCCAAGTCTCTCCAAAGTTCACGATGTGTTCCACGTATCTCTATTGAGGAAATACATGCCTGATCCGACACATGTACTCACCTATGAGGAATTAGAACTGGAACCCGATCTGTCTTATTGCGAAGAGCCTTTCAAGATTCTTGATACGAGAGAACAAGTGCTGAGAAACCGGACGACGCGTCTGGTAAAAGTTTTGTGGAGAAACCATAAGATGGAAGAGGCAACGTGGGAACCCGAGGAACTTATGATGAAGAACCACCCGAGTCTTTTTATGCAGTAATACCCTAGAAATTGCGAGGACGCAATTATTTGAAGGAGGGGAGAATGTAACACCCCAAGCTTCTGCGGTACGCTTCTCTTTGAATAATGTGATAGCGTGTGTTGTACGCAACACCGAGTTCTAACACACCATAACTAATCAAACTAGCCGTTATGAATAGTAATACCTACTTTTTGAAATTATATATATTTTATATTTGAAAATGGACTTCATTTTTGGATTCGGAATATTGAATTTAGCCTAAGGTGAAATTTTGGTACATTTCGGATAACTTTCATATTTTGATGAATAGTGAAAATTACTAAGTTTTAATTAAAAACAACTTTTTTAATCAAAATAATTAATAGTGATAAATTATGAATTTGAGTGGTTTTAAAGTATATTTAGAATATATTTTTACCATTTAATATAATGTTGGTCATTGTACATAATTTTACAATTAAACCGAACATAAACGAGTGTCAATCTTTTGATAGTTATTATCTCTTAAAAACACGCTTTTTGTTTTGACAGCGAGAATTAATTTTAAATTAATTTCTGCCACTTCTGTGTTTTGAATTTAGGAAAATGGATTCCATATTTGGAATCAGGATGTCCAAATTATGTAAATAGGTAACTTTTATTTTTACACATTTTGAATAATTACTGCGGTAAATATTTTATTTACCATGGTTAAAGGGTAAATCCGGTAAATAAGGGTTAAAAAAATAATATTATAATAATACAAAATTACCCTAGAACGTGTCCTAACCTTATTGGTGGACACATACCCGACCATGTTCATCCTTGGGTCAATTTGGGGACCCCTTGGAGCCACTTGTATGTGGTAGGGACACATTATATTAATAAAGTTAAAATAAAAATAAAAATGGCATAAGCTTACATCTTTTAGAAGAACAATTTTTACATAGGGTTATACATGTTGGATTTTCGATTATAAATATTCATTAGAAAGCTAAAAAGATTTCCTACATAATGATGTTTTATTTATAATTTGTAGACATTAAATAATTTATTTTATTTATGACACAATGATGATGCAGTAATTACTAAAATAGTAGAAAATTAACATAATTGATATTATAAATACCCAAATAAATATAATATGAAACTTTTAATGAATTACACTAATTTTCTAGGATAATATGATATATTAGAATTGATTTAATTGACTTTTTTCGAAGTAATCAATCTGTTATGAGTTTCACAAAAATCAACTATTGAATAGTGTCAAAATTGACATAAAAGAGTTCTTAAAACAAATATTATATTATTAATTGATATTAAATTCATAAAAATCTAAGGTTCGGCCAAGAGACTTATATTATGATAGGTTAATCATTAATGGACCACTTGGGGGTCTCTTGGATGTATATAGTAAGTTTATTAACCATATTATATAAAAATACAAAGAGACATTGTAAAAGTGAAACTAATTAACTTAGAGTTAATACTTAAAGATAAGGTTAATATAAGTACCCAAACCTGTCTAAATTCTATTGGATGAGTTGTTTTCGACCTATCCCCACCTCATCCTTTGAATAGTCAACTTTGGAGCCTTTGGAAACCGAATATGAATTTATTATAAATTAATATTTCTAACTTTTCCAAAAGTGCCCCTCACCCCTCTTATAAAAGGGCACTCCTCCTTCTCTTTTCCTCACACCTCTCAAGCCACTTGGCTCGTCCAAACTCTGCCCAACTAAGCTCCCCAAATCCCTCTCCTCCTCCTTGAAGCTTCCCCTTAGGCAGAAAGCATTTCAAGAAGTCCTTTGGTTCCAACCAAAGTGAGTTACCTAGATTAAAGGTAACGATTTCTCTTAAATTATTTTCATTTATTTTGCTTCTCCAACCCCCAAACTCTTTTTATTTCCTTTCTTTTGTAACAACACCAGTATCCTCAATATACTAGGATGTTGTTATAAGAAGTATTCAAACTACACATACACACAACTCCATCTAATGGATGATGAACATAATGTTTCTGTGGATGGCAAACTAACGCCTCACGAAACGATGATTGTTCAAATACATCTTACCGCCTCTCATGGTGGCCATTATGATGGCACTATAATTAAATATGATATTAATGATATATATTTTATATATAAGCTTCTGTAATTCCATTTTATTTCATACCATTATTCGTTTCATGTTGTATATACATACGATAATTTCATTTGAGGAAGTGCGGACTACCGCCCCCTTAAAATGATATGACTCGTTCATACCACACATGGAACGTATAAAGGATGGTGTTAATGAACTTAAGTAACATATATAAAATATTATATTATACTGGAATAGTAATATACCTATGTATCATTTGGATTTGATTCTTTTAAAATAAAAATTAAATGGAAGTAGCGTTCGTGCGTACGTACGGACTACCGTCTCCAAGAACGCGATGAGATTCATTCTCCATCATATCCATTCAAGTATAATTATCATTTAATGATTTAAAAATGATGTTTAAGGACTTGATATCATTCTGGATATGAATAAGATACAACAAACATGACTTATGTAACAAAACATATAAAGAAAATGAGCAAGTTGACACCCGAAACGGCGATAATACTAAGATATTATTATCAAATCAATATTAAAAGATCATATATGATATCATATTAATGTATATGATTCTTGTATAATTTAGTAACAATTATTTCACTATTATA
Source organism: Viscum album (assembly GCA_963277665.1). Lineage (NCBI taxonomy): Eukaryota > Viridiplantae > Streptophyta > Magnoliopsida > Santalales > Viscaceae > Viscum > Viscum album. The sequence continues at coordinate 808,059,642 of OY728138.1, read as the reverse complement.
CAGGAGGTTAACCTACCCCAACCAAGGAAAAGTACAAGGTAAGGGTTATTTCACAATCTCTTCATTATCCGAGGTTGTATTATACGTAATAATCTACTGGGATCTCTTTATCATCCACATCCATGTTTCTTTGAAATGTATTTCAAAACATTTTTACTATTTACAAGAATATGGGTTAAAGTAATTTATACCCTTGTTTGACTTTTTATAAGAGGTTTATAAAGGAATCTTTTCGTCGTTTTCAAAACAAGGTCCTTTTTAACCTTTTCGACTGAATTGAGGTAAGAATGTTTTTTTTAACTTATACGGCGGGTGCGGTTATTTTCCGCCGTTATAAAATCGTCGAAGCTTTCCATACAAGCTTATAAGAATATTTTCAAAGAAAATGTTTTATTTTATATGGATCTTAAATGATTTCAAAATAAAAGGAGATACTTCTTTAAAAAGAATTTTGATTTCATCTATGTCAACATCCTTTGATGGATTTTAAGATTATTTGAAGTTGATTTATTATGATACAAAACTTCTATATTGTATTGAAGTTTTTGTAATATGTTTGACTGTGGATGTGCTATTTTTATACCATTCATAGTTTATGGTGAAATTATTGACATTTCGTATGCTAGTTTTAATACGAATGTTTATGTTATGTTTAAACATTTTCATATGGGAATGCATTGGACTTAATAAGTGACGGGTGGAGCCCGCTATAGCTCCTCGATGCATCGGTAGGTCTCATGAGACAAACCAGTGTCTTGGCACAAGGCCTTGACAAAATCTTATTTGTAGTCTTGGCAAGAGGCCTTGGCTATGTGGTTATGATAGTCTGGCATTATGCATTCCAACATTATGAATGTGGTTATTGATATTGCATGTGATTATTCGATTAGTAGAATATCCATGTGAACAAGTAAATGGCATTATTTCATTTTACTCTTTCCATACTATGTTGAAGTTCAATTTTAAAAGGCTTTTGTTTTAGTAATTCATTGCCTTAAATGTTTATGCTTATTTTGAATGTTCCGCTATATGGTTATCCTTACTGGGCATTTGAGCTCACCCCTTTTCTATGTTTTATTTTTCCCAGGTAGTGAAGAAGTAATTTATGAATGACTTGCAGGGATATTATGAGGGGTTAATAGTGTGGATATGAAGACTTTGTTGTTGTAGTAGTTTTTCACTTTGAAATGTAATGTAAAACTTTATGATTATATCTAGTGTTTCCAAGGCTACTAAACCAATCGGTCTTTCGGGTTTTGATCTTTCTTGTGATCATGCCAATGTTATGTAATTAATGCACCGACTCTGGGTAGCTGGGGTCGGGGCGTTACAGTTAACCACCTACATAGACTTTGCCAAAAAAATTATTATAAACAACTTCATGGATGGATGTTATGGATTATATATTACATATAAATATGTAATTAAATTTATTCTTTGGTTTTTTAATTAACTATACTAATGTATAATTTTTCATTTAAAAAATAGTGAAATCGATGCAAAGTTAGAAATTTTTAAGTAAAACATGACATCAAAATGCTTTAATATCATCAAAAAAAATTATGAAATATAAATCAATTATAATAATTTATTTTTTTATAAATGAATATAATTTACTTATGTATAATTTTTTTAATAAATAAAATATTGTAATTCAGGAGGTGCAAAAGTGACGTAATTAAGCAGGAATTAAGGTAAGGGGATTTCTTGAACCCAACTCACTTTCTTTGGATTATTCATCTTTATTTACAAATTTCAGTGTTTATGTTATTTTAATAACCCCCAAACATAATTTCATTATCATTAAATTTTAATTTATTGTATATATTTGTTTCCTATTAGATTTTATGACAAATGTAAAGTTTTTTCCAAAATAACTCTTCTTTCCAAAAGCACATCATATTGTGATATTGTTTATTCTTCATTCAATATTGAAGATTATTATACCAATAATGTAATTACATCATTATTTTGGGATCCCCAAAGTTTATTCAATAATTTATGATTTATTAAATGAATCTCATTCCTTTCCATGGGTTATTTTATGTCCAAGATCAATATACATTCTATGTGGAATACATGATAATATAAATGTTATGACGTGATAGGTGTGCCTAAAATTATATAAAAATATATAAATGTTATAATGTGGAGGGTGAACCCAAAATTATATAGTTCTATAATTAATTGGGTAATGTGATGTATCTTATAATACAATGTGAAATATTCATGAACATGATGCTAGATTTGTTCACAACTATGTGTGTTATCTAACCACTAAGACATGATGTTTCGTTTTTATAAATTTTCACATTCCATGCCTTTATCTAATTATTACTCTCATTATTATTATTATTATATTATGATGATTATTCTTACCCCATGTTATATTGATCCATTTTCTTATCTATTCTCTTACTGGGATTTTAGATTACCCCTTTCTTAGATGTATATCCTCAGGTGATTACTTGTACTAAGGAAAACACAAGGTCAACTAAGATGATAGAGAAGAAGGAATTAAATATATTATTATGTTTTATTATGTAAAATTTATAAATGTTCCTAATTTTCCCAAGATATTAAACCTTTGGGTCCTATTTTTGTATTACTTTTATTTCATTTATCGTTAAAATGATGTAATAATAATGTAAGAAAAGTAGGGTTTCTATAAAAAATAGCTTTGTTTGATAGGTCTAAGGCCCTTATAATGATCCAAATCATACATGGTCAAATAGAGAAACATTTTCTTCTTTCTAAGAGACATGTAAGGTCTATAGAAACCTGAGATTCTAAATACATGAATTGTGATTTGTGAATTTAGGTTCTAAAACAATGACGAAAGCACCCAAAACATGGGTTTACCAGGGTTAGGATCTTACAATCCAATAATGAGGAGTGACGATGGATGATGATATGTACACTTTAACATTACACAGTAGTGAATTACTTACTATATAGTTTAACATCATGTGATGAGGATTTAATTTTTATAAATGTTAGTATCATGTGACTCGGACATCTTCCTCTTAGCTAACATCATGTGGTAAGGATTTAATTACCATGCGATTTAACATCATTTGATTATGATGTCTCCCTTGCAGTTTAACATCATGTTGTAAGGATGTTGTAACTAATGTGAAATTTTACAATTTACACATAGATAAATCCTACATTGGAAGGGGGATTATGATGTTAGAGTCTCTATCTACCCTTTTATAGGATTACTGATATGTAGTCAAACACCGAACCTCATTGTGTGTAGATCTGATTCATGAAAAAGCAATATTTACATATATCTAACTCATATGTTGTAAAATTGAGACTGTATAACTCTAAATCATTAATAAGTTATAATTTCATGCAAGGTGGACCAGAGCTAGTGTAATTATAGCTCATACATAAAAGGGGGGAGGATATATTTTTGGTTTTGTAGCTAGTCCCGTGTTTTTAAGATCCTTGGAATTACTATGTATCCAATGAAAATAAAAATCAATCAAAATGTAGTTCTCATATGGCTCCCCACACAGATTTAAATCACATGCGGGGAGGTGGTACTTCCTTTTCTTTTAAATTTATTATTGGTATTGATGGCCGGTGATCCGAGCATCATTGAAAATCCTATAGGGATTAGAATCAAGACTTATGTAGTTCAAGAGAATTTAAAGGTTCCCTCACATTGATCTGACTCGTATTTTTGGGATAGGGTTATGTTTCCCTTGAAATGTAGGTCACCAATTATATATCAGGTGCATGGTCTATAAATTTTGGTGATACCACCAAGGTGAAAGGGTTATCATATTAGGAGAGGATATCACTGTTGGGGGAATATTTATTTTATTGTGTCCATACAAGGTTAACATCTTTCAGAATATATCAATCATTAGGGAAGGTCATGAGAGTGGAAAATATTTGGTTGGGCCCAAGATAATATATCCAAGAATCTCTATGATTTCTAATAGGTCAGTAATCAAAATGTATGTAGTTATTATGAAGGTTCCATACACATATCAGGATCAAGCACAAGGAAAATTGGGATTATTATTTTGGATATTATGGTTGAAACTAGGGAATCTCTATATATCTTTTGACAACATGAATCAAGAAACACATATTTATTATAAAATAATTCATGTATATATCTATCTCACATGTATAGAGTGAGAGAGAGAACATTTTTTATCTTCCCAAGGTAATACATGACATAATAGTTGGATAAATGGTCCACTATATAGAGCAAGATCATACAAAGGGATAGGGAATTTCTATAGCCTATCCTGTTACGGGGATGAAACATTCACCCCTCTCAAAGATTTTATGGGTAAGGGAATTTGATCCTTATGTGGATCTAGCTCTCATGCTAGTAGTGGCTCCTATGGGATGTCCCACTCTAAGTAGTTTTAATTCTTGCAAGATGGACCAAATGGGATTTCTAAGTGGAATATCTAACTTAGGGATTTTGGGTCTTAATAGGAAATGCATACCTCAAAAATGAAATGGGTATAAGAATATGGTGTTATAATCTTTATTTGAAAATGATTATGATTTATAGATGTGTAACATCGATAATTTATTAATATTCTTGAATATTTGGGTTATGTGATGTTTAAATCATTACCCAAGAATATTTGAACCATTGGGGAGTGTGAAAAAGTTATTATAGGCTAACCATTTATAATGGAGGAATCATGAATCCCACATAGTAGGACAATGGGTCCTGGATTGGGGGGGGCTCTCCTTTGGGTATAGAACATCCCCTAACCATAAGCTCTTAGACATTGTGTTATTCACCATTGAATCCTAGAATGGTCCATTTGAATCATCCAATCCCTATTATCAATACACTAAAGGGTAGAACCAAGAGTACATGGGCTCTAGGTCCATGGGATTCCAATATTTTTTTATCAACATAAGGATTTGGTTGGTATTAAATCACATATCAAAGCTATGAATATGGTTCATCGATAATGTAATATTCAAGAAGGGTCTGAGCACGCTAAAAGTTACACCAACATGTATTGACCAAATTTTCGAGTCAAGGGTATAAAAATGTGATTCTTGAGTACACATTCATAATGGGGATATCTTACTCAACATGAATACCTCATGTCATGCAGTTTAACATAAAAAACAAGGATGTTGTTATGCAATTTAATGTCATGATATTGAACATCTTCCTTTGTTTGAATATGACATTCCTCAATCATGTAGGTCAGAGTGGATTTCCAATTTACCTAATCTCACATGACATATGTTCAACATTAGAAACTAGAGACCAGTGAGAAAAAATTTGATCCATCCAAGAGTGTGTGACATGAAATATGTGGGGGCATTCACGTTTTAGAATGAACAAAAATTATCATCCAAATTTTATTTTTATTGAGAAACATAGTTAAAAGTAACAAATATCTATGGTTGGGCCCAAAATAAATGATCTAGGAATTACTACGTATCCTGTAATGATAGGAATAATTCCACACATAGTTCAAAAAAGAAAACTCCATACATATATTTGACCAATATATAGGAAGGGGAATTATATATATATATTTCTTCACTTTTCTATTATTATTGGGCCTAGGATTTGAGGTCTAGGAATCACTATGTATCATGTGGTAACATGAATTGATTTTTATTTAGTTTTTAACAAATATCACTATACAGGACTAACCCATATATAAGGATTGGGGAATTTTTATTCTTTACAATGAGGCTAGGTATAGTATTTGAGATTAGAACATAACTATGTGTGTTGTGGGAATAGGAATCAAGACATAAGTAGTTATTATAAGAAAAACTCTCTTCATATATTTTACCCATACCCAAGGATGGATAATTCACCATTTATATTCTAGTAGGGCCCCAGATTTGAGATCCAAGAATCACCAAATATCTTGTTGTAATATGAATAAACCCACATGTAGTTCTTATAGATGATTGCTTATGTGGATCTAACTTTCACATAGGTATGGGGAATATTATTTTCTATGTAAATATATCTCATGCATAGTATGTTTTCATTGAATAAGTATATTTTATTGAGAAATAATGACGTGTTATGTGTAGTTTAACATCATGTGGTAAGTACATGTTCTATACTATTTAATGTCATGTAGTAAGGATGTGGAGATGTTGTGTAGTTTAAATTCTTGCTTCCATGACTTAGGTATAAAGGCGTAGAATACTGATCCATTCTTGGTCCCTCTTGGACTTAAGAAAATAGGTGAAATAAATAATTTATTTAAATGCATATATCAAGGATGATTGTTTGAAGATTGGTGATATTAACATCTCACCCTTAGAGAAATAGATCACGGAGTTAAGGGGGACATTTACTTTAGGACTAAAACATCAACTAGGTACAATCTTTGAGGCATTTTGTTATTCACTAGTAAATCCCAATGGGGTCCCTTGAAAAACAAAAACACCCCCTAGGAACAATATCTTATAAATTTTTTTATTCACTAGGTAATCCTAGTAGAGTCCCTTCAGATTAGTCAATCCATGTTACCTCTTTGCTTATAGGGAGAACCAGGAGGACATGGGATTAAGGTCTATGAAATTCCAAGAGAATATCCACCCAATGTATATGACGATTTAAATATATAAATGGGGTATGATGTTTTTTTAGTAGACAAGTGGATATGTGAAGGGATTTAGAAACTCAAAGATGTTGGGTCCTCATTGAAGATACATACCCAGAAGTCAAAGGATATAAGAATGCAATGTTATAATATTACCTTGATGATGGGTATGATGCACAAACTAGTAACATTGAGTTATCTGAGTCTTCTTGAATAGTTTTTTTATGGGAAGTTTAGATCATAACCCAAGAATATCATAGGCAATAGTAGGTGGAGTCTATTGGGTGTTGGTTAACCATTAATAATAGAGTAATCCTATATTTTGCATTGCATAGACAATAACTCTTGGAATTAAGGGGGGATTCTCCTCTAGAATGAGATCATCCCCTAGGAATAAGTTCTTATGTATTTTATTAGTCACCAGTGAATCTAATAAGGGTACTTTTGGATTATCCAGTCACTATTTCCAGTACATTACATGGAGGAACTGAGATTATATGGTCTTAAGTCCCATTGGGTTCCAAGATATGTGTATCAACTCATGGAATTGGTTATTATTAAATCATATATAGAAGGTATGAAGTTGGTTCATAAATAAAGTATTATTAAATATGGTTTAAAGTGCCCTAAAGGTTATGAAAATGTGTATTGAACACATTCATGACCTTATGGGATAAAACATGTAATTCTCTAGTACATAGTCATGATAGGGGATGAACTGTTTAGCATGAGGACCTAATATATTGATGTTTAAAAACAGGTGAAAGGAATTTATCTTATAGTTCAACATCATGTAACTAGGATGTTGTTCCATTTCTTTGAATAGTATGTACCTCGATCATGCAAGTTAGAGTGACTGTATAGGTTCCCTAATCTTCTATGAGTCATGATCAGTGTGAGAAACAAGGGAAAATTGGGAACTTGATTGAGCCAAGTGAGAGTACGTGAAAAGGTATATGTGGGGGGTTTTCACATTTTAATGTGGACTATAGCCTCTACATTAATATAATTATTATGTAAGGACATGGTTGGGAGTGATGAAAACCCATGACTGGGCCAGAAATAGAAGATCCAAGTATCACTACATATCCCCTAATATGGGAATCAAGACCCACGTAGGTCTTATATGAGAATACCCTATGCATGTCTGTCCCATATTAAAGGGAAGGGGATTTTTTTCATTATGGTTGGGAATAGAATTTTAGATATGAGCATCACTATATATCCTTTGGTAACAAGAATCAAGACACATGTAGTTCATATATATGATCCATTATATGGAATTGGCTCTCACAGAGGGATGGGGGTGCTATATTTTTCTATATAGATTCATATAATATATATTGAATTTCTAATGAAGTGATTCCCTATATTGGGAAATGAAGAAACCTATTGTAAATGAGGTTTCATTTCAAGGATCAAGTGGGGCGAATGTTCCCTTATGGAGGATTGTTGGAGAAATATCAACATGAGGTAGTAAAATCCTATAACAAAAACTATTTACACTAATAGGGATTATATGTAGGAGGAGGTAAGGTATTTCCGACAAGGTAAACACATTTTGTACAGTTCAAGATATTGATAATAGAAACTATGATATTGTGTAGTTTAAATTCTTGTGGTCCGGACCATGTTTCGTGTAGCTTAAAATTATGTTGTAAGAAAATGTTTACACAGTTTAAAATTATGCAGTCAGGTTGTGTTCTATGTAGTTTAACATCATGTGTTAAGGAAAGAAGATGATGTACAGTTTAAGGACTTTCCACCAATACTTTAGGATACTATATAGTTTAATTCTTTCCACCAAAGATTTTTAGGTGCTATAAAGTTTAAAGTCTTGCCTCTGGGACTTATGGGTAATGTGCAGTTTAAAGTATTGTCACTAGGATTTATAGGTGTTATATAGTTTAAAGTATTATTGTTCAAACTTCTGTGTGCTATGCAGTTTAAAGTATTTCCAACATGACCTGTGGGTTCGGTGTAGTTTATAATCTTACTACTTGGATGTGTGGGTGATGTGCAATTTAAAGTCTTTCCACATGGAATTATGGGTTCTAATCAAATTAAAGTCTTTCTTCTAGGACTTCTTTCTAATGGTGGTAGTTATTCAAAGTATTTCTTAAGAAACCTCACATTGGTAGGGGATAAATTTGTTCTCCAACCATTATTAACAATGAGTAAGACTCTTTGGAATAGACCTTATGTGTGATGTAAGTTCCTTCCCACTTGGGTCTAGATTTGGGGGTTTCTTCCCTAGTATCATCAATGTTCTGAGAACCATTACCAATTATACATGTATAAATTAATGGAGGAAAACCATTTTATTTAAGGGTCATGTAAACTGATTTAGGTGGGATTAGAGGTTTTGAAGCATAATTAACCTTTTCTCATCGAGTCGTTCTAACTCATCCAGCCACTTCTATCACTGTTCTTCATCTGAGAGTTATCCACAAATAGTAGTTTAGAATGAAGGAAACTAGACATCTATGGGTAACACTACCTTTGTTCCATAAACTACTGAATGTAGGGTTTATTTCATGGTAGTGTGGTTTATGGTATGATAGTTCCATAAGACATGAAAGTGTTTATTCAGTCAATAATTCTTGACATTTTAACATTTTTCTAGAGTATATTTGACAGAGTATTATTGAATTCCTCTATATATCCATTTTCTTCTACATGATAGTGATATGAATGGTTGGAATTTATGTTATACTCATGATACATAATTTTTAACTTGTAAGAATATAAGATGATGTCATTTCCATCAATATCATCCAAGGGGAACTAAATATGGTGACAATATTAGACTTTATGAAGTTGATGATACTCTTTTTACCGACTTCTTCAAGTGATATAGACTCATCCCATTCCAAAAAAAACAGTAGAAATAAGTATATACCTAAAATAGTTAGTTTTAGCTGGGGATATGGGCCCAAAACATTCATTCCCCATATGAAAAATGGATAAGAAAACTTATCCATGTGCAGTAACTGTAAGGGTTAATGGATGAAGTTTTCATGGATCTTACATTCAAAACACTTCATGGTGAATTCTATGCAGTCATGAATCATCATCTTCAATAATCAAACAAGGCTTCTAATTTGGTGGGAGAGCCTACTTCCATACTAGTGATCACCGAAGGAGCCTATATAAACATCCTTCATGATTATGGGAGTCTACCCTTATATAATTTATCTAAGGAGGACACCATTGAATCTTTATTTATAGAGGTATTTCATATCATTCACCACATCATGAAGGGTGAAGTTTGTTTCCAAATGTCAAATATGTTCCCTTTTAGATCGATATGATGGGAGGGTCTCATTCTAGAGGTAATCTATTATGGGATTCATCCATACATGGGTGGATATCATCTTATCATTCTACATGGAAGTGTTGATTAGGTTAATTTCTTCCATGGGGTTGATGATGATTGGTGAAAGTTCCCTTTGGTGTGTGATGTGGAAGACTACCTCTTACTGACTAGGATCTTCCAAGACAGTACTCATATTATCCAGTGTATTAGTATGTGAATTCTTTGATAGAGTGACATGATGTAGTGTTGGTTCAAATAGGAATTATTACATCATTCCACTTATGTAACCAATAAATGGGTCCTATTATTACTTTATAATGGCACATTCACCATTTATATTTTTGATCAATAGATCTTAATCACCTTTTTTATTAAGGAAAATTATCTATGGTTTCAAAGCTACCACCATGCCTATAACATGGGCTCGGTATTATTCCTCATTACTAGTGCATCCTCTAGATAATGAGAAGGTGTGGGAGAAAATTGTCGGTTTTGGGGAAACAAATAAAATCCATAGACCAAGATAGTTAAGCTTTGATATTTCTATTTTATTGCAATAATACTTTTGTAGGAACAATCAAAATTCATTTCCAATGTTTAGGGAGAGTCATGGGAATATAACACTACTTCATTTGAAGGTTTGGTGTCTATTGGTTCATTTTTTTGGGAGGAAGTGCTACAAGGAAATCATCCAGTGCATACCCTTTGATTGTCTCCATGTAAAAATAATCACCCATAGGGCCAAACACTTAGTTAATATAGGGTGGATGAGAATACATAAGAGATGTATGATATGAGAGACCTAGTAGATTTTGTGTTACTGAAAGTAATACATCAAACTTTTCACTATGAAACTAAGTGCGGATAAGTTCTTCTCATTATCAAAATATCGAGTCTCAATATCTATCATTATTCTACTATGATAGTAGAGAATATTTCCATTCTTAACATCATTTTTTTTGTGATGAGGTCACTGAGAGATCATTTCGTGCTAAAAATGTTTCTTTACATTTTCTAGTAGAATCAAGACTAGTGGGAATATAAGGTACCTCTTAAGTTTCTCGAAATACTATTGGCAATCTTTGTCCCACAGGTAGGCGACTCATTTCTTCATTAACATAGTGAAGTAGAAATATATTCCACAAGGTTGGATAAAACACATAAGATATAGGTGATTTTCCCTAGGATCCCTCTCAATTATTTAAAATTCAAAGGAGTTAGAAATTATAGGATTGCACTAGTATTTTCTAAATCAACCTTGATGACAAAGTGGCACATTATAAAACTAAATAATTTCATTAATGTTACAAAAAAAACACACTTCATAGGATTCATCTTCAAACTATAGCGTTGAAATTTATTGAATATTTTATGAATATTGGTGAGGTGATCAAGATACTATCAATATTTAACAACCATGTTCACAATTTATCACACAATAATTTATCCCAACAAGGGTTTAACAATGTGATGCATAGAATGTTTTTAAGTGGTTCCAAAATTATTTTAGCCGAATAGCATGAACTAGTACCAAAATATCCCATGAAATTATTTGAAGGAAGTAGCTTCCATATATTAGATGGCCATCTTGATCAAGTTATAACCTTAATATTGATCCATAAAATAAAGTTCTTGGAAGCTAGTAGTCACATGAATCAAAAGTTATGTGAATGATACTAGGAAATCATCCCTAGGAAAATTTTGATTAATGTACCTGAAATTGATGAATTCTATGATCTTACCATTATTATTTTTAACATGGAAGATGTTGGAAGTACATTTTAGGTACCACAACTCTCAAAAAAAATTGTATTTGATCAATTTTTCAAATTCAAATTCGACATTGATTTCTCGAGATGGGTTCATCCTTCTAGATACCTTCTTGTAACCTCATTGGTCAACAAAAAAAATCTAGATGTGAGTGGCCAAATCATGTTTCACCAAAATTATCTCTATATAACTCTAGGATAACATGTATTGATGATAAATTAGAGATAAAATATACATCTCCTACTCATTGATAGGCATAAAGGCACTGATCAACATAGGTCATGGGTTTTCTTTTGTTCCCAAATTTACTTATTTGAGATCATGAATAGTGGTAAATACACCTTCCTAAAATTATATTGGAGAATACCTAATATTAACCTCTTCCTCTTGAATCTCTATTTTTATGATGGAATCTCTAGTAATTGTGGGTAATTAATGGGACCTCTATCTTTAAATATGGATGAGAGGCTATGAGAAAAAGAATTAGAATCCTAAACCACCAAATATTTTGTGGGGATATCTTAGAGTTTATTTCCTTCCTTAAAACTACCTCAATGGGAATGAGAGGTACGAGAACCCCATGTTTCATGGAATATCTTGGGGGATTTTTTAAATTCTCCTCATATTGTAAGGGGATTTTTGGAACTAGATAACGCATTAGTATAACTATAATTTTGTTAACCCACTTTAGATGGTGTGATCATTATAACATAGGCATAATCTAGTGATGTTTTTGTCTTATAATATGGGATTGAGTCTACAAAATTTATTAGGTTTATGGGAAACACGTAATTGCTACTGAGAAAACTATAGGGATTTTCAAGGATGGTTCCAAATACATTGGGAGTAGTGACCTACATGTCAGCCTCAAACATTAGTTTTTCACTTCCCTCTTATAGAAACTTTCCTCAGTGTATCTTGATTTAGAAGATTCAAAGGGGGAATTATCACCATATAATATGCCAATATTTTCTATTAATGGGGTATTTCAAACATTGGTGGAATGTATATGGTACAACCCCATGGCTATGAAGCCAAGGTCTTCTAAGTAAGGCGTTGTATGTTGTGACTTACTAGATAACCATGAACTCAGCATTAGAAGTGAGATATCTAAATTGTGACTTGAGTTTTACCTTTTTTAGGGGCCTTTTCTTTATTTTTAATACCCTTAAACAGTTAGCTTCATTGAAGACAAATCTTCCTCAACATATCCCAAACATCTGAGGTTCCAGATCAAGATTAAATTTATCCCTAAACCAATTCCAACCAGATCCATTTGTATTTTTTCATTATCATGAATTATTGAAACATAAAGGGGTATCTTATGTCTCTAGATAGCTTATTATCAATCTTTCTCTCTGAATGAGATGGTGGTATGACATTCTGATGGAGTTTTTTTCCACCAATTAAACCTCTGTTTTGGTGACTAAAATCTAAAAGTCTTGGGGACTCTATATTAATTTGATAAATACCACTCTAATATCTTTTTTAGGATGAATATAATCCAATATTGAGAGATTATATGGGATAACTACCATTAATTTTAGAATATTATATTTATGTTATATAGTTCTATGCCTCATAAGGTGGGGTTTTTACTCAGTATTTGGATTAAGATATGAAATTTTTGAGGTATATGGGCCTAATATTTGAGTATAGGTTAAGGGAGCATCTATCACTAATGGTGTAGGTCACACTAGCCTACCCCTTCCCTTGATCCAATCATAAAGTTTCAACCCTTCCTTCCAATCATCTAAAACAATTGGGTTTAAATGACCATAGAAAGGCTTGGAGTAATCTTCATTCTCCTATATCTCATGATGAAGTACTCTACCATGTTTCTTGGCCACATATATGGCTTTAGTGAGGACATTATTAGAATATTGTTATTAAACATGACCACATTGTCCCTAATACCTATATATTTTGTACCCTCAGCCTTTGGCTCCCTAGTCAGGTACATGGAACTCATATTCAAGGGAAAATTCATCATCAAATAAAGGTTTTTATAAGAGAATAATATTAAAATAACTAAAATTTAGATTTCTATTTGATGAAGAATCCATTTTTTGGGGTATTTCATGTTCTATATATATTGAAGGAAATTAATATACAAGAGTCAGAGCTAGTGTAGTTTCTAAATGAAACTCTTTCCCTTTAACCTTTTCATGCATCTGATGATTAAGTCTTCTTCAAAGAGGCATCATTAATGGAATTTCCCTATGTGTTGGAATCATGACCAATTTATAAATCTATGCTCTCAAGTTGGTGTGATCTCAGTCAACTATCTTTCAACTCATCCAGTTAATGAACTTATATTTATCCCTTCCCAAAACCTCTTTCCAGTCACCCTCTTTTTCTAGTTGGGTGGTGGTCACATGGGTTACTTATATCGAGGCTTTTACCAATATCACATGTCTAGAATAAACCATTAAATATATGATGTATTTTAATATAAATTAGTACTTGATGGTTTGACCTAGTCTCCAATGAAAAGGAAAATATTCTGGTTGGTCACTGATGATGACCTCTTTAGGTTTCCAAGGATCTGGTAGCCTGACGATATTGTTTTCCATGGATATCAGGAAATAATAAAGAACCTTTTAATTCTAGAAAGAATGCACTTTTTTCTTAAATTCCAAAAACTATGGTCATCCCGGATCATTATTTACCATAGGTGGAGAGAATATTAGATACTGTTGATGTTCGGTGGGAGGCATAAATAGATTTGGGGAATTCCTAGGTTCTCTAGTGGGAACTATTTCCATTTTGAGGGGGATAGTAGTAGTCTCTACTCTACATGTCCTATTTCTTTATTTCATTGGAATGGGACAATATATGGTCAGAGTTCAATGAATGGAACATTATTATCATTATACCATTTCTATGAACTGAAAAAATCCACATAGTTATTTCATTAAGATCAAACATATTAGTAGATCTTCTTAAAGGTTATTAGCACAAAGTTACAGAAGTTTCTCTTGAAAAGGAGGGGTACTGAGTGAGTATGTTAGACCCTTCCACCTTGAGATAAAGTTTGAGACCCTATCATTTTCATGTTGTTTGAAATTTATGAGGTTGATGATCATTGTTTTCCTCATAATGGAGCTACATTGATAAAGGAATTAATGATAAAGCACTTACCATCTTGAAACAGACAGTGTCGGAAGGCTGATGTAGCAAACTAAGGCCGAACCCACATGATTCTGTAAAAATCATCTCAGTTATGCTACTTATTAATGGTATTGAGGACCCATAATAGGGCCTTATCAAGATATGAAGTTCATGAAGAGATTTTATTGGGCTCCTCTTTTATTTAAGGTTGAGAAAATGGGGTTACCAAAATTCAGTGGGAAAAAGTGTTGTCCACCCAGTCATGGTATAACTTTATTTCATGATCCATAGGGGTACATCACCCCTTCCTTTTTTACATTTGAGTGACTAAGGACCTGATGGTGTTCAGTAGTTTTGGAGGTATCATCATCTAGACCACCTCCCATGTATGGGAAGTGGGTGAGGCTTGACACAGTTGTCTTATTTTCATATTATAATGATTTTTAATTCATGTTGGGGTTCTATGATTACCACAATATGGAGGAGTTTTTCATCACAATAGAGAAAATTCATGGATATCTTCAATTTCT
Source organism: Viscum album (assembly GCA_963277665.1). Taxonomy (NCBI): domain Eukaryota; kingdom Viridiplantae; phylum Streptophyta; class Magnoliopsida; order Santalales; family Viscaceae; genus Viscum; species Viscum album. The sequence goes on along the minus strand of OY728138.1, from coordinate 808,044,328 downwards.
ACATTTATGAAAACATTTTTTTTGGATATAAATCCATACAGATGCATTAATTACACCCACACATGTATGTGATCTCTCTCATGATGAGTGAGAGGAGGGATATACATTTCATCTTGAAGGATATACCCAATTGGAAAATTTACCCTGGGAAGTATGTGTTTTTGTATCTCACTCCTTTATTGTGCTAGTCATGCCTATACATAGGTTATTCAATCTATTCTAGGTTGTGAGTGGGATGTATCTATGACCTTCTATTTATCCTTAGAATAATTCCATTTAGGATGTTGAAACTCATTATCTGGAGGTGTCAGGTTCTGGTTCCTCCTTTGATTCCACATGTGTGCATCCTTAGTTTGTGCATTATTATCACCTACATCTTGAGGGACTATTTCTGCATTGTTCCCCTCTGCATTTGTGTCTTGGTTCATATCATATGGACTGATGGTGATGACATTCACTGAGGCATACTGGGATATAATAGTTACCCTATCATTGACTAAATAGTGTAGAATCTCTATACTACCTATTTCTCCTCTAAGAGTCATGTTAGGGTCTTCTACTTGACACCTTGTCTTATTTGGACATCTTATATTATGACCTCAATAGGGCTTTATTGTCTTTTCCAGTAGTCCCCCTATCTTGGCCTATGAATAGTGGCATTGAGAGATTTTATGATCATGATGGCTGAGCAGGACCCAAATAAAAGGGGTTTATCTCATGGTGGGATGAACAACAGGTATTCTAGCCATTTGTATTTACCTCCTAACCTAGAAATGACCAATTTCCTTTTGGGTGATGATAAAAATTCCCCTAACTATGTGAGCTAGGGTGGATTTTATTCCATCATTGGCACTCTATTATCTTGTTGTTGAGGATTCAATGACTCTTAGGATGGTAGTTGAGATAAAAATTCCCCTAACCTAGAAAAATAAGTTTTCTTTAGATTCTCTGATGATTTCTTCAAGACCCTCTTGAGGATTGAGGACTCTAGTGATGGCGGTGAAAGTAAAAATTCACCCATCCCTATAGACTAGGTTCACTCTAGGATGGATTCCATGAAGGATACCATTGTGATATTCTTGATTTGGTGGAATATATTTCATTTATGGTTAAGGTGCAGTGGATACTAGTGATGGGAGTCACTTATTATGGGGAGTTGTCTGGTAGTTCATGAATTCAACTTCTATATGTGACATGGGAGTCACTTGCTAACCCGATTCATCTTATTACTGAACATTGGCTAGAATAAAGTGAAAATTAGGGATGAGTATTTTAAACTATTAAACACATAAAGGGGAATCCAATGACAATAAAGGGATAACTTATAAATTAAATTTATCTCCTTAACTTATGAGTTTCTAGGCTTCAATCTATGTTATCCATGATCTATTTCCTAACATATATTCTTATGGGAACTTTTTTATTCACTTAATAGTGCTTCGTAATGATCTTTTGAATTTACCAAATCATATCCCATAGGAGTATCAAAACAGGTGTTTATTAAGGACCATTTTCATGTAACAAATTACCCTAATTCATACCCGAAACATCTTTTCAGTTTTTTTACCCCTAGGTACATATATTCTAGAACCACATACACTTGTAGTATCCATATAGGGATTTATTTTCTTTATAAACAAATTACTCTATACTTACCAAAATTTAAGAATTTTTTATTATACTTACTATTATACCTCTATAATTCTCTAGAGTTCTCTAATCCAAAGGCTTTCACTAGAGATTTCTAATTCTAATAACAAAAACAACTAAACTTATCATATGATACAAAATATAATGACCCTGAACTTTATTTCACATTAAATATTTGTTTTATTATATAAAATTACACTTAATACAACCCATATGATTGATAAGTATAGTGTCCTTTGGAAATTGGGTACATTATATAACAACTTAAAACTTGAAAAGAAACATCTTTATTGAAAAATTATTTAACATGACCAAAACATTCCTTCGTACTTAACACTGCATGGGATAACCAAAGGACATACATAAGAAATGGGTGGTCTATAAAGCCCAGTAAGAGAATAAACAAGACATAACATGAGGAAGAAAATACATGTCAGATAATAGGTATATCTATGGAGCATAAAAATAACATGAATAATAAGGTCTGATATAACATGATAATCATAACATTGGAAATGTAGAAACAACTTAAAACACTACATCATAAACATAGGTCAAAGATAAACCCACCAAGCAATCATGGTGGAAAAAGTATCATAAAGGAATAAGGTAAAACCCATATCCCAATGTGATATATCATGATACTAACCATTACCCAATTCATTGGAGTTCTATTAGGGCACACCCTTTATAATCATTTCATTCTCATGCTTAGGTGTACCGCATAGATCATATAACATGGATTTGTTCAACATCATAATTTATTCCATGATAAAGGAATGTGTAATAAATAGATTTTATTATACAATAAATAAGTATATGTTCATAAAGGGGAATACACTTTATAGAAAAATGGGTATGGTATTCACTACATAATTATTTTGGCTTGAAAAATCGTGGTGCAATTTCATCAGTATAACAATGTTATATAGAAATTTATAAAATGAGTTGATGAGAGATAAAGGGGTCTCTAATAATTTATACATGAAATGGAAAGTAAGAGGGACATGTAAATACATACCTCAACATAAGTAATTGAAAATAGAAGGTGTAACATAATAAATAAACTTGGATAAAGAGGAGAAAGTAAAGAACCCTTACAAAATTTCAGCACGGTAACGAGTGTACATAAAGGTTAATAGGAGGGATAAATGAGAGTGAAAGGAGATATCATCATTTATAAATAAAATGGAAAGTAAGGGGGATATATAATAACATATCCCAACCTAATCAAATGTAAATTAAAAAACATAACATTAAAAGGAGTGTTTGATAAAATAGAAGAGTGGAAGATAAGGTTCCCTTACTTGAGTGTGTGACTCAAAAGGATTAAGAGGGATTATTGAAAGATTGAGGGAGCCTTTTTAGGATTATAGGGAGTATTTATAATATTTTTTTCATCCTCCAAGGAGTTTTAGTGAAGAAAAATAGGATCTTGGGTAGGTTTATACAGGAAAAGAGGTGGATTTCTTTATTATTTTGGTTTTTGACTCTACATAATAAATTATTCAAACCACAAACCAACCCATGTTTTCCCCATGTTTTCTTCAAAAGGATAGTGGTTTAAATTATTTTATAATTATAAGGGTAGAATATAATAAAATAATTCTCTTGTTTATGTGGAGGCGAGTCACACTTTCAAAGAAATGATTTTAAAATTTTAAAATATATTATAAGCCTTGGAGGATTCATTAAGGATTTATAAGATAAATAAAATAAATTTAAAATCACATTATTTTAAAGGACAAATATATTTGGTCATGGATACCATTTATATTACTTATTACATCACTTTTGGGTCATTTTGATGTCATAAAACACATGGTATATTTATATGGTATTTAATTTTTACCTGACAATTCGACTATCTTGGAAAACAAGGAAAATTAACCCTTGGATAGTTTATAAATTATTATTCCAAAACTAATATCTATTTTATCTAAATAATTTTCTAAATATTTTAATTTACAATTTTAAAATAAAAAATGGACATTTGTTGAAGATGATGGGTTTTTGACAATAACATTTTTTAACCCTTATAAGAATTACATTTGTCTTCATAAAAATTATATGATATTTTATATTTAATATAAAATACTTAAATAATAATATCTTATTAAATATTATTATTTTAAATAATAAAATAATTAATAAATTTATTAATTTAATTTTAATATTAACCAAAAATATTATTTGTTTTTTATTGAATCAAAACAAAAATTATTTTTAAAGTAAAAATAATAGGATGAAAATATAGTAATTATACTATAAAAAATAATATGCATATTCCTATCACCAGGATCTTGATACATATCCATTTAATACACCATTATTCTCCCTAATAGTAAAGTGAGTGATGGTGGGGCTTTCATGTGGTAATTCGGCAAACTTGGTTTGGGCTATGATCTCATTGAGCTTGAACTTCCCCCTTAAACAGTTTCACTCATTCTTAATTGTTGGATCTCAGATTGGGTTTGGTCTAGGAAAATCCAAGAAATTCTCTCTCCATTAGAAGATCTGATAAATGGGATTCATAGGGTATGATCCTATTGGTTGAGGTCATCACTTCCTTTGTCTGTGACAAATGGGTTTTCTAAAACCCTATATTTATACTAGTCATGTGATCACTATTAAATGAAAATATTATCAATGGTAAATATACTTAACAACCATTTATATCCAATTAGATATAATAAAACAAAATAAATGCATGTTATTTCTATAACCATAATACATTTAATTAAATAAAAAGGGGGAATTTTATTAATAATAGTTTGGGTTATTACACTCAATGTTCCACACTAGGAACTCCACACAAGATGCATCTGGTTCTTACTAAACATTCTCAGAGTTGATCACATGTGATGGATCAGGAATATACCCTTGAAACTGAGAAACGTGGAACACAAGATGAATGGATCGATAACATGAAGGAAGATCCATTCGGAAATCCACTATTATGATACATTTTGTTATCCAAAATGGACCCACAACCTCAGAAATAGCTTCCCCTAATTCTGTAAATGATGATTCCAGTAAGGAAGTGACACTCACATCAAAACCCAATCCCCAAAAGTGAACTCCAAAGTCCATATCCTCCAATTATAATGTGATATATTCCTTCTCTAAGCAGTATACCACAGTTTCCTAATCAATTAATCTTTCTTATAGGTATCCTAAACCATACTCATCTAAAAAGATATTACCTCACCCACCTCTTTCCAACATAATGATGAGTGGTATGACCATCCATAGAGAGCCTCAAAATTTTCAATCTAAATAGAAGCCTAGAAACTATTTTTTGTACATGAACTCTTACAAGGATGGGTTCTCACCCCATTCTCCACCAAGTTATCAGATTCATTCCCAAATAATATATTAGGGATATGAATTGTCTTCTCTGATTATCCATTAGCCTATGGATGATACGTTGTACTTAGTTTCAGTTGAGTCCCTAAATATATAAAAAATCCTTTCCAAAATTGTGATGTAATATGAGTTTATTTTTCTAGTATGATACTGGAAGGAAATACATGTAGTCATACAATCTCTTTGATGTATAGCTTACCCAACTCGTCTACAAAGTGAGGGTCTTGAATTAGTAAGAAATATACTTCTTTCATTTACTGATCAACTATCACCAAAATGACATCATGAAACATTATAGTTCGGGGTAACCCCATCAAGAATTCCACCATCATATCATAAATTTTTTATAAAGTACCTGAAAGTTGTTGAATCAAACCACCAAGACATTGATGGATGACCTTCATCCTCTAGTAGGTAAGGAATTATGAGAAAAATGATGGTTTTTCTATTTATATATTGACACTAAAATCGACATTATATGTCAGGGTAAATCTTCATCAACCCTTAATACACTACCATTTTGAATCATGTGATTCTCACATCAGCTCCTCCCTTAATGAACCTGAGACTTCTACCCTTCCATGAATATATATCACATCATCATCTTCTAAGGATCACACTATAACTGAATCATCACCTTCTAATCAATCCCATATCACTACATATTGATGTTTCGACACTTAGGTTTATTTCACATTGTCTTCTAAAGAGGATAAGATAACCAAGGGTTCACATGTTACAACACAATGATCCCATGTTATACTCACTAGAAACTCTATCATCAAAATAATTATATTTCATCCCTCTTATAAAGGTCACTCTCCTATCAACTATATCTCCAATATTTTCCTACTAAGGGAATCTACAATGACATTACCTTTCCTAAGATCATTATCTACATCGAATTAAAATGTCTATTGATACTCCTCCCAACACCTCTTCCTCAGTTTTAAAACTCATTGAGAGAAGATACATCGAAGGATCTTGTGGTACACATAAATAAAAAACCTCTCAAAGAAGAGATAATGGAACCAAAACTTTATATTTTATACCACAACTAAAAATTCCATTTCATGGATTATATATTTCTGCTAATGGGGTAATATATAACATCACCCATAAGCTACTACCTAATTCATATGTATCAACCCATATCCCAATCCAACTCCTAAGGAATAATAGTAACTTTAAAATCCAATCCCAAGATCTGGAAATGTTATAATTAGGGTTGTTTAGATCTAGGATAGCCTCTTCACAATGTTTTGTCACTTAAACTTCACTATGTTCATTGTAATATCAGTAATAGGCACTTATAGATGGGAGAAGTCCTATATAAACTATCCATAGTATCAAACTAAACCAATGAAGCTTCAGATCTCAAACATATTCCATGGATGAGCCCAAGACATCACCACCTTAACGTTCTCTAGGTCCATAAAAAATACTATAGTAGAAATTACATGCCTAAGGAACCACACCTCCTAAATCCAAAAGTGAAACTTTGATGGTCTGGAAATATGCCAATCTGTTTGAATTGTATTCACTACAATCTCTAGTTTACCGGTATTCATATCTGAATTCCTTGAATATATCGAGACATCATCTATGAATATAGTAGTGAAAGAGTCAAGATATAGATGTAAAATCCTTTTAATCATATCCATGAACACTGTTGGAGAATATTTCAACCCTAAAAGAATAATAAGATACTCATACAGTTCATATCTACCCATAAGAGTTGTCTTGGGAATATCCACCTCTCTTACTTGAAGATGGTGGTAGCCTAACCGTAGGTCAATCTTAGAGAACCCCCGAGGTCCATATAACTAGTTAACAAATTCATCAATCCACTGAAATGGGTATTGACTCTTCATGGTCACGTGTATGAGATTATAATTGTCTATAAAAAACCAAATACCACCATGTACCTCTTTATGAACAACACCCACGAAACCTAGGGAGATTTCCTTATTTTGATAAAACATTTCACCTCCAAATACTTGAGTTTTACCCTAGGTTCCTTCAACTTATTTAGTGATATAAGATATAGATGAATTAATATTAGTTTTATTCAAGGTATAAGATTGATCTCATATGAAAATACTTGGTCTTCCTCTTCATACCACCTTAAGTATCACTATGAAGTCCACTGAATTCTAAATGAAGACATGCAACTCTATCCTCCTTCAAACCCTTATAAATTCCCAGCACCTTGTAAAGAATTTTCTTATATGTCATTAGGTCAAAGATCCTGACCTAATGACTCAACTACAGTAAGAATCTTATCTTGAACTTTATATCCTTATGTGCCTTGTTCCTTTCCAAGAGAAGAGTAAATAACAAAAACTCTTGGAAATAATCAGATTAAATTAACATCATTGTCATAAATCCAAGATTAATATCCATAAACTCCTAAGTATAGTCCAAATTTAGTGTTCTTAGAAAAAAATAATCAAAAAAACACATAAATAACAATCAACTCAGACTTTTATGTCTTCCAAAATTGTTTATAACACACCAACACCTCCTAGTGAGTCCCAAGTGTGTGAAATATTCCAACCATACTTTTCAATCCTTCGGCATTACTACTAGATCAAATACCCCATGTATGACATCAATACAATCCTTTGAATCCTGGTGTCCTTTGATTCCCTAGAAGGATGGAGGGTGTTGGAGAAAAATATATCAACCATAGTCATCCATTATCTCATAAACTCTCCATCCTTGAAAAAACACTCTATAGAAGACTCTTAGTTATAGTTTCCACTCTTCTTGAACTACTAGAGAAATGTGTGTGAGAATTATTGGATATATTCTATAAAAATAATGAATGTATACTTATAATGTACTCCCTTGAAGGATAATCATGTACCACTTCTCTAGGTGGTCCTATAAGAATAATTTGGGGTGGTATTTTCTAGAATGCCAAGATATGCTTAGAACACATATAGAATCTTACTTAGATATCAACCTAAGAAATTAATAGGCACATTCAGGGGATTACATGAAACCTATCATAGGAGGCTATCAGAAATAAAAAAACACAACCCTCCAAGTAAAACTTAATTCCCAAACATAATTCTATATTCTTGAACACTAGTCACATCCCTATGTATAGAAACAAGAATGTTCAAGTTCAAATAATAAATGATATAAAAATATATCACAAAAGTATGGAAAAAAATATATCACCAAACAAAAAGTGCATATAAAGGAATTTAATTTAATACTGCCATGAATCACTGAATATGCACACACACACACACACACACTCACACACACACACACATATAAATATGTGTGTGTGTGGGTGGGTTTTTGTGTGTGTTACACATGATCTTAAAATCCAACACATGATGTATGGACATACCCAAATCCCATAAAACCATAATAGTAAATACTAGGTCGATTACATCTGCCACAACTAAACACAATTCAAGGAATAAAATTAAATTAAATCACAGGGTTGGGGGATTGAACCCACAAACTACCCCTCACCCCACCCAAACCCTTACCACCCCACCACCAATAATGGGGCACCGTGATAGTAAAATATAATCAGAATCAATATAAAACTGTAAAACCATAACTGAAACTGAGTTCCCATCAACTCTAACTCATAGTTCCATTACACATGTTTTGTCTAGGTTCACATGTAACTACCCTACCTGAGACCCCCATAACCTAACGCCTTTATACCTTTCCCTAAAACGTAGTAAATAAATAAAAAGAAAAATATCCTTTGATACTACTTTGTAACACCCCTACCTAAATCATCGAGTCTGTGTTGGATTGCCACATGGACTCATGAATGCCTCCCCATATGCAAGAGGTTTCTGACTATAAACAAGGGTCTAAAATCCTTAAGTGGGTAAACTACACCCTCAATATCAATGGTGAAAATTATAAATAATAATACATAATAACACATTTGAATAAATAAATAATTTTATAAAAAATTCCATGGAAGGTATCTCATGTCATACATAGTGATAAACCAAGGATCCCTAAATTAGTAAATCAAATAACAACATGATAAAGATATTTTAGTAAATACAACATTATGGAATCACTATAGATTGTATTAATACCACCTTTGATCACCATGTTCCATATACTAGCTTCTTGTCAGTTGGTATGATCCCCTTCGTGTATCCCTATTCATGAAGCATGAACATGCATCAGGTTTCTCATATATGGTGTGGGTATAAATATAGTAGGACACAACTAATTTTTCCTCAATATGAGTTCACATGTATATGATTTTTGTCGTGGTAATAAATAAATATACAAGAAAAAATATACAATCATATACTCAGAAGTCATGTACTGACCAAGCTTCCAAAAACCCCTAAATTTACCTACTTCAGGACTATAATAGAAAAGTATTCATAACAGGAGTCATGGATTAAATTCAAACATAATGTCACCACATGTATCCCACAAACACCATAATACTAACGACACCTAGGTAATTCTATAGGGTCTTCATATCCCAAAACTACCTTAGGTCATGCCACAAATCCATCAAATCATAGTTATGTGTCCTGAGTCAGGTCATCGATGACCATCATTCCCCACTATTACCTTTTAGGCCAGATCATGAAAGACCATCAAGCCTCATCATCTAAAATGGTTCGAATCGTCTGAACATGATTCAATCTAGGGCTATTGAGGGATGATGGTTCTACCTATCACATTGGTACTATGCATATAATAAAAAAAATCATAGAATAAAAAAATAAAAAAATTGGGAATAGGGTATAATATATAGAGGTACAACATGGAATATTAAGATTGAGAAACAACATCCAAACACACACACACACCTGTGATCAAAATCAAACATCGATATCATGGTATACAAATACACATGTGAACAAAAATAAAACATGGTCTCATAAGATACACACACATCTGATAAAACTCATGTATGGTCTAAATCGTATAATAACACAGCATCATATCATTATAACAATCATTTACAAAAGCTCTATATTTACTTACTAACTCAATAAATTCAATGTCAACATTATGGTTATTCAAAGGAATCATCACCTAAACCATGTTATCAGGTCAACAAGAACAATATTGTATACTAAGAACTCCTAGAATTGATTACAAGAAGGTATATAAAAATTTATAGAATTAGACTCAATAAAGAATCTATCCAATGGATTGGGTCCATATTAACATATATATAAAAATCTAATAACATTTATAGATAAAATATTCATTAATGATAATCTACTAATTCACTAGATTTAAAAACAAACTACTAATGGTCAAATAAATATTTATTAGGTGGTATTGAAATACATTGATTTGGAAATGGAATATTGGATATATGATTCATTTCAAGGTAATAAAGAACTTCAAGAAGAACATGAAGAATTAGAGAAGATATATATCACACCTTAATTTTCAATGAGCCTAATTCAACACAAAAACAATGTATCTTTTTAGGTCTGATTGTACAGTATGGTTGAGGGAGTATATTCAAGAATAATGAATTTCCCAAGGCCATAGATTTGGAAAGAAATTTTTTCCAAATATTTTTTCTAAATATTCCAAGAAAATCATATCATATTTATCTTTTTTAAGGAATAATTAAGAATAGGAGTTTGTATATTTTAATAGAGGGGAGAATCAGATTAAAATTTCATTTAGTACCCCTCATTTAAGTTTCACATGTATCCCCTTTGTAACAAATGAGATCCATGAAGAATGATATAGATTGTATCCATTTAAAATCCCACATGAGCACCACCATGGCCTCCACCATAGACCCCACCACACCATGGTGGCTTAAAATACACTAGCTCAACTCACCCAACACCTAAAATGTGTCTCCTAACCCTATATATATTTACCTCACCATTACCTCCACTATGGGTTTGATGAGGTCGGTAAGGTTGTGGTCTATCAAAGGAACTATAATGATCCATTCCAATGGCCACACCCATTTCCCCCTAGCCCATTCTATACATGGACCCACTAGGGACCACCATAGATGTCGTATTCTTATTTTGAAACATAGGGTCCCCAAAAACCTCCAAAATATACTCAAATATCACAAGATTTTATCCAATATTTGATCAACCAAAAAACATAAAGGATAATATGGAAAAAAGTCTTTTCATATTAAGAAAAAAAATTCCAAGAATTTATAATTGTGAATGAAGAAATTGAAATTATCACAAATAATTAACCTAATTCTTATAGAACGGCTATCGATTATTCTGAATATTAAAAATATATAATGGACATGAAATTAAAGATCAATTTCATATATATAAATGAAATTTGGAACATGGTTGATCTACTAGAACTGATTATTCCCTTAGCGTGAGAATATGTTTTCAAATATAAGATAAATATGTAATATAGGCTATCTAATAGGAAATTTTTTTGAATAAATAAAATTAAAACATAATTAACCATAAAAATATGATAAAAACCATCCAATTATATTTAATAAAATAAGAAAAATTAGATTTTGAGTTAAAAAATAAATGATTATGTGATTTACCATGTGGGTGAGAAAATTAAATTCCTTAATGGGAACTTATTTTACGATATGTATATGAATTATGATAATGGATTTAAGGATAAAAAAATATATTTGTGGTTTCTAGATTTTAGAAATAAATTTATTAATTGATTCAATCTATTTTGAGATTGATATTTTAATTTTTTAATGAAATCAAAGAGTTTAGATTCATCAAGTGTAAAGATTAATCTTATGTATACAATAAAATTAATAGGTTTGTGATTATCTTTTTTTTATATTAATGAAATAATTTTAAATTTTAAATATAACTGAAATTTTATAATTTTTAGTATAATTTTTAGTGTAAATTATTTAAAATTAATTACATAATAAAAAAACTATATAATGGTGTCAATATCTATATAGATAAACTAAAATTATGTCACCTATATTAGAAAATTTCAAAAAAGGTTTATCAGAAAAATTTCAAATAAAATCTCATTAATAATACCATTTATAAATAATTTCAAAAATGTTAATTTCCTAATTAAAAATGTAAAAAATATATATGAGAGTATGAACCTGTAACACCCCAAGATTTCATAGTACATTATTTCTTCAAAGTAATTCAATAACTTACACTACACGCAACACTGAGTTCAAGCACACCACGACTTACCAAACTAGCCGTTCAAAAGCAGTTATGAATAGTATTAACTGAATTTTGAACTTTATTTAATTATTATAATTTTAGAATCCATAATATGAGTTTCTTAGACATAATGTAAGAACAAATTCATTTTTTTCAAATAAAAGAATTATTTTTTAAAAAATGCAATTTTACCGCCTTTTAATGGAGAAACCATTTTAAATCCAATATTTGAAACTTTTATATATTCAATTTGACAAAATAAACTTCTTATTTAGAATCGGGACATAATAATTTAGTTTCAATAAATTTTTGGGGTTTTTTCTGATAACTTTCATATTTGGGTGAATAGTGAAAAATATTATATTTTAACTAAAAACAACATTTTTAATCAAAATAATTTATAGTGTTTAATTATAAATTTTAATGGTTTGTAAGTACAAATAGATTATATTTTTACCATTTAATCCAATTATGGTCATTGTAAATAATTTCACTTTGAAATTGGAAATAAACAAGTGTCAATCTTTTGATAGTTATTATTTCTTAAAAATACGTTTTTGGTTTTGACAATGGGAATTAATTTTAAATTAATTAATTCAACTTCTATGTTTTTAAATGGGTAAAATAGAATTAATTTTTGAATTTAAAATATCAAAATTATCTTAGAGTGAATTTTTGGTATTTTTCTGAAAAATTTCCATTTTTAATGAATAGTGAAAAACACTGAGTTATTGTTTAAAACCAACTTTTTATTTAAATAATTATTTATTTTATTTAAATTTATTTTATGTCAAAATAGATACATAATACATATATAATTTCAATGTAATTCATTGGATTCGGTTTATAATAATTTTAGATATATAAAAATTTTATTGAATTTTTTACCGTCTTTTACCCACCTCCTAGGAGCATTTGAAAAATTACATAAAACTTAATTTTAACGCTTCTTTGAGTTTAATTTAAAAAATCCTAGAGACATGGTTTATATCAGTAAGTAAAATTTGGTTCAATGAGATGAAAATAATTTTTGGTGAATATTAACTTTTTATTTTCATTTACCACGGTTAAAAGTAAATAGGGTAATTAATGGTAAAAATGATATTATTCATACCCTAACTCATGTCCTAATTCTATTGGATATGTATAATTCTACCAAAAAAACCTTAGGAATAAAATATGAACCTATTTTGTCCAATTGGATTAGATGAGGACATTTATTATTTTTTAATTCAAAGAATAGTTAAAAGTATTAAATTCAAAGTTTAATAACTAAACCATTTTAATATAGGGTTACACATAAGATAAGTACGACTATAAATATTCATTAGAAAGATAAAATTATTTCCTACATAATGGTATTTTATTTATAAATTTTATAAATTAAATAATTAAATTTATTTATGACACAATGATGATGCAATAATTACCTAATTAATGAAATATTAAAATAATTGGTATTATAAATATCCAAATAAATGTAATTTGAGACTTTTTATGAATTAAACTAATTTTATAGGTTAATATGACATGTTAGGGTTGGTTAGATGAATTTTTTTCGAAGTAATAATTCTGTTATGAATTTATAAAAAACAAAATACCAAATAGTATCAAAATTGACATAAAAGAGTTTTTAAAAAAAATATTATATTATTAATTGATATTCTATTTCTAAAAATATAAGGTTCATCCAAAAAACTTATATAATGATAGTTGTATCATTAATTAACCATTTTAGGTTCTCTTATAAGTTTATAGTAAATTTATTAACCATATAATATAAAAATACAAAGAGACATGGTAAATGTCAAACTTTTTAATTAAGAGTTAAATGTAAAAGATAAAGTTAATATAGTGACTCAAACCTATCTAAAACCTATTGGTTGAGTGGTTTTCTACCCATACCCACATTATCCTTTAAATAATTCATTTAGGAGCCATTAGAAACCTAAAATTATTTTATTATAAAATAATATTTCAATATTTTCCTAAGGTGCCTCTCACCCCTCTTATAAAAGGGCACTTACCCTTATCTCAAATTCGCACCTTCAAAGCCATTTGGCTCGGCCAAAACCTACAAAAATATCCTTTAAAATTTTCTATATTCATCCTAGAGACCTTACTTTAGTCATAAAGTCATTATAAGGATACCTTTTGATCAAATCAAAAGGAAGAACCCGAAGAAGAGGTAATGATTTCACAACCCTCTTCCATGTTCTTTTCTTCTTCCACTTACTATTTCTTTGTTATTACCATACCAAAATAATAAATCCAGTACCTTATATATATTTTGATGTTATTATAAATATTTCACAACCATATTAATTATTATATCCATCCTATGAATTATAATGTCACCATGCGTGCGTACGTACAGCTTACCGTCTCTACGTCGTGGTGTAATTTGTTATTCAACACTATGTTATTTGGATTGATATAATGATGAATAATATGTATATAAATAATGAAAATAACATGATAATGTCTCTGTAAAATAAATATAAAACCCAATTACACACCTTTAATGAAATGATATTGTCACTCGTGCGTACATATGAATTACCGTCTCCACGATGTGATGAGATTCATTTCCACGTTCACCATTCATCAAGGATTATAAAAATATATATTACTAATTAGTATGTAATATATGACATAATAATGCTGCTGGATATATATATATATATATATATATATATATGTGTGTGTGTGTGTGTGTATGTATATATTTATGTATTTATGTACTTACATATATCTTATTCACTTACTTTCGTTTAATTCGATATGAAAACAGAAACATCGTTTATGCGTACGTACGACCTACCGTCTCCATAAACAGTGTTTTCCATTTCATATATCTATCTGTTATAAATATTTGTATTATAAATATATATGATATATATAACAAGTTTTATATTCTGTAATTATTTAAATCATGATCTAAATGATACGATCAAGAATAACAAGTTAAAATAAGTACGATAAAGAAAGTGATTGTTACCCGAAATGTTAATATAACTTGAAAATCATTATTAAATGGGTAGTATAAAGTCATAAATTAATCATGTATGATATAATAAATATTAATATGGTTATGGTATAATCTAATAACATACAATGGTCATTATACATGAGGTTAAACGTACCCTCGACCAAAGGAAAGTGCAAGGTAAGGGGTTTTCATCTCACTCCTTATTCCCGTGAGATTCATGCTATATTTCCACTATTTACTTTTGTGTGGTATATGTACTACCCATAATTGTATTATTTGTGTAATAAACTTTAATTTATGTGTATTTACATCTTCATTGTATGATACTTCTTTCATAGGGTGTATTTTTTATAAGTTACCAATTTGGTAAGGGTTAATTTCACAATCTCTTTATTCTCTGAGGTTGTTTTTAAGTAAGTATCTACTGGGAAATATTTATTATCCATGTCCATGTTTCATAAAAGAGTTTTAAAAGGGAATATTTTTAAGTTACTTTTTACTAAAACATCATTTTAAAATATTTTAAAGATTTATTCTTCTAAACCTTTCTCATTAATGTCCATGTTTTCAAAATGGTTTTAAGGATTTATTTGTATGGACATGAATGTTTTAAAATGTTAAATCATTTCAAAAGTTTCAAAGTGGTATGTGACACTTTTATTCAAAAATATCTTTTAAATGGCTTCCTTTATAAATTATGTGACTTTTAAATTATTTTATGAAAAATGGATATTTCTCTCAAAGATTTCTACTAACCATTTTCTACTATATCAACATCATTTACAGGATATTATTCTTGATTGAGGTTGATTTATTATGATACAAATATTCTATATTGTATTTAAGGTTTTGTGATATGTTTGACTATGGATGAGTTATTTTTATGCCATTCATGGTTTATGGATTAAGTATTGACATTTCGTATGCTAGTTTTAATTCGAATGTTTATGTTATGTTTAAACCTTTTCTTATGATGAATATATTTGAATAGTATATTCCAGGTTGGGGACCGGTAAAAGTAATCCCTCTGGGTTAGGTTCTGGTTACAGCAGACCCTCCAGGTTGGAAGTCCAGTTATAGAGGCTCTCCTGGTTGGAGTCCGGTTACAGAGGCTCTCTGGGATGGATTCCAGTTACAGAGGCTCTCTGGGTTTGGGTCTAGTTATAGTTAGCCCATAGGTCCTGGCATGAGGCCTTGACACAGAAATTAAAGTCTGGTACTATACATTCCCTCACTATGAAATTAGTTATTACATGTGATTATTCAACTAGTAGAATATACATGTGCATGTTTATATGGTAATGTTTGATTTATTTTTTCCATATTATGTTAAAGTTTATGTTTAAAAGGCTATTGTTTTTATTACACATCATGCCTTAAAAGTTTATAGCTTTCGCTAAATTATTTACCCTTACTGAGCAACTGTGCTCACCCCATTCTTATGTTTTATTTTCCCAGGATCCCAAGAAGTGTTTTATGTTTGAGATGCAGGGTTAAGCTAAGGGAACAATGTAATTCTAAAAGGAGTTTTTTTATGTTGTATGTTAGAAAATGTAATGTAACGTTCATGTATGTAATATATTTTCCAAGGTCGCTAAACTGATCAGTCTTTCAGGACTTGATTCCTTGTAATCATTCCAATGTATTCAAATAATGCACCGACTCTGGTCTTCTGGGGTTGTGGCGTTACAGATCTTATATTTTATCAACTATTTTTATCATCAATACCAAGTTTTTTACTCAATAAAATGACATATATACATTAAAAATAACAACTAAGTAGTTATAAAACCATCGAAAAAGCCATTGTGTTATAGTAAAAAATATACCTATGCATTTATAAATAACTAAATATGTATGTTAAATTTTTATGGAATGAAAATTTGTGAGCTAATTCATGACCTCATTTCAGAATGTGGTATTTCCCTGAATAATGGGATAATTAATTCGAATGGGTTTTATAAAATTATATTTAAAAAATATTAGTAAAAAACCTATAACCATCAAGAAATTTTATTTGGTAGATGATTTTTATGTAGTTAATAACTTATGGTAGTTCCTAGAATTATTGATCATTTTGATATTAAAAATAATTACTATAAATAGGTCACACAATCTATAGAATATAAATAATCCCAAAACCAAACTAATATTTTTTGGGTTGTTGATGAAATGATGTGATGATTTATTATGTGGTTGCATATAATAAAGTAAAAAATATTCATATAAAACATATCTTATAAGAAAAACTTGATGTATATATAAAGTCCATGGCTATTAATTTCATGCATGAATACGTTAAATATATATATATTTTATGTAATTGTTTCCCTACACTATTCCTTATATTATTTTTAAAGATTACATGATTTATTAAAATTTATATATATATATATATATTAATTATAATTCATATATGTATATTATGAATGTGATATGGTAATTAACCCAGTTAAATAAAATCATTAATTCCCAATCAATTTATGGTCATAAATTTATAATAGAATTTTTGAATATATATTATGATTCACAAGAGTATAAGATCTTGTAGAGATACAAAGTTCACTTATGGTTCAAAATTTAGAGTTATTATTTAAGTTTATTTTCTTTAATAATGAAACATATTTGGAAATATGTATGTTTCCTTTGTGTATTTAAGGCATGTACAATATAAAAATATATTATATTAGGTTAAAAATATTCCTTATATGTTTTACATTAGTTTATAATACTCAATATCTTATTCTGAAGAATATGACATATAATTGGGGGTAGGGAATAATTAATATCATATTGAAATACATATATAATTAATATGAGATTTTATACTTATATAGTGGGTTTAATATATAATCCCTTAATTTATTAACATAATGAAATTCATGGACCTACTTAGGTGGATGATATTATGTTTTGTTCTACTTCAGATGAATGTTATCTAATATATTTAACTGATTTGTTTTTTATAGAAAATTGATAATTAGTGAGTAATATGATACATATTTTCGTGATCCTATTCACATTATTATACTCACATAGAAAAATATATTATATTTATAGATATGTGATTAATTTATATCACATGAGAACACTTTTTTGGTTAAAAATAATTGATGTAATGTTTTGGATATCAAACCAATTTTATAATCTATATTAGAAATTATTATTCTTTTTTAATGATAAAAAACTCAGGTGGTATTAAATAAGAATATATAAATTCTAATTTATTTTAATAATAATATATTTTAAAAATCAATAAAATTATACCTTATAGATTAAGTGATCAAATATAGTTTAATATCTTGACATATATGATGGGACATGATTTATGAAATGTTTAGTGCCTAAGATTCATTATTTAAAGTGATATATTTTTCAAATAATTCTATCAGATCAAGGGATGGCCCCCTTCTCTCCCAGCTCTCCCCTTCTCGCTCTCGGCTCCGCCTAGGGTTTCCTCATGAAACCCTCCACTGCGGGGTCGGCAGTGCGTTTGAGCGCCGTTTTCCTCCCTTTCCCCCCTCATTTAACCTCTTACAGCCTTGTTCCTCTTCGTGATCATCGTGGCGGTGCGTCTCTTCAGGTGTTTGTCTCTCAGGCAGTTTTGTTGGTCCGAAAAAAGTGTCGCTTTGGAAGGCCTGGCCACTTCTCACCTGCTTTGACCTCGCGTTCCACCGTGCCTCTCCAGGTCGGAGCTGGAGTGATGGTAGCGCTGTGGTTTTGGGTTATGGTTCATTGGTCAATGGTTTTTCAGTCATCCCTAGGTCGGCCTACTCTAGTTCTTTACTTTGGAATTTTCTCCCCGTGGTGATATCATCCGGAGCCATCATCCATTTTATCCCTGCCCTGACCTCAAGTTCCTCTGCTCCTCTCTGAGTTGGATGAGGAGCGGCAGTTCCAAAGAGGTTTTGGGAGGTGGTTTTGGTGGCCGATGATGCTCCTCGCTCGGCCTATATTGGTTTGGTTCTTTTCCGCTTCGGCTTCTCAGATCTCTTCTTCACATTTTCACTGAAGGTTTCTGTATTCGGTGATTTTCTGGTGTGGTGATGGATGTCTGCGTCGATGATCGACGATGGTGAAGCGAAGATGGAGCGGTTTTTTCTGTGATGGGACAGTGTTGGGATGACCTTCGGTGGTGTGGCTCCGACGGGGAAGGATGAAGACGACAATCTCGAGCTGTTTTCCTAATGATGATGGTGGTTGGAAGATGAGTGACTAGCTGGCGTGGGTGGGCGATTTTAGGGGATAGGGGTTTTTTTTTTTTTTTTTTAATTTTATGGGGTAGGTTTTTTTTTAATTAGGGAAATGGGTCTCTTGAGCGCCACATGGTCCGGCGCTCAAGAGTTTTGGAAGTGGAGCGCCACTTCAAGTGGCGCTCCACCAATTTTCCGGAAAAAAATCTCAGCGCCACTTGAAGTGGCGCTGAAAAAACAAATTCAAACCGTGCAGCGCCACTTCAAGTGGCGCTGCACCCTTCTGCCGAATTCATTCGGCGCCACTTGAAGTGGCGCCGAAACTCCAACCCATCCTATAAATAGGACCCTCGCCCCCCACCCCATTCCTCATTCCTACCTCACCCACCCCCATTTCTCCCTCCCTATCCCTTCCTCTCTCTCTCTCTCTCAAAGTTTTTTCTTGCGTTCTTCGGTTGCGGTGAAGCCTTGCCTCTTCGGTTGCTCTGCCTGTGTACCTACGTCGTCACAAATTTGAGGTAAATCTTTCTTTAAATTTATTTAATAGTTTTATTTAATAATTTAGTTGTTTAATTTATAGAATTAGTATATAATGTTTGTATTTTATAAATAGTATGGTTTTTTTTAATGTAATTAGATAATGAAATGATTAGTTAGTTAAATAATTAAGCATAATTAGTTGATTAATCAAAGCTAATTAAGTTATTAATTAATCATAATTAGGTAAATAGTTAAATGTAATTAGATTATTAATTAATGATTATTAGCTAATTAATTAATCATAATTAGCAAATTAATTAATCATAATTATTTAATTAATGAATCATAATTAGTTAATTAATTCATTATAATTAGGTTATTAATTAATGGTAAGTAGGTAATAAATAATCATAATTAGTTAATTAAATAATCATAATTAGTTAATATCATAATTAATTAATTAATTAATCATAACTAGTTAATTAATTAATCATAATTAGTTAATTAATTAATCATAATTAGTTAAGTAATTAATCGTAATTAGGTAATTAATTAATCATCGTAATTAGTTAACTAAATAATCTTAATTAGCTAAGTAATTAATCATTATTAGTAAATTAATTAATCATAATTAGTTAAGTAATTAATCGTAATTAGTAAATTAATTAATCATAATTAGGTTATTAATTAATCATAATTAGGTTAATAATTAATCATAATTAGTTAATTAATTAATCATTAGTAGTTAATTAATTAATCATAATTAGGTTATTAATTAACCGTAATTAGGTTATTAATTAATCATAATTAGTTAATTAATTAATCATAATTAGGTAATTAATTAATCATAAGTAGGTAATTAATTAATCCTAATTAGGCTATTAATTAATCCTAATTAGGTTATTAATTAGTCATAATTAGGTAATTAATTAGTCATAATTAGGTAATTAATTAATCATAATTAGGTTATTAATTAATCATAATTAGGTAATTAATTAATCCTAATTAGGTAATTAATGAAACATAATAGGTTATTAATTAATCATAATTAGCTAATTAATTAATCATCATTAGGTAATTAATGAAACATAATTAGTTAATTAATTAATCATAATTAGGTAATTAATTAATCATAATTAGTTAATTAAATAATCGTAATTAGGTAATTAATTAAGCATAATTAGGTAATTAATGAAACATAATAGGTTATTAATTAATCATAATTAGCTAATTAATTAATCATCATTAGGTAATTAATGAAACATAATTAGTTAATTAATTAATCATAATTAGGTAATTAATTAATCATAATTAGTTAATTAAATAATCGTAATTAGGTAATTAATTAAGCATAATTAGTTAATTAAGTAATCATAATTAGGTAAGTAATTAATCATAATTAGTTAATTAATTAATCAAAATTAGTTAATTAATTGATCATTAGTAGTTAATTAATTAATTATAATTAGGTTATTAATTAATCCTATTTAGGTTATTAATTAATCCTATTTAGGTTATTAATTAAGCATAATTAGTTAATTAAGTAATCATAATTAGGTAATTAATTAATCATAATTAGTTAATTAAATAATCGTAATTAGGTAATTAATTAAGCATAATTAGTTAATTAAGTAATCATAATTAGGTAAGTAATTAATCATAATTAGTTAATTAATTAATCAAAATTAGTTAATTAATTAATCATTAGTAGTTAATTAATTAATCATAATTAGGTTATTAATTAATCCTATTTAGGTTATTAATTAATCCTATTTAGGTTATTAATTAAGCATAATTAGTTAATTAAGTAATCATAATTAGGTAATTAATTAATCATAATTAGTTAATTAATTAATCATAATTATTTAATTAATTAATCATTAGTAGTTAATTAATTAATCCTATTTAGGTTATTAATTAATCCTATTTAGGTTATTAATTAATCATAATTAGGTTATTAATTAATCATAATTAGGTTATTAATTAATCATAATTAGGTTATTAATATATCCTAATTAGGTTATTAATTAATCATAATTAGGTTATTAATTAATCATAATTAGGTTATTAATTAATCATAATTAGGTTATTAATTAATCATAATTAGGTTATTAATTAATCCTAATTAGGTTATTAATTAATCCTAATTAGGTTATTAATTACTCCTAATTAGGTTATTAATGAAACATAATTAGGTAATTAATTAGTCGTAATTAGGTAATTAATGGAACATAATTAGTTAATTAATTAATCATAATTAGGTAATTAGTTAACCATAATTAGGTTATTAGTTAACCATAATTAGGTTATTAGTTAACCATAATTAGGTAATTAGTTAACCATAAGGTAATTAATTAATCGTAATTAGGTAATTAATGGAACATAATTAGTTAATTAATTAATCATAATTAGGTAATTAATTAACCATAATTAGGTAATTAGTTAACCATAATTAGGTAATTAGTTAACCATAATTAGGTAATTAGTTAACCATAAGGTAATTAATTAATCGTAATTAGGTAATTAATGGAACATAATTAGTTAATTAATTAATCATAATTAGGTAATTAATTAACCATAATTAGGTAATTAGTTAACCATAATTAGGTTATTAGTTAACCATAATTAGGTAATTAGTTAACCATAAGGTAATTAATTTATCATAATTATGTTGTTAGCGAAGTAGTTATATTATTCAGTGAAGTAGTTATATTAATCAGCGAAGTAGTTATATTAATTAGCGAAGTAGTTATATTAATTAGCCAAGTAGTAGTAAATTGCCTATGGAATATACCTTTGCATTACATTCTAGGAATGATAATGAATTTAGTTTTCAATCTACCTTGACCTCGGTTTGTAATTGAAGTTATGAACTTGAATTTAGTAGTTCAATATATTTTTTGCATATTAAGTGTTAGAGTTATCATGAAATGATTGCTCTCTTGAGTAAAGTATCCCCGGGTAGAGGGGCTTTGGGTCGGACCACCTACTTTCCTGGAGGCTTGCCTTGTCTAGGAAAGTGAATGGGGTTGGCTATCTGTCGCTCCGGGCTTACTCATGTGGAGACTTTCAATTTCATATAACTCTATGCTTTTACATGACATGTTCGTGTACCTCATGCATATAATGCATGTGGATATGTATAAATATATTTGACTTCTATTTTTGGGTAAGTAACACAAACTTGTGGGTTGTGTAAATAGTTACACATCAATATGGTTTGAACATATTGATTTGGTGGAGGGATTAGGATTCCAACATAAATTACTAGAAGCATGCATACATAAATTGATTCTTTAATCAGATTTAATTAATAACAGTGGTTTCTTTTAGATAAAAAAGATGGTCGCCGCTTATATTTATTGCAACGGTCAAATAATTGAGACAGAACAAGGATGCAGTTATAGTATACATCCAGAAGCTGTTGTGATGCTTGGAGGATGTACTACTTTGGAAGCTGTGCAAAGGAAAATCCATCGGAGGTTAAAACTCGCGAGGAATCAAGTAATAGAGTCCATTACATTCAGACATCTTCAATTTATAGATAGGTTTTGGCATGTTCCATATCCGGTAAATGATGATGATGATTGGGAATATATACTTTCATTGGTTAAGTATATACCTGAGAATCAAATGATGGAGTTGTATGTCACTATAGCTACAATGGAGGTTCCATCGACATTGGAAGTTGACCCATCTCAAATTCATGAAACTATGTCATATGCTCCTTCACATCAAGACGTTCCATCAGCATCAGTAGTTATTCCATCATTTCCATCAGCCACAGTTTCAATGGATAGTCCTCCACATACTTTAGATGCATTGGTTGATGAATTTGAGGATGATGACAATTTTGAACAAGATGAAGAGGAAGTTGAAGAAGAAGAAGAGCATGCGGAAGATCAGTCTGTACCAACTCATGCGAGGTTCAACCGACCGTTGAACCATCCTCCACTATTGGCTTCCTGGTCGACTGAAGGCATGAATCGCTTGCCAGAATTTGATTATTCAGTTATCACTCCCAGTTCAGAATTTCCAGGAATCATTGGTGGCATAAATCGAGTGTCAGATAACGATGTTCTGTATATTGGCAGAGAGTTTGAGAGCAAAGAAGCAATGAAAAATGTGATAAAACAATATCACATTGAAAGACATTACTCATATGTTGTAGAAGAGGCAAAGAGATCTTATTATTTGATCCGTTGTGACAAATTTGAATCGAACTGTCAAATGCGTCTGCGAGCTATTATTGATAACACTTTTCACAGCTGGCGCATCACTAGATTTACTCCACACACATGTGTGAACCCAAGCTTGGCACAGGAACACTCTTCATTAGATGTTGAGTTTGTTTCAACTATTATTGTTGAAATGATTAGAGCATGTCAAGATGTCCCCGTGGTTCTGGTCATTGAGCGAATCAAACAGCTTTTTGGGTATCGAATCTCTTACTGGAAGGCATGGGCAGCACGACAAAAGGCTATTGTGAAAGTGTATGGTGATTGGGATGACTCTTATCGAGTTCTACCACAACTGTTGGAGCTTCTACGCCACAATAATCAAATAGTCTATCGGTTACATACAGTTGAATATGTTAACCAACAGAACCAACTTGACCGCTCAATGGTTGTGTTTGATAGATTATTTTGGACATTTTTACCATGTGTGGCGGCTTTTAGACATTGCAAGCAGTTCATACAAATTGATGGCACATTTCTGTATGGAAAGTATACCGGAACTTTATTGATTGCCGCCACACAAGATGGAAATCGAGCCCCTCTGCCTATAGCATTTGCAATTGTGGAGAAAGAGAACTTCTCATCATGGAGCTGGTTTCTGGCATGTCTCCGAGAGTTTGTTACGGATGCAGAAGGGATTTGTCTTATTTCTGATCGCCACCGTGCAATCAAGGAGGCGATAAAGTCTGAGGGTCTTTCGTGGAGACCACCATATGCCCATCATCGATACTGTATTCGACACATTGCCAGCAATTTGCGAAAGAAGTTCAAGAATGAGTCGATGAAAAAGGCAATCTTAAAAATTGGTATGAACATCCTTTTCTGTTTAAAATGTTTTTGTCGTAGTTATTTTCATAACTATTCAGATGACTGCTTGTATGATAGCATATGAGCCTCAACAACAAAGGATGGAGGAGCGTCTTCAAGATATCCACAGAGTGAATCCAGAAGTGTATGATTACATGATGCAAATTCCAAAGCAGAAATGGTCGTTGGCATATGATGATGGGAGGAGATATGGTCATATGACGACCAACATCGTAGAATGTATAAATGGAGTTTTCAAGGGTGTTCGAAAACTACCTATCACAGGTAAATACGAATATTTCAATATATGTTACTCAGAAGAGTTACTATTATAATATAATATTTGTATAATGTCATAAATCTAAATTTCAGGATTGGTACAAGAGACCTTCTATCGTAGTGTAAAGTACTTTCTGGAACGAGGAAAGCAAGCTGAAGAGGGCTTGAACAGAGGGATGCGCTATGGACACCATTTCCAACGCGAGCTAGATACAATTCTTCAGGAGGCCGCAACTTACCGTGTAACTGCATTTAATCGTCCAGAGCAACGATTTGAGGTCGCTGAGCCCGGTGATGCTATGGCATGTAGCAATGGTCGTGTGCGAGTTGTTTTATTGGAGAAGCGTTACTGTGATTGTGGCAACTTTCAGGCACTGAGATATCCCTGCGGCCATGTGATTGCTGCATGTGCTTACGTACACGTATCTTGGGAGCAGTTCATTGATCCAGCTTATCGACTCGAGAGCATCAACTCCTGCTACAATACTCCGTGGATGCCAATCGGGGAATATCAGAATTTTCAGCTGCCTGATGGCGCACCCACGCTTCTACCAAACAGCAACAGACTTCGACCTAAAGGGAGGCCAAAGTCGACTCGTATTCGGAATGAGATGGATTGGCCTAGTGAACATCCAGCTGGACGGCGGTGCAGCATATGCCGCCAGGAAGGTCATACGAAGACACGTTGCCCTAGACACATAGGGCAATCATCTAATGGTTAAAATGAATCATGTATTCTATCAGTTACTGTAAAACTTTGTACATGTAATTATTTTTATCATTTCACCATTTTTAATCATATTTGTCTTACTTGTAAATAGGGTAATTTTTTGAAAATGTACCACGATTTCACGTGACATTTTTTGTCGAACGATCAACATTACATGAGTAGCTTTAAACAAACAACACCAACTCAAAAAAAGGAATGTACCTGTATAAGAAAACAAAACCATTTGAAGGCAGGTATTATACCATCAGGAAGAGAGATTCTAGAAATGTGCAATGTTATGACAAACCTTTAGATGAAATGTGTCAGTTCCCCACTAGATGTGCATGTTTCTTCAAAATTTTCAGGCTGGAGATAATCCACCATAGGTTTCACATAGCCTTATGTCTTCCATGGATTAATGTCAAACACTTCAACCAATTTGTTTACTTTATGGGGAAGTAAAACCTCATTCCTTTGAATATGCACATTACCATGAACATATAAAATCATAATTTTGCAAGGAAAACTACTAATCTCATGTTCACTGAAATACCCCTTAACGTAAGAATGATACAAATAGTGTAAGTACCCAATAACAAGATTCCAATCCATTTTGAAGGATAATGGGGATGACAAGGAAACATCAACCCCCAGGCCCACCCCTTCCACCCATTCAACCAACTTCGGTAACTCCTATAGAAGTAGTTTTTCAAAAAAATGAAATGTCACACCACCACAGCTTTCTACATCCATATTAACCCCCCAATTCAGTTTCATTAAATGTGGACAGTTCCCATTTTTACCAAAGTCAATGATGCACTATTAAACCATCACTTTTCAACCCCCGCCTCAAAAATACAAAATGCTTTGAGGGATGAGAAATGATTCGGTGCATTTTAGAACATTGAAATGTGTCGAATCATTTCTCATCCCTCAAAGCATTTTGTATATTTGAGGGGGGGGGGTTAATAGTGCATCATTAACTTTGGTAAAAATGAGGGCTGTCCACATTTAATGAAACTGAATTGGGGGGTTAATATGGATGTAGGAAGCTGTGGTGGGGTGACATTTCATTTTTTTGAAAAACTACTTCTATAGGAGTTACCGAAGTTGGTTGAATGGGTGGAAGGGGTGGGCCTGGGGGTTGATGTTTCCTTGTCATCCCCATTATCCTTCAAAATGGATTGGAATCTTGTTATTGGGTACTTACACTATTTGTATCATTCTTACGTTAAGGGGTATTTCAGTGAACATGAGATTAGTAGTTTTCCTTGCAAAATTATGATTTTATATGTTCATGGTAATGTGCATATTCAAAGGAATGAGGTTTTACTTCCCCATAAAGTAAACAAATTGGTTGAAGTGTTTGACATTAATCCATGGAAGACATAAGGCTATGTGAAACCTATGGTGGATTATCTCCAGCCTGAAAATTTTGAAGAAACATGCACATCTAGTGGGGAACTGACACATTTCATCTAAAGGTTTGTCATAACATTGCACATTTCTAGAATCTCTCTTCCTGATGGTATAATACCTCCCTTCTCATCTCACCTTACCAAGAAAAATTATCTAGAGCTTTTGAGGTTGATTTATACTCAGGGGCATGACAAAATTGCAAAGATGTTTCTATTGTTACTAGACACATAGGGCAATCATCTAATGGTTAAAATGAATCACGTACTCTATCAGTTACTGTAAAACTTTGTACATGTAATTATTTTTATCATTTCACCATTTTTAATCATATTTGTTGTACTTGTAAATAGGGTAATTTTTGGAAAATGTACCACGATTTCACGTGACATTTTTTGTCGAACGATCAACATTACATGAGTAGCTTTAAACAAACAACACCAACTCAAAAAAAGGAATGTACCTGTATAAGAAACCAAAACCATTTGAACTATTAAATGAAAATGTCATCAGTTTTTTATAATGAAAGATGAACTTATAGTGACTACAAAACAAAAACGAGGAAACTCTGAACGTCTTCACCCCAACACCCCAACACGGGAGACAACAACTAACCCAATGTGTTTATGCTTCTTTCAAAATTATATGCTAAATTACATATCTTACATGATAAAAGTCATAACTTACATGAAATTAATGTTTTATTGTTTGCACATTCAGATGGAGCAGCCACTTTTATCTTGCCAGGAGACGCACGTGTCGCGCGATGTGTTGGCGCGACGACCTGTTAGACATCTTCATGTTCGGAGAGCGCACCGTTTTCATCATGAGGCACCGCCGGCATCTATTTGTCCATACCTTAGACGTGCAGGCTTTTATGGAGTCGCTATGTGTGACTTCAAGACCATCGACCATCATTTGATAGCTGCATTGGTTGAGAGATGGCGGCCAGAGACACACACATTTCATCTCCCAGAGGGGGAGATGACTATTACATTAGAGGACGTTGCCTACATGCTGGGGTTACCTATCCATGGAGATGCAGTTACGGGGGCCAGTACCGGCGATTGGGTTGCAGTCATACAGAGGCTGCTAGGCATTGACGTCATCGGCGCACGGGGTGTCCTTCAGGGTTCGCGCTTGCGAATGAGGTGGCTCGATCAGCATTTCGACGTCATTCCAGATGATGCAGACGAGGAGACGCTTCTTCAGCACACACGTGCATACATTTTGCGGCTGCTCGGAGGCATGTTGTGCGTCGACTACTCCACCGCTTTGGTACACATGATGTACCTCCCATTACTTGAGGATCTGGATCAGACTGCGACATACAGTTGGGGATCCGCTGTATTAGCACATCTGTACAGATCTCTCTGCACCAGTTGTCAGGCCAATTCACATCAGATTGCAGGTTGCATGGTGTTAGTACAGATGTGGGCCTGGGAGCGTTTTCCACGCATCGCTCCTCGAGTTGTCGCACCGCTTGCACCGGAGCTGCTTCAGGACTGTCCTCGGGGACGATGGTATGTCTACGTCATTACTTTCGGTTATTTAGTACTTTTGTTATTGTTTTTTATAAACTTACCGTAGGTTACTCTTTTTTCACCAGGTGGAGTCAGTCTCAGAAGTTTGCACATACTCCGAGACATAGTGTGCACAGCTTCAGACAGATATTCGATGCTATAGTGCCGGCTGATGTAAGTTAAATAGTACGTTTTTGTAAGAAAATTTGTTTTGTTATCACTATTTTAAGTTATTTCAATATAATCTCAGTAAAATTATCATGCTATTATATGACTTATTTTTTGAGTTTACATTTCAGGTTTCATGGACTCCTTATACAGGTTATGTCTACGCATCACTTCCACTATACTGCACATCTTTGGCTGGAGATCGTGCTGCAGTAGTACCACTCATTCACTTCCACATCGTTGAGTGGCACCAGCCAGACCGGGTCATGCGCCAGTTCGGTTTTATACAGCATATCCCCTTGGCACCGCGACAGTCTACCGAGTTACATTCGATTGTGCTTATAGGTAGACAGACGACAGACTGGCGGCGACATCATGCATCTTATATCCAGCTTTGGGACAGGCGTGCCCGATTCAGTATCTTTCCACAGGGATATATCACATCACACTCTGATTTATCTGATCAGGGGGATTATGCACACTGGTATCGACGACATACCATCATGTACCTTACACGTCAGGGGATTGGCATTCAGCGATTGGTATGTTTACTAAGATTTATTAATTTTGTTTAACTCATTTTTGATATTAATTTGATTGTCATTTCATTTGCAGGCAGACGCCATTGGTCAGCTTGCACATTCCACGCAGCCTCAGGAGCATGCATATATTCTGCGGGAGGTCGTTCATCGGGATGTGGTGGCTCTATTGGATCATCTCCGGTTGATACGTGACAGTTTTTTTGATGAGGAGCCACAGATATATCCTGATCCATATCTTCAGGCAGAGGCACCTGAGGATGACGATGTCCCTGCTATGCCTGCTGAGGAGGATGCACCGCCACCACCGCCGCCAGCTGGACGACAGAGACGAGCACATCCGGGGGGGCAGAGGCGACCACATCGACATCCGAGAGCGGCTCCTGCAGATGTCGTCGCACCACAGACAGACGATCTCGCCCAGCCGACTGATGATTTTGCACAGCAGGGAGACATTTATATACCGCATATGGCATCTCCGCAGACTACTATGGACTTCGATCTGGGTGCAGTCACACAGCTTATGGCGGCCCCCTCTCCTCCCGACGAGGCCTTCTTCAGTACCCCATTTCTACCATTTATAGGAGCTTCAGAGCCATATGTCACCCCATATGGTTTTGGGGCATCCTCACATGATTTTGGGGCGTCCTCACATGATTTTGGTCAGTCCTCTACACAGCATCATGAGGAGGCACCAGAAGCACCGGAACAGGAGGAACCTGCAGAGAGGACACCGGAGCGACATGGACGTCGGACGCGGAGAGGACGTGACATTCAGACACCGCGTTGTGGTACCGGGGGGCATCGTCGTTGATGTTTTTGGATGTGATGTTGTATATATTAAAAAACTTATTCACTATGATAAGTAATTGTTGTTTAAGTCAAACAAGAAAATCAAAAATCTATTAAATACAAACTTATTTCAATTAACTATTAAATTATAAAGTACAGGTACAATATAAACAAAATTTGTCACAGCGAGTTAACCATTAATAATTAATAATTATAATGACAAATAATAATTAATAATTAATAATTATATTACTAACTAATTAATTATTGTATATAAAATAATAATATTTTATAGACGTTCAAAGTCACATAGTTGAAACATTTTTAAGTTACAACTAGGTGGTTTTGAAAGCCTATAAAATATTTTCTATCGACATTTTTTACGTAATTTTTTTATTTTCATCTATTCAGTATATGTTTAATCCAAGTTTCAAGTTTCATTCATATTGGTCATATGAATTATGTTTTATAGACGTTTAAAGTCACATAGTTGAAACATTTTTAAGTTACAACTAGGTGGTTTTGAAAGCCTATAAAATATTTTCTATCGACATTTTTTACGTATTTTTTTTATTTTCATCTATTTAGTATATGTTTAATCCAAGTTTCAAGTTTCATTCATATTAGTCATATGGATTATGTTTTATAGACGTTCAAAGTCACATAGTTGAAACATTTTTAAGTTACAACTAGGTGGTTTTGAAAGCCTATAAAATATTTTCTATCGACATTTTTTACGTAATTTTTTTATTTTCATCTATTCAGTATATGTTTAATCCAAGTTTCAAGTTTCATTCATATTGGTCATATGAATTATGTTTTATAGACGTTTAAAGTCACATAGTTGAAACATTTTTAAGTTACAACTAGGTGGTTTTGAAAGCCTATAAAATATTTTCTATCGACATTTTTTACGTATTTTTTTTATTTTCATCTATTTAGTATATGTTTAATCCAAGTTTCAAGTTTCATTCATATTAGTCATATGGATTATGTTTTATAGACGTTCAAAGTCACATAGTTGAAACATTTTTAAGTTACAACTTGGTGGTTTTGAAAGCCTATAAAATATTTTCTATCGACATTTTTTACGTAATTTTTTTATTTTCATCTATTCAGTATATGTTTAATCCAAGTTTTAAGTTTCATTCATATTGGTCATATGAATTATGTTTTATAGACGTTCAAAGTCACATAGTTGAAACATTTTTAAGTTACAACTAGGTGGTTTTCAAAGCCTATAAAATATTTTCTATCGACATTTTTTACGTAATTTTTTTATTTTTATCTATTTAGTATATTTTTAATACATGTTTTAAGTTTCATTCATATTGGTCATTTAGATAATATTTTATAGGCTTTCAAAGTCACATACTTGAAACATTTTTAAGTTTCAAGTAGGTGGTATTGAAAGACTATATGTTTAACAATATTTCAATTTTTTTATAAATAGTTACTTATAACTATGTAAATATATACATGTATAAATATATAATTATATATATACAAGTATAACTATAATTACAATATAATTCTAAATATAATTATAAATATAATTCTACACACACACATACACACACACATATATATATATTTATATATGAATATTAAATATATTTATAAATAAATTTTAGATATATATGTAACAATATTTTTATAATTATATATTTTAAATATATTCATATTCATATAATTATAAATATTTATATTTAAAGATTAGTTTATAATTATATAATTACAAATATATTTTTTATTTAAAAAATATATATAAATAGATTTATATTTATAAATATTTATTTTTAATTATATATATACATAATTATATTTATATACACACATATAATTATATATATACATAAATATAATTTCATAATTATATAATTATAAATATAATAATAATTAATTTAGCATTTTTAAATACATATTTATAAGATTATTTTTAAAATTTTATTTATTTATTTTGAAATTATTTATTAAAAATAGATGAGGTGAAAAACAATTAAAAAAAAAGAAAAAAAAAAGGGTGGCAGCGCCACTTGAAGTGGCGCTAGCCACCCGAATTGTTGAGCGCCACTTCAAGTGGCGCTCAACAAACCCATTTAGCTAATTAATTCTAACCTAGACCCATTTTAATAAAAAAAAAAAAAAAAAACCCATCCCGGCAAATTTGCCGGCGTGGGTGCCTTGTGGTTCGTGGCCACCTCAGGGTTGGCGTTAATTTTTTGAATTTCAAACTCGGTTTTTGGTTTTTGGTCTTGGATCTCGCATGATGTACGTGGTTATCGTTTTCCCTTAAATCGGTTTTCAGAAAATCAAATAAAAATATAAATATTAGTAGTAGTAGTAGTCATTAAGTCTAATATATATATGTAAAATGTTTCTGTGAGACACAAAACATGATTAGTATATACTAATATTTTATGAGGTCCATAATCATTTGATATTTAATAAATCAATTACTACTCTAGTAAATTCAATTTTGTTCACCTAACTTATAATTTATTAGCTTTTCATTTCAAGTGACAACGAGTTAAAATATTTTCCAAAAAATATTTAATTTAATATTAAAATATTCACTATATATTAAGTTCAATAGGTAGTAATAATGAGAATTATAAACATTTTAATGATTTAGGATTATTTTATAAATTATTTTGAAACAATAAAACTACATCAAATCTATATAACTTTTTCTAATAAGTTTTATATAAAATTGTTTTAGATTATAAAAAAATTATCTATATAACATAGAAACTTTCTATTTAATTAACTATATTAACCATTAAATTGATAGATGATAATATAATATAACACTTATAAAATTATTTAAATTATATCCATGACTCCATATTTTTTAGATAACATAATGTGATAAAATAATTTCATCCTAAAGAGTATAATATCAATTATAACTATAATAAATTGTTTTTTATGTGGTCAATAGGGAGGGACATAGAAATAGAGGTTTATATTTCACTTATTTTTTCTAAAAATGAAACTAAAGATATAAATAATTTATGAATTATAATATATTAATGGGATACATGGTAATATAATTGTAAAATCAATTAAAATTTTGGGACACTAACTATTAAGGTCATTTATGTCCACTAAACTGACTTTCTCAAGTGATGAAATTAAGGATCAATTGGAAAAACATTAGTTTTTAGTAAATCATGAATTTTTGTAAATAACTATTAAAATCTAATTCATTGTATCATGTTCATCATGATTGTTACAGCTACACATTAAATTAAATATTTATTTATATTAGAGTTTATATAGTAAATCAATTACCATATATATTTTTCCAACAAATCCTTGGACCACTAAATTAGAATGAAAATGTTAATTATTGGAAATATAATATACTAAAGAAAATTGGGTGTTTTCTCTCAAGTAACATATTATACACTAGTTGTGAGACATAAATATAATGTTAAATTATGAAATTGGATGTAATAAAATACAAATCATTACCTTCATGTCTATATTTTATCCAATCAAGGGATAATGTTTCACATTTTAATCCTTGATTTTGGATAGCTAAATTTAATATATTAATGATATCCAACTAGGATACCATAGAGAAATTTATTTTCATATACATCATGTTACTAATATGTTTTTATTTAATATATTATTTATTCTAATTGGTTTCTTTATGTTTGGGTGAAAAACCTAGAGATTCTTGTTATTATTTCAAGGAAAAACTCTTTGTCAACATGATCTAGAAAATAATATGGGGGAAATATATGGGATATTGGTGGAACACTAATTACAATTTCATCTTTAGTCATATAGTTTGATGACCATGTAGTAAGAATATACGATAAAAAATAAGTCTTTTTTATTTAAAAATGTATTTATCATTATTTTAACTAACTATTTCTTTAAAAAAATTCGAGACCCACAATAGGAAATCTACTACTCATCACCAAGATTTTTTACTTGCTCCAATCCTTTATTATTTATTATTTCATAGTGATTCATTGGTGGAAATTCAAGGTTGGGGATCCATTATTATTCTTATCATCTCTCTATGATTTTCTTCCCCAGTTTTTTTTTATTACTCATTGTGGGATGTATTAATAGTTTGGGTTCCTCTAAAATTTTAATGTTTTCCATTCATGTTTTTTAAAAGAATTTATAAACAGTAATTTACATTTATTTTGTTCAATCCTTTAATTAAATTTTATTTTTTGTATATTATTATCTATATTTCACCTTATATAGTGAAATTAAATTTATTTTCCATGGAATTATGTTTTCTTTTGGTTATCTATATTTAATTATTTGTGATTATTACCTTAATAAAGAGAAACAATTGTTTTTTTGAAAGTATTGTTTCATTTTTTAATTACTATAATTCTGTATCATGTGGTTTTATTTTGATATACCTAAAATGAATTAAATTCAAAATATTATTTTACTTATTTTATTTTTAAAAAATTATACATAAAATATTTTTAATTTTAAAATGTTAATTACAAGTTTTTTTAAATTTATAGACTTTTTTGAATGATTAAAATGCGAAATATATTTTATTATGTATTATTAAGATTCCCTAAATAAAATATATGATATTTTTATATTTTATGGAATTTAACAGTTTGATATTGATCTAAAAGTTCGTTCTTCTATATAAGAATATATATGAAATTATTTTTGTGGATTAATAAAAAAAGAGATACTTAAATTATTGGTTTTAAGAACTTATAGGAATACTAGGGTATCTATAATGGAATTCTAATGAAAATAGTTATTATAGAAAAGATTAAACTATAACTTGTGCTCTTATGTTTTGATTTCACTCTACCGAGTTGGATTCCCCTAATCAAGTTGAGCGTACCCAAGTCAGGGTGTCATAGGAAAACACTAAAATCAAGAGATATGGACTTATAAAGTATTGTCTGGGTTTTTATCCTTTTAGACCTAGTAGTTTATCTTGTAAAAAATTAGTGTTTCTTAATTATTTAGAATAAATTTTGTTATCTGGTATTTTATAAAAAGATAGGGTGTGTATGATTTTTTTTTCTGATATATACTTTCATATAAATTGTAATATCTTTTTAATCAATCTTGAATATATAATATACGATAAAATAATTACCTTGATTTCATAATTCAATCATATTTAAAGGTGTTATAATTATTACTTATAATCTATCATATATCATTTTTCATTAAGAAAAATGTATAATATTTTTTGGAGTATCCTGAAGGTTTTATAAACACTCCTTATAAGACCATATTTTTGTGCACATGGATTTTATTATCCATGAAAAATGTTTAAGGGAATGCATTCCTAACTTTTTTTATGGAACATATGTCTATATAAAATATGTTATTGTATTGGTGATAGGTGGTATGTGATTTTATTTCCTAAAATTATAGATATTATTTTTTTCAATTTAATTTTGGGATGTATTCTATATAGGGCTACATCAACAACCTATATCTCTATTTTTTGACAATTATCATATGTTGGGTAACACCTTTATAGAACATAAATATTTATTGATGTATTCTTAAAAAAATATTTTTTATAGGTTTTCTATTCAATTTTATGTTATATGTTATTCTTATACCTAGTTTGGTTTAGTTTATAGTGAAATATAGTTTCTTTATTTTAGTATGGAAGGTACATTTTTTGGATACATCATGGTATACTTATTATATAAATCCATGTATTGATTTTTAAATAATATTTAAGGTGATATCATTCATAAATATTAATGTATGATGTCCTCAAGGATTCTTCCAGCCATTTTAAATTAAGAAAAATATTTGTACCTTGTAAAAAATAGATCATGTTTCAAGATTGGATACTAATACCTATATGTTAAAAATATTTATAATACCTATCATTAAAAATATTATTAGGGGTGATATGGGAAATTTGTGATAGTATTTTTGGGAATCATGGTGTATTTTATATGATAGTTTCTTGATAATACTTTTAGTGAAGATACTTGAGTTACCAATAGAAATAGATAAGTTTATTTTGGTTATTTAATTGTTTTTGGATGATATTTGACATATTTTTATTAATATTGGAGTTATTTATTTTTATATTGTGATTTTGATGATTTTTATGAAATATAATGTTTTATAGTGAAAAATAGAGAAGAATCTAGGATTCAATATATAATCAAATGGAATAAAAAACATACAAGTGTATTATACAAGACACCAAGAGGCATCTTGGGAGTCCCATACACTTATATGCATGTTTAAATGGACTATGATTTTAGATACTTCACCATATAAAGAGATTAATTTTTTCATTATTTTTTATGGATAATTTTATATGATCATATTGAAAATTAATGATATATATATATATATGGTTTTTATAAAGATTATGAGGTGATGGTGTGAATTTATAAAAGTAATAAAATGATTTATGTTAGCTGATATGATCTGTATTAGATGTTTTAAACATATTTTTATAGAGTATTGTATTTTTTGGAAAATTGGTTAAAAAATTCTACCTAGAGAGGATCTTATAAATTCTTAATATAAGGACACAAGTAAATTTTTAAAGTTTTGACCACTTATTGATACTAACTTGAATGATAAAATAAACTAAACTAACTCAAATTTATAAATAATATAAAATTTATATCCATCTCAGTCTATAAATTGATCTTAGAAATTCAATTTTATGAACCCACCTTTTATTCATGATGATAAAAGTGATCAAGATTCCATAGTGTAGCATAATAAGAACGGATGAATTTTTACTTTTCTCTAGAACCCTAGAAAATTTAGGGTATATTTTTTATCTATATACTAATACTTATCAGTAATAGATATTTTTACTTAGTAGTGTGGGCTACGCTTCATGAGGACCTATCCGTGAGGGGATTTAGATATTTTAAATAAAATTAGTTTTTTCATGATTACCTAAAGATTTATATGGTATTTTAATGTCCTAACCATCATAAGTGAAATGACACTTTTATGGAGTACAAAACCTATTTTATTAAGTTGGTGTAATTTTCACGCATGCTTATGTTTAATGATGCTCTGAAGGATCATCTATTTGAGATAGAGTTGTGAGCTTTAAACATAATGAAGGATTTATTTTTTCATGACCTCATATACTAAAGTGGTTAATAATTTAATGATGGATGGCGTGAATATTATGGGGATGACATGTATAATTAATAATATTGTAACTAATTATGGTAGAATTAGTATATACATCGGTCAAAAGAGAAAAATGAGTGTTTAAAAGGGGTGGAAGAGGATGTTCAAAGGGAGAATCTAATACTATATCTTTATAATTATATGTATTTGGGTTATTTTTATATTTCTAAATATGGAAGTAATTATATGAGAAATATATAAATATATAAATATATATATAATATTAAATAATCCCAATAAACTTCTCTTCAGTGTGGTTGGATGGGATATGCATTGATGTTTTGTTGGAGTATAATTCCTTAGGGTGGAAAGGATTTTTTTTAGTTATAAAAAGGGATCTTATATTTCATCTGATACATATAAATCTATTTAGACTCATTATTAGAGACTTAGATAAAGAAAATAACCTCCATGAGGATATTTTCATAGGTATAAAGGTTTATAATTTAAATGATAATTTAATGGTAAAAAAATTGATCATTTATTTTTTATTGATCATGCACTTATGAAATCAGAGGTTGGGATTGTGGAAGTTAGAGGTACTATAATTATTTTTATCTCTAATGGTTATAGAATTATTTGATACGTGTTCCTCACATTCTTCCAAATATTCAAATGTAATTTACCACCTATAACTACAAGTGGTACTTATTCCACATTATAAATAAATCACTGATTCTTCTTAAAGGAAGAAGGATGGTGGGTTCTACTTCACTTTTTGAAATATTACTATTGATGTTGAAGTTATACAAAATATTCTAATCCTTGGAAATGAAATATTTTAACTTTATTTTAAGTATAGTCTTGATAGTTAACTCAAAATAATATATTTATTGATATCACTAGATCAAGGTGTTTCTCTAACCTAACAAAAACACCCATGTCATTTATAGTGATGAGACCTAAGATCAGGTAAGGTGTGATTGGTTTTTAAGGATATTAGTACTATAAATTCTTCTTTATAATTTTTTTTTATTGATACTATATTATTAATTTCTGAATATTGACTTCCAATAATGATTTATATATATCTATTTTATCATTCTATAAAATGAATCTAATGAGGTTAAATTACTTCATTGGTATATATATAAATCTATTATTTAGAATTATTTAACTATATTAACATTAGAGATAGAGTTTGGGTTATAAAATAACCTACTTGTGAAAAAGTGTTAATTATCTATACCATTATATAAAATGGATCCCACTGAATTAATTTTTTTGAAAATATAGTTAGTACGTCTTAAAATAATGAGTCTCATTTACTTGATTGTGTTACTCATAGAAACACTAGTCCATATTACTAAAATGGAAGATATAATC
The DNA here is from genome assembly GCA_963277665.1 of Viscum album. Classification (NCBI taxonomy): domain Eukaryota; kingdom Viridiplantae; phylum Streptophyta; class Magnoliopsida; order Santalales; family Viscaceae; genus Viscum; species Viscum album. The sequence goes on along the minus strand of OY728138.1, from coordinate 808,005,544 downwards.
ATTTATTTATGTATGGATTATTGGAATCACAACCTTAGGGAAATAAAAACATAGTACACATTACAGAAAATTGAAAATCTATTTAGTTAACATAAATGATTGGGATGGTATTCTAAGTATGACCTCCCATTAGGACAAAATGTTTTGAGTATGGGGGAACTATATATTCCTAATACTATTTTAAAGATAATTAATTAACATTACAAATATTATGTGATTATAATTGGGATAAATAATTCTATATCAAACTTTATGGCCTTTATTTACTGTATCATCCATATATATCTCAATACAATGTACACGGTGTTTATAGATGATATATTTGTATATTCCAGGTGAATAGAGGATCAAGATAACCATCTCAATATTGTTTATATGATTATCAAATAATATATATTTTAGAATATATTATATAAATTAAAACTTAGTATAAATTTAATGTTTTTAGGTCATGTGGTTTTTGAAATGGGGAATGCTTTGGGAAAAAATAATATTTATTCAGTGATTCCATTGAAGAACATATATTTTTTTTTTGAAATCAGGTATTTATTTACAATGGTAGGATATTATAAAAATTTCATACATGAATTATTAAATTTGGATTCTATTAGGATTTCATTGGCATTCAAGGGAGTGATGTTTTAATGTTGTGTTGAATTCCATAAAAATATTTTTAGTAAAAGGATAGTTTTACTTCAACTTTTATGTTGATTCTTCCAATAGTAACATATATTTTATATATATATCACATATTATTAGATTAATATTCAATACAAAACATTATTATCCACACCATAAATATAAATTTTTAGCATCTTTGGAAACTTGGATACATAAAAAAATAGTTCAAAAAAATATCTACATCATCTCCCACTTAGTTCTTTATAACAATCACCCTTCTTAGATACATAATACGTAAAATATTTCTTAATATCATATAGAAAAGAGAACATAATAAAGGGTGAGATCAAATTCTTAGTAAGGGTAAAAAAGTGATATATCAATGATAATTTAAACATAACATGAGAATAATGGGTATAATAACCTCAGCTTAAACTTTAAAAATCATATACAATAATTATTATATCATAAACATGTATCACAACATAAAACTTGGAAGTTCGTATGACATGAATCATAATGGGGTAAAGTAATATGATCCATGAGAACATAAAATTATAATAAGATCATGTCATAAAAGATTTTCATAAATTATGGAATAATCATAGTCATATTAATATTATGTCAAGGAAACCCACCATGACATTCATAAAATCTTTGGCTTGGGATAACCACCTATATATCTGATTTGGGCTTGGGATAACATCATGTGTACTCACTTCCGGGCTCAGTTTAACCTATGATGTACCCTTTGAGACCATAAAACATTAATCTATATCCAATTCATCATAGGGAAATGTAAAATTTCCCCAACCTGTCATATAATCATAAATCCATTCATATGTATGCAACTATTTCATAAAAACATTCATCATAACATAAACCATGAAAAAGAAAATGAGTTTCATCAATATTTCATCATCATAACCATTAACCATCCAAATAAATAATATATAAGGTATCATTGGATCATATCCCCTATAAATACAAAGTAATATCAGATGATGTTATCATAGATGAAAAAATCATTTAAAATATCACTATAATTTTTCTTGAGGGAAATTCCAATTTTATTTTAAAATCACATATTAAAATATAAAAACTTCCCCAATGTTAATGAATTTTTTTTTAAATAACCATGAAAAACATGTTAAATAATCTCTAAATAATTTATCATTCAGGATAGTGGGAAATTTCATTCATATCATGTATGTTCAAAAATAGATTTATTTCACATTTTCTGTAAAATTAAAAAGTACCACATTCAAGAAAAAGATTCCTTATAATTTTTTAAAAAGTAAAACATGGGGTGAAATGAAATTAAACAATATTAGAATAATTTTAAAAAAAATTATTGATTTTTTTAGAAAACATGGATAAGAAAGAAAAAGTATTTTCAATAGAATAGGTAAATAAATTCGGTTTTCCCAAAAAATGTTTTTTTTCATATCTTAAGTACCTAAAGAAAAGAAAATTAGATTAAAATATGTATTCTAAATAAATATATTAAGGAGAAGAAAATTCATGAGATTATTGAGATATAAATCATGAAATTTCATCATCATAAACCTAATCTTAAATAATCCCGGTAAACAATGTGATTATAACATAAACCCCTTACCCCGAGTTCAAATTCCTTAAAATGTTTTTTAATATAATATATAATAAATATAAATTTATTATAATTCTATAATATATTCATTTAAATACTCATAATATAATAAATTTTCCAATTATAAAATCTGAACACCCATTTTCAATAATTTTTAAATAATATATTTGTTTTTTTGTGTTAAGTGTTTCTTTTTTCATGAGAATTTTTGTATGGTTGTTTTGGTACATATACTTTTATCATGGTTCCATCACATAATAAATATTATTTATAACATAAATTTCATATATATTTTTATAATCATATATAAAAGTTAAATATAGAAAAATGAATCACTGCGTTAATGGAGACGGTATGTCGTTCGTACACATTAACACTGTTTTCACTTTTTGAAGGATAGATCAAAATAATGGTAAAAAATAATTAATCTTTACATAATGATTATTATATCATATATATTCATTAAATATATCCTTATTACCATATATTCAAATAATGAGTGTAAAATGAATCGCATCACTTCGTGGAGGTGGTAGTCCACTCGTACGCATGAGAAATGTTATCGTTATCCAATGAATTGAAAGGTAAGAAGGAATATATGATATTATCATAACATAATAATAATAATTTCATAAATATAATGTATAGTCTTTAAACTCATCATAATAATCTTTTATTAAAGTTAGTGGTGAAAAATGAATTGTACCTCTACATGGTGGTGGTAGTGTATATATGCGTGTGGGCGACACTTCACTTCCCATTTAATTGAAAATAGGGTGGATAATGGTGGTTTAATGAAAATAATAATATTTAAGTATATTTACGATACTAAATTTATTATCTTATGATTATTACCATAGATTTATAGATGGAAGAAGAATAAATAAACCAAAAGGGGTCGGGTAGGATGATTCCCACTTCTTTGGTAGGCCTCCATTAGATTTTTCTTAAGGACCATTGGAATGGTCTTTAAAGAAGAAAAAAAACAATAATTATTATATAGGGAAGTTTAAAAGTTAATTAATCTCTGTATAGTTGATTTATATGGCTCAAAGTGGTGTAAAGAAATGAGATAATGGGTTTCCTTTTATATGGGAGGAAAAGGACACACATGGAATTACAAAAAAAATATTAAAATATAATTAAGTAACACTAAAGAGAAATTTATAAAAATGGATATATAATCAAAGAAAAAAGTGTATAATGTCTAAATATCATCATAAAAAAAATTTATAGAGTTTTCGGTGTCATTTTAAACCTTACCTTTTGGTTCAACCCCTTCATTGACTGATGTTAACCCGAAGTGGTGTGACAATGCTTTTAATCATAAAGGTTTATAATTATACTTAAAAGTTAAAAATTATATCATAAATTTAAAAGGGGTGATATTGAAGAATATTTATCATTATAATTTTTCTATTTCACATTTTTTATGCTTCTTAAATACTTTAATAAAATATCATTTTACATAAAACATCATTAATGTCATTTTTATAGTATTCATTTAAATTATAATTAAATTCATCATGATAGTTAAATAATTATAATATAAATATTTTACACATCCATAATATTTTATTTTTATCAAAAAAAATCATGGATTATAATAATTCATCCAAATAGTATTGCTTTTATTTTTTTAAATCATTTATTATTTTTCTATTAATTTTTTACATGTTGTGTTGGCATTGAGAAATTATTTAAAGTAATTATTAAATTACTAAAAATATTAAATAAATAACCATGATAATAAAATTAATTAATTTTTCAAATAAAAATTTAGTGCCTATATTATACTCTTTTTATCATTATAATAAATATCACAAGTTATAAAATTCAAGAAACTGACATTTTGTATTTATCCTTTTCTTGAAATAATATAAAAGACGTAATAAAAAATTGAATCACATAGCCATATTTTCAATCCATGGATGATAATCATAAAAAAACTCATCTAATAGGATAAAATCAATAGTTATAGTAATTTTAAATCTTTAACCCAAAGTTTTAACCCAGTTTTACCCATTTTACCAATACCAAGGCTATAAAAATTTTCCATTGTTACAATTCATTGTGACTAAAAATAAAAGGGACATATTTAAAAAAATTGAATCACTTGATTCAAAATATTTGATCCATTTTTCTATTAAATATATAATCTTGTTTTAATTTTTTTAAATAAGTGTTCAAAAGGTGACAGAAGCTGTTTCTTAGAAAAATATATTTTTAATCAAAAAACTAGACATATTCTTATGTCATACCTATAAAAAATGATAAATGAATGTTAAAAAGTTTGATTGATTATATAATATATACATTTAATTTAAATTATTCACCAACATTGATTTATTTAATTTTTTAATTTAAAAAAATTACATGCATAAAAACAGTTTTCTAGAGAAATATATCTTTTACATTCAAATGATTTTTTATTTTCATTTCTAATCAATTGATAAAAAATTAATTCACTTTATACAAGTTTAAACCATATATTTTTCATAATTTATTAAGTCCTATTCCTACCCACCAATCCAATGGCTTTGTGATCACTGTAACATCCTCAAGTTCCCAATTACCTACTTAGAATTTATGATTCCACTAGAGAACATTAACCAAGAGGGTAGTATTATTCCATAGAAATTTATCTTAGTGATCCAATATTTATAGAATTTGTTATTTATATGAATGATCATGATCTAGTAGTATAAAAACTGAGCTTAGTACAAGTAATGGATCAGGTATGTACTTCCTGATGAAATATACATAGAACACATCCTGAACCTGAGAGAACTTCAGTACAAGATCCAAGAGATAATTTACCACCACTACTTGGTCAAGAATCTCCAAGTGGAAAATATAACTAGGGCTTATATTTCTATTCTTTATGAATCTCATAACCTTATTCTGTGGATAAATTTTCAAAAATACATACTCCCCAACTTTAAAATCCTGATTTCACTGGTGATTCTTAGCATAAATTTTCTTTCAAATCTAAAATACCTTCAGTTCCTAATAGATATATTTCTCTAACTCCATCCCAGTATGTTGGAGTTATAAAATTCTTTCCATATGAAGCTTCATAAATATATATCTGAATGTTCGAGTGGAAGTTATTGTTGTAAGAAAACTAGAATAGATAAAGGTGTTGATCCTATCCACCTTTAAAATATATATAATAATATCTAAGTATATCCTCGAAGGTTTAAATAGTTATCTTAGATTGAACATTTATCTGAGGATGATTAGTAGTACTAACACTCAACTCTATATTTAAATCCTAGTGAAGAATTCACCAAAACTTTGAGGTAAATATCATATCCTGATTATATAAAATATATTGTTGTATTCCATGAAACATTACTAGTTATTTAATGTATATTCATGAAATATAATAAATACATAAATATTATATGATATAAATGAAGTGTTACGACTTCATAAAGTGATTTATTTCCACCCAATTAGCATTATGTCCTTTTGATGTTTTGGGGACACCAATGACAAAATCCAAGGTGATGTTTTCCCCTATCCATTTTGGCTTGGGTATTGATTATAACATCCCTTAAGACTTTTGTCTCTAACCCTTAACATTTTTATATACCAAGAACTGAGATACATGGTTTTCAATATCTCCCTTCTTATTTTCCCACAAGAAACACTCTTTAAAATCCTTATACATATTCATACTTCCTAGATTTATAAATAATTATGGACAATAATCCTCATCCAATAAATCCTTATTCAAATTTGGTATGGATAGAAAACATACAAAATTATTCAACCTTATCATTCCATCACAATTAAGGCTGAACTCAAGAACATTTTAGTCCTTCTATAGTTCCACATCTTCCTTATAAATCTCTCCAATCCTCACTTGAATATATGGTTAAACACTCATTTTTGAAAGATAATATTTCTCCCTTTATTTCGATATTTCTAGATAAATTCTTTGAAAATCTTGAAATATTGGATCTTTTGTGATCCTCGTCATCAATAAGCTAGTATAATAATTTTGACTAAAATCATTGGCCACCTTGTTTCGTTTACCAAGGTGAAAATATATTGATCAATCAAAATATTTAACCAAATTCTACCATATACTTTAGCACATATTTATCCCTATTTGGTAAATATATATTTTAATATTTTATGATCAGTATATATATCACACATTTATCTATATTATAATACCTCCACATGTTTAATGAAAACATTACAACATATAATGCCAAATCATTAGTGGGTGATTTAACTCATGAACCTTCAATTTGCATGAGGCATAAACTATCACCATATAATTATTCATTAGGACTCATCCCATTATCTTATTTGATGCATCACTATATATCAAAAACCCTTTTCCACATTAGGGAAATGTGAGAATAAGTGCTCTAAAAAACCTTCTATTATGTTATATGAAATTTTCTTTACATTCATATGTCCAAAGGAGCTTATCTCTTGTCTAAGATAAATTGGTGATTATACTAGATAGTCTTTAGAATTTCTCCAAAAATCATTGATAATATCTAGAAAATCCAATAAATATATATATATTTAATTCTCAGAAGTTTGTATGGTCTAACATTTAATAATATTTTTATTTTATGGATCCACTAATATACCATCACATGAGATTATATGATCCAAAAAATGAAAAAATTTGTAGCCAAAATGCACACTTTCTAAATTTTTTTATAAAAAATATTATTTCTTAGGGTATTAAATATAATCCTCAAGTGATAATCAACCTCTGAATTTATCTTTGAATATATAAGAATATATTCCATAAAGAACAACACAAATTGATCAAAGTAATCCCTAAATACTCTATTATTTACAGACATGAAGATTGTGGGGGAATTAGTAAGACCAAATAGAATCACAATAAATTCATAGTTTCTATACCCTGTATATAATTTTGTCTTGTGTATATCCTAATTCTTGACCCTCAATTGATGATATTAATAAAAAAGGTCAATCATGGAAAATTATGACAAAACATCTACCAATAAAGTGCATAGGATTCTTGTTATTAATATTAATCATGTTAATTTTCAGATAATAAATGTAGAGTAGCCGTGATAAAACTTTATTTACAACAAAAAACAGGTACATACCAAGTTGAAACACTTATATGAATGAATAATCTGTAAAGGTTATCAAGGCGATTCTTCTTAAATTACTACAAATCAGTTGGGGCCATTAGATATATATTCTTTTAAATAGGTGTAACAATGGGTATGATTTCTATTGAAAACTCAATTTCATGATTCAGTGGAAGACTTTTTTTTTTGAAATGACATTAATAAAAACCCACACAATTGGAATATCTTTGATGTTGATTTTCTCTCCAACTATTTGAGATAAACACTCCATTTTAATAAGAATCAAGTCCTATATACTTTATGGATTTCCATCAAAAAATCATATTTATCATCACATAAATAAATGATAATATATTGGTTTGAAATATCAAACATGATTTCCATTCCTTGTAAATTGATGTGATATTTATGTAAATAAAGTAAATCCATGCCTAAGATAACATAAAATTTAACTAGAGGGGTTATAATGATATTTTTAGGAATTATACTCTAATAAAATCCAACTTGATAGGAATCATATACTTGGGATGTGATCATCATAGGATTAGTATTTTTCATTTCTAATTTAATACTTATTTGTTGAGGATTGGAATTAACATTAATAGAGACAATTAATTATATAAAGGAATTTATATAAGTAAAATAAAATAATATACTTAAATATTTGAGAATACCACCTCAAATTAATTATTATTTATTAAATCCCAAGTTAAAAAAAATGGATATCTTGACCATAAATAATCCTTAATCAAATTGATCAATCATGTAATCATGAAAATATTTTATTGGATATCTAACCTATGATACTTAATTTTCTGTCTATGACACCATAAGTTTATCCTAGGCCACTTATTTTCATCATATATTAAAATAATTTATAATATTTCATAAGTAAAATGGGAATTATATTAACCATATCCTTTAGGAGTGTCTAACCTGGTATGTAGTAAGGGAACACTCACTATGAACCCAAATTATGGTTGAGATACACTTGACCAACTATTTTTGGTTTTATTACCCCTAGATACAGCTATTCCAAAACCATGTCCACTTATAGTATTAACACATGGATTTTTTTCTAGGAAAACCACACTCCTTTCATTACCATTACTTAGGAAATTATCTTATACATAGGATTATCCTAAAGGATCTTGATAAAGTTTTCTAATACTTGTTTCCAAAGGTAAGTAACCATTCTCTAATACCAACTATAGTGACCTGTACTTTTCATACATAAATATGAAATCTTATTAGATTAATATTAAATATATAACATTATGATCCACACCGGAACCATAAAGGTTTACCAGATTAGAAAATTTTGATACATTAACAACTCGTTCATAAAATATCTACATTGTCTCCCACTTAGTTTTTCAAAACTAGCACACTTCTTAAACACATCATACATAAAAATTTTCTTCATATCTTGTGGAAAATTAAACCAAATAAAGGGTGAGATTAGATTCTTAGTAGGGGTAAAAAAAGAGATATCAATGATCATTCAAACCTGTCAGGAGAAAAATGGGTATAAAAATATTATCATAACCATTGAAAATCATACCCAACAATTCATAGACAATAAAAATAAGTCATGGAATAAGTATTGGTATTTCATAAGACATGAATATTATAGGGAGCAATGAAAATGATCCATGGGTGAATTACCCAAGTTTTTTTTAAATAAATCTCCGTTCAATAGTGTCTATAACATGCAACACAAAGTCTAAAAAAACATTAAATATTATTATTTAATTATGATTATTATAACCTAGCCATTAAATTGGTGGGTATAAATAAGATTAAATCTTTATGAAATATATATAAATTACTTACTCAATATAAATGTTTTGATAATTTTTTAGTAAATAATCACTCAATTTTGTAGTAAAGTCATTTTATTCTTTAAAAAAGTTTTTTCTTAAAAAATGGTTTTTATAATTTTGTATTTAAAAATTTAATAATGTATTTCTATAAATTTTATTTGATAAAAGGATATCACTTTTGAAATAATAATTTTAAAGTTATATTAGATGTATTTTTTTTATTTTCTAAAAAATAATGATTTTTCTAAAATTATTATTTTTAAGTGAATAGTGAACAATAATGATTTTTCTTGAAAACTATATTTTCATTTAAAGTATTAAAAATTAAAATTATATTTTATATTAGTTTCAAAATATAAATAGATCCTATTTTATTAATAAAAATTAAAATATGTTATTTGGAATTAATTTTATACTTTAATTTGGTATAAAAACATTATTATACATAAAAAATTTATTTTTCAAATAACCATTTTTTCATCGCATTATTTGAGTTTAGTTTTAAATAAAACTCTTCCACTTATTAGAATTTAATATTGAAAAATATATTCTATATTTGGAATCAGGTGGTATAATTTTGGTAAATAGGACCTGCTTATTTTTAGTAATTTTTAATATTAATCATAGTAATTTTTATTACCATGGTAAAGGTAAAATGGATTAATTAAGGTTAAAAATAATTTGATAAGGACTAAAAAGTATTTATAACACTTTCCATTATTCTATTTTATGAGTGAATTTTGGAAATTTATATACACATCTTGAATATATTTCCACTTAGTTCCATATTTCTTTGATTTGTTCCTTTACAATAATTATGTAAAAGATAAAGACAAAATGTCATTTTCTTGCTTTTAATTTCCTAACTATTTTATGACTGGGTTAAAAACAAATTATTTTTAGTTATAAATATTAATTTTAAATATAAATAAATTTTTTTATCATGTTTTTTTCTAATTCTTATTGATGTAATAATTATCTAAAATTCTTGTGCAACACCGAAAAAACATTTATTTAATTAATAAGAAAATAAATAAATGATCTTGAAAATACTAAAATTAATATAATTTGAAAGGATTGTTTTTTCCATGAATTTTTTAGATAAATATAACAATTTAGTGATGTTTTACATATTATATTCAAATTCCATCCCTTTAATGTTATTTTTAATGTCAAATTGAATGAATAGTTCCAAAAAATATTATTAATGATATTTTATAACATATAATATTTTATTAAATGATTTAAAATTTATAAAAATACTATATATATAACATTTATTGGATATAATTTCAAATATCATACATGGTACATTTATTGGTCAATTTACCTTTTATAGTAACTATTTAGACCCCTAAAGTTTAAAAACTTTGTTTCCATGACAATTGTCAAAAAAAGGGTTAATATAGGTTAATATAAAGAGATATGAATAAAAACATAATCTAAACTCATATAAATTTTATTATATGATATTATTTCAACCCATATACAACATATATTTTTATTATATTAGTTTTGATATTTTTATCCATGAAAATAAATTAATATTAATTTAATATTTAATGTAATTCTAAAAGTGCCCCTCCCCTCACTTATAAAAGGGAACCTTCTTTACTCTTCTATAAAAACTTTAAAATAATTTTGGTTCATAGAATACCTATCTTAATCCATTCCATACATCCCTTACCAAATCTTATAGGCCGTGTTTTTATTAGAAAACCCTACTTGGAAGTGTTTTGGTGTAAACTTAAACAGTTTGTCTCAAGAAGAGGTATCGTTATTTACCCAACATTTTTGTTTTATTACTTATTCAAACTACTTCATATATTATTCAACCATGAAAGTAAAAAATCATAATTATCTCTAATATAAAGATATTTTATTATGTTAATGTCATAATCTATATTCATCCCCTCTTCTATCAAATAGGAAATGAAACAATCATTCGTGTGTACGACAGACTACCGCCTTGTGAACCGATGTAATTCATTTAACATCATCTCTTATCAAGGTTGTTTATGATGATAAATTTAATGTATATATATGTTATTAATGGAATATTTTTAAATATATAAATGTCATATATCATATATTTTCTTACCTTTTCCAATCATAAAAAGATGACAACGTTGTTCATGCGTACATGTGAATTACCACCTCCACGAAGCAATGTGATTCATTTTTCATTACCAAACCACATGGATGGAATATATATGTTTATTTAAATAAAAAATATTATATTTATAACATATTTATCATTAAATAAATATAAGATAACACATACCTTCTTTCCACCAAGATCGTTGAAAAATGGAAACGTTACTCACGTGTGCATACGACCTACCATCACCATAATTATAACATAGTTAATTTTTCATAGCCATAATTGATGGTTGTTTTTAAAATTATAATTTATATATATATATATGTGTTAATTATTTTATGATTATTATTCTTTATATGATGAAATAATGACATCTTTGACCACTTTCAACCTACTGAAGTCCTTTGGACATATAAACTGAATATAATCAAAACATCCAATGATAACTTAATTGACTAAGTAATTGATTATAACATGGTAAAATGAATTATGATTTTTAAAAATGATCTTAATAAATTAAATAATTATAATAAGTTTATTATTCAATAAGATAAGGATAGTACACGATGATTCAAGATCTTGGTAAGGGTTTCTCATCTCACTTTTATTTCTGTGAGATATATGTCATATTCACCAATTATTTATATTGTGTGGTGTATATACTAACAAATAAATGTTTATTATTAATATTTGTATCAAAATTATTTTCATTTAAATATTAATATGTGTTTCTCTCTTTCATGAGGTTTTTTTAAATATTACCAATGTGTTAAGGGTTTTATGTTATAATCTCATTATTTATTCGAATTGTTTATTATTATATTTATGATGATGAAATTTCTTGATCTAACACTCAATAATATCATGAATTTTCCTACAATATTATTATTTCTATATAATATTGGATTTTATTTAATTTTTCTACCTTTCATTACTCAAGTGAGTGAGAGGATATTTTTAATGAAAATTGAATGTATTTTTCTCTTTGATCGAAAATCATTTCTCTTTAGTGTATTTTTATTCTAAAAATGTTTTCAAGATTTTTTTACTATTATACAATTATTTTTTAAATACATTTCTACCCATGTTTAAATTCTTAAAAACGGTTTAAATGAATCTTATTCATGTTTTTTGAATGACATACTTGTGACTTTTTACTAAAATAGTGAAAGGAAGCATTGTTTTAACATATAAGACATGAAAATAATTTTATGTATTCATAACAATTATTTACATTAATTATTACTTTTAAAGTTTACATGGTTATTTTTAAATAAAATTCTTTATTTGGTAATTTTTTAGAATTTTAATAATTCATTTCTATGAAAAAAATTGTATTTTCCTCAAGAAATGTTCCAAGTAATTTTTTAAAAGTATTTTCCATCTAAGACAGAATACTTTGAAATTTATTAATCATTAATGGGGATATGATCCAATGAAATCATCTATATTCATTCTCTAAATGGTTTATTATTATGGTTACAAGGTGTTTTTTAAACCCATTTTCTTTCCACAGGTTAGGTTATGATGATATTATGAAATTTTTATGATCTTGTGGGAAAAAATTTTATGGTTTTCATTATGTGATGGGTGGTATTGGAATTATATATCCCTCCAATGAATTGGGTGAATATAGATATCTCATGAGATAAATAGTACTACAATGGGGAGTGAACTCAATTCAATAAGTGAATCTGTCCACTATGATAGTCTTCAGAGTGAACCTTTAATTCTATAATGGTTTGGGTAGTGAACCTAATCCACTATAAACATAGTGGTAGAAATACTTTACTACTTAGGAAATGATATTATTTTATTATTTGTATGCCAAAAACATATGTCATATGCCAATATTATTCTATCATGGTTCATTTTATTTGATTCCTTTTGGATTCATGTCTTATGAACTACCAAGCTTTATGCCATGAATTAAGATTATGATCTTTGATATGAAGAGTATGGTTTTTAAATGATAATCTCATGTTATCACAATCATATTTTCATATTATTTTTAAATGACCATTGATATCTCTCTAATTTATAATTACTGATCAACTGATCTCACCCTTTCTTACATTTCATTTCCCTAGGTTGTGAAGAAAATTTATATTTTTGATGGGTCTAAGAAGGGTTCTAGTTATGAATAACTATGGGTAAGATAATGTACATATTCTATAAACCAATTTTTTACGTGTCCAAGTTTTCAAATACATTAAACCTTTATGGTCCTAAGGCATGTTTTTGTATTTTATATTGAATATTCATTTAATAAGATGTAATATCTATGTACAAAAAGTTTAGGTCACTATAGTGAGACCATAACACTAGCATGAGATGATGTTAAAAAGGGTGGAATAAAGTGTGGCATAATAATAATTATAGAAATCATATGTCAATTCTACCCTTCAATACATTCATAACATGTTACATAACATCCTGAGTGTAAATATAATCTTTTCACTTTTTAATAAAATTGTTTTCGATAATGATAATTAATTTCCTTTGTTTTAGGATATATATTAGTATTTAATAATAAGGGAAATAATATATAGATATATAAACTATAGTTTTTAGAATACTAATTTGGTGGGTGTGTATATATATAATACCATATATAAAGAATTTAATGAATTAAAATAAACCAATAAAAATTTAGTTAATATATCATCCTTACATTTTATTCATGTTTTGAATTTATGATTACTCAAGAAATATTTATTTAAAATGCATAATTAGTTCCCATTTAACATTAATCAGAAAAATGAATTATATATACATATATTAACAATATTTATATTATTAGTGAATATTTAAGTTAAATCTAAAATCAATATTTATGTTTATAAAATTAAATAATGGATTTTTTTTCAAAGATATAATTTTAACTCAAATGTAATTGAGTTTCAGTTACTTAAAAAATGATTTTTTTTCCATGTAAAATAAAGAAGTTTAAATTTTTAAAATTATGTTTTTTAAGAAACTCATATGTTTAATACTAAACTTTTTTATTTTACATATTAATTTTTTGTTACCTAAGAAATAAAAATGCATATATAAGTTTTCAGAAAACATAATTTGTGTTAACTTTAATAGTATTTATTTTGTAACAAAAAATTTATATTAATTATAATATAATTTTCAAAATTACAATGAATTACCTGACATATGTTTAAAATAGAATATATATAATTAAATATATGTACATTTATTAGGTAATATAAAATCAAGGGTAATGCGTGACATATATTTTGGGAAAATGAAAAAACATATTATTATATGAATATTTTAAAAAAGTTATTAAAATGTTTAAATATTCCTAATGATGAATATTAAAGGAAATAAATTATTATAAAATATATTATATTATAAATATTATTAAAATATTATTAATTATTTTGTAATTATTTCACAAGTAAATAATTATTAGTATTATTATAATTAATTTTCTAACATGTTTGTAATTTTAAAAAAAAATTACTACCAAATATCTATAGAGAAAATCATTAAAATGATGATAATAAAATTTAAATGGAATGTAGAATTATATGAGATTAATGAAGAAAATTAAATTGTGTGTATATATATATAATATAATAGAAATTGTGATAAATTAAAAAGAATGAATTATTTGTAAGACATAATTGAATTATATGAAATAGTCTATATATGTATGTGTGTAGTTGGGGTTTGGCTTAGTGGTAAGCACCCCATAATCCTACCTAAAAAATGGGGGTTCAAAACTCATTAGGCGCAGGCACTTTAGTGAACTATAGCAGTGGCGGCATTGTAGCAATGGTGGGTACTGTAGTGGGGGCAGGTCACTATAGAGGCGACAGGGTACTATAGCGACATCTGGGTACTGTATGGTACTATAGAAGGTTGGTACTGTAGTAGTACTATTCACAGAATGGTCTTTGGGCCAAAACATTGGGCCTATGGGACATGTAATGGGCTAAATTCCCAATGGGCCTTCGGGCTATGTAATGGGTCTCCCTCTACCCAGTTAAAATAGGTCTTTTCTTTTATTTAATAATAAATAAAGCTTCAACCCCAACATTTAAATATATATATATATATGTGTGTGTGTGTGTGTGTGTGTGTGTGTGTAGTTTATCAAATAAATAGGATAAATATTGACCTAGGGTTAATTTATTAAAGTTCTATTTATTATTTTTAGATAACACACACACACACACACACACACACATATATATATATATATATATATCTGTATGTATATGTAAAATAATAACATTAATAGATATATATACACACATACATATACATATAAGTGAAAAAATAATAATAAATTATAAATATAATAATTACATAATATAATAAAGAAGGTGGAATCTAGTTCAGATGAAGCTGACCCCCACCCCCACCTACCATCATCTTCCTCGTGGTGTTGATGGATCTTCATCCCATCATTTGTGATCACACCAGGGACTCTGCATCCTACTAAAGATCATCATGCATTGTATTGCACATGGAACGATCTTATTGGGGATCTATTAATGTGAGTCTGAATCAAATCGTGTGGATTTGGTTGACCGAATGGGGTTTTTTTTGTGTGTTTATAATATGGAGATAATGGATTCCATGGTAATATTATTCCATTTCTAGCTGATAGGTAAGACCAGTTTTCTATGGGTAGGTTATTATACTACGGAAAATAGGAAGATATAGTCAGAGGTGGGAAATCACGTTGTTCACACATGAGGTATATATATATAAATATATAACAATGGGATTATGGGTATATATGTATAATTAATACTACACTGTTGAACCCTCATGTGGAGGGGGAGTTTTTGTTGAGTATAACCCATTTTCTCCATCTGTGTGGGTTTCCCCCCTTTAATTTTCCATTTATATTTAAAGACATAAGTCCTATTATTGAGTTTTTATTTATCTTGTTGTGACAGAGTGATCTTGAGACAAACTTCTAAAGTGAATTATTATGCAATAGTGGTTTATAGGTAAGGAGATTTTTATTAAAACCCTATATTAATGTTTTAAATGGTTTTTGTATTAAAAATTTATATGAAAAAATAAATTTTATCCCATGAAATTTATAAAATTATTTAGAATGAATTTCAATTATGTATTTGGGATGACTCATGAATTTATTACGTTTTCAAAATTATTGATTTAGGTATGAAATTGTTTTATTTTCAAATAATCACCTTTTTATATATGTGTGTGGGTGTGGGTGTGTGTCTATATATATCATCACATGTGAGATAGTTTTTATTCGAATGTCTATATAAATGTATATATATACATATATATATACATATATATATATTATTCCATGAAAAACTATTAGATTCTGATATATATATATATATACATATAAGAATATATATATATATATATATATATATATCATTTCATGTGAAACTCTTTTTTTATAACATGTATATATATCATTTCACATGAAAATGTTTTATTTTCAACATCTCTTATTTGGAAAGTCTGAAAGGGTATATGGATATTTCAAGAATTGTTCTACACTTTGAAAACCATTGTTATATATACTATGTAATGGCTCAAAACTCTCTGGTCTATCTATTTGATGAAATATGGTGTTTCAGGTGTTCTGGGAGGTCAAGGTGACTCATCCCCAACACTTTTCCAAATTTTCAGTTCTATGAATAGTGTTTCCAATTTTATGAACAGTGTCATGGTGAGTCAGAAACGGTGAGACAGAAATGGTGAGTCAGAAATGATGTCACAGAAATGGTGAGACAGAAATGGTGAGATAGAAACAGTGAGTCAAAACGATGAGATAGAAACAGTGAGACATAAATGGTGAGACAAAAACGGTGAGTCGAAACGGTGAGACAGAAATAGTGAGATAGAAACGGTGAGTTAGAAATGGTGTCACAAAAATGGTGAGACAGAAACAGTGAGTCAGAAATGGTGTCATATAAATGGTGAGATAGAAATGGTGAGACAAAAATAGTGAGTTAGGAACGGTGAGATAGAAATGGTGAGACAGAAACAATGAGTCATAAACGGTGAGACAAAAACTGTGAGACAGAAAAGGTGAGACATAAATGGTGAGACAGAAATGGTGAGATAGAAATGGTGAGACAGAAATGGTGAGTCAGACATAGTGTCACAGCTCATGAACAATGTTTCCAAAACTATTTCATATTTCCTTTTCCAAATTTCCATATTTTTCTAGTCTCGCCCATTTAACGTTTTCTTTGACGTAAAATGAATTTATGGCCTTGTTTTAAGGGATTTAAGGCCGAATCAAATCCCATAACTCCTATATAAATTTTCCTAGGGCTCAGGATGCATTTACTTGGTCAAAACACATGGTTTAATGCGATCTGATTTTAATGGAAAATCCATTGTATCTTAAACCACTACTCTGTTAAATCTTCTAAAGGAACAAGATATCTTCCTCCCTTGTTATTTATCCTTGTTCTCTGGTGAAAGACACTTGAACCTTTCCTTCCTTCCTGTAGAAATCATGAGATTAAACTTTTCCTGGTGGATTGGTTTCCCTCGACGTTCTTCTTACTGCAAGTGCACCCCCTATTTTGGTGCAACCAAGCAGTATCCATCAATCATTGATATAAGTTATTATTTATCATCATTATTTTGGGTTCACCTTCTCATGTCTCTCCTTTCCATATTATTGCACATTATCTTCATGATTCTAATGTAGTTTCTTGGGTTTTGGTCGGTGCGGTCATGCTGCGACATCCTCGGTTGGATGAAGTTGTCACGGGAGGAGGCGATCGTGATCCGTTGTGTGGATCATTCTCATATAAAGATCCTTAATTACCTTTTTAAGGTAGGGTATTCATTTTTTATCTTTTATTTTTATGTGTAAATGTAGAGTTATCATGTTTTAGCCACTGGATCACAATGGAATTGACATAATAAATATTTAAACTGGATAAATATATTGATATCAATCATATGGTATTTCCTCTTGTTTTTGCAAGATAGTGTGATATCTATGCTTGCTTTTTTTAGTTGTTCATTCTTGATGGAAATTGTTAAAGAATGTAAACCTAAATTAATTGGTAATTGTTTAGCTAAAGATAAAGAGGCATGTAAATGAATCTGGTTCTTATTGTTGTATTTTTTGATATTAGTCAAATTGGTGTGGTAAGAGTGTTTAATTTATTTGTGATAGCTTACTATTTAGGTTTCCTAAATATGGAACCTATGAATAATAAATCGGTTAATTCAAGATGGATTAAATAACTAATTGTTTGATAATTCCTTGAAGGGTTCTGAGTTACCCTCTTTCTTGTTCAAGGTCTAAGATCCCAACCGATATGATTGTTGTTTTCCTGCTGCTTGTGTTTCAATGTGAGCCTGGATGGATATTGAGATATGTGGGGGCATGTAGGCCTATTGGTTCTTGTATAAGTTAACACCTAGAGTGGAAAGATTCATCGTTTTATGCTTGTGGGTGTCAGAGAGGACACCAGGGATGATGAAATGGGTTAGATGTTAATGTTTGGTTTTCTGCTGATTCTTCTTGGTTTTTTATCTACTTTACTTTTCCCACTGGTCAAGGCAGATGGTGTTTCTTACCTGTATTTTGAAAGGGGAGAAGATTTCTTGGGTATTCCATGTGATTTCTGTGTTTATCTTCTCAAGGGAGGATGGGTCTATGCTCTTACTATAGGTGGAAAAGACTCAACGGGTAGTTCATCTACTCGCGGTGTTGATCCCCTTGTGTTTACAAGAATAGATTTTTTTCTAGAATGCTTTGGAATATGGTAAAGTAATGATGTAAATACATAATTTAATAAATAATGTTAACCCATGGGGTTTGGAGCTTTCTGGGGTGCAATACTGAGGTTGTGATGGGAATGAACAGTGTACTTTGGGTGTGATGCTAATGAAATTTAATGTGGAATTGTTATTGGTTAATTAATGTTTAAAGAATTAATTAACACAAAGTACATCTGATAAAAATGGAATGAAGTAATTTATTAAAGCTCTTTAAATGGTTGTATGCTTATAGGATACCTAGTCTTAGAAGTAGCAGCCCAGAGTCCAAGAGACGTTAGCTGAATTTGAGTCTAAGACTAGGTTATTCCCATAGTGTGGTTGTGAGCTATAGTATATTCTTTACTTTTTGTGTTTCTGTATGCTACTCCACCCTGTCAGTAAGGAAAACTGAAACCTCGGGGATTCTGAGCCTGGGGGATGTTTTCCCTAACATTCTGGTTGGAGGATGGATGACTGACTACCCCCTCTACACCCACTCTCTTCTCTTGGTAGTTACTTGTGCTGGTAGGCACATTGGTTAGTTTTACCCATATATGTGTGTATAGGGCTGTAATGTCTTATGGTTATTCACACACATATATTCTGGATATGGTTTTCTATGTACTAATATAGGTGTAATGTGTATAGGCTGTGATGCTTGAGGATCCTTACTCAGTGTATGGGCTGTAATGGATTGAGGTATAATAACCGATGTATGATACACATTATACGTGCTGTGGTGGCTCCCAGAAACTACCTTCTTACTTTTCTGATGTGGTCGTGGTGGTTTTGTTTCATGAGGTGCATGTTGTGGTGCTTCACCCAGGTGCCTGCAGGCAAGCCTTTTTGGAGAGATATTCTTAGGACGTGCAACATTGGGGCAAAGAGGAAAACTAGTGGGGAAGTAGTAGTGGGTTACCCTTAATATTATTTATTATATTATATACTCTTGTATTCATTACTTGGTGAGAGTAGCCATGGTGAGGCTGGGAACAAAGTATACATATTTAGGTGATAAGTTAGTTTCACTTGTTGTTCACTGTGCTTTAGCATGCTTTTCTTACTTTTGCACGAGAGGCTTTGGGGAGGATCTTACTGAGTATACTTTTATAGTCACCCAATGTATATATAAAATGCTATTTAGGTCACTTGGAGAAGGTTATAGATCAGGCTGGTTACTACTAGCTTGCGGTTGTAGGAGCTGTTCGGGCTTGTGGTTGCTGCTGTTTTACTTTATTTTGGGTACTTTCAGTTTTTCCCCTTTTAGTTGTAGTATTTTTGAATGAAATTTCATATGTGTACATGGGATTTCTTTTATATTATTGGTTGAGTTGGAGTTGGTTGGTATCTATCTTATCTCTCTCTTCTTCATGTGTTCTCTTAGAGGGTAATGACTCCCATTTGTGTGTTCGTTATACCCTCGGTGCTAGTCGTCAACCCAGGGCCTACTGGAGGCAGGACTCGGGGGTCATTATTCCCTTCTCACATTTACGGCCCAGGAGGGGTACACTGTGGGGAGGGGGTCATGAAAAAGTGGTACTAGAGGTCAGGTTGAGATATAGGACAATGTTTGGAGCAAGTCATAGGTGTGATTGCATGGGTTGGTACGGAAACTATGTCATTAATATTTAGAAAGTGATGTAAACACTAGAGGCTGGCTGAGACATAGGCATTTAGGCCCCCCTATGATCTGATGTATGGAACTTTATGTTTACAATAGATACTAAACAAGGTGATACTAGTTGCAGGGTAGATACCTTGGAAAGGATCATGCATCATTCTTCTTTGTGTCTGTGTTTTAATGGGTATACCTTGGGATAGGTTAACCTAAAATGAATAAAAGAAAACAATTAAATAATTAATTAATGATGAGTCTCCCATATTCCAGGTTTAGGAGCTCTAACTGTTTGTTATTTTACAAGTATGGATTCAGGTCGACGTCCTCGTCGGGATCGCATAGAAGATGTCCAACAGGCTGTTCCAGCAGATCACTGCCGGGTAGAGGTCGAAAATGATGACACTTGGAGAAGGAAACTCCGAGGGTTTCAGTGCCAGAGTCTGCAGAAGTACGAGGTCTCTGTTTTAGATGCAGTCACAGAAGACAACTTGGAGGAGGTCGAGATAGGCTTCAGTTTGATTTGTGCTCGGAAGGAGCATTGGGTGTCCTTGGTTGTGACTATGCTGCATGGAGCAGTGAGGAAGTGGTGGTTCTTGTTCCTCTAGGATCATGAGGATTCAACGATCTCAGGGGAGGAGTTCCGTGACAAGTTTAGAGTCAAGTTTCCTTCTTTGACCGTGAAGGTGTCCAGTTTCCAGAAGCTTCATACCCTTCGACAAGGGATCTCTAGTGTGTGAGAGTTTGGAATCCATTTCAGGAACTTTTTGCGATATGCTTCGGACCTGTTTCCAAATGAGGAGGCCAGGGAGAGGTATTTTGAGGAGGCTTTGCATCCAGAGATCCAGTGCCAAGTCACCTCATTTATGCTGAAGACATATCTTGAGGCGCTGGAAAAGGCAGAGGTCATCGAGAGGACTTTGGCCAGAACCGGATCATCACGAGAGGGGAGTTTTCATGATTACTCTCAAAGTAGAGCTATGGTCTGGGGTTCCTGGTTTTTAGGACATAAGAGTTTTCATTCGGCTGGTGGTAGGTCCTAGCCCTCAGAATATCATTTCTCCGGGGGCAGCATCTCTTAGGCCTATTCCAAGGGATCAAGTACTTTTTTTTCTTGTGGTGTTCGAGGTCATCAGTAGCGAGAGTGCCCAACATTTCAGAGTAGTCATCGTGCACTAGGTTTTCCACTCTTGGTTCCTCCATTGAGGTAGTTCTAGCCGAGGAAATAGCAGCAGGTTACACCAGCTTTAGATCAGCAGATGGTAGATAGGGCAAGCATAGGACAACCCTGTGATGCTTCCCATCCCCAGAGAGCAGAGTGCAGCCATGGTGGTGGTCATCATCAGGTTCAGAGAGGTCATGGAGGAGGTCCTGGTCAGCTTAATTCTTTAGCGTTGCCAGCACTAGGCGATCTAGACATTGTTCCAGTTACCATTTGCTTGTTTTCTACCTTGATATATTCCTTGTTTGATTTAGGAGCGACACACTTTTTCATATCACCTACCCTTGTCCATTCTTTGGGACTTGAGGTAGAGAGGATTCCAGTGCTCTTGGCGTTGAATACACCAGTTGGAGGTCGATCTAACTTGTTTGATGTATGTAGAAACTATGAGCTAGTGGTGGGGTAGCACCGCTCTTGGATAGATTTTCTATGTTTACAAATAAAACCATATGATTTCATCCTCAGCATGGATTGGTTGTATTTAGTGCATGCTATCATGGATTTCTTCAAGTGGCAGGTTGTGTTCTTCGATGCAGATGGAGAGTTGGTGGTGTTCGTTGGAAATTAAGACCCTTGGATGGGTCATAGGCGTGTTCCATCCTTATCATCCATGATGGATGAGATGATGATGAGTTATTTAGAGGTTCAGCAGTTGGCATTTCCTAGGGTTGTAGAAGAGTACCTTGATGTCTTTCCCGAAGAGGTTGTATCATTACCCCCTCAATGAGAGATTGATTTTGGGATCGAGCTACAACCAGGAGTGTCTCCTATCTCTATGTCCCCATATAGGATGTACCCTTATGATTTGTGAGAGTTATGTATACAACTTGATGGTCTGTTACTATGTGGTTCTGTTTGGCCGAGTGTGTCACCGTGGGGTGCACCAGTTTTGTTTGTGAAGAAGGCTGACAGAAGCTTGTGGTTGTGTATCGATTATTATCGCTTAAAAAAAGTGACAATAAAGAATCGCTATCCTCTTCCACAGATTGATGATTTATTCATTCAACTGAAGGGTGAATGTTGGTTCCCAAAGATCTATTTGTGGTCAGGATATCATCAAATGTGTGTGAAGGATGAGGATATCCCGAAGACTGGTTTTTGTTGTCATCATGGGCATTATGAGTTTGTCATAATGTCGTTCGGTGTGAAAAATTCGCTAGATATGTTCATAGGATTGATGAATCTTGTGTTCCATATGTTCCTGGACAAGTTTTTCGTGGTTTTCATTGATGAAATTCGTGTGTACTCCACGTCTAAGGAGGAGCATGCAGAGCATATACACGCCGTTTTGGGAGTTCTTCGTCAACATCAGTTGTTTGGGAAGTTGTCAAAGTGTGAGTTTTGGGCTCGAGAAGTCTGTTTCTTGGGGTATGTTATGTCTCAGTGGGGGGTAGTTGTGGATCCATTGAAGATAGAAGTAGTTGTGTCTTAGGCCTCCCCCAAGACAGTGTCAGAGTTGTGAAGTTTCCTTGGTATTGCAGGCTACTACAGGAGTTTCTTAGTTGATTCTCTCCAGTTGTGACTCCTCTGACAACTTTGACCATGAAGGATCAGGCATTCATATGGATTGATCAGTGTTAGGAATATTTCAAGTATCTAAAGAAGAAGTTAGTAAGTGTTGCGGTTCTTTGTCTCCTAGCAGAGGGAGTTCAGTTTGATATTTTCTGCGATGCTTCGCATATGGGGTTAGGTTGTGTTATGATGCAGCAAAGATCAGTTGTTTCTTATGGGTCTCAGCATTTGCATCCTCTTGAATGTAACTATTCCACCCATGATCTTGAGTTGGCAGCCATGGTGTTTACTCTAATGTTGTGGAGACATTACCTCATTAAGAAACGCTTTGTGGTTTTCACCGATAACAAGATTTTGAGGTATGTTTTCTTCCAACGTGACTTGAACTTACGACAACGTCGGTGGATGGTGTTCTTATAGGAATAAGACTTTGAAATATTGTATACACCTGTAAAGGAGAATGTTTTAGCTGATGCGCTGAGTCGAATGTCACCTAGTGTTGCGGTGTGTGAATCCGGTGATTCCTGGAGAGTAATGGAAGAACTTTCAGCATTACATTTTGATATGGGAGAAGTTTGGGGAAGAGGTTATCTTTTCCAGATGACGGTGCAATAATCTCTGTGGCAGCAGGTGGAAGAGTCACAGTTGGGGGATCTTGAGGTGGAGGTCTAGATAGACCGAGTTTTTTTATGACGAGGCCCCTGATGGTTGGACTGAGGATGAACAACACCAAGTGTTGTATCATGGAAGGATTTTTTTTCTTTGGCGATGCGTGAGAAGGTTCTTAGAGAGTTCCATATTTCACCTTTAGCGGTGCATCCTGGTGTGAAAAAGATATACCAAGCCTTGAGGAGTCAGTTTTGGTGCCTTGGGCTGAAGCATGCAGTTGCAGAGTTTGTGTCTCAACGTTTAGTCTTCCAGAAGGTCAAGGCTGAGCACCGTGTCCCCGATGGTTTGCTCTAGATGTTAGATATTCCCCAGTGGAAGTGGGAGGACATCTCAATGGAATTTTTTACTAGTTTAACTCAAGACCTAGGAGGACATGATTTTATTTGTGTGGTAGTTAATCATTTAACAAAATTGGCCCACTTCATAGAGATCAAGGAGCTGAGCTCAGTGGAAGTTTTGTCGAGGAAGTATCTGGAGGAGGTGGTGAGACTTCATGTAGTCCCAGGGATGATCATTTATAATTGAGATCCTTGCTTTACTTATAGGGTGTGGAGAGGTCTTCTGCATGATTTTGATTCTCATTTATGCCTTATCTTTTCTTTTCATCCTCAAATGGATGGTTAGACAGATTGAACCATCAAGAATCTTGAAGACATGTTATACTTTTGTGTTCTTGATTTTGGAGGTTCGTGGATAAGGAACTTACCCTTGGTGGAGTTCACTTACAATAATAGTTTTCACTCCACCATCGGTATGAAGCCATTTGAAGCCTTGTATGGTCGGCCTTTCCATTCTCCATTGTGCTGGAATGGGGTCGGAGAGTCAGAAATTCTCAGACTAGAACTAGTGCAGAATACAACAGAGATGGTTCGGGTGTTCATGAGAGGATGAACACAGCACGGGATTTTCAGAAATCACATGTTCTTTAAAGGAGGATACCTTTGGAGTTTTATGTTGGGGATCACATGTTTCTGAAGGTGACTCCCCATCATGGGTAGCGAAGGTTTGGTCATGGGAGTAAGCTTTCTCCCCGGTTTGTTGGTTCTTTCAAGTTTTTGGCTCGTGTTTGAGCTGTGGTGTACAAGATAGCGCTTCTCTCAAAGATGAGTCAGATACACGATTTTTCTCATGTGTCACAGCTCCGTAGTTATCTTCATGATGACTCTCACTTCATTGATTGGGAAGAGATTCATGTTGACGATGTGCGACATTCGAGGAGCAACCTATGGAGATCCAAGACCGCAAAGAGAAGGTGTTCCAAGAGCATTTTATTCCCTTGGTTTGTGTCTTGTGGTGACATAGTGGCATGGAGGAGAGTACCTAGGAATGTGAGTCACTTATAAGTGCTCAGTACCCAGATTTGTTTGATGTTTAAACTCTTTTCAGGTAATAGTGTCCCCTTTGTGGCTATAGACCTTTCATTTTTATAAGATGAATTTCTTTTGTTGCTTCTTATGGCTTGCTCTCTTTTGAGAGGTATCTTGAGGAGTGTTTGTTCAGTCCCCTTTTCAATTTCCTTTAGGATTGGTTTTGGATTCCCAAGGATGATAATGTTATGAGAGGTATCTGATGTAATGTCTCAGACCTCTCTGGTCCATCCCTTTGCTGAAATCTGGTGTTTGAGGTGTTATGGGAGGTCAATGTGACTCATCCCCAACACTTTTCCAAATTTCAAGTTATGTGAATAGTGTTTCTACTTTTATGAATAGTGTCACGGTGAGTTAGAAACAGTCAGATAGAAATGATGAGTCAGAAACGGTGTCACAGAAATGGTGAGACCGAAATGGTGAGACAGAAACGCTGAGTCAGAAACGGTGAGATAGAAACGGTGAGACAGAAATGGTGAGACAGAAACAGTGAGTCAGAAACGGTGTGACAGAGACAGTGATACATAAGTGGTGAGACTGAAACGATGAGTCAGAAATGGTGTTACAGAAACGGTGAGATAGAAATGGTGAGATAGAAACAGTGAGTCAGAAACGGTGGGACATAAACGATGAGATAGAAACGGTGAGTTAGAAATTGTGAGATAGAAATGGTGAGTCAGACACGGTGAGTCAGAAACGGTGAGATAGAAATGGTGAGTCAGACACGGTGAGATAGAAATTGTGAGATAGAAACTGTGAGTCAGACACGGCGTCACAGCTCATAAACAGTGTTTCTAGAACTATTTCATATTTCCTTTTCCAAATTTCTAGATTTTTTCAGTTTCACCAATTTAACATTTTCTTTGATGTAAAACGCATTTATTTCCTTGTTTTAAGGTATTTAAGGTCTAATAAAATCCCATAACTCCTATATTAATTTTATTAAGGCCCGAGATACATTTTACTAGGTCAAACTGCGTGGTTTAATGCAATATGATTTTAATGGAAAATCCACTATATCTTAAACCACTGCTCTGTTAAATCTTCTAAAGAGACAATATATCTTCCTAAATTTTTATTTCTACTTTTTCTCTGGTGCAAGATTCTCAAACCTTTCATTCCTTCTTGTAGGAATCGTGTGATTAAACTTTTCCTGGTGGATTTTCTTCCCTCAACGTTCTTCTTGCTGCAAGTGCACCCCCTGTTTTGGTGCAACCAAGTAGTATCTGTCAATCTTCGATATAAGTTTTGATTTATAATCGTTATTTTGGGTTTACCTTCTCCTGTTTCTCCTTTCCATATTATGGCATGTGATCTCCAAGATTCTAATGCATTTTATTGGGTTTTGGTTGGTGGAGTCATGTCGCGACATCCTCAGGTGGATGCAGTTGTCACGGGAGGAGGCGATCATGATCCGTTGTGTGGATCATTCTCATTTAAAAATCTTTAAGAACCTTTTTAAGGTAGGGGATTAATTTCTTCTCTTTTATTTTTACATGAAACTATGGAGTTATCATGTTTTATCCACTAGATCACAATGGAATTGATAGAATAAATATTTGAACCAAATAAATAAATTGATATCAATCGTATGGTATTGCGTCTTGTTTTTGCTAGATAGTGTGATATCTATGCTTGCTTTTTTTATCTGTTCATTCATGATGTAAATTGGTAAAGAACATAAACTATAATTAATTGGTAATTGTTTGGATAAAGATAAAGAGGCATGGAAATGAATTTGGTTCTTATTGTTGTATTTTTTATGTTTTTCAAATTGGTGTAGTAAGAATGTTTAATTTATTTGTGATAGATTACTGTTTAGGTTTCCTGAATATGGAACCTATGAATAATAAAATGGTTAATTCAAGATGGATTAAAGAAATTATTGTTTGATAATTTTTTGAAGGGTTTTGAGTTATCCTCTTGCTTGTTCTAGGGCCAAGAGCCCAACCAATATGATTGTTGTTTTCCTACTGCATGTGTTGTGATGTGAGACTGGATGGCTGTTGTGATATGTGGGGGCATGGAGGCCTACTGGTTGTTGTATTAGTTGAAACCTAGAGTGGCGAGATGAATCAGTTTATGCATGTGGGTGTGAGGAAGGACACCGGGGATGATGAAATGGGTTGGATGTGATTTTTTTGGTTTTCTGATGATTCTTCTTGGTTGTTTATCTACTTTACTTTCCCCACTACTCAAGGAATATTGTCTTTCTTACCCTTATTTCGAAAGGGGAGAAGACACGTGAGGTATGCCACATGCTTTTCGTGTTTAACTTCTCAAGGGAGGATGGGTCTATGCTCTTGCTTTAGGTGGCAAAGACTCGACGAGTAGTTCAACTACTCACTGTGTTGAGCCCCCTGTGTTTAGAAGCATAGATTTTTTTTCTAGAATTCCTAGTAATATAGTAAATTAATGATGTAAATAAATAATTGAATAAATGATGTTAACCCTTGGGTTTTGGATCTTTCTGGGGCACAATGCTGAGGTTGTGATTTGAAGGAACAATGTACTTTGGGTGCGATGCTAATGAAATTTAATGTGGAATTGTTATTGGTTAGTTAATGTTTAAAGAATTAATTAATGTAAAGTGGAACTGATAAAAAGGGAATGAAGTAATTTATTAAATCTCTTTAAATGGTTGTATGGTTATAGGATACCTTGTCTTAGAAGTAGTAGCCCGGAGTCTAAGAGATGTTAGTTGTAGTTGAGTCTAAGACTAGGTTATGCCCATAGTGTGGTTGTGAGCTATAGTATATTCTATAATTTTTTTGTTTCTATACACTAATCCACCCTGTCAGTAAGAGAAAATGATACCCTAGGGATTCTGAGCCCTGGGGGGGTGTTTTCCCCAACATTCTGGTGGGAGGATGGATGACTGACTACCCCCTTTGGCCCTGCTCTCTTCTCTTGGTAGTTACTTGCGATGGCAGGCACATTGGTTAGTTTTCCCTATATATGTGTGTAGAGGGATGTAATGGATTATGGTTATTCACACACATATATTCTGGATATAATTTTCTATGGACTACTATAGGTGTAACGTGTATAGGTTGTGATGGCTTGAGGATCCTAAATTAGTGTATAGGCTGTAATGGTATGAGGTATAATACCCAATGTATGATACACGTTATGTGTGCTATGGTGGCTCCCATAAACTACCTGGTTACTTTTCTTACATGGACATGGTGGTTATGTTTCATGAGGTGCATGTTGTGCTGCTTTTTCCAGTTGTCTGCGAGCAAGCCTTTTTGGATAGAGATGCTTAGGAAGTGTGACGTTGGGGAAAATCAGAAAACCAGAGGGGAAGTAGAAGCGGGGTACCTTTTATATTCTTTATTATATTATATACTCTTGTATGAGTTACTTGGTGAGAGTATCCATGGTGAGGCTGGGAGCATAGTATACCTATTTAGGTGACAAGTTAGTTTCAATTATTGTTCATTGTGCTTTAGCATGATTTCTTTACTTTTTTATGAGAGGATTCAGGGATGATCCTACTAAGTATACTGTTATACTCACCCTATGTATATATAAACTTCTTTTTATTTCACTTGGAGAAGGTTGGAGATCAGGCAGGTTACTACTAGCTTACAGTTACAGGAGCTGTTCGGGCTTGTGGTTGCTTCTGTTTTACTTTCTTTTGGGTACTTGTAGTTTTTCCCCTTTCAGTTGTAGTAGTTTTTCATGAAATTTCATATGTTTACATGAGATTTCTTTTATCTTACTGGTTTTGTTGGAGTTATTTGGTGTCTATATTATCTCTCTCTTCCGCATGTGTTCTCTTGGAGGGTAAATCCTCCCATTTGTGTGTTCGCTATACCCTCGGTGCTAGTCGCCAATCTGTGGCCTACTGGAGGCGGGACTCAGGGGTCATTATCTCCTTTCTCACATTGCTGGCCTAGGAGGGGTAAACTTCGTGCGAAGGGGGTCGTGACATACTATATTATATAATTTTTATTTTCTTTGGTAGTATTGTTTTATTTTTAAATTAATATATATGTATATGTACATATATAATCTTAGTTAAAACTATTTTATTTATGACTTCTGTCATTTTGAAATCCTAAAAAAACATATGGATATTTCAAATAAGTATACATAATTTTGAAAACCATATTTATATGTTCTAAATTACAGGATGCTTAATTACCTATCTAAAATTATCATTCTATTATTATGAACTATCTAAACTTGTATTAAATTAATACAACCTTGTTTTTTGAAAAGTAAATTATTAAAATATTTTTTCACAACCTTATTTTTCTTTATTTTACAAACTCATTTTTCAGGTTTCAAAATTGGTTATCCCTCACAGTCACCCTCAATAATATTTTCTTCCTAACAAATTAAACATATATATATATATATCAAAGTAACTTTTATTTTATTAGTTGGATATCGATTCTCATGGTATTAAAGGATGTTCATGTTATTTATGAGTAAAAAAACAAGCTACTAAGTTTTTAATATCTAATAATTTCATTTGGAAATTATATGAATAAATTTAAGAGATGGGGGTGAACCTAAAACCCTTTTGATACTTTTACTAACTTAGTGATGGGTGGTTATGAAATCACATATCCCTCCAATGTAGTGGGTAATATTTTTATCTCATGATATTCCATTTATGGTGTATGAGAGGTTATCCTAAGAACAAAATTGAATTAGGGAGTTCACATAATTCATTATGGGACAATTTTCACCATATTATGTTGTCTCGAGAATAATTCTTGAATTTATTTTACGATCCAAAAATCATTCAAAAATTATTTATGATTGGGTTTGAGATTTTAAAATATATATTTATATTTTCCTAAAATAATGAAATTGATTTTCCAAAGGTCCATTATGTTGAGATTTGTTTTGATAAAGTTTTTATTTTTTAAAGTACTCATGATTTCTATAAAAGGTCTACTTTTTCAAATTTATATAATTTTTTACTTTTATATTTCATTGAAAAATCCTAAGTAGATTCTTCATATTTTTAAAACCTCTTTCTTATTTCTTTTTGAATCCTCTTTGTATTCAAAACTCCATTTTCACAGGTCAAAAGTACATATAGAAGTGTCTGAGTGGTCTATTTTCTTCTAGGGTGTTTAACACTTATAAAGGAGAAGAAATGTTTTAAAAAATTAAGTGTTATAGTGTAAATTTTGTTGTATCCCGTCTCTTTAAAATTTTAAACCATTGCGATCTAGAGTTATTTTGTATAAAAAAATTAATAATAATGACAATGGTAATTAATATAAGAATAATATGGAATAGTTTTTTGGTCAAATCCATTAGGCATGGTATTGCAGCATGTGTACCTACTTCAGGTATGGGATAACCTCTCGTGTACTCTCTTCCGGGTTTTGGAGAACCCCTTTTGTACACTTGTTTTTTAGCCAGGGGATAACATCCCATATACCCTTTTATCTCCAATAACATTAATCTTTACCTAATTCATTTGATACAAATTTAATTACAATCCCAACCATCACATAATTGTAAATACATTCATTTGTATTCCACAAGTTCAAAACAAACATTCATCATAACCTAATTCATGGAAAAGAAAACAGATTTCCTCTATATTGCATCATCATAACAATAAAACATATATAGAAATAATAAATATGGTATTATTGGATATTATCCCTAGTAAATACTAAGTAACATAAAAGGATGTTATAATAGATAAAAATCCCTTTAAAATATCACTAGAATATTTCATATAGAAAATATCCTTTCCATTTTTAAATCACATATTGAAATCTAAAAAGTACCAAATATTAAGTAAAATATTTTCTTTGAAAATATCTTGATAAACTTATAATGTAATCTTTAAATCATTGATCAGTCATGATTGTTAGAAATTCTATTCAATTCATGTATGTTAAAACAAGGATTTATTTAAATTTTTTAGTATCAATTCAAAATAACTCATTTGGAAAATGACAAGTGGATTACTTTTAAAACAATTTTAAAAAAATTCAAAAATGGGTAAAATTAATTTAATGTATCATAAATGAATATTAGAAACTGAAGGACCCTGGAACACCCTGAGAGGGGAAGGTTGAATCAGGGTGTCCACTTTTTCTTCAAGAGAGAAAGATCTTGTTCCCACATTGGTAGGAACCTGTTAAACCTATCTGATGGTAATGTGTGGTAATTTAAACATTCACATGAAGAGAAAAAACAAAACAGTTTTACTTGGTTCACCACTAAGGGATATTCCAAGGAGAATATGCTAATAGCGTATCAGTCATACCAAAATCCACTAATCTTCACTAGTTGTGGAATACATAAGTTCATACATAGTCACTCTGCACCATGCACACTGCTTTTACAATATATTAGGGATAACATAGTACATCCCTCAAAAAACTTCTATAGACTACACCTTTATCACTACTTTAAGAGAAGTCTTACTCATTTTAACTACGTGATGGTTGATTTAGGAGGTTTTCATTTTAGTCTTTGTCTCTAACTATCTTGAGAATTTTATTGCATTGAATTCATGAATTTATGCACTTGAAAGCAGTGATCAAACAAATTAGAAACTCAAAACCCAATAGAACCTCAACACAACACTTTCATGTAAAACCTATTCTTGTTTGAATGTTTTTTATTGTTGTTAAAGATATATTTTTCACAACCCTTATCTTGCATGAAATACCACCATGAAATTTACTTGGTCTAAATATACTTAAGGATAATTCTGTACGTAAGATTTCTTATGCCTAAATATTCTTCATGCAAGTATTTCATGAGGTAGAGACATCAAATATTTTTTTTAAAAAGTTATAAGTCTTCAATGAGGATAGACACATATTTATAGACCTGGAAGGCCCTGCATGCAAGTTACCTGTGTGCCAACCCCCTTGTACGTAAGCCTGAAATTGACATCGAATTTAGCATGTAAGATTCTTTTTCACCATTTTATATATTGTGCGTAGATCATTCCTTGGTTCCAACAAAAAAATTCTTGAAAACACTTTTATAAAACATGGATATGCAAGAAAATGAATTTTTGACCAAAGAGGGAAATAATATCAGTTTTCCTTAAAAAAAAATTTTCTCTATCTTAAGTACCTCAAGTGAAAAAAATAAAAATAAGAAATGCATTATCAAATAATAACTATATGATAAGAATTTTTGTAAAATTCTTGAGAGATAGATCATGAATTTCATCATTATAAACTCAATAATAAATAATCTTTTTAAACAATGATATTATAACATAATTCTCTTACCTAAAATTTTAATTTCTTTTAAATCACTTAAAAACCTATATAATTCATTTAAATTTGTTATAATTATATAAAATATTGATTTAAATACTAATAATATCTTATATAATCCACTTATAACATTTCAACACCTATTTATTAATAATTCTTTATTAAACGTTTCCTTTCATGGTGTTTACTATTTCATTTTTCACGAGAATTTATGTTTCGTAGTTCTGATAAACTATGATCATGGTTCCAACATCTAATGAATTTTATTTATCTTGTAAATATAATATATACTAATTATAAACATATTTATAATCATCCAAAAAGGTATATATATAAAAATGAATAACATCATTTATGGAGACGGTAGGTCGTACATATGCATGAACGATGTTTTCAATTTTCAACAGATGAAACGAAAGAAAGGTAAATAATAATTCACCTTTAAATAATCATTATTATATCATATATATAATATATATTCATTAAATCTATCATTATTACCATCAATTTAAATATTAAATGAAAAAATGAAACACATCGCTTCATGGAGGTGGTAGTCCACATGTACACATGATCAATGTTATATTTTTCCAATGAATTGGATGCCAATAAGGTTGATACGATAATAAAATTTAAAATTTGTAATAATTTTATAAATATTATTTATAAAAATTAATCATATCATAATAAAAATAAATAAAGTACGGTGATTAAAAATGAATTTTATCATTTCATGGAGGTGGTAGTCCACAAGTACGCACAAACGATACTTTCACTACCCATTTGAGGGAAAAGATGGTGGATAATGGTGGTTTCATCATACTAATAATATTTAAGTATATTTAGGATAATAAAGTTATTATTTTATGATGAATACCACATATTTATAGATTATATAATAATAAATAAATTAAAACACGTCGGTTAGGAAGATTACCTCTTCTTTGGTAGGCCTCATTTATATTCCTTTTATGAACCCTTGGAATAGACTCTAAAGAATTACATTACCTCTAATTCAGGTCTAGGTAAGTAAATAAAATATTTTGATAGGGTTTTTCTGAGATAGATGACTCAAATTGGTGTAAATAAAAGATATAAGGGGCATCCTTTTATAAGGGAGGGAAATGATACACATGGTATTAAAAATAAGATTAAAATATACTTAATTAATTCTCAAGATAAATAGTTAAAAATGGATATATATTTGAAGAAAAAGTTTCTAAGGTATAAATAGCCTCCTAAAATTAAAATCATGTAGTTTTTTTTTCAAATTAAACCCTATATTTTGGTTTAACCCCTTCGTTTACCGATTTTAACCATCATTGTGGCCACAACATTTTCAATCATAAAGGGTCATAATTATACTTATAACTTAGAAATTAGATAATAAACGTCAAAAGGGTTAACTTTTATACAATTTCTCATTATAATTATATTATTTTTATATTTTAATTATTTTTAAATAACTTAATACAATATTATTTAACAAAAAATATCATTAATGTCTTTTTTCACACTATTCATTTACTTTGACTTTAATGTCCTTACGAAAGTTATGTAATTCTAATATTAACATTTCAAACATCCCAAATATATTTTTTGTATCCAAATAATTCTTTGAACACAATAATTCACACAATTTTTATTAATTTTAATATATTTAGAATTATTTATTTTATTTTTTTTATTAATTAAATAAATGTTATATCGACACAACGTAAATATCTAAGGAAATTATTTAATAATTAAATTATTGAAATAAATTAACAATATAAAGTAAATTAATTAATATTTAAAATAAATAATTACAACTACACTTATTATATTTTATCTATATAATAAAAATTTAGAGTTATTAAATTCAAGAGAGAGACATTTTATATTTATCCTTTTCTTAAAATAATATAGAAGTCGCTGAAAAACAAAAATAGAAGAAAAATGACTTATTTTTGATTCTTGGATGAGAATAGTCGAACCCCACTCATGAAATAGGATAAAGAAATATTTTATAGGAATTTTAAATCCTTAACCAAAAGTTTTAACCTTTTTTACCCATTTTACCCTTATTGAGGCAATAGAAATTTACCAAGATTATTATTCATAATGACAAAAAATAAAAGAGGCATATATTAACAATTTTAATCTTGTTATTACAAATATGGGATCCATTTTTCATGATTTAAATTCTATAAGTGGTAGATATTCATTGTAAAACAAGTGCACAAAACATGGTGAAAACTAATTTTTAGAAAAATGAAAGTTTTAAGCCTTATACTGGACTTATTCTTATATCAATACAAGAAAATAAATTAGGTGAATGTTAAAAAATTTAATTTAATATATAATATATTAATTTTATTAAAATAACTTACCAATAGTGATTACTTTAATTTATTATGTTAAAAACACATTTTGTGCATAAAAAGAGTTTTTCCAGAAAACATATATTTTACTTTCAAATAATTTTTATTTTAAAATCTAGTCAATCTATAACCAATGAATTAATTTTATAAATGTTTAAACAATAAATTATTCAATATTTAATTAGTATTAATCATTCTCACCAATCCAATGTCTAGGAGATAACTATCAAATTGAATAATAATATTTTAATAGTATATCATTGTTCATTTAAAATCGGAGTTGTGTGTAAGGAAAGATATAAATGAAATAAAATGTATTTATAAAGATCAATATCATAAAATATAGTACTATTACAATTTTAATTACATTTGATGATAAATTGTTTTATTATCATTACTTATTAAGGACCTTTTAGGAATTCTCTTGTAAAAGGATTGTATGGTGGCATATTGTTCATAGAATCTATGAAAAATAATAATAATTAACCCACCCATGTCCTTAAATAAATTACAGTGATGAAAACCCAGATTTGATGAAAACACTATCTATGGAAAAAAATATTGTTTAATATAAATAATAATATTTTTTATCTTTTAAAGTAAGGATTTAAATTATAATAATAGACCATTTCTATAATACTTAATAAATTCTAATTTTGATCTATCATATATCCCAATTAAATAAAATTTGGTTTTAATTATCTTAGTGGGAATTTACTGATGCATGTATAAAATGAGTATCATTATTAATATTAATTAATGAGACACATAATTTAATGAAATTAAGATGAGAAAAAACAATAGAATTAAGTGTGCTTATATAGTGATAATTTTCTACTTAAATAAATGATTAGATAGAATTTGTGTACAAATTTGATTTCAAATATCAGAAAATAATTTATATTTTAAAGATTTTTGAAACCACTAATGAATAATCGCAGTCCTTTTAGGGAAATCTATTTTTTTGGAGGTGAGTTGAAACTCTACTCTCTCTCTCTCTTTCTGAGATGTGAAGGAATAAATGATATCCATCATTTTTATTGTGATATAAATCTGAGTTTTAACATGATTTTTTTGAAATAAAAAATATTATTAATGGTTTGGAATGAGGTATAAAGTTTCAAAATGATTTTCTTATAATCTTACTTATCAATAAGTGGAGGACCATAATCAAAATCCAACTAGTTAATTAGAAAACTTTAAAATTCCTATACGAACATGGGATGAGGCATCAATTCCTTAGCTGATTAGAATGCCTTGATATACCCTTGAATAGAATTTAATCCTTTTGATAAATAAAAAAATGATTATCATCAAGGAAATATTTATGTTATATGACTGAGGAAACTTTTACATACCTGAAATGGTTAAATATAATGAGGGTATTTATAGTAATATCTATAAAAAATATCATTAATCATCCTGTTATTTTTTAAACATTATTCAAGGTGTTACAATCACTAAAATTTAAATTTAGAATGAAAAAATATATTTATAGGAATATGGGAAAGTGATTCATATTCTTAATGAGATTCTTTATAATCAGACTAAATATTTTTTAGGATTTATAAGGGTCAAACAACTATTTATTAAGTTTTCTTATAATAATTATAATTAGCCTTCAATCAAAATGTCTCATTTTTAACATCAATAGGGTAATCCATGATAATATCAAATATGTTTTTATAAACTAGAAGAATTATTATTATTGTGATATTTAATTTAACAATATATAATCAAGAATATCCATTTAATCAGAAAATGATGATGATAACTCAAAGACTCTAGAAATGCGATGATAATTATCATTGATAACCATTCTAATTCATAGTGGTTTTTATGGTATTCCTTAATGTTTTATTTTAAATAGTATAAATATTTAGGTAAGGAATTTATTCTTATGCTGAGATATGTCAATAAGTTTAATATCATACAATAGTAATAAAAACTTGTATATGTTATAATTTTACCTCCTTAATTGACTCTTATTTGTAATGTGTTCAATCTATCCTAGTTAAAGATATATCAACCTAATACCACCTATGTTATGAATAAGATTTTTTTTGATATTGATAACGATAAAAAGTTTGAATAAAATCCTTTTAAAATTCATACTTATTATAATAATGTGTATTAGGTTAAATTGTTTACTCATGTTATACTATTAAAAACTATGGTAAATACAATAATATAACATGATATATGTAATAAATGAAAATATATAAATGGACACATCATTTTTTAATAAGGAATACCAAGTAAATTTGAGCATAGTCAACTAAAATGATATGGAGAATTATGACATCCTCGATATCATTATGGTTTTTATTTTTTGTTTATTAATAATTATATATAGTTAGTTATTGTTTGAGATAAAATTTGGGGGATTCATTGTTCTCATTACTTGAATCATAATTATAAAAAATAATATTTAAATACATACTAGGATATTATATTGGCTAAGGTAGGGCATCAAATGATGTTCCAAAAGTTATACACATGATCTAGTAGACCATGAAACTATATAAAATAATTATTATTTTAAATCTATATTTTTTGAGTAATTTTAACTCAAAAATTATTGTAAGACCTTCAATATTTAAGTTGGTTCTTCCTTATATTGGTTTTATTATTTAACCTTATTGAAATCCTTAACATTTAGTGATTCATTATTGATCTATCGGTGGAAATTTATGGTTTGGGATCTATTATCCTGCATTTTACCATGTATCTCCTGTTATTTCCATATTATTATCTAATCACCTATGGTGGATTTATTTTTCAATTAGGATTTATATAATAATTAGAGTTTTTGTTTTTAGGTTTTGAATAATACATCTTAAAACCTAAATGAAATTTTTTAGTGGAATCATATTCTTCTGTTTCATTTTTGGCATGAGATTCTATAATATTCCCATTCTTTAAAAAATAATATATCTTTGTTAATTTTTTATTAGTTTTATATTAAATTAATCATAAATTATGTTATCCATATTACATTATGTGAGTCCATTTTCAATATTTTTTTGAAAAATTCATGATGATTTAGAATTATTTTTTGTGTAATTTTTTTATAGGGGGATTTACTTAATATTCATAAATTATTGTAAATTTAAATTATTTTATTTATTTTATACCACTAAAAAATTTATTTGTGATATATTATTGATCTTTTATAGTAAATTTAGGGGTATTAATTTTATATTTTAATTTTTTTAATTCTTTATTTTCATGATATAAATGTGAATTTGTTTTTATTATTCCATGTTGATATTCCCATATTGTGATATATGTTATTTTTTGTATTTTATTATATGAAATTTATCAATATCAATATTAATATGAAAATTTATTATTTTATATGATTTTATATTAGTGATTATTTTTTTTATTATAAAACAAATCTTAGTTTCCATTAAAATTTATTTAAAATTCTCATTATAATGTTTGGGTGTATAAGAGGTAATTCTATTGATGACTATTTGACATGTAATGATGATTATCTAAACATTAAAACTTTGTATAATTTAAATTTTTCTATAGTGATGATCCATATCATATTTGGTATATATAATTCAAGGTAACATAGGATAATATTAGTTTCCACT
The DNA here is from genome assembly GCA_963277665.1 of Viscum album. NCBI lineage: Eukaryota > Viridiplantae > Streptophyta > Magnoliopsida > Santalales > Viscaceae > Viscum > Viscum album. The sequence goes on along the minus strand of OY728138.1, from coordinate 807,966,936 downwards.
AGGATAGATTTTTAGGTTCATGTTTTAGACTGTTTCATTTATGATCTTGTGGTTTTAATTATGATCAATAAATATAAAAATGATAAAAACCACACATTGTTTTTATTATTCTCTCATATAAAAAATAATATTATTTTATTTATCATTAAAAAACTAGAATGTACAGTTTTTCTTAAGAAATGAAATATATAGGATATTTTGAGGTATCTTACAATATTTATTCTAACACTCTCCAAACACATGTTTATGGGTTTATAGATTTGATTATCCAAAACAAAGGAAAATGAAGGTGTCCTCTTTTACTAAAATATTATATATTGATTCATAAATAAGGATATAGTGTTAGAGACTTGTAGGAAATGACTATGTGACATGTGGATATGTAGATTATTTTATCCTTTAATATAGTTTAATTTTGGGATATATATTTTATTAATCCACTTCAAGAATCCATATCATTAATTATTGAACCACTCAACTATATTGTATATCATGTATGTAAAATATATTAATGGTTTGACTGATTAGGTTTCTTAGAACTAATAATTATTATATATATTTCATGGTTTTATTGGACAGTTTTATGTTAAATACATTGGTTATTCTATGATTGGATTGTTTTCCTTAAAAATAAATTTTATCTATTTTTTCATAGAAAGTTCAATGTATGGATTCTTTACGATTAACTTGTAGTAATAATAATAGTAGTATTGTTGAAATTTTTGTGAGTATGAAATTCTTTAGAAAAGTTTAATGATCTATACCCTTAATACTTTTTCCATCCTCAAGAAGTTAAGAACACATATCAAACCATGTGTCATGCTGGCCAAGCATCCATGATAGGATATTAAGGCTGATATATTACTTGATTGGAAGAAAAATGTGATTCATTGATTACTTCATAAAGTAATTTAATTTGAGTTTAATTTCATAATTCAAACTAATAAAGGTAAAACAACATAAAAAAATGTGTCGTATATATATAAATTTTTATAACATATTTTCCTCATATATATGTGTGAGTTCATGAGTATATCCATCTATAATTAATCAAAATAAATATTATGAATAAAAAATTATTTTTAATATAAAACTATTAGTATATAATTGAATGTTAATCAATACTTGAATGTGATATCAAAAAATTTCCCTCTATAACACACCATGATAAAATTGAAAAAAATTATAATAAATAAAAATAATAAAAGTAAAATAATAGAAGTAAAATAGACAATCGAACATTATAAGATTGATGTTGGTATTTTTAAAGTTTAATTAAAGTGTGTCTAGAAGAATTTTAGAACACTATAGGAGGGGATGAATAATATTATATACATCTATAACGATATTTTATATATCTAAACTATTGATAATTTTTTAATAATTCCCCTAGAAGTATATTTCATATCCAATTCATTTTTTTTCACCTCAAAATTAATAAATCGTTTTATGGTTTAGCTTAGTTATCCACGATGAATATGTATCATTATATTTAAATGTATTGGGAATAAATTTATTAGTATAATATTGACATTCTATTTCTTGTAAATATTAGTATCTTAGAAAAATTTCCATTTACATTAGAATAATCTCATTTTAATTCTTATACCCCATGATATATTTTATTTATTGAAGGTGATTAAATTTTGTCTTACCCAAACTTTCTTCACATTGTGAGAAACCATGATTACATATGTGGCTACATTCGACTCTTACTAATGCTCAATAAATTGTAGACATGTGCACTAATAAATCTCCAAATGAATTACACAATTTGGATAAGAATATGTAATTCTATCATGAGTATACAAACATGGAGTCCAATTGGTCTATATAGTAAAATGTTGTAATTTTCAATTTAATCAATCGAACATGATTATCATACAAACATGTCTCTAGAATCATTATCAATGGTATATTCTGCTCCAAATTTTGATCCAATAAATTAAATTAGTAATTTATGAACAACTGATCCCACCATGACATCAATAATAATAGAAACTATTACACCTTTAAATTATTCTCTTATAATGAAAAAATGAAAATAAAACACTAAATGGATTTAATAGTCAACTAAAAGAACTAATAAATAAGATAAATTATAAGTGTAAGTGTGAAAATATATTATAAAACATTAGAAAATCATATCTAAAAATATAAACCTAATTACTACTAGAAAATAATACTTCATGTGAAATCAATTAATTTATCTTCACTAAGTGAAATAAATTGGAATATAGAAATAAATTCCCATGAAAGGGTCATTTTAAAAATGAATGTTATTCAATTATTTCATTTACTGAAATCATGGAAACATAAACCCAATAAATTATGATAATTTGATATCTAAATTGAAGAAATTTACTATTTAAATTTGAATACAAGAGGGAGTTGTTACTAAATCAATCCAATGGAGTTTTAATTGAACATTTATTTATAATTTTGCAGGTTTTCTTATTAAGAAATTATATAAATTTTAATAACATCATATTTCCTATTTATTCTCAATAAAACATGTTTTTAATCATCACAAAAAAATCATGATGACAAAATTAAAAAATAGGTATAAATTATCTATGAAGTTAAATTATACCCTAAAGACAAATATATTTCCATACCTTATGAATTTATTGGTTCCCATATATTTTAATAAAATATTTTAATATATTACTTAAGTATGAGGGTGAAAACGTATAGGATAATAAATACACATATTGATCCATCATAGTTCTCATCAAAGTAATGGCCATATATTTTATTGATGTTTACAAATTCTTAAATCATTAAAAAATATTCAAGTATTTATTTTACTTACCTTTGTTTGTTCACATCAGAAAAAATTTCCTGAATTTTGATATGTGAAAGTTTTGATTTTTAGTCCAAGGTCTTACATAAGGTTTTTTAACAATATGTGGTAAATATTACACTTTTAATACCCTAATATTTTATAATATATTTCTCATAAATTTATTTGATGTGTCTAGGGACTTTCTTCAAATGAATCATGAGACAAAAAACAATTCATAATAAATACATTATAATATTGATATTGAATTTTCAGGTATAAATAAAGACCACAAAATTACAAAAAAATTTCATAAATAAAAAAGTACATTTCTATTACTAATTCAGTGATAAAATTCAATTAGTGTAGTTAAATAACTAAAAAGATCATTTTATGTATTTTTTATAAAATTTAATTTTTAAGAGTTATTTATTTTTAATTTAGTGAAAAAAATATATTATGGTCAAATTATGGTAAAATATATTACTTATATTAATAATAGATGAACACTAATTAGTAGTTAATAGGAAAAAAGAACAAAGTCATTTAATACATAAAAAGATATTTTACAACAAAAATTATATTTCCTATATCATATGATTTAATTTAGAACAAACCTTTACAATATTTATAAAGAACATTAGATTAAATATATCTTGAATTATAATTATTCACATTGAAATTTAGTAATAGGGCTCATATTATATTATTAGCAATAAAAAAAATTCCAAGGTTAACATATTAGTCAATGATAATAAGGGTTAAAATGGGTAATATTAGGAGGATTGAACATTTCAATATTAACAAGAAATTTAGACCTTATAGAAGTATATTGATAAAAAATAATAGATTAATTTACCGCAAATATTCCCACCTAACTCATCTAACACTCGTGTAATTATATTCTTACCCCTTACTTAACATTCATTTCCAATGAAAATCCCCTAATTTCACCTATAAAAGGAATCCACTATCCCCCACTTGAATACACACTCCTAATTAGAAATTATCTTGAAAATCTACCTATTTTTCCTTTATTATATCTCTTTTCCACTTTCATAATCTTTTGGTCATAATAATATATACTGAGTCCTCTATTTCTAATAAATCTCTCAACAGAGGTATCAAGTCCTCAACTTGATTAATACTATCTCCCTAATTTTTCATCTTTATCTTAATCCCATAACTCTTTTCTTAAAATATTTATGTAATTAAATCAGTATAACTAATATACATAAATGTTAATTTATTAATGGTACAACAATTATCTATCCACTTCCCAACCATTTAAAAATTTAATATGTTTCTCGTATAACATACGGACTACGAATCCCTTGAGAGACATATTAAATTTTTCAAAAACACCTTGAGTGGGTGGATTAAATGAGTATTTATTGAATAAATTTAAAATTTATAATATTATTCATATTTTTAGAAGAAAAACATTCTAATTAAAAAATAAAATGACATCCATGTGTATGTGCAGACTACTACTTCCACAAACTACTTGATTTATATTCATCAATGCCTTACATGGATGGTTATAAAATTTATTTTGTTAATATGTATGAAATAATGGAGTAATATATGTCAATAATTTTGTTTTAAAATGATGAAAAAACAATTAATTATCATTATAATTCAATCTATTAATACCGTTAAATTATTCAAATGAAGTTCATCTTGTATCCAATCCTCACGAACCATTCCCATAATTCCCATAAAGTGAACATGAGGATGAATTCATTGAAAAAAAATTAATTTCAAATATTTTATAAATTTTTAATGATGAATTCTGTAACATAGAACTGGTTTCTACACCACTTTTACAAAATAATTGTAAAATAATCTAAGTTAAATCATCAGATGATGAGAAGTAAATAACACGTAATAAATATATCTATAGTGAATAATTATAATTGATGAATTTAAATGGTAATGGATTTAAATAATTTCATTAAATTATTTATTAATATTTTCATGGTTATAATACATGAGGATAGTGATATTTTGTGCATGTTGGGATAAAAGGGTGAGGGTGTCCTCATCTCAAATTCACTTTATAATGATAAGATTCATATTAACCACAAATTTTCATTTGTAGTTCATATACTACCCATAAAATTATTTTTAATATATTTATCATTAATTTCAATGTATTCAAGTATGAATATTATGTTCTATATTTCATTAGTTGTTTAATTTGATTGTTAATTATGTTTTATGTGTTTCATTCCACTATCATTTTTAAATCTATATTGTTATGAAAAAATTTTAATATAGGAAAAAATTGTGTGAACTTAAATTTTATTTTCCTTCTATTATTTTTTTGGGTTTACACATCCTATATCGATTTCATTTACCTTGGTAAATAATTCACTCGATGGGATTATAACAGCCCAAAACCTACACTCCCAGATCCTTTGCTAAAAACATAATGTTTACATTTATAGATTAGATACTAATAAAGGTGAACCAATTTAAACTATCAAAATCATAAAAAATAAAATTGAAATATTGGATCACTTAAATACCCAAGGACCTCTTAGGTATAGGGTTTTAAAAAATTATTTCAAAGCCTTGCATAATAATAACCTTATCTTCAAATGAGTATTTTCTCCACTATACTCAGCTTTTCTTATTTCACATTAAGTATTCAACATATCCCACAAAATTATTTACAAATGAAATATTTCTAGGTAAAATTTATTTAACATTGTTCTTCATAACCTAGAGAAATTGAAAACAAAATAAGGATGAGCTAAAATTCTCATTAAAGGTCAACATAAATATTAACAATTGAATTTCATTGGTGCGAATAAGATGAGAATAAGTATATGATGATATTATCAAAGTTCAAAAGTATAAAATAAGATAATTAATACCCATAAAAACCTAGATCATAGAGCACGAGGATTATCATTAAGATTTAACAAAACATAAGAGTCATATAAATCAAAAATCTTGATCCATGTGAAAATAAACCTTGAGAAGATGATTTATAAGAACTTGATGAAAGAATTAATAAAACATGAAGGTGACATGGAACATAATTTTAATATCACTCTTACAACCAATCGTAAAAATGGAATAACATACCTGGTAAATTCCAATAATATTTTAGGAGAAACTTATTAGTCGTTAACTCCATATCTTTACCCAATGTATCGAAGAGATGTATTAGGATCACCCATCGTTATCATCTAATCAGGCTCACCCATAATCATAAAAAATTTAAAATAACCATAAAATAATCATAGCACATGAAAACTTTTATTTTTCAACATAATAATAACCATTGTTCATTGAGAGCATGATTTACTAATGAAAAAAAAACGTGTTCCATTAAAATATCATTGAAACAATCATAATCCATCCAAATAAAAAATATTAATTGTATATTTACAAAATATACCTAGTGGAGAATAAGTAAATTTAAGTATTGATATCATTGATGACTATAAATACTATTAAAATATCATTAAAACAATCTTGATAAAAAACTTTTTTCATTTTGAAAATAACTTTTAAAAATTTAAAAATGCGTAGAATATGGTGAAAAATCATTTTGTTGAGAAAAATCTACTAAAATAATCAAATAAAATTCAAATAAAATAATTTTCATGACATTGATAAATCCAGTTCATATTGTAAATGTTAAAAATATATTATCTTTTCAAACATTTTTAATGAGGGTCAAAAGTGACCCATGCAGAAAACGTTAAGAAATTTCCTTTTAAAAACTTTTTAAAAGAAGTTCAAAGATAATTTAAAAAAATTATAAAATCATTTATGCTTATAAGATAACATTATTGAATAAATTTTAGAATAAGTGGATATGTAATAAAAAATTCCTGATCTAAAAGAAGATACAAGATCAGTATCAGTTGCAATCAACTTTTTTGATGTTTCACTAACCCAAAAAAACTAAGCATGTAGAAAACATTTAGATGACCTGTGTAGGGGAGACATATCCCTTGATGAGGTCAGAGGTTTTCACAAAATTCAAAATATTATTTATAAACCTACACTAGTATAAAAGTGAAGGGTTGAACCCAAGGGAAGGAAGTTGAGCTATTCTAAGGTTTATTGAAACTAAATACCTCACTGTTGTCAGTAGTGAGGTAAACATATTAATAGTTTTTTAACTTTTTGAATTTTTTGTTTTAATCAAGAAGTAAAGATGAAAATATTGAGAATAAAACTAAATCAAATACTAGAATATTTACAAACTAAGAGATATAATATGCTAATATAAAGAAATCCATATACAAAAATAAAACAGTAAGGTCAAAAGAGCCCAGATCAACAAAAGTCACTCGGGAAATCTAATCTACTTGTTAAAACAGTTGACTTATTCACAACTTTTATTGAATCACTCATCAAAGACATGTGGAATAATTCCTCTTTCCAGGAAATTCAATTGGAAGAGGATTATGTCTTGGAATTCACCACAAAAAAACTTAATCGCACTGCTAAGATCTTTGAAAAAGATAATGTTTGGAAATAAACTCACCATAAATGTCCAAATTAATGATATTAAAGTTTCAATATATGCACTCCAAATAAACCTCTCCAATCGATATTGAAAATTTTAATTCTGAAATCAATTGAGAGGTGAAACAACTAAAAAAGGATCATAATTCAATCATGCCGATTGATTGTAATTCTAAAAGATATAAAGTATGTGAAGAAATTCAAATGAAAATCCAGAAGAATCAAATTTCCAAGTTGAGAAAATATTAGCCTATGATCATATTGATTTTAACAATAAAACACATGAAAACAGAGTACAAAATCTTGAACATAGAGGAAGGATTACTCCCCAAGTGATGCTCTGCCTTCAGACTCCTTAGCCTCCAACTCGTATTCAATGCTGCTCATAGGAGTCTTCACCCTCAAAAAAATATCATGTTGAATCTGAATGAGAGTCTCCCCAAAATCTACTACTGTTCTACCTTAAATCAACTATCATCTACTGCACGTCACCACTTTTCTTCCACTGACTTGAAATGCCCTTCACATGTGCACTACACAAATGCGTTTTTTCACGAACCACACGTTGCATTAGTTTTTCCCTCATAACTAACTTCTGATGAGTTATTTGGAAGCCCTGGGATGTGTTTTCGACTTTAGTATGAACCTTCAAAAGAAAGAACAAAACATAATAGTTCAAAACTCAAAGAAAGTTTAATTAAATATAAATATAGTCATTAAGTCTTAATTAATAAATTTTTTACAGTTAATATTACTTCTTAAGTTATTTTATTAGAATTATTGTTAATAAGTTATTATAATTATATTTTAAATTTAGATTATTATTAATTAAAATGAATTAATTATCTCATTTAATTAATTAAATATTATTATAAATGTTATGAAATAATAATTTAAGAAAACATTTATTTTTTTAAAAAAAATTATTAATTATAAATAATTAACTTAATAAATCATTTCTTTCATATAGATTTTAGAAGTTTTATTAATTATAAATTTCATTTTAAAGTTGTTATTATTAATGTTATTATTTAATTTAGTTATTTATTTTCATTTATTATTATTAATAATAATAATTAAGATTACTATTATTACAAATATTAAATTATTTACTATTTAAATTTTATTAGTTTAGTTTATTATAAATTATTATTAAATATTAAATATTAAATATTTTATTATTAAACAATTATTTATATGAAACAACAAATAATAATTTATTTAAATTTAATTTAGAAGTTATTATTAATTTATTTAATTAATTAAAGTTTAATTAATGTTAATTAAATTAAATATTCTGTTTTATAAATATTTAAAATTTATATTTATTATAAATTTAAAATTATTAAAGATTAATAATTTTTTAGATTTAAGTTTTTAGTTTAGTTTTATTTTAAATAATTTTTAATTTATTTTTATTATATATATTTTATATATTATGCTTCTTCTTCCCCCAAATCGGCGCAACAACAGCAAGGGGGATTCCTCTTCTCCAGTGGCTTCCTGCGGCGGCGCAAGCTCCAGCAACACTGGTGGCGTGACTCCCTTCCATCGTAGCAGTAGTGGTACGTCCTCCATGGATCAGTCCCGACTCGTAGCGGTCTACAGCGGTGGTGGGTGTCCAGCGGGGCAACTAACTCCACCAAGCAGTGGGTTGAGTCCGAGCTTCTACTTGTAGTCGGTTTCGGCATAGCGACTCGAAGTAAGGGAAAACAGCGTCTTCCATGGCAGCGTGTGACCTCGACTTTCCAGTGGCGCAGGTTCCGGCAGCAGCCTACTTCATCTGAACCTCCTTCAGATTTGACAGAGCGGGTTTCTAAATTTATAGCTTTAAGATTTGAGATTTTAGTTGAATATGTAAATCTGGTCAGGTTTTATTTTGGGTATCAAATCTGGTCTGGTTGAGTATGTGCATTTGGATTTTGTAGTGGATATGTAAGAGGCTTCGTGAATGTTGCAATGGAAAAAAGAAACGGTGTCTATGAGTGGTAATTGAGGCATCGGAGTCACCGATGTGGGTCGGAGATGGATCGGTATTGGTGAGACAGCGATAGTAGAAGCCTTGTATCAGTGACAGTAGGGTAGTTGGGATCGGTGGGATGGGATGTGGCTGCAAGATAGTGTTGGGGGTGATTTAAATTCTCAACGGAATATTTATTGTTGAGGGGTGATTTAAAATCTCAACGGAATATTTATTTTCGGGGGGTGATTTGAAATCTGAATATTTGTTTTAATTGTCCTAAAAAATAGGATCTCATTTTGACTGCATTTAAACCACGCGGAAGGTTGAAAATAAAGGGAGGCCTATAAAATGCATGACAGACAATAGAGGAGGCACGCCTTTTGAAGGTTCCAAAGCCCTTGCATACTGGAGTGAAGCGTTGACGGATTCACAACGCTGAGGGCTCGAGTAGTGGTGTGCGGTGCACGGCGTGGCTGCAAGCGGAGAGGGGAACCTGAGATCACGAAGCCGGTTGAAATAAATCACGAAGTGGAGCAGAGATTGTTGCGCCAATTGAAGTGTGTGATTTGTGAGACTTGTAATTTTTATTTGACAATAAAATTACTGATTCTCGGGTGGAGTAGGCTTTCGCCGAACCACGATAATTTTGGTGTTTTATTTTATTTCGTTGCATCTTAAAAACTCCGACCCAACAGATAGAAGAGTGATAGCGAGAGATGCGAGGAACCGGTGAGATGGGGTCACTGTTAGTAATAACAAATAGGGTCACTGTTAATTATAAAAATTAAGGTTACCGATAGTTATAAAATATTAAGGTTATCGTTAGTTATAAAATAAGAGGGTCATTAGTGGTTATAAACACAAGGCCATTGTTAGTTAAAAAAACAAAGATCATCATCGGTTATAAGAGAATAGGGTCACCATTAGATATAAAAAATAGGGTCACCATTAGTTATAAAATAAGTGACCAGTACCGATGGGTAGGAGAGACCGATACCGATGCACAACAGTATCAGTGACAGTTTTTAAAAGAAAATGAACTAACGGTAGAAAAACTAAAATGAAAAAACGATGAGACAAAATTTAAAATGCATACTTATACTTAAAAAAATTAAAACTTATGTTAATTAAGTACAAATATTGAATATAATTATCTGGTTAAAAACATAAAATCAAAAATACAATGATTAAAATTTAATAATTAAGATAATGCTAAGTGAAACTCTATTATAGTTAAATTGTAAAGTTTTAAAATTAAAATTAAAATTATTAATTGTAAACATTTAAGTTAAAAAATGGATTAATTTTAAGCTAAGTTGATAAAAGTCTTAAATTATAATTTTTTAAAGGTTCTACAGTGAGTACAAAAGGATCGCATCAGTGACTAAATGGGTCACCGATAGCTCATGTTTGTCTCACCGTTAGACTAAAAACAAAATTTAATGACTTAATAATTTATATGTATACTTAGGATTAAATAATTAATGTTTTAAAACTCTAAATTAATTAATTAAATAACTAAGTGAATACTTAGAATTAGAAACAAATTATTTCATTAAATTAGAACTCTAATTCTTAACTTAATTAATTAGCATGATAATTAAACATAAAAATTAATTATGTCAATTTATTTAAATGAATCTAAATTAAAGGGTAAAATATTAGATTAAAAACTAATTTTATAGTTGAAAAACAAAATATTAATAAATTAAATAATAAAACATGTCATATTCTTAAAATATTAAGTAGATTAAGAACTAGCGACACTAATAGAGAAATAATTAAATTAAAAAAGTTTGTAAGGTTAAATTAATTATTTTAAAGACTAAAAATACATATTTAACTATAAAAATTGATAAATTAACGAGTTTCGTTATAAAAATAAATAAGTATGAGTATTTAATAAAAAGTGTAAAAATAAAGAATTAAATCATTAAAAATTTAATAAAAATATGTTGAAAACTGTGTAAAATAAAGGTCACATCAAATTCCCTCACACTTAAGAAATGATTTTCCTCAAACAATCCCATGTTTTATCATCTTTAAAAAATAGTAAAGTGTGTTTTATATTCCTCATCTCAAAATTTAACATGTCTAGCACTTTTAAAATAGAGGATTGAACTATCAATAGGCTTTTGAAAATATATTTTCCAATCAAGTCTTTCCTAGAACAAATACACAATGTTTAATCAAGATAGCAATGACCATCCATCAAAGAAGGTGTCCTGCCTCATATGCGATACTACTTAACAACTCATTTCAATCCAGGCTTAAGTCCAAAGTCCAAGAGTGACAAGAGGTAAAATATCAGTGGAATCAAAAACTTAATAGAGGAACCTTGTACTTTGAATCATCACCTAGGTTCCAAAATAATTATATATTTTTTTGAATCACCTTATTGATACAACCTAAATGACTCCCATATAAACAATTTGTCTCCTTATTCATTCGGCATTCATCATTCCCATCACATTAATGAACTCATTTTTGACCCTAAAAACTTTATTTTATTTTTTCCAAGCCATGTATCATGCACTAAGCACTGTGAAATGCACTTATTCAAGGTATACCAAGGGATTATAGTGAACAGAAGTGAACCCAGCATCTCATGTCTTAGAGACTCACCATGGGATAAAAGATTCCCAAACTACTCTAGTTTCAAAATATTTTTATGAAAACCATTTACATTGGATCAATAAGGTAATTAATTTGAATAAATAATTAAAAAGAGTGTCCCCTATGATCAAAATCAAACTTCTAGTTCCAAGGGTTATGATTATAACACCACTAACAGGTTACCCAAATCACTCTCCAAAGTAGTTCATAAACCAAATTTCCATTAAATCACTAAGTATACTCACTCCGCAATCATCCTCCCACACTAAGTTTAGATACAAAGCATTTCTTAACTACCAATCATGCACTATCCTTAGGCAAGACTCAATTGAAGAAAAAATCAAGCCTAAAATTGTGCAAGAATTATAAAAAAAATTAACCATTTGAAATATTTTAACCATTTTTTACAAAATGTTTGAATTGGAAGCGGAAATTGACAGGATCACATTAAATCACAGTTCAGAACAGTCAAGAATTGACCCCCTCCCACACACTTAAAACCCAAATTTGTCCCTAGAGTTGAATTCCAAATACGGATAAGTACAAATTGATAGTTAAAGTTCAAAACAAAATTTTCAATTTAGTAGATTGATGATAGGTTAAAAGTCTCTCAATGAAGTTGAAGAAGTATTTTTTTCCACAATGATTAACTTACAACAGGTTCACAAGCAAGTAAATGCATTAACATTTAAGTCCAGTAAAAAATATTTTCCATTAAAATTAAAACATGGCATGAAACTTATGGATAATCAGTGGATATGGTGTAGGAATGTTCAAATATTGGGTTCAAATTAATTTTCAATATAGAAAAAACATGCATGCTATACATCCTATAGAATAATTAGTTTCAACAAAAAAAGAACAAAAACTAACAAGCATGTTTCCCCCCACACTTAGTTTTCTGCAGTGGAATCATTTTAACAACAATGAAATTCAATTTTTAAGCAAGGAGAAACACAAAAAATTATTTTATTCAACTTAGTGACATGAAGCAAAAAAATTTAGTATGCAAGACATGCGGTAGATTTTTCAAGAAAACATGTAACAAATTTTTCTAATACAAGCAGAATTTTTTTAAAGCAGCAACATATAAAGCAGATTTTTTCAGACAAAACCTGAAACAAATTTTTTAAAGTTGTAAGGAGAAGAATAATGAAATAGAAATTAACAATAAGTTGCTTCCCAGATTTTTTTCATTGTTCCTTCAATAAGAGAATTACACTTCTTCATTACACAGCAACAACAACCTAAAAACACAAAGCATGTAAACCTAGAACAAGAATCCCGCAGAAAAAAAGATTAAGAATACATCATTATTCAACACAAGACAGTACACAAGTGAAAATAAAGAAAGATCATGGGTTGACTCCCATGAATCACTGAGTTTAATGTCTTTAGTTAGACTTTATTTAATTTCAAATTATTTCCTTATTTTATTAAAAACAAACAAAACCATAGGTTGCCTCCCAGGCAATGCTAGGTTTATAGTCCCCAGTCAAACCCACCTAGAAACTAACCATAGTCACTAGGTGGATGTGATTTTCTTAATAGAAACCACCACATGTTCTTGGACCAATAATATTTAACAGAACAATGAAAATTGTGGGCATAAAAACTTAACACAATAGAAACTAAACTCTCATTGCCTGAAATAGACACTATGAGACACCCCTTGACAGTGGTAAGCATAGTGATGTGCAATTCTAGATTAAGTTAAAAAATTTCATGTTTTGAATTCAGATGAAGGGAAAACATTAAACTAAGATCTCCTAGGGGTCTGACCTTATTCTGATGGAAATATTTCTCAACCTCATCTTCAACAAATTAAAATTCAAGGGTGCATGTGGGTGAATACTGAATAGTATGTTCAAGAAGGGGATCAATAGTGTACTATACATAATCAGGGAAATTGAAACTCGTGTTTGTATCCCCTACTAAACTAATCTCAGTATCATGGGAAGACTCATCACCCATCACAGTTGAGGATAGAAGTTACAAACAAGGAAGAGAATTTATTTTATCACAAACAAGTTCAGGTCTAATAAGGTTGTAAATATATTCCAAAAGATCCTCATCACTTAACTCACACTGAACATCTACTGCTTCTAACAAATCAATTTTTCAACCACCATCTAGTGTGTGCTCAACCTATACTTCATGTTTGTCACGTACGTAACCTATTTTAGGGTTATTTTAAATTTATTTTCCACTCATGATTTGTTTTGGTGGTTTCCGAAGGTTTTATTGAGAATAGGTGAGTTTTCATGAATTAGGCCAAACTGCGAGCCCAATTCCAGATTTAAAAATAAATTTTGTTTCATTTATAACTTTTTCAATTTTTAATATTTTTGAATCATTCCAACTCCTAATTGTTCTCCCCTGATATAGTAACCCCACATTTAAATTTGGGGCCTTTATAAATCCATAAGCATGGGGGATTTTTGTTTTTATTTGAGAATTGGGCCAACCCGAAGGCCCATTTTCCAGTTTTAAATTGTTTCATTAATTTATTAATATCTTATTCATTAAAATGGATTTTTCGGTGATTCCACCTCCCCCTCGACCCTAAGAAGCCCAGGCGCTCTCCCATTGCCTTTCCCCCCACTTTGGAGATATATTTCATCGCGATTTGGTGCTGACATTCTTGGGGTTTCTAAAATCGGGCAGATTTGAGGAGGTAAGTGTTGGGAAAGATGGCAAGCGATGAACGCGCAAACAACAAAAAACACGAACGCGCAGCGGATAAATCTTTCCCTCAAATAGCGGATGCGTAGCGACAAAAAAAAACAGGTGCATAAAATAAAATTGACACCAGAATTTTTGGGTAATGTTTCTCTTTTCAATTCTTCTCTTCTCCTTAGGGTTTCCACCCTATATCAAGAGTTTATAGAATTTCCAGAACATAGGGTTCGAACATATGGTCTTATTTGATATCTTTTGGGTCAATTTTTGGTGGTCTAGGTCTGGATTTATATTCCTTGATGTGCGGCGGTGGTGCGGTTGATGTTTCGCACCATGTTTTGAGGGTTTCGGCATAAAAGGTAGGTGATTCCATGTGTAATCATTTCTAGATGAGTTAGTTTGCTTGAATTACTTATTATGAATTTACTAATATGCTTTGTGTTGTGAGGGAACTGTTTATTTTGTATTTGGTAAAGCATTTGTTTTTACAGTTTCATTTTAGTTTAAAAAATTGGGTGTTTTACATGTGCAACCCTTTGGGTATTGTTTGGGTGTGTTTTATAACATATAAAATTGGTTTAATAAATCTTGTTTGGGCTGACAATTCTGATTTGGTAGGGTATTGGTGTGCCATTAGGTTTTAAGGAGGTTTCTTTTAATGGGTTTAAGGTGTAAAGCCTTATTGTACTTCTTGAAAGTGATTTTGAAAACGTGTGCTTTTCATGCGGATCTTTTGTGGTATTGTTTGAGGTGTTTTTATAACACATGGGGGTAGTTTAATAAATATTTTTGGGGATGAAAATTCTGTTTTTAATTTTTATTGGTGTGATTTTGTCCTTGAAATATGGTTTTGAAATGAGTTTTTTTGTGAAAAGATTTGGTACACTCTTTAGAATTGTTTTATGAAAGTTTTGAATGGTTTAATGATTTATGTAAGATGTGAAACCATATTGGAAAACTGCTTTGGATTGTTTATACTTTCAAATGGACCATTTTAAATGTTAATAGTTCTGTTATGTTATGTGTATCCTCTTGGAAATGTTTTATAAAAATGTTTAATGGATTTACTAAAATGTAAAAGAGGTGGGAACGTTATATGGGCTGTTTGTGTGAGTGCGATGTGAAAAGTGGATTTT
Organism: Viscum album; assembly: GCA_963277665.1. Classification (NCBI taxonomy): domain Eukaryota; kingdom Viridiplantae; phylum Streptophyta; class Magnoliopsida; order Santalales; family Viscaceae; genus Viscum; species Viscum album. Next base: position 807,951,257 of record OY728138.1, on the reverse strand, counting down.
GTTCATAAAAAGGGTTTTAGGAAACATGTAAGTGGGATATTATGTGATGTTTAGTATATTTGTAGGTATTTTATAAAATTGTTAAAGGATGTGTTGGATTGTGAAAGTTATGCAAAAAGTGTTGTGGGCTATTTTGGTGTGGGTTTGATTTCAAAATGCATTTGAATGAAAAGTGGACTTTTTTGAATTTTGTTGTATACATGTGGGCTGTTTGGTGAATTTATGATATGGAAATTATATTTTCATGTGAAATGTATATTCATTGACTTGTTGAAATTGTTTGAGCACAAAGGGAAAACCCGGGTATCTAGGTGGGTGGACATGTACTAGTATGCTAGTGATCTCGTGGGGTTTGGCCTCAGTTTCACTTAGCAAGATTGACACTTAAAACTCTAACTAAACTAAGATTATGATGATTGGGGACCACTAGGTTATGGGTATGTTCCCTACTAGTGTCTCGTGCACGAGAACGAATATTTGTGATGGTTACTCTCACCGAGATACGAGGTACCTGGGACCCACAGCTAGCTAGTGCCTAGGGGTTATTTCCCATTGCTTGTGCTCACTGGATATTTTGTGCTTACCGTCGGCATACGGTACATTTCCCTGGAAAATTCAGTAGCTTTGGTGTTTATTTTAAAAAGTGTTAATCCTTTAAAATAGCCCACTTGAAAACTGTTCTTATTCAAAGTTGTAGCTTTTAGAAATTGTAACTAGCTTTTCATGTTTTTGAAAACTTGCATGCTTTTCGTCTTTAAATGATTATTATATGGAATCTCTTAGTGGTGGTATCCTATTGGGCTTTGGCTCACACCCTACTTACACCCTTGGGTGTAAGTAGACTTGGTTATTTTTTTGTCGCAGGTTTGGGTATAACTTTTGTGCCAACAGTTCGGGTTTCCACCGGTCATTCATGATGCGGTGTTGTGGAGATGGCTTGAGGAAGATGCCTCTTGCCATATTGAGGTTCTTGGGATGTCTTTTATTGGGTTTGTACCTTTGTAATGATCTTCAAACATTGTTTAAAATTGTGCAATTCTGTTCTGAATTTATTAAAAAGATGTTTCGGTTTGAAAAATCCAGATTTGGTTTCTTGGATTCATTTGATGTTTCAAGTATAAAAACTCGGGTAAATCGTTCCCAATTTTCAGTTTTTGATACCCGGGCACTTGTTCCAGCCCGTGGGGATCGGGAACGCCCTTCGGGTCATGTCACGGGCTGGGTTTGGTGCCGGTTTTGGCAGCGACCAGATTCGGTTTGTGACAAAATGGTATCAGAGGAGGTTCGCTCAATTTGAGTCATGTTATTTGGGAAATAGTCAGGATAGTATAGAGTTATTATTGTTGGGACATGGAATTCTGGTTATGGGTAGTGTGATTGATCACCACACCTCATTTCAGGATTCAAGTCGCCAGGGGAAGTTGGGATTTGTTCTATGTCTTTTGGTTTTCTTGGTTTGATGATGATTAGGGGAAATGAAAAGAGAGTTGGGTTAATGGTCTCAATGAGCTCGCAGGGTCTGGCAAGCCATGTGGAGCTGGGGATATTCCCTAGAACACTCTCGGTGACAGTGAAGTGATTGGAATATGGCCGCCAACCATATGTCCAAGTCACCCACTGAAACTAGTTTCCTCTCGCATTGTCTTGTGTTCTTTAGTTTTGAAATCTTGGAAATTTGGTTTTAAAGTGACTTGGTTTTAAGAAGTGTAATGTTTTTGTGAAATGATTTTAAAATAAATATGGAATGGTATGATTTATGAAATTTTGGAACTGAATATTTAGAATTATTTTGAAATAGAAAATGGTGTGATTACACCTCTTTTGAAGGCAGAAACTGTATTGAAGTTGGTTTTGAAAAGTGTTTACAATAGAGTTTTCTAAACAATCAAAGAGTGTTTTAATGGGATGAGATGTTTTGAAATTGATGTGAATATATTGAGAGTGAGTTATTTTCTAAATGGTTGTGCATTTCTGAAATGTTTTGTAAGATGTGAGTTGGAATTTGATCTCGTGGTTAGCGGTTTTTAGAAAAAGAATGTGTTGGTTGACCATTTTGGTTTTGAAAAGTGGAAAGAATTTTTGTTTTATCCTTTGGTATTTTCATGAGCAACCACATGCATGGGGTTATATGGGAAGAGGGATGGTTGATGACATGACTGGATGAGTGTCGGGATGGATATGAGGAGGGTGCCTGGTGTGGCATAGAAACATGCATGTGTAAGGCCCATGGGGTACCATTGGTGGATGCGCTAACCGGTGAACCATTTGTTTTCAAAGAAATGTTTTTTCTTTAAAAAAACATGATTTCTTGATGATTTTTTTGGGATGGTGTATATTATGTGTTTTCGGAAAATGTTGATGTTGTGGGATGTTTTGAGTCCAAGAACCCCTCCTGTTTGAACTGTGTTTTGGGTTTGGGTTTGGTCAGTAAGTTGTGTTGTAGGGACGGTTAGTGGTCTCTTTTGAAAAATGTTTCGGGACGCCTTTACGATGGTTCCCTACATGTGTTTGGATCTGGTTTGTGGTATATCTTGACCAATGGACTATCTTGGTTGGGTCCTTGGGTTCAATCATTGGATAAGGTACACCCCCATTAAAGGTTAGTGCACAATTGAAGTGCAACCCGGATTGTTTCACCGTTTGAAGACCCTCCAGTTGATCAATATAAGGAATCTTTTTCTTGAGATTTCTAGATTGAGTCTACACCCATTCCTTTCATTGATTTTTAGATCCTCTTATAACGGGAGAGTGCTCTTGGAAGGTTGTAAGAGACCTTAGTTTCTTAAGTTTCTTGATTCGTCGAAGGTGGATATGGTCTAGGGTTGTTAGTGTGGATGATTGTCTCGATGGTGTCTAAGAGGGCCTTTGGGTTCTTCAAAGTTTCTTTGAATCATGAGTTCATGTTAAACCACTGGTGTGGGAAATATGGTCATGATAGGATATTGTGGCCACTTTCTATAATTGTGTGCTGTTTGGGGATGTTGTATAAGGTCCCTCTCCATGAATTGTTTATATCAGTTGAAATGGTCATGTTTGGTGATGCCTTATGATGTCATGTACTCGATTGACTGTATAGGTAAAAGTAGTGAAATCCTCTGAGAGTCCCTATTATGTTGGGAAAATGTCTCCCTTGGAAAAAATTCAAATTCATCTATTTTAGAGGAATGTGAGTGTAGGTGTTCTTTACTTCTATTGTTTCTCACCTGAAGAAACAAGTTGTGATGTGTGTGTATCTTCTTAGACCTTGTTTCAGTGAAATATCGGGATAAGGTAAAGTGATTTTGGAATGTGTTATGTCTAAAAAACGTATTTGGGACTGCGGTGTTGTTTTTGGTGGCACCGAAAAGAAGAATTCTCATTCAGTGGGTTTCCAAATATTAACTACGAGGCCGAAGATGCTTCAATCATTTGAGCTCCAGCCATAGGTCTCGGAGAGAAGCTGGCTCGTAGTCAGGGGAAATCCCAGGGCCATTTAACCCCTTGTACAAAGTCCTATCCTTAGTATGAAAGATGGGAATAGTTCAAACCTCTGGTTTCGTCATGGTTGAGCACATAGTTTGTGCACGTTTAATAGTGGCTGTGTGCTAGGAAGCCATGTAGAAAGAATTATATTCATAGTTAGTACACAGTTTCCCAAACCATGCGGACTAATCCTGCGCCCTTCCTAAATATTTAATTTCTTTTTGGGTCTTTCTATGTCGGCCCATCCTGGTCGGTTAAGATGGTCAGTTATTATGGTGGGGAGACCCACTATGATTCTCATGAATGTTCCTTCATAAACATATAATGGAAGTATATCCCTTGTACTAGAGAGTATGTTTGGGCCTCCCACTATTAGTGTCTTGATTCTGTCTCGGGAAAACAATTTAAGTTGTCTCTTATGGTGGGGAGCCTATTTGTGTCTCTTCATACGAGTAACTCATATTTTTTTTCCTTGGACTTGTCTGGGAAGTAGGTATTATTATTCGAAGATATCTAACTACCTACATATTCATTGGGTAAACATTGATATTGGAGAGTTTCCAATGGTTTAGTTATAGTAGGGAAGTGTAACCTTGTTCAATGTTGTTGTTTTTTTTGGGTAAATTGATTGAGTATTGTTCAGATTGTGTTTGAGGAGTTTTCATTTGGGATAAAGCCTGAATGTACTTGATTGTTTCAGTAAAGTGGTGTAAGTTTGGTTTGTGAGAGTATTCCTTCCATCATTGATCACTGGAGGTGTTTTGAACTTTGGGGGTGAAACCTGGCAAGGGTGTACCTATTGGTTTCTCAGTTGGGTTTGGTTGTTGCTTTGACCTTGCTGTGACTTTCCGGGGCGGAAAGTTTTCAATGTGGGGAGAATTGTCACGTACGTAACCTATTTTAGGGTTATTTTAAATTTATTTTCCACTCATGATTTGTTTTGGTGGTTTCCGAAGGTTTTATTGAGAATAGGTGAGTTTTCAAGAATTGGGCCAAACTGCGAGCCCAATTCCAGATTTAAAAATAAATTTTTGTTTCATTTATAACTTTTTCAATTTTTAATATTTTTGACTCATTCCAACTCCTAATTGTTCTCCCCTGATATAGTAACCCCACATTTAAATTTGAGGCCTTTATAAATCGATAAGCATGGGGGATTTTTGTTTTTATTTGAGAATTGGGCCAACCCGAAGGCCCATTTTCCAGTTTTAAATTGTTTCATTACTTTATTAATATATTATTCATTAAAATTGATTTTTCGGTGATTCCACCTCCCCCTCGACCCTAAGAAGCCCAGGCGCGCTCCCTTTGCCTTTACCCCCACTTTGGAGATATATTTCATCGTGATTTGGTGCTGACATTCTTGGGGTTTCTAAAATCGGGCAGATTTGAGGAGGTAAGTTCATTCCATCATAACTCTCTAAATTCTTACTCTTTTACCCCCATTCCAATTCCTACATTATCTCATAATCCCTGTTAGAACTTCCCTTGAATGTTTGGATATTTTTAAATTCATATTCTGGTGGATTTTAGGTCGTTTTCTTCAAGATTATTTTGGGTAATGTTTCTCTTTTCAATTCTTCTCTTCTCCTTAGGGTTTCCACCCTATCTCAAGAGTTTATAGAATGTCCAGAACATAGGGTTTGAACATATGGTCTTATTTGATATCTTTTGGGTCAATTTTTGGTGGTCTAGATCTGGATTTATATTCCTTGATGTGCGGCGGTGGTGCGGTTGATGTTTCACACCATGTTTTGAGGGTTTCGGCATAAAAGGTAGGTGATTCCATGTGTAATCATTTCTAGATGAGTTAGTTTGCTTGAATTAATTATTATGAATTTACTAATATGCTTTGTGTTGTGCGGGAACTGTTTATTTTGTATTTGGTAAAGCATTTGTTTTTACAGTTTCATTTTAGTTTAAAAAATTGGGTGTTTTACATGTGCAACCCTTTGGGTATTGTTTGGGTGTGTTTTATAACATATAAAATTGGTTTAATAAATCTTGTTTGGGCTGACAATTCTGATTTGGTAGGTTATTGGTGTGCCATTAGGTTTTAAAGAGGTTTCTTTTAATGGGTTTAAGGTGTAAAGCCTTATTGTACTTCTTGAAAGTGATTTTGAAAACATGTGCTTTTCATGCGGATCTTTTGTGGTATTGTTTGAGGTGTTTTTATAACACATGGGGGTAGTTTAATAAATGTTTTGGGGGATGAAAATTCTCCTTTGAATTTGTATTGGTGTGATTTTATCCTTGAAATATGGTTTTGAAATGAGTTTTTTTGTGAAAAGATTTGGTACACTCTTTAGAATTGTTTTATGAAAGTTTTGAATGGTTTAATGATTTATGTAAGATGTGAAACCATATTGGAAAACTGCTTTGGATTGTTTATACTTTCAAATGGACCATTTTAAATGTTAATAGTTCTGTTATGTTATGTGTATCCTCTTGGAAATGTTTTATAAAAATGTTTAATGGATTTACTAAAATGTAAAAGAGGTGGGAACGTTATATGGGCTGTTTGTGTGAGTGCGATGTGAAAAGTGGATTTTGTTTATAAAAAGGGTTTTAGGAAACATGTAAGTGGGCTATTATGTGATGTTTAGTATATTTGTAGGTATTTTATAAAATTGTTAAAGGATGTGTTGGATTGTGAAAGTTATGCAAAAAGTGTTGTGGGCTATTTTGGTGTGGGTTTGATTTCAAAATGCATTTGAATGAAAAGCGGACTTTTGTGACTTTTGTTGTATACATGTGGGATGTTTGGTGAATTTATGATATGGAAATTATATTTTCATGTGAAATGTATATTCATTGACTTGTTGAAATTGTTTGAGCACAAAGGGAAAACCCGGGTATCTAGGTGGGTGGACATGTACTAGTATGTTAGTGATCTCGTGGGGTTTGGCCTCAGTTTCACTTAGCAAGATTGACACTTACAACTCTAACTAAACTAAGATGGTGATGATTGGGGACCACTAGGTTATGGGTATGTTCCCTACTAGTGGCTCGTGCACGAGAACGAATATTTGTGATGGTTACTCTCACCGAGATACGAGGTACCTAGGACCCACAGCTAGCTAGTGCCTAGGGGTTATTTCCCATTGCTTGTGCTCACTGGATATTTTGTTCTTACCGTCGGCATACGGTACATTTCGCTGGAAAATTCAGTAGCTTTGGTGTTTATTTTAAAAAGTGTTAATCCTTTAAAATAGCCCACTTGAAAATTGTTCTTATTCAAAGTTGTAGCTTTTAGAAATTGTAACTAGCTTTTCATGTTTTTGAAAACTTGCATGCTTTTTGTCTTTAAATGCTTATTATATGGAATCTCTTAGTGGTGGTATCCTATTGGGATTTGGCTCACACCCTACTTACACCCTTGGGTGTAAGTAGACTTGGTTATTTTTTTGTCGCAGGTTTGGGTATAACTTTTGTGCCAACAGTTCGGGTTTCCACCGGTCATTCATGATGCAGTGTTGTGGAGATGGCTTGAGGAAGATGCCTCTTGCCATATTGAGGTTCTTGGGATGTCTTTTATTGGGTTTGTACCTTTGTAATGATCTTCAAACATTGTTTAAAATTGTGCAATTCAGTTCTGAATTTATTAAAAAGATGTTTCGGTTTGAAAAATCCAGATTTGGTTTCTTGGATTCATTTGATGTTTCAAGTATAAAAACTCGGGTAAATCGTTCCCAATTTTCAGTTTTTGATACCCGGGCACTTGTGCCAGCCCGTGGGGATCGGGAACGCCCTTCGGGTCATGTCACGGGCTGGGTTTGGTGCTGGTTTTGGCGGCGACCAGATTCGGTTTGTGACAAAATGGTATCAGAGGAGGTTCGCTCCATTTGAGTCATGTTATTTGGGAAATAGTCAGGATAGTATAGAGTTATGATTGTTGGGACATGGAATTCTGGTTATGGGTAGTGTAATTGATCACCACACCTTATTTTAGGATTCAAGTCGCCAGGGGAAGTTGGGATTTGTTCTATGTCTTTTGGTTTTCTTGGTTTGATGATGATTAGGGGAAATGAAAAGAGGGTTGGGTTAATGGTCTCAATGAGCTCGCAGGGTCTGGCAAGCCATGTGGAGCTGAGGATATTCCCTAGAACACTCTCGGTGACAGTGAAGTGATTGGAATATGGCCGCCAACCATATGTCCAAGTCACCCACTGAAACTAGTTTCCTCTCGCATTGTCTTGTGTTCTTTAGTTTTGAAATCTTGGAAATTTGGTTTTAAAGTGACTTGGTTTTAAGAAGTTTAATGTTTTTGTGAAATGATTTTAAAATAAATATGGAATGGTATGATTTATGAAATTTTGGAACTGAATATTTAGAATTATTTTGAAATAGAAAATGGTGTGATTACACCTCTTTTGAAGGAAGAAACTGTATTGAAGTTGGTTTTGAAAAGTGTTTACAATAGAGTTTTCTAAACAATCAAAGAGTGTTTTAATGGGATGAGATGTTTTTAAATTGATGTGAATATATTGAGAGTGAGTTATTTTCTAAATGGTTGTGCATTTCTGAAATGTTTTGTAATATGTGAGTTGGAATTTGATCTCGTGGTTAGCGGCTTTTAGAAAAAGAATGTGTTGGTTGACCATTTTGGTTTTGAAAAGTGGAAAGAATTTTTGTTTTATCCTTTGGTATTTTCATGAGCAACCACATGCATGGGGTTATATGGGAAGAGGGATGGTTAATGACATGACTGGATGAGTGTCGGGATGGATATGAGGAGGGTGCCTGGTGTGGCATAGAAACATGCATGTGTAAGGCCCATGGGGTACCATTGGTGGATGCGCTAACCGCTGAACCATTTGTTTTCAAAGAAATTTTTTTTTAAAAAAAAACATGATTTCTTGATGATTTTTTTGGGATGGTGTATATTACGTGTTTTCGGAAAATGTTGATGTTGTGGGATGTTTTGAGTCCAAGAACCCCTCCTGTTTGAACTGTGTTTTGGGTTTGGGTTTGGTCAGTAAGTTGTGTTGTAGGGACGGTTAGTGGTCTCTTTTGAAAAATGTTTCGGGACGCCTTTACGATGGTTCCCTACATGTGTTTGGATCTGGTTTGTGGTATATCTTGACCAATGGACTATCTTGGTTGGGTCATTGGGTTCAATCATTGGATAAGGTACACCCCCATTAAAGGTTAGTGCACAATTGAAGTCCAACCCGGATTGTTTCGCCATTTGAATACCCTCCAGTTGATCAATATAAGGAATCTTTTTCTTGAGATTTCTAGATTGAGTCTACACCCATTCCTTTCATTGATTTTTAGATCCTCTTATAACGGGAGAGTGCTCTTGGAAGGTTGTAAGAGACCTTAGTTTCTTAAGTTTCTTGATTCGTCGAAGGTGGATATGGTCTAGGGTTGTTAGTGTGGATGATTGTCTCGATGGTGTCTAAGAGGGCCTTTGGGTTCTTCAAAGTTTCTTTGAATCATGAGTTCATGTTAAACCACTAGTGTGGGAAATATGGTCATGATAGGATATTGTGGCCACTTTCTATAATTGAGTGCTGTTTGGGGATGTTGTATAAGGTCCCTCTCCATGAATTGTTTATATCAGTTGAAATGGTCATGTTTGGTGATGCCTTATGATGTCATGTACTCAATTGACTGTATAGGTGAAAGTAGTGAAATCCTCTGAGAGTCCCTATTATTTTGGGAAAATGTCTCCCTTGGAAAAAATTCAAAATCATCTATTTTAGAGGAATGTGAGTGTATGTGTTCTTTACTTATATTGTTTCTCACCTGAAGAAACAAGTTGTGATGTGTGTGTATCTTCTTAGCCCTTGTTTCAGTGAAATATCGGGATAAGGTAAAGTGAGTTTGGAATGTGTTATGTCTATAAAACTTATTTGGGACTGCGGTGTAGTTTTTGGTGGCACCGAAAAGAAGAATTCTCATTCAGTGGGTTTCCAAATATTAACTACGAGGCCGAAGATGCTTCAATCATTTGAGCTCCAGCCATAGGTCTCGGAGAGAAGCTGGATCGTAGTCAGGGGAAATCCCAGGGCCATTTAAACCCTTGTACAAAGTCCTATCCTTAGTATGAAAGATGAGAATAGTTCAAACCTCTGGTTTCGTCATGGTTGAGCACGTAGTTTGTGCACGTTTAGTAGTGGTCGTGTGCTAGGAAGCCATGTAGAAAGAATTATATTCATAGTTAGTGCACAGTTTCCCAAACCATGCGGACTAATCCTGCGCCCTTCCTAAATATTTAATTTCTTTTAGGGTCTTTCTGTGTCGGCCCATCCTGGTCGGTTAAGATGGTCAGTTATTATGGTGGGGAGACCCACTATGATTCTCATGAATGTTCCTTAATAAAAATTTAATGGATGTATATCCCTTGTACTAGAGAGTATGTTTGGGCCTCCCACTATTAGTGTCTTGATTCTGTCTCGGGAAAACAATTTAAGTTGTCTCTTATGGTGGGGAGCCCATTTGTGTCTCTTCATACGAGTAACTCATATTTTTTTTCCTTGGACTTGTCTGGGAAGTAGGTATTATCATTCGAAGATATCTAACTACCTACATATTCATTGGGTAAACATTGATATTGGAGAGTTTCCAATGGTTTAGTTATAGTAGGGAAGTGTAACCTTGTTCAATGTTGTTGTTTTTTTGGGTAAATTTATTGAGTATTGTTCAGATTGTGTTTGAGGAGTTTTCATTTGGGATAAAGCCTGAATGTACTTGATTGTTTCAGTAAAGTGGTGTAAGTTTGGTTTGTGAGAGTATTCCTTCCATCATTGATCACTGGAGGTGTTTTGAACTTTGGGGGTGAAACATGGCAAGGGTGTACCTATTGGTTTCTCAGTTGGGTTTGGTTGTTGCTTTGACCTTGCTGTGACTTTCCGGGGTGGAAAGTTTTCAAGGTGGGGAGAATTGTCACGTACGTAACCTATTTTAGGGTTATTTTAAATTTATTTTCCACTCATGATTTGTTTTGGTGGTTTCCGAAAGTTTTATTGAGAATATGTGAGTTTTCATGAATTGGGCGAAACTGCGAGCCCAATTCCAGATTTAAAAATAAATTTTGTTTCATTTATAAGTTTTTCAATTTTTAATATTTTTGACTCATTCCAACTCCTAATTGTTCTCCCCTGATATAGTAACCCCACATTTAAATTTTGGGCCTTTATAAATCCATAAGCATGGGAGATTTTTGTTTTTATTTGAGAATTGGGCCAACCCGAAGGCCCATTTTCCAGTTTTAAATTGTTTTATTAATTTACTAATATCGTATTCATTAAAATGGATTTTTCGGTGATTCCACCTCCCCCTCGACCCTAAGAAGCCCAGGAGATCTCCCGTTGTCTTTCCCCCCACTTTGGAGATATATTTCATCGCGATTTAGTGCTAACATTCTTGGGGTTTCTAAAATCGGGAAGATTTGAGGAGGTAAGTTCATTCCATCATAACTCTCTCAATTCTTACTCTTTTCCCCCCATTCCAATTCCTACATTATATCATAATCCCTGTTAGAACTTCCCTTGAATGGTTGGATATTTTTAAATATTCTGGTGGAGTTTAGGTCGTTTTCTTCAAGATTATTTTGGGTAATGTTTCTCTTTTCAATTCTTCTCTTCTCCTTAGGGTTTCCACCCTATCTCAAGAGTTTATAGAATGTCCAGAACATAGGGTTAGAACATATGGTCTTATTTGATATCTTTTGGGTCAATTTTTGGTGGTCTAGGTCTGGATTTATATTCCTTGATGTGCGGCGGTGGTGCGGTTGATGTTTCGCACCATGTTTTGAGGGTTTCGGCAGAAAAGGTAGGTGATTCCATGTGTAATAATTTCTAGATGAGTTAGTTTGCTTGAATTACTTATTATGAATTTACTAATATGCTTTGTGTTGTGCGGGAACTGTTTATTTTGTATTTGGTAAAGCATTTGTTTTTACAGTTTCATTTTAGTTTAAAAAATTGGGTGTTTTACATGTGCAACCCTTTGGGTATTGTTTGGGTGTGTTTTATAACATATAAAATTGGTTTAATAAATCTTGTTTGGGCTGAAAATTCTGATTTGGTAGGGTATTGTTGTGCCATTAGGTTTTAAAGAGGTTTCTTTTAATGGGTTTAAGGTGTAAAGCCTTATTGTACTTCTTGAAAGTGATTTTGAAAACGTGTGCCTTTCATGTGGATCTTTTGTGGTATTTTTTGAGGTGTTTTTATAACACATGGGGGTAGTTTAATAAATGTTTTTGGGGATGAAAATTCTGTTTTGAATTTGTATTGGTGTGATTTTTTCCTTGAAATATGTTTTTGAAATGAGTTTTTTTGTGAAAAGATTTGGTACACTCTTTAGAATTGTTTTATGAAAGTTTTGAATGGTTTAATGATTTATGTAAGATGTGAAACCATATTGGAAAACTACTTTGGATTGTTTATACTTTCAAATGGACCATTTTAAATGTTAATAGTTCTGTTATGTTATGTGTATCCTCTTGGAAATGTTTTATAAAAATGTTTAATGGATTTACTAAAATGTAAAAGAGGTGGGAACGTTATATGGGCTGTTTGTGTGAGTGCGATGTGAAAAGTGGATTTTGTTTATAAAAAGGGTTTTAGGAAACATGTAAGTGGGCTATTATGTGATGTTTAGTATATTTGTAGGTATTTTATAAAATTGTTAAAGTATGTGTTGGATTGTGAAAGTTATGCAAAAAGTGTTGTGGGCTATTTTGGTGTGGGTTTGATTTCAAAATGCATTTGAATGAAAAGTGGACTTTTGTGACTTTTGTTGTATACATGTGGGCTGTTTGGTGAATTTATGATATGGAAATTATATTTTCATGTGAAATGTATATTCATTGACTTGTTAAAATTGTTTGAGCACAAAGGGAAAACCCGGGTATCTTGGTGGGTGGACATGTACTAGTATGCTAGTGATCTCGTGGGGTTTGGTCTCAGTTTCACTTAGCAAGATTGACACTTACAACTCTAACTAAACTAATATGATGATGATTGGGGACCACTAGGTTATGGGTATGTTCCCTAGTAGTGGCTCGTGCACGAGAACGAATATTTTTGATGGTTACTCTCACCGAGATACGAGGTACCTGGGACCCACAGCTAGCTAGTGCCTAGGGGTTATTTCTCATTGCTTGTGCTCACTGGATATTTTGTGCTTACCGTCGGCATACGGTACATTTCGCTGGAAAATTCAGTAGCTTTGGTGTTTATTTTAAAAAAGTGTTAATCCTTTAAAATAGCCCACTTGAAAACTGTTCTTATTCAAAGTTGTAGCTTTTAGAAATTGTAACTAGCTTTTCATGTTTTTGAAAACTTGCATGCTTTTCGTCTTTAAATGATTATTATATGGAATCTCTTAGTGGTGGTATCCTATTGGGCTTTGGCTCACACCCTACTTACACCCTTGGGTGTAAGTAGACTTGGTTATTTTTTTGTCGCAGGTTTGGGTATAACTTTTGTGCCAACAGTTCGGGTTTCCACTGGTCATTCATGATGCGGTGTTGTGGAGATGGCTTGAGGAAGATGCCTCTTGCCATATTGAGGTTCTTGGGATGTCTTTTATTGGGTTTGTACCTTTGTAATGATCTTCAAACATTGTTTAAAATTGGGAAATTCAGTTCTGAATTTATTAAAAAGATGTTTCGGTTTGAAAAATCCAGATTTGGTTTCTTGGATTCATTTGATGTTTCAAGTATAAAAACTCAGGTAAATCATTCCCAATTTTCAGTTTTTGATACCCGGGCACTTGTGCCAGCCCGTGGGGATCGGGAACGCCCTTCGGGTCATGTCACGGGCTGGGTTTGGTGCCGGTTTTGGCAGCGACCAGATTCGGTTTGTGACAATGCTCATGTTCAAATGCCTCACATTCCAAAACAATTTTTGTAGTGTGTTCTAGAATGTTCAGTTCAGGGGTAAAAATGTTCAATTCAGCTTAAAAAAAGTCATATTAAAGATTTACCAAATTCAAATAGTTTTCCCTAGGAATGACAACACTACTTTTAATCAAATTACACAAAATTTCAGAAAAGTGATCGCTATGAGAATAGGGAAATGAAAACCCATCAATTAGTCATTCTTCAAATATCATTCCATCATCCTCATCATCCAACAACATTTTAGAAATTATTTGGTTTACAGGTTCAAAACATGGAAGAGATGTTTTCAATTGAGGTTCAAATATTTCATATTCTTTAACTTCTAGGTTAAGGTTCTCTTCCAACATATTCCCCAATTCAAGTTAATATTCATTATTCACAAAATCAGAAATTTTGGGTGAAGAGTTTTTAACCTTCAAGTATTCATTTTCTAGTTTGAATTTAACCTGAGTGACTTCATTCTCAAAATTTCTAAAACAGTGATTTTCTCAAAATTAGGAATTATGAAGAGAACTTGGATTTATTCTTCAATCTATTTAAGTTCAACTTTAAAATTTCCCAACTCATCTTTATTTAAGTTCATTTTGGGATCTTTAATGTTGTTTTATAGATTCAGTGAGTTAATTGTTTCCAGATTTAATTTAATAGTTTCATATTTTTCAAAGTAAAAAGTTTGTTGCCCATGTTCAAACTCTTTTTCCTCTTCAATTTGATTTTCAAAATCTTTTATAAACACTTTCTTTTTCATTAATTTATACTTCTTCTTTCTTCTTAACCTTTTGTTGTAATTCCAAGAGCATGTTTTCAAATACTTTCATTCATTGATCTTATTCTTGAGTGTATTTAACTTTAATTTCATGTGTTTTATTAAACCAAGGCTTCCAAACATCCTCCTTAGAATCCAATTTGCTTTAAATTAATTCATGTTTAGCTAGGAATTCAGGATTAGACTCATATTGTTCATTTTATTCAATGTAAAAGTCCTGTTGTGATTGGTTATAAACATACTTCCAGGTAGTGTGTCTATAATAGTCACAACAGACACAATGAGGTCTAAATTGATCCAAATTCTCATGAACTTCAATTTATTTTACTAAAAGAGATTAAACACTCAACCGTTCACAGTGAAGCATATTTTTCAAAAACATCACAAGTAGCAGATACAGTTTACAAAATTTTTTAAAGTAGATTTTTTTGTTTATTTGTATGTGTTTTTTATTAAAACCCTAGACTCTCAGGGCGTGACTTCCCCAGAAATGGTGCGAAATTTTGATGTGGTTGGAGGTCTTCACAACCCTCAAAATTTTATTTATAAACCTACACTAGTATAGAATTGAAGGGTTAAACCCAAGGGAAGGAAGGTGAGATATTCTAAGGTTTATTGAAATTAAAAACCTCACTGTTGTTAGTAGTGAGGTAAACATATTTATAGTTTTTTACTTTCTAATTTTTTGTACTTTGTTTTAAGAAATCAGTAAAATAACAATGTTGACAATGAAACTAAATCAAATAATAGAATATTGAAAAACTAAGAGATACAATAAGCTAATATAAAGAAAACCATATACTAAAATAAAACAATAAGGTTAAAGGAGATCAGATCAACAAAATTCACTCAGAAAATCTAATCTACTGGTTAAATGAGTTGACTTCTTCACAACTTTTATTGAATCACTCATCAAAGACATGCTAAAGAATTTCCCTTGCTAGGAAATTCAACAGGCAGAGGATTATGTCTTGGAATTCGCCACACCAAAACTTAGTTACACTGCTAAGATGTTTGAAAAAGATAATGTTTAGAAATAAACTCACTATAAATGTCCAAATTAATGATATAAAGTTTTGATAGATGCACTCAAAATCAACCTCGCTAGTCGATATTGAAATTCTGAATTCTGAAATCAATTGAGAGGTGAAACAACTATATAGATAATCATAATTAAATCTTGCTGATTGATTCTGATTTTGAAATATGTAAAGTATGTGAAGAAATTCAAATTAAAATCTAGAAGAATCAAACTCTCGATCTGATAAAATAATAGTGTATGATCATATTGATTTTAACACTAAAACACATGAAAACAGAGTACAAAATCTTGAACATATAGGTAGGAGTACTCCCCAAGTGATGCTCTGCCTTCGGGCTCTTTAGCCTCCAACTCGTCTTCAGTGCTGCTCCCGGGAGTCTTCGCTCTCGAAACAATGTCACGTGGAATCAGAATGAGTGTCTCCCCAAAATCTTCTATTGTTATGCCTTAAATCAACTGTCATCTACTGCACGTCACCCCTTGTTTTCACTGACTTCAAATTCCCTTCACCTCTGCACCACACACATGCGTTTTTTCTCGAACCACACGTCGCATTAGTTTTTCCCTCGTGACTAACTCCTGATCAGTTAGTTGGAAGCACTTGGATGTGTTTTCGACTCTATTATTAACTTGCATAAGAAAGAACAAAACAAAACAGTTAAAAACCAAAAGAAAGTTTAATTAAATATAAATATAGTCATTTAGTCTTAATTAATATTTTTTACATTTAATATTATTTATTAAGTTATTTTATTAAGATTATTGATAATAAGTTATTATAATTATATTTTAAAATAGATTATTATTAATCAAAATGAATTAATTATCTTATTTAATTAATTAAATCTTATTATAAAAGTTAAGAAATAATAATTAAAGAAAACATTTAAATATTTTTAAATTGATTAATTATAAATAATTAACTTAACAAATCATTATTTTCATATAGATTTTGGAAGTTTTATTAATTATAAATTTCATTTTAAAGTTGTTAATTTTAATGCTATTATTTAATTAAGTTATTTATTTTAATTTATTAATATTAATAATAATAATTATGTTTATTATTATTACGAGTATTAAATTATTTACTATTTAAATTTAATTACTTTAGTTTATTATAAATTATTATTAAATATTTAACATTATACATTTTATTGTTAAACAATTATTTAATTTGAAACATTAAATAATAATTTATTTAAATTTAATTTAGATGTTATTATTAATTTATTTAGATAATTAAATTTTAATTAAAGTTAATCAAATTAAATATTCGATTTTATAAATATTAAAAATCTTATATTTATTATAAATTTATAATTATTAAAGTTTAATATTTTTAGTTAAATAATCTTTTAAATTTAGTTTTTAAATTAGTTTTATTTTAATTATTTTTTATTTAATTTTTATTATATATATTATATATATTCTTCTTCTTCTTGCCCCCAAATCGGCGCAACAGCAGCAGGGGGGACTCTTCTTCTCCAACGTCTTCCCGTAGTGGCCCGAACTCCAGCAACACCGGCGGTGCAGATCCCGGCTCAGTCCCGGCTCGCAGCAGTCTACAGCTGTGGTGGGCCTCTAGCGGGGCGACTCCAGCAGGCAGCGGGTTGAGTCCGAGCTTCTACTTGCGGTGGGTTTCACTATAGCGGCTCAAAGCGAGGGAAACAGCAGCTTCCAAGGCGTCGTGTAACCTCAGCTTGGTCTCGGTTCAGCCTCTCCTGTGGCGCAGGTTCCGGCAGCAGCCTGCTTCAACTGAACCTCCTTCACATCTAACAGGTAGGGTTTCTAAATTTCTAGGCTTCGTAAATGTGGTGATAGAGAATTTGGGGTGTCAATGTGTGGTAATTGAGGAAGTGGAGTCACCGATGTGTGTCAGAGGTGGATCGGTATCGGTGAGACACTAATAGTAGAATCCTTGCATCAGAGACAGTAGGGTAGCTGAGATTGGTGGGATGGGAAGTGGCTGCAAGACATAGGAGCGATGGTGAGAGATGTGAGGAACCGGTGAGACGGGGTCACTGTTGGTAATTAAAATTGGGTCACCTTTAGTTATAAAAATTATGGTTACCTGTGGTTATAAAATATTAAGGTTACTGTTAGTTATAAAATAAGAGGTCATTGGTGGTTATAAAAACAAGGTCACTGTTAGTTAAAAAACAAGGGTCACCTTTGGTTATAAGATAATAGGGTCACAGTTAGTTATAAAAAAAGAGGGTCATCGTTAGTTATAAAATAAGTGACAGGTACCGATGGGCAGGAGAGAGTGATACCGATGTGCAACAACATCAGTGACAGTTTTTAAAAGAAAATGAACTAACGATGCCATGACCCATCCTCAGAACCCGTGCCGTGACTACCCCAAGCCCACCTTCCATAGGCCAAGGGCTGACGACTAGCACCAAAGGCGTAAATCCCGATATCAGGGAAGACATTGCATTTAAGTAAGAAAACAAACACCTCAGAGTATGCAAGCAGAAGCAAACACTAAGTAAACTGAATACAAAGGTAAGTGCTAGAAAGTAAATTGGCCAGAATACAAACCCAACTGAAAGTAAAGTACGACTAAAAAGAGAGTACAACGGCAGAAAAGTAAAGCAGCAACACCGAGCCGTCCTCTGGAAATCCCACCTGAAGGGTGGGTACAGATAGTCTCCTCGGCTCATCAGCTCCAGCCGTCTGCTCCGTGTACATCCCGTCCAGTGATCCACCTCCAGGTACCGTCCAACTCCACGAGCTCCTACCTCGATCAGCGCTGTCCGTCGTCTGCATCTAACACAACGTAGTGCGAGCATAGCCCGTGCAGGGGTGAGTATACGCTACTCAGTAGGGACCCCGAGACCCCCGAAGGTCTCTCAGAACCCACGAATGATAATCAACAAAGGAAAGATACAATCACGAAGTAACAACCAACTCTACTTAGGTATATGCCCATACATATAACTAAGTCATCAATTCCAGTTCGGCTCCAACATCCGAGCCCAAGTTCGATCTAGTTCACACAGAAAAGCACAATCTAATCCACACAAGATACCACAACCCAATCCACACAGGATAGCAAAACAATCATATCGAATATAGTGATTGAAAGCCAAGACTCAGCTCATACATGTATACTTCATCGTAAGGCGATAAAGATGATCAGATGAAGTCACCAATTCATCTAAGCTGTCGGACCCACATAGGAAACAAGACCAGCTAAGCTGTCGGACCCACAAAGGATACAAGACCAACTATACTCTACCGGAACCACGTAGGATACAAGTACAATGTCAAATACTATCGGACTCACATAGGATACAAGAAGAGTAGTCAAGTACTTCCAGACCCACATAGGATACAAGAACAGTAGTCATCGCCGTCGAACCCATGGAGGATTCCAGTACGGTCGTCGTCGCTATCGAACCCAAGGAGGATCCCATTACAGTCGTCATCGTCGTCGCAGTTGCAGCCAGCTCTAGGGTTCCCGCACACAGCATGCTCGATTCCGGGAGGGTCCGCTCCACTAGCCAAGGGGGTCGATACATCAACTGACTCGTAGTCTGGAGTTGATATATACCAAAGTTACATCTCGTCAACAGGAACTCAACGCGACAGACAACGCGTCAATCGGACGCCCGGTCTGAGAGTTATTGGCTTTTTCATCACAGGGGCCCAGTTGGTTTTTAAGATAAAACCAACCCAAACGTACTCTAACTACGTCCAAAACTTGAGCGGAGTAAGACAAAAGAACCGTCTCACTAAGAGGAATCCAACAAAGTCAACGACACGTCAATCAGACGTCCGTAGCTCAAGTTATAAGGGTTTCCGCTCCGAGGGCTCGGTTGGTTTCGTGTTCGAACCAACCTGGACGTACCCAAAGTTCTCTGAAACCTTGAGTGCAATATATCGAAATGACCGTCTCGATCCAAGGATAGCTACGCAATTGACGGTGCGCCGATCGGAGGTCCGTAGGCCAAGTTATGTGTGTTTAAACAGATCTGTCCGGAAATAGGGGGTTTGGGCCCGGTCCGACCCGGCCCAATACCCCCTGGGTCGGCACGAACCGGGTCGACCCGACCCGGGTCCGGGTCCAGCCCGGTTCGGCGCGGCCCGGCCTAGCTGGTGCGGCCCGGCCCGGCACGGGGGTCCGACCCGGCGCGGGTGGTCCGGCCCGGCGCGGGCGGTCCGGCCCGGCGCGGGCGGTCCGGCCCGGTGCGGGCGGTCCGGCCCGACACGGCCGGTTCGGCTCGGTGCGGGCGTCCGCGCGCTGAGTGGACGCGGAAGGGGGGAGCCACCCCTCTGTTTTCCCGAAACGGCGGACCCCTGTGGGTCCACCCTAGCTGGCCGCGGGGGGTTACAAACCCTCGGCCTTCCCGAACTCGGCCGGCCGCTTTGGCCGGCCAGTGAGCCGTCGCGGACCCCCCCCCCCCCCCCCCGCGGTCTCGCCTTCCGAAGCGCCGACGACAGGCGGATCCGGTAGTCCTCCATTGCACCGCCGCGGCCCGACTCCGACCGCGGCCGCTTTCGACCTCAACGGCGCGGCGCGATGGCGCCGCGCTCTTTCGCCATGGTTTTCCTTGTTTTTGCACGATGTGATGGCACCGCATCGCCTCCGTTCTAATCCATAATGAAGTACAACAACAATGGGGAGGAGGGTCGGCCGTGTTTTTGTGGTCTGGCCTCCTCCCGTTAATTTCATAACAAGCGGCTAATTATTTAACGATGAACACCAAAATAATCATGAACGTAAAACAATCCCTTACCTCGAAGAAGTTGTCAAACGATGATCGTCGCAGGAAACAACGTCGCGAGGTGAAGCTCTGTATATGTTGACGGAGAACGTCCGAGGAGGAGCGACGTCTCCCTTCCTTTGACGCGGGAAGAAGATCGAAAGAGGGAGCGTCGTCGTTCTTTGGGAAAGGCGTCACACACCAGCTGCGGAGAGGATAAGAGACGACACATTGATCTCTCATTGCGATGACGGCGTTCTTCGTCGAAGTCTTGGCGTTCTTCGTGAAGAAGATGAAGATCTCCAAGGCTTAGAGTATTCTCTCCAGAAACCTAACACGACAAGCTTCCCACCAAAATAAAATAAGACTCCCCTTATTTTATTTCTCAAGCCATGCATTTCAAAATTCAAAAGTTGAATTTATTTCATTAATTAAAACTAGAGTTGTCAAAATTAAAAGGAGTGTTAAGTTGTCATCATAAATGTGGAAGAGTTATAACTCATGTGGAGGGGGTTAGAGAATTTGAAGGGGTGGGTCTCGTGCATGCCTCACCTCACTAAATCCTATCAAGAGGAAATAGAATTTTTAGTGGGTCCCACCCCAACTCCCACACATGGGTTTAACCACTTAAGTAAATAAAATTTGTAGCACAATTTTATTTCTCTTTATTCTTAATCCACAAATTTTAAAAACTCCTTCTCGAGCAAACGCAACTCCAGTAAAGGTCATCTTAAGCAATTACCGG
Organism: Viscum album; assembly: GCA_963277665.1. NCBI lineage: Eukaryota > Viridiplantae > Streptophyta > Magnoliopsida > Santalales > Viscaceae > Viscum > Viscum album. Next base: position 807,930,668 of record OY728138.1, on the reverse strand, counting down.
CGCTGCGGTTTCATTGGTGCCCTCAGATTTCGATTCCAAGCACCCGTTCAAAAGTTAGGAAAACCCGCTCGTTCGTTCACTGAACGTACCCGAGCTAAACTTCGGAAATTGATTCCGGTCACACCGGGCCTCGGAATCAAGTTCCGTCAGAAACTGCGTACTCGTAAAATCCCAAATAATTTAATAAAAAAATTTACTTGAAATTTACGGGTCTTTACATTACTCCCACCTCAGGGATTTACGTTCCCGTAAAGATACATCACAAACTAGGGGAACAAATGAGGGTACTGAGCATGCATCTAAGACTCCCACTCCCAAGTGCTCTCCTGGAGGTTCCCATGTTGCCACTTGATGCACACTAGAGGAATCGACCGCTAACGTAGTACCCGCTCATGTCAATCCTCGATCTCCACTGGGACCTCCGCAAAAGTCGCCCCGTCATCAATGTCTAGCTCCTCATGGTCGATGATATGCGTCGGGTCGTGCACGTATCTCCTCAGCTAAGATACGTGGAAGACGTCGTGCACCCGGTGCAACTGAGGTGGTAGAGCTAGGCGATAAGCCACCTCGCCTATCCTGCTGAGAACCTGGAATGGTCCGATGAAGCGTGGAGATAACTTTCCGCCCCATCCAAATCTCCGTAATCCACGTCGAGGTGAGACCGGTAAGAAAAAGTGGTCGCCATCCTCGAACTCTAGTGGTCTCTTCCTCCTATCAGCATAAGACTTCTGTTGGCTATGAGCTATCTGCATCCACTCCTAGATGACTTGGACCTTCTCTGTCGTGGCCTGGACCATCTCTGGTCCCACAAGTGCTGACTCCTCAGGGTCTGTCTAGTACAGAGGTGATCTGAAAGGTCGGCCGTACAATGCCTCGTATGGTGTCATCCCGATGGTGGAGTGGTAGTTATTGTTGTATGCAAGCTCCACCAAGGGTAGGTGATCCTCCTAGCTGCGACCAAAGTCGAGGACACATGCACGGAGCATGTCCTCGAGAGTCTGAATGGTTCTCTCTGTCTGACCATCTGTTTGAGGGTGAAAAGCAGTGCTCAGGCGTAACTGCGTCCCGAATACCTCCTGCAACCCCTTCCAAATCCAGGAAGTAAAATGAGCATCTCAATCAGAGACGATAGATGATGGAACACCATGAAGCCGTACGTTCTCCTGAATGTAGAGGCGTCCCAATCTCTCCACTGAGCCCTGCTCTCTAATGGGTAATAAGTGGGCCGACTTGGTGATTCGGTCGACGATCACCCAAATGGAGTGATGTCCTCTGGAAGTACGTGGAAGTCCAGTCACAAAATCCATAGATATACCGTCCCACTTCCACTCCGAGACATCCAAGGCCTGTACCAAGACTGCTGGTACCTGGTGCTCCGCCTTCACCTGCTGGCAGGTGAGGCATTGAGAAACGAACTCTGCCATAACATTCTTCATCCCCGATCACCAGTGCTGACGTCTGAGATCCTGGTACATCTTCGCTACCCCTAGATGTACCGCCAAAGGGGAAGTGTGAAACTCTCTCAGCACCTCCTCCTGTAAAATAGCTGGTACCATGGTACATCCTCTGAAAAGGACGACATGCTCTCCTCCTATAGAGAATCCATCAGGTTCTTGTCCTGTGGAAATCTGTGCACGCCACGTCTCACAGTCAACGTCCCCACACTGTGCCTCTCTGACCTACTGAAGAAGTAAAGGTGTGACTGTGAGCGACTGAAGGAAGGCTACCCCATCTCTATCAACGAAGGATATCTGCAAAGTGGCTAACTGCTCTGTCGCCTATCCAAGAAGCTGAATGCCCGTCCTCCTACTAAGAGCATCGGCTACTACGTTCCCCTTTCCAGGAGTATAGACTATCTCAAAGTCATAGTCCTGGAGGAACTCGAGCCATCGCCGCTGTCTCAGGTTCAGGTCCTTCTGCGAGAAGATGTACCTGAGACTCTAGTGGTCATAGTAGACTGTAAAGCGCTCGCCCATCAGATAGTGCCGCCACATATTCAAGGCGAAGACCACTGCTGCTAACTCCATGTCATGGGTAGCGTAGTTCTGCTCATGCTGCCTCAACTGTTGTGATCCATAGGCGATCAATACCCGCTCCTACAATAGGAAACACCCGAGTCCAGTCCCTGATGCATCAAAGTAGACTACATACCCTAATCCCTCCTCTGGTAGCCTCAAGATGGGTGCACTAGTCAATCTATGTCTCAGCTCCTGGAAGCTCTGCTGACATCTATCTGACCACACGAAGGGTCTCACCTTCTTCGTCAAAGATGTTAGTGGTGCTGAAACTCTGTAAAAGTCTGGCACAAATCTCCGATAGTACCCAGCCAGACCTAAGAAACTCCGCACCTCCGTCACGCTCCTGGGTGGCTCCCAAGCTAGCACTGCCTCAATCTTCAGAGGATCCACTGCAACTCCCGCCTCAGATATGACGTGCCCCAAGAAGTGGACCTCACGTATCCAAAACCGACACTTCGAGAGCTTACCATAAAGCTGGTGCTCTCGGAGTGTGTTCAGCACAACCCGAAAGTGGTAAGCATGCTCATCCTCAGTGGTCGAGTATATCAAAATGTCATCGATGAAGACCATGACAAATCGATCGAGGTAAGGCTGGAAGATCCTGTTCATGAGACTCATGAACACTGCTGGAGCATTGATTACGCCGAAAGGCATAACCAAGAACTCATAGTGGCCATACCGACACCTGAAGGCCGTCTTCTGCACATCGTCGTCCCAAACTCTGAGATGATGATAGCCTGACCTGAGGTCTATCTTAGATAACCATCGTGATCCCATGAGCTGATAGAAGAGGTCGTCAATCCTCGGAAGCGGATACTTGTTCTTCACAGTCACCTGGTTTAGGCGACGGTAATCGACACACAGTCGCAAGCTCCCGTTCGCCTTCTTGGCAAACAAAATCGGGGAAGCCCAGGGTGAAACACTAGGTCAGATGAATCCCTTGCCCTGCAAGTCCTCCAGCTGTACCCATAGATCTTGAAGCTTAGAGGGAGCCATCTGATATGCTGGAGTAGATATCGAGGCTGTCCCGGGGTATAGGTAAATATAGAAGTCTACCTCTCTACGAGGAGGTAGTCCTGGAACGTCATCAGGAAAAACGTCCACATACTGATCCACCACTACAGGAAAACTTGGACTCCGCACGTCAACTTCTCCAAGGATGAGGCTAGACAACTGATGAGTGATCGGTTGTCCTCTCCTCTGTGTGAGTCCATCCTACTCTGCAAATACTACCTTCTCACCGGTGAAGGTGAACCTGCTCCCATCGGTGCGAACACACCGCACCATGCGCCTAATACAGTCAATCTGAGCATGAACTGTAGATAACCAATCCATGCCCAAGATGACGTCATAAGGCCTCGACGCCGCTACAAGAAGATCCCAGACGAAGCTCTCGCCTCCTAGAGTAAGCTCACACTGCCGGAACCCGTGCGTAATCGTCGAGTCTGCTCCCGTAGGAGTCTCTAGCCGTAAGGATCGAGCCAACAGCTCCGTCGGAATCTCCGAGCTCCGAACAAAGGGCAACGACAATGAAAGAATGAATTTCTATTGTGTCTATAAGTACTTCATCAAGGGTGGAGTAGACATAGATAGTACCTCGAATCATCTCAGGTGCACCGTGGTTGTAGGCCTCCGCTACCTGAAGCTGAGCCTGCCTCTGCCCGCCAGCTCCCTATGGTCGGGGTGGACCTCCTGGTGGTGGTGGTGGTAGAGCCTCAAAGCGTCGCCCACCACCTGCTGCTCGGCCAGCTCCTCTGCCTCGTCCGCCAGCTCCCTGCGGACCGCCATGGTCGAACCTTTGCCTCTGCCTGGGTGGTCCCTCAACCGTCTGCTGCTCCTCTGCATGGTGGGTCGGGAAGTCACGAGCCATGTGGCCCTGCCCGCCGCATGCATAACACTGTCTGCTCCTCATAAGGCTGGCTCTGCGCCGTGTGCCCCGTACCTCTGAGCCAGTATCCTGAGGTCGTCCTCCTGATGGTCTAGTCTGCTTGGACCCCTGTGACATCCATCGACTGCCAACTGCAAAAGACTCCGCTACATGCCACCCTGCGGTAGGTCTCGCTGCTGGTGTAGGCTCAGCAAGAAAGCTCTCTACAAGAAGGGCTCACTCCTGGTGTTCTCTCTACATGCCTTGATCTCATGCCTCAGTCCCTGCTCAAAGGTCTGAGCCCAGAAGAATGGGTCTTGTTCCATGTCCGTGGAATAGCATGAGAGATCGGTAAATCTCGCCGAGTACTGGGCTACCGTCATGCTTCCCTGCCGCAGCTGCAGTAACTCCTGAATGCGCACTGCACGAAGGGTGGCTGGAACGAACTCCGAGCGGAAGAGGCTCTAGAAGTCCGACCAAAGGAGAGATGCCTCGTCGTGTACCTGAAGCATCAGGCTCCACCATCTACCTACTGCCGTGTGCAGGAGACTCACTGCAAGGATCACCATGAGGTCAGCTGGTGTCCCCACTAACCTGAAAACTCGTACAACAGCCTCCAGCCAATCCTCGGCTGCCTGAGGGTTCGTCTCCCAGCAGAACCTGGGCGGTCTTTGACGCTGAAACTCGTGAAATGCACTGAGGCGACGTGCACTTTCAACTGCTGGGGCTGGTGGCATCGGTGGCTCGGTGGGTAGAGGTACCGTCGGTGCCTCCGCTGTAATAGGGCCCTGCACCAAGGCCTCGTCGCTCGGTGGGCTGTCGTCTCTCACAAAGCTCGGAACCCTAGCTGGATGCCATCGTGGGGCCATCCAGAAAAGAGACAGGTGCGCCACGGTCAATACAGTATACCTGGTGAGCTGACACAAAGTAATCACAAAGAAAACTTTTGTAACACACATGCAATCAATGTTTTCGTGTATTGAGTCGGAAATCAGAAGTCAGGGTCCTGGTGTATGGATACGTCTGCCGCCGCACCAATACTGGACTCCCTAGACTGATAACCACACTCAATATCCTTAACATTATTGCTTCACATAGAAGAAATATCAGAGTCCTGAGTTCTGCGGTAGAACCGAACTCCTCTGATACCAATTTGTCACGACCCGTCCTCCAGACCCGTGCCGTGACTACCCCAAGCCCGCCTTCCATAGGCCAGGGGCTAGAGACTAGCACCAAAGGCGTAAATCCTGATATCAGGGAAGGAATTTCATTTAAGTAAGAAAACAAACACCTCAGAGTATGCAAGAAGAAGTAAACACTAAGTAAACTGATTACAAAGGTAAGTGCTGGAAAGTAAATGGGCCAGAATACAAACCCAACTGAAAGTAAAGTACAACTGAAAAGAGAGTACAACGGCATAAAAGTAAAGCAGCAACATCGAGTCGTCCTCTGGAAATCCCACCTAAAGGGTGGGTACAGATAGTCTCCTATGCTCCTCGGCTCCAGCCGTCTGCTCCATGTACGTCCCGTCCAGTGATCCATCTCCTAGTACCGTCCAGCTCCACGAGCTCCTACCTCGATCAGCGCTGTCCGTCCTCTACATCCAACACAATGTAGTGTGGGCATATCCCATGCTGGGGTGAGTATACGCTACTTAGTAGGGACCCGATACCCCCGAAGGTCTCCCAAAATCCACGAAGGATAATCCACAAAGGAAAGATACAATCACGAAGTAACAACCAACTCTACTTAGATATATGCCCATACATATACCTAAGTCATTAATTCCAGTTCGACTCCAACATCCAAGCCCAAGTTCGATCTAGTCCACACAGGAAAGCACAATCCAATCCACACAGGATAACACAACCCAATCCACATAGGATAGCAAAACAATCATATCGAAGATAGTGATTGAAAGTCAAGACTCAGCTCACATAGGTATACTTCTTCGTAAGGCGATAGAGATGATCCGATGAAGCCACTGATTCATCTAAGCTGTCGTACCCACATAGGAACAAGACCAGCTAAGCTGTCGGACCCACAAAGGATACAAGACCAGCTACTCTGCCGGACCCACGTAGGATACAAGTACAGAGTCCAATACTGCCGGACCCACATAGGATACAAGAATAGTAATCAAGTACTGCTAGACCCACATAGGATACAAGAATAGTAGTCATCGCCGTCGAACCCATGGAGGATTCCAGTACGGTCTTCGTCGCTGCCGAACCCACGAAGGATCCCAGTACAGTCATCATCGTCGTCGCAGTCGCAGCCAGCTCTAGGGTTCCCGCACACAACATATTCGATTCCAGGAGGGTCCGCTCCACGAGCCAAGGGGGTCGATACATCAACTGACACGTAGTCTGGAGTTGATGTATCCCAAAGTTCCGTCTCGTCAATAGGAACTCAACGTGACAGACAACGCTTCAATCGGACGCCCGATCTGAGAGTTATTGGATTTTTCATCCTAGGGGCCCGGTTGGTTTTTAAGCTAAAACCAACCCGACCATACTCCAACTGCATCCAAACCTCGAGCGGAGTAAGGAAAAAGAACCTTCTCAATAAGAGGAATCCAAAAAATTCGACGGCACGTCAATCGGACGTTCGGAGCTCAAGTTATAAGCGTTTCCGCTCCGAGGGCCCGATTGGTTTCATGTTCGAACTAACCTGGCCATACAAAAAGTTCTCCGAAACCTTGAGTGTAATATACCTAAACGACCGTCTCGATCCAAGGATCACTACGCAACTGACGGTGCGTCGATCGGAGGTCCGTAGCCCAAGTTATGGGCATTTAAACGGATCTGTCTGGAAATAGGGGGTTTGGGCCCGGTCCGACCCGACCCAATACCCCCTGGGTCGGCCCGAACTGGGTCAACCCGACCCGGGTCCGGGTCCAGCCCGGTTCGGCGCGGTGTGGCCCGGCCCGGCGCAGAGGTCTGGCCCAGCGCGGGCGGTCCGGCCCAGCGCGGGGGTCCGGCCCAGCGCGGGCGGCCCGGCCCAGCGCTAGCGGTCCGGCTCGGCACGACCGGTCCAGCTCAGTGCGGGCACCCGCGCACTGAGCGGACACGGAAGGGGGGAAACTCCCCCCTATTTTCCCGAAACGGCGGACCCCTGTGGGGTCTTCCCTAGCTTGCCGCCGGGGGTTACAAACCCCCGACCTTCCCAAACTCGGACGGTCACTTTGGCCTGCCGGTGAGCCCCCCCCCCCCCCCCCCCCCCCCGCAGTCCCGCCTTCTGAAGCGCCGATTGCCAGCAGATCCGGCAGCCCTCCACTGCACCACCGCGCCCCTTCGCCACAACCCGACTCCACCCGCAGCTACTTTCATCCTCAACGGCGCGACGCGATGGTGCCGCGATCTTTCACCGCGGTTTTCCTCGTTCCCACGCGGTGTGACGGCACCGCGTCGCCTCCGTTCCAATCCATAACGAAGTACAACAACAATGGGGAGGAGGGTCGACTGTGTATGTGCGGTCTGGCCTCCTCCTGTTAATTCGATAACAAGCGGCTAATTCTTTAACGATGAACGCCAAAATAATCATGAACGTAAAACAATCCCCTACCTCGAAGAAGTTGTCGAACGATGATCGTCGCAGGAAACGACGTCGCGAGGTGAAGCTCCGTATATGTTGACGGAGAACGTCCGAGGAGGAGCGACGTCTCCCTTCCTTTAATACGGGAAGAAGATCGAAAGAGGGCGCGTCGTCGTTCTTCGGGAAAGGCATCACACACCGGCTACAGAGAGGAGAAGAGACAGCACGTCGATCTCTCCTTGCGGTGATGACGTTCTTCGTCGAAGTCTTGGCGTTCTTCGCGAAGAAGATGAAGATCTCCAAGGCTTAGAGTATTCTCTCCAGAAACATAACACCACAAGATTCCCACCAAAAAAATAAGACTCCCCTTATTTTATTTCTCAAGCCATGCATTTCAAAATTCAATAGTTGAATTTATTTCATTAATTAAAACTAGAGTTGTCAAAATTAAAAGGAGTGTTAAGTTGTCATCATAAATGTGGAAGAGTTATAACTCATGTGGAGGGGGTTAGAGAATTTGAAGGGGTGGGGCTCGTGCAGGCCCCACCTCACTAAATCCTATCAAGAGGAAATAAATTTTTAGTGGGTCCTACCCCAACTCCCACACATGGGTTTAACCACTTAAGTGAAATAAAATTTGTAGCACAATTTTATTTCTCTTTATTCTTAATCCAAAAATTTTAACAACTCCTACCCTAGAAAACGCAACTCCAGTAAAGGTCATCTTAAGCAATTACCGGCGATGCGGTTTCATTGGTGCCCTCCGATTTCTATTCCAAGCACCGGTTCAAAAGTTAAGAAAATCTGCTCGTTCGTTCACTGAACGTACCCGAGCTAAACTTCATAAATTGATTCCAGGAACCCCGGGCTTCAGAATCAGGTGTCGTCAGAAACTGCATAGTCGTAAAATCCCAAAGAATTTGGGAAAAAATTTTCCTTGAAATTTACAGGTCTTTACAAACGAGATCAAAAATAAAATGAAAAAACGGTGAGACAAAATTTAAACTGCATACTTAAACATAAAATTAAAACTTAAGTTAATTAAATAAAAAGATTGAAAATAATTAACTGGTTAAATACATAAAATCAAAAATACAAAGATTAAAATTTAAAAATTAAAAGAACACTAATTAAAACTGGATTGTAGATAAATTTCAAACCTTTAAAATTACAATTTAAATTATTAATTGTTAACATTTAAGTTAAAAACTTGATTAATGTTAAACTAAGTTGATAAAAGACTTAAATTATAATTTATTAAAGGGTCTATAGTGAGTAAAAAAGGATCGCATTGGTGACTAAATGAGTCACTAATAGCTCATGTCTGTATCATCGTTAGACTAAAAACAAAAGTTAATGACTTAATAATTTAACTGCATACATAGGATTAAATAATTAATGTTTTAAAACTCTAAATTAATTAATTAAATAACTAAGTGAATACCTAAAATTAGAAACAGATTATTTAATTAAATTAGAACTCTAATTCTTAACTTAATTAATTAGTAGGATAATTAAACATAAAAAATTAATTATGTTAATTTATTTTAATGAATCTAAATTAAAGGGTAAAATATTATATTAAAAACTAAGTTAAAAGCTGAAAAACAAAATATTAACAAATTAAATAAGAAAACATGTCATGTTCTTAAAATGTCAAGCAGGTTAAGAACTAACAACACTAATGAAAAAATAATTAAATTAGAAAAGTTAGTAATGTTAAATTAATTATTTTAAAGACTAAAAATACATAATTAACTATAAAAATTGATAAATAAAAAAATTTAATTATTAAAATACCAAAGTATTATTATTTACTAAAAATTGTAAAAATATATAATTAAATCATTAAAAATTTAATTAAAAGATGAGGAAAACTCTGTAAAATAAAGTCCACATCATCCATGTAGGGTATATGGCCAAATCCAATGTGGGTTATATTCTATTTAGGAAGACACAACCATAAAGAGACACATGGCTAGGCCATGTGTGGTACATGGTTAGAGGCCCCATGTTGGGTACATGCTGTGTAGCTTACTTTCACACCAGTTACTTGAGTTTTACATGCCAAGTTCGAATATAGTACACACCCATGTGGGGTGATGTGAGACCACACCATGTACTCAGTCATGCATGTTGTATGATGCACTTTTGTTACCCTTTTTGGGGGTTTTGTGTGTTTTGTGACTCAGAGTAAGAATTGGACTGGCGAGTAATCTATTCTAATCATTTTTTTACAATAGAGCATGATGGTGGAATCATTTCAGAATATAGAGGTTGAGTGGATGATTTTTTGAGCCATGATAGTTCAGTGGGATTATTTCCTTGAGGTTTGGAAACAAAATCCTTCAGTGGGTTGGGTTGTGAGCTACGGGTCCCGGGGGAGGATTTTTAGCTCAAAGATTGTCCAGGACAGAGCATTACTTAGTGATATGTTTATGGATTGACTAGTATCTCTAGTGAGACCATGGTTGTCCCTACACATTAGGATATATTGATCTAGTCTAAAGAATTTGAGTTTTAGATACTATGTTTATGGATCATAGTGGTTTGAACCTTTTGGATTAGTTAACATCATAGGATGACAGTTACGATTGGGTGTCATTATGGTGTTGAGTTGAATCTGGGGGAATCATGAGGATGAACCTAGTCAGATGGTTTCTTATCAAGTGATCATTTGATGTTGTGGTCAACTATTGAGAATGACCACGTGTCATGGTATTTTTTTGGATGCCATTGTTGGAAATTTATTGATCTAGAATCAGTTGGCAGACACTAAGGGATGATTGAGGAAGTTTCTTATGATGGGATTAGCCTGATTTCATGGATGACATAGAGGAACCCATCATAGGGTTTCTTACTCTTAATGTGTCCTTTGAGACATTTGGCGATCTTTTGATGGTCATGGGTTCTCGACTATCCCTTGTTATTCCATTCTTGATTTTGGATTTTGAGACATGGTCTATACTTGTGTGGCTGTTGTGATATGGTTGGGTTGTCACATTTTGGAGCCTGATTTACTAATAAGGGTTTTTATGGATGAGATAGATGAAAAAATGATCTAATGGTATGGTTCTAAATATTCGTGATTGAGAATGTTGGATATGAAGATTTCTATTGATATTGATAGCTTATTTATGGCTTGAGTTTTAGACCAAGGTTCCAGTCATGTTGTGTAATATTTTTGTGTATATTGGATATGACATCACATTTATGTGTTTATATGTTGGACTATCACTATGGGCATGGATAATATACTATTTTGATTAGGTATAAGATTGAGTGTCTAGACACATATAACATACTTTATTTTTTATGTACGAAACTGATGCTTGAGGAAATAATGGTATACCAGCTACAATGGATTGTGGACTGATGCTCCTCATCTGTGGTTTAGGAATAGGATAGATGGTCCATGAATGATTGATTTTTCATATGGTTTAGTAACTGGATTGATTCTCCATCCATGATTAGTTTTATATATGGTTTAGGAATTGGAATGATGCTCTAAACATGTATGATTTGATATATGGTTTATGTTCTTGATTGATTCTCTAAGAACTATTGTTTGTGATACATGAGATAGATGTCAGAATGATGCACTAGTCTTGCTGATACCTTAGTGTGGAAACTGGGACTGATTATTTCGAGGTGATAAGTACGAGAAAATGTTTGGTTTATGAGCACATGGTAGGGGATAAGTTAGATTAGTATGCCGAATGATAGGACTATTGTAAGATGGTTACTCTAAATCATCATATTTGGTTATGAATTCAATGGATATAGTCCCCATAGGTTTTTTGGTATGCACGATCATGTAGATAGGTGTAGAGAAACCCCATATTTGGGAAAATATGCTATGAAAGATTGAGGTTTTGTAACTAAGGATTGATGGTGGTTTTATATATATTATTTTCATTTATTTTTCAGCTAAGATGTGTATATTACATGAGAAATATTTTGTGGTAGAATTTTATATGTTCAATGTTCGAGTTGTCCCACTAAAATTTATTTATCACCCAGTAGACATGAACCTCGGTGCATATGCAGAACTTATATCTTCTTTTAGGAAGGATACATATACAAGATAGATCAGGATGATTCCCATGATGTCATAGTTGAGTGGGATGATCATGTCAAGTTGATTGGTCAGTCCAGAGAAGCTTGATAGGGTCGTGGAGACTGGGTATGTGATATAGCTCACACTAGGCAATAGGGTTGAATGTATTTATTTTTTACTTGGTAATTTTTTAAATGTGATCTACCTAGTATGAATTTTATGATGTATGTATGACATGGTTGTTCATTCCTTTACTATATCTCAGTTTATTACAACATGTATCAGCTACAATTTATCTATTCATATTCACTCTCTAATGTGTATGATGTTTTGTTATTTACTTTTAGTTATGCACTCTGATATGGGGGTATCTAATTCTCATAGTTCTACCTTATACCCCCACTTATAGTCGAAATCCTTTCGAATATGAGGAGACACACTTTGGGTCTTGTGTCAAACCAACTCAGGGAAAAAATTTAGTGGTATCTATCTTGGTACATTACAAAGTGGTATAATATAAATTACTTTCCTATTATTTTAATATTTTGGGGTTTGGTAGACTGAAGATATAAGAATGTGTTAGATCTTGAGATGGATATCGGGATGGTGTCTCATGAACACCTATTATAGTAGGAAGTCCAGGTTTCTAGGGGTTAGGTTTGACGTTCTAGATTTGAGTTATTATGGTTATATAATATTTTTTCTTTGAGAGATGCCCATGTTGTTTGGATTTGATGATTTATAATGGATTTTAGGATCTTGTATTATTAATAGGAGGACAATGATTTAATTTTGACCCTTGGTATTTAGAGGCAAGAGGCATCTCATGAATCATGTTAGGAATGTAGGATCCATATGTTATGGAATTATAATGTGTGATTTTAGGGATTTCCTTCTAATAGCAGGTTTTGTGGATCTACAATGAGATTATTGATGATAAAGACATTTGTACAGTTCTTATTCATAGTGGGTGTAGTGAACTTAGTGGGTCAGTGTGGTATTAGTGTATGAATGTTGGACCCCTTGAGGATGATTTTTGTTTAGGATTAGTATCATGTATGGGTCTTTTAGGGAGTGGTCTGATGTGAAAATGCTTAGAGAGTATGGGTGCCCTTGTTGTGGGTACTTGGTTGGTATACAAATCCTTTATGGTGCAAGACACTAGTGTAATTTTTTAAATAATTCTATACAAGAAATTCAAAGCCATTTTACATTCAAGGGTGACATGTGAGAGTGGTTGACTCAGTTACGATTTCTTTTTTAGGTACCTGAGGCATATATGGATTCTAGAGACTTTTGACAATGGAGATTGAAGGGTGCATCTTGGTTTAATGTTTTTTTACTTTTAGGAGCCTTTTGTTTTGGATATTTTTTACTTTGGTGCTAGTGTTTCCACCATGTGGTCAGTTTCGAGAGGGGACAATTCATTCAGGTGCCTATCCCAAGAAATGGTTTTGTATGCGAGATGAGACTAGTGGATTTTTGTGGGATCAGTATCACATTAATTGATCTAATTTTAATGGTTAAGTATTTTGAGGTGATGTTTCATGATATGTGACTCACTAGAGTCAAATAAGGTTTTATGGTTGGGTTTCATGAGCGTTTATAGTGTGTTTTTTGATAGAGTAATCTTGGATACATGAGATTTTGTGGTGTGATATATCATATGGATTATGGATCAGACGTTATAGGAGTGTAATTATGAGGTGATTGAGTAGGTAAGACAATCGTGAGTTGGCTAATAATCATTTCGGGAGTGATGAGAGGTTTGTGGGAATTGTGACTAGAGGCTATTGGGATAGAACTGTCATATTCTTAAATAGATGGGGATATAGTGGTATTCATCAAAAACATATTAGTATGATCACTATTTAGATATGATCAATCCCAATATCTTGACATCATCCTGAGTATGCAAGGAGGGTACCAAATTTATGCCATGCTATAGAGATGTTTCCTTGGGTTGATAAGTGACCTCTGGGGAGATTTCACTCATGGTGGGATGTGTGTGAAGTAATATGGTGGGGAGCACACCATCAACTTTCTATGAGTGAGGTGCCTGTGACAGATCATATATCAACAAATTCCATGGGTGCTATCAGATTCTAAGAACAATCAATAGTCTATTTTTATTTTTTCTCCCTAGTGGGAGCAGGAGATCTCCCAATCTAGTTCCATGGTTTTGTAGTTATTATGGAATGGGTCATGGAAAAGATGTTTGGTTGTGTGGAAATAGTTAGGATACTCCTATAGTGTGGAATACCATATTGGGTGTCATGATGTAACACCTATGTGGGTGGGATCAACGATGCTATAAAGACCACATCAAACAGGTTGGTGGATCACTAAGGATGTGTTTTGAAAGGAAACTTCGATGATGGGAAGCATCATGGATTGGAATCAGTAGATGTGGGTTGATTTCTATGGTGGGGAGCACCATCAATTTGATGATGAGTTTTAAATGATGATGTGATCTATCAGGATGGATGGGTTTAGTTAGGCATTTTCCTAGTGGATTATTGGTGGGGAAAGAGGTGGTTTGGACTTTGATGTATTACACACCCTATCTTAAGAGTTGTGTAGAGAAACTCAGTTGGTGTCTCTTAGAAGAACATAGTGAGTTGATCATGGTTTGATAACCAAGGTGGGTTGGGATGTGTAGTTAGAAGACCACTGAGGCTTCTTGGGGATGAGAGGGTTTTTGGTGGGGAGGCTATAGAGACCTGATTTTTTCAAGGTTTTGGAATTTGATCAGAAATGTTGGTTTTTCTATAGGATCTCGAGGTGTAAAAAATTCATTTTACCCTAGAAGATAATATCAAATAACTTTTCAGACCACCCCATTGGTCATAGAATATGTCATTTACCCTAAGGCAGAAGTTTGGTTGACTCTCATGTCATTTTACTTTTTTCAGAATATTTAATATTTAGTTAATTAAATGAAAAATTATTCGTGTGGCCTGGGGTGGTGATATAATTTGAACAGAGTGTCATATTGAGATTCTGACTCTATGGTTGAGTCTAGAATGAGTTTTTTATTTTGGTAAGTTATAAACACTATTTTGGTTCTAGGACTTGAGATGGATGTTAAATGGGAATTTAAATAAATAAATAAACAAACAAACAAATAAATAAATAAATAAATAAATAATTAATTAATTAAACATTCCCCTACCCATTTTGGGGTCCTATGCAGGATCCGAAAGTGAAGAGTGCTTCTATTTCACCGGAAAAATAGACCAGGAGGGGGAGGAGAAGGGAATTCTGTTAAACTACATCCATGGTGTGGATATAGACCAAATTGAGGTGCATCAGTAGCTTTCTAGAGTGGATTTAGACCCGAAACTTCAGTTTTTACACCACTTGGTTGGATGGTTTTTTTATTTTCCCCCGATCTACATAGATTCTTTATTTTATTATTTCATAGCACAATTATGATTGTTAAGGACCCCATGTGGGTAGATATGTACCTAATCGTGGAAAATGGGGGTTGAGTAGGTCAATAGGGTTTTTTCAGTTCAAAATACCTGACTACACTACATGCAGTTTTAAGAAAACATGTCGTGTGTTCTTCCTGTTTAGGGGAAAAGAGAAGAATATGACTATATGACCTGAAATATAGAGGACACGTAGTGTAGTGTCACTTGACGTGTGGCCAAGTACATGGAAAAATGACCTGTTTATGTGGTACATGGCCACACCCCATGTGGGTTACATGGTATGTAAGAAGACACATCCAGACATAGATACATGGCTAGACCATGTGTGGTGCATGGGTAGGGACCCTATGTTGGGTACATGTTGTGTACCTGACTTTCATGCTGTATAATGGGGTTTTACGCATGAAGTCTGACTATATTTTACACCCATGTGAGGATATGTGATTCCACACCATGTACTCAGGCATACATGTCGTGTTCTGATCTTTTGTTACCCTTTTGGGGGTTTGGGTGTTTTTCACCCCAAAGTCAGAATCTTACATGTGAGTAATCCATTTTGAGATTTTTTCAACCCTTCTCATGATGGTGGAATCATTTAATAACATAGAGATCGACTAAATGGTTTTCTTGGACCAAGACAGTTTAGTAATATAATTTCCTTGATGTTTTGATTTAGAATCCTCTAGTGGGTAGGGTTGTGAGCTATGAGGCATGGGTTAGGGTTGTGAGCTCAGAGACTATCCTAGACAGAGTGTTCCATGGTGATATATTTGAGGTTCCTAGGATGGATTCGAAATGGTGGGACATTGTAGTATCTTTGGGGATATCTTGGTTATCCTTCAGCATCATGACCAGTTTCTTTGGGTTTGGGAGGTTGAGGTTTAGATCTCATGATTAAGGATCATTTTGGTTTGAGCCTTTAAGCTTGGTTAACATTGTAGTATGCTAGTTACAACTGAGTGTTGTTGTAGAGTTGAGTTGAGTCTGAGGGACCCTTGAGGATCCACCTAGTGGGATGGTTTCAGATCAAGTGATCATTATATGTCATGGTTATCTATTGATAATTCCCACATAGAATTTCATTTCATTTAGATTCCATTATTTTCAAGTTATCCATCATGAATCTGTTCGATTCAACTGAGGGATTATTGAGGGTGTTTCTTATGATGTACATGTCCTGATTTATAAGATGAGATAGAGGAACTCATCATAGGGTGACTGACTTTTGTTGTTTCCTTTGGGATATTTTAGGGTCTTTTGATGGGAATGGTTGTTCGACCCACCCTTGTTATTATTTTCTTAGTTGCGGTTTTTTTGACTTAGTCTACGCCCACGAGGATGTTGTCATATAGTTGGTTTTCCATGTTTTGGAGGTTGATTTACTAGTAAAGGATGCTATGGTTGAGGGAGATGGAAAAAAATCCATAGGTATGGTTCCAAATATATGTGATTGATAATATCAGATAGGATGCTTCATATTGGTACTGATATCTTATTTATGGGTTGTTTATTGGACCAAGGTTTCAGGCACATCATGTAATATTATTGAGTATAGTGGATGTGACTTCACATTTATGTGGTTAGATGTTAGAATAAGGATCTAGTCTTGGATTGTATACTAGTTAGATTAGGTGTCAGACTGAGGCTCTAGATACAGATAGTATACTTTATTGTTTATATTCCAGACTGATGCTCTAGTCAATGATGGTATACCATCTGGGATGGATGGTGGACTAATGCTCCTCATACATGTTTTAGGTTTGGTACTAATTCCCCATGCATGATAGTTTTTTTCATATGGTTTAGGCATTGGACTAATTCTTTAGGCATGATTGATATGGAATATGGTTTAGGTGATGGACTGGTATTCCAGGCATGGTTTATTTGAACCATGGTTTAGGCACTGGATATGATACTCTAGAAATTATTTATTTCGAATATGTTTTAGGTTCTAGACTGATGCTCCATGAATGTTTGATTTGATATATGGTTTAGGTGTTGGACTTCTTCTCAGGAAACTTTGACTAATTTTCTAGGCTTAGAAGTAATTTTGTGTGGTATCTAGAATAGATGTTTCGAGGTTAAATGTACGAGATAATGTTTGGGTCATGAGTACATGGTAGGGGATGACTTATATTAGTATCCTCGATGATAGAACTATCATAGTATGGGCCCTTAGAATCTCCATGTTTGGTTACAACTACCATTGATATGGGTTCTGTAGGTTATTTGGGATACATGGTCATGGAGACAACTATAGAGACACCCCAGATTTGGATTAAGTAGGTATTTAAAATAAATGTCTTATACCTAAGGATAGATAGGGGTTTTATTTTATTAATTTTATGTTATGTTTCGTCTATGCAATGAATATTGCAATGGCATGAAATTATGGAAGTAGTTAATTGGTTCATATTTGGGGGTGGCCTACTGAGAAATATTTTTCACCTCATTTACACGCACATTGGAATACATTCATAACTTATTTATACTATAAGGTTTAGCATGGATGCTGGATAGATCGGGTTGAGGCCCATGATTTCATGGTTGAGTTGGATACTCATGTGGAGTTGACTAGTTGGGTTGGAGCAGCTTGACATGGTGTTGGATACCAGGTATGTGATAAGGCCCAAAGTTGGTAGTAAGGATTGATGTGGTTTTTTATTTTTTTTATTTTATATATGTGATTAGACTAGTGGGTGGTCAATGTGGTATGTGTGACATGGCTATTTAGGCCTTTACAATATTTCATTTTAATACAACATGTATCATCTTCTGTTTCCTTATTATTCATCATTCTATGATGGGTATGAGGTTTAGTTATTTACTTTTTGGTTTTCACTATAATATGGGGATAAAGTCTCCTCATGATTTCACTTAATACCCCCGCTTCTAATCGGTAGCCTCTAGAGTACGAGCATACGCACTTGAGGTATTGCGGAGAACCAAATTGGGGAACCCTTTTAGTAGAACCTGGGACTGGACATTACAATAACTCTATAAACTAAAATTAATTAATATTAATATGATATTGAAATTATTAATATTAATATTATATGGTTTTTTAATTATAACCCCCCCCTTGGAATTGTGTCCACAATTTTATCTCATTCCAGATAGAAAGGGTTTAAAACATTTTCAAAATCAATTTCAATGTGGGGTATATAAAACATACAATAATTTTTTATTAATATTTAATAAAATATTTTTGAAAACCCATTTCATTAAAAAGGATATCATAACTTACTTTTGAAAAATTTAATGGAAAATACGAAGGTCATCTAGAATAACACATAACATGGTTACCAAATTTGTGAATTGGGAAGTGAAAATATAGACATAGAGGAAAAAATTGAGGTCTAAATAATTATGCAGTGTGATATAGAAAATGGATCATAAGAAATTTAATAATCATGAGGAAGTCAATGGCCATAAAACCATAAACCAATGAGGTCTATAAAATACCACTAATTCATCTGAAATGAAGGCAATAAGATAACATTTCTATTTCAAGATCCTTTTCCTAAACATGAGGAATTCATTTACCATCTATTTTATCAACATAAATAAATATAGCTACCTTAAAATTATAATTTCGTCCTTTAATAAATTTCCACCAAAATATTATCTTTTTCCCTAAATAAACACTATTCAAGAAGAAGTTTTCATTACTGGAGCACCAAAATAAACTACTGATAGATCACATAATATATAAAAGAATAACATGATATTCTTTAAGCCATTGGATATTAACCAAAACTGAAATATTTATCACAAGATAAGATAAAATTTTAAATAAATAAACCTACATATAAAGAAATACTATATTAATCTCCAAAATTCCAAAATAAAACCAAAAGTTTAACTTAGATCATTCCATAAATAAATATCCCAACATCCAAAATTATCCTAATAACCATAACATTAAATAATGTTTTAACATCAATGGTTATATCATACCCTACAACATATATACCCAAAAATCTAATATTGTTTTACCAAATATTATTTCATGTTTATCCATATGATACACCTAAGAGTTACTTGTAACTTAACCCAACAAAACATCTCCCCAAGATATCATTAATCACTTTACGATCCCATCAAATAAAACCTTAAAAGGTGGTATTTTTAATTTAAAACTTATGATAGACAATAAAATTATAAAACCATAATGGTATCTATAATTCTTAATTTATCCTTATATGAAAATATATTAATATCCAATGTTATATAGAATTTTCCTCTAATACCAACTACAACGACCCTGAATGAACACTCTCGAGTCGGGTGCAAAAATATAAATTTTATATTTATATCTTTGATTCTGATAAATGTAACCAAATTTCAACCATCCAAAACTAAAAAAATCAAATATAAATAATGTATCATTTACATTCATAAATAATTTTTAGAATTATAGTTTTATAGAATTAGTAAAAATTATTACATCACGATAACCGTGTCTTCAAATGAGAATTTTTACAACTACATTAATAATTTATTATTCCACATTAAGTCTTAAAATTTTCTCATAAAATTATTTACAGATGAAACCTTTACATAAATAATTCATTTAACATCATTCTACATAACCTAGGGAAATGAAAATCATAAGGGTGAGCACAAATGCTTAGTAAGGGTAAACATAATCATTACCAATTTAATGTAATTATTGAGAATAATATGAGAATAAGGGTATGATGACATAATCATAGTGCATGATCACAACATATGGGAATTTTTACCCCTTAAAACCAAGATCCTAAAACATGAGACATGTCATAAAGCTTCAACATAAGACCATAGTGATATAATTCAACAATCATGTTCCATGTGAAAACATTCCTGAATTAAAGGATCTATAATAACTTGATGCAAAAATAAATAAACCAAATTGGTAACATGTAAAAATTTTTTAATATCACTCCAACAATCAGTCTAACAAATGGAATAACATACCTCGTAAATTCCAATAATCTCATTGGAGAAAACCGTAATAGGTTAAGTATATCTCCTTACCCAATGCACTGGAGAGCTATATTGGGATCACCCATCATCAAGAGAAATACTGGGCTAACCCATAATCATAAAAAAATTTCCAAGAACCATAACACAATCATAATATAAGAAATAATTAATTTTTCAACATGAAAATAACAATTCTTCTTTCAAATATTGATTTACCTATAAAAAAAACAGGTTCCCTGAAAATATCCTTAAAAAAATAATAATCCATCCATATAAAGAATATGGATGGTATCATTAAAATATATTCCTAGTGGAGTATTATTAAAATAAATGTTTCTTGTAAATTCTTTAGATAAATACCCTTAAAATATAATTAAAAACATTCTTGTAGAAAATACCCTTTTCCCTTTGAAAAACACATTTTTAAAACTAAAAAATTCTAGAATATTGTTAAAATAATTTTATTTGAAAAAAACCATGTAAAAATATATATTAAACTTCGAATAAAATAACATCCTTGACAGTGGGAAAATTAATTCATGTTGTAAATGTAAAAAAAAATCTTTTTAAAATTTTATAAAGATTATCAAAAGTGAACATTATGGAAAATATTAAGAAATTTCCTTATAAAACATCTTTAATATAAGGTCAAAGATTATGTAAAATTACTTTTTATAAAATAATAGTCTTGATTTTTTTAAAAACATGGATATGGAAGAAAGAAGATTTGTGATATAGAAGAATATACTAGATCAGTATCACTTACAAATAACTTTATTGATGATTCATTATTCAATAAGGGAGGAAATAAAAAGTAAGAATATAAAAAATCATAACTAGAGTAGAATAAAATATATTCATTTTAAAAAATAAGATCATATTACCACTCTTAATGGAACCTTTAATATAAACAATCTTGAAGAGAAAGAATATTGTAACATAAATCCATTACCACTTATGCAAATTTTGAGTCAAAAGTATTTAAAATAAATAGTATTATAAGGACTTATAAATCCTATTAATTTCATGAATTAATATGATAAATTACATTCATTAGGTATTTAGTATACCATACAATAAAATTATGGTGCCGGATAAGAAAAAAGTCTTGGGAAAATGATATTGGGATAAATAAAACCCTCACAAAGTTCATAACTTTTGAAGTGATATTTAATCCATAACTTGATTATGTAGAAATATTTAAATCCTAATAAAAAAAGTTTAAATATATAAGAAAACAATTTATATATCAATTCACACATAATCATGGTATAAAAAAGTCAATTAAGTAGAATAACAACCCAATGAATGGAAATTGAGTTTAGAAACACCTTATCACTTGGTACATTTCAAGAAAAATCCCTGTGGATAAATTAATTTGAATTATAAATTAAAATTAAATTAATTATGAATGATTCATGATATAAAATCTAAATTTCTATATATACACCATATTAACAGAAGTATGTGTATAAGATTAAAACAAGCCTTAATAAAGGAAAATTGAGACGAAGTCCTTTACCATGAGTTCAAACTTGTTGTGTAAATCCTTTAACACTGGTATAAAAACATAAAAAAATTATATTATTTATTAATAAACTTTTATTTACTTAATAAATTATCATTAAACCATTTATTCCATTTATTTTAAGGATATTTTTAAAAACTTAATCATATAAGTACACTTCAGGTGTTTTAAGGGCATTTGGATCATAATTTCAAAACATCTTCGGTATGTTGATCAGCGCCAAATGGGTCATTATTAAAAAATATCAAAAAAATAATAATCATGAAATAATTATCATTTTTATACATTAATTATACTTTTAAAAACAACCATGAAATATGGTTATGAAAGATAAGTTATGTTACAATCATGGAGATGTTAAGTCGTACGTATGCATGAGTAACATTTCAATTTTTAAAGAGCATAAGGTAAAGAAGGTAAATATAAATTTTTATGAATAAATTATGATTATATAATAAATAAAATATTATATTTTTAATAAAATTATTTATCCAATATATTTTATATGGTGATGAATGTGAATCACATCGCTTCACGGAGGTGGAAATCCACATGTATGCACAAACGATATAATAGTTTTTCAATTGATGGAATGGTAAGAAAATAGATAATATAAGAACTTTATAGAATTATTATTAATACATAAATATAATAGATATATATAATAATAATAATTTATCTTTCATTATAACCATCTATGATAGGTGGTTATGGAATACAAATTTTCATTGGTTTGTGAGGTGGTAGTCATTCGTAGACCTGAACAATGTTTTCATTTAAAATTTAATAGAATATGAGATAGATAAAGTTAATAACATTAACATAATTACATGTAATAATATTATAGATACAAATATTATTTTATCATCATTCTTGTAATAATTTTTAAGGAGTTATAAGAAGAAATAAAACTACAAATTTTGATTAAAACTATACAATTTCTTCAGACAACTTCCTTTGCTTTACACTTTAAGACCTATATAGTTGGAATATGAAAAAAAAATCCTATAGGGTATGGGGAGGAATGTTGAAAAGTTATTTGGATAATTATTTTCTAAAGTATAGTTCTCAAAATGAGTGAGAAATAGAGGAGAAGAGGATCCCTTTTAAAAGTGAGGAGAGGGGAAATTTTGGAAATGTATGAAATATTATAATATAATATGTCTCTAACTAATGTAAAATGGTTTAAAAATTAAATGGATTATTATATGATGTGTATGGTCTTAATATAATAATCTAGTCAAATTTATACATATTTAGATATCTTTTTAAACATTACCTTTTGGATTAACCCTTTAGTTAGCTATTTTTTAAATCTTAACCGCAATAAAATTTTTTTCAACATAAATGGGTTATAAATTTAATTATATGGTAAAAATTGGCTCATAAATGAACAAAAAAAAGATATTTCCAACTATTTATTATGATAGTTTTCATATTTAAATTTTTTATTATTTGAAAATAATTTAATAAAATATATTTAATATAAAATAATATCAATGTCCTCTTAAGAGCTATTTACATAATTTGACTCTGAGAAAGAATTGAACCAATGGAATTTGAATATGATGAATTTAAGTATAAAAATTTATTTATTATTAATAACAAATTTCGTGCAACACTATAATTCATCAAAAAATATTACTTTTTATGTTTTTAAAATCATTAATTTTAATTTTATACTTGTTGCACAAGTACTATGTTGGAATTGTGTAAGCATTAAAGATAATTATCTAACCACTAAAAATTAAAAAATTACAGAAAAAATAATTTCATTGTTCTGAAAATAAAATTTAATATTCATTCAAAACATATTTTTTCCTTATGAGTACATATAATAGAAATTTAAAAGTGAGTGATTTTTTTGTGCTTTTCTTTAAATAAAATAATATATAATCCCTTTTCAAAGATAAATGGCATAAAATTCCCATAAAATTGAATTTTGGATTAGGATAGTTTACGCACACCCACAATAAATATTAAATTCAAGCATTAGTTTCATTTTTAGTCCATATAATATTACCTTTACCTTAATTACCAGTAAAGGCCTAGAAATTCTATATAATTTTTTTTAATTATATAAAATTTTTACGCGACCAAAAAATCTGACGGTATGTGATTCTGAGGACCTGAGTACCCGGAATGATCCGTTGAAAAAGTGTTCAGCTTAAAATAGCATGCGTGAGTAGTTTTCCTGAAAAAGTGTAATAACTATTAAATGAGTTCCCAGATGAGAAATCTAAGGGCACCATTGTGTTCAGAATGGCAGGTTTACCATAGTCGTGACTTAATTTTTGTCGGCGCAGGCCTCTAGTGAGAAAACCCAAAAATGGCATAACCGTAAATAAAATAATTAAATAAAATTATTTTTTTTTCAAATTATTATAACTCACGAATGGTGACTCGTATTAGAATTCCAAGACCACTGATGAACTCGTGAGGGTATGGTTTCCATAGGCAGATTCTAACATTGGCCGGCGCTGGCTAGTAGTGGTAGTTAGTTTCTGGTCGCAAATAAAATAATTGAGTAACAATTATTTTATTGTTAAATTCTATAACTCCTAAAAGGTAACTTGGATTGGAAATATAAGAGTACCACTGAGCTCGTGAGGGAATTTTTTCCTTAGGCGGAGCCTAACCCCAGCCGGCGCAGGTTGAGGGTGACAGTTAATAATTTTTTAAACTTTTTTAAAGGTACGTTTAGTAAACGCGCGATCAGCATTTTCTATGTTTTGAACTGGTGATCAAATTAAAAATATGGGGGCACCAATGAATCCATAGCACCGAGATTCACTTAAGGTAGGATTAACTTCAACAGTAGTTGGTCGGGTGTAAAAGTTAGTTTTTACTACTTTTTATAGAAATAATAAAATAACATAAGATTTTTTATTTTATTTCTATTTTTTCCTACCACCTGTTGAGCGGTGGTGGCGGGGACCATGGAGGTGGTTAGACTTTTAAATATGGGATATTAATTTCTGATTACACCTTGACTGCATAACCACCCCTTATGTAATTAATGTGGCATGTTAATTAAGTCAATTAATGAATCTCATTAATTCCTTAATGCTTTACTCACCCTTTTTTCTCCTCTATTTAAATGGGGCTCAGGGTAGAGTTTTGAAATGACTTCTTCAAGCGAGGAACATCTTGAGAAGTGACATGACACCTTCCACTGACAAATATGGAAGCTTGGGCGGAAATCAACTAGGATCGATGAATGCCGACGACTTCATCCAAGCATGGATTCTCCTTCCACCACTGTGACAACTCCAAATATTCTAGAGGTAGGAGTTGTCTTTTAATTCAAGAAATTTCATCAATTCTTCCTCTTGTTCTTGAATTTTAGGGTGGTCGTTGCAGGGGATTTGAATGGGGTTTATCATTATTTTAATGTGATGTATAAATTACACCCACTTGTTATAATGCTAACACAGAGGGCTCGGGCCAAACGAACAAGGCCCAGGCCCTCCTCCACTTTTTTTCATTGAGTTCTTAGGAAGAGGGTTGTTCCAAATTGACGGAACCTTGAAACTGAGAGGCGCGAAATGACGGAGGCATCTCGAGTGGACTGTAGGAGCGTCCAGAAAAAAAGACCAAAAAATCTCAACTGGTGGACCATAAAAGAAGCGCAGGCATGGTGGAATTGGTGACCAGTGCCTACAGATGAGGGCAACAATGGGTAACTGCCAGCCACTGTGGAAGAGTAGTGTCGATCAGCACCGCGGTGGTCAGACAGGTGGCTGGCAGTTCCTGACCGCTGAGGTGGAGGCGACACGTCATTGCGTGCCATGCTGAAGGGAGCTACAATGATGCAGGGGACCTTCTCCCTGTGGGTCCCATGGTTGGCGAGGCGGTGCCACCTGGAATCACCAATAAAAGAGCCAAATGACTCCTTTGAGCTGTTTGGGAGCAGTGGACTGCGCGACCATGTGTGGGTCACGTCATCTGACGGGCTAGGTCGATCTGTGACCTAGCAGGCCGAGCCCACCATGGGCCAGCCCAACTAGGTCGGGTCAGCCTAGGCAAGGTAGTGTCAGGTCAGTCCGACCGGGACATACTGGACCCAGACCCCTCTCGGGGATATATACACTTAAAAGGCCATATCTTGTGAACAAGATGTCCATTTGACAAACCGTCTATGTATCTAGGATCCTTGGAGTGAGACGGTCCTTTTGATATACTCCACATGATTTTTCAGACAAAGCTAAAGTTTGGCCAGGGTGGATCGTACTCGAATCCAACCGGGCCCTCAGCACTAAAATTCCCATAGATTACAGACCGGGTGTCCGATTGACATGCCATCTATTGCGTTGGAACCCTTATGACATGAAGGATCATCAAGTTACTTCCTTGTGGAACTTCATGGTGGTTGAGGTATAGCTGATAAACGGAGGAACAAAACCAGGGTATTTCTTGTAGTGAGAGTTAGGATGGCTACGCCCTTGATGACTCAAGGCGTGGGCATTCCTTACTCCTCTACACCAGTAGAGACGGGACTCCCCATGTCATGAGTGCGAGTTCATTTCCCTCTGATTAGTTTTTCTATCTTTGGAGTCGGTACTCCCCTATTGGAATAGGGAACAGGAACTCCATAGACAACTCACATAGGGTTAGGTACTCCCTTACCGGGTAGGGTGTGAGTCCTCTATTTTAGGAGTAGATACTCCCCTTTCAACCCAGGGTGTGGGTCCTCCTTATATAGTGCTACAATAGAGTCGGTACTCCCCTACCATGCTAGGGTGTAGGTCCCATATCCTGGGGTCGGTATTCCCCTAATGTACTAAGGCGCATATCCCCCATAGCGAACAAACTAGCAGAGTTGTACTCGCCTATGGGTTAGGATGCAGTTCCTCACATATAGAGTTAGTACTCCCATACCGTGCCAGGGTGAGGGTCCTCTAGCCTAGGGTTAGTACTCGCCTGACGTACTAGGGCATGGGTCCCCAACAATGAACAAACTACCAGAGTTGTACTCCCCTACCGGGTAGGGTGCATATCCTCACATATAGAGTCGGTACTCCCCTGCCGTTCTAGGGTGTAGGTCATCTTGCCTGGGGTCGGTACTTGCCTAAAATACTAGGGCATGGGTCCCCCACAACAAACAAAATACAAGAGTTATACTCCCCTAATAGGTAGGGTGAAGGTCCTCACATATGGAGTAGTACTCCCTGTCTCCGAGTAACGACATGGAGCAAGTCATTTCTGGGGAGTTGGAGCTCCCTTGACTGAAGGAAACAATGTTTAGGACTGGGACTCTTCTCTTTGTTTCCCTTGGTATTGCCTCTGGAGGAATACTATGACTACGAGACCTCTAGTGCCGGCCATTAGAGGCACTTATAGTAGAAAGTTCCTGATTGAGAATGTCATTTTGGACATTCCATTAGGAATGGTTGAGTTGTACCTAATGGAGTACATCTCTCATAGAGGTGCCATCAGGGATGACCAGTTTATGGAGCATGTACTCATGATCCTTTAGTTATGCTTTGAGCCTTATTTGGAAATCCTAGAAATGGCTTGTGGTCGGGGCCTTATGTTTCTTTGTTTATGAGATGAGTATATCTGGTTTGAGTCGTGTTTTTTTATTCGTTCTTTGTGATTGAGATAAGGCTTTGTGTTTTTGCTTTTTGGAATTCTGAGAGGCCTTCGAGGGTCTCAGGGTCCATACTGGGTATTGTTATACTCACCACTGCACAAGATTCTCCTGCACCTCATTGTGTCTTGTGAAGACGACGAGAAACTTTACTGAGACTTGAGGAATCCAGGACCAGGTGATACATGGAGGAGTTTGGTTGATGTGGAGAGCTGTGGAGATAATTTGTACCTACCCTTCTGGTAGGATCCTTGGTGGATGATCCCAGGAGCTTTTCACTATTATAGTTGTATCTTTCTGTTGTGCTTGTATTCCAACCCCTTTACTTTCAGTACACACATTTACTGCAACATTTTTACTTCGTGGTTACATATTTGTGTGTTTTTGGACTATGTGTTTGTACAAGTTTAATTGTAATGCCTTCCCATTTTTGGGATATGCCTTTTCGGTGCTAGTCACCAACCCCTGGCCTATGGAAGGTGGGCTTGAGGTAGTCATGGAAAGGGTCTCAGGGGGCAGGTCATGAAAAAGTGGTATCATAGGATTCCCTTCTACCGAAGAATTAGGAATATGATCTTTACGATGGAGAAATAGTGTTTAGTGTTTTGAGTGTGGTTCTTATTTTGGGGAGTCCAATGATGGTGTAGTGGCTAATGTTTCCATACACTAGGACTTTGAATTCTGATTTTCAACTTGGGGCACAAAAACACTGATTGCGTGTGTTTTGGAAATGTTTTTCTTTTGATCTATTTTGATTCCGCTCACCAGGTATAACTTATCGACTTTGGTTCATGTTTATTCTCTTTCAAGATGCCTCTATGTAGATAACCATCTAGGATTCCAATGTGTGACCATGAGGACGGTCCAAAATGTAATGAGGCTTCAGTACAATGACTGCTTCCCAAGATGGTACCTTTAGGCGGTGTCCTAGAGATTCCACTGCCTATTGGTCAGTAATTAATACCATCACTACCAGTAGAGGACACATATAGGATCAGTGACTTACACGAGTTTCAATGACAGATACCCCTCAAGTTACCAGGTGATCCTGACAAACAGGCAGCTAAGGACTGGCCTGAGGTGGTTACTGAGTTTCTATCTGGCTAGGGTACCATTAGATCAGATGATGGTCCTGGCAGTGAGCATTCTACCTGGATGAGAAAACGACGATGGCTAGAGTTCCTCCAAGACTATGGATTTTGAGATAGTATACACTCCTGGGAATGGGAAACGTGGTGGAAGATGCACTCAACAAGAGGTATGGGTCATAATGGCTGAGTGAGGCAACAAAGCAGCTAGCCGCATTGTAGTTATCCTTCTTGGATAGTAATGGAGAATCTTACCTCTAGTCCATGACTGTCACTCCCCCACATCTTCAGCGATTTTGGGAGGCACAACTTGGGGACATTGACTATGAGTCCAGACATGCTTAGATATCCATAGTACAGGCTCCAGAGAGATTTTTTGAAGGTGGGCAGCACGTCGCTATCTTCAGAGGACACACCATGGTACCATTGATGTTATGTGAGGAGTTGTTGAGGGAGTTTCATACATCCTCTTTTAGCGGTACATCATGGAGTGGTGAAGATGTACCAGGACCTCTGGCATTAGTACCAGTGTCTAGGCATGAAGAACACAGTGGCAAATTTTGTATCCCGATGCCTCACTTATCAACAAGTGAAGACAGAGCATCAGGTACCAGCGGGCTTAGCACATCCACTTGAGGGACCAGAGTGGAAGTGAGATGATATTTATATAGACTCCATGATAGGGATACTACATATTTCAAGGGGCCACGATTCTATATGGGAGATCGTTGAACAACTCACTAAGTTGGCCCACTTCCTACCCATCCAAGAGCAGGGAACAATAGAGGGCATATGATTCCTCTATGTGCAAGAGATTGTGAGACTTAACGGAGTTCCCTCGACGATCGTCTCAGATCACGACACACGTTTTACATCCTGCTTGTCAAAGGGATTACATGAGGTGTTCGGGACTCAGCTATTCTTGAGAACTACCATTCACCCTAAGACAGAGGGTCTGACAGAGTAGACTATATAGACACTTGAGGGCATGCTTCATGCTTGTGTCCTCAATTTTGGCTGTAGTTGGGAGGAACACCATCCCCTAGTGGAGTTTTCATACAACAAAAATTATCACTCCACAATTAGCATGGCTCTGTTTGAGTCCTTATATAAATGACCATGAAGTTCACCTCTATGCTTGATAGACCTAGTGGAGTCAGAACTTATGGGTCCAGAGTTGGTGCAGGCTACCACAGAGAAGGTAAAAATCATCCAAGGGAAGATGAAAACAGAACATAGCCGATATAAGTCTTATGCCGACATGAGATGAAGACCCTTAGAGTTTGAAGAGGTAGACCATGTCTTCCTATGTGTCTCACCTCAACAAGGAATACATAGGTTTGGCTGGGGCGTCAAACTATCTTCGAGGTTCATCAGACATTTTTAAATTCTTAGCAGAGTTAGTAGGGTGAATTACCACCTAGATCTTCCCCCATAGATGCACCACGTGCCTAATGTTTTCCATGTGTCATAGTTGAGGAGATGCATGCATGATCCATCCCACGTTATCAATTGGGGAGGGATAGGCATCGACGATGGGGTGGATATTGCGGAGTTCCCAATGGAGATAGAGGATTGACAAGAGTAGGTCCTTTGTGGGTGGTCAATTCCTCTTGTGTGAGTTCATTGGCAGTACATAAATCTCTAGGAGAGCATATGGAAGTGGGATGCTCAGATATGTGCTCAGTACCCTCACTTGTTTAATTTTACCTTTTTTTGGATTTTAGGGACGTAAAACCCTAACGTAGGGAGAATGTAAAGATCCAAAAATTTTGTATATTTTTTTAATTATATGAAATTTGTACGAGACTAAAAAATTTGATGGCATGTGATTCTGAGGCCCGGAGTGCCCGAAATGATCCGTCGAAAAAGTGTTAAGCATAAAATAGTGTGCGTGAGTAGTTTTAAATAAAATGTGGAAGAAATATTAAATAGGTGCTCGGATAAAAAATCTAAGGGCACCATTGTTTTCATAATGGAAGGTTTACCCTAGGTGAGACTTAAGTTTAGTCGGTGCAGGCCTCCAGTGAGAAAAACCAAAAATGGCGTAACAGTAAATAAAATAATAAAATAAAATTATTTTATTTTTCAAATTCTTATAACTCACGAACGGTGACTCGGATTAAAAATATGAGACCACCACTGAACTCATGAGGGTATGATTTATTTAGGAAGATGCTACCATTGGCTGATGCGGGACATTAGTGGATGTTAGTTTTTGGCCGCAAATAAAATAATTTGGTAACAATTATTTTATTCTTAAACACTATAACTCATAAATGGTAACTTGAATTGAAAATCTGAGAGTACCGCTAAGCTCATGAGGGCGTGTTTCCCTTAGGCAGAGCCTAAACTTTACCGGAACAGGTCAATGGTGACTATTAATAATTTTTGAACCTTTTTTAAAGGTAAGTTTAGTAAATGCATCGGTGACATTTTCTATCTTTTGAACTGGTGCTCGGATTAAAAATTCAGGGGCACCATTGAATCTATAGGGTCAGGATTTTCTTAAGGGAGGCTTAACATCGACCATAGTTGGTCGGGTGAAAAAGTTAGTTTTTAAAACTTTTTAATGAAATAATAAAATAGAATAGGAATAGTTATTTTTTTTCTTTTTTTCACTACCACCTATTGAGTGGTGGTGGCAGGGACCACAAAGGTGGCCAGTCTTTTAAATATGGAATATTAATTTCCAGTTACAACTTGATTGTGTAACCTCCCCTCGTGCAATTAATGTGGAACATTAATTACGTCAATTACTGAATCTCATTAATTCCTATGTGCATTACTCACCCTTTTCCCCCTATTTAAATGGGGCTTGGGGTAGAGTTTTGACATGAATTCTTCAAGAGAGGAACCTCTGGTGAAGTGACATGACACTTTCCACCGACGAAGATGGATGCTCAGGAAACAACCAATTTGGATTGACAAACACCGATGACTTCATCAAAGTGCATATTCTCCTTCCACCACCGTGATGAATCCAATGATTCTTGAGGTTGGGGTTGTCTTTTAATTCAAGAAATTCCCTCAATTATTCACCTTATTCTTGAATTTTAGGGTGGTTTTTGTAGGGGATTTGAATGGGGTTTATCATTATTTTAATATGATGTATCAATTACCGCCACTTGTTATAATTTAATGCGGAGGGAGGGGTCCAAACGAACAATGACCAGACCCTTCACTGCTTGTTTTCATTACGTTCTTTGAAGGTGGGTTGTTCTAACTTGATATAACCTTGAAATCGAGAGGTGCGCAATGACGGAGGAATCTTGAGAGGACCGTAGGAACGTACAGAAGGAAGAACATACCACATGATCTCACTCTGTGGACTACAGAAGATGCACCTACAACCGGTGTTGGAAAATGAGGGTGGCAGCCAACAACCTCCAGCCATAGTAGAAGACTGGTGCTGCTCGGTACCATGGTGGTCGGACTGGCGGCCGACAACGGCCAACTATAGAGGTAGATGCGGCACACCGTCGCACGTTGCGCTGAAGGGAGACACAGCTCAAATCCACAATGATGCAGGGGCCTCACTCTCTTTGGGTCCCGTGGGTGACGAGGCGTCACATCCTGGAACTGCCAATAAAGGAGCCAAAGGGATCCTTTGAGCCGTTTGGGAGCATCAGACCGTGCGACCCGACGTGCGTCGTGCCAGTCCGCGGGTCGAGCCCACCGCGGCCGAGCCCAATCGGGCTGGGATGGGTCAAACCCGGACTGTGTCGGGTCGACCTGAACTAGATTGGGTTAGCCCAGGATGGGTTGGGTTGGGTCTGTCCGACCGGGTCAGACCGGACCCGGACCCAGACCTCTCTCGGGGCTAGATACACTTAGAAGGCCGTATCTTGCGAACCAGGCGTCAATTTGATAAACTATTTGTGGAGATGGGATCCTTGGAGAAAGAAGGTCATTTTGGGATAATCTACATGAATTTCAGAGAAAGTTAGTGTTTGGTCGGGTTGGATCATACTTGAATCCAACCTGGACCTCAAAACTAAAATGCCTATAGCTTAATGACTGAATGTCCGATTGACGCGTCATATATTGCGTTAGAACCCTTATGACATGACGGATCATCAGGTTACTTCTTAGTGAAACTTTGTTGTGATTGAGGTATGACTGATAACTGGAGGATATTAACTGGGGTGTTTCTTGTAGTGAGAGTTAGGATGACTACTCCCTTGATGACTCAAGGTACGGGTATTCCTTACTCTTCTACTCTGGTAGAGACGGGACTCACCACGTCATGAGTGCCGGTTCATTTCCCTTTGATTGGTTTTTTTATCTTTGGAGTCGGTACTCCCCTATTGGATTAGGATGTGGGTCCTCCATACATAACTCACATAGAGTCAGGTACTCCCCTACTGGGTAGGGTGCGAGTCCTCTATGTTAGGAGTATGTACTCCCCTATCTACCCCGGGTGAGGGTCCTCCTCATGGAGTTCTATAGTAGAGTCGATACTCCTCTGCCATGACAGGGTGTGAGTCCTCTAGCCTAGGGTCAGTAATCCCTTGATATACTGGGGCGCAGGTCCCCCACAGCCAAAAAACAACCAGAGTTGTACTCCCCTATTGGGTAGGGTGTGGGTCATCACATATAGAGTCGGTACTCCCCTACCGTTCCAAGGTGTGGGTCCTCTAACCTGGGGTTGGTACTCCCCTGACGTACTAGGGAGAAGGTCCCCCACAATGAACAAACTACCAAAGTTGTACTCTCCTACCTGGTAGGGTGCAGGTCCTCACATATAGAGTCAGTACTCCTCTCCCATGCCAGGGTGCAGGTCCTCTTACCTCCCCCAAAGAAAAAAAACTACCAGACTTGTACTCCCCTACTACGTAGGGTACGAGTCCTCACATATGGAGTAGTACTCCCCATCTCCGAGTAGAGATGAGGAGAAGGTCTTTCAGGGGAGTTGGATCTCCCTCGACTGTAGGACACAATGTCGTGTAGTAGGGCTCTTCACTTTAATTCCATTGGTCTGGCCTCAGGCGCAAGACTGTGACCGCTAGACCTCTAGTGTCGGGCACTAGAGGTAGTTCTAGAAGAAAGTTCCCAATGGAGCATGTCCTTTCGCAAATTCTATTAGGAATGGTTGAGCTTTAACTGATGGAGTATATCTATCATACGGGTGCCATCAGGGATGGCTAGTTCATGGAGCATGTACTCCTAATCCCTGAGCTACTCTTTGATCCTTCTTTGGAAATCCTGGAAATGGATTGAGGTCGGGGCCTTATGTTTCTTTGTGGATGATATGAGTATATCTAGTTTAAGCTGTGTCTTTTTCTTTGTGATTTGTGATTGAGATCATGCTTTGTGGTTTTCCTATGTGGAATTATAATAGGCCCTCAAGAGTCTTGGGGTCCCTACTAAGTATTTGTATACTTACCCCTGCATGGTCTTCGCCTACACCTCGTTGTGTCTTGTGTAGAGGACGAGCATCTTGGTTGAGACTTGAGGGAGCCAGGACCAAGTGGTACATGGAGGAGACTGGTTGACGTGGAGAGCTGTAGAGATGATCTATACCTACCCTTCAGGTAAGATCCATAGCGGATGATCCTAAGAGTTATTTTCTGTTATAGTTGTATCTTTGAGTTGGGCTTGTATTCTATCCCCTTTACTTTTAGTACACACTTTTACTACAACAGTATTACTTCGTAATTACATCTTGTTGTGTTCTTCGACTTTGTGTTTTTACAAGTTTAAAGGCAATGCCTTCTAGTTTTAGGGATACACCTAACCAGTGCTAGTCGCCAACCCCTAGACTATGTAAGGCGGGCTTGGGGTAGACATGACACGGACCCCAGGGTATCGGTCGTGACATTATAGGGTTTACTCTTACAGAGGTAACTAATATTTACAATGATTTTTCTTCATAATTGCCAAAAATTAAAAAGACATTTTTAAAAAATTTGAACTTATTGATTCTAAATATGGGATATATTTAAGTAAATTAAATTCATATAACATAATTTAATTTAAAATTTATTCCACAAGATGAGATAAAAAAAGTTTTTTTTCTTCAGAAAAATGTCTTTTAAATTTAAAAATGTTATTATACCTAATTCAAGCATAATATTTATCGAAATAAAATTTATTGGATAAATTTTAATCAAAATGAACTAATTAAATTTTAAAACTAATAAAAAAATTATTTTTTCTTTTAAAATACTCTAAGAGAAAATATAGTTTAAAATAAAAACATTATTTTTCATTATTCACATAAAAATCAATATTTTCAGAAAAATATCAAAATTTCACCATAAAATAAATTTGATATGGTGAATTTAAAAATTATATGCTTTTTATAAAATTAAAATTATAAAATTTAAAAATTATATTGTTAAAAAATACTAAAAAATTGATAGAAACACAATTCGGTTTGAAAAGATATTTTTATTTATAACTAAAAATTACCAACTATTCTTATAATGAATAAATATATATAAAATATAATTAATGAGTATTAATAAGTTATGAAAATTATTTATCTTATCATGACCTAGGTTTCTAAATTCTTCCCCCCATTTTTAATTATTTCCTCATAGTTTTATCTTGTTCGCAATAGAAATGGTTAAAAACATTTTTGAAATAAATTCCAATGAGTGGATGAAAAAACATACTGACATGAAAGGAAAACGTTTTCAAGATTTAAAAAATACCTTGGTTGAAAATACATTTCATAAAAATTATATTAAAACATAATTTTGTAAAAGAGGGAAATGTAAATACATGTTTCATCTAGAATAACAAATAACTATGTTCCCAAATAGGAGAACATTAGTGGGAAGTAAAAATAAAGACATGGAGGAAAAATGTAATGTCCAAATAATAATGGGGAGTGACAGATAAACTTTATCGCAAGAAATTAAAAGATCATGAGAATTTTAATGACCATAGGAACATAAAATAATAATTTGTGGAAAATTTAACACCTTAATATTTTATTTTATATTTCTCTTCAAATATATTTAATTTCCTCAATTACATGAATTACACGCAACATCGAGTTTAAAAGAAATGTGATATTCGGTTAAAATATTATTATTTATACATGAATGTTATAACCTAGACATTTAAATTTATGGTTTTAAATTTAATATACACATTATAAAAAATACTCATAATGGTTTTTTATAATAAATACATACTCAATGTTTTTGTAATTTCATTTTATGTTTCAAAAATATGTTTTCTTCAAAAATGGTTTGTATAGAATTTTGTGTGTGAAAATTATAGCCAATTTCAACTAATTTTTCAAAAAATATTTCAAAAAATTGATATAATATTGGGATTTAATATAAAAAAATTAACTTAGGATGGAATTTTTGGATTTTGATGAAATGATTAATTTTCTATTGAATAGTTGAAAATATTTATTTTTATTGAAGAATTTTTTAGTCCAAGAACATACAAAGTTAAATTTTGTTTAAAAATGTTTTAAAAATAAAATTAGTTAATTTATTTTATGAATAATTCTATTAAGATCATTTGAATCTATTTGATTCATGATTTTAGTATAAAAACGTTTTATAATTAAGATTTTTTTTCTTTTGGAAAACCACTTTTTGTTGTGTTTTATTGGATTAATTTTAAATTAAATTATTCTACTTATATTAATTGAATTTGATAATATGGATTCTATATTTATAATTACAATAAATAATGTAATTTAATATGTTCAATTTAATTTTATGTCATTGTGAATAGTGACCATGGTAAATATTTGTCACCTTCATAAATGAGGTAAAATTGGGTTAAAACTATGGGGTAAAATATCCAAATCCATTTCACACTTGAATTTATCCCATTGGATGAGTGGTTTTCAACCAAAAACTATTATTGAAAATTTATATAATGTTTTTAAATTATTATTTTAAAATTGGTGACCAAAGCTAGACTTTTGTGAAAGATAAGTTATATATTATTCAAATTAAAAACTATTTTTGAGTCTTTGCAATTAATGGCATAATTGTAATATTACATTAAATTTTTGATTTATCAAAAACTCTAAAAACATGCATTTGTATATTATTTAACCTAAAAAATTAGTATAAAAAAATTTATTAATGTATTTCATTTTAATTTTTTTTACTCTTAAAATCAGGTATATTCCTTGAAACTATTTGTCAGACACATCACATTCTTATATTTAAAGAAATGAATTCCACCATTAGAAATTAAATTTGATAAAATAGATTCCAAAATTTGAATTATAATTTTCAAATTTAGAAACAAGGCCTCGTTTATTTTGTCCATATAATAATGTTATCATGGTAAAAAGTTAAAATTATCATGTTTAATGCAAAAATTGGATAAAAGTAGTTTAACTAGAATATAAGACTTAAAATACCTCCAAAACATGAATTAATGTTATTGGTTGAGTTTATTTCAACCCCATCACAACTTATATTTTAATTTTTGGGTGTCTTGGAGTCATTTTTCTTTGATTATGAGCTCTATATTATTTTAAGAAAAAAAGTAAATACAAAATTTCACTTTCTTGAATTTTATATCTCTAATATTTTTTATAAGGTTAAAAAGAGGTTTTGTTTGGTTATAAATGTTTATTTAAAATATAAATTAATTTTTCTGTTATATTAATTTATTTTTAATTTTTTTGGTATTGAATAATAACAATAAATTTTTATGAAATTATAACACTGAATTTATTAGATAAATTGAAAAATAAATAAATGATTTAAAAAATATTAAAAGTAGTACAATTTGGGAGAATTATCATGTTACATGAATTTTTCAACAAAATATAGAATATTTTGTCTGAGTGAAACATTTATATCTGAATTAAGTAAACATATTGATGACTTTAAAGTTAAATTAAATTAATTGTTCCAAAATTTACATTGATGTTATTTTATATAAATATATATTATTAAATGATTTAAAATTCATAAAAATATTATCTCAACTAATTTAATGGGATATGGTTAAAAATATAAACCATGGTCTATTTATGAGCCAAGTTTCTTTTTATGGTAACATTATAGACCCTTAAAGAGTAAAATACTTTTATATCATGGTAATTACCGAAAGGTTTTATGAAGGGTAAAAAAAATATATAAGTGTGAATAAATCACCTAAAATTTCCCAAATTTTATTTGATGATATTATTTCAACTTAAAATTGTCCTATATTTAAAATTTACTAATTTTAAGTCACATTATTACAAAACATAATTTATGTCAATTTAATAATTTATGTAGTTCCAAGAGTGCCCCTCCCCTTACTTATAAAAGAGTACCTATTCTCATCTCTTACTCACACCATATAAGACTTCTGGATCAGAAAGTAATAATCATAATACCTCCATAGAATCCTTCATCATATCCTATGTAATGTCTTGGATCAGGATCCACTATACGGTGCCCTGAGCCGGATCACCACATGACCTCTAACACACCTCACCGTACATCATAGGATGCCAACTAGAAAAAAGAGTTTAAGGAGATGATGGGGAGACTATACCCAATTATTAGAGTGAAACACAATAGAAATAATATAAAAATATACAATAACTATTATAATAGAAAAAATTGAATAAAAAATGGAAATTTTAAAAAATAATCCAAGGGAAACATGATACAAAAATGATATATATACTCTATATGATGAGTTATCATACAGATAAAACCACAAATACCAAAATTATAAAAAGACACCGAACATTATCTTGAGTCCCAAATCAATCCTGAAATCCCATTCCCCAAACCATCATCCCATGCATAAACTAACCCCCAGGTCCCTATCCCGAACCTGTACCTTAAAACAAGTAGCATCTCCTCAGGTACCCAATTCCCATGGAGTCCCGAGTAGGATGTGATTACAACTTAGTAGGTCATCACCAACGAAGTATAAATAAATAACCATTCTATAATAGTGTAAACATAATAAAGGTAAATAAAATTCAATAGTAAATGAAATTGAAATCATTATTTAAAAATATTTTACTTATCCACTTTTCTCTTAGGTTCCAAGTGACACCTGAACCCATCAAAACTTCTTCAGCCCGAATAAGAAGTATGAACCACCTTCCAAAAAGGGGTTTAAATAGTTTAATTCATAGGGTAATTATTTATTAATCTTAATTTAACTCACTGTACCTTAGATCCTTAGTCTATGTTCCCAAACCATACAATATATTGGTGGGACTAGAGCATCAGTCCATCCAAACCCATGGATAAAGAACCTCAGTCCAACATTTGAAACACATAATAAAATGATGGGGCAATATAATCCATCTATCCAAAACTAATAATTAGGAGAATAAATTCGTCGTACAAATCAAATAATTATTCATATCTTTCAAGGTTCACCAATAGAGACATTTTTATTAACAACCAATTTCCATGGTCCAAAACTCATGGCCATTTTATCACAATAAAAATTAAAGGTTCTTTAAAACCATTTAACAACATCCACATTAACCATAAACCACTTCCCATTTTCCAACAAAATAATATCATTTACCAAGGTCCCAATGAACCCTTAAAACCAAAACATGGCTCAAATAAAACCCAACCCTTTTCTGAAGTCATAAAATACCAATACCAAATACTCTTTTAAAATATCCTGATGTCACCCTTAAAAACATGGGTCTTCCTCTTAAAAAAAACAATTCCAAAGGCCATCCATTCCTTTCAATTAATTTTAAAGAATCCACAATGAAATTTAAAATAGGGGTAAATCACAGACATAATTTAAATCATAATTTGAAAACAAAAAATATCCACTTTAAAAATAACTCTGTCATCAACACCGAATTTTGTAAAATTGTCCCTTTTAACCATTTCCATATACTAAATAACAATCAAAACATGTTCATTATCATTAATTCCCTATATAGTCATTTAACAATTCATTTCACCCATTTTAACAGTTTTGAATAACCCATGGTTATCCCTAGGTCAAGTCTCAGACCATCAATGGACCCGACATGGTCTATAAAGGGTCTCTCACCTCAATTTAAGGCCCAAATTTACCTTCCTTAGTTAATGAAACAACACATAGAAAAGAAAAAAATAGGCACAACTGTATACATGTATTAAAAAACAATAAAATGGGAAAAGTATTATAGACCACCTACCTCATGCTCATACACAACCACTCATTCCAACATGACCATGGATTCGAACTAAAACACCCCAAAAAACCAAGGTAAATAAACCCTTATAAATATGGTTCACAAACTTAAAAAATTTATGGGATAACCAATAAATAATCTTCTAGAAAATGTAAGAAAATATAGCTAAATACGTACTCAAAGCTTCAATTTTCAACCAACAGCACCCCAAATGCCAAAGAATCAAGGGACAAACATCAATAGAGGATGGGATAACTACTAATTTGCAACCTAGGATACTAGGGGTCAAATAGGTATGAAAATAAGTAATAAATAAATAAGTTTAGGATGTATTTTGTTTTAAAAATACCCACATTTAATGAGGTTTATGATTTGGATATGTGGTTTTTCTAACAATTCACCAACAGTGCGACCACCACTGTCCAGAGTTTCATGGTTTTTTAGGGAGACCATGAGATTTGGAGAATCGTATAGAGGCTATAAGCTGGGATATGTACAATCCCACATGGTTACCACCCCCACCCTTTCATAGTTTAAAAACCGTTCACCCTTCTCCCCCATATTACATGGCCTTAGAGAATGGTTATTACTAACCATTCTACAACTATGTTCATGCATTATGTGGCCTCTTTTTCTCCATTTGAACATCCCAAACCATTGAAACACCACCAAGACTTATCATGATCTTGGGAAACATTTTATTGACAATTTCAAATCTATTTTAATTAGAATTTAAACCAAGATGCACCACATTATAGGTCCATGATCTTACATCCTATAGATTTTGGTATTATCAAAATACCATCCCTTTAAGGATTCATGTGTAATCCAAAATAGGTTTTTTAATGAAGAGGTATAACTCTTAACAAAGTGTTTTTAATTTTATTTGATATTATACCACCTCTAAATACATGGTATCAATTATAAAATATTTACTTAATTATCTTCAATATATTTAATTATTATTATGGTTATGGAACAATCATTAACCACCTTCTATCCATTGTATGGAAATTGAAAACATCACTCATGTGTACGTATGACCTACCATCTCCACATAGCGTTGTAATTAATTTTTATTGATGTATTTACTAGAACAATGATAATGAGGAATTTTAACAGTATATATGATATATATGATATAATAATTATTTCTAAATGATGAATTATTATTTATCTTTCTTTTGTTCCACATATCAAAATGTGAAAATATAATTCATGCGTACGTACGTCCGACCATCTCAATGAACGGTGCAATTATTTTTTATATCTCTACATTTTATGGATTAAAATATATAAATATAATTAATATATATGATATTTTTATCATTATTAATATTTTGGAGATTATATAACCATGATCAACATACAAGTACCAGAACTTTTGAATCAAATTTTTCATGAAAAACAAAAGAGTTTGCACCAACAATGATGATTTTGATAAGGAATTATAAATAAATGGGTGATAAGATGTTATAAGTTGATAATATAGAATATTATAAGTATATATAAATTATTATTTTTATATAATTTTAATAAATCTAAATTTATTATATAATAGGTTTGTGTGCTTTCAAAGCAAGTTGAACGTAAGGTATGATTTTCTCGTCTCACTTTTATTTCTATGAGTCATATGCCATATTCCCCACTTATTTCCATTGTGTGGTGTTCATAAAAACAATGAATTTGTTTTATGATTATTTGTATGTATTTTTTTGGGATTTAAATATATATATTAGGTTATCTCATTAATGAGGTTTTGATTTGGTGATTTCCAAATTACTGTTTGTTTTTCATCTTAATATTGATTTGTTGAGAAATGTTTGATGTAATGAAACTTTTAATGATTATTAGGTGTTTATAATACCCCATTGACATGTTATATAATTTTTATAATTATTTTTATTATATTTAAAATTTTATTTGAAGTTATTATTTCATGGTTCAAATAATTCAAAAATTGAAAAATTAGTAAGAGACTTGTGTTACAATCTCATTGTTTATCCAGGTTATTTGTGATAAAGTTTACTGTGAGTAAATTTTATGAAAAATATCTCAATAATCCAATGAAATTTTATATAATATGTTTATTTTTTGATATTCCATGATTTAATTTAATTTTCACATCTTTAAGAACTCTGGATGAAAAAACAATGTTTTTAGGAAAATCAACTTTATTTCTCTCTTCGGCTTAAAATCCTATTTCTTCTTTATCCATGTTTTCAAAAATGTTTTCAAGAATATTTTTTCTAATCTAAAATTATATTTTAATGTAATTTTACCCATTTATAAATTTTTAAAGAAAATTTTAAAATGTAATCTCTTTATCATTTTTCAGACAATGTACTTTTTAA
This sequence comes from Viscum album, assembly GCA_963277665.1. NCBI lineage: Eukaryota > Viridiplantae > Streptophyta > Magnoliopsida > Santalales > Viscaceae > Viscum > Viscum album. The sequence continues at coordinate 807,889,111 of OY728138.1, read as the reverse complement.
TTTTTACTGAAAATGTGAAATGAATCGTTGTTTTAACATACATAGTATGAATGGAATTTTATGCCATCATAAACACTCAATGATTTGAATGATCTTTTACTAGTTTCAAATTTTATTTTAAAAGAAACTATATTCAATAGTAATTTCAATATATTTTGATTTTAAAGAAGGTACATCAATGTGAAAAGAGTATTTTCTTGAAGAAATATTCCAAGTTATGTTTTAAAGGTATTTTAAACAATTATGATATCTTTTGAAGTTAATTATTATTTATAGGGGATATAACCGAATGATTCCACACTTAATTATTCTCTATATAGTTTATTACTATGATGAAAATATTTTTATTAAACCCATTATTTTTTCATGTGTTATGCTATGATTAAATGTTGAAATGTTGAAATTTTTATAAAACCCGTTCCCTTTATATGGGTTATGATATATGATGAATGATTTATGATCTCGTGGAACAAATGTGAATGGATTATGATTATGTGATGGGTTGTACCATAATTATATATCCCCCTAATGAATTAGTTAAAGATGGATATATCATAAGATAACGAGGACTGGAATGGGGAATGAAGTTTGTTCTGTAAGGGACTATGTTCACTATAATAGTCATGGGATTGAAACTTTAATAAGTGTATTATGGAATGTGGAGTGAAAAAAATCTACTTTGATAGTATTTTTAGTGATCCTTTAATGAATAAAATATGTTCCATGCTTAAATGTATTCCACCAAAATATGTCTTGTGCCACTGTTATGCTCTTATGGATCGTGGTTTTTTATTTCTCTATGACTAAAGTCTTATGAACTGCTAATATTTATGCCATAACTCAAGATTATGATCAATGATATGGGGGTTTGGTTTTCAAATTTTAAGCTCATGTTCTCATACCCTTATGGTCACATTATGTTTATATATTCATTGATATCTCTCCTGTTTTCCCTTACTGAGTATTTTATCTCACCATTTCTTTTGTTTATGTTCCCTAGATTATGAAGAAAGGTTTTTAGTATGATATCTCTAAGAAGCATGTGAAGAACACAAGGAGAGATAATGTAGATATCCTATAAACAAGTTGTTTACATATCTAAGTTTCCAAATACACTAAAACTATAAGATTCTAGCATGAATCATTATTTTATGTATTGAATATTCATTTAACACGATGAAATATTTATTTATGAAATGTCCAGGTGGATATAGTTTTTATCATAGAAAGGTTTAGTTACTTTTGGAATCTAGGATGAGAAAAATTTAATGATAAAACTTATGATATTCATAGTATAGTAAATCATCTTATGTTATGATAAACGAGAGAGTGTTTTTTTTAAAAACATTATTTTCTAAATACTATAGGTGGAAATAGTTTTGGAATAGATATATATATGGGTAATAACTCTGAAAAGAGTTGGCACAATATATATGAGCCATTATTATTGTGAATAGTGAATTTTACCTTACTATTCACCTAGTTTGACACTCTAGGTGGATATGCTTGGTTTAATTCATGTTTTTTATGAACCATTATAAAATATTTAAATAGATGATAAGTAAATATAGCATAGGATAAACCTAATGTATCATATATTGAAAAGAAGGTGTCAGGATTTAGGCATGCTATAAATGATTTTTCATGATTCTATGATTTGTCACTATGTATACTGTTGCCTACACTATACTTTTTGGTTTTATACAATATATGGAACCAGGAGGAACCATGTTAATACTGAATGTGATGGATAATGGAATGGGTTTCCTTATGAGAGATCAAATGAAACATGATCTAGAAGGTGAAACGTTGTGACTATACATATTAGGTCATCTCATTATATGATTAACAATATCATATAAGGTGGTTTTATTAAACACCTAGTAAGAGAAAAACATAGTTTCGAGAATACTAGGGAAGGAAGAAGATTCAGATTCTAACATGTTGAGTATGTGGGAATAATATCTCAGGTAAATGACTCAGATGAATTAGAATATGTTTCATGTGTAAAATAAAAGGGAATAGATAAAGTAATCACAAAGTAAAAATTAAAAGTTGAAATAAGGGATATAAATTTCAACATAAGGTACCATTTATAGTTTAGTGCATTATTTTTGTGGAATAGGGGCATTATCTGATCTAATTCTCTAATCCAAGGGTTAACACTTAGACCAAGGAAGGACCTATGTTATTTCAATCATTAAAGTGAAAGGATTGAAGTGTTTATGTTTTGTTATTTTATAATTATGTTTCACATGTGTTATACAAATGATATTCTATTTAGAATAATCGTGAAACATCTATGGATTATTTCATATTAAATTTTATTTATGTATTTTAAAACACATGTTGAATTGTACTGATAACCAAGAAAAGTGATTTAGTGGTAAGGTGATATTTTTTTAGAACATAAAATTATTGAAAATATAACACTCAATATGTCCCTAAATTTGAGATAAGAATGCATATTTAGGATAAAGAGACGATTAAATTTTTTGATTCCAATGGGATAATATTAGTGGTCTTGAAGTTGGTTAGTGATTTGGTAACAAATTCATTTATGTTATCTATGATGATGTTTATTAAATTTTTTGATTTAGGGAATATATTCAATAGTTTATGATTTTATTTTACTAATAATTATTTCATTAGTTTTTAGAATTAGTTATATTTTCTTTGAGGTTTTATGGTGATTCAGGCTATTTGCAATGATCCAAGAGCCGTACTTCCATATTCAATGCTAAAAACATAAACACTAAATTTTTGGATTTGATACTAATAAATGTGACACAATTTTTTCCACCAAATATTAAAGAATAAAAAGGAAATATTATATCTCTTACATACCCGAGGAACTTTTAGGTTTATAGTTTTATAGAATTAGGAAAAACTATTAACAACTCGGGTTCATAATTAATTGGTTCATAAAGATCAATATTGTCTCCCACTATGCCCAAAGTTTCCTATTTCACAATAGGTCATCAATATCATCCATTTTTTATTCTTATAAAAAAATTAATTTAACATCTTTCCTTATAAACCAGGGAAAATAAACATAAGAAAAGGGTGAACTTAGATGCCCAGTAAGGATAAAAAAGGGGGATATCAATCATAATATAACGTTATGGTCATAAGAACATGGACATAACATTTGAAAATTATACCCTTCATATCAAAGATTATAATCTTATATCATGGAATAAATCATAGAAGTTCGTAATACATATATCAAAAAATTATAAAAGAACATAATACATGAAAGCATTATACAAGACATGAAATTTTGTAACACACATAAGCATATAAAATCATTCCCTTAATAGTCAAGGCTCATTTCCAAAAAACATAAGGTCACTCTAAAGGAGGCTAAACCTCCTAGGTGGGATATACCACTATCCCCAGTGGAATCCCTTTCCTAATAGTGGAATGAGTTCACTCCATAAACCATTATAGTAGTCAAGGTCCACTCCCAAGGCCATCATAGTGGAAAAATTCCCTTATAGAGCCGAGTTCACTCATTGTTCTAGTATTGTCTTTCTGAACCAAGTTCACTCTGCCTTCCAGTCCTATATTACTAAATCGATTTCACTTATTGCTTCAGTTCTGTATTACTAAACTGAGTTCACTTCCCATTGTAGTCCTATATTACTGAACCGAGTTAACTTCTTGTTTCAGTCTTTTCTTACTCAACTAAGTTCACTTTCTATTTTAGTTATCTCTTATTGAAATGTGTTCACTTCCAATTTCAGTCTTTTCTTACTAAATCGAGTTCACCTCCCATTTTAGTACAATCTTACCAAACTAATCCCACTTCCCATTTTAGTATTGTCTTATTGAACTGAGTTCACTTCCCATTTTAGGCATGTCTTACTAAACCACATTCACATCATATATCAGTCATGTTTTACTAAATCAAATTCAATTTCCATTTTATTCATGCCTATATCATGAGATATAAATCATTACCCAATGAATTGTATAGAGATATATGTCCCACACATCGTTCGTTATAATGTTACCACTTTTATTGGTTATAATTTAATCAATATAAGATAATGAAAACTATACATATATGTTTTACCGGAACATAAGTAATTAATCATATTAGAAGCCTTGTAAATAAATGAGTTTTATAAACATTTAATCATAACATATCTCATGGAAGATAAATTGGATCCATAATCATTATTCCATCATAAACATAAATCATCTAGAGAAAGAATAAATATGGTATCCTTGGATCATACCCCTAGTAAAGGATATGTAACACATAATAATACTCTCTTAGATGTAAAAATTATTTTGAATGATCACATGAAATAATTATTAAAAAAAATATCATTTCAATTTTTAAACCATTTCTTTTTAAAGCGCCATGTAATTATAAAGGAAAAATATTTCTTTGAAAATAAACCTGTAATATTGTAAATGTACCATCAAAGCATTAAGGAATAATGATGTTGGGAAAATCTTCTCATGTTTTATAAGATAAGAAAACCTACCTTCCAATTTTTCTTTCATAAAATTCACAAATAATATCGGTTAGAAAATGGAAAAAAGAATCATTTAAAATGGTTTTGTAAAAATTCAAAGATGAGTAGAAATGAATTTAAAAAATCTTAAGATAATTGTAAAAAAATAAGAAACAATTTTATAAATCATGAATATAAAATAAAAAAATACTTTTAGGCGAAATATTAAAAATATATTTTTTAAAATAAAGTATCTTATAATTATTATATCATTAACGCGTGCATTAATCAAATGAATCGATTATGTTTATTAGTTTTAAATCTATATAAAAAAGTGTAAATACAACGTAAAATAAGAAAAATTCATCTCAAACATAATCTTAATGTGGAATAATAAATGAATTATAATTTTGAAACAATTAATGTAAATTGATTTTATAAATTCCTTTCACTTTTCAATCACTCAAATCGTATACACTATAAAAGTAGTAATTATAAATTGAAACCTTGAATACCGTGAATAAAATGAGATTTATGACATCATATATGAAAAATAAGTATATAAACCACACAAAATAAATAATTTTTGAATAAGTAATATATCCTATAGAAGTAAGAGTGAGATGAGAAACCCTTACCTCACGCTTACCTTTAGTTTTGAAAACTTTAACCTCCTCTTGAAATCACCTCTTTGAACGACCCCTTAAGAAACCTAGAATTGGTATTTTGGTGAGACTAATAGCACTTAAATGTGGGGAGAGTTGGTATCAGAGGTTTTGGTAGATATTTTAATAGATTCAAGGCTTGTGAGGATAGAGGGAGTGGTGAAGGGTAGTATCTATACTTGGGGATGAAAGGTTTAAAGTGATTAAATAATAATTATTTTTTATTTCAATCCAACTACTCTTAGTTGGAATTAATTACAAAGGATTTGGTTGAAAATTAATGTTTTAAATAATGGTTAGGATCAATAAACACATCAACCACCCATTAAATGTTATAGTTCTTAGGCATTTTAAGATTTTACAACTTTAACCTGCTTCATTATTTTGCCTATACCGTGGTAAATCTTTTTTTACCACGGTAACATTTTTTATTCCTAAAAATGAAAATGAAATTATTACCTAATTTTGACCTAATAATTAAAAAAATTTCATTCATTTTGTAAAATTAGAATCTCATAAGTTTCAAAATTAAATTTAAAATTAAACTAGAAAAACACAACCCAAAACAATTTTTTTTTCAGAAAAATGTGTTTTTAAGACAAAAAATGTACTTATAAAAAAATAATGTATATATATTGTTTAAATTTAATTAATTAGATTATTTATAAATAAAAATTACTTAAGTCAGTTAGAAATCAAATTAAAATCATAAATGGAATTGTTAAAATAAGGAAAATGGGAGTTTTATAAAAAATCGGTATTTTTACTATTCACTAGAAAATAAATCTTTTCATAAAATTCAAAAAAATACACCATAATCAAAATTTTAATATGTTAATATAAAGAAGATATTATTTTAAAAAAAATACAATTTATGGAAGTTCAAAAAAGTTAGTAAATATTTAGTCATAAAAAGAATGAATCTATTTTGAAGAAAACATATTTTTGAAGAATAAAATGAATTTACTAAAAATTATGTTCATATTCAAAAATAATTAATTAATAAATTAAAAATGAGTTTGAGAATTATATATTTCATAATGTGATTAATATTATTCCATCCCTACAGTTTAACAGTTAGGTTATAACAGTACTGTTAAAATTATAATATTTTGGAGTTTGTTTAAGCTTGGTGTTCCGTGAAATGTAAGATATTAAATAGATTAAATTTATTTAAAAAGAGACATAAATATTGGGGTGTTACATTATACCCCTGTAAAATTAATTTCACCATTGAAATTTGTCACATGGATTTAAATATATAAGGATACCTTTTCTTCATCACATCCTTAGGTTTCTATGTAGCTTCATCAAGACAGTAGTTTCACCATAAAATATTAATTGGGTGAGTGATTTGGTTTCATAGAACTTTATATATAAAATTTATAATATCTACTAATTTTTATCCATAAGAAATATCTTCCTCCATCAGTATGAACTCTTATTTTAGTACATGTGAAGGATCAGGTATGTACTTCCTCAGGAGAGATACATGGAACACCTCATGAACTTGAGAGAGATCTAGTAAAAGAGCCAATCAATAAGATACCATCCCGATACGATCAATAATTTCAAAAAAAAAATCTCATATTAATGGGAAGTTCATGTAGTAAAATTATAGGAGATTCACACTTTTCTCCCATCAGTTGTGGGTTCAAGCCTCCTAGTATTTATGGATACGATGAGTTTTCACCCATCCAATGGGTTTTCCTTTTTTCTAAAACTATAATTCATATAACATTACTCGAATTTTAAAATGAATCTTATAAAATAAATATAACATATTCAAAACTAAATAAATTTTTTATCCTTAAATTTTATCTCATATATTTCATTTTTTTCATCCCAAAATGTAATAACCCATAATTACCTCAAGAATCATTAGTCACCTAAAAATTTCAAAACATAAAAATGAAGGAAGCTAGAACACCATAAGAGGGGAGGGATGAATCTGAGTGTCAATGTTTTCTTTAACAGTGATGGGTCTTGTTCTCACATTGGTAGGAACCTATTAAATATTTCAGATGAGAATGAACAGTAATCAAACAATCACATGCAAGAGTCAACATAACAATTTTAGTTGTGTCATGACCCATCCTCGGGGCCCGTGCCGTGACTACCCCAAGCCCGCCTTCCATAGGCCAGGGGATGGCGACTAGCACCAAGGCGTAAATCCCGGTAAAAAGGGAAGGCATTGCCTTTGTAAGTAAACAAGCACCACAGAGTAAGCAAGCGGAAAAAAGTAAACACTAAGTAAAAACTGAGTACAACTATAAGTGCGGAAAGTAAGTGGGCCAGTATACAAACCCAAACTGAAAGTAAATTACAACTCGAAAGGGAAAACATCAACTGAAAAGTAAAAGCCGCTATGCCGAGCTGTCCACTGGAAATCCCACCTGAAGGGTGGGTACAGATAGCTCCACTGCTCCTCGGGTCCCGCCATCCGCTCCGAGTATGTCCCGCCCAGTGGTCCACCTCCAGGTACTGTCCTGCTCTGCAAGCCTCAACCACGATCAACGCTGTCCGTCGTCTGCAACCAACACAACGTAGTGCGGGCATAGCCCGTGCAGGGGTGAGTATAAGCTACTCAGTAGGGACCCCTAGACCCCCGAAGGTCTCCCAAAATCCACAAAGGATAAACCACAAAGGAAAGATACAATCACAAAGTAACAACTGACACTGCTTAGGTATATTCCCATACATATACCTAAGTCGTCAATTCCAATACGCTCTAACCTCCGAGCCCAAGTACAACCCAGTCCACATAGGAAAGTATACGCATTCCACACAGGAAAACAAAACGTAATCCACACAGGATAGCACAACACAATCTACATAGGAAAGTAAACAAGATTCATCTCACATAGGTATACTTCTTCGAAGACGATAGAGATGATCACTGATTCATTTAAGTTGTCGGACCCACAAAGGATCGATAGGTACTAACCCCCGCAAAGACCCACACAAGATCGGTAGGAAACTAAAACCCACAAAGACCCACACAGGATTTGTAGGCGCTGGCTCACACAGAACCACTGAGTGCTGAATCACACAGGATCGGACCCACACAGGATCGGTAGCACTGATCCACATAGGATCGCTGAGTGCTGCAGTCGTCGTCGTCGAATCCACTGAGGATCTCTGCACAGTCGTCGTCGCAGTAGCAGTCGCAGCCAGCACTAGGGTTCCCGCACACAGCAAGCTCCGCTCCACGAGTCGAGAGGCTGATACATCAACTGGCACATAGTCCAGAGTTGATGTATCCAAAAGTTCAGTATCGTCAATAGGAACTCAACGTCGCAGATGGCGCGTCAATCGGATGCCCGGTCTGAGAGTTATTGGCTTTTTCGTCCTAGGGGACCGGTTGGTTTTTAAGGCAAAACCAACCCGACCATTCTCCACCTACGTCCAAACCTCAGGTGGAGTATGCCAAAAGATCTGTCTCACTAAGAGGAAACCAAAAAAGTCGACGACACGTCAATCAGACGTCCGTAGCTCAAGATATGAGCGTTTCCGCTCCGAGGGCCCGATTGGTTTCGTGTACGAACCAACCCGGCTGAACTCAAAGTATTCCAAAACCTTGAGTGCGATATATCGAAACGACCGTCTCGTTCCAAGGATTGTGTCTCCGCTGACGGAACATCATTCAGAGGTCCGTAGCCCGAGTTATGGGCAATTGAACCCAAACTGTCCGAAAACGGGGGTTTCGGGCCCGGACCGACCCGGCCCGAGACCCCCCGGTCGGCCCAAACCAGGTCGACCCGCCCCGGGTCCAGGTCGGCCCGGCCTGGCCCGGTTCAGCGACCCGCACGCTGGGCGCGCGGTCGGTGCTCGGCCAAAACGGCCGAGCCGTTTGTCGGCTCGCACGGGGGGGGGGGGGGGGACGCTGCCCCTCCCGTTTCATGAAACTGAGGCCCCTTAATTGGGGCCGCTTTGATCCGGCCGGGGGAATTTATTTCCCCCGGCTCCTCCCTTTCTGGCCGGCCTGACCTGGCCGGTCGGTTCCTGCTCAACGGGACCGGCAGTGGCCGGTCCCTTTCCAGCTCCTACACTGGTAGCCCGGCTCGGCCGCCGGTCACCTTGCTCCACCGCGGCCCGGAACCAACCGCGGCCCTTGTCGTTCGGCGCGGTGTGACGGCACCGCGCCCCTCCGTCGTGGCCCCGCTCCGGCTGTGACATCTTCGGTTTACTTCGACGCGGCGCGACGGCGTCGCGTCCTTGAACTTATTTCCACGGCGCGGCGCGACGACGCCGCACATATCTTTCCTCATGAATCCATGTGGTGCGACGACACCACGCTTTCCCGTACCAACCACAAAGAAACCAACACGAAAAAAAAGGAGGAGGGTCGGCCGTGTTTGTGCTGTCCGACCCCCCTCGCGTTATTCGAAAACAATTGGTTTTAATCCATGAATATCATCAAGTTGGTATTCACGAATAATTAAATAAATAATCCCCTACCTCGGTTTCAAGAATGGTGTACATCAACGAGTCAAGGAAGACGAGCGCCGTGGAGGTCGGGCGTCGCGGAAAACGAACGTCGATTCCGTTGTCGTCGAGGTGCGTTCGAAGAGGAAACGTTGTTGGAAGAAGACGTCGCGTTCTTCGGCGGAGATGTTCCTCGTTGAAGAACGATGTTCTTCTTCGGAGTCCGAGATGTTCTTCACGTTCTTCGTCGAGGTTGAAGAAGAAGAAGACTTCATGCTTCCCAATCCTCTCAAGGTGGAAAAAAATCTAACAATAATAAAATAAGACCAAGTCTTAATTTATTAACACAACCTAACCATTTTAAATTCAAGAGTTTGAAAAAAGTAACTCACCTTATTAATTATAACAAGTTGTCAAAAATTAATGAAAGTGAGTTAATGGGGAGTTAGGAAGGTAAGGGGTTAAGAGGAGTTAAGGGATTAGAAAGGTGGGGGGTTCGTGTGGGCCCCACCCTTTCAATTATTCACACATGGGAAGTTGGGTGAATGTGGGCCCCACCACCAACTTCCCATGGGAGAAATTAACCACCTTGATATGAAATAAAATTGATTCAACAATTTTATTTACTTTTTTAATTAAACCCCAGTAATTAACTTCTTCACCCGCACAAACGTAACTATGGTAAAGGTTCCCTTAAGCGATTACCGGTGTTGCGAGTTCATCAGTGCCCTCGGAATTCGATTCCGTGCACCGATTCAAAAGTTAGAAATTCCCGCTCGTTCGTTCACTGAACGTACCCGAGCCAAACTTCGAAAATTGATTTTGGACACACCGGGCCTCGGAATCAGGTGCCGTTAGAAACCGCGTTCTTGTAAAATTCCAAAGAAAATTAAGAAACTTGAATTTTACGGGTCTTTAAATTACTCCCACCTCAGGGCTTTACATCCCCGTAAAGATACATCATAACTAGGGAAACAAAAGTGGGTACTGAGAACGCATCTGAGCCTCCCGCTCCCAAGTGCTCTCCTAGAGGTTCCCGTGCTTCCATTTGATGCGCACCAGAGGAATCGACCATCCACGTAGGACCCGCTCCTGTCGATCCTCAATATCCACTGGGACCTCCGCAAAAGTTGCCCCATCGTCAACGTCAAGCTCCCCATGGTCAATGATATGCGTCGGGTCGTGCACATATCTCCTTAGCTGAGACACGTGGAAGACGTCGTGCACCCGGTGCAACTGAGGTGGTAGAGCCAGGCGATAAGCCACCTCGCCAATCCTGCTGAGGACCTGGAAGGGTCTGATGAAGCGCGGAGATAACTTGCCGCCTCGGCCAAATCTCCGTAAAGCACGTCGAGGTGAGACATGCAAGAAGACGTGGTCACCATCCTCGAACTCTAGTGGCCTCTGCCTCTTGTCAGCGTATGACTTCTGCCGGCTCTGAGCTATCCTCATCCACTCCTGGATGACCTGGACCTTCTCTGTCGTGGCCTGGACCGTCTCCGGTCCCACAAGTGCTGACTCCCCAGGGTCTGTCCAACACAAAGGAGATCTACAAGGTCGGCCGTACAACGCCTCATATGGTGCCACCCCGATGGTGGAGTGGTAGATGTTGTTGTACTCAAACTCCACCAAGGGTAGGTGGTCCTCCCAGCTACGACCAAAGTCGAGGACACATGCGCGGAGCATGTCCTCGAGAGTCTGAATGGTCCTCTCCGTCTGACCATCCTTTTGAGGGTGAAAGGCTGTGCTCAGATGTAGCTGCGTCCCGAACGCCTCCTGCAACCCCTTCCAAAGCTGATAAGTAAAGAGAGCATCTCAATTGGAGACGATAGATGATGGCACACCGTGAAGCCGTATAATCTCCTGAACGTAAAGACGTCCCAAGCTCTCCACTGAGCCCTGCTCTCTGATGGGTAAAAAGTGAGCCGACTTGGTGAGTCGGTCGAAAATCACCCAAATGGAGTCGTGACCTCTGGAAGTGCGTGGAAGTCCAGTCACGAAGTCCATAGATATGCCGTCCCACTTCCACTCCGGAACCTCTAAGGGCTGTACCAAGCCTGTTGGTACCTGGTGCTCAGCCTTCACCTGCTGGCAGGTGAGGCATCGAGAAACGAACTCTGCCACAACCTTCTTCATGCCCGGCCACCAGTGCTATCGCCTGAGATCCTGGTACATCTTCGCCACTCCAGGATGTACCTCCAAAGGAGAAGTGTGAAACTCTCTCAGCACCTCCTCCCGTAAAGTGACTGGTACCATGATACGTCCTCTGTAATGGATGTCGTGCTCTGCTCCAAAGGTAAAACCATCAGGTGCCTGTCCTGAGGATATCTGTGCCCGCCGCGTATCACAGTCAGCATCCACATGCTGTGCCTCTCTGACCTACTGTAGTAGTGGAGGAGTGACTGTGAGAGACTGAAGGAAGGCTTCTCCATCTCTATCCACGAAGGATATCTTCAAAGAGGCTAGCTGCTCTGCCGCCTCCTCAAGTAGCTGAATGCCCGTCCTCCTGCTGAGGGAATCTGCTACCACGTTCCCCTTCTTAGGAGTATAGACTATCTCAAAGTCATAGTCCTGGAAGAACTCAAGCCATCGCCGCTGTCTCAGGTTCAGGTCCTTCTGCGAGAAGATGTACCTGAGACTCTGATGGTCAGAAAAGACTGTAAAGCGCTCGCCCATCAGATAGTGTCACCACATCTTCAGAGCGAAGACCACTGCTGCTAACTCCAGGTCATGGGTAGTGTAGTTCTGCTCATGCGCCCTCAACTGACGTGATCCATAGGCGATCAATGCCCTCTCCTGCATCAGGACACATCCGAGTCCGGTCCCTGATGCATCGCAGTAGACTACGTACCCTACTCCCTCCTCAGGCAACCTCAAGATAGGTGCGCTGGTCAATCTCTGTCTCAGCTCCTGGAAGCTCTGCTGACATCTGTCTGACCACACGAAGGGTTTAACCTTCTTCGTCAAAGCTGAGAGTGGTGCCGCAACTCTGGAGAAGCCTGGCACAAATCTCCGGTAGTATCCAGCTAGTCCCAAGAAACTCCGCACCTCCGTCACGCTCTTGGGTGGCTCCCAAGCTAACACTGCCTCGATCTTCGCAGGATCTACTGCAACTCCCGCCTCAGAGATGACGTGCCCCATGAAGTGGACCTCACGTATCCAGAACTGACACTTCGAGAGCTTTCCATAAAGCTTGTTCTCTCAGAGTGTGTCTAGTACAACCCGTAAGTGGTAGGCGTGCTCCTCCTCAGTCGTTGAGTAAATCAAAATGTCGTCGATGAAGACCACGAAAAATAGATCGAGGTATGGATGAAATATCCTGTTAATGAGGTCCATGAATAATACTGGAGCATTGGTTACGCCGAATGGCATAACCAAGAACTCATAGTGGCCATACCGACATCTGAATGTCGTCTTCTACACGTCCTCGTCTAGAACTCTGAGCTGATGATAGCCTGACCTGAGGTCTATCTTCGAGAACCACTGTGCTCCCTTGAGCTGATCAAAGAGGCCATCAATCCTCGGTAGAGGATAATTGTTCCTCACTATCACCTGGTTCAAGCAATGATAGTCGACACAAAGTCGCAAGCTTTCGTCCTCCTTCTTGGCGAACAATATCAGGGAATCCCAGGGTGAAACACTGGGTCGGATGAACCCCTTGCTCTGCAAGTCCTCCAACTGTACCCGTAGCTCTCGAAGATCGGTGGGGGCCATCCTATATGCTGGAGTGGATATCGGGGCTGTCCCGGGGTACAGATCAATATAAAAGTCTACCTCTATGCGAGGAGGTAGTCCTGGAACGTCGTCGGAAAAGACATCCACATACTGATCCACCACTACAGGAAAACTAGGACTCCACACGTCCACTGCTCCGAGGATGAGACTAGCTGTCTGATGAGTGATGGGATATCCTATCCTCTATGGGAGTCCATCCTGTGCTGCGAAGGCTCCCTTATCGCCGGTGAAGGTGAACCTGCTCCCGTCGGTGCGTACACATCGCACCTTGCGCCTAATACAGTCAATCTGTGCATGGACCGTAGATAACCAATCCATGCCCAAGATGATGTCGTAAGGCCTCGATGATGCTACAATAAGATCCTAGCCGAAGCTCTCGCCTCATAGAGTAAGCTCACACTGCCAGCACCAGTGCGTAATCATCGAGTCTGCTCCCGTAGGAGTCTCTGGCCGTAAGGATCGAGCCAACGACTCTGTCGGAATATCCGAGCTCCGAACAAGGGCAGCATCTATGAAAGAGTGACTTGCTCTTGTGTCTATAAGTACTGCAGCAAGGGTGGAATAGACACAGATAGTACCTCGAATCATCTCGGGCGCGCCGTGGTCGTAGGCCTCTACTGCCTGGAGCTGTGCCTATCTATACCCGCCAGCTCCCTGTGGTCGGGGTGGACCTCCTGGTGGTGGTGGTGGTAGAGCCTCAAAGCATCGCCCACCAACTGCTGCTTGGCCAGATCCTCTTCCTCATCCGCCTCCTCCCTGCAGACTGCCACGGTCAACCCTCTGCCTATGCCTCGGTGGTCCCTCAACCGTCTCCTGCTCCTCAGCACGGCGGGTCAGGCAATCATGAGCCATGTGGCCCTGCCCGCCGCACGAGTAGCACTATTTGACTCTCGAAAGACTGACTCTGCGTTGTGTTCCCCACACTGCTGAGCCAGTGTCCTGAGGTCGTCTGCCTGACGGTCTGGTCTGCCTAGACCCCTGAGTCATCCATCGACTGCCTGCTGCAGAAGACTCTGCTACGTGGCACCCTGCGGTGGGTCTTGGCGCTGGTGTAGACTCAGTAAGAAATCTATCGATCAAAAGGGCCCACTCCAGTACTCCTGTCAGAGTCAGAATACTGAGGGAGATCAGCAATGCTCTGATCTCGTGTCTCAATCCCTGCTCAAAGGTCCGGGCCTGGAAGAATGGGTCCCGTACCATGTCGGTCGAGTAGCGCGAGAGATCGGTAAATCTCGCCGAGTACTGGGCGACCGTCATGCTGCCCTGCCGCAACTGAAGAAGCTCCTGAATTCACACCGCACGGAGGGTGGCTAGGACGAACTCCGAGAGGAAGAGGCTCTCACAGTCCATCCAAAGTAGAGATGCCTCATCGTGCACCTGGAGCATCAAGCTCCACCATCTGCCTGCTGCTGCGTGCAGTAGGCTCGCAGTGAGGATCACCATGAGGTCTGCTGGTGTCCTCACTAGCCTGAACACTCATACGACTGCCTCCAGCCAGTCCTTGGCAGCCTGGGGGTCCGTCTCCCCGTGGAACCTGGGCGGTCGCTGGCGCTGAAACTCATGTAGTGCACTGAGGCGATGTGCATCGTCAGCGGCTGGTGCTGGAAGCATCAGTGGCTCGGCGGGTAGAGCTACCACCGGTGCCACTGCTGACAAAGGGCCCTGCACCGAGGCCTCGTTGCTCGATGGGCTGTCGTCACGCTCGACTCTCGGAACCCTAGATGGCTGCCATTGTGGGGCCATCCTGAAAAGGAAACAGGTGCGCCACGGTCAGAACAGTATACCTGGTGAGCTGATATAAATTAATCACAAAGAAAACTTGAAACACACATGCAATCAATGTTTTCATGCATTAAGTCAGAAATCTGAAGTTAGGGTCCTGGTGTACGGATACGTCGGCCACCGCACCAGCACTGGACTCCCTGGACTGATAACCACACCCAATACGCTAAACACTATTGCTTCATATAGAAGAAAGATCAGGGTCTGCGGTAGAACCGACCACCTCTGATACCAATTTGTCACGACCCGTCCTCGGGGCCTGTGCCGTGACTACCCCAAGCCCGCCTTCCATAGGCCAGGGGCTGGAGACTAGAACCAAGGCGTAAATCCCAGTAAAAAGGGAAGGCATTGCATTTGTAAGTAAACAAGAACCATATAGTAAGCAAGCAGAAAAAAGTAAACACTAAGTAAAAACTGAGTACAACTATAAGTGCGGAAAGTAAGTGGGCCAGTATAAAATCCCAAACTGAAAGTAAAGTACAACTCGAAAAGGAAAAACAACAACAACTGAAAAGTAAAAGCCGCTACGCCGAGCTGTCCACTGGAAATCCCACCTGAAGGGTGGGTACAGATAGCTCCACTGCTCCTCAGGTCCCTCCGTCTGCTCCGAGTATGTCCCGCCCAGTGGTCCACCTCCAGGTACCATCCTGCTCTGCAAGCCTCAACCACGATCAACGCTTTCCGTCGTCTGTAACCAACACAACGTAGTGCGGGCATAGCCCGTGCATGGGTGAGTATAAGCTACTCAGTAGGGACCCCGAGACCCTCTAAGGTCTCCCAAAATCCATAAAGGATAAACCACAAAGGAAAGATACAATCATGAAGTAACAACCGACACTGCTTAGGTATATTCCCATACATATACCTAAGTCGTCAATTCCAATACGCTCCAACCTCCGAGCCCAAGTACAACCCAGTCCACACAGGAAAGTATACGCATTCCACAGAGGAAAGCAAAACATAATCCACACAGGATAGCACAACACAATCCACATAGGAAAGTAAACAGGATTCAGCTCACACAGGTATACTTCTTCGAAGACGATAGAGATGATCACTGATCCATCTAAGTCGTCGGACCCACAAAGGATCGATAGGTACTAACCCCCGCAAAGACCCACACAAGATCGGTAGGAAACTAACCCCTGTAAAGACCCACACAGGATCGGACCCACACAGGATCTGTAGGCGCTGGCTCACACAGAACCGCTGAGCGCTGACCCACACAGGATCAGACCCACACAGGATCGGTAGCACTGATCCACATAGGATCGCTGAGTGCTGCAGTCGTCGTCGTCGAATCCACTGAGGATCTCTGCACAGTCGTCGTCGCAGTAGCAGTCGCAGCCAGCACTAGGGTTCCCGCACACAGCAAGCTCGTTCGGGAGGGTCCGCTTCACGAGCCGAGAGGCTGATACATCAACTTACACATAGTCCAGAGTTGATGTATCCAAAAGTTTTGTATCGTCAATAGGAACTCAACGTCGCAGACGGCGCATCAATCGGACGCTCGGTCTGAGAGTTATTGGCTTTTTTGTCCTAGAGGACCGGTTGGTTTTTAAGGAAAAACCAACCCGACCGTTCTCTAACTACGTCCAAACCTCGGGTGGAGTATGCCAAAAGATCCGTCTCACTAAGAGGAAACCAAAAAAGTCGACGACACGTCAATCGAACGTCCGTAGCTCAAGATATGAGCGTTTCCGCTCCGAGGGCCCGGTTGGTTTCGTGTACGAACCAACCCGACCGAACTCAAAATATTCCAAAACCTTGAGTGCGATATATCGAAACGACCTTCTCGTTCCAAGGATCGTGTCTCCACTGACGGCACGTCATTCGTAGGTCCGTAGCCCGAGTTATGGGCAATTGAACCCAAACGGTCCGAAAACGGGGGTTTCGGGCCCAGACCGACCCAGCCCGAGACCCCCCGGTCGGCCCGAACCGGGTCGACCCGACCTGGGACTGGGTCGGCCTAGCCCGGCACGGCCTGACCCGGCGGCCCGGTTCGGCGACCCGCGCGCTGGGCGCGCGGTCGGTGCTCGGCCAAAACGGCCAAGCCGTTTGTCGGCTCGCACGGGGGGTGGGGGGGGGGGGGGGGGCTGCCCCTCCCGTTTCATGAAACCGCGACCCCTTAATTGGAGCCGATTTGATCTGGCCAGGGGAATTTATTTCCCCCGGATCCTCCCTTTCCGGCCGGCCTGACCTGGCCGGCCGGTTCCTGCTCAACGGGACCGGCGGTGGCCGGTCCCCTTCCAGCTCCGACACCGGTGGCCCGGCACGGCCGCCTGTCACCTTGCTCCGCCGCGGCCTGGAACTAGCCGCGGCCCTTGTCGTCCGGCGTGGTGCGACGACACCGCAGCCCCGCTCCGGCCACGGCGTCTTCAGTTTAATTCGACGCGGCGCGACGGCGTCGCATCCTTGAACTTATTTCCACTGCGCGGCGCGACGGCGCCGCGCATATCCTTCCGCATGAATCCGCGTGGTGCGACGACACCACGCTTTCCCATACCAACCACAAAGAAACCAACATGAAAAATAAGGAGGAGGGTCGGCCGTGTTTGTGCGGTCCGACCCCCCTCGCGTTATTCGAAAACAATTGGTTTTAATCCACGAAGATCATCAAGTTGGTATTCATGAATAATTAAATAAATAAACCCCTAACTCGGTTTCAAGAATGGTGTACGTCAACGAGTCGTGGAAGATGAGTGTCGCGGAGGTCAGGCGTCGCGGAAAACGAACGTCTATTCCATTGTCATCGAGGTGCATTCGAGGAGGAAACGTCGTTGGAAGAAGACGTCGCGTTCTTCGGCGGAGATGTTCCTCGTTGAAGAACAATGTTCTTCGTCGGAGTCCGAGATGGTCTTCACGTTCTTCATCGAGGTTAAAGAAGAAGAAGACTTCACGCTTCCCAATCCTCTCAAGGTCACAAAAACTCTAACAATAATAAAATAAGACCAAGTCTTAATTTATTAACACAACCTAACCATTTGAAATTCAAGAGTTTGAAAAAAATAACTCACCTTATTAATTATAACAAGTTGTAAAAAATTAATGAAAGTGAGTTAATGGGGAGTTAGGAAGGTGAGGGGTTAAGAGGAGTTAAGGGATTTGAAAGGTGGGGGGTTCATGTGGGCCCAACCCTTTCAATTATCCACACATGGGAAGTTGGGTGAATGTGGGCCCCATCACCAACTTTCCATGGGAGAAATTAACCACCTTGATATGAAATAAAATTGATTCAACAATTTTATTTACTTTTTTAATTAAACCCCATTAATTAAATTCTTCACCCGCACAAACACAATTATGGTAAAGGTTCCCTTAAGCGATTACCGGCGTTGCGAGTTCATCGGTGCCCTCAGAATTCGATTCTGAGCACCGGTTAAAAAGTTAGAAATTCCCGCTCGTTCGTTCACTGAACATACCCGATCCAAACTTCGGAAATTGATTCCGGGCACACCGGGCCTCGGAATCCAGTGCCATCAGAAACCGAGTTCTTGTAAAATTACAAAGAAAATTAAGAAAAAATTTCCCTTGAATTTTACGGGTCTTTACAAGTTGGTTCACCACTAAGGTATTGTCTAAGGAGAACACACCAACAATGTGTCTGTTGTACCTAAATCCACTAATATTTACTCATTGTGGAGTAAAAAATATTAGGCACAGTCATGAAATGCTAGGTACACAACCTATATAATATTTTAGTTATATCTCATTGCATCCCTCAGAACACCTCTGATGACTCTCCCTAGCTCTTTACATTGGGAGAAATACACACACAGTTTATAGACCTGTAGGTCCCTTAATTTTAATTGAAGAAAAATCCTAAACTATAGATATATTCTCTTTTTAATTCTACTTATTATCCACAATTTTCCACATAATTAATGTTTTCAAACTATTCCTCTGTGAGCTGGTCTACTTCCTCTGCGGACTATGCTGCTCTGCATACCAACTCCATGTACTACCTCCGCAAACCATGTCCACATACTACCTCAAAAAACCAACTTTATGTACTATATATTATATGTGGACCAAATCCTCCTCTGAGAATTGTATTCCATGAACCATATTTTGCGAACCGTCTTTCACGAACCGTCATACACAATCTGTCCCTTCTTTGTGAACCATTTTACTTTACGGGCTACAATTCCCTAAGAAACCCCTTCTCAAGACTACCTCTGAAGATAAATTATCCTTTCATTGAATCCTCCTCACCAACCTATTCTCCTTCGCATGGTTGTATTCCTGTGAACCACTCTAGACTTCACTAAATTCCACTTATATTTATAATCAAATTTTTTCCTTATAATGATGGGATTAGTTAACATTGTATAGGAAAATAGATCCAAAAATACAGCTAAACCAAATCATCCAAATCATCAATTCAATATATCCACTGCATAACATGATCTTTACAGGAACCTTTTTCCCTATATGGTCCATGTACTAACTCTATCCCTTCACATATTCACAAATCACGACCTCATTTCTAAAGAAAACTATCCATTATGTGAACCATTCTCCTTATGCGTACTACGAACCTTCTTGTGAACCATATCCATCCCACAAACCATTTTTGTGTGTGTTTTCCATGTAGCATCACTATACAAAAATCATGATTGTTATACTTTTTATCATCATTCTACATACCTACCTTAGTGTTCTATGAACTACATTTCACATTCTGTGAACCATTCTTTGCATACTACTTTTCATAAAACCTTCATTTACCAAAAGGTAAACTACCAATTTTGAATCCCAAAAATTTAGAAAACACTGGGAAATGGTGAAACCTTCAACACTATTTCCAACCCGAACTGTAATATCACTCATCTTGGAAACTCCTTGATGAACCCAATATGGATTTACAACAAAATTAGACTATACTCCATTTCCAAAAAAGAACAGTATTGGTTCAAAAAAACCACAAAAGGGGTGTCGAAGAATCAAGAAATTATGGTCCTATATACCCATGACGGCATCTATAACACATAAGATAACTTATCATTAAATAATCCTAATATATGAAGTTTTCTAAACCCTGATCTAATAAAAAATGTATGGACCCAATATTCGGACTTCTAGGTTTGGTGAAAAAAACAAAAACATTACATTTCTGTCTTTGATACTGATAAATGTGACCCAATTTTTTTCCACCAAATCTTACAATGTGAAAAGAAAATATTAAATCAATTGTATACCCAATGACCACTTAGGTTTATAGTTTTAGAGGATTAAAAAAAACTCTTAACAATTTGGGTTCCTAAACAACTGGTTCATAAAGATAAACATTATCTCCCAATGTGCCCAAATTTTCCTATTTCACAATAGGTCATCAATATCATCCAAGTTAAATTATACTAGAAAAAATTCCTTTAACATCATTCCTCATAACCTGGGTAAAATAAAAATAAGAAAAGGATAATCTCAGATTATTAGTAAGGGTAAACATATGAGATATCAATCATAACATAAGCATAAGGGTTTAAGAATATGAACCCAATATTTGTAGATTATACCTTTCATATCAAATATCATAATCTTTATTCATGGAATAAATTATATAATCTGATTAGAAATGAATCATAAAAGAATAAAATAATATAATTTGTGAAATAATAACATAGTAAATAGAATTTTGGCATACACATAAGCATATAAAATCACTCCCTTGGTAGTCAAGTTACATTACCAAAATATATAAGGGCACTATATGGGTGGATAAATCTTCTGGGAAGGACACACCACCATACCCAATGATATCCCTTTCCTCATAGTTGAATGGTTTCACTCATCAAACTGTCATAGTAGTCAAGGATTACTACCAAGATCATCATATCAGATAAATTATCTTAAGGAACTGAGTTCACTTCATGTTCTAGTCCTGCCTTACTATACCTAGTTCACTTATCATTCTAGTCCTATATTACAGAACCAATTTCACTTCCCATTTTAGTCATGTATTACTAAATCAAGTTAAATTCCCATTTATTTATTAATGAGCAGAGTTAATTTCCCATTTTCATCCTTCCATACTAAACCAAGTTCACTTCTTATTTTTGTCCTGTCTAATTGAACTGATTTCACTTCCCATTTTAGTTTTTTCTAGATGAACCGAGTTTACTTCCTATTTTAGTTATATATTACTAAACCAGGTTCACTTCTCTTTTTAGTTCTATCAGACTAAACCAAGTTCAATTACTATTTCAATCCTATATATATCATGAGATATGAATCATTACACAATGCATTTGAGGGATATATAGGTCTCACCCGACATTGTTTATAACATAACCACAATCCTTGGTTATAATGTAACCATTTTACTTGGTTATAATGTAACCACAATAAAATAATGAAAACCATGCATATTTTTTCCACAAGAATGTATGTTATTCATCATATCATAACCCATGTAAATAAATTATTTTCATAAACATTTCATCATAACATGTCTCATGGAAAGTAAGTGGGACTCATAATTATCAAGCCATGAAAAACATAAACCATCCAGAGAAATAATAAGGATGGTATTCTTGGATCATAACCCCATTAAAGCATATGTAATAAATAATAATTTCATCTTAAATAGAAAAATAATCTTGAATGATCACTTAAAATGATTCTTGAGAAAAATAAAATTTTCATTTTCAAATCATTTATTTTTAAAGAGTCAAGAAATTATAAAGAAAATTATTGTCTATGAAAATATCCTTATAATATTCTAATGGAAACATAAAAGAATTAAGTTGTTAAGAAGATGGAAAAATCCAATCATTTTGTGTAAGTTAAAAAAACATTACTTCCATATTTTTTTCTAAAATTTCACTAAGAACCTCAGTTAAGAAACAAAAAAACAATCAACTCGAACCATTTTTTAAAATTTCAAACAAGATTAAAAGTGACTTTAAAAAATTACAAGAGAATTGCAAAAATATTTTTGGAAACAATATTAGAATACATAGACATGGAAGAAAAATAGATATTTAAGGGAAACTTTAAAAATATAAATTTTAAATGAAAATCCTATATAAAAATCCTATCATTATAGAGAGAATTAATCAAATCAATCAATCACATCTATTGGATTTAAATCTATATAAAAAAGTTTAAATAAAACATAAGATACCAAAATTAAATCTCACACATAATATAAACCTTTCATAATCAATGAATTATAATTTTAACCCAATGAATAGAAATTTAGTTAAGAAATACCCAACACTTTATAACTGGTTGAATTGTATTCACCATAGATGTAATAATTATCTAATGAAATATTTAATATCATAAATAATGTGATATTCTTGGAATGATATATCAAAGAAAATTATATAAACCACACAAAATAAATAATTGGTGAATTAGGAATATATCACACAAAATTAAGAGTGAGAAGGGAAACCCTTACCTCATGCATCCATTTAGTTTTGTGTACGTTAACCTCCTCATGAATATCACCTCTTTGAACAACCAATTAAAGAACACGGAATTGGTATTTTGGTGAGACCAGTAGCACATGGACTTGGGGAGAGTGGTGAGGAGAGGTTTTGGTAAAGATTTTAATATCTTAAAATCTTGTGAGGAAAAAGGGGGTGGTGAGTGGTGTTATTTATACCTGAAGAGAGGCAGTTTTAAGTGATTAAATAATGATTATTTTATATTTAAATCCAAATACCATTGGTTGGAATTAATTATAATGAATTTGATTGATAATTATTATTGTAAAATCTTTTTAGGGTCAATAAACACATTATCCACCCATTTAATGTATTAGTTTTGGGTATTTTATTATTTAACCTTTTAACTTTAACTTGCTTCATTATTTAACCTATACTACGATAAATCCTTTTTTTCCACGGTAAATTTTTTAATTAAAATAAATGAAATTGAATTATTATCTAATCTATAAATATTAATTCTAAATATGGAATCCATTATCTAAAATTCAAATCATATATGTTTTATAATTAAATTTATAATTAAATGGGAAAAACACAATGAAAAGAAGTTTTTTAGAAAAATGTGTTTTTAACCCCAAAAATGTACTTATAAAAAAATAAGGTATAATGATTATTTAAATATAATTTATTATATTATATCTAAATAAAAAGTTCTTAAGTTACTTTGATATCAAATTGAAATTATAAAGAGACTTTTTAATATAAAAAATGACAATTTAATAATAAATTGGAATTTTCACTATTCACTGGAAAATCAATATTCACAAAAAATTTCCAAAGATTCACTATAAGATAATTTTAGATTGATGATTTAAAAAATTATATTATTTTGATAAAATATAATTTAAATTAGTTAAAGAAATTTACTATAATAATTACTCATAAAAAATAGGAAATCCATTTGTGAAGAAAACAGACTTTTGAAGAATTAAATAAATTTACTAAAAATTATATGATTATTCCCAAAAAATTAATTAATACATTAAAAATGAGTTATTAAATTATATATTTCATAATGTGGTTAATAATATTCATTCCTTCCAATTTTACATTTAGGTTATAACTGTTATGTTAAAATAATAATATTTTAGAGTTTGTTTAAGCTCAGTGTTCCATGTAATGTAAGTTAACATGTAGATTAAATTTATTTAAAAAGAAACATACCATAAAATATTTGGGTGTAAAATTATAATTATGTTTTAATAAAATATATGATTAAGTTATTCACATGTTAGTTATGTGTTATTATGAATTATTTCATGTTATCTGGGGATAAATATTAAATTTGTAGTTGAAAAAAATATGTGATCTAATATTTTGGATTTTCGGTTTTGGAATTTTGATAAAAATATTTTAGAGATGTATTAATATAGAATAATTTTGAAATTGATTAAGTTAAACTTTGGATTTTATTTTTATGGGGTTAGATAATAATGTATTATATTTATCCATATTGGATAACTTATGTTAACCATTTTAGGTTTGGTAAATATTTAGATAAATACCGAATGACTTGACACTCTTTTATGGATCTTATGATCAATTAAAATTAAATTTTAGTTATTCATAAAATAAAAATTCATCCTTAATTTCCATTTATTTAATTAATATATGATATAAGGATGGAATTTATCGAAACATAACCAAAGGATGAAATTGTGATTATGAAATATAAAGAAATCAAGTAAGTAAAATGTTATCAATTTTACATAATTTCTAATGAATCGATGGTCTTTTCAACCATCACTAATTTATGGTTTTATGTTTATTAACTTTATAATGATCATTTTCTCTATCACTCCCTATTAGTCATTAGATGATAGTTTTATCCTCGATACCTATATTTTAAATTCTAAACAATATAATTGAAATGTTCCAGAAATTATGTGTATTTTTTTTAAATTATATATAATTATTTTGAGATAAGATACTCTGATGGAACTTGATTCCGAGGCATGGTGAGCGCATAATAAAATTTTGAACTTTTTTGAGTTCATTAAAATAAACGTGCGAGTGGGTTTTCTAAATTTTAAAACGGTGGTCAGATCCAAAATATGATGGCACCATTGAACTCAGATCGGTGGGGTTCTCCTAGAATGGACCTATCCTCGACTAGCAGGGGCAAGGGAAACATATTTTTTTTCATACTTTTTAAAGAAAAAGTTAAAAATAAAATAATCCTGTTATATTTTATTTTCTGAATTTTCAAACCGTTGTAGCGAAATGATGTATAATGGAATGAAACCGAAAACATTGTTTCATAAATGAAATAATGTAATGGATTCTTAGAAGAATGTAACTGAAATATTTTTTTTTTGTGTTTGGTCATTTAATGGCTGAGAAAATAAAGCAAGTTTGTTGGAATAATCCTATGTCTTCTCTGAAGCACTAGTAGGTGATGAAGACGAACTCCAATGACTGCCAAAAAATGGATCATGTAGTGAATAATGGATAACACGAGCAGAGCCGGTGGTCCGCGGAATGCTCCGTCGGCGTGCCGAGAGGCAGGCTGCAGCTGGCTCATGCCACGATGGAGAAGTCAGAGCCATCAGACATGATTATGACTGGTGGAGGTGCAAGCGGTCAGGTGGCTACATCAGTGGAGTGGCCTACGACTATGTGTAGTAGAGGGGATGTCATGCGATCAGGGGACCACGTGTGGGTTTTCTGGGTGGCGTCTTTGACCGACCACATAGCGGTGCACCCCAGATGCACCGAGAATCCATGATGGGGAAGGAAACAACTTGTATGAGTAGGCCAACCCGGTGGCTGGCCAGACCCACAGACTAATGGGTCGGGTTGGTCCAACCGAGTCGGACCGGACCCATACCAGACTGGCCCCTTTTCAGGAAAATGATTATAACTTACCAAATGGGTGTCTGATTGACGATTCGTTTGTATCATTGGATCCCTCGTGAGGAGGAGGTTATGTTGAAATTATCTAAGGAGAATTTAATTGAAGTTAAAATATGACGATTGGATTGGGGAGTAGATTATCCTAGAATCAAGTGCGCTTCGTGTGTGAATATTATGGCTAGCTGAAACTAGAAGACTAGCAACCCAGTGTGAATCATCTCCTAGTGACCCTATGTGGATCATCTCGTAGAGACCATATGTGGATCATATCCAAGAAACCCTTTGTGGATCATCTCCTGGAGACCCTGTGTGGATCAGCTCCTAGAAACCCTGTCTGGATTAGCTATTAATGATCCTGTTTGGATCAAATCCTAGAGACCCTTGGTGGATCAGCTCATAGTGGCACTGTGTGACCCAGCAGACCCACGAAACTCATCTGGTATGAGTACCTCAACAGTCCAAGGTGTTCAGTGTTAAGACTGATATTCTTGATTTACATAATTTAGATTATACCTATGTGAGCTGTCTCATTTTGTGATCATGATTTGTGGTTTTATTTATGGATTTCTTTGTGGTCTTTCCTTGTGGTTGGGTCCCTATTGATTATTTTGATACTCACACCTACACAAGATTCTCCCATATGTGTTTTTATTGGTTTAAAAGATCTATAACTTGAAGGAGAACTCAGTGGCCCAGGACCAGGTGGTGCCTAGTGAGATCAGGTAGGCATGACATGATTCTATAGCTTCCAGTAGCTTCTCTATAATTACCCATCAGGTGGGGTTTCTAGCGGAAAACTTGTCATCGATCTCATACTTACTCTTATTGTAGTTTTATTTGATTTTATTTGTATTCTGGTCCATTTACCTTCAGGGTGCACTATTACACTCCGTGGGTTTTTAGTGTCATGAATATTATCTTTTCTAATTTTCTTTGGACGTGGTTGTGTGTGTGTGTAGAGGT
This sequence comes from Viscum album, assembly GCA_963277665.1. NCBI lineage: Eukaryota > Viridiplantae > Streptophyta > Magnoliopsida > Santalales > Viscaceae > Viscum > Viscum album. The sequence continues at coordinate 807,862,747 of OY728138.1, read as the reverse complement.
ACACATGAAAATGCTTCCCACTTACAGGTTGTCGCCTTAGGTGCTAGTCTCCAACCCCTGGCCTATGGGAGGCGGGCTTGGGGGAGTCCCGACATGGGACCCGAGGGACATGTTTTAAAAGTTCTCCTAATCTTGGAACCTTAATATATGATATTTTAGGTGATTGTTAGGTTTCCCACATTCCCTTTAAAAATAATTTTTATTATCCTTTTTTACTTTGTGGGTTTTCAATAAAGGTTAAACCTTTTATGGTCAAGATAAAATTATAAGGGGAAATTTTATTTAAGTGGGTATAACATGATATCCTAATATTTTATTACATATTTCTATTAAAATAAATTTAATTTATTTGATAGTTTGTGTTACACATAACACTGAGTTTAAACAGACAACGATATATTATTAAAATATTATTTTTTAAAAGTGACTATTATATCCTAGAATCAAAAATTGGTTGTATGAATTGGAATAAAACTATTATGAAAAATATTTATAAGGTTTTATATATTAAATACGTACTAAATTTATTAGTAGAGAACTTTTATATTTCAAAATTGAGTTTTCTTCAAAAATGGATTTTATGGAATTTTTTCCATGAATATTATAATTAATTTATACCAATTTTAAAAATGTTATTTGAGAAAATGTATATTTTTTTTGGATTAATCATATCAAAATTATCTTAGGATGATTTCTTTTTATTTTTTGAAAATATTAATTTTCAGTGAATAATATAAAATAATGATTTTTAATGAAAACTATCTTTTAATTTCATAAATTTACAGTGTTAAATTATGTTTTAAAATAGTTTTAAATAATAACTAGTTAATTTATTTTATTATTAATCATATTAAGATCATTAGAATCAATTTTAGTCTTGATTTTGGTATAAAAACTTTTTACACTTAAGAATACATTTTTATGGATAATCTCTTTTCATCACGTTTACTAGGTTTGATATTAAATTAAAATTTTACACTTCTATGAATTGAATTTTTTAAAATAGATTCAATATTTTGAGTAAAAATAATAAACATAATTTAATATTTTGAACTTAATTTATATTCAATATAAATATTAATAATGGTGAATATTTTCCATCTCAGAAAAAGAGATTAAACTGGGTTAAACCATGGGGTAAAACATAAAAATATCATTAACACCTACCTTTATCATATTTTATGAGTTTTTTAACAAAATTTATTCTTAATGAGATAAATGATTTATTTTAAAATATTATTTTGAAATTGAGATCTCAATCATGAATTTTATAAATGGAATTTCTAAATTTATTCAAATTTAAAACAATTTTTGATTCTTTAAAATTAAGGGAATGGTCAGAAGATTAAATTCATTTTAGACATGAACCAAAATAAAAAACATTCATTTTATTATTATTTAATGAAATTTTTTTTACAAACCAACTAATTACTTTATTTCAAGTTGAAAATATTTATACTCTTAAATCTGTTTTTTTTCATAAAAACTGTTTACATACAATTTTTCTTCTTACATTAAATATAGTTTATTACTTCTATAGAAATTAAATATAATAAAATAAATTAAAAATTTTGAGTCCTAATTTCCACGTTTTTTTAAAATAAACCTTTCAATTTGGTCGTATAATTTATTTATCAGGGTAAAAAACTTAACTTATCATAGTTAAGGTTAAAACAAGTTTAAAGTTGTTTAACTTGAAGATAAGTTATAAAATGTATTTAAAACATGAAAAAATGGGATTGATTGAGTTTATTTGGATCCTATATGATCTTAAGTTTAAAATTTTGGTTCCTTAGTTACGTTTTTATTTTATTATGACATTTGTATTATTTTATGAAAATAATAAATAAAAAATGTCATTCTCTTGACTTAAATATCACTAATATTTTTTCATAAGGATAAAAAGTGTTTATGTTAGGTGATAAATATATTTTTAAATATAAATTAAATTTTTAACATATTAATTTATTTTTAATTTTTAGTTATTTAATATTTAAAATAAATTATTACGCAAAGATGGCACAAATATTTATTCAACTAATAGAAAATTTTACTAATTTGTTTTAAAATATTAAAATAAATATAATTTAGGTGAATTAACATGTCCCAAATACTTTTTTGATAAATATATCATATTAGGGATTTTTGAAATCTATATATTTTAATTCCAAAAATATATTGTTGAATTTAATGTCAAAGTAAATGATTACATCCAAAAATGACATTTTGGTATTTTATAAAAAACAATATTTTATTAAATGATTAAAAATTAATAAAAACATTATATTTAGGAACGTGAATGGGATATGGTTTAAAATATCATTTATGATATATATATAGGTATGTGTGACACTTGTCTTTTTATGTTAATATTCTTGACCCTTAAAGAGTAAAAACCTTTGATATTGCGGTAATTATCAAAAGGGTTAATAAGGGTTTAATGCGAAGAGATAAGGGTGAAAACATTCCCTAAAATAGTCTAAATAATATTGTATGAGATTATTTAAACTCATAACCATCCAATATTTGAAATATTTTAATTTTGAGTCACCTAATTGTTAATACTAAATTATATTAGTTTAATACTTTTTGTAATTACAATAGTGTCCCTCCCCTAACTTATATATGGGAACCTATTCTCCTCTCTTCCCCAAAGATGTTCAGAATTATATATCTTAAAAAAATTAAAATAATACCTTCCTAACTTAATTTTCCATATTATAAATCTTATTTTCTTTCCAAAATAATATCCCTTCAAGGATTAAGGTGTGAACCAAAAGAAGTTTTCCAATGAAGAGGTATAAATCTTGATCGAGAATTTTTAATAATATTTCTTCTTGTACCTCATTTAAATACATGGTATAGATTATCAAATAAAAAATTAATTATATTAAATATAATTAATTATTATCATGATTATGGAAGAACCATTATTCACAATTTTTCATCATATGTAAAGTGGAAACATTGCTCGTGCGTTTGTGTGGCTTACCGTCTCCATATAGTGGTGTAATTATTTTTTTATCACCACCTTACTTAATTGGTTATATTTATTTACTAAATTAATATATATGATATATTTATAATACTTTAAAGTTGAATTATTATTTACCTTTCTTTAATTCCATATATCAAAACGTGAAAACATCATTCATGCATATGTACGGTCTATTGTCACCATGAAAAATTCAATTCATTTTTCTATCTCTACCTTTTATAGATGAATCTAAATATATTTGATGATTATATATGATATTTATATCATGATTAAAATTATATATATTATTTATCCATGATCAATGTACAAGGACCAGAACTCCCAAACCCAAATTCGCATGAAAAATGAAATATATAACACCCGGAAATGATTATTTTAATAATGAATTATAAATAAAAAGGTCTTAAAATGTTATAAATGGATAATATGTGATATTATAAGTATATATATTGTTATTTTAAATAATTATAATATATTTAAATATATTATACAAGATTTTATAGCACTTTATAATAAAGTAAAACTTAAGGTAACAGTTTCTCATCTCACTTTTATTTTTATTAGACATATTCCATACTCACCGCCTATTTACTTTGTTTTGTGTAACTAATTACCATGAATTTATTTTATGATTATTTTCATGGAAATTATTGGGATTTAAAAATAAATAAAATGGTCTCTCTTTTATGATGTTTTAATTCAAGTATTTCCAAAGCGGTAAGGGTTCTTCTTCTCAATATTCTTTCATTGAGACATGTTTGTTGTTATTAACATATTTATGTTTATAAGGTACAAACACTACTTATTTGACATTTTATATCATGATTATCCTTATGTTCATTATTTTTAAAGTTTCATTTGATGTTATTATTTCATGAGACTTATGATTCAAAAGTTACCAAAGTGGAAAGGGGTTTCCATACAATGTCATTGTTTATTGGGATTATTTATAATAAAGTTTACAATGATGAAAATTAATGAGATATATTTAAATAATCTTATTAATTTTATTATAATATAGTTATTTATGAATATTAAATGATTTCCCTTAATTTTAACCTCTTTAAAAACTCAAGAGACCAAATGAATGATTTTAAGGAAAACCAACTTTATTTATTTCTTCTGTCAAAATACTTTTTATTCTATATCCATGTTCTATAAAGTGTTTTAAAGAATGTTTTTTATTACTATCAAATTATTATTTAAATTAAATTTTAACCATGATTAAATTTTTAAAAAATTGTTTAAAAATATTTTTCAAGTCATTTTCTGAATGAGGTACTTTTAAATTTTTCTTGAAAATGTGAAAGAAATATTTCATTTAATGTACACATCATGAATGGAATTTCCAACCATCATTATAACATAATGATTTTAATATTCCATTAAAAATTTCAAGGATATTTTCAAAAGAAAATCAAAATAGTTTTAATTTTTTTGTACTTTAAATAATTGATTTCAAAGTGAAAAGGGTATTTTCCTTAAGAAATATTCCAAGGGATTTTTTAAAAGGATTTTTCATATATGGCGACATAAATTGATTTAACATATGATTTATTTTAGATTTGATCAATTTATACCATACTTATTCTTTCTATATTTGGTTTCTGATTATGATTCTAATATGTTTATGATAACTATTTATATTCCACAGTTCATGCTATGGTGAAATGTTAAAATGTTTATGAAACTCCATTCCTTTTCCACAAGTTATGATATATGATGAATGATTTTTGATGACGTGGAACACATATAAATTGATTATGATTACATTATGGTTACACCTAGATTTAATTATCCCTCCAATAAATTAGGTAAATATACATATATCATGTTATAATAATGATTGTAATGGTGAATAAACATAGTTTAGTAATGGTCTTTGTCCTCTATGATAGTCTTGGGGGTAAACCTAGACTAAGGATATGATGGAATGGGGAGTAAAACCAATCCAATATGATAAGAAATTTTTTTCCATGATTAGGTGTATTCCATAGACTTATGTCTTATACCAGTTTTATACTATTAATGCTTATGTTCTTTGATTACTTTGTGATTAATGTCATGTGAACTGCTAAGATTTATTACATGACTCAAGATTATGATATATGATATATAGGGTATGGTTTTAAATTGTTAATATCAAGGTCACATACCCTTATGATCAAGTTTTGTTTAAGTGATCATTGATATATCCCTTTTTATTCTTATTGAGGATGTGAGCTCACTATTTCCTATGTTTACTTTCCCCATGTTATAAAGATAGCTTTTAAGTGTGATATATCTAATAAGGGTGATCATTATGAAGAAATTTGTGGGAGATGATGTCTACATCTTATGAACAAGTTGTTTATGTATCTATGTTTAAAAATACACTACACCTATATGATCTAATCAAGGATAATTATGTTAAGTACTGAATATTCATTCCAGAAGATGTAATATTTATGTACAAAAACTTTGGGTCACTATAGAAATGGGAATTACTTCAAAAAAAATGAAGTTAATAGGATAAAAAAATTCATGATCATTTTCCTAGAGATGAGAAATTCTTTAACCATCTAGACTAATAACATAAGAAACTATAATTACTTAACTAGTAAAATTTCATCCTTTATTGATTTTACAACAAAATTACATCTTTTTCTCTAAAAAATGAGTATTCAACTTGATTATTTCTTGGATAAAAAATTAAAATAAACTTCTAATTTATCACATAATCCAAAAAAGGATAAAAATTTATTCTTCCTTTCTATTGATATTAACCAAAACCTAAAGGGTTTTTATAATGTAACATAATTTCTGAAATTTATAAACCTCTATTTTAAGAAATAATATATTAATCTATAAAAATAAATAAAAACACAAAAATTTCAACAAATATTATTCCATAAATAAATAACATTTCATAACAAATTACCTTAATAACCTTAACATTGAATAAATTTTTAAGGTCAAAGGTTATATCACACCTTTTATTTTACATCCCCAAAAATTTAGTAGCATTTTCCCAAGTAGTTTTTCATGATAAACCAAATGATACAAATAGGTTTAATTGTACCTTAACCTAATAAAAAATCTATCAAAAATATAATTAATAACATTAAAATCCAACAACTTAAAACCTAAAATATGGTTTTTATACCATTAAAATTATGATCAACCTTAAACTTATAAAGTCGTGATGTTATACATAACCCTTATGTTAACCTCAAATGAAAAAAATCAAAATCTCCAATGTTTTCTAAAGCTTTCCTATTATAACAACATTAACATCCCAAAACCCACACTGTCGAATCTAGACCTAAAATAATAATCTTTACATTATTTTATTTTATGATGATAAATATAACCCAATTTTTACAATCCAAAAGTTGAAAATTAAAATAGAAATATGGGATCACTTACATACCCAAAGAAAATTTAGGTGTAGAGTTTTTGATAATTTTAAAAAACTCTTATATAATAATACATATGTCCTAAAATGAGTATTTTTATCACTATATAAAACTTTTATTATTCTAAATTAATTATTCAACATCTCAGATAATTTTTTTTTACCCATGAAAACTTTTTATGCATAATTTATTTAACATCATTATTCATAACTTTGGTAAATGAAAAACATAATAAGGGTGGCCTTAAATGATGAGTAATGGTAAATATAATAATTAATAATTGAATTTCATCATTGGGAATAATGTGATTATTTGTGTATGATTTCAAAATAAAATTGAATTATAATAACATAAGTGAATTCATATCCATGAGAACAATGATTTTAAAACAAGATACATGGAATAAATCTTTAACATAAGACAAGTGGAATACAAGAAATAATCATTACCCATGTGAAAATAATACTTAAGTAAAGGATTCATTAGAATATTATGTAAGAATAAATTTTTTTTTGGTAAATTGGAACATCATATTCATATCGCTCTTACAAATTGAATAACCTACATAGTAAATTCCAATATTATCATAGGTGAAACCTATAACTGGTTAAATCTATCTATTTACTGAAGGCATTAGAGTGCTATATTAGGATCACCCATCATCATGGGCTATATTGAGCACACCTATAATTAAAAAAAATTATAATAACCATAAACTAATCATAACACATTAAATATTTCATTATTGAATATAATAATAGCCATTGTTCTTTCAATGTTTTATTTACCCATGGAAAAGAAATGGGTTCCATGAAAACCACTTTGAAATAATAAAACTACATAACTAAAAATAATAAGTATGGTATCATTACAACATATCCCTAGTAGAGTATACATAAAATCGAGGATTTTTTATTTCATTAATAGAAATACAATTAATATATTATTAAAAAAATTCCTGAGAAAAATACCCTTTTCACTTTAAAAATCATTTTTTAAAAATTGAAAATTTCCAGAATAATATATAAAACCATTTATAGGAAAATTAAATTGGAAATTTATAATGTAATTTACAAAAAAAATAATTCTCATGATGGAAAGAAAATCTATTCACGTCTTAAATGATAAAAACAAACATTCTTTTCAAACTTTTCTAAAGAGAGCCAAAAGTGACCTATATAAAAAATATTAAAAAATTTCCTTTTAAAAACCTTTTAAAATAAGGTAAAATATCATTTAAAATAAAATTATTAAATCATTTATTTATAAAAAATTAATATTCTTGAAAACATTTTAGAAAAAATGGCCATGTAAGAGAATGATTGTTGATATAATAGTAGGTACAAGATTGATGTCACTTATAAATAATTTTTTTTAATTTTTTAATTAATAAATATGGGAGGATATAAATAATAATAATTTAAACAAAATTTATAAAAGGAGGAGAATAATGTAGATTTGATTTAAGAAACTAAGATCATATTATCTCTCCCAAAGGAATCATGAAGATAAAAAATATTGAAAAGAAGAGAGGTTGTAACATACAACCTTTACCTCTTTAGTAACATTTGAATTGAATTTCATTGAAAGAAAGAGTGTAATATGGATAAAAAAATACTATAAATTTAGTCAATTAATATTAAAAAGGTCATTCATTGGGTATTATGTACATTATATATATACATTACAGTGTTTTACAAAAATCATGTCTTGAGAAAATGTGATTAAAACAAAGAAAACCTTTACAAAGATCATAACTTTTGAGGTAATATTTAATCCAAGTTGTGGTTATGTGCACATATGAAAATACATATAAAATAATTTTAAATATATAAAAAACAATTTATATATCTATTCACACATAATCATGGAATAATAAATTTATTAAATTAGAAGTATAATATAATGAATGGAAATTGAGATAAGAAACCCCTTACCACTTGGTAACATTCAAGTAAAATCCCCTTGAATGAAATAATTTGAATGATAACTCAAAATAATGTTATGTATGAATTATTAAGGATAATACATTTAAAATTTCATTTTATACACCATATAAATGAAATTATGTGTGTAATAGTAAAATGTACCTCAATAAAGGGAAATTGAGATGAAATCCCTTACCTTGAGTCCAAACTTGTTGTGTATGTCCTTTAACACATATATAATAAAATTATATCTATTATTTTAATTATTTTGAACATTTTAAAGGTTTTATATATTATGATTAAACCATTTATTTAATTTATTTTAATAAAATATATAATTACTTAATCAGTTAGTTCAACTTCTGGTGTTTTGAGGATATCTGACTCATAATTTTAAAACAAATTTGGTATGTTGATCGTGGTTAAAGGTTTCCTTATTACATAATCTATAAAAAAAATCATGATATTATTATAATTTTTTAAATTAATTTTACTTTTATAACCAATCATGTAATATGGTTATAAAAAATGAATAACATTACTATTATGGATACAATTGGTCATACGTGTGCATGAGTAACATTTCCATTTTTAAAGAGCATGAGGGAAAGAAGGAAACTATCATTATATATATATATTATTATTAATATAAAAAAATATAATATTATTTATTGTAATAAACTTATATATTTGATCCATGTGACGTAGTGATGGAAATGAATCACATTGCTTCGTGGAGGTGGTAATCCACTCATATGCATAAGCGATGTAATCATTTATCAATGGATGGAAAGGTAAGAAAATATATGATATATTTTATTTTCATAATGATAATTATTTAATTAATAATATATATATATATATATATTAAATTCATCATTATAACCATCATAGATAGGTGGTGATGGAAAACAAATTACATCGGGTTGTGAGGCAGTAGTTTGCTATAGACATGAACAATGGTTTCATTCCCCATTTTATGGAAGTGAGATAGATAAAGGTTATGAAATTGAAATAATAAAATATCAATATATAAAATATATTTATATTTTTATATCAAAATGTTTGGAAGATTTTTTAAGGTGGGAGAATAAAAAATAAAACCATGACATTCAGTTAAAAGTTATACCTCTTCATCAAAAAACTTCATTTTTATAAATTAAGCCATCTAAGTTTAGATTTTAACCCTAAATATGAAATCTAAGTCAAAGATATAGATGTTGATAACTGATTTGGATATTTCTTGACCAAAATTGAGTTCTCAAAATGTGCGAGGAAGAGAAGAGAGGAGGTTCCCTTTGATAAGTGAGAGGAGGGGAACTTTTGGAAATACATGAAATACTATAATTTAATATGTGTGTAACTAATGTAAAACGGTTAAAAAATGAAATTATTCAAATATAAGAAGGATAGGGTCATGATATAATCATAAAATATAATATTTATAGGTTTAGGTATCATTTAAACATTATCTTTTGGATTAACCCTTCCATTAACTATTTTTAACCATAACTGCAGAAACAACTTTTTTAATATAAAAGGGTAATAAATTACTTATAAGTTAAGAATTGGAACCAAATTGTAATGGTATGAAATTAAATACAATTTGTTATCCTAATTTTCCTCATTAAATATTTTTATTACTTTTAAATAATTTTACAAAAAATAAATTTAATATAAATACTATTAATATCATTTTGAGAACTAGTCACATAATTTAACTTTGGAAACAAAATGATAGCAATGGATTTAGAATACAATACATTTAACTATAAATAATATTTTTTAGTAACTTTAAAATTCATGTGAAATGAAAATTCATCCTAAAATATAAATTTTTATTTTTTTAATATCATTTACTTTAGTTTTATATAACTTTCATAAACATAATGTCGACGTTGTGTAAGACTTTAAGGTAATCATTTCATCGTTAAAAATTAAAAAAATACCCTAAAAAAATTATTATACTAAAAATAACCTTTAATATTCATTAAAAACATATTCTGTTCCTTAAGTGGGAATATAATAAAAATTTAAATGCAAGTGAGTGACATTTTGAATTTTTTCTTACTTAAAACAATATAATTAATTTTCAATGATAAATGGAAATAAATTTCCATAACAAAGAATCATGGATGGGGATACTTAAATCTGACTCATAAAATAGATTAAAGTCATGCTTTAGGGTCCCTTTTAACACTTATAATATTATTTCTAACCTTAATTACCTGATTTACACTTATCATGGTGTCAAAACTTTACTACATTACTATTCATAATGACATAAAATTAAAGGGTATTATTGACCAAATTTAAACCTTTTTATACAGAATATGGTATCCATTTTATGAAAATAAATTCATTATAATGGTACTTTTAATTTTAAAATTTAACCCACAAAACATGACGGAAAATGTTTTTTTGGGAAAATGACTTTTTAAGTATAAATTTTATTATACCAAATTCATGTATAATGTTTATTATAATTAAATTTATTGGATATTTTTAATCTAATGTAATTAATTAATTTTAAAAAATAATACAATATATACGGTCTCTTTTTAAATAATTTAAATGAAAATATACTTTTTAATAAAAATTAGTATTTTCACTATTCACTAAAAAAATAATATTTAAAAAAAAACCCTAAATTTCAACCTAAGAATATTTTGATATAATGAATTAAAAGAATTTACCTTTTTTAAAATTAAAATTATAAAATTTATAAATCACATTTTTAAATAATACATTATAATGTATGAAACCGCTTTTTGGTTAGAAAATAATGCTTTTTATATTGAATGAAAAATTACCAAATATTATACCAATGAATATAAATTTACAAAATATAATTAATAAAAATTAATAAGATATTAAAATGATTTATCTGAAAATTTCCTCAGATGTTACATTGATTTTTATAAGTAAAACTGATCCCCCACTTTTTTTTGTCAGGAATATTCTTCCTCTATATCCAAATTCATTTTATGGATGTACCCTTTTCCAGGCTTTAATATTTGATTATGGAATTTTTAAAATATTTTGAATTTATTTCCAAAAATATTGACATAATTATATAAATTCTTCCACACAAATATTTTTTTAAAAGGAATCCTTCTTTAACATTTTCTCTGTGAACACATTATTCAAACATTAAAGGAATTATTTTTTATAAATATTTCTTTCCATGATTTAAAATATATTTCCCAAATAATTTATATTTTTACTGACTTTTAAAATAAATGAGTTATTAATTATTTTTTACTTTAAAATTATTTATCTAATAATCATAAATTTTTTTATGTCCAGATCAGATGCTTTTCCTAATGTTAATATTGGGATACATTCTTGTGTTACTATCCAATTTCTTTCTATAAATGGATTGTGAAATGTTCCATGAAGGATTTTATGAAACCATGATCTTTTACATGGAATAATTAAATGATGTGTTATGTGATTGTCCATATGTTTTCTTGAAACACAAATATAAGGTTTTCATTTTGTGATGGGTGGGTCTAAAGTAATACATACCTACAATGAATTGTATAATGTATGAAATATCATATATAATAAGGAATGGGGAGTATACCCAATCAACTATGAGACTATATTATCTATGTTTATGGAAGTGGGGTGTAAACCTAATATGTTATGGTACACTGTCAAATATATTGTAATGATCATAATAGTTAACCTTGACTAATGAAATATTTTTCTATTCTTCTGTGTACACCCATGGATTATGTAATATGCTTATCATATCCTCACATGGCTCATGATTGATTCTTAATAATTCCCCACTCTTATAACTCTTATCTTTTTTAATTAAATATACTTATATCACGACTTATGATTTATGGTTTATGAATTTTTGGGAATGTTTTAATATGTTATGATCATGTCCATATACCCTTATACCTATATTATGCTCACTTGTGATCATCCATTAATATATCCCATGTATACCCATATAAAGAATCGGATCTCACCCTTTTATTATTTTTACATTTTAGAAGGTTATGGAAGAAGAGATTAAATATGATATGTCTAAGAAGGGTAAAATGTGAGAATAAATTGTGATATATAATGATAATTTTTTTAAACAAGTTTATTATGTATCTCGTATCTAAATACACTTAATATTTGTGGTTCTATGGTGTGTATTAGTAAGAGATGTAATGAATAATCATCTATAATGATCATATATTCATGTATTTTATACTTGGGTCATCCTAATAGGTATAAATGAAAGTAATTTTTTAGATTAATTTATATATTTTTAGTGATTAGGGTTACACAAACTTAGTGAATGACCAATGGATAAGTCTAAGTATAGGGTTACATACCGATGTTTTAGTGAAGTGTATATTATGTGTTTTCCAAGAAAATTCATCCATGTCTTGATATAAAAAATAGATCTATAATATAAAACAGAATCACCAAGGTCTAATAACTCTGAAATGGTGGTTTGGTATTGAATTAATCATTACCTAGTGTACAACAAATATTCCTAACTTCATTATTGGTTTGAAACTATTCGGGGGTATTCTCTTATGATTGACATAGTCTATATGAACCATTATAAATGATTATAGAACATATTTAGGGTGAAAATAGAGAAAAATTATAAATTGATAATGAATATCCTATAATAAAACCTAAAATTTCATAAGTTAAGGTAAATTCATTTTTTATGAGCATTTTCATTTCATTTAATAGTTTTAATTTTAGTGGAATTTTCCTCTATATCATTATATTATTTTATTAAATAGATAGAACCTATATGAAATGAGTTAATAATGGATGTTAAGGATAATGAAGTGATTTTCCCAATGAACAAGCATATGAGATGGTATATGTGGTGGAAAGCCTCATGGAAATGCTCACTCAACATTTTCAAGCAATTAATAACAATGTGAACTATGTTTATATCCCAAAATCTCCAAGAGTTTAGAAACATTATATATATTCTTGTATGTGAAAATGTCTCATATCATTCAGTGGGGACTTTGATCCACTTATTTATGAGAAATGGATACATTCTATAGAAAATATATTTACTATTCTTTAGTGCTTGGACCATGAGAAACATTTTTTGGCTATGTATATTTTAGAATGTGAATATAATTAATTGCGGTCTCTTATCAAGAATACAAGGAAAGAGGAAGAATTTGATTCCATAAACAACGAATAGTTTTAGAAGGAATATTTTAATAAGTATTTTTCTCAAACTCATTACACTAAAAGGGGAGGGAATTCTTGGAACTAAACCAGAAGGATGATGAGTCCAATAGTACCTATGAGGAGTATTTGACCAAAATTAAAAGGTATTTTTGGGTTTTATCATCGAAACCAAAAATATAAATGATAAATACTTTAATGGATTGGGACTATATCCCAAAAAATTAACCATCATAGACATTGATAGATAAAATGAAATCAATCTATGTGATCTCAAGTTAAAAATATTGAGTGAAGACTATTATTATTCTCACAGTTATTTGGAGAATAAAGAAAACATTTATTTTCAATGAATTTCAACTCATAAAACACATGGATGAAAGATAATTAATCTCTCATCATGCCAAAAATAAAGAATGATGAATCATGGTTGTTTTTAAGGTAATAAGTAAATGATTCAAGTATGGAAAAGAAATAAATCAGTAAAATAAATACTGAAGATATATGAACAGGAAAATAAATTATGAGAAAAAATACCAACCAAATGAACCAACCATACTTTAATACTTTAATTTTGAGGACTATATACATTACACAAATCAGTGCATGAATCTAATGGTTAATGAGAAAAATCATCACCAACAACATCCTATGCTAATGGTTAAAGTTATTTTTACATGAGCACAACTATTTAAGTGGTCCAAGAGGGAGAAGTGGTGAAATGTGTACTTATTATTCCCTCAAAAACTATAAATGTGTTGTTTGATTCACTTTCTACTAACTATTATATCTAGATAATTTTCTAAGGGGATAACATCACTACCTCAATAGTAAGATATTAAACTATAATAAAAAAACTCCTTGTGTTATGATGATTTCATTTCAAGTCTATAAGTTCCATACTATTGATGTTTATGGGTATGTGATTCCAAAAAATCTTATTATTCTCCCTACAATTCTATTTGATGTTATTTTGGGCATATATTTGATCTCTCAATATAGTGTCCATATCAATTGTCAAGGAAGGGAAGTCACATATGATCTCTTGAATCAACCTATGGTTATCTCTCAATGTGAGGTTGTATATGGACTTCCAATAGAAATTACATCAATTTTATGGACTGCAATTCCTATTCATGATGGGTCTCAATAATATATAGTTGGGGGGATTCAACATTGAAGATATAATTATTATTCATGAATATATATTTGTATCCCTATATTATTTTCTTGTCTTCCCATGAATCATAATGTTGAGTTTTCAATAGAACTTATACCTGGTGTTACTTTTATTTTAAAGATTCCTTATAGAATATACCCTACTGATTTGTGGGAATTAAATAAGTAACTCCAATAGAATCTAGATAAGTGATTCATACACCCTAGTGAAACAACAAAGGGAGAACCTATTCTTTTTTTAAATAAAAAGTATTGTTTAATGCATCTTTTTATTGATTATTAGGTACATATCAAGAACAATATAAAAAATGTATCATATTCCATGTATTGATTACCTATCTGATCAACTATATAGAGCTTATTATTTTTTTGAGATTGACCTTCAACCTAGATATCACGAATTAAAATTCAAAAAGAAGTATGTTCCCAATAAATCATTTCATATAAAGTATAGACACTATGAATTTATACTGATGTCATTTAGACCTACAAATTACCTTGTTATCCACATAGCTAAAAAAATGGCTTTTTAGAGATTACCATGATCAACTTATAATATTACTTATAGATGATATTCATAGATATTTCGATGGAAATGGAGATCATAAATATCATTTATAGATAGTGATAAAGACCTTAAATAAGGATAAATAGTATGCCAAATTTATAAAAAGTGAATTATATCTACATAATGTATCATAATTGGATTAGTTAATTAGTGGGTAGGGTGTATATAAGGATCCTTATAAGATGAAGGTTATTTAATAATATACTTGACTAACTATAGTGATTGAGATCTATATTTTTTTTGGATTTTTGGATACTACCAATGTGTTGTGAGATATTCTTCACAACTATCAAATACACTAACCATGTTGACTTGAAAGGGAGGTATGTTCCCTTGGATAAATGAACGTGAATAGAATTTTATGGAACAAAATGGAAGGTTAGTCAGTACACCTATTCTCACAGTACCTTATAGAGAATGAGGTTCCTTGATATACAGTTGTGTATCAAATAAGGTACTAGGTTGTGTTTACATGTATAATTACATGGTAGTAGTGTATATGTCACACCATTTGAAGGTACATGAATAAAATTACACAACTCTCAACTTATATTATACATCGACACTTCTTTATATTAAAATACCGATGCCTTATATATATGGTGAAAATTGGGATATTAATACTAATAATAAAAATTGATGTATGTATTGACACATAAAGAGTGTATATGCGATAGAGGATATGGTTAGAGTTGATTAAATATTAATACAAATTGATACATTACCACCAAATGATGGTGAACAAGGTGGATGATGCTTTGATTTGAAAGGATAATTCTTGTTTGTCCATTATAAGGTTTCAAAGAGATCCAACACTTATATATTTTCATATTAATGAACATAAATCATGGGGGAAGGGAATATATCCTACCATTCTCAAATAACTGTTCAACCATACATCTATGTGAATATTAAATAGGCCAAAAATTAGGATGTGGAGTAAAAAAATAAGGTAAGGAATGATTTGAAGATAAACCTTAATGATGATGGAGCGATACAATTCAATAAAATGATATGTGTCTATATAATAAAAAATTTAAAGTAGGATTTGTTAGATGAATCACATAGTTCATCATTCTCTATCCATCCGAGAAGTACAAAGATATATAGAGATATCAAGGAGCATTTATTATGGGAAAACAAGTATTGGGTTATTTTCAAATATGTATCTTGATGCCTAATATGACCAAACGTTATGGGTGAATGTCTAATGTCTAGAGGGATTATGAAACCATTTTACATACCTAGATGAAAATTGGAAAAATCACCATGGATTTCTTCATATGTCAATCAAATATATATAAAGGCCATTATACTATTTGGTTTATATTAAATCACCCTATTATGTCAGTGTGTTTTATTTCTATCGGATAATATTTCTCTATTGAACCATTTTCATTGATATACATTAGAAAATTGGTAAGGCTACATGGAGTACCACTCTCAATTATATGTAATATTGATATAAATTTTAACTTGATCTTATAGAGAAGTATCCAATAACTGTTAAATACATAGTTAAAATTTATAACTATATATCATCTTCAAAAATATGGTTAGTCTAATAAGTCCATTAAAATACTAGAATATATGTTGATGGGTTTCTCTCTGAATTTTAAAAGTGGATGGGATCAGAAACATCATTTAGTCGAATTTTATTAAAAAAATATCATTCACCCAAGCATTAAAATAGCTCTATAAGAATATATATATGGAAAGATGTTCAAAAATAAAACATGTTGGTAAGAATATAGAGAACATAAACTATTGGTAATTGAGCTAGCTAAGAAAATGGTAGAGAAAGTTAAGGCCATTTGGTTACACATCAGAGAGCTCAAAGCTGATAGAAGAATTATACTAAAAAATTACTTTTGATATATAAAGTATAAACTTGGTAAAAAAGTATTCATATAAATATCAATTTTGGATAAATATTTAACATTTTGAATGAAGGTTATATTTATCCCCGTATATATCAGTACTTTTGAGATTCTTGATGGTATCAAGATGGTAGTTTATCTCTTGGAACATCCATATGACCTCTCCCATGTTCAAAATTTGTTCTAGGTGTCTATTTTGAGGAAGTAAATACCAGAAAAATCACATTTATAGAACTTATAGGTTTTAAAGTTGTAGTATGAATTTTCTTATCAGTAAAAATTGGTAGAGATTCTGGATAAATAAGATAAAGTTTTGGGGATAATGATCACTCATCGGGCCAATAATTTTTTTAAGATACAATAAATTTGTGGAAGCTATGTGAGAACCAAAGGATATAATGAGGCAAAAATATATTCATACATCTTCATTAAAAGAATGAAATTTCAAGGGATAAGGTTTTATAAAGGATTATAAAGTAATGCCTTGATATTTTAAAATATATTTCTCTTAAATAAATTTGATGCGTTCAACGACTTGTTTCACATGAAACGTGGAACCAAAAAACTCATGATACAATAGTTATTATATAAATATTTAATATTTAGTGCGTGAATAAAGGGATCTGTATTCTAAAATTTTTGTAGAGAAAAAATCTTTTTTTTATACTATTACAATGATAAAATTTAATTTTCATATCTAAATAACTACTAAAACAATTTTATATTTTTTTTTATTAAATTGGATTTTTATGTACTATGTATTTTTTTCCAGATAAAAATATATATTTTGGTTAAATTATTGAAAAATATATTATCGATAGAAATAATATAGTAAGACCAATTTTTAATTAATTTTAAATATAAATAAAAACATTATATTTAAAAAAGAGACATTTTCTAACAAAAATAGTTTTTTCAATATATTATGATTTATTTTAAAACATAATTTTTTCATATTTAAAAAGAAAATAAAATAAAATAGAATCTAGGTTATAATTCTTCACTTTTAATTATTTTATAGTGAGAATCTAATATTTTTCATAATAAAATTATTTCCATAGTTGATTTTTTAATCAATTTTAATAACTTCAAAAATGGGTAATTTAAAGGGGATTAAAATTTTCTATATTAACATGAAATGTAGATCATATAGAAATAATTTTAATTGTTTTAAATTCATTAACACTTTTCCCACCATAAATTCCCACCCAACTCATGTAACTCTCATGATATTCCATTCTTACCCATTAATAACATTCATTTCCAGGGAAAATTCTCCTTTTCACCTATAAATTAAGGCCACTCCCATCCAATTCAAGCCTCAATCATAGTTAGAAATTAAATTTATCCTAAACCCATTTTACCTATTTTAGAGCCCTATTATAAACCTCTACTCACATGAAGTTATCATAATTCTTATATTTCCAAGAAATCTAACAAGGGAGGAATCAAGTCCTCAAGGTGAGTAATTCCATCACCATATTATTTTTTCCTTATCTTCCTCATCCCAACCCATTCTAAAAATATTATCAGAATTATTTTAGTATCACTAATATACTTAACTATTATAAATTCAATATTAGAACCATTATTTATCCCCTTTCCAACCATAAGAAAACTCAATGGGTCGCTCGTGTAACCTCCAGACTACCATCTCAATGAGTGAAATGTTTTATTTTTCATAAAAACATTACATGGGAGGTAAAAAATTAATAATTAATAAATAAATATAATTATTATAACATATTTAATATTTGTAAAATATAAATAAATTTATATTCCCTATTAGTTTTTTTAAAAAATGAAAACAATGTCTATGCATATATGTAGACTACCACCTCCTTGAATGACTTGTTTTATTTTCATAATTTCCTTACATAGCTAGTTATAAAATATATTTGATGAATATAAATGATATTAAAAAGTAATATAATTAAATAATATTACTCTTATGTAATTAATCAAAAATTAGGAATCATTATAAAGTAATCCAAATATCTTTAAAATGCCTAAAATAAGTTTATAGTATATTAAATTCTCATGATCCATGCCCATAGTTCCCATAAAGTGAACATATAGAGGCATAAATTATTGAAGAGTAATGATTTCCAAATCTATTATAATATAGTAATTATGAACTTGATATAAATTAATAGTTTTGGATGTTTTTATCTCAAAATTTACATGAAATAATTTAAATCGCTAACATATAATAATGAAAACTAACATTAAATAACTAATACCTATATAGTGAATGATTATAATTCAAGAATATAAAAATTAATAGATATTAATTTGTTTCTGAAATAAGTTATTAAAATGTCTATTTTTATTTTAAAATATCTTAGATATATTCTTTGTTGTTTAGGAGAAAAATGTAAGGGTTTCCTCATCTTAATTTTATTTCATTTATATACTCTCTGTATTCAACACTTATTTTATTTTTTATTGTATATTTTTTCTTGAAATTTCATGGATTCAAGAATCCATCTTATGTTCTAAATTGCCTGGGTATTTTTATTTTATGGGGAATGAAGTTGTAAGGTTTTCTTTACAATATCATTTTTAAATAGATATTATTATGAATGAATTTATATATGAATTAAAATATTATGAAAAATATGTATAAAAAACCATCCATTTTCATATCCTATTATTATTATTATTGAAATTTTATATTTCCTCTTCCAGTTTGAAATCCATTTTTAAATAATTTACTCGATGTGATGCTTGTAAGTAGAACCAACCAAGTCTCTTCTTTTCTGTATGAAATACACATTATATATGTTCATATTCATTTTATAGATGTCCTTTTTGAATCATTATTAAATTATTATGGTAGTTTACTACTAAATTTTCATCCTTTAAAAACAATTTTTAATTTTTTAATGATTTCCATTCATGTTGTTTTGGAAAAGGTATCTTTTTTTAACATTTGTTGTGAGAAAACATTATTTTATCAATATGGGATTTATTCATTCTGAATATTTATTTCAATTTTTTAAAATGGTATTTATAATTTATTTTAAATATTAATGATTTTGAAAATAAATGGGATATTTATTATTTTTTGTCAGAAAAATTATCCAATAATAGTAAAATAATTTTTTTCATCATTGTCAACACCCTTTCATGTTCCTTGTGTTATAAATGGGTTATTTTATAATGCTACCTCTATTACATAGATGACTTATGAAATATTCTATACATGTTTTCTTGAAACTAATCTCTTTTACATGGGTTAAAGAAAAGATATTGAAATATAAATACTTTTATGTTTTTATGCCATATAAATGTATGTTTTTAAATATGTCTTTGGTGGGACATTAATTATACATTCCTATAATGTATCATTTAAAGTATTGAATCTGATGAGATAATATTAAAATTAACGGGGAGTTCACCTATTCCACCATGAAACTTTGACCACTTTTTTTTATAGGAATGGGGAGTGATCCAAACCAACTATGGGACTCTTTCAACTATTTTGTGATGGTCATTGAAGTTATCCTTGAATAAAGGAATGATTTTATATAGTTATGTGTATTCTAAAATCTTATGTCTTATTCTTATGATATGATCTCATGAATCATGATTTATTATTGATGATTATACCCTCTTATGGCCCTTGTATCATTCTAAGACAAATATTTATACCATGATAGATGATTTATTTTTTATGACTTATTGGGTATGTTTTCATAAGTTATCATCATGTTCTTAAAACCTTATTATTTTCTTAATACTCATATATAGTCATCAATTATCATCTCCCTTTATTACCCTTATTGAGAATAATATATAACCCTTTTAATATATTTCCATTTCCATAGGTCATAAAGAATGGTATTTTTTAGTATATATATAAGAAGGGTATTATGTGAAAACAACTTATGGGAGATGTTAAAGATTTTTATTAAATAAATTGATTTTGAATCAATTCTACGAAGATACTAAACATTTGTAGTTTTGTGGTTTGTGTTACTAATATATATAATGAATAATAATATAAAATGATGGTCTATTAATTTATATTATGATTTCCTATCTCAATATTTTATCATCTTATGGATAAGTGAATCATTATAATGTTTACATACAAAATAACTTTTAACTTACGAAAATATGGGTCAGAATTATAATGGTAAAAAATAAAAAATAATAATTTTTAAGGGTTGTATATATTCATTGTGATTGGTATGAGGTATTTAAAGGAGTTTAAATTTTATGAGGATCCCTTTAAAAGCATTATAATAGTATTTAACCAACTAATAAAGTTAATAGAACTTCCCATAAGCTCTATAACCAAGTAACACCTCAGTACTAGATAATGGAAGTTGATGGGAGACACAATTTTTTTATATTAAAAGAATATATATAATGTAAATATGATAAAATAATTGTTTCATTTTCAAATATTCTAGGTAACCAATGTGATAAATTGTTAAATTATTAAAGGAATTGATAAAAATAACTAACAAGAACATAGAAGGTTAGACCACAGATATATATTTGAGGTATCTAAAGGGGAAATTTATTTCCCTTTTTTATTTTAAAACTTGTATTCAAACCTTAGAAAATAATTGAACATGTAAAATCCATCTCTCTTTCGTTAAATGGGATTTATCAGAATTTAATATATGATTTATTCAAATTTAGTTGTTTAGGATAACACCTTAGGGTGGAAAAAACAAAAAAAAGATATTTTTCAAATTGTGAGAATATCTATTGGAACATACATGAAATAAAATAGTTAATATAATAAGATACTCAAAAGGAAATATTGTATAGTGTCAAAAGAATTATACTAGAAAAATAGTTCCCTCTTATACAGAAATGTGTCAAATAGATATATACAGAAATTATTTTCATGATCTTTAGGGGACATATCGAATTATACTAGAAAAATTGGAACCTCATATATGAAATAAATATATCCCCTAATATAATAAGAATTAAATATAGTATTGATTCAAAAGAGTTATAACATAAATATAGTTCCCTCTTATAAAAATATTTGTCAAATTGATATATAAAAAAATTGTTTCATGACCTTTAGGGGATATAAAGAATTAAAAATAACCTTAATAACCATATAAAAAATAGAAATGTTAATTAATTTCTAGTATTTATAAAATTTTATTAATTAATGTTTGTTTAAATTAACCATTTCACTAAAATTGGTATATTCAATGATATTCTATGTTGGACCATTAATAAATTTTCTCATATTTATTAACTAATTCATTTTAACATATCATGATAGAATGAGTCTCTATTTATTTATAAATAATATATTTTTTCAAACATATATTATATTTATAAGCTATATACGATCCCTTTAATTGTAATTATTTACCTCATTTTTTCCGAAAATATTGATTTTTAGTTGAAAAATACATTTCTTCTAAAATTATAATTTTTATGATTTTATCATTATATAAGTCTTTCCTACATGTTTAAATTTTTTTTAAGTATTGAAATATGTTTATAAGGAATATAATTATACATTTTAATATATTATTTGATCTTATAAATCAAATTTCCAACATATTTAGAACTAAATTAAAATGGTAGTTTAGTAAAAATTATTTTCACTATTTCATTTCAATCTTGTAATTTCAATGTGAGATTCGGTTTTGTATTGATATTAAAACCTCATAAATGTCATTTTTTTATTATAAGCTAATTTATCTAATTTTAATTTATAATATTAATAATTATGTCTTATACATTAATTGTAATCTTAAAACACATTTTTTTTCTAAAAACTGTTTTTGCGAGTTATGTGATCTAATATTTAAATTAACTTTCCATACCTATAGAATGTTTTTCTGATAAAATTAGTTGAAAAATTTAAATCATAATTTTAAAATTAGTTAAAGGGTTCAATATTATTAATTTTAATTAAAATTAATTAATAACATAAAACATTATCACTAAGGTATAAGTAAATGAGGGTAAAAGTTTAAGAGTAAACAAAATTCCATAAAACACTCAAGGTTTTATAAATAATATGTGTTTGATGCGATTATAAATAAGAACTCACTTCAATATCTATATTTTTTCATTTGTTTCCATTGAACCTTGGAATTTACTTTTACATTATTGAAAATGTAAGGGTCACTTCCAAAACAACCCTTCTCTCTAATAATAAAAAGGTAACAATTTAACCACTTCAAAAATCACATTATCATAAAATTTATACTTGAAAATATTTCTTATTTATCCTCTTAGAACCCTATTATTTTTAAAAAATCTTCTATTCAATTTTTATTTCATATTCCCTCTATGTGGAAAGGATAATTACTAGCGAAAATTAAAGCCTCAACATGAGTATCCACTCCATCTTAGTTTTTCCTTCTTAATTTATACTATCCTCACCTTATATAAGCTTGTGAATATAATAAATTAATTATCATTAGTATAATTAAATTTCAATATATTATTTAAAAAAATTATTAAATCTATTTACTCTACTAGAAAAAACCAAAAAAACGATTGTGCATACGTGTGGACTACCACATCCATGAACTGATGATGTTTGATTTTTGTCATTGTATCTCATGGATGATAAAAAATATATATTTAAATAATTAAAATTATGTATATGTAAAATTTATAATTATTAAATGATCATTTTTCATATACAACCATTATTTCCATTAATCGGGAAATGGTATCGTTAATCATGCTTATATGTGGACTACCACCTCCACAAACAACAAATTTCAATTTTCATCACCACTAATCATACATGGTTATAATAATGTATTTAATAAATAAATATCGTAATAATTACATGTTTAGGTTTCTGAATATTTCATATTATCATTATTTAAATACATTCCCTTACTCATGAAAATTTTATGAAATGCTAGAATTTGGGGAGACTTAACCACTTATGTAAATGCTATTATAATTATTATGTTATAAATGAATACAAGTTGTCCAAAATTTTAATATCATGTAATAATTATATATTTAATATGTTTTAATTTTTTTTTCCAATTTTTTTAATATTTAAAAATCTTATTAATATTTTATAGTTTGATCATTAAAAACATCAAAAACTACTTCATCATGATTTAAATTTTCCCAAGTCATATTCTTGTCTTTCACCTAATGAAAATTGGACATAATAAATCATTTAAAAAATGATTATTATATATTTAATGATATATTAATGAATAAATTGAAGCTATATAGTGAGAATTTATCCCTTCTTCATGAAATTTATATGAAATAAATAAATTAATGTTCTAACACATGATAATGAAAATAAACTATAATCGGTTAATACATGGTTATGAAATAATTATAAAAAGGGTAGTGTGTTTATATTAATGTTCTATGATAACTTATTATGTTATTTATATTCATTATAGAGGAGTTTAAATCACTTAATTGAAAATAAATGTTGTATTTAAGGGGCTTGGTAACTCAAAATTCTTCCTTTGAGTTATATATTTTCTTCTTAATTTTCCATCCCCAATGTTCACTATATTTTCCATTTTTAAATGATTTTATCTCACTTTATTTCTATGGAAAATAGTTTTTTATCGAAATTAATTTTAATGACAGTTTTTCATTTTAGTTATTTTTAAAAAAGGGTACATTCAAAAATATTCTCATAACTATTAATTTTATAACTATGAATAAAAAATGTTTTCAAAAAGCTATTTCCCATGTTTATTTTCAGTATCTTAAAATTATATATCTTCAATAAGGTTTTGTTTTATATTTAAAATTATATTTTCTTTTATTATTTGATTATTTAGGGTTTTCAATTTTTTTGGTGTCAAATTATTTTATTCAAGATGTTATTTCATACCATTTGGATTCATAATAAACACATTATTTTTTCCTCATGTTTTTTAGGATACGATGATGATTGATTTTAATTAGAACACACATGTATAGATGATAATGGGTGGGGTACTATATCACCATCCAATGTAATGTTTTATGTTTAAATATCATTATACATTCAAGTGTGGAGATAAATAGTTTTCTTATACAGGTGTGGGCATTACTGGTTTGCTAGCATTTTTATGAATGTACATAATGAGTTTGTTCAAATAGGAATGGGAATGATGGGTTACCCCACACAAGTTTTACAATTATTATGTTTGTTCCACCTTTCCAAGTTGTTTATCAAGTTATGAAAAATTTTCATTATGTATTTCATTTCCATAAAATTCCATGTTTTCATAATTGCACCTTATTTTTAATTTTTTTCAACTTTATAAAGTGATCACATGTTTTATGATTATTTATATGCATGTTTGAGCCACAAAATTATAGTAACATTTCCTTAACAATATTTTATGATCATAAGTTTCTATATAATATTTTATGATTATCAGATATGGTTTTATTATCTTTTAATAAGATATTTATGTCTTCCTAATGTTATTCCTTAAACTTATGATTTGATACATTATGATCTGTTTTCCCCCTTACTGAGTATCTTATATTTCCTCTTTTTTTTGTTTTTCCTCTCTCTGGGTTAAGAAAATTAATATATCATGTCATATATCTAAAAATATGCCTATAAGAGAATAATTATACAGAAATTATTGCAAGTGTTTTTATATAATATATTTATATAGATAATATCTAGAACACTAGACCTTTAGTTTCTTGGGTAGTATGACTGTTTATTGGATGTTTTATCTAAATCATGAGATTATTATAATTTTTGAGTTATGTAAAAGGGGTAGTTGTTTCAATCTATCATATCCTAATTCACCCCCCTCTTAGGGTATCTAACCTAGTGGACCTAACAATCTATATAGAGAAAGTGTGATATATATATTGTCACAAGATCATAAAATATATATTCACATTTAAGGATAGAAATATGTGCCAAAGGATATGGTTAAAATTGATAAAATATTTTTGATTCATCAAAACATTATAACTCAGGGTAAGTGAATAATATGGTGGATGCTCTAACCCAAACAGACCAAGTTACTGTATCTATGATGATGAATGAAAATGACCCAATACTCATGGATTTGTAGAGCATGAATCTTGAATTAAAAATGGGAGGAGAAAAACATTATATGACCCAAATGAATACTCAAACATCCATATATATTGAGATCAGATAATCCTATAAAGATAATATAGCTCTATAAAAAAGTAGCAAATATTCTAGAGTTAAACTTTTATAAATATGGATTTATATGTTTTGGAACCCAGACATGTGTCCCATAAAATCCATAATTGAGGAAGGAACTTTTGGGTGGTATATATAGAACATACTTCTCTATACCTCTATGAATTAGGAAGATTTATAGAGATCTAAAACAAAACTTCCATTGGAATATCATGAAATGAAAATTTAAAGAGTATATATATCAGTGTTTTGTATGACAAAAAGTTACAGTTGAATGACAAAATTATAAGGGTATATTTCAATAATAACCCATAATAGAATCGAAATATGAAAAAATCACCATGTACATCATCATATAACTACAAAAAATTTCTAGAGTCTATAATTATATTTGGGATATAGTATATGGAATTACAAAGTTAGTGAATTTTATTAGCATTAACTCATGTTTCTATCTTAAACAATTTGTTAAGATATAAATAAGATAATTTTTTAGGTTTAATGGAGTACCTTTCTCAATTATATCTGATCGATATATGAGGTTTACCAAAATATTACAGATATGTCTTTAGAAAGCATTGGATATAGAGTTTAGATTTATATTTTTATATCATCCTTAGAAAAATTCTCATTATAATAAGAAAATTAAAACTCTATATGATATATTAATATATTATTGGATAGAATTAAAAGGATGTTAGGATAAAAAACATCCCCTAGTAGTGTTATTAAATAGTAATAGTTTCCATTTCAGCATTCATATTGTAACAATTGAGGTACTTATAAGATAATTAACTTTAAACATAATTTCCCACTTCTATGATTTGAATTTTGAGAAATGGTTATCTAAAACTATGAAAATTAAGTTATTTAGAGTCTTATAATACCTACATAATTTTTGGGAATAGTAACATACCCTTATTAATAGTATCATACCCTTATGAATAGTAACATATCCTTTAGAATAGTAATGCACCCTTATGAATAGTAATGTACCCTTTTGAGTATTAACTTGAACCTAATGAATAGTAATGTACCCTTATGAATAGTAATGTTAACCTTATGAATAGTAATTTACCCTTATGAATAGTAACCTCATCTATGATAGTATATATATAAGAATTAATTGAAATTATGGTACACCCAAATCTTTGAATAAGTAAATAAATTCTTTAAAATTGTTATTTTCCGAATAAAGTATGATTTTATATAAAAATTAATTTTCTCATATTTATAAAATTATTTTGATAAACTAGAGTACATTTTTTTATTCCACACATTGAAAAATGGTTGGGGTAAAGGTTTGGTAATTTTCGGAAATACTTGATATTGGTGAATAGTTATTTTTTGGTATTTTACAAATAAACAAATTTTTGCATCATGGAGGTGTCATCGATGATGTGGTGTGTATGTAAGCCCACTATCTGAAACTCACATGCCATTATTACTGTGTTTAGTCATGTAAGACTCACTATTTTTTTTCTTGAGGCAAAACAATAAAATAATAATTAAAATAATTTGAAATATCTCCCCTCCTCCACAATAAATACCACCCATTTCCCCCTCTTCCTCCCACACCTTTCAAGCCTTGAGAATTATCTAATTCTACCAAATTCCCTCCCAAAGCTCATTCCCCACGTCCAAGACCTTCTGGTCTCACCCAAAGGCCAAAATCAAAGGCCTTATGGAGGATCTGAAGAAGAAGAGATCAAGAGGTAAGAAATCCTCTTCCATTTTCATGTGTTTTCCTTTCTTTTCCTTTTCTTTTATTATAGTCTCTTACTCTACTCAAATCCAGGAGGCATAAAAGCTCCATATATCTTGTATATTCTGTATTTTCTCATTTTCATGGAGATTTTATCACCATTTTTCTTCTCCTCTCTCACTTATTCAAGGAATAAAAAACATTGTTTGTGATGTGTTGAATTACCGACATCGTAGACGATGTGATTTCAATTTGATTTAATTACTTAAATTATGGTCATGAAACCATTTTTATAGTTGAAGTAGGTTATAATATATGTATTATGTCTCATCCATGGTTCTAGAATCTGTTTTTACAAATGGTTTTAATTTATAATACAAAATGAGGTCGTTATTATCAAAGAACCACTAAAATGATCTAAATGAACATCATTAATGTTTTAACTAATGAATATTTCTCACATCACAATTAAAAATTATAAAATTTATAATTAAGGTTATGGAAGAATGTAAATACCATTTCATTCCACTTCTGGAGTTTCATTTACAACCGACATAAAAATCCATTACAAACCGCTCAAGGAAACCCTGTAATGCATGCACATGAAACAAAGGAAATAACAAAGTATTATTAATGAGTGGGTGAAATGGTGTTATAAAGTGATCATATAAGATGTTCTAAATATGAACATGTTTTTCTAAATTCATAAAAACACTATTTTAACCATTATACAGGAGGTTTAAACATGTTTCAAGGAAGTCGAATCCGAGGTAAGGGATTCTCTCTCTCTCTCACTTTTATTCAAGAATATTTTCTATGTTGTGTCCTTTTATTTTTAATTCCTATTGATAGGGTATGTTTTTACACCTCCACCATACTTCCCTTATTATATATTTATGATGAGATACCCCATTCTATCTCATTATTCCACCCCATGTACACCCGACACCAAGCTTAAATTTCATACGTGAATTTTAATCCCAATTTCTATTCTTTGGGTTAACCTTCAAATTCAATAATTTTTATCATGACAAGATGACTTGTGAAATATAATTTGATTATATGATGTTTTATTATCTATATTTATATTATATATACATATTTCATTTGTTTAATCAATTCTCTCTTCAATGTTATGGTATTTGCAAAGGACCTCCCTCTTAAAATCCTTTTAAATGTCTCCTTTATGAAATACAAAGAGATTGTTATTTGTTTATGACATGAGTGTACTCTTCTGATTTTATGATGTTTTATTACCATAGTTTCTCCCTTATATGTTTTTATGGTTGTTTTAAAAAAATAATATTTCACTATCATTTGTGGAGTGTTTATGTTCTAAGAGTTATTTTTACGAGAAAATGGTATTTTGAAATGTGAATGCGTTTTTCTAAAGGGTGTATAAAAGTTATGAAATGTTTTATTCATGTTATGTTCCATGTAAATTATTTATGTTGGGTTTATCCCATTATAGCTCAAGATATGAGGGGTGAGATCCATTATAGCTCACGATATGTTGGGTTGAGCCCATTATAGATCAAGATATGATGGGGGATCCCCATTATAGCTCTCCAATGAATTGGGTACTCTAGAGATGAAAGTTGACCATATGATTATTCCGGGTATAATGGTGAATATAATAATGATATGGTAAATTTTTCCCAAGGTAACTACATGAGTTTTCTATACATTCATGTTTTTATGATAAGAGTTTTATTTTTTTATTATGTTATCACTTGACTAACGATTTCTCTCTTTATATCCCTCATATTTTTTGTATTCATCCCATGTTTTTAAATGTTTTCCACATGAGATAAGTATGGGTATGAGTAATAAGGGAGTCATGATGAACGTTAGGAAGATTTTTCAAAGAAATCTTGTTTTATGTTTTAATGTTTTAAATATTGAAAAAATGGATACTATTTTTAATAGTATCCTATTTGTATGAATGTGGAATGTTATGTATGTATGATATCCTATATCTATAAAACTATAAACCTAAAAAGATCCTCAATGTGTAATAAATGTATTTTCTTGACTAAAATTCAAGATTATGTAATGTTTTAAGGATAGATCCTGATAGTTGGTATCCAAGGATGGTTTAGATATCTTTAGATGTTAGAATGATGTTAATTGAATAACCTATATGATTTTTAAATTATTATAAATTTAAAATGACAAAGAACTTGAAGGTTAAAATGTTTCTTCAACTATGATATGTCAGTTCAGAATGTCTTTTCGTAGAAGAAATAGGGAAGATGATGTAGGAAGGCCCCAAGAGACTGATAAATGTCTGAATTTTCAATATGGAATGGTGGGAATCAGAACCGAGAATTTTGTGATAGAAATGGCGTAGTTAATGGAAGAAATAAATGGTGGTGGTATCCATGCTATATAAGAACATGATCTACCATGAGGGAACATGTCTTCTTTGGAGCATTTTATGAGGCAACATCCTCCATCTTTTAGTGGAACTACAGATCCAGTGATATCTAAGGAATGGATCAATGCAATCGAAAAGATGTTTGATATCATGGGATGTTAAGACCACTAAAAGTTAATACTATCCATTTATCATTTTGAATGTGAATCCAATCAGTGGTGGTATCTAGTTAAGAATATGAGAGAAGAAGATGATCTTGATAGTCTGGAAAGGGAAGATTTTAAGAATCTTTTTCGGGAATTTTTTTTTCTAAAATTATTCGACATAGAATGGAGAAACAATTATTGGAACTGAGGTAGAAAGATTATGAATCTATGGATACATATGAAGCCAATTTTACAAGACTATCCAGGTATGTACTGGATTTTACTTGGAATTTTGATAGTAAAATTAGTAGATTTTACTCTGGTTTGAAACCTTTTATATGAAGGTATTTTTCTTTACAAGAGTTTAAAAGCTATGAGAAACTTTTTTGGTGTGATAAAAAAGATGAGATGGTGTTTACTGACATATATGTGCCACGTGATGAAAAGAATAAGAAACAGTCAGGTTGACATGCAATGGGGAAGAACTCATCCAAGAAGTTTGGAGGTAAGAAAATGAATTTTCCTTATTGTGAAATGTGTGGTAAAAAGCATCCAGGAGAATGTATTGTGAATTATGGGAAGTTCTACTGATGTGTAATGTTTGGGAACATGTCTCATTAATTCAAGGAAAGTGATCTGTAAAGTAATAAAAAGCCTATGGTGAGATGCTTTAACAATAAGGAATTGGGTCATTATGCTAATGTTTGTCTAAATCTAGTCACTCAGGCAATAAATCAACAATATTAGAAGAAGAAGGGTGTGGAAAAATCCTTTGTGACTACTTCAGTAGTTATTGAGCCGTCAAATTAAGTGGTGTCTGGTAAATTATTGGTTTACTCATATTTTTATAAAGCCTTGTTTGATACGGGGTCCACACATTCTTTCATTTCTGAGAAATTTTCGGCCAAATTGGAAATTCAACCTCAATAAATGAATCTAGAACTTATGGTAAGGATGCCTAGAATAAATATTGTAAGAAAAATAAATTATAAGAATATACCTATATTTTTATGTGGAAAGATTTTACCTACAAACCTTATTGTTTTTCCTCTAGTAGTGTTTGATATTATTTTGGGGTTGGACATGCTTTCTGTTTATCGTGCTAAGATATATTGTAGAGATAAATAATTTTTTCATACTGAGTTTTAGTTTGTGTACAAGAATGAACCCACACCATTGATAACCTACCAAGAAGCTGAATAACTATTTTAAGAAGGAAATGAAATTTATCTTTCTTACATTATTGAAAATAAGGGAACTATTCATAATAATGATGTGCTGGTGGTAAATGAATACCTGAGTGTTTTTACTGATAATTTTCTCAGTGTAGTAGCTGATCCAGAAGTGGAATTTACAATCAATTTAGTTCATGAGCCTAAGACAATTTCAAAACCCCCTTATCAAATTGCACAAGTGGAACTGCATGGATTGAAAAATAAATTGCAAGATCAACTTGAGAAAGGGTTTATTTATCTTAGCACATCACCATGGGGTTCTCCTATTTTGTTCGTTAAGAAAAAATGATAGTTCCAAGAGACTTTTTATTGATTATAGATCTTTGAATAACATCACTATTAAAAAAAGAATCATTTTCCTCATATCGATGACTTGATTGATCATCTCTAGGGAGCTCAATATTTTTCCATGATTGACTTGATATTTGGGTACCATCATCTATAGGTGAAGTAAGATGAGATTCTAAAAATAGATTTTCATACTAGATATGGGCATTACAAGTTTGTGGTTATGCCCTTTGGTTTGACAAATGCACCTGATGTATTCATGGATCTTATGAATAGAATATTTCATGATAACTTGGAAAAATTTGTGGCTATGTTTATTGATGAAATTATTGTTTTTTATAAATGTAGAGATGAGCATGAAAAACATATAAGGGTTTTTCTGAAAAACTTAAAAGAAAATAAACTGTATGGAAAATTCAGCAAGTGTGAATTTTGTTTTTAACAAATTTCTTTTCTTGATCACATTGTTTATAAAGATGACATAATTATTGATCCTATTAAAATACAGGTTGTTGTAGAATGTCCAAGGCCAAAAAATATAACCAAAATTCGAAACTTATTTGGTATGGTGGGATATTACCAATGTTTTGTTGAAAAATTTGCACAGTTATCCAGCCCAATGAATAAACTAACTCGAAAAGATGATAAGTTCCTATGGACAAAATAATGTTATGATTGTTTTCAGGAATTGAAAATAATATTGGTGAATTCTCTAGTTCTGACTCTACCATCTAGAAATGGAGTGTTTTTTTTCTATAATGATGATTCTTTTAAGGGACTTGGTTTTGTTCTAAGGCAGAATGATCAGGTAGTTTCTTATACTTCACGTTAGTTGAAACCTCATGAGTTAAATTACCCCACACATGATTTGGAACTATAAGTTGTGTTTTTAGTCTTAAAATTTGGAGGATTCATTTATATGGATCCAAATGTGTAATGTATACTGACTATGAAAGTTTAATGTATATATTAACTCAGAAAGAATAGAACATGAGGAAGATAAGATGGCTTGAACTGATAAAGGATTTTGATTGCATAATCAATTACCATCCAAGAAACGAAAACAAAGTGGCGGATTCCTTGAGTCAAAAACATCATGCATAATTAACCATGTTACATTTAGAACATGACCTTGATTAATTATTTGAATAATTTTGGCTTTGAAGTTATTGGTGCAGGAAATACATCTTTTTTGTTTTAGGTTTCAGTGTAATCATAATTATCAGATAGAATCAAGCAAGTACAGAAGGAAGACCGTGAGCTATAGGAAAACGTAGAATTGGTTAAAATGGATAAGTTTCCAGAATTTAACCTTGATAAAGATTGTGTTTTGAGATTTGGGAAAATATTGTGTGTGACTTGGGATCCTTAGTTGAAGAAATATTTTTTGTGTGAAGCTCATTGTTCTCTATTTTCAGTTTGTCCTGAAAGTACTATGATCTATCGAGACCTTCAGAACTATTACTGGTTGGATGGAATGAAAAGAGATATTTCAGATTTTATTGTGAAATGTTGGACATGTTAACAGGTTAAAGTAGAGTGACAACTATCGAAGCGAATGCTTCAACCACTTCCAGTACTAGAGTTGAAATGGGAGAATATATCCACAGAATTTGTTGTAGGATTATCTAATAACTCTCGAGGCAACAATGTGATATGGGTTATTGTTGATCAACTGAATAAATCTGTACATTTTATTCTATTCTAGATACAATGTCTTTGGATTAACTTTCTCGTCTGTACCTCAATGTGATTGTCAGGTTACATGGAGTTCCTCTTTCCATTGTTTCTGAACATGATCCCAGGTTCACTTTTAATTTTTAGAAGGGCCTTCAGTAGTCATTGGGCACATAATTATATTTTATTACATATTTTCATCCTCAATCAGATGGTAAGTTTGAACAAACGATTCAAACATTGGAGGATATGCTCCAAGTATGTTCGATGGACTACTAGGGAAGTTGGGATCCATATCTTTCTTTAGTTTAGTATTCTTATAATAACAGTTTTCATTCCAGTATTTAGATATAACCTTTTGAGGAATTGTATGGGAAGAAGTGTAAAACTACATCATTTTTGTATGAAGTCAGTGAAAGAATGTTTATGGGACCAGAGTTAGTAGAGTTAGTGGATGAAAATGTGAAGATAATCTAGCAACACTTGAGGACATCTCAATGTAGGCATTAAAGATATGAAAAAAATTGAAGAAAAGACTTCTCTTTCAAGGTAGGTGGCCATGTCTTCCTTAAAATATCTATTTGGAAAAGTGTGATGCATTTTTGAATGAAAGGAAAGCTATGTACATGGTTCATCGACACTTTTGAAATTCTGGAGAAAGTTGGACCAGTTGCATACAAAGTAGCTTTTCCTCCAAGTTTGTCTTTGATACACAATGTTTTTCACGTTTCGATATTGAGAAAGTATGTGATAGATTCATCTCATGTTTTGAGTCCAGAACTAGTTCAACTAAAAGAGATCCTTTCTTATGAAGATAAAAATGTTCAGATTTTTGATCGCAGAGAGAAAGTATTGTAGAATAAGGAAATCCACCAGGTGAAGTTTTTTTTGAGAAACCACATGGTTGAAGAAGCAACATGGGAATATGGGAATGATATGATGGAAATGTACCCTCACTTTTTTAAGTATGTAAATAAAAATTGAGAGGATGCAATTTCTAGAAGGTGAGGAGAATGTAATTACCGAGGTACTTATAATATAATTAAATTTATAATTAATTTCCAACTTCTATGTTTTGAATTATAAAAAATGGTCATCTACAATTGTGATCAGTAAGTTATTTATAGTCTTATAATACCAAATTAATTTTTGTGAATATTAGCATACCCTTATAAATAGTTACATACCCTTATTAATAACAATATCCCATTATGAATAGTTATGTACCCTTATAAATTGTAATGTTACCCTTATGAATAGTAACATACCCTTATGAGTAGTAACCTCCCCTATGATAGTGTATATATAAGATTTAATTGAATGTATGGTACACCCATATCTTTGAATAAGTAAATAAATTCTTTAAAAATTGTTATTTTTTGAATAAAGTATTATTTTATTTAAAAAATAACTTTCTCATATTTATAAAACTATTTTTATAAAATGGAGTTATTTTTTTATTCTACATGTCAAAAAATGGTTGGGGTGAAGTTTTGGTAATTTTTTAGAAATACTTGATTTTTTGGTGAATAATGAATTTTTGGTATTTGACAAATAAATGAATTTCTGCATCATGGAGGTGTCATCGATGATGTGGTACTGATGTAATCCCATTATATCAAACTCACATTAAATTATTACTATTTTTAGTCATGGAAGACTCACTATTTCATGTCTTGAGGTAAAATAATAAAATAATAATTAAAATAATGCGAAATCTATTCCCTCCACCACTATAAATACCACCAATTTCCCCCTCTTCCACCCACACCTCTCAAGCCTTGAAAAATATCTAATTTCTGCCAAATTCCCTTCCAATATCATTCCCCATGTCCAATACCTTCTAGTATCACCCAAAGGCCAAAATCAAATGCCTTAAAGAGTATATCAAGGAGAAGAGATCAAGAGGTAAGAAATCCTCTTCTTGTTTCACATTCTTTCCTTTTTTCCTTTTCTTTTATTATAGTCTCTTCCCCTTCTCTTATACAAGAGGAATGAAAGCTCCAAAAATATGATATATTCTGGATTTTCTCATGTTTATGTAAAATTCATCATCATTCTTCTTCTCTTTTCCCACTTATTCAAGTAGTAAAAACAATGTCTGTGATGTGTCGAATTACCGACATCATTGACGATGTGATTTAAATTTTCTTTAATTACTTGTAGTCTGGTCATGAAACCATTTTTATGGTTAAACCAGGTTATAATATATTTATTATGAATCATCCATGGTTCTGGAATTATTTTGTACACATTTTTTTAATTTATAAAACAAAATGTGGTCGTTATTATCAAAGAACCACTAAAATGATCTAAACAACATCATTAATGTTTTAACTAAAGAATATTTCTTACATCATAATTAACAATGATAAATTGTATAATTAAAGATATTTAAGAATTTAAATAAAATTTCATTCCACTTTTGGAGTTTCATTTACAATTGACATAAAAATCCATTACAAACTACTCATGGAAACCCTCTAATTCACACAATCTAAACAAAGGAAATAACAATGTATTATTAATGAATGGGTTTAATGATGTTATAAAGTGATAATATAAGTTGTTATAAACATAAAAATGTTTTTTTAAATCATAATAACACCATTTTTACCATTATACCGGAGGTTTAAACATGTTTCAAAGAAGCCAAACCCATGGAACGTGATTCACTCTCTCTCACTTTTATTCCTAAATCTCCTATATGTTGTGTCCTTTTATTTTTAATTCCTGATGATTGGGTATGTTTTATCACCTCCCCCATACTATTATTATTATATAATTATGTTGATAAACCCCATTAAATCTCACTAATCCCTCCCATGTACACCCGATACCATGCTGAAATTTCATAAGTGAATTTCAAACCTAATTTCAATTCTTTTGGTTAACCTTCAACTTCAATGATTTTTTTCATTATAAGATGTATTTTGAAATTTAATTTGAGTATATAATGTTTTATTATCTATATTTACAATATATATACATATTTAATACTTTTAATCAATTCTTCCATCAATGTTATGGTATTTGTAAAGGACCTCCCTCTTAAAATCCTTTTAAATGCATCCTTTATGAAATCCAAATAGATTGTTATTTTTTATGACATGAGTGTATTATTATGATTTCATGATGTTTTATTACCATATTGTCTCCCTTATATGTCTTTATGGTTGTTTTTAATAATAATATTTCATTATAATTTGTGGAGTGTTTATGTTTAAGAGTGATTTTTACGAGAAAAAGGGTATTCTGAAATGTGAATGTGTTTTTCTCAAGGATGTATACAGGTTATGAAATGTTTTATTTATGGTATATTTCTTAGACACTATTTCTATTGGTTTGAGCCCATTATCGCTCAATATAGGATTGGTTATCCCCATTATATCTCAAGATATGTTGGGTTGATCCAATTATTTCTCAATATATGACAGGTGAGCCCCATTACAGCTCTACAATGCATTGGGTAATCCGGAGTTATAAGTTGACCAAATTGTTATACTAAGTAGAAGGTTTAATGTAAGAATGATATGGTAAATGTTTCCCAAGTAAACTACATGAGTATTCTATGCATTAGAGTTTTTATGATATGGGTTTTATTGTTTTTTTATATTATCACTTGACTAACTATTTCTCTATTTATATCCCTTACCGAGTTTTGCACTCATCCCACATTTTTTAAATGTTTTACATATGATATAAGGATGGGTATGAGTAACAAGGGAGTCATGATGAATGTTTTTAATATTTTTCAAAGAAATAATGTTTTATGTTTTTATGTTATATACTTTGAAAAAAATGGATATTGTTTTTAATAGTATCTTATTTGAATGAATGTGGCGTGTTATGTATGTAAAATATCCTAAATATATAAAAATATAAACCCAAAAAGATCCTCAATGTGAAATAAATGGATTTTCTTGACTAAAATTCAAGATTATGTAATGTTTCATGGCTGGGTCCTGATACATATTAAACCATATGAGGCTCTGTATGGGAAGAGATGAAGGAATCCAATATGATATGATGAATTTGCATAAAGGAAGAATATAAGCCCTGAATTTTCCCATGAAATGAAAATGAAGGTTCAAACCATTAATTAGAATATAAAAGATTCATTAATTTGATATATTATTTATATATATAATCATTGATGAGATATAGTGCTTGAAGTTAGTGAAAAGGTGTTCATTTAAATATATCTTTTGAAGTGAGTTTTTATATCATGGCCTCAGATAACTTTGTTTCTTTTTTTTTCTTCTAAATTTTTAGTCTCCATTGTTTTTTTTCTTATTTCAGGTATATTTCTTAGGAATTATTGAGATTTTTAGTTGCTTCGCACTTGGATCACGGTTAGGGAAAACCATGTTCCATATCCAAGAAATTTTACTTCATGATATGGGGTCTTAGAGGAGGATGCACGATTGGTTCATGGTTAGTCAAACCATGTGACCAAACCATCTATCCTAACTAGTAGCCCAGAACTAGGTTCAAGATTGGTGCATGGTTTTACAACTAGTGTGGCCAAATTGTATGAGGATAATTTATTATGTTAAAAATAATTTAATACCTAAAATTTCTAAAATTTTCTTCATTTATTAACCCTCAATATAGGTTATGAAAATTTTGGTCTTTCCTGAGTCATTTTTTGGATTTCAACCTCTCTGTACATTGATTCTGATGAATCAATTAATGTTGGATCTAATTTTTCAAAGGTATAAACCCATTCTTCATCATTATTAATTATTTCTCTAAATATATCCTCTTTTATTTTAAATGAATTTTATATTAAGGATGTTATCTCTAGTTCTAAGGCATGTTATGATCTAATATTTTCCCTCTTATATCGTCACTGGAAGAGGTGAAATCCTATAGATCCGAGATGATAATTCTGTGAATATTTGAGAACTTGGTTGCAAGTGGTCTTTCTCTCTCTTGTATATTGATTTTAGTATCATTGAATAAGGATTATTTATTATTGGATTATTGGTTTTGTTTATTTTATTATTTTATAGATACCTCATTTTTTTAGTGTGAAAATCTTCTAGAATTGTTGGAGTTTCCAATTGTTTGAGGTTGGTGTCCCAGTCATCTCCCTATAAAATTGAACATATGATTTCCTTTTCTTTCATCTTGAGATTCCGATTACTTTTTTATTTTCTTATTATATATATGATATGATGTGAAATTCGTTTTAAAGGTATACACTCAAATTTTAGAAATTTAAATTCCCAAGTGGTTATGGGTAAATGTATTCGAGTTCTTTGCAATAGTTATTTTAAAAATAATTATGAAAATATGGTTTCCAAATATCGAGTGTGTTCTACCATTTTTTAGATAATGTCTTAATAACATGAATTTATTAAAGTGTAATTATTGATAAATAGTTTTGTAATTTTTCTCGATTTATTTTGAATATATCAGTAATATGAGTGGATGTTGAAAAGTGATGATTAGAAATATAAAATATTTATTGGGAAATGGAAAACCCACCGGACATGGAACTTTAGGTACGATAGAAATAATATATGTTTTATTGAATGTAACTTGATATCTCTTTTTAATTTTATGAATTTAATTGAAATTAATTTTGATGTTTCATAAAGGTGAGTGTTCCTATGCGAGTGTTCATAGGTGTGAGAAATATTTCTGATTCTTTTAAAAATATGATGTTATTATATGATATATGGTATGATACAATATTTGAAATGTGAAAATCAATTTTAATTTCATAGAAAGACTTGTGTTTCTAGGTGGGAGGTCAATGTATACATGCCCACTTGTTTAGAATCATTCTCTAGATAGTGGCCTTACGTGAGAATTAGTTTAACCTAAGGGATTTCCCCTCGGTTAGTAAAGGATAAGGTAAGACTGGGAATTTGAGGACGGTTGGTCGATGTATTATTTTATTTTAGGGAATTCAGATTATTTTTCACTGATGATCATGTTGAATATGTTCTAGACCATTTCCCATTAGATCCTTTTGTTTACATGATGATGATTTGTGAATATTTTCCAATGTATATTTTTTTTTTAATTCTTTGAAACGATATCATATTTTTTATTTATCATACCATTAAAACTAATTAAAACTGTAATTTAAGAATGTTTTGTTTTAGAAAAAAAATGTGGTTTTAGTTGTATAAGGATCAAATTTATGAAAAATGGTGTTCTTAAAGAAAATATTTTGATACTTTATTTCAAAAAATAGAACCAAAAAACAATATTATCATATTACTATTTTCAAACTTGCATGATATAGATTCTCTTTTCAAGTGTTATGATTTGGGTCAATAGGTGGACAATTACTAGAATTTTAGCTCGTGTATATATATTACAAGTTTTCAAGGTTTCACGAAATAGTGAATATTCCTATATCTTAATGTTTAGGCTTTGGTGGGGGTGTATGTGGGGTGTCCTCACTCACACATGGAGATATTGGCAGTTTGGTGTATTTTCTATTATTTTCAACTATATTATTTATCGACCACATAAACTTATCTATTATACTTTTTTTGTTTCTATTACTATTGGATATCCCATTTTACAACTTGTTTGGGTTTTTTATTTCCCCATTTTATCTATTTATGTTTTTTGGGAGAAATCATTCCAAAATATTTCTTGTTGATTCGCTGAATCATCTCACCATCCCATGGGGATCGAGAATGTACATCAGGTCAGTGGTGAGATAGCTTGGAAACTATATTATGTGGAATTCTTGGTCGGTTCATTAAAATTAATATCAAAATAATTTTTTCTTTATATTCCAAGATATCCATTATTTTGGAGGTAGGAAATCTATAAATCAATTTTTCATTCATGGGAGGGTCCTCGATCACCACCCATCTAAAATGACACTTGGGTTACTAGATTTCTCCAGGATGAGTATGTTCAATGTTTGAGATAATTCTCTGAATATTTTTTAGGCCTTCTGGATTTTTTTCAGTCTTTCTTTTTGGCATTATTAGTTCAATATTTTTTTATATGTTTGTATTTTGGATGGAATTTAGTGGGTTCACATTTTGGGAAACGTTTCGTAGATCATGAAGTTGGCTCCGTTTGACCTCATATAAACTTCATACAACCATCTCATGATCTACTAAAACATGTAGTGAATCCATGAATGGTAATTATTTCCTTGGATTTTTATAGGTTTTCATCCTCCTAAAATTGGTTTTATTTTTATTTCACTTTTATTTGGTTTATGCATGTTTTATGTAATTATTTTTGAATAATTTTTTGGTGTTTTGGTTTATTTAAGTTGATATTTTATAATAAAAACCTTATGTTGTATGGAAAAAGTGTTTTCAATTGATTTTTGGTTTTTAAAATGATTTAAATTATAATTTTTTTGGGATTCTGGTGTTTTTTAATCATTTTGAATTTAAAACAATGAATGATTTTTTGAAAAATCTGGTTGATGATTTTTTGGAAGGGTTAGAGTTCTAATTATTTCTAACATTTTTATATGTAATTAATAATGTATAATAAGAATATTTTAAATAGTAAAATTTCAAATGTTTTAAAACCTAGTGGTTTTTAAAATATTTCAATGATATGACCATTTTCTTTAAAAGTTTTCAATTGGGTGTAAATGTTGGTTTAATGAATGGAAAATTATTTCAAAAATTAATTTTAGTAAATACCTCTATTGTTGAAGAGGTGATTTTATTTATAAATAAATAAACAAGAGGGTTTTTTTTTGATTTTTTTAGATTTAGATTTTTATTTGTATTAATAGTGTATTAAGGTCATTTGTTGTTCTATGTTTTGTCCCGTGAGACTTCAATTATATCATTTAATTGATGAGTTATTTCTCTTTCTCTTGAAGTATTCCCTGAGTCAAATTTAATAGACTATTTAATTGATCAATATTGTATTTGAATGGTTGTTCTGTTATCTCTAGTATTAGGGCACTATGTTCATCCTCTCATTCCTATGCATGTGGATTACATTCAAGTTTTTCAGATCCTAAATCCTCCTCATTTCTTCAGGAAATATAGTTCTTATGAAGTAGTGACATGGATGATGAATATTGAGGAGATATTCATTTTGAATGATCTTAAAGAATAATTGAAGGTTATGTTTTAAACCTTCATACTTGATATT
Source organism: Viscum album (assembly GCA_963277665.1). Lineage (NCBI taxonomy): Eukaryota > Viridiplantae > Streptophyta > Magnoliopsida > Santalales > Viscaceae > Viscum > Viscum album. The sequence goes on along the minus strand of OY728138.1, from coordinate 807,820,945 downwards.
CTTGGTTGGAAGTGGTGGAATCCGGTTACCTAGGATAATCTATAAAAGGATCATTATTGGGTAGATTTCAAGGCAGAATTCACTCAGGAATTCTTTCCCAATTCTATGAAAATACCGAAGGATATTGAATGTATTAATACAAAATAAGGATATGAAATAGTGTTGTAGTATTTTCTTCATTTTATCGAGCTGGTACTATATCATTATTAATAGGTAGTGGATAATTCTTTAATGGCTTGTAGTTTTCATGAAAGACTTGGACCAAATATTTTGCAGGTTATTTTTCCTCTCTGTCTCGACTCTTATGGAATGTTATGGATGTATTTTTTTAGGGATAAAATAGGCTAACAAGGATCTCCAAATATGTTGGATATTTCTAAAGTTCCTAGATGTTATAATGGAAGCTATGGTAAGGGAAAAGGAAACATTCCAAGTCAAAACTCACCCATAGTGGAATTTAAGACCATATATTTTCTTCTCCCTAGATTACTTTATGAAGAAACATGTTATTTTACACCATTGAACAATGGTGGGTTATACCAATCAGAATTGTAAAAAGTCTCCTGAATTATGTAGTGCTTGTGGCAATATAGGTTATCTACCAAGGTTACGCCATATTTTTTCTACATCTCAGCACAGTCGAGGATCATTAGATCCTAAGGGAACTATAGTTCAGTTAGAAGCATGAAGACAATATGGATCCAACCATATGCCTTATAGTCAATCCATTCACATGGTCTCTGAACTACCAATGGAAGTTGATGATGGTCTAGTATACTAATCTATATGTCCAAGTGAATACCATTTGAGTTTTATTTGATGCAGTCTCTTCCATTTGTATACATTTTAATGTGGAAATGTTCTTTCTGGTTACCATGTTTTATCTATAGGAGTATTTTATGTTTTTACTATAATGTTATTGGATTCTAAATTGGAGATATAATAATATTGTTTTATGGAGTTTTGTTTTTTCTTCTGTCTATTTCTATTCCTAGTTTTGGAAAAATTTAGTTGAGGGAGTTTGAATCTAAGGGAAATTATAATATGGTGGGGAGACCTCCATTATTTAATTTCTTATGTTGAAAGGTAGTCATTTTATTCTATAATAATTATTTTTCTTGTTATATATCATATATCCTTCCACATTATTATCATGGTCCTTTGGTTAACGCTTATGAGTGTTTGGAATGTGTAGGTTTCTCTTAATATATATTTTTAGTATGTCTAAGAAAAATTCAAAGTGGAAGGATTTATGTTCATCACTTTTATTCATCCTAGTGTGAATTATGCTTTGGTAGAGATTAGTTTATTAAGAAATTATTCAGGTGTATTAATTTTCTTAAATAAACCTTTTGAAAATTTATCTATGTGATTGTGGTTTTTTTAGAAATTCTTATGCCATGGTTCTTATTTTTTATATCTTCACTCATTGATAATTGGTCCATGTGATGGGATAGAGGTTTTAATTTCATTTTATATATAGGAGATCCTAGCGAAGTGTTGGGGAATCCCTATGGTAGTGTTAATGCTGATCTGATTATTTGAATGTAATTACTAGAATCTAATGTTATAAGAATGCATATAACAAACCGAAACACATACTCCCATATCCGATGCTGAAAAAATTATCTTTACATTTCTAGATTTGATTCCAGTGAAGGTGACCAAATTTTCACCATCTAAAACTTACAACATAAAAAGAAAAATAGTGGATTAATTACATTCTGAAGGACCTTTTAGGGTTTTTATTATATAGAATGTGAAAAAACTCTTACATTAACATTATTCATGTCATTAAATGATCATTTATCCCAATTAAAGTAGTTTTTATTTCATTTAAATTAGGTCATCATCATCATCAGTATGAAAAATTTCTATAAATATATCGTTTAATATCATTCTTGATAACATAGGAAAAAGGTAACATAAGAAGGGTGAGAACAAATACTTATTAATTATAAACATAAGAATTAAAAATTAAATTTCATCAGTGAGAATAAGGTGTGTATAAAGGTATGATTAAATATTCAATGTTCATGGACATAATATATAACAAATCATACCCATCAACACCCAGATCAAAAAACATGAAAACATGGAATAAGGATTTTAGAAATGAAAGAGTCATCAGAATTAATAATCATGAGCCATGTGATATCAATCGTGTTCAAAGGGAACATTTATAACCCATATAAATCATATTGAAAACAAATTGGTATATTGGGACATCATCATCATTGAACCAATAGAAAAACATTACAATTAGAAGAACCACATGGATGAATTCCAATATATTTATATGGAGAACATAATTGTCACATAATGCATTGGATCTTTATATAGTCTCACCCATCATATAATCTATATCGAGCTAACCTAATACTATTTAGTGGCACCCATAATATATGTTATAAGGGGATCACCCAGTTCTATCTAGGTACATCCATGGTCATAAATAATGTCCATGTACCATTCATGAATAAAGTACATAGTTATTTCAATTCATCATAAACTTATCGAAAAAACCTTTATTCTTGTCATAAGTTGATTATATCATGTAAAAGAAATAAGTTTCATGAGAATCTCTTTGAAACATGATTAAACCGTAGAAACTAAATATGTTCCATAACAATCACTTTGAAACAATCATAATCCATACAAAGAAATAATCATGATGGTATCATTAAAAAAATATCTTCACTGTAGTATAGGTAATAATAAGGGTTCTTGGTGTTGATGAATAGAAATACCATTAAAATGTCATTAAAAAAATTGTTGAGGAAAATAAACCTTTCATTTGGAAAATAAAATTTTAAAGCTAAAAATTCAAAAAATATTGTGAAAATAATTTCATTGAAAAACACCTTGTAAAAATAAAAACCAAACTTAAAGTAAAATAATGGACATGATGATGGGAAAATCTGTTCATTTGATAACTGTTAAAATGAAAAATTCCTTTCAAATTTTTTTAAAAAAGGGTCAAAAGTGAACCATTTGGAAAAGGTTAAGAAATATCATTTTAAGGCATTTTAAAAGAAGTTAAAAGTGATTGTACAATATATTTAGGAAATAATTTTTTTTAAAAATAATGTTTTTTTAATTTTATTTAGAAATCATGGATATTGAAGAGAAAGATACCATATCTAATATAAAATAAAAGATCTGTATCAGTTACAAATGAATTTCTTGATATTTCATCGATAAATAAGGGATTAAATGGAAATAAAACTAGTTAGACACATTTACAACTGGTGTAGAAGAAAGATATTTCATTTTAGAAAATAATAACATATTATTTCATCCAATGTAACATTGAACATAAATAATCTCAAAAAGAAAAGAGATTGCAACATAAAGTCTTTACCACTTTTGTAGCTCTTCAATCATAATCCCCAACAAAGAATAAATTAAAATGAAACATTAAATATCATGAACATAAAGAAGATACTGATATAACTTGTAAAAGGTGAATTAGATACACCTCATAAAAGAATATAGTTTTGTAACAATACAATATTAATAGGTGAAGGGAAATTGAGACGACGTCCCTTATGACTTTGGTACTATCTAGATTAAAACCCCATGAAAATATAGAACATAACATAGATTTGAAAATAAAATAATTTAAATAAAAATAATCACAAAATAAATTCTTGGTAATTATATACAACAAACAATAAAAATAAGCGGCAAGTATAAAATATATCTCAAAAAAGTAAAAGCGAGTCAAGAAAACTATTACCATGAGTCCACAATTTCCATGTGTATCCTTTAACTCCAATATAATAAGATTATATAAATTATTTGATTTCATAATAAACTTATACAAGTTTAATAAATTATACTTAAATAAATTATTTTACTTTATTTAATTAAATAATCGAATTCTTAATTTAGTAATTCCACATGAGGTGTTTTGTGGAAATTCAGCTCATTGTTTCAAAATGTATTTGGTGTTTATCCATGGTCAAAGAGATTATTATATAAAAATTTACATAATAATAATAATCATGAAATATTTTTTTATATTTATAAATAAATTATACTTTAAAAACCAATCATGAAATATAGTTATGAAAAATGAATTATGTTATAATCACCTAGATGGTAGGTTGTACGTGTCCATGAATAACATTTAAAAATTTCAATGATTATTATGGAAGGTATTCAATATTTTATATTTAAAAATTTATCATTATATCATAAATTTTATATTTCTTCTTTAAATATACTTATATATATCATCCATGTGTTTTGGTGAGGAAAAAAGTAATTAAATCGCTTTGTGGAGGTGGTAGTCCACACGTGTGCACAAATGATGTTGTCATTTTTACGTGTAAAAATGAAAAGATATATTATATTTTAATAATGATAAATAAGTCAAGAATATCATAATTACGCCATGTATATCTAATATATTAATTTACATTGTCCTTATATCTTCCATGTGATGTGTTAGTGAAAAAAACATCACATCGCAACATGAGGCAGTATTCCTTTGTACACATGAGAGATGTTATCACATACCCCACATAATACAATATAATATTTATAGAAATATAAATATGTTCAAAATATCATATATATACTTTTAATCCATCATTATATAAATTCATGAGAGTCAATGATGGAAAATGAATGACATCGTTTCACGCGTCAGTAGTACGTCGTACACATACAAATTCATTTTTTTTGATATTAAAATAACCCAAATAAGGTTGGTTAGAAAAAAATAACTAAAATTAAAATTTTTGCACTACCTAAAAACTCAATTCATAAACAAACCATCAACAGTGGAAAAATCCTATCAATTCAAAATTGAAATCCCACACACAAAATCACCTCGTGCCATGATCCACATCGAGTCATGCACCCTAATGAGAAATCAACCAATCGTATTCATACACATTACTGAAAATAAGAATCAATCATAATAAAAATTCTTCACCATAATCCAAAATTTAAAGGAATCAAATACAGATGGACCAACCAGAATGAACACCTCTGAGAAATGATAACAACTCGAACAGTGCCCAGTGGAAGAAGAGAAGTCTGCACTGGTCGCACCCCATGGAACACCTTATCCTAACCTAGGATGTGTGGAAGGTATTAAGTAAAAAATTCAGGTAGGTATTTTTTGAGACAAATTTCATTTAATGTTTGAATAGGAAAGGAGAGGAGGTGGTCTTTTATAAGTGAGATGAGTGGTACACATGAAATTTTTTAAAATAAAAAGGTGTACCCACATTTTTCACATGATAAGGGTCTAAAATAGATAATTATCAAGTATTATATATGATAAGGTAGAAATATTTCAATAAAACATGTTTTAAACAAGATTTATGGTCATTTTTACTCTTATATTTTTAGTTTAACCCCACAATAAACTTGTTTTCAACATAACCACAATAATAAATTTTTAATTCTTTCACTATTCATTAAGGTCAAAAATTAAGTTTAAGTTTATGAAAATTTAAATTATATTTACTCAAAATATGGAAGTTATTTTAAAAAATTTAATTCACATAATTGGAAAAAAATTAATTTAAAAATAAACCTACACATGTGGTGAAAAAGTTGGTTTTGAAGAAGTGTATTTTTTGAAGAAAAAATGATTTTATATTAACTCTATGACTTATAATTATCATTATATGAATTTAAATTAATATTTAATGATATATAATCTATAAATTTAATTTGAAACATTCTCCAGTTTGATTTTTTTTAATTATTTTAAAAGGAGAAGCATTATGAACTTTAAAATACTTTTTAGAAAAATCCTATTATTAAACTAAAAAACAAACTTATACTAAAATCCAATTTGAAGTTGATTCAAAATAAATTAATTGGATTAAATATAAATTTATAATACTTATATTAATTTAAATTTTATTCAATGAATAATTGTACTTTTAAATTTTTTAATTTATTGAAAAGAAATGACATTTTTTAAAAAAATCTATATTTTCACTATTCGCTAGAAAATCAATATTTTCCAAAAAATCACAAATTTTCAACCAATGGAAATTTTTATATTAATATTTTAAAAAAATTAATTTTATTATATGAAATAATTTTTTAGAAGTTCAAAAAATTAACTATAATATTTTTTCATAAAAATAAATAAAAATCATTTTTGAAGAAAACATATTTTTGAAGAATAAAATTAATTTACTAAAAATTGATTGATTATTTACAAAGAATTTATAAATAATTTATTTTGAGTTGAAAAAAATATCATAAATTAGTTAATATTATTCGTACATGCCAATCAAACAGATATGTTATAATGATTATATATTTCATGAGCCGTTTAAGATTGATGTTGCATGTCATATACTCTATCGAACACAAAAATATCTGGTTTTACTATACCAATAGCTATCATAGAGATTAAATTTATTGAAAAATAAATATATCATAATGTATTGTGGTGTTACATTCTTATATAATCATGGGTTTTCATGTTGTATACACTATCAAAAATAATTTTATTATTTTAAAATATTAGGGTGATATATACTCCCCCATTAATAAATTGCATCCTCATAATTTGAAATTTATCTCAGTATTAAAAGGTTGGATATTATAAAATACCTTTTTTGAAAACCCACATTGTAAAAATTGTTAATAAAACTTTTTATTAAAACATGGGAAAAGTAAAACATGAAGGTCATCACATAACTAGGTTTCTATATATTATAACATTGGTGGTAGGTGAATATATGGACATGGAAGATAAACATAAATAATTATGAAGTGTGATAGAGATCACTGATCATATGAAATTGAATTATCAATAGAATGTTACGGACTTCAAAACCATAAATATTTGATGAGTGAAAAGACTATGGGTTAATTAGAAATGAAGGTACTAGGATAACATTTTTGTTTCTAAATCCTTTTCCAAGAGTTGAGAAACTAATTTACCACAGAGATGGAAAACATAGTGAAATATACTTACATAAATAGTATAATTTCATCCTTTAGATAAATTTTACGATAATATCATCTTTTTCACCAGAAGATCAGTATTCAAGATGAATATTTCATGCTTAAAGCACTAAAATCAACATTCAATGAACATATAATCATAAATGGGATAAAACATTATTCATCCTTTATTTAACTAGTTACAAAAATCAAAAATGGTTAGAACATGGTAGGATAATTACCAAAATAAATAAACCCTTTTAGGATACATTAATCACTAAAATTCAATAGTAATACACAAAGTTCAAACTAAATCACTCTACAAATAAATAACCCTATAACCCAAATAACCATAATAACCATAAAATTATAGATTATTTTAACCTTAAAGGTTATCTCATACCTTTAAACTGCCAAGAATAAGAATTTAGTGATCTTCATCTAAAATAACATTAACAACTTACTAACCAAATCACATTTCAATCCCATAGTTATCTACATGAAAAAACATGTATTCCCAAAATTAACTTAATATCCCAAATCAAATACACCCTAAAGGTTATCAATACCCTAAAACTTATGTCCATAAAAATTAAAGGAGTAATTCACATTAATATAAAGTTTTAAATATACTTCAACCTAAAACAAACTTCTCATAAGGTGTCAATAATCACTTTAATATCTCATCACTTAAAACCTAAAATTTGGTGTCTAAGAATTTTAACTTGTAATAAACCTTAATATTATATACCTAGGATGGTATCCTCAAATAGTATGATAACCTCATATAAAAACATCATAATATTCAAATTTATCTAAACATTTCCCTTGCTAATAACTATAAAAACCCTGAACCCATACTCCTAGATTTGGTGCTAAAAGTTATCTTTATATTTTAGGCTATGATACTGATGGAGGTGACCCAATTATCACCATCTAAAAATTAAAACATAAAAATGAAAATATTGGATCACTTACAGTCTCAAGAACCATTTTGGTTTTGAGTTTTATAGAATTATAAAAAACTCTTACATCAATAATTCCCTTATCTTTAAATAATAATTTCTCCCTATCAATCCATATTTTATTTCTTTTATATTTAGTCATAATCATCATCCATATAAAACCCTTCTAGAGATTATTCATTTAACATCACTATTAATAGTGTGGGGAAAAAGAAAACATAAGAAAGGTGAGATAAAATACTCAGTAAGGGTAAACATAAGCATTAAAAAATAAATATCATTAGTGAAAATAATATGAGTATAAGGGTGTGATGAATAATCAAAGTTCATGATTGTTTAATTTAGGAATTAGGTGGGTAAATTTTAGTGGTGTTTGAATTGAATTTTGTGGTGGTCATGGAACTCGTCAGACACACCCTTATATTTCCACATCCCTTTATGGTGGATTCTAAAAGGGTTTATTTATAGGAAAAAACACCCAATGGTTCAATCATCCCCATTGTTTCATGAAAATACTTTTAAAATGAAGATGGTCATTGAGAAATGGTTCCAACAACACTTGGGGACTCACATTGGTCAAGGGGATGGGATTTCTGGCTCATCAAACCCTTTTGGGGGGAATTATTGCCCACTCTAGGACTCTATTATATATTTAATACATATTTGTGGATACTTTATTAAATCATAAATACAAAATAGGCCACCCTTATATTAAAAACAAATTTTTTCATGCATTGAATTTAAAATCATATATATATATCTGAGGTTCTTCGTTGATTGATAAATTTGTATGTATTTGAGGTTCTCCATCAGTAGTATGTGGATATGATATTTTTATGTTGTTTATTATTATTATGCTAGTTTTAAGACACTTAGTCAGGCGATCTAGAATTTATCATCATCCAGGAAGATGTGAGTGGTTTTGATACTTAGATTATGCCCTTTAGAGATTTATTCCTATGTGTCCTTATGATAGGAATTAAAATCCATGTATTTTGCTGCCACTTAATGGGACATATTATACCTTTTACGGTTGTGCAACAGGGAACAAAAAATTTATTTTAACATCATGTGACAAGGATTCCTAGGCGAGAGGTGCCTAGCCAAGCTAAATGTAGAACTTATGCCAAAACATCCTTATGAACTTGGAGGGAATATATCCTCCAAGGCTAGATAATTCCCTACTAGAAATATTTCCCATACAATACTAGGGTGAGTTTGGGGTGTAGGGTTAGAACCTCAAAGAGGATTCCTATCTATCCTATTTGGATGATAATCAAAGATGTGTAGTTTGAGAGGGTTAGGGATTACACCTATATAGGAGGATCATTTTTGTGAGTATGGATGGGGCTTATAAAAAATATGAGGACCATTCTATCAGGGTTCCTCAGGCTATTTCAATGTAAGTCCCACATCTACCTTGTCTTATAACCTCTAGTATAGACATCCTTTCCTCAAGATGTTAAACTCCATGGTTTGGTCTTCATCACACTATAATAAAAGGTAATATGTTTCTTTTTTAGGTGAAACCCAACAACGTGGGTTATCATTATTGTCACAAGGATATGTAGTAATCCCTCTTTAATGGTCCTAATCCCAAATTCAGAACAACTTCCATCTTACTAGATGATGATAAATTCGAGATCAACCTACTAGGTAGTTTAAAACTTGCATCATAATAATAAACAAAATTAGAATCTCTAATCCACAAACCATTTATGGTGAATCTTTGATAAATATAGATGTATCCATCAATGAAGAAACTCATATGCATATATATGATTATAAATTCAATACATGTTAGAAATTTATTATTAATATAAAAGAGACCTACTCTGTATTTGGGATTTTAAAAAGGATTCATAAATATTTCTTAAATATATAATAGATTCCTAGAGTAGGAAATAATTCCACCCAAAAGGGTGTGATGAGCCCAAACACCCATCCCCTTGACCAATGTGAGTCCCCAAATGTTTTTGGAACCATTTACCATTGATCGAATTTAAGACATATCCGTAAATACTTTATTAAAACCCAAATATAAAACATGAGGCCTTTATATTAACAATCAATTGCTAGAAAATACTGAATTTAGAATCATTTATATATATACGAGGTTATTTATCGATGAAGTCATATGTATTTATCTAGGTTTATCCTTGAATGTTATGTGGATTATATATTCTTATGTTTTTTATTATTATGTTGCCAATTTTAAGACACTTAATAGGGTGCTCTAAAATTTTTCGTTACTAAAGAAGAAATAATTGATTTTGATCTTTGGATCAGTCCTATTAGAGAGGGGTTCTTATATACCCCTATAATATAAATCAGGTATCATGTAGTTCACTTCTACTTATTGGGATGCAACACACCTTTTAAGTTCATGTGATGAGGACCAAACTATGCAGTTTAATGTCATGCGATAAGGATTCTAAGTGAGAGGTTCCTATACAATGTAGATGTGGGAATTATACTAAAATGTCACAAGGAACCTATAGGGAATGTATCCTCCTGGGTTGGTTAAGAAAATATTATTAATATGTCCTAGATAATATTAGGGTGAGTTTGGGGTGTTAGGTTTTGACCTTGGGGAGTCTTTCTATATATCCCATTTGGATATGAATCAAATCCCATGTAGTTTGAAAGGATTGGGGTTTACATATATGGAGGAGGCCCATTTTGGTGAGTATGGTTGGGGATTATATCAAATAGGAGGACCAAGTGGATATTTTATCATGATGATGACATGATCACCACTTTCCTATAAGCTCATGTGAGTCATGTTTGGTGTATGAAACAAGGGGAAGCCAGAGATATGAAAATCCACACAATCTCTTCTATCCACTGGTAGATAGGGGAGGGCATATGAAAGGAGGAGTGAATTAAATATCTCAAAATAATTACTATAGGATTAATCTAGGATAGATTCTCTAGGGTTACCCTTATGACTGGTGATGACCCCTTTGATGGGTGTGGAAAAACGCCAAGCATTGACCCTTATTAAAGGGAAAATATAATTGGTTCTCCCCACAATATGAAATGGGTATTCCCTTGAAAATTACTCCATGATAGGGGTCATAATTACCTAGAAAATTCACAAATTTTAAGCATTTTTAGGAACCTACCTATTTGATAGGTTAAGTGAAGGACATATTTTACTCAGTGAAACCCCAATTGAATGGGAGACACATCGGTGTGTTATTTACCCTGATCATGCATGTCCAAAGGTATTAATGGATGAAAGTTTTAGGTAGTTCATAAAGAGGATCATAAGAGGACTAGTGGTTCAAAGGATAGATTTAAAAATATATTTTTTTGGGATAGTTCCTGGAGGGACTAAGGTATGGTTGAACACTTTGCAGAATGAGGGTACTGAAGCCTGAATGGTCTGTCCTACGTAATTCTTTCTAAATGATAAGGAGCTCCAAAAAGACTCCATATTTAATGATATTTTCTCTACAGGATTTTGGTACAAAAATGATATATTCAAAGATGGTTTTTCTAAAAGGATGAGGTTCTTTGGTGAGAGGCCTCCCTTTTCAGGTGTCCAGGTGAGTTCCCTTCTATACTTTATGATACATGGTAGGTGATTACCTATTTATATCTCTTTCTTGGGGTTTTATCTCTATCATCTTATCCATCCCTATATGGGGTTTTTATAGGGGTATTCATATAAATGTCTTTCTAGTATGTCTATAAAATTTCATGGAAATAAAAACTGTCACCCACAGGGAACTTTGGTTTTTGGGGGCCTAAAATGATGCCTCACCCCACAAACGAATAGATCATTTGTGGGGATATAAAGATAATACCTCAAACTATAAATGAAATGGATGTTTTTAATGCATTTAATATGAAACCTCTCTCCAAAAATGAAAATTTTATTTGTGGGGGGGGGGGGGTGGTTTGGGTTAAAGAGACATCTCACACCGCAATAAAAAATGTAATTTGTGGGGGGTTCCAAGTGGATCAGTGACCCACATAGAGGCCATTTTATGATAAAAAGAGGATATATTTGTATACCTTCATCATTATATAATTTAATATTCATGAAATAGTTCTCTTGATTTATTTTATCTAGGCATACCCATGATCATAAGTAATGTCCAAGTATCATTCATGAATTAATTACATCAAGAATTAATTTCATTATAAACTCATAGGAACAAACTTTATTCTTTTCATACCTTGATTAACCTATGAAAAAAATGGGTTCCATGCAAATCTATTTGAAACTTGATTAAACCATGGAAAAGAAATGGGTTCCATAGAAATCCCTTTGAAATAATAAAAATATGTTTATAGAAAGAATGAGGATGGTATCATTACAAAATTTCCTCATTGGATCATAAGTAACAACAAGGGTTATTGATGTTGATTAATGGTAATACCATTAAAAGTCCATTATAACATTTTTGAGGAAAATAACATTTTAGTTTAGAAAATAACCATTAAAAACGGAATACTCACAAAGTAGTATAATAAAAAATTCATTGAAAAAAGCCATGGAAATATATAAATGAATGTTTATGAAAAATAATAGACATGATGGAATGAAAATATTTTCATGTCATAAGTGTTTAAAATAAACATTATTTTCCAAACATTTTGAAAAAGGGAGTCAATAATGACCAATTTGGAAAATATTAAAAACATTTATTATAAAACCTTTTTAAATTAGGTAAAAAGCCATGTAAAATGAATTTAGTAAATAATTTATTTTTATACATGAATATTTTTTGAAACATTTTAGAAAACATAGATATGGCAGAAAAAGATACCGGATCTAAAAGAAAATACAAGATCATTATCACTTACAAATGGATTTATTGATATTTATTTAAAAAATAGGGGTTTAAATGGAAATTTAATTTTTTTACAACATTCATAACAAGTTTATAATAAATATATATGTTTTTAGAAAATAATAGAATATGTTTTACTCCAATGTAACCTTTAATGTAAATAATATTTAATGAGAAAAGGTTGTAACATAAAACCTTTTCCAATTTATTAACTCTTAAATAATAATCTCCATGAAATAATAAATTAAAATTAAACATTAAATATAATTAAAATAATGATATTCATGATATAAAATTTTTAAGGTTCAGTATATACACCTCATAAAATTAGTTATGTGTGTAACATTACAATATGCCTCAATGAATGGAAATTGAGATGATATTTCGTACGGTTTTAGTAATCTCTAGATCAATCTACAATGAAAATAGAGAACCTGATATGGATTTATAAATCCTAAATTTTTTAAAGAAAATAATAATAAAATATATTCGTGGTATGTATATAAACCATATAATAAATATAAGGTGTGAATATGGAATATGTCTCACATAAGTAAAAGCAAGATGAGAAAACCCTAACCTCAAGTGGAGACTTTCCATGTGTGTACTTTTACTCCTTTATAATAAGATTGAATAATTTATTTGATTTATTAAGAAACATAAATAGGTTTAACAAATTCTACTTAAAGAATATATTTTATTTATTTTTAATGTCATATTCAAATACTAAATTAGTTAAGTCTAAGTAGGGTGTTTTTTGGATGTTCAGTTCATTGTATCAAAATAGATTTCGTGTGTTGACCGTGATCAAAGAGATCATTATTAAAAAATATATAGAATATAAATAATGACATATGTATCATATTTATACATCAATTATACTTTTAAAATCAATCATGAAATATGGTTATGAAAAATGAATTATGTTACAATCATAGAGACGATAGGTCATACGTACTTATGAGTAATGTTTCAATTTTTCAATGATAATTTTAGAAATAAGATAAATAATATTTTATATTTACAGAATTATTAGAATATAATAAATAGAATATTATTTCTTTAAATATACTTATATATACTATCAATGTTTTTTGGTGAAGTAAAAATAATCACTTCGCTTTGTGAAGGCGACAGACCATGTGTGCGCACGAACAACATCATCATTTTTCTATGTCAAAAAGAAGATGATTATCCTTTTAGAATGATAAATATGTCATTAATATAATATTTATTTCATTAATATCATATATATTAATTAAAATTATCCTTATTACCTTCCATGTAAATTCTTACTGAGAAATGAATCACAATGCATCATGAAGTGGTAGTCCTCCGAACACACGAGCGGTGTTATCATATCACCCATGGAATTGAATGTAAAAGGGTATAGTGATATAATATTTAAATAATTATTAATATATTAAAAATAATATATATATATATATATATACTTTTAACTCATTATTACATCAATTCATGAGAGTAGACGATGGAAAATGAATAACATCAGTTCGCGAGGTGGTTGTCTGTCATACACATGAATATTGATTTCATATCCCATTAGATGGAATATTAAATGTATTTATGTTATTATATTAACATAATAACATATAAGTATATGGTATATATTGTGGTTATTATATTATAATAATTCAAGTATATTTTAATAAAGTGTAAGAAGAAATAAAATAAATATGCTCGGTTGAGCAGGGTACCTCTTCTTCAAACAACCTCATTAGGTATGCAAAAAAATACTTATTAGGATAGATAAATGATAAAAATAAGGTTTCTAGGAAGTTTGGGGGGGAATTAAGGAATACATTTGTGTAGGTCTCTGAAAATATAAATTCCTTTTAAGGTGTGCAGTGTATAGGAGTGTGGGGAGACTTTTTTAAGTTAGGTGAGTGGAACACTTGTAAATTTTTTTAAAAAAAGGATTACCCAAATTTTTAACATTCCACACGGGTCAAAAATAGATCATCGTTTAACCTTATACAATTTAAGGTAAAAATATTGCTAAAATATTGATTATATGTACGTTTTTAGGTTATTTTAGTCATTATATTTTTAGTTCAAACCTACATTAAACCCATATTCACCTTAACCACAATAATTAATTTTTACTGTTTTCACTATTCATTATGGTAAAAACATTTAGTTGATATAAATAGATAATATAATTTATTATTATTCCAAATATTTAATCTATTTTAAAATTAAACTCATAGAGGTGATGAAAAAGTGGGTTTTCAATAAAGGCATTGTTAAAGAAAAAGATGATTTTATATTAACTTTGTAGATAATAATAATAATTGTATGAATATAAATTGATATTTTTGATATATATTATGTAAATTTAATTTAAATCATTCATGTTTAGGGTCTTTTTAAATTAATTTAAAACGTGAAACATTATTCACTTTAAAACTTTCTAAAAAAACCTTATTTTTAAACCCAAAAACAAACTAAAAAAGAAAATACATTACGAAGTTAATTAAAAAGAAATTAATTGGATTAAATTTAACTAAATAATACTTATAATACATTAGATAATATTAAAAACATAACGAGACTTTTAAATTTTGTAATTTATTGAAAACAAATGACTTTTTTCAGAAAGATTGATAATTTTGACTATTCAACTAAAAACATAAATTTTTGAATAAACCCAAAATTTCAGAAAAACTAAAATTTTATAGTCTTATTTAAAAAATTAATATCATTTTATTGAATATATTTTCCAACATTTCTGAAAATGAATTATAACACTTTTTTTACGAAGATAAAAAATTCAATTTTTAAGAAAACATATTTTTAAAGAATAATATTACTTTTATAAAAATGTATTGCCTATTTACTAAACATTTATCAATAGATTAAATTGAGTAGTAAATATATATATCATAAATTATGTAATACTATTCATACCCTAAAATTTAATGACTTGGTTATAATAATTATATATTTTGCGGGTCATTTAAGCTCAATGTTGCGTGTTTTATAGGCTATCGAACACAAAAGTATAATAGTAACATATATTAAAGGGTATCAAAGAGATTAAATTTATTTAAAAATAAATATATCATAATGTATTGGGGTGTTAAATTCTTGTCTAAGCTCAATGTTCCATGTCATATACACTATGAAACACAATTTTGTTCATTTAAAATCTCAGGGTGTTACAGTGCGATCCCAGGTTACCCTCATTTAATCTAAGACTTGGCTATGTAGCACTTGATAAATAATGTTACAACTTGAAACATTTCCATTTTTTTCTCTATTTTTCTATTATATGACCTTCTGGATGGCTTATCTTGGAATGGTAATAGTTTCATCTTTCTTTCCTCAACTTAGTGCTCGAGGTTTTCATGTGAGGTTTAATTGTGGTTGTATTAGAGTTTGGTGATTCTATCACTCATTATTCTAATAGTGAAGTTGTAATGCTTGAATAATCATTTTTGGATAGTTTTTAATCCTTTAAAAAACCACATTTATGATTTTCTAAGGATTTCTTGGTTTTTGAATATAATGTTTTGTAATGGTTATCTACTGATCTTGTTCACCTTGTTAGTTAGTTGGCCTTTTTTGTTGTTTTGGTGTTTGGGTCTAGTAGCATAGACATGGTGTTATTATTACTGAGTATTTTACTTTCTTATCTTAATAAATCATTTTCCATTGATACTTCTTGGTGTACAAATCCTTATGGTAAGGATAATTTTCATATAATGACCTTGGATAACTCTATTGTTTTACATACTTTTGAGTCTCCCTTATTTCCTTATCTTTGCGGGTGTCTTTCCCTTTAATTTTGAAGTGTTTTGGGTGGTTCAAAAATAGAATAAGGTTAAGGTAAACCACACACAATCTCCAATAAACCATATGACCTGATTTATTGCCTCAGAGGAGGGAGGAAAATTTTATCACATTTAAGAAAAACCATATAACGTTCTGTAAAAACCATGCACCTTTGGAAAAATTCATTTCACATGGTTGGTGCACTATTAGTTAAACCATGAGATAAACCATTCAGCCTTTCTAGTATCCCAGAACTAGTAACATGGTTACAACATTATTTCTTAAACCATAAATTCAAAATATGTGATGGTAATTATTTTTCAATTTTTTTTAAATATAAAATAACTCATTTTCCCCATTATCTCACCCTCACTTTAAGGTATCAAACTAGATTTATTTTCAAGGAATCTTTGGGGATTATAAAATCATCCAAGATTTATTTTGAAGGATCAAGTTATGTTGGATATAGTTTTTCAAAGGTATAAACTCATTATTTCTTGTTTTTTATCAGTTCTCTAGATCTATCCTCTTTTCCATGACAGTAAACTTAGATTGGGGATGTTGTCACCAGATATAATTCTCATTTTATGATCTAAAAACTTTTATCTTAGATTATTCTTTGGAAGAGGTGTAATCATTTTGATCAGGGTTGATCATTGTGTGAATCTTTTAGAACTTTGTGCTATGTGGTATCACTATGAACTTTGTGGATTTTTTGGATCATTGAGTCTATATTTTATGTTTTAGGATTATTGGTTTTGGTTATTATCTTTTTTCCTAGATCCCTCATCTTCATTGGTGTTTAGATCTCATGTAATTGTGTGATTTTCCAATCGTTTGATGTAGGTGCCCCAATTATCTCCCTTTAATATTGTTTTTTTTTTGATTTTTTAGGATTTTATAATTATATTTAAATTCCTTTGATATAATTTATTGTGTTGAAGTCATATACTATCTTTTAGAACCCCCTCCACACCACTCTCAACTATATGATGTGATCTGTGCATCTCTTTTGGGGAATTACATACCATATCCATAATATGTATTGAGGTTTAGTGCGGTACAAATGGAACATGAATGTTTATAAAATGAAAAACTTATGTGACTCATAGATCAAACATAAAATATTTTTAAAAACAATACCACTCATCTATTAAGGTTATATGGTGGAACCATAATCCTAAGGAAGCTATTACGAATCCTTATGATGTAATGAGAAAAAAGTATCCTCACATTTTTTCCTTTATGTATTAAAATTTCAAGGAAGATATTATTTTGAAGGGGGGTACAACTTAATGACCAAAAATTAAATAGTTCATCACATTGATGTTATTTTTAAAAACATCTGTTACATGCTACACCCAACATAAACAAACCACAACATATGAGTTAATATTAAGAAAATATTATTTTCAGTAAAAATAATTTTATTTATATTATTTATTTTATTTTAAAGGAAAAATTTAAAAAATTTTAAATTGTAAATTTTATAAAATAAAAATAATTTTTTAATTCCTCATATCGAAATTTATTTTGTAAAATTTTATGGATTTTTTTAAAAAGATTTATTGTTAGTCTAAAAATAATTTTTATAAAATTTTGATTTTTATAATTTTCTCATTTTATAGGTATATCCTAGATGTTTAAAAACCTTTTATTTCATGAAGTATGTATCTAAGAAATAAAATTATGAATTTTATTATATTATTTGAGCTTATAAATTCAATATCCAACATTTTTAGAAATAAAATAAAATGTTATTTTATTAAAAACTATTTTTGGATTTTTCTTTGAATCAAGTATTTTCATGGTGAGATTTGGTTTCAAATTGAAATCAAAGCCCCATAAAATTTATTTGTTTTTATTATAATCCAAATTATTTCATTGTAATTTACAATTTTAGTAACTATTTCTTACACACAAATATTAAGATTAAAAACAACATTTTTGTAAAAACTATTTTTACACATTATGTATGTTAATAATAAAATTAACATTGTAAAACCTTGGAAATTTTATATGATAGATCATTTTTAATTTTTTTTAAAACTAATTGTTGAGGTTAAAAAATATTTACAAGGGTAAAAGTAATTTAGTGTAAAGGTTATAAAGATAAAAGGAGAATCTCTATAACACTCAAGGTTTTCAACCGAATGAGTAGTTTAGGTGAGTACATAAACACAATCACATCCCCCCATGTTTTTTTATTTTGTATCCATTGACCCATGAATAATAACTTTACATTATTGAAAATGTAAGGGAAAATTCAAAAAATACCATGATATTCAATTTTAAAAATCAAACACTTGCACCACTCCAAGACAATCATTTTTTTTGAATTTATCCTTGAAAGTATTCCTAATTTATACTAATAAAACTATATCCCACTTCCAAAATTTTATGGTCTCTATTTTTTAGTAAAATTCCTCCATTTCAATGGATAATTCGAAGCAAAAATTTAAATCTATGACATGAGTATCTACTTTTTCTTACTGTTTCCTTATTTATTTTTTACTATCCTAGACTTATCAAAACTTACTAATATAAAAAATAAAGTAACATTAGTATACTAAAATTGCATTATATTAATTAAAAAACAATTATTTGTTCCATTTCCTCTACTAAGAAAAACCAAAACACCAATCGTGCGTATATACGGACTACCACCACCACGAAGCGACGTTTCTTGTTTTTCATCACCAAAACTTAGGGATGGTATCATTGATGTATATGATGAATTATAATGTTTTCTATATAAAATTTATAATTCATAAATTTTAATTTATCACATACCATCATTTCATACATTCATCGATAAATGAGATTGTTAATCGTGCATATGTGCGGGCTACCGCCACCACTGACATCAAATTTCATTTTTCATCACTACCACTATGGATGGTTATAAGAATATATTTAATTAGGATATATGATAATAATGATATTTTTAATATTTTTAGTATTTCAAATTATCATTATCTATACATATTCCATTACTCATTAAAACATTATTAAGCGTTACCATTTGGGTAGATTTAACCACCTCTGTGAATGATGTTAAAACGATTATTTCATAAATAATTATGGGATGTCATATAACTATAATATAATTTAATAAATAAATATTTAGGATCTATTAATCATTATATTAATGTGTAATTTATATTTAAAATATTTATTAATATATTAACTTTCGATCATTAAACCCATCGAAAACTAGTTCATCCCAATTTCCATTTTCACAAGTTTTATTTATGACTTTCACCTAATGAAAATGGGATATAAGAAATAATTGAAGTAAAATTATTAGCCTATCTCAAATGAACTATAAATAATGTACTAAAAACCACTTATTAAGAATAAATATTGTATTTATGATGTTTTTATGAAATAAAAAACCAAAAGTTCTGACGCCATATAATAAAAATATACTATAGTCGATTAATATACTGTTAATATATGGTTATTAAATTATTATAAAATGGGTATTATTTTTATATTATTTTTATGAGATAATTTATTAATATAGTAATATTCATTATATAATAGGTTAAATAACTTTCATGGAAATTAATGTTAATGGTAGGTGACTCGGTAACTCAAACTTCTTCCTTTGAGTTATATGTTTTCTTCTTAATTTTCATTCACCTCTGTTCAGTACATTTTTTATTTTCAATGATGTAACCTCTGTTTATTTCAATGGAAAATAGTTTTTTATCCAAATCCATTACCATGAATGGTTTTATTTACACCTATATTTAATAAAATACAGAGGCATTGAAAGGATACACATAAATATGAATTTTACAATGATTAATAAAAAATGACTTAAAAAAACTCCTTCCATGATTTGGATTTATATATCTTCAAATGATCCATCAAAAATGAAGTTATGTTTCATGCCTCACACTATATTTTATTTTATTTTGGGATTATGTTGGGTGAAAAAGTTTTTAGAATCACACAATTTAATTAATGATGTTATTTTACACCATTTAGATGTTTAAAAAACCCACTATTTTTCCATGTATTCCTTAATATATGACTATGATTGTTTTTATGTGGCACATATATGTATGGATGATGATATGTAGGGCCCTATATCACCCTAAAATTAATTGGTTTAATTTTATATCTCATGATTTATTCATGCATGGGAATAAACAGTTTTTTCACATAGCCATGTGCATGATGAGTTTCCTCACATTTTCAAGCATAGATATAAGGATTTTGTTCACATTGGAATGTGAATAATGGGTTTTCTCACATAGGTTTTCATACTGTTATGGTATTTCCACATTTCAAAGTTTTTTTTTCAAGTTATTATAAATTGTTAATAAGCATTTAATTTCCATTAAGTTTGATGTCTGTATGATTACACATTATAATTACAGTGTTCTACACCTTTATATCATGCTCACTTGTTTTATGATTATTGATATATATTTTGAACCATTCCATAACTTTTACATTAAATTAACAATATTTTTATGATATTATGTTACTCTATAACATTTTATGATTATAATCTATGGTCTTGTGATAATTTTTAGGATATTTATTTCTTCCTTATATTATACTTCATGTTTATGATCAGATACAATTTGATATATTTTTACCTTACCAAGTATCCAAGGTCAACACTTTTTTATTTTTATTCCCCAAGTTATAAAGATGGTTATATCTTGTGAGATATATAGAAAATGGTCTATAATAACATGATTATGGATAAATTATTGAAATTTTTGTAAAATAAGATGTTTATATAGTTAATATCCAAGATACTAAACCTTCAGGTCCTTAGGATGTGTGACTATTTTTGAAATATTTTATCTAAATCATTGTATTATTATATTATTTATGATATTATTAGAAAGGGTCACTTTAAAAATAATATGCTACAAATTAGATAAGAAAATTATAGTAATAATATAACCAATGTAATATAAATAGGTAGTAATCAATTTTAAATGCATACAAAATAGGATTAAGGGACCTAAAAGCTTAAAATCGTTATTTTTTAGTAAAACGCATTTTATTTTTATATTTTAATTTCATATATATATATATATTATAGAATTTTAATTTTTTTAAATTAATTTCATTTTTGAATTCATAATTCTGTAATTTACTTAGAATGAATTTTTGATATTTTTATAAAATAAGTAGTTTGAAGGTGAATAGTGAAAATGTAGTTTTTACCAAAAACTATACCTTTTTACATAATTACTATATAATTTAGGCCTAGAATTTTACAAAACAGTAATTAGATAAAATATCTATTTAGGGATTAAAATTATATTTTTAAAAATTAATATTTTAATTCTATAAAGCCTATGGTCATTATTTTAGAACATAAGCAACATTTTATTCCAATTTAAGAATTATTTTCAGTCATCTTATTTAATTAAACATTTTAATGGTTATATTTAATTTTTTGTTACAATTTAAACCACATAAATATTATTTTTTTATAATTAACCAATTTATATTATTATATCAAATTACATTTATAAATTTATACTTTATATAAATTTTAAGCTATAAAAACCCTCTTTCTAAAAATGATTTATTTCATTATTTATGTTAATACGTGAACTAAATTTTCAATACATTAGAAATTTAATATAATATAATTATTTTCATTTTTAAAAACAAAATTTAGAAATTATTTAATTATTTTCATTTTAATCTTGGTTATCAAAATTAATTACCAAGGTTAGAAAATAAGTTATCGTGATAAAAGTAAAAAGGATAAAAA
Organism: Viscum album; assembly: GCA_963277665.1. NCBI lineage: Eukaryota > Viridiplantae > Streptophyta > Magnoliopsida > Santalales > Viscaceae > Viscum > Viscum album. The sequence continues at coordinate 807,798,680 of OY728138.1, read as the reverse complement.
AAGTTTTACTAAGTGTATTAGGCATAAAAAAATTTACAAAAAATGTGTCTCTATTTTTTTGGATGGTTGTAGTCATATAAAAATCTCCTCACCTAAATTATTTTAAACTTTTGATTCTTTGACCCCTGAATAGTGACATACCACTATTGAAATATAATGGGTACATAAAAAATTACCCTTCTCTTCACTTATTAAATACGATCATTTCCACCATATCATGTTACACCTATCCCTTTGAATTTTATACTTAAAATATGTAATTTTACTCCAAATATAATTATACCTTAGGTTTATAATTCTCTAGACAAAATTATTTTTCCTAAGGCCTATATTTCTATGGATATTTCCAAGAGAAATCTAAATTTATCAGGGTTATTATTTATTAATTTGTAGCCATTATTCTTAATACTACTATTAAAAACTTTTTATAGACACTCTAATATAATAAAATAATAATAATTAATATAATATAATTTTATTATTTTAATTTAGAATCCATTATTAAATCCTTTACACTTACTAAGGAAAATAAAACAACATCAGTCACGAGTACACACCGACTACTTCCCCAACAAAGTGTTGTGGTTCACTTTTCATAACTTCCATTCACAAATGGTAAAAAGTATTCATTTTATAAATGAATAATTTTAATATATAAATATTATAATTATTTAATGATAATGTATCATACACCTTCATTCTATCCCATTTTAGAGAAATAGATTTGTTAACTGTGGATACAGGCAGACTACCACCTCCACAAATGAAGAATTTCATTTGTAATCACCACCACACATGGATGGTTTTAATAATGAATTTAGTTAAGCAAAATATTAATTATAAAATTTTTAATCTTTTTTAAAATTAATATAAAAATTATATAAAAACATGTCCTTACACATTAAATCATTATAATGCACTCTTGTTTGAGATGATTTTACCACCTTTCTGCACTATGTTATAATTTTTATAACATGAATACTTAAGGAATATTAGATAATTATAATTTCAATTTATAATTATGTATTTAATTTTTTTTAATTATTAAAATATGTTATTAATATTTAACATATTTATTGATATTTCCCCATTCGATTGTTAAAAAACTCAAAACTAGTGCACCGTGTTATCCATTTTCAAAAAATCATATCCATGACTTTCACCTAATGAAAATTAAAATTCTTAAATCATTTAAAAAATGATTATTATATCATAAATAATCTAGTAATGAAAAACATTGTACTAATAAGTATGAATCGACCTCACTATCCTAGTACTTATATGAAATTATACAATCGAAAGTTCTAACAAACGATGATGAAAATAAACTATAGCTTAATAATATATTTATAATAGGTGATTATAAACTAAGTACATAAAAGATAATATATTTAAATAAGGATCTTAAATAACTTATTAATATATATATTTTTCATTATACATGAGTTTTTAGAAATAACAAAATAAGAGGGAATGCATGTTAAGGGTATTTCATCTCAATTTCCTTTCACTAAGACATTATTTATTTATAAACCTAATTTCATGGTGTGTATACTTCCTATTGATGATATAATATTGTGAATTACCATTTATTCATGGTGTTTTAAGTTAAATTTAAATCCATCTCTTTTTATGGTGTTTTAATCAAAACATTACCTAAACTGTAAAGGATATTGATAACTCCAAACTTATTTATTTGAGTTATGATATATATTTATTGAATTATTTCTTCTATTATTAGTTTCCTCCACCATGAAACTTTATTATATTATATTTTCTATTTTTTTACATTGAAACATGAATTTTTAATTCAAATTCCCTATCATGATGAATTTATTCCCTCTAAAAGTATGATATCATTAAGAATAATTTCCATTATATTAAAAATAATTTTACACATCCATATTTTACCCTCTTTACAATATTATATTTTATATTTTAAAACCAAATTATGTTCTATGTTATATAAATATCATATTTTTTCTTTTCATCTTTTAAAGATTAGTTTTCATTAAGATTTTTCTGATGTGGGTATTTAATAAATTTATTAAAAATATTAAAACAAAATTCCTTTCATGATAGTTTGTTTTATCATACACTATACATTTTCTCTAAAAAAATTTATATTATTTTCATTGATCCATTATTGAAGATCATTTTGATTTTTTTTTTAAATTTTAATTCAACATTTTGGAAATTAATTTTTAATATGACCATAACTTTAACTTTTATGAGTGTGGTAAAATCATTTTCTAAAAAAACTTTTAAAGTTTATATTATTGTATAATCAATATTATTTAATGAGATTCCTAGAAATTATATAAAATAGTTTTCTAAATTATTTTAATTGTTGATATTTTGAAAAGAAAATGAAATTTTCTTATGTCTTCCAAAATTTTATGTTTTATTTTAAAAATTTTGTCTTGATTTTTGAATGGATTTTAAAGTTTGTTTTTTTCTTAAAAATAAAATATTTAGTGTTTTATGACATATAGAGGAATGTTTTTAAAATAATACATTATTTATAAAATTTGTTTTCAGAAAACCTTTTTTTGTTTTAATGGGTAATTTCTTAATAAAATTATCAATATAAAATTATTTCACAATAAAGTGAACATTTTATGTAGTCACAATACATTTCAAAAAAATTATTTCTTATTGTTTTATAAAATATATTTATCAAATAATATAAAATTTATTTTTCTATTTCAATGATCTTTATGTTACATTTTGGATATGTTTTTATGTCACTAACAATTTATTTCTCTAGATGGATTAGGGAATGTTCTAGGAACGTTTTTCATTAGACCCATCTATTTTCCATGGGATAATTAAGTAATGTTTGATGTATGAATGTTTTCATGTTTAATGTCACACATATGTGGGGATTATTAGGGGTTGGGTATAATATAATGATCCAATGAATTGGTTATTGATTAACATCTCATGGGATGATTTTTGTAATCAATTATTGATGCCTAATCTACTATGGGAATCCAAAAGTGATGTACTCTCCACTATGTTTATGGGAATCATGTAGTAATTACTTCTCCACTATGGGAATTAGGTAATGATCTATGAAGCACTATGTTATGGGAAATGTGTAGTGATTCTTAATATACTATTTTATGACTTCTGTAACTATGTTTGTTCTATAGTTTATTATTATGATATATTTCAATGATATTCCATATATTTATTCCTATTATTATAAACCGTGAATCTGGTTTATTTACTATTATTTTTAATCTCTTATTCCATGGTATATGATTTATTTTTTGATATTATAGGTCTTGTATCATGGATTATAGATAACTATTGTCATTCCATGTTATGTTAAAAAAATATTTCTCCCCTATTCATGTTTTCTATAATGTTAATGATCTATACTTTGATGATATGTTGGTAATTTTTCCAGTACTAAGAATTCAATCTCACCCTTTTCATATATATCTATACCATGGGTTATGAATATGAGTATAATCTATGGAAATTATAGAAGGGAGTATAGTGTAGATCAATTATATCAAAATGTTCATAAGTTTTTTTAAATAAGTTTCTTATATTGCTATTCCTCAAATACATAGATCAATCGGTTCATGGGATTATGAGATAAATGTGATATTTAATGTTTTACTTAATTAAATGATATAAAATAAAAATATTTTTAGTTTAGTTCATCTAAAATTTTATTAAATCTTATGTGTAATGTCAATTTTTTTATCACTAGATCCGAGAGTGTGGATCTGGAGCACTATAGTTGGTATGAGATCTATGTTTTGTTATTTTTATAAATATTTTAGTTAGTTTTTAGGATTAAGATGAGATAACTTTAGTTGAAACCCTAATGTATAATTCCATGTGTTGAATAATATCTTGAAATTATGGTGATGTTTTTAATATATGGTAGATCCCTATCTAGATACTAGTAAGTGGATGTGGCTATGAAATAGATGCACCTTGTGGTAAATACCCTGAAAAGGGTTGGTTTTGTACTAACATGTTCATTATTTGGTGCATGATGAGTGGGTCTATGACTTCACACTTTTCTAGAACCTGAAAAGGAATATTATTTCATTAATAACATTATATTTAAGAACAATTATGATGGATATGAGAACATATTTGTGGTTTGGTAAGAGAACCCAATAGAAGATAGAAAATGAATAACCTAGAATAAAACCTGGATATTGGTAAGTTATAGTAAATATGTTATTTATGATTTATTCCTTTTAAATTAATTATTTTACTTTTTAAGGTTATTGAATTAATTTGTATTATTTTTAACTTCATGATTCATGAAACAGTTGGATCAAGAAGAAACCAAGTTATCAATGGATAAAACTGAAAATGTGACGAATACCATAAAATTAAACCAAATGGGTTTGAATATGGTGTTAAAAATATTGTGGTTATGCTCACCCAACTATATAAAGTTATGATTAACAACTTCATTCTTTACAAACTACCTAACACGCTAAATAAGATAATGTCTATATTTCATGAAATATCATATTATGAAGATAATGAAGGAAAAAAGATTCAATTTCCTTTAGGTAAAAATGTGGGAAGAAGAACCCAAATGAATATCTCAATGTAAAAAAAAGTTTCAATCGAGGAATGATAGTTGATCAGGATCATGATTGTTGAAGAGAGATGAAGTAGTCATAAAATACAGAGGAATGTATTACAATACCAACCAATAAACCATATATACATCAATACATTAACTACACGGGGTTTCGTAATTATGTAAATTAATGCCACAGTCCATACTATAGTAAGAACTATAGGTAGAAATAACCTATTAATATAAGGGAATAGAGGATAGACTATCCAATATATTCTACTAAAGTTAATTTTGATATTTAAATAACACTATCATCTACTATAAATGTGTGGAAGACTTATTGGATTCCGTTCTAGTGTATCTAGGAAGTTTTCAAGGAGAACTAAATCCCCATCTCTATGATTTTATTATCGAATAAAATATATTATTATATTACATCCCAGGTTATATTTTTTTGGGAACATGCCTTGTAAAAATCATATTAGCATTCCTTTACATTAATTTAATGTGATTTTTAAAATGTATTTATTTAATTTACTTCGTAGAAAAATTATTTAGAATAAGTAAATTACATCTTATATCAACCTATGGTAGTTTTTTAATAAATTGATGATTATAAAAACCCTTTAATTTTAAATTATATAATGTTTTTCTTAATACCAATTAAGGATTGGATCTTGGTTCAAATAGCTAAAGAGAAACTAAATGTTAAGCATAATGCTATTCTAATGAAAAAGATACATTTACTAAGTTCATAAGGTTTATATATATCTAGAAACTATATCTTGAGTCACTTATACATTTTAGATACTCTTAGATATTTTCATTATTTATTAGTAATTAAGATTGTGTAGATTCAATTTATTTAGCAGGATGAGAATGTAATAACTTGGGATTTTTGAATATATTTTTCTACATATTAATACTATTTTTTAAAGCCCTCACCACACACAACACTAATCTAAAATTGTTTTTGACATATTATATAATAAAATTATAAAATTAATAAAACAAATACTATATAAAAATTAAATATTCAAATTTAAATGCATAATAAATAATAGTAACAACAATTGACGCACAAATAGTTCATTTTTAATAGATTTTTTCTTTATATATTATATTGTTATTTTTAAAAAAATTATATAAATTATATAGTTTGAATTTATTATAATGATTTTTTTTAATATTTAATACCAATATTATATTAGGATGAATTTTGTCAACTTTTTGGAAATAATAAATTTTTAGGTGAATAGTGAAAAACATTTAAAAAAAATAGTACCATTTAAGAAAATTATTAAAGTAATAATAACTAGAATTTTATTAAACCTTTTTATTATTAAATTATTTATTTAATGATAAAAATTATTATTTTTAAAATAATATTTTCAACCTTGTAAAACTATGTTCTTCATTCTTCAATATAAGTAACATTTCATTCTAATTTTAATACTCTTCTCAGCCTTTTCTTTTAATTAAACATTTTAATTGTGATATTCAGTTTTTTATTGATTTGGAAGCTAAACAATTTAATTTTTTCATAATAAACCAATTTATATCATTAAATTCAATAAAAATGGTAAGTTTATACTGCACATAAATTTTATGCTTGAAACACACTTTTTTTAAAAAATAGTTTTTATGCATTATGTGCGCTAATGTTAAAATGAAAATTTATAATCATTATAAGTTTTCATTTATAAATGTATTTTAATATTTTAAATCATCATTTTCAAATTATGTATTAATTTAAATTTAAAATTTGGTTATTAAAATTAATTATCATGCTTAAAGAATAAGTTACCCCGGTTAAAGTAAAAAAGGTTATGAAGAGTTATTCTAAGTGAAAAAGTCAAAAAACACATAAAAATATATCTATATTTTTTTATGATATTTTTCATGGAAAAACCTCCTCCCATCCATTTTTATAAAATTTTGGACTCTTTCACCCTTTAATAGTGACATACCCTGATTGAAATATAATGGGTACTTCCAAAATTACCCTTATCTTCACTTATGAAGGGGTCACTTAAACAATCTCATGTTATAAATATTACATCAAATTTAATATTTTAAATAGTATATTTTTATCAACCTATAATTTTAGCTCATTTTCATAAGCCTATATTCTCAAAAAGTTAGCTAAGGCCTTAATTTCCAAGGAGATTTCCAAGAGAAATCAAAAGTTCTTAGTGTGTGAATTTCTTACTCCATGAAATTTTCTTCTTAATCGACCTCTTCGAAATATTTTATAGAAACTAATATATATAATTAAATCAGTATTATAAATATTTTTTAAATTAATTATATTAATTTACTGTCTATTATTCATTCATTTCCATCCACTAAGATATACAATATATCATAGATACTGCGTATATACAAACTATTGCCTTAACGAAACGATGTGGTACATTTTCCATCACTGAATTTCATTTCTAGTAAAAAGGATATATATTTTTAATTATTATGTTTAATATTTAAAAAATACTATTCTTAAATTATAATTTCTCATATACCATCATTTATCTCAATTTTTACTAAATCGAATAGTTACTCATTCAATCATGTAGACTATCTACGCAAGAATAAGTTAATTCATCATCACTACCTCCCATGGATGGTTATTTGAATGAATTTAATGAATATAAATTATATTTATGACATGTTTAATATTTTTTAAAATTTATTCTAACATTATATAAAAACCTTCCATTACATTTTAAATCATTATAACAAAATCTTGTTTTGTTCAGTTTTATCTCCTATATGAACAATGTTATAATGTTTACATCATGAATGATTAAGTATTATTATATAATTATAATATAATTTAATAATGATTTATTTATATTTTTTAATTATTATATAATGTTTTTATTAATATTTAACATATTTATTGATATATTCTTGGTTGATCATTAAACATGTCAAAAATGGTTCATCCCGATATCAAATTTCACAAAACTGTATCCATTCCATTCAACTAATGAAAATGGGAGTTTACAAATCATTGAAATAAATTATTATTATATATTGAATATACTAGTAATGATTTACTTTTAACAAATAATCAAGAATCAACTCCCTCATCACATTACTTGTATGAAACAAAATAATCAAATATTCCAACACATGACGATGAAAGTAAACCATAACTAGATAATATATTTATATTATATTATTATAAAATAATTTTATAAAAAGGTTATATATTTGAATAAGGTTGTTAAATAAGTGATTAAGATAGTTATAATCCTTATAAAAGAGGCTATAGTAGTGATCAAATAAGCATGAGTACAAGGTAGGGGAGTTTCATCTCAACTTACTCTCTTTAAGACATGTTTTTTAATCAACTAATTTCATGGAATGTATAATACCTATTAGACATATCATATCATGAATTACCATTTATTCATGGTATTTTATTTTCAATTTCATTCCCTATATTTCAATTTTTTTTATTAAATAATTTCTTAAGTCATAAAAGATAACGATAACTTCAATATTCTTTCATTAATTTATGATATCTCTTTATGAACGTTTTTATTAAATTCAGGGGTTATTCCCCCATAAAATTGAATTATATTATATTTTCTGTTATTATTAGTGTAAAAATGAATTTTTAACCAAAATCTCCATCTATGATGAGTTTTTTCCCTATCAAATTATTGCATTGAATAAATAATTTCCAATCTCATTACAAAGATTTTTTCCATATCCATATTTTCCATTCACACTAATGTTATTTATATTTAGAATCCAAATTATTTGTTATATCATGTGACCATAATCTTTCTTTATTCCACTTTTTTAATGTAAGTTAACAACCCTTTTTATGTAGTGGGATTTCAATAAAATAATTTTAAAATATTGAATTTTTTTCTTTCATGATCATATATTTCATATTCCACTCTAAATTTCCTATAAATGAATTTATATACTTTTCGAGGATCTGTTATTGAAGTTCATTTTTAAAATTTAAATTTTTAATTTTTTTTCACTTTTCCTTTTTAGAAATGCCTTTTTAGTGTGACCTGTAACATCATATTTTATAAGTATGGTAGAAATTTTTTCTAGAAACTCTTATATGGTATCTCTCATTGTATGTTAATTACTCTTTAATTATATTTATTTTCATGTCATAAAATAATTTTCATAATTATTTTAACTCTTAAAGATTTAGAAAATAAAATTAAATGGTCTAATATTTTTCAGAATCATATGTTTGTTTTTAAAAATGAATTACAGATTTTTATAAATTTATTTTTATTGCTTATCTTTTTATTAAGAATATTTAGTGTTTTTATATCTTTTGAAAGAAATTTTTTTAAATCCATAATCTTTTATATTTTTTTCTAAAACCTATTTTGGGTTTAAGGGGTAATTTCTAAAATGATTTATTAGGATAAAAGTATTTAATTGTGAAGGGAACATTTTAAGAAGTTCCATAGCATTTCAAAAATTGATATTTCTTTATTTGTTTCAAACAGATTTATCCAATAATCTTAAAAGGGGTTTTTATCTATGTCAATGATCCTTATGTTACACTAGAGATATTTTTTATGCCACCATAGATCATATTTTTCAATATTTATTATGGGGTGCTCTGGGAAAGTTTTTCACTAAACCAATCAGTTTTCCATGGGTTAATTAACTAATGTATAAATTAAGAATGTTTTATTGTTCTAATGGAATTTTTTTATGGAAGATGATGGATGGGAACCTATATCACCCTTAAATTAATTGGTTATGTATTTATATATTGTGATATAATTTTGGTAATTGAGCTTTGATGCTCACTCCACTATAGGAATCAAGAAGTGTTGCATGCCCCCACTATGTCAATGGGAATTAGGTAGTGATTACTAATTAAATATGGGGATCAGGAAGTAATTAGTACCCTACCATGCTATGGAAAATGGATAAGGTTTCTCACACCACTATTTTTATGATTTATACATCTATGTTAGTTCCATTGTTTATTGTTATGGTTCATTTCCATGACATGTGACATCCTTATGCCTATTATTATTCATTATAGATAATGTTTATTGTATGTTTTTCTGTAATACTATGACATGGTATATGATTTATATTTTGATATTATATGTCTTCTTATCATGTTATGTAAAACTATTATTTTCAGATATTATTTAAATAAGATATTTCTCTACTTCACATGTGTTCTCTCATGCTGATAATCTGACCCTTGATGAAATTTTGATGAGTTTTCCATCACTAATTGTTTAACCTTTCTACTTTCATATGTTTCCATTACCCTGTTAATAAATATGAGTTTAACTTATGAGAATTATAGAAAAAATTATTGCGTGGCTTAATTATGGAGAAAAGTTCACTAGTTTTGTAAAATAAGTTTCTCATGTAGCTAGTTCTCAAAGAAATTAAACATTCTATTATTGGGACTGTAATATAATATTGAGATTCATAATTTAACTTATTGAAATTATGTAAAATAATGACTTGTTTAGTTTATCACTTAGTATTAAATATTATGTGTGAAGTATGTATTTTTAGAATAAGATCTAGTAGTATCGGTCTGGGGCATTATAAACATCAATAGAAAGGATCCCATAAAGTTCAAAATCTATTAAAATAGATTTATTATTAATATTGACAGTTAAATTAGTCCAATATTTATCAATGGATTAAAAAAAGATCATGAAATCAAATGAAAATTTCTTATCCATAGAGAATGAAACTATTTTACCTTAGGTCAAGTCACAAACAAGAGGCACTCCCTTAGCTTCATGAACTATTCCTACCTTATCCATACCTGAACCAAGAACTAAATAATCATATTTAAACTCTTATTTCCCAAAAGATCCAAAAATTTTATATTGATTCTTCCCTGGTTCAAGATTTACCAAATGGTCTGTCTCCCTATCTTCCTTATGTGCAAGGCTTTCATTCTAAGAGGTTGATAGTGTCTCTTTTTATTAATATTTAGTCATTGAATTCCATCACAAATTACATACTGTGAATTATTTTGGATAAATTAATTGAATATAAATTTATATATATCGATAAAATGACATTTAGGAGGACTCTTATGAACCCTAATGTGTTCCTTGTTAGATATTGTCTAACAACTGTTACCAATCAATCATATATTTATATGGTTCACTATAATGAAATTCATAGTATCCTATTTTCCATTATAACTTTAGTTGATAAATTATTTATCATTGATGATAAATAAAAATAATTATATTAGTTAAAATGATGCTTTTTTAGAAATGGAATGAAAAAATTTATGGGTTTTTTTGCTGATATTTAATATTTAAAAGATCAAAATGGTTAAAAATGAAGTAGAATGTCAAGAAAGTTTCTAATATACTTCTATTTAATAATATTAAATATCTTAATATAATAAAATTATATACTGTGATGAAAATTTATTGGATGGTTCTTTTTAAAAATATATATGTATTCTTACTTATAAAATAAGATGGTCCCGATTACAACATTATCAAAATAGTATTCAAAGATTCATTCACAATAAGGTATTTAGTTGTAGGATTTTTATAATGATTTTCTTTTTCACTTCACGATGATGTATCATGTTTTTTTATATTTATGTAACATATTTTCTTATAATATAAACAAATATTGTAATTTAAGATCATTATTATTTATTATGTGATAGTATTATCTCCTGAGTAGATGTATTTTTCAGTACATACTAAAATATTTTTGAATTTATAAATTATTTATGAATTTAAAAAGAAAATTTTCACATTATCATTAATTCAGGTTTTCTGTATATATATCATGAGAGTTTCTTTATAAATAATACCCTAGAAAAAAATCTCTTAGCTATCATTATTTGATCATTGTCATACAAATTGATGGGATATTTAAATATGTTAAAATTACCATGATAAGTGGATCCTATAATAATTAAAATTTCACTTATGAGACATAAGTATATATTATTGTCTAGATAGACTCATTAGAGTATATGATACATATTGTAACATATAATTTGATTGGTATTCCTTGGTTTATGTTTCATGGAAATCATCAATACAAGAGGTTAATAAGTTGCCCTATATGTGAGAATTTATACGTTGAACCATTTCCTATATAGGTAAAGAGGTTGGACTAATACATTGGGAATTGGTAATATTTATGATCATGTTTTGTAATTTTATTATCTAAAAATGTATTTATTCTATAAAATGATTGGAATATCATTAGGGACCAGATGTATGTATTGTTAAATGTGTTTGTGGCCATGCCTAGTTGAGTGACATGTAATGTACACATTTCTTAGATAAATAAAATGTGATCTATTTATCTACCTTTGAAAATATTAACTTGTAAGAGTTTTTATATAATTGATTAATATATTTTATTTCACATGGTAAACTATATGTATTATAAAATAATTTTATATTATTATGCATTATTTATGTTGATTCATTTAAGAGATTCTTGTATGAAATTACATATACTTGATGAATCTTATTAAATATTAAACTATATATTTATAATAAAATATATTCAACTATATCTTTATGAAATATGTTTAATAATGATCAATCAATAAAACAGTCATCAAAAGTATTTTTCCACTAAAAGGTGCAAATTTTCACAGATCAAACTTGAGAGAATTCTTAGCTGAATACACCATGAAAGGATAATGGTCCATGTACTCCTAAGACCCCCCCAAAATGGTAGTGCCTAACAATTTTCAAAACTAAATTTAGTGTAAATCCATGATTTCATGAATCATGCATATCTAGAGTTGCATGAGTGTATATGAATTCCATAAGAAACCCTTATCTAAGGAAAAAATGCCAATAAATACCCCATCACCCACACCCCATTTATGGGATGGGCCTATAGAAGTTTAAGGATCATGATCTTAACTCATGTAAATATTTCATAAATCTGTGCAATCAAACAACCTCATGGATCCCCATAGGTGAGAAAATTTATTGATTTACCTTGTGTTAGTTATTCAAAAAATTATATAATATTTTATATTTTTTTATGTAACTCCCACCATGAAGAAAATGTTTACACTAGTGGTTCAAAACTTTTTCAGCTCTATGTTTCATTCAAATATCATCTATTATGGAACTCAATCCATGGTTTCCATGAGAACCACACAACAAGGTTACCTATCTTACATATCTTATATGACATGTTCTTCTAAATAATATTATAGAACATCGGTCCCATATCCACTAGATTAGTCCATAATCATGAAAATTAAATATGGAAGATTAGTATCAAGAAATTTCATTCAGAAACCATTTGCATCCAACATGGTCTAGGTAATAATCATGAATATTTCTCCTACAGACTAGATAGGTTGAATCTATCGCCATTACCCTTTTGGTAGTATTTGTGTACTCCCTATTAATTATTCTTCAACTTCTAAGTAGCACTCTAGTCAGCTATTATGTGTAAGACCCATTTATGTCATCATCATGAGAAAATTAATTGGTATTATCAATAATAATTACTCCCATTAGGTATTCCAACGCATAATACCAAATCTATCCCATATTTTGAATCCTTAACACATGATATTAAAAAAAATTGTACCATCCTTTCAAATGACCCTAAAAGTTCCATGTTGAACTACATGAATTTTGATTCTTATTTTCCAATAGGATATTTATAACTAATCATTGTTGTAAAATATTAACATCTGTATCATTTCATCTCCCCTTATAGATGTGGTATATTTAAACCCTAAAAATCTTCCAAGAGTATAAGAAATTTTTCACAAAATATTCTATAAATCTTTACAAGACTCTAAACATTAATAATCCTACCAAATATAAATTTTATTCTTCCCTTATGTAAAAAGTGTATATAGAGAATCCTAATTACATGTTAACATATGGTCGACTTGTACAAGATGAGAATATAGAAAATTTTACCCAATATACATTAAACTATAACATTTTCTTGTGTAATGATCCCAAGAGGTCCTTGTGACAAGCCTCAGATAACACCCACCCGATACATCAAAAATATATCTATAAGTGGATATCCTAGATAATTTTTTTGATGGGAATATGAATCATATATAACAATGATAATATATCTATTCATTTGACTTAGGCTATGATCCATATATTTTTTCCTCATGTGATGTTCATGAGATGCCTTATATGATGAGAATAATAATACTATGCGGTGATCATAGGATCTCTTCATACTTTCCTTCAATCAAGATCCTAAGTTATTTACATGATGTAATGATCAGTAGATGTAATATTTTATGAGTATGACATGGCTTATGAGATTATCATAACAATCCTTTATAATGATCATGGTATCATTCTATACTCCCCTTAAATGAAAAGACTATGATTCATTATTTCCTTTGGTGAAAAGAATAATACACCTTGGGTTATGAGCTTAAGATTAATTTGGCGATGATCTAGGGATTACTTATGTGGTGATACTATGTTTCCTTCTGTTATAAGAATGGAGTGACTCATGTGATAAGCATGAGTTTTATTTGGTGATGAGTTAGGAATGCCCTAGGATATAATACTAGGATTCCTTATGGGACACAAATAATTAGTCCTGTGGGGTGAGAACAGGGTGACTTGGTTCCTAAACATATGATTCTATAACAAATAAACAAATGATCTCCTAATACCCTATCCTTTGGATTATATTTTAAAATTCCCATTCCACCTAGTGATATCTAATGGTGTACAAAGACTCATCATCTCCAATAGAAGTTGTTCACCCTACTAAGGCAAACAGTGATTTAATTAACCGGTTTCCATATAAATGCATTGTTGGTAAAGTGATTCCTAAAAATTTATAAAATATTTGAGGGTGGAAATGACTAAGAAAAAATATCTATGCAGTAATCCAAGGATGTTAGGGGTGACATCCCATTAAATAGTTCTGATCAAAGAGTTGACATTACCAACCCTAGTGTTTATAGGTCACTCACCTTTGGAGAGACGGAATGTATGAAAATAGTATTGAGACTATTTGATGAAAATCCTGATGATAGAGGTCTCAATAAAATGCATCATAAAATAGAATAGTGAAATTTATGTTAATCCCTTACCTATAATAGTAATAGGATGAGTGATAATGGGTTTCAACATAATGAAACATCACCAATTTTTGGAAATTTTTCCATCACCATTGAAAGATGTGTACATATTTTCATTTCTTGATATTTTTTTTTATTTTTTACAATATAATATATTCTATTTTAAATAGCTAACTTCACACGCAATACTAAAAAAACATTGAGCATCATATAACTGTTATAATGTAGTCGTTAAGTTCATGAGTATAAATAATGGTAACATCGATATGAAATATATATATAAATAAAGATCCTTTTAAATACCAATTCATTGATACAATTAAATTTGTGTATCTAGATAACTAATAAGATCACCTTATGAATTATTTTTTTCTTAAAATTTTATTTTTATGCACTTTGTTTTATGGAAAGTTAAAATATTATATAAAATGTATATTGTTGATATTAAAAATTTAGATTTTTATGAATAATATAATAATACGAACACGATTATTAGTTTATATAAAATAAGAATAAAAATGGCCAATACTTTGAGAAGTTATTTTCCTATAGAAAAATAGGTTTTCGTTAAATTTTATGATTTTATTTACAAGTTAAATTCTTAAAATTTTTCTTTTTAATTTGAAAAAATTTTCTTTATTTTTGATTCAGAATACAAATAATATCTAAGGATGTTTTTTTGGTATTATTATAAAATAATTAATTTTTTGGTGATATTAAATAAAACGATTTTTATAATATCGTCAGTTTTGTGGAATTATCATAATACAAGTATGATTTAAATGTTTTCGAATCATTTTTAGATAATAAATATATATTTAAAAATTCAAATAAATCATTTAAAAATATTATTTTTTATTTATAAACCCAAATTTAATTATTTCTAAAACTTATGTAATATTTTACTTTATAAACAATTTTATTCACCTATGTTAAAAATTAGTTTTCATCACATTTAGAAATTTAATCTATAAAAATGTATTTTAAATTTTAGATATTCTTTTTAATATTATATAATAATTTCAATTTCATTTTACGAAAAAATATATGATTACTATAATTAAATTAATTTTCAAAATAATGGAAAATTTGTTATTTTCAAAGGATTGTTTTGTTAACATTGTGTAATTTCTATCTAATAAAATAAATTAATATTTTAGAAAAAATATAATATAATGTTTAAAACTTTGTATAAATATATTATCAAATAGTTAATTATTAATTTATTTTATAGAAGATTCCGAACATATAATAGTTAAATCATTGTATTTCTACAAAATAGATTTTTCATATATTATATGGAATAATTTAAAAGTTAATTTTTTAATTTTTATAAATTTAATGGAAAAAATATATACTAAATTTAGGTTCATAACACCCAAATTTGGTAAGAGGGGTTATCTAGCATTTTTATTAAAATATAAATTGCTTAGTTAAAAACTAGTTACCGAGGTTAAATCCAAAATGGTAGAGTGTAAAAATATAATGCTAAATGTCCAAAAATATGTTTAAAACATGTGTAAAAATACATGGATGGGGACTTAATGACCAAAAACCAAATTAAATCAATTATTTCTCACTTTTGAATCCATTGGCCCATGAATAGTGTGCTCGCATCATTGATATGTAATGGGTATTAAAAAATGTCATTTTACTCAACTAATAATATGAGATCACTTCAACCATTTCAATAAGACACTTAAAAACATTAAAATTTTCATTAAAATCATCCCAATTTAACTCTAATATATTTCCCTTGAATTTCTATAATAACATAGTCTGCCTAAGTTTTTATAAATCTTTCATTTCTGAGAATAATTTCAATTGAAAGTCCAAACTCTCCTCGTGAGTAATACTTACTTGTTAAAATTTTATTCTTAATATTACTCATAGATATAAAATATAATCATTAAATCATGTTAAAATAATTATTATCAATTTGATAAAATTTTATTATACTAATAGAATTACACTTTTCTACCTCCCTCTAAAACAAATATAAAAATGGATACGACATCATGAGTTTGTGCGGACTACTACCTTGCGTGTTCTATTTTTATTAAAATCTTAACATGGATATCCAAAAAGAGTCATTAAATGAAAAACTAAAATAATTATAAAATTATTAAGATTATAAAATGACAATTATTTTATTTTTATACCTCCCTCCCATTCTATGAAAAATGAGAGCATTGTTCATGTACGTGGACTACCGCTTCCACAGAATGACACATTTCTTTTTTCATTTCTACCAAATAAGGATGAATTTAAAAATGTATATAATGTATAAATTTTTTTATGTGATACTATAAATATTTTATAGGATAATATTGGAATATTTACAAGTGATATTAATAATAAAGGGCCATAGTAATCTTTACCACTTTAAATAAACACATCGAGCCACCTTTCTTAATTTGAGTCCATTTTTTAAACCTATAGAAATGTATATATTTTGTGAAAACAGAATAATAAAAAACTTAAGATTATATAATTTTGGAGATTATGAATATATTTTAAAAATTATTTTGCCTCATAAATATATAGAGGATGTTATAGAAAAATTATTTCCGACGCTTTCGTCGAGGTGCGCACAACTGTCTTGCTCGACGACGACGACACTGTTTGTTGCCCCGCATTCCCGGTTTCTAAATGCGGGTGACATCTGCTCCTTGTTCATAGACATTAGATCCTTGATCAAAACATGATGATGGGATGATGGTTCTTCCTTTTGTCGATTCCTCCTCGAAAATCGTCACCTAGTTCGGGTCTCCCTTATCGATTTAAGATGTGGTTCGTGAAACTCTTCCCAGTGCTATATCTTCATGGAACCTGGTTAATTACATTGATTCTTTTGGGACATTCCAAGGGGTATGGTCAGGGCAGTAACCTTTGGTCAGGGGATTATTCACGTTGGACATCATTGGCCTGTCTTGATGCTAGAACATTGGATCGTTAGGGTTTTATCCCCTTATTATTGGGATTATTGAGGGTGAGGAAGCCCGAGGCGTCCCACATCGAATGCTTGGAATCATATTCCATAGGCATGTATCTGAGGTTTTCCTCAGCTTCCAATGTTTAACATAGGGTATGCCTTTGGTTTAACGCCTAGATAAGACAAATCAGATTGATTAGAACACTGATTGGAGTGGATCATGTGGGTGCAACGCCTAGAGGGAACACTGATGTTGGGGCCAACGTGTGGTTAGCTACCCGATTGTTGTTAAAGTGATTGGGGAATGGGGTGGCATGATCCCACCGGGATGTGGTGGAATGGGAAAGAATCAAAATGGATGACAAATAGTTAAGTGAAGTGGGTGGGGAATGATATGGAGTCGACTCAAGGACGATAGTGATGTTGGGCTTGAGTCTCGAAGAGACCTCTTACGTATCCCTGTGGCAGGGAATCGAAGTCCTCATAGTTCATATGACGATGGATTACCAACAATTGGGAATTTCAGTGGCTTACCGCTGGATGGGGTCCCAACGGCTTACCGTTGGATGGGATCACAACGGTTTACCTCTAGATGGGGTCACAACGACTTACCACTGGATGGGGATGTCAACGGATTACCGCTGGATGGGGTCACAATGGCTAACCATTGGATGAGGTCACAATGGATTACCGATGGATGGGGATGTCAACGGATTACTCCTAGATGGGGTCACAACGGGTTACCACTATATGGGGTGACAACAACATACCTATGGAAGGGATCATAATGGCTTACCACTGGATGGGGTCACAATGGCTTACTGCTGGATGGGGTTTAACCTCACGGAGGTTTCCTACATATCTTTTCTTAGAGACAAGGATCAAATCCCACGTAGTTCGGGTTGGTGGATGCAGTTTAACGTCTTGTAGGAGGAAAAGGGGACATGTTGTTTAATGTCATGCGGGACGAAGGTGGTTCAACATGAAGGGGGGGGGGACTAATGGTTGTTGTGATTGAACCTGAGGGAGGCTTCCTATGTACCTAGCCTTGGCAAGGATAAAAGACCTCGTAGTTCATGAGAGGTGTTGGTGAACCGACGTGAAGATGGTCAGGACCAATGGGTGTTGGGCTTGAACCTCAGGGAGGCTTCCGACATACCTTTCCTTGGAAAGGATCAAAGTCCATGCAGTACATGAAGGAGTGGGAACCGATGTGAAAGGGGTCATAACCAATGTGTGTTGGGATCGAACCTCAGAGAGGCTTCCTACGTACCTTGCCTTGGCAAGGATCAAAGACCTCGTAGTTCATAATGGTGTGGGAAACGACCTGAAGATGGTCGAGACCAATGTGTGTGGGGATTGAAACTCCGGGAGGCTTCCTACGTACCATGCCTTGGAAAGGATCAAAGACCTCGTAGTTCAAGAGAGGTGTTGGTGAACCGACTTGAAGATGTTAGGGAACAATGGGTGTTGGGATTGAATATCAAGGAGGCTTTTTACGTACCTTTCCTTGGTTAGGATCAAAGACCTTGTAGTTCAAGATGGTGTGTGGGGCTTACACTCTAGACTGCCCAGAAAGGATGTCACGGTCTATGCTTGCTCTAATACCACGTGAGTCATACTCAGTATGACAAAAAAGTGGCAGCAAAGACCTGGAAATCATGTCGAAAAAGGTCCATCCGTGGGAAGTAGAGTGGGGCTGATTCATAGGTATCATCCCAAAAAGGAAACATGGGATTACGTGTGGTTAGCAGCCTAGGGAGGCGAAGATTGGGACTTACTCCAGGATGGAGGCCCATGTGGTGAAAATTCCCAGTGAGAGAGGGATTTGGAACCCAGGAAGAGAGGAGGAGTAGGGTACTACCTCCTACATGAATGGCTAGGGATTACACCAGGGTGGTTGCCCTTTCCCTATGGACGGATACCGCTCTGATAATGAGGATGTCATTCCATGTGAGGAATGATCTCACTCCCGTGGAGACCAGTATGTGTAGAGAATGTCCAAGGCGGGGCACCCTGCATGCACGATATAGGGCGAGGTCACAATTTAACATCATGTGTGAAGGACGATGGCGCTTGGAAGTTTAACTTCCTGCTGCTCGGATGAGGTGGGTTTGCTTCGCACCCCTAAGACTTATATAACCTATACCTCCCACCCTTGAGGGAATGAAGGCATCGATAATGCCATGGCGGGGGGGGGGGGGTATCGTGATGTGATCTCATTGGGGGTTCAAAATAGCATGGCTATGCCAAGAAGCAATTACATTTAGCGTTCCTATGCAAAGAATCATGAGGTGAAGCAACACAATAGGTAGTACCGCCCAAGGGACTTTGAAATTGATTCATGAAAACATGAAGGACTACACGTGAAAAGGATTTGCAGAGAAAATGAGTCCATAGGTAAAAGCCTTGTGAAGCTTGTGTGCTCCATGAAGTGAAGGGGCTTCGTGAAGGGATGTGCTTTGAGAAGTGAAGTCTCCAAGCCTAGGAATAGGGAAGAGGTGCATATGGAAGGTTCTTTGTGAAGTGGAAAATAATTCGTGGAGAAATTCCTCGTGAAGAAAGGGTTCCTTGTGAAGAATTACATTGTGGAGCAATTTTCTTCACGAAGTATAGTAACCACGCTTTCGCATGTAGGTCACATGGGTACGAAGGGTGTTTTGTGAAGCATAAATGCTTCATGATAACTCAAGTCCCCTTAGGGATATACTCCCTCCACGGAGGCCCGTGGGATTCGCGAAGGGAATCCCCATTTGAAGAGGATTGGAATTCATGCAAAGGGGAAAGCAAATGTCAATGAAAAAGTACCTTGAAAATATCATGGTACGCAGAGCAGAAATTACTTAGCGATGTGGGGGTTCAGAAGGAAAAAGGTCAGAGGATTCATCCCTTGGGCTCAAGAGGAGCCTAGTATTTATAGGCAATAAGAGCCACAAATCAGAGCTCGTTTGGTGCAAAGACAGAGCTTGCTCCGCGGCAGGTTCACGAATGTCAAATCGACTTGCGGAGCACCCCACCTCCTTGCTCCACAGTAGGTTCGCCAACGTGAAAGGGATTCACGAAGAATCCCACCTCCTTGCTCTATGGTGGGTTTTCGAACATTAAAGGGATTCATGGATCATCCCACATCCCAGCTCTGCAGTGGGTTCAGGAACGTCAAATGGATTCGAGGAGCTACCCGCCTCCTTGCTCCATGGCGGGTTCGTGGAGGGAGGGCTCTACGCCGGCCGCGGAGCTCCGGGGACTCTGTGAGTGGGCTTCACGAGGCATCTTCTAAGGCTGTTCCTTTGTTTTAAATTTTCATTGATTTTGGCATAACAAATTCCCCCCCTCAGACTTTGATCTGAGAAGAAAATGAAGGTTGAAGTCAGAGGGTCAATCGCTTAAATATCTCAACCATCGCGAAGTGGCCTCATGAAGAAGACTCTCGAAGTGGAGGAGCGGTGTGAGGCTAAGCGCACCATGAATCTCGCTGCGGCCGGATGCACCGCCAAGCACCCAGGGTTCACGCCTATAAATAGGGGGTGACCTATCTTTTTTCCTTTATCTTCTCCACGATTTTGGATTTTAGCACTCTCGATTCACGAAGCTCCGCGTACTCTGTGATTTCTCTTCGAGAATTTGGCCTTCTGCTTCACGGTGCACAGTGAGTCTTTGACTTCGCGCTAGAGAGCTTTGCGACTTGTGTTTGAAGGCTAGGGCAGAGCTCTGTAGATAGTCTTCATGAATGATCTCCATGAACTTGCTCTGCGAAAGAGCTTCGCGAACCAAACCCAAATAACACCCAAACTCCAGAACAAAATGGCTCACCCAGAGGATGCGAGAGGGGTCCTTGAAGATGCTAACTAGAGGGAGGATATGACTAATAGATTGGGTTTAGGGGATTTAGTACAGAGCCACTCCGACCATGGGTCATTGGTGGAGTCGTTATCGACAAGGCAAAGGAATTATCCACAGTTCAAGAGGCTGCCATTATACAGCTTTGGGCTAAGGGATGACATCTTCATCCCTGAAGCTAGTAGGGACGAGCCAGCTTACTGGTTCCAATGCATACCATGTCAGTGCCAGTGGTTCTGGGCGGCTAATGGCCATGCTTGGGAGGACTTCACACCTCTCATTGCTAACAATTTTTTCAATCATCTGAAAAATTTTGACATGAATGGATTATCGCCGGATACATCCCCTACTATGTACCAGACAATCTTTAAGGAGTCCCTAAGGAACCCATCAAAGGGATGGTCTAATGAGTGGGATCTACGCCAGGGCAGCAACTTTACAGATGACTGGGCCTGGGCCTACTGGGTAGGTGCCACGTGTGAAGAGTTAGGGACAGAGCTGAGGAGAGTAGGTCTATATGAGAGTCTTGGGCCTCACCAAATGAAGCAGCTGATACCAGAGTTGATGAGAAGGTGGTCATCGAGAACCAATACCTTCCATTTACACCACAGGGAGGTTGGAATCAGTTTGTAGGACGTGCACCAAATCTCGGGTGTCCCGATACTAGGAGCAATGCATGATGAATTCCTCCCTGCTATGGGTGTGTGGGGGGATCCAGAGAAAATTCCACCACTTGCGATGGAACTGATGGAGCTAGTGCCGAGAGAGGACAAAGAGGTAGTGAGAGACGTCCACTTCAGATGGTGGTTCAAACAGTTTATGAACTTCCTAGAAAATAGAAAATTTTTGACGAGGCCTCGTACTTTCCGGAAGGGGGATCAACGGGGCATAGAGAATTCATTCTGGCAGCTCCTAGAGGATAGCCAGTGGAATACCTGGGGTTTTAGAGTTAGCATCGAGCAACAACCAATAGTCAGGCTGGCGACATTCATCACTACTCTCATCTATGGTTGGATACTGCCGGTGAGGGATAAAAACATGGGCGTGCGACCAAGAACATTTATCATGACATCTATGTTGGAGACATGAGGGCAGGTGAACCTCAGAATTTCGATGCTCGCCATGCTATACAAAATTATATGGAATATCACTGAGGGGAAGAGGCCATAGAGGATATGCGGGCCATTCCACCTCCTATACAGGTGGGTAGGGGCACACGCCAGGGGTGTCTACAAATATCTGAACCCCATCTCTACTCTAGGATCAAACTTGCATTTTTCCATTCTGAATGACATGGGGAGTTTTCTAGCCAAACTAATTGTGCAAGAAGTACTGAACCGTGTCTGGAAGATGGAGGAATTAAACTTTCATCCATTCCCGCAACCAACAGGTGCTTTTACTGATGATGACCAATGAAATGGAGGAGCATCTATCCTATCTCCTGGCCTTCCGAGGTGGAGTTCCGATGGAAAGAATATACCGTGATCCCCTCTGCGAGCCGTACACCATGCACTGATTCTCTAGGCAGTTTCGATGTATATAGCGACTGACCCCATAGGTCTATTTAGAGGGGTTCCATGAGAAACATCCATGTCTGATGAGGCAAATGTGGCTCATGTTCACGCGGGAAGATGGAAATATATGAAATTAATTACATCCTCCCACAATTGTCTTCAGGTTGGTGAAGGAGTATTCCAAAATATGGGAGGTGTCTTACCTGGGGGAGATGCTGAAGTATCCAACCGTTCGGGATGGTGATGGCGTGCCTCCCCAACCTCAAGGCCGGGGCTAGAAGATGGTGAGGACATCCCATGGTGGCAGGACTGCCATGACGACAAGGCCCGTACCAGCTAAGAGAGAGAAAATGGAAACAAATCTAGTGGCGACAACAGACCTGGTGGTTCTAGAAGAACAGAGTTATCTAGAGGAAAAGCCACTATGAGGATTCCATAGAATATCCACCCAGGCTCTAGGGAAGCGACAAGGCCATATAGACATTCCGAATAATTCTTCCTTCCTGAAGACCTGGGACATCTGGGATGTCAATAGGAAATTCCTAAACCAGTTCGAGATGTGGGAAAACTTGAAATATCTTGGGATGGACTTGTCGGGAATTGTTCCTATAAATGCCGGCTTCGCAGTATCTCAAGAGGAGGCAGAGTGATACCTGAACAAGATGAAGGATTTTTTCCTCTCACGGGGTACCCCACATCCAATGAAAGATTGGGTGAAGGTGTTGTTGAATCAGACAACCCCTCCGTAGTTGTCAACTTCTAAACTAAGGGAGCACTTTAATTTTCCAGAGGAATCAGATGAGTCATTATAGGGGGAGGAGGCTGGTAGAGGGAGCCCATTGGAGGAGGGTGAAGATGGTGATCAAGACTCGGACCATAAAGAATTTGCAGAGGTCCTTGAGGTTAAATCTGAAGCCCTTCCCTCAGGGTCTTCTTCCAGGTCGTTCTAGACTCCTCCCTAGTATTTGAACTACGAAGGAGGGTCTCATACACAGAACCCATTCTCACCCGTCAACAGATGCAGACATGGGACCTTCAATATCTACACCTGTGGCTATATTCATTACCATGTCTGGTGGGACCAGGACACCCGAGGTGTCTTCTCTAGATCTTTCAGACCTTCCGACAATATATAGGGGGTATGCCTCGGGGTCTCAATGATGTCAACCCACGAACAAGACCAAGAATTTCATATCTGTAACTCCCCTCTACCAAATTCATTATTTTCACCCATTACCTATGTTAATGGACGTCGAAGACCCTTTTTGGTGCACACAATTATTCAAATGGCATGGGCCGCCTTGGCGAGGTTGGTCAGGGCTTCTAGCAGCATTTTCCCCAAAGGAATATCAGTGATCATGGAGGCGGATATCCATAACGACCATGATGCAGTGCTCCCAATCACTGGTGGGACCGTCAGTAGGGATGAGCCCATGATTGTTGAGTTGGGGTCCGATGATGAGGATTGATCAGACAACCCAGGTCCCACCATACCTGATCAAATGCCATATGTGGACCCTGCTGATGAGTTCTTGGGGGAATTCCCCACATGTGAGCCTTCCAACCACACCGACTGGGACGAGATGACCCTTGATGAAGAGGATAGAAAAATAGTCCATCGCTGATCGTTGAAGCTGATCAAGAACTTCATCGAGGACACCCACCAAATACAATGGCTGGATGAGATGAATAGACTTCGCTCGTAGCTACATAAACTGTGAGATGGGGGAGTGGATGCCTAGTGTCCCCACATGCTCGTCTCAGATCTTATGCAGAGAAGATTTGGGAGTATGACTGTGAGTGCAGTGTGGGAAAGAAGCAGAGGAAAGCGGTGAACATCAAGAGGCTCCAGGAGGCTGAGGACAAGATTGAGCGGCTACAGGTCTGGGTGGATGAGCACTCAGCTTCCCTCAATGCGCAATCTGATATAATATTGAAATTGAAGGCCCAGGTGGTAGAGGACGAGATCACATGAACCAAACCTCTGAAGATATTACCGTCATCTAGAATGACGTAGAGAGGGCTCAGACTGCGGCTGATGGATTGCGCCCTATCGCTGCCGAGGAGGAGTGGGAGATGAACAGGTGGTAGAAAATCCTGGATGATACAAGATAGAGGGTGGAAGAGATGCAACATTCTTTTAATGGGGTTAATCTGTTCATGGGAGGGATGGACCCTCGGGTAATTTAATGATTACAAACCCTCAAACATACTTTCATGCTTTGATTGTTTTATTCTAGATGCATTCATGCATTCTGTTATTTTTATTGGTCTATTACATTCCGATCATATTCATGGAGAATCCAATGACTAATCCCTAAGCTCACGTGGGTCGGGCCCAGTGTGAGAAACAAGGGATGAACACCTTATTATTCCACCCAAATAAAAGATTTCAAACCAAACTTCAAGCATCCAGGGGTTTGAACAACCAATCTAGATTTTTGGGAAGAAATGGGAGAGGCCTTATTGGCTGACTAGGACCTCATAACAATCGACATGTCATCCTTCCAATGTGATTTAGTGCACGAGTGTGGTAACACCATGGGTGTTTGGCTTAATCCGAACATAGGGGGATGGAAAGTGTAAATCACGATACCCAAAGTTCAAAAAATTATAAGGGTGGCATGGAAATAAATGATGGTTGTTGATCGTGTTCAAAACATAGTATCCTTATTGCATTAGCCTAGAATGGGAATAACAAATGAGATCTAACCTCTGACCATGTTTGAAACCCGGGGCCTGACTCGAAATGTCATCCATTAGCCTTCTGAAACATTATCCCATGATAGTAGGTGAGCTATAGGCCGAACATCCAAAATTTTAGGGGGTTCTTCCAAAAATGAAATAAAACGATAGTTTTAATAAAGGGAAGGCAAGGCATGGAGTGTAGAGTGATGGGTTGTTTGAATGGAACTCTTGAAATTACGTCGCCGTGGTGACGACACATTAGGTGGGCACATCGGCATGATCAGGGATCATACCTACTCCTGAATAGGACCTCTCTGGTAAGAACCTGGGATGACATGCAGTTTTATGTTATACTAATGAGGACGATAGAAATGCAGTTTAATGTTGTACGGTGAGGACGGTGCACATAGTTTTAAGTTCATACTGCATAGACCAAGTTTAACAGTTTAAAGTCATGGTACCTAGACTGTAGCCTCTTAGTTTAAGTTTATAGAGTCTAGACCATGATTGGGGCCGAGGGGCTAGGAGGGTTAATAACCCTGGGGATGGGCCCAAGGTGAAATTCCTGGGCATTTTCTATGTATCTCATAAGGATGAGAATCAATCCAAACATAGTTGTTAAGCCTGGCATGGCCGGGGGCTAACACTGATATGGAAAATCTTCCCTAGCAAGAGATTTGGTGCATCCCATCATTAACATGGGGCATTCTAAACTTATTCAGGGTAGAACCATAGTTTAGTTTCATACGTCAAGGACATGTGGACTCGTGTTGTTTAACATCATATGATATGAAGAGGGGTGAAAGGGGAGATCCTAGGAAGGGAGTATGTGGTGTGGTAGCTATAAACCTGACATGAATGAGGACACAAGGATTCCTCACCACACCACGTATCCCTGAAGGAAATTCATTAGGTCAAGGAACAAAAAGTGATGGTTAGGGTGGGCCTGAAGCAAAGCAGTCGGGCATTCCTACGTACCCCATTATGATGGGAATCAATCTGCACATAGTTTTGTGGACTCAGTTTAATTTCATGTTGGATGATGGAAGGCATGCACGACATGGCTGTACACGTCCTACCAGAACAACTAAGCCCATGTGAGTTGTGCTCGCTGTGAGAAACAAGAAGTAGTGATGGGACTTTCATAGAATAGGAAGGCACATGTTAGGGGTGATGGGACTCTAAGTGAATGACATCCCAATGACGCTGGCCTGCCTATATAATGCACTTAGGTGTGTGAAGGAGTAAAGCCGAGTATGTTGGAATTATACTTGGACATAAGAAAGTGGAAATATGTGAATCATGATGCTCTAGATCTGGACCACAATGATGGTGGTGTGATTATGGGGGATAACTATTGACCATGTTCGAAACACAATATCCATATCGCATTAGCCTGGAATGGGGACAGACAAATGAGGGTCGACCACTGACCATGTTCGAATCATGGGACCTGTCACAAATGTCGTCTAAGGTCTTCAGGGACTTTGGCCCAACACGGTAGGTAAGCCAGTGTGGCATGAATCCTAGCCGCAAAGGGGGTCCCTTTAGACATGGAAGAGGATGAGGATCAAAATGACGGGCTCATGAAGTTTGGACAGGGAATGAGGGGAATGTCCCCATGAAAATTCCACACTTTGGGCTCTTTTTCAAAACACATCTAGATATGAATATAAGACATATTAGATAGAGTGATTCGAGTCCCTTCCCTCCAAAGACAAGGATCTTGAGGTTGCATGCTTCAATATTAATGGTTGAAGGATGATCCATTGAGGGGAGATTGATTTAATCGACTACGCTCAGGGTGGAAAATTGGCCAAACATGACGTGATTTTCCCATAGGGAGATCTTAGTTTAGAGTCATAGAGCTCGGACTAGGTGGGGAGAAGATGCGGGAGGCACATGGTGCAGCTTTTTCAGAATATGACGTGAATGAGGACCCATTAGGTACTCTCCACACCATAGGTCCCCGAAAGAGTTCAGACTGAGGGGTCGAAAGAGGGGACATGATTTTGGATTCCTTAGACTGGACCCAGAGGCATGATGTCCGGGAATTCCTACATATCCCATGAGGATAGGAATCAAGTTGTATGTAGTTATGGAAGATGTCACGTAGTTTAACGTCTTGTAGCAAGGACATAGAGTGATCTTAGTTTAAGGTCGTATAGCTTAGACCAGGTATGGTAGGGAATGTGGGACATGCACGGTGAGGTAATTATGAAACCCGATGTGAATGGGGACCTAGAGTCCAGATCACCATGTGTTCCTTGGGGATGTTTTAGGTCGAGGGACCGAAAACGAAAGTTATGTTGGGCTCGAGGAAAAGTGAATGGGAGTTCCTATGTATCCTTTGATGATGGAAATCAAGCCACACATAGTTCAACAAGAGACATGGTAGGATACCAATGTCAGAGATAATTAGGTTGTGCGGGTCTGGCCCTTGCACTAAAAGAAGTGGTATTTGATAGATCTTGTTTGTCCTTTAGGATGAATGTGTGTTTTTTTAAGCGATGGACCTAGGATAGAAAATAAAGGTATTCCATAGAAATCAAGCCGTATGCCAGCATTATAAAATGGTATGGTGTGTGACCGATACCAAACATGATGCCCCCTCGAGTGAGGATATCACGGTGCAGTGCCATTTTTCGTCGTGCATCCACGACGATAATGTCACAGTTTAGGGTCATGTGATGGGATGAACCATGCATTTTAACATCGTGTAGTATAGAAGCAATAGTTTAAAGTCATGTAGGACTTGGAATCATAGTTTAATGTAAAATTTCTTGGACATATATACGAAAGATGAGGTTCAACAGAGAATGTGCACGATGTGATAAAGGATACCCGATGTGAATGAGGATGAGGTCCACACCATACTATGCATGATTCTGAGTAAAAAACCTCAGGTCGAGGGGCTAAAAAAGGTTTGAGAATATGGGATAGGAAGTAGGAAGGATAACTCCTAAAAAGTGGCGTACGTGGTGCGAATGATGCAAACCTGACGTGGATGAGGACATAATCTCATACCACGTCGCACTGTCCAATAAGAGTTAGAGCGCAGAAGGTAGAACAGAAGAGAAAAATTAGTGGAACTTGAGCTATAACCAAAGGCGAGATGTCTAGGTGTTCCTATGCATCCCATGGTAATGGGAATCAAACCAGTATGTAGTTTTGAAAGAGATCTTAGTTTATGGTCTTAGAGCTCAGACCATAGAGAAGCGGAATCCTTCCAAGTAAGTGAAGACCTCAACCCGATCCCTAAGCCCATGTGAGTCAAACTTAGTGTGGGAAAAAAGGGCGGAAGAGGTTTTTTACAATACCTAGAACACATGCCAAAGGGAAGTTGGTGCGGAGCCCCAAATGATGCCTTTACCACAACTTTTTTCCTCTTAACGTGCAAATGCACACTGTGGGATAATTCTTGGAGTGTCAAAATTCCTTTTGGACCTGATGGTTTGGAAAATAATGTGAATCATGTAACCAACATTCCAAGCTTGAAGGGGACATGGTGATGATGGAGGATGATTGTTGACCATGTTCGAAACATATCATCCATATCGTGTAGCCTGAAATGGGAACAACAAATGTGTTTCGACCGCTGACCATATTCGCAACACAAGTCTTTTATAGATTTGTTTTCTAAAACCCTCAAGGATGTTGTCCCATTATGGTAGGGGAGCCCTTAAGCCTAGAATCCATGCCATTTGGGGGTATTTCTGGATGTGAAAGATAATGGAATCCCAAATGAAGGGGAACACGAAGCCTGAAAAATTTGAGAAAACATGTCCAGGTAAAATTTGACACTCTAGGTTCTAGACCTGAGTACTCATGGGCCAATTGGTGAATCACTGAAGAGGGCAGAGGGACCCAACTTAAGGGAAGCCTACTCAAAGAGAAGAAAGAAGGGATAGGGTGTGAAGGACGCATAGGAGAGAGAGAGAGAGGTATGCGGAATGGTTTTTATAAACCCGATGTGAATGAGGACATGAGTCCATACCACACTGTATACCCCTCTTCTCGAAGAACACAAAAAAATGGGCCAAAATAATCGGGAGGTTTCTAAGAGATGGGTATGGACCTGGAGACTGGATGTTCGGGTGGTCCTATGTATCCCATGAGGGTGGGAATCAAGCCACACATAGTTTTGGGAAAGGGATAATGCAAATAAGGGCCAAATACCCTAATGAGGGGTGCACATGATACAATGAGTAACCCGACATGAATAAGGACATGAGTTTATACCATACAACCCTAAGTGAGAACTTGGTCCAGGGGAACGAAAAGGCCAAGGGGCCTGAGGCTGGGCCTCAGACGGAATGTCTCGACCAGTTTGTAGTTTAACGTCTTACAGTGAGGAAGAAGGTAGGGGTAAGGAATATCCTCTAGGGTTGTGTACGGAATGACGAGTAACCTGACGTGAATGAGGGAAAAGGCCTAGGCCACACCATGTGTTTCATTCCAATGGAAGGTCCTGAGGTTTTGGGGCTAGGCCTATGGATGAAATGTTTGGGTGGTCCTACGTATCCCATGAGGATGAGAATCAAGACAAATGTAGTTTTGAAAGGGCCATGCAGTTTAGCATCATGCGGTAAGGACGTGGGAGGATTAGAAGAATAAAGGAGGGAACATGGTGAAATCATCATTACCCTGACATGGGTGGGGCCAAAGAATCCTACATGACACCACGTGCGATCCTCCAAAATAAATATGCCCAAAAGGGGATAGTCAAAGTGGGAGTTGGGCTAGACTCATGACGAGGTGTATGAGTGTTCCTATGTATCCCATGATGATTAGAATCAAGATGTACATAGTTCTTAAGATGCATTTTAACGTCATGCAGGACGATTCACAATTTAAAGTCTTGTAGGACTGAACAGTTTTAGGTCATGTTTGACCATCATGCAGTTTAGGGTCGTGCATGACCATCTAGTTTATGTTCATGAAAGACCATACAGTTTATGGTCATATGTGACCATAGAGTTCATGCAAAGTATTACTTGAGGAACATGGAATTGGTGGGAGGAGTTATACACTCACCATCCATGGTAACCAGTGAGTATGCGCCATTTGAGTAAACCTTGTGGATGATGTATGTCCCTTCCCATTTGTGCTCTATCTTGGGAGGTTTCTTTCCAGGTACCATTTTTACCCTCAAGGTCAATACCAAGTTTCCTTTCAAGAAGGAACAAAGGCGAACTATCTTGTTTAAAGCCCTGACTATCTTATTCTGATGCCTTTCCAGATTATGAAGGGCACGAAGCCTATTCTCACAAAGCGCTTCTAACTTATCCAGACGGATTTCAGCTACTTTATCTGGAACTTTCTTATCAAAGATAGTTTTGCGCAATGAGGGAAATTGAGTCTCGATGGGAAGGATAGCCACCGTCCCATACACCAAGGAATATGGGGTCACCTGGGTGGAATTATGAGTCATCTTTCGATAATACCAAATGGCATTGGGGAGATTGTCCGGCCAAATATTCTTATTTTGACCAACCATTTTCTATAGAATTTTAGAGAGGGTCTTGTTGAATTCCTCAATATATCCCTTCTCTTGTGCATAATAACGAGAGGTATGGTTAGAACATATGTTGTACTTAGTGTACAATTTCTTCAACTCAACCGTTTGGAAGTTCATTCCATTATCGATGAGGATGACTTGAGGGAACCCAAATCGGTAGATGATGTTAGAGCCCACAAAGTCAACGATGGAATGGGCCTTGACCTCTTTGAGTGGAAATACTTCTTCCCACTTGGAGAAGAAATCTATGGAAGTCAAGATGAACCTGCACTAGCGAGCTGTCACCGGTAGATATGGTCCCATGACATCGAGTCCCCATACCGCAAATGGCCAAGAGTATTTGATGGAGTGGAGAGGCTCTGGAAGCCGTTGCCTAAAGTTAGCATGAATTTGGCACGCACGACATCTATTGGAGAACTAGATGAAAACATGGATCATGGAGGGCCAAAAGTACCCCCGTCTTTGGATTTGGTGGGATAGTTTTGGCCTGGTCTAATGAGCCCCGTAGGATTCAGCATGAACCTCTTGAATGACATGAGAAATCTTGACTCCTTGAAGCAACAGAGGAGAACCCCATCAAACCTACTCTTATAGAGTATTTTCTCATGGCCAGGACCATCCTCGAGGGTGAACTACAATGCGCGACATCGGATTTTCTTGCGCTCGACCCGATCAGTCAGGAGGTAACCATTTTGGAGATACTTGACAAAGGGGTCTCTCCAGTCATGAGTCACTTCAACCACTACATCTTGGGGTCCTAACGTGGAGGATCTTGTGGTAAGATAGCTCACCTGTATGCCATCGTCATCATCTGGGGTGACATGAGCAATGAATCTCTGATGTGCCACATGGATAATCAGATCATCCTGCTTGGGTTCTGCAAGTGATCCAGCCAGGCCGTCCAGGGCATCATCTCGACCGTTCTGAGATTGAGGGACATGAGTAACTTCTGTCCGAGATGGGAACTGGTCCATTAGATGGAGAGTGCGCTCCAAAAATGGTACAAGATCTAGCTTTCTAACGATGTAGTCACCGTTGATCTACTTGATGACTAGTTCAGAATCCCCTTTCACATGCAAATGGGGCACATAAATCTTGAGGGCCATCTCAAGGCCAGTGATGAGAGCCTAATACTCTGCTTCATTGTTGGTACAACCTTATAACAACAGGAATTAGTATGGAAGGATGGATAGTGACGGTGTGATGAAGACGATACCCATGCCTACTCTATTGAGCCTGGGGTCATTGAGCCTTATACTGGTGGGCCTCCGGGAAGCACCATTAAAGTGCATCTGCCATCATGGCGTGTATTGGTCTACCAA